>CP141134.1:21897913-23268413 GCA_035236585.1 Warburgia ugandensis
TTCTTGTATGAGTATAGGTAAGTACACTTTTATGAAAAGTGTATGATTCTTAGGGTAAAGAATCAGAATAAAGATTTTAAAGTAGTTTCTCTTAGTGAGAACTTTAATATGTGGATTGCTTTTGATAGTCCAAGTTCTAACTTGGATTGTATGTATAAACTCTTAGAAAAAGCCTAACAGTTATTACAATAACAATAGTATGATAAAACTGATGGAGGGCGAAAAATGATTACAACTAATGAGAAGGTGACCATGGAAAAAGCCCTAACTCCTTCACCATGAAGTAGGTGACCGTGGATAGATTGTGATATGTTGATACTTGTATTGAGGGATTAGGTGATTGTGTTGTGTTTTACATTGGTAGTGAGGTTGCAGACATAACCTCTATGTAAAGTGGGATCCTCTTAGGACCAAGGCTGACCATAGAAACTCAGATATGGGTAGTTCGAGTCAGCTTAGTAAGGGCAAGAGACCTTTCATTGACACAACTACAGAGGCCATTGAGTTAGTGAAATTTGATCAAGTGATGTTGGGATACAGATGAGAGAAGGTGTACTGGTTGTAAGGACAGACACCTGAACAATTATGTCCTAGAGTTAGTAGACCACCACAGTAGTGGTAAAAGCATCAGTTGCCACCATCACAGTGGCAATCCTCTAAATGTTTTGACTATGGAAAGTCAAAATATTCCTTTAGAGACTATCCCATTGGACAATGAATCAGACATATTGACATTGTTGATAGGGCAAAGATGACCCCACATTGGTAATGATGGATTTCTGCCACTACTTGGAGGCAAGTATAGGCCTCGAATCGGGCAATGGAAAATATTATTTTGTTTACTGGTAAGCATGTTAGGATCCTCCTTGATCTAGGATCCAGTCATTCTTGTATTTTATATATTGGCGAATTGATGAATGTGCTTGTATATATGACAGTCTTTAAGTTGGATGTTAAGGTGCTGATGATGAGTGAGAGGATGGATATTGAGCTAATCTTAATTGATATGACTGATCATGATACCATCCTTGGGATGGATTCTATTTATTGGGGGACAGTTGATTGTTGTGAGGGAAAGATCACTTTAAGTGTATTTGGACAATCAGTGACCTCGTTTCTATGTAGGAAGAGCATCACTGAGGTTTGTGTTATTCTTGCCTTGACGGCAATGTAGTACTTTCTTGAGATGCTAAGTCTCTTTTGTTAGTGTGACAGTGGATGACTGAGAGTGGCCATAGATTGAGCACACATATGGTGTGTGAGAATTCACAATGTTCTTGAGGAGGTTTTAGGATTTTACACGGCGAGGGATATATTTTTCATACTAATATTGATTTGGCATCAGACATAGTGTCACTTTATAAGGTGCCATATAGGATGGCCCTAGCTGAGTTGGAAGGGTTCCAGCTACAGTAGTTATTTGACAAGGGTTATCAAACCTAGTGGGACTTCATTGGGTGCATTAATCCTTTTTATGAGAAGAGAGACAGATCCTTATTACTATGCATAGATTATTGATTGTTGGTTAGCACCATAGTTTAGAATTGATATTTTCTATCATGCATTGATGATCTATGTGATCAACTTGGGATGGGCATGGTACTGGTGGATATTGATTTGAGGATTGTGACTAAGATGTCCCTAAGACAATTTTTAGAACTTGTAGGGATTATTACAAGTTTTGGGTGATACCAATTGATGAAATTAGTACACTGACAGTATGTATGGATATGATGGGCTAAATTTCTAAAGGTTACTTGGATGGGTCATGATTATGTTAGTGGATGATGTTTTTGTGTATTCCATAACTTAGAGGAGCATAAGAAATTCTTGTGCATTATTCTAAGTATCTGAAGGACTCATCTTTTGTTGTAAATGTATGTGAGTATTAATTATGGTCAAAGAGGGTGAATTTTCTTGACCGCCATACGCCTATTGATAGATAGCCAGTTCATTGAGATTGTGATTGGCTTTGATTAGCCAAATTGATGGCTAAGGTTGATAGTTTCCTTAGTCTAGTGAATTGATATTGCTGGGTTATGGAGCTCTCTAGGATAGTAGTGACATGGATATTGTTTTATATTACATATATGCGTCTAACCGTGAGAGGCATGATAGTAAAGTATGTTTAGTATGAAAGCATGTTCTTATGTATAATTAGCATTTGATTTCTGGCTTATACTTGTGAGTAGCCAATGAGGGCAGTCTAAAAGGGTGATCGATGAGGGCGGGTGTGAGAGGCACTGGCAGGCTTTTAGGTGGCAAGCTTCTAGGTACTCATAATATGATCGTGCTATAGATAGGATTGTGATTGACATATGATTGCCTATTAGTAAGCTGATATGCTCTAATTTTGATTGGCGTATGATTGCCTGTTTGTGAGTAGGTATGCTCTAGCTTTGATTGCATATGATTGCTTGTTAGTGAGCTGGTCTGCTTTGATTTTGTTTGGCATAGATTGCCTATGTGTGAGCCAATATGCTCTAATTTTGATTGGCACATGATTGCCTGTTGGTGAGATGATATGCTCTAATTTTGATTGGCATATGATTGGTTATTAGTGAGCTGGCATGCTCTAATTTTGATTGGCATGCGATTGCCTTTTAGTGAGCTGATATGCTATGGTATTGGTTGGTGTACTTTTGCCTATTGGTGAGCTAATGTGCACTAATATATGGTAGGGAATGGCCATTGGCATTGACTTTGAAAATTGTTGGTATGATGTGTAGATCTTGTGATATGGGAATGTTTTTAGAATTGTTTTAAGAATAACATGAAAAGAATTTCAGGGACAAAATTTCTATAAGGTGGGAAGAATGTAACAACCCTCAATTTTGGGTCATTTTTTGTATATTAAATAATAAATTTAATGGAGAGAAAAATTGAAACTTAATTTCATGAAAAATGGGTTTTATGAAAATAACCTCCCTGTAAACTCAAAATTTGGACTTAGGATAATCAAATTTGGAATGTATGCATCAATACGAATCCAACGACACTAATTTTACTTGAAATGGAGATCTGGGTGGAAAAACTCATAAGTTTTACATATTCAGGGGGTTAAAATTGATAAGGGCAACCCCTGTTTTGTCATTTTGTGGACTGCAGGTGCAGTGCCTTGCACAGAGCTAGCGCAACATGTGGATTGTTAGTCACCATGTGTCAACCCATCTTGTCAATGATGATTTGCTACAGGTAGGGTGTGTTAAACAAGGGGGTACGCCGGAGAAGAAGGGGAGAAGCCCCGGCATCCACCTAACTTTCCCCCCTTCTTGTCTGATCTTCCCCGACTTCGGCATGGCTCCCCTCCTTGTTGGGTTTTTCAATGTTCAGCCTCCTGTTTTGGGCTTTTCAGCATCATTCCCACTTGGTCTTTACTCAGGCAGTCGGCCACGCGATTGTCTTCCTCCATCTCTATTCACTGATGATGGGCAAAGACTGAATTCACCTTCTTAGCATCCCATTCCCCTTTCCCCTCTCCCCTCTCCCTTTGCCATTTTTTTGGCAACCCCGTTGGGTTTCTCACGATCACTACAGCACAACGAGGCCACCATTTGCTCTTTTCCCCCTCTATCCGTAGACCCAATCACCCCCAATACTTGCATCCCCATCTTCCTCTCATTCCTCTTTTCCCTTCCTCTTTGGTCAAGTTTTCTCTCCTTTGTAGCTGGCCTAAATCACTGTGTCCTCAAGTCAGCCACATCGGCTTCTCTTTTCCCCTATTTTTCTGTCACTGGCTCAGCCAACTCGTCGAAGGGCAAGCGAGCTAGGACCCAGTTCCCCATCATCTTCCTCCTTTAGGTTTAGATCGGGTAGTGACTGGGACTAGAAGCCACCCAATCACCTCCATTTCCCATCTTCCTTGTGTCTTAATTGATTCTGGCAAGTTAGGGTTGAGTTGACTCATCGAGTCGACTCACCTTAACTCGTTTCGGAAGGGACTGAGTTAACATAGTAACCCTTTTTACCCCTTGAACTTTGGATCTTCATTCTAGACAATCTAAGAGGATCTTGGAGATCTGAGAGTACTCTCACAATCCTAGTAATGTGAGGAACAATACTCATCTTCTCATTCTTTGATCAGGGAAGATCTAATTGTCGATTTGACCAAACCTTTGATCGGAGGTTAGATCGTCTGATCTGTGATGATCTGACTTCATTTTCTATTCCAAGTAGTCCTTGTGATCCTCATGGAATGTAGATTTAGGATTCATATAAGAATTTTGGATTTTAAGTAATTATGGAGATGATTTAGCTGATCCTAATCAACGACTGAGATCAATTGAAGATTTATGTATGAAATTGGATCCAATTTGATGATTTGAACCATTTAGAATTCTTATTTAGATTAATTGAATATAATTACTAAATTGATATATGATCTAGGATGATCAGGTGAGGATCTTTGATTATATCAGCATGAATGTCTGATGATCGAGCACAATTGAGGTGATCGGTGGACGATCCGACCAAGCAGACACCTGGAGGTTACTCAGATTGACTTATTCAAGGTAAGATTATTGTATTAATCACTTGATGGATTGATTTGATTTCCATTAGATATGATTGAGCATGAGATTCTTCTAATAATGCCGATTAATTGATTTAAATGATAAATTATTTGAAATTGATATGATCTGAGCCTAATAGCGCTAAATATGCATTGATATAATTAAGAAGAAGAACTAAATGGTTATGAGTAGGCCTGATTAAGTATGATTTGCATTATTGGCCAATTAGGGTAGGCCCTGCCTTGAGATTCTAGGGTTGGGAATCGTTGGAATGCCTTGAACGTAATGGAATGAATACAAAAATATAATTTTTGTAATTAAGAATTCAAGTTAGATACAGTAGATTCTGAGTATGACTAAATGTGATATGTATCAAGGTGATGGAACTCTAGTGGACTGCATTAGTCTTGGGTCCAATTGATTATGAGATATAGACATGTGGTACTTTGTATTAAGGTAGGTGAATACATTTATTATCCTATGATTTTTTATAAATCATGATTATTTACTCGACAACTTTATTTACATGGACTGTTTGATGCATGGACGTGTATGCTAAACTCATGATTTTTCTGATGACTATCTAGCGGGTATTGTCAATGTGTATACTACCTTTTAACGTGCATGATTTATGCATTGTTTCTTGATACACTTCCATGTTGCATTGATTGGATTATTTGAGGACATTATACACTAAATTTTGAGGCATGATTTTGATATATTAAAATATTTTCTCTGTTTGATTTTATCGAGGATGGTTATGCATTGATTTTGATACTTGATTAGTGGTTTCGTTGATTTATGACAGGTGTTTCTGCCTAATGGATGCTATGCTAGGAGGGTCATAGGGTTGGCCACCTACCCTCTGAGTATTATGGATCATAAACACAGCCTTGATGATGGGCACTGGGTGCAGTTTGTGGTAATCATGGGCAGGCCACCCGCGCACGTTCGACCATCCCCCATGCATGGTAACAGTAGTCTCCTGTTTCGGTGTTGATAGTGAGTGGCAGTGGTTGATATCCTAGAGTGGTTGCCACTGCAGCATAGCAGTCCATACTCTTATTTTGTATGCTCATATAGCATGGATACATTGGTTGAAGCCTATGTGGGCAGCCAAATGTGTTAGTAATCTTCTCAAAAGTAATTACAATGTAGTCAACCATCGTGTTAGTTTGATACCTACTAGTATTAATCTATCCAACAATTGGCGATAGTAAACTTCTCAAGAGGAACTTAATATTATGCAAGAAGCTAGATTAGGATGATAACATAAATTTATTAGTCACAAATTCTTAATATGACTACTTTACTGGCCTCAAATTTCAAGGTCTATGTGATAATTCAATTTGAAGAGGAAAAACACATTCTACGTAAATATTCTTTTTCTGTAAAAATAATTTCCATCAATTTCCTCCCAACATGTTAGAAAACTTTCATAAATTGTATGTGATGAATCTTAGCTTAGGTGCATGCATCAAGATAGACCTTTTGAAGATAGTTGAAGCCTATTGGATTATGCAAGGTATGAGAGGTCAATGCGATCTAGATTAGATGACCAAGATCTATCTCAAAATTTGTTGGCACATGAAATCATTGGCATAAATGGTCATGGATGTGTTAATGTCAACAATAATACATGGCTTAATTGTTAAAATTGGTAAAAAGAGGCATTTTTAAGCCAAAATCAAAAGACACCTCATTCTTGTGACACCCCGGGGTTTTCATGAAAAATTTTCACGTTTATTTCAAAAGACGACATGCCTCTAAATTTTAAAATACAAAAATAGTGGAAGACTTTTCTTTGAAATTCATTTTCCAAGAAATCTAGATGTCACCTTTATGCTCACACTATACATACATACATACATACATACATACATACATACATACATACATACATACATACATACATACATACATACATATATATATAGTTTTCTAGAAGATAGAAATTCATTTCTTAAAATAGGACCCATCTAGTGGTGCACTTGTATAGCCCCTATAACATTATATTAAATGTCCAATATCACAATTCAAATGACTAACTACACAATACAAAAGCTTTAATAAAATGGATACCTGAGCGCAGAAGTATGGTTGTTGGATTCCTTTTCTTGTGTACATCTTCTCCTGTCTATCTGTATATGAGATATTGTAAACATAAAATATTTACAATATCTTAGCAATCTATGCTTGGTAGGTGAGTTTAAGAAGCATGCTGAATCTTAATATACACTAATTATTCCATAGTAGTTAGAATATTCATTTTCATAGCAATTATATTTAATTGGATTTATTGTATGTTTCACATTTCAATAATCCATTTATAAACTAAATATCTACATGTTTCATAATCATTAACAATCCATTAATAAATCAATTATTAACATGTTTCATAATTATCAATATATACACGTTTCATAAATATAAGTAATTCATTGATTTATCAAACATCTTTAATTATTATTTGTTATCTAAATAAACTAATCCAATTTCATGAACCATATTCTGTATAACAGCAATACTCATTTATATACCCATATGAAAACTTATATGAAACTACGCCCTCAATCATATACATATAGAATTACTACACATTTAATGCAATTGTCAAAAGACATACAAAAATATGAATATAATCAATAAGTCTCCTAATTTATATCCCAGACTATACTGGGTTTCAGAATCATACCCCTCATCATGTGGGGTTCATAATCATCCAGCTTCTGCTGGTATATCAATATAATCCTCATGCTCCTCATTATATGGGGTCCACAATCCTCCAACCATTGCTGAAAAAAATAATATAAGGCATATCATCATACCACATCATATAAGGCATCTCATAATGCCATAATATAAGCACCATAGTGCATCAAATATAAGGAATACCATGCTGCGCTTGCATAACTGCCCTGCTCACCACTGATACCATGGTGGAAAATATTGTGTCATTGCCCATATGGGGAGACATGACTTTCATAGTGGGGCCTTCCCATATTTGTTCCACCTGACTTTTAACCTCTCATAGGACAAGGTACCATCATATAATCAAATTTTGGGAAGCGGGTAGCCAAACCCTCATAACTTCCCTAGCAAAGCACCCTTATGCATATGCCTATATAAAACAAAACTCACAGGCCTCCATGCCTGGATGTAAAATAATCATAATAGCAAGCAAATTGCCCATTCACATATTTCATAACAAGAATAACATCCTCACTTATTAGGTGGCCATCCACCAAGGAGGTACCCTACAAACCGAGACTCATACATCACAAATACTGACATGGTAGCCATGTACCATAAACGTAATTTCACAATAATATAAGATGTACAAGTCTTAATCATGTTTGTCAGATAGTAGGTGCACATTGAGCATGACATCATTTTAAATAACTAATTCCCATTTTTCACCATACAAAGCACATTTAATGAAAATTATACTATTTCCATGTCGTAACTTTCTTAATAAGGAATAAGATCATGTTTAAAACATAAATCTTATTATTTGGTCATGCTTCTTAAATTTTCACCTATCTCATGTGACGCGTTCATCAGATTCCACTAGCTTTAATCGCCCTCTTCATTCATGGTGATGAAATCCTCATTTTTACCTAGACCCTCCAAATTAAACAATCAATTAGTAAGATCAACGAAATCTTCTCTAATTCAACTTTTGATCCCAAATCTCTCATCAAATTCTTGATCTACACTTCCTAATGGTCATTATAGACTATTTGGATTGGAAAAACAAAGTTAGATCATCACAAATTCAATGATTTGACCCTCGATCAATGGTTGGGTAATTTCAATAGTTGGATCTTCCTAGATCAAGAATTGGGAAGATGGGTTTTGTTCCTTGCATCACAAGGATAGCGAGGGTACTCTTAGATTTCCAAAACTCCTCCTGGATTGAACATATTCTAGGTTTGAAGTTCATGGGTTAAATTGGGTCCTGTCCAATTGAGTTAAAGGCGACCAACTCGAATGGCTGTGAAATAGCAGGGAAAATAGAGGTGGATGGTGACTGGTGGCCTGAAAACTAGGTCATGCTAGTGATGAGGAAATGCAGGGAACTGGTAGAGATGGTGGTGGTCGGATTATGCACTGCCCATTCCAGGTCACCGAAAACCGTAGGGGAAATGAAGACCAAGGGAAAAAATCCAACTGTCTCAGTGGGTCTGAATACGTTGGCCAGCTTGAAGGCTTGGCCATGCTGGTACCATGGAGAAGATAAGGGAAAGAGGGTTATTGGTGTTTTTCCTTCACAGGTGTTCAGATTTGGCCAACATCATTGCTGGAGAAAGAAAGGAGGAATTTGGGGTCTCAGGTGATGGGTTTGGCTGAGCTCGACAACTGAGAAAATGGGGGATAGATCTGAGAGAGAGTGAGACCCATTGGGACATATGCATGCTAGAGATGGGGGAGATCCATGTGCTAGTTGCCTGTGAGTGGGAATGGGGATCTGCTTGAACAAAATGTTTGCTAGCTATGGGGAAAGAGGTCGGAGGTAGGGGTTGTACGTCGGAGATCTGGGTTTTACAAGTGGTGGGAAACAAAGAGGGGAAAACGATAAGGATTTGGGGTTTCTGGTGATGCAAGAGATCAGGGTTGTAGTTGTCGGGTTTTGTAGATTGTCGGTAGGGCGAAAGGTATGCTGAAATCTGGGGGTTTTGCTTGCTTGGGACCATCGGAATTGGGGTTTGGGTCGTCAGGTCTTACTGGTTGCCAGTAGAGGGGAGAATGGTGGGTGCTAGGGTTAGGGTTGTCAGGTTTGTTCTCTTTGAGAATAGATCATGCGATAGGGGGGTGCCATTATCAAAATGGCCCCTTAAGGTTTCTATGTTTTTTTTTTAAAACTTTTAATTACCAAAATAGCCTTGACTTCGAAGTCCCATAACTTCTTCACAGAGACTCTGTTTTCAGCATTCTTTGGCTTGTTGGATTCCATTTTCTGAGTACTATCTAATGGTTTTAGTTTTAGCTCCAAATTATTATACTATTAAAATATATACTTCTTAAAAGCTCATAACTTGATCATGGAATAGTAAAATTTTAGGGTAAAATTCATTCGAACTCCAATTTCAGTGTTCTTTATGTCGTTGGACTTGATTTTTTGAGTACATTTCAAATATTCATGTTTCCACTCCAAATTCCATTTTTACATAAAAATTTATTTTCTTTAGGTCAAAAATTCCAATTACATTCCAAAATTCCAATTTCACATAATAGTGCCTAGAATAGTGTTTACAAAATTTGGGGTTGTTACAATTCTGGTGCTATTTGATATCTTGTATCAAATCTAATAGAATGAATGGATTGTGAGGTGTTGGATGTTCTAGATGGTTGTGTTTGAGATCAAGGAAGAATAGTCAAAGAGCTCCTATACTTAAGAAGTAAAAAAGATTCTTAGCTTCCTTGGTCAGGGTTGACAAAGCCAAGATTCTCTTTTCATGGCTTTTATAAAGTCTTTGCTTGGAAGTGCGAGTTTAGGACTTTTATACATTGTAATAGTAGTTACTTGAGTGTAATTGGTAACTTCCCATGAATTAGAAATTGAGTATTTAGCATTGATTAGCTAACCTTAGAGGGTGAGGTTATATATTTAGAAAGTCTTGAAAGACTTAGCTACTCATGTAATTAAATATTTTCCTTGTAAATGCTTAAATGAGATGACTATTGTCATCTATAAATACTTTTGTTGTTAATGAATAGGTAGAGTTTTGTTATATCTCAAAATTTTGTATTATTTTCACGATCAATGAAAGTCTAGAGTTTATTCAAAGTCCAAAAATTAAGATTTTAAAAACTAAATAATTTGACAATGAGACTTTGACTAATGATTAGAACTCGAAGAGAGCCATCCAACAATAGTAAGATGGCTAAAATCCATGATAAAGATTGAAATTATGAAAAAAATAAACATTTATGTTGATAACAACACCCTTTTTAAATTTAAATGTCTAAATGGTGGATCCACTTAACTACCAAATTAGGTAGCCAAGTTAGCTAAAACTCCAGATTCATTGAACCTAATAAGGAGGCATTTTTAGCTAATTTGGAATATTGGGTGAGTCAGAATATATCTAAGATTAGGAAGTGCATTCAAAAAATAAAATAATAGAATAAGGAAAATAACTGACATCATGAATTGAATTCAGAGATAAGTTAAAATTAGAATTTAGAGAATCACATTTTAGGATATGTGAGCTTTAGATACTCTATAAATATGTAAATCTAGAAAGAATTTCAACTCAAATGGGAAACAGACCATGATGTCTAATTAATTTGGATGTCTTGGGTTGAGGAGAGAAGGAGAAGAGAGAGAGAGAGAGAGAGAGAGAGAGAGAGAGAGAGAGAGAGAGAGAGGGAGGAAAAGAGAAAGTGAGAGGGAGAAGGAGAAATAAGCAGGAGAAGCCCTACTTTGATAGATTGGAAGAGTCATTTGAGACATTGAAAAGCACAAAAAAAGAACGAGGGAAAACAAGGAAACAGAACAAATCCATCAACAAGGTAAGCAAATGTGGTCTATGAAGCTTTCAATGTCTTGAAAAACTTAATGATGCACTCTTGAATCATGCTTTGAAGAGGACACAAATACCAATGACCTTTAGGGCATAATCATCCTTGTTGAACTCATATGTTGGGAGGATTATAGCATTATGCTTTCAATGCCAATAATTCATTTTTAGAACATGTATCGAATCGTGAATAATTTTACTCAAACTTGATTTTCTACTATGGGTTGTGGGCATGAATTAGACTATGAATGATGCGATAATACAATATGGAAAGGCACTTGCATTTAAGTGCTTTGTTTTTGGGAGAATGCTTGATTTTGGTTACTCTAATGCTAACATGTTATTATCTAATTCTTGCTATTTTATGTGCCTATATATTAGATTACATAAAATGATGAAATATAGATCCAATATAGTACTTGATAGGTGCTTGTTTGATGCTCATTATTCCCATGCTAAAGCATATCGCTGCCTTGCGAACCATGCACACAATCTTTAGAGGTCTGTGAATCAAATTTTGGTGTTTAATGCATGGTGGGAAAGTGTCATTGTATTTGGGTTAGAAGTAACTTATGCAATGTTAAATTTTAAAATTTTTAATAATGCTACCAGATCTAATATTTAGAATACAAGATCCATATTACTACACTCAAATTTTAGTATGTGAGGGTCGATTTTTCCTTGAAAGGAACCATGCATAAACTGTAATTGATTTGAAATATTTCAAGCCAAATAGCATGGATTGAACCATGTGCATGATTTGGTGGCACCACTTGACATGTTAGATGATTCAAATTATTGCATAAAAACTATATGAAAAGACACAAGCACCCTACCTGAGTTGTTTTAAACTTGATTTGACATATTGCACTATTTGAAATGGATGTATGAGATTAACGTTGTTAAACTGATCCATAAATCAAGTTGGTTTCCTACCATGAGTGTGATAGTATTTAGAGTGATTTACACCTAGGATCTTATGAGTTGGTTCCTTGGAAGATTGAGATCTCTATGTATGAGGGTATTTTCTAGCATGAGAATTGCTAGAAGTGAGTGATTATGATTTAAAAAACTCCACATGATTTCTAACAACTTTGGCATAATATTTTGTTTCTAAATTTCATAATCTATGTAAAAGTGATGTTTTATCTATTTATATGTGCATTGAAATATAAATTTTAGTTTGCCAAAAAATGTATTGAAAAGAATTATGTTTACATGCTAAACTTGCTTTTGGAAGTAACAATTTTTTGGTGTTTAAAATAGATGAAAATCTAGATTTCATAGCATGGGTGTTTCAAATAAAATGCACATAAGTACGTTTTTATTGACTAAGATGCATACATGAAATGTGACTTTTAGCAAGTCAATTCTACTTGCAAAAATATGATTTTTGGAAATCTCAAAAATGAGATGTTTTACAAATGTTCTCTTAGAAGGTTTTGATGTGCAAATAAGGTGGTAGGATTTTAATTCTTGAAAAAGAAACAATTTGCAAATCATATACTCAATCAAATTTTGAGATATGAGATATTGGGTATAGTGATACACTAAGTATATGTTTTAGATAGGCAAAAATGCTTAGGGGAAACTATGCTAACAGGTTGTTATTAGTTGGGCTCTTGACTCCTAACTGCCCAAGGGTAGAATAGTATCCAATGCCAAAAAGTGGCAATGCTCTTGACTGGTAGTCGAGACCACAATATGTGACTCATGGCACCCTTTCAAGATTGGCCATAGGCCTAGTGAGGATGTGGTTGAAATCCAACTAGGATACTAGTAGGCATACAATTTGGTGAATTAGTTATGAGCATAGTGAGCCCCATGAGATTTCTCAAGCTCTTGGGTAGCTGGATAATGGTTCAATGTAAGATGAACTTAAGAAGGTCACTAGGTGAGTACTCATGACCAATTGGCATATGTACTTGCCATGATGCCAAACTCCATGAGATATTTGTTGGTTGAAGTGCTAATGTTGTGGTTGTATTGAGTGATTACTTGAAGATTTTGATAATCATTATTTACATGACTTATGAAAATGTGATTGTTTTCTTATATGAAACAAGAAGAGGATCTCATTTACACCTTAGAATACAAAGTGAGGAGCTGTTTAGTTGAGAATTACTTTCTATTTCGAATGGCTATTCATGTAATAAGGCACAAGGCACCTTACTCTATTTATAGTAACAAGTACAACAATAATGTGGTTTTATGACTCATCCATCATGGGCAATTATTTTATTGAGTGGGTGATAAAACTTAAAATAGCTCAGATGTGCGCCTGCTTCCAAAAATGGCAAAATTTTGAAAGAAAAACACTCAAGGTTTCTAGAAGATGATTTTTCAAAGAGAAAGGTTTTTTGATCTTTTGTATTTCTAAATGTGATTTTTAAAAATATTTGATCATGATGCACAAATAAATATTACAAATAATATCCTTTGAATGTGCATTTTTAACCCTTGGATTACTTAATTTATCACTAATTAGGGATTATTTTGTTTTTTTGTTTTTTTTATAGAATCAGGGTAGAATTAAGAAAAATGCACATTATTTGGCAACTTAAAATCCTAAAAGAGAGCTACCCACCATTTCAGCATTTTCACAAACCCACGTGCCAAAAGCTAGGAAGTCAGGAAGTTCTGATTATTATGGGAGCGTCCTTATCAAATTTAGTACAGTAAAAATCCCTAACTAGTGACCAACCTTATCCACTCTAAAGAGGCTGTCGCTACCAAGGTGGCCAATTCTCATGCACTTGTGCATGCAAACTACCACCTAGCTTCTATGTGAAGCTAGAATGCTGTACAATGAGTTAGATATATGGTGTTTTGTTAAAGTGCAACTATTTAGAGATCAAGACCCGCATGTAGAGATTCTTCCTTCCTTCACTCACTCACTTGGACTAGAGAGGGACTCACCTAGTTTCGAATTTTTTTTTTCCAAGGAGGGAGACATACTACGCTATGTAAAAAATGTGTTTGCATGAGAAATTCAAGGAAGAAGATGTTGCGTTGAGAACAAAATTAACAGGAAATTTAAGCAATGGCTGATATTCATCCTCAACTAGTAAGCATCCTATGAGAAGTGTTTGCCATGAGAGAATGCTAGGAGAGAGAGAGAGAGAGAGAGAGAGAGAGAGAGAGAGAGAGAGAGAGAGAGAGAGAGAGAGTTGAAGAGGATTGGTGGAGAAAATTTCGATGGGATGTCCACCATTTTTTGATGAGATTTAATGTGATTTCATGGAATCTTAAAAATGTAATTTTATGAAGAAAATAAAGGCGGCCTAAAGTAAAGTATGGAATGCTATTGGTGGACACAATAATGGTAGGATAAGGAGGGATTTTAGGAAGCTAGAAAATGTGTTTTTAAGAGAGGGAATAAAGTGGAGTTTCAATGTACTTCTAAAGAGGGAAGGAAAGAAAACAATCTTGAACACCCAACCTTGGGTTGTGCATCAACCTAAGGCTAGAATAGGAGATATTAGAAGAGGGATATGAGGCATGTGACTCATTCAAGGACATATGGAGTGGATAGAAAGAAATAAAGAGGAATTTCCATGGGACTTAGGTATTAATTTTCTGGGTTGGAAAGTAATGATAAGAGGATGGAAAGAAAGAGGAATGGGAGTGATATGTAAAAGGTTTCCATGGTGAGAGATTGGCTAAAGGAACACATAGTAAACAAAGGGGATTTGATATTATCTTAAGGGAGTAAGTGTGTCGATAAGAGGACGAGGGAGGAGATGTCTAAGGCATTCCTCCATTCCCTTATGCTTGGATGCTGAAATCTTGAAGGTGCATGCATGAAAGCTAAGGAGAGGTAAGTCCTCATCCCATCCCCCATTATTCCTTTAGTTATTCAACACATCATCTCCATATATTTTCCTTACCTTTCCTCATATATTTTCCATTCCCTCTCTATCTCTTTCCATTACATGCAACACTCACCTATCTTTCCATTTCTTTCTCACTTACACACACCACATCAATCTTTCTCCATTCAATGTACTCACCATCATTATATCTTTCTTACTATTCAACACACCTATTTCATTTCATCCATCTTTGATTGTCACACATTCACCCTTCTTTCCATTTTTTCCAATGCAGATCTCATCCTCATCTCCTTTGTCTTGCAAGCACCATCACCTATCATCCTTCTCTCTTCTCTCTTCACCATTCAACACATTCTAATGTGATTTAAGTTATACCGCAAGTGCAAGGGTCAGTTCTAGAATAGACTTAGCAAAAATAGTTTGATCCCATAAAGACTCTTTGACAAATGAGGTTCAATTAAACTTATATTTTCCTACCTTAACCTAGCCAATTATTAAGGAAAACAATAAAATTTTAGAATCAAAATAAAGTAACTAAACTAAAGCAAGGAAATAAGACAAGTAAATAAAATAAGGCAAACTAACTAATGACTTGAATAAAAAACATTACTTCCATTATAAAATGATTATTATGGAAATGAGTACAAGAAAGAAAGAAAGTAAAGCAAATAACTCTTTCTGTTCTAGGCTTGAACTTTAGCTTTACAGCTTCTTTGCTATGTCACTCAACAAGGGCTTATACACATCAATCCAACCCGAAGTACACTAGAGTAGAACCAAGCAAGCACCATTAATGCAACTCCTTTTACTTGTTGAGGCACATGACTTATAGTTGACAAGCAAAGAGGGAAGTCTCCCAACATGCCACTAACCCAAAATTAAATCAAATCATATCCATACCGCTAGTAGGAAGGAGAGACCTTGACTATCATGGAAAGAGGAAAGAGCTGTATCTCTTTTCCTTATCAAGTGTTTCCAAAACCCAACAAAAAGAAGGATGGAAGGCTTAGGAGAATAATATGTGTGAAGGAAAGGGGAAGAAGGAAGCCAAAGAGAGATTGGTGCGTGATGCATCTAGTTCTACGGAAGGAGGGGTGTGTAGCTTACATGGGGAAAGGGGTGAAAGAGAGATGAAGATGGAGGAAGGCTAATGCATGAAAGGGAGAAACATGCAAGTAAGTGGTGTGCAAGGTAGAAACTGGTGGGGATATGGAAGAAAATGCAAGGTGGTGGAGGGTGCATGTAAAAGAAGGGTGCAATAGTGATGCATGGAAATGGTATGTAAGAAAAATGAATGCAAATCTAATGCATACAAGTGATGTAAAAGAAAGTTTGGTGATGAGAAAAGGGATGCATGTAAAGATCTTGGAGTGGGCATCCCAAAAAGAAAAAGAAAGAAAAGTTGGGAGAAGGAAAATGATGTATGTCCACCTTGGATAGGAGGACTACTAGAGAGAGGTGCTTCCTACAAATGACGCAAAGTTGTTGCCACTACAAAGGTGAGCTCACCACAACCTCAACTTTAACCTCATGTTCTTATCTTTAATTTAGAATGGAAGATGATTGTTAGTCTTTTACCTCTTCTACAAAGGTTGCAAGAGTAGCTCTAAGGGAGAGATGGTGAGAGTGATGTCTCTCCCTTTGTTTCTCCAAAGTTTGGCTCTAATGTTCTAGGGAAAGTAAGAGAGATCCATTGTCCTTCTCCTACACATCTATTTATAGAGTTCTAAGGTAGAATCCCTAGGGAATGAATGGCTAAGAACATGAGGAGAAAGGAGTGATAGATGGCTGGGATGCAATGGTGGATGGAAGAAAGAAAATAAGGAATGGAAAGTGGGGGGATTGAATTCATTATGAGAAAGGTGGTTTCATGTGACGACCTCAGTTTTTCAACAATTTTAAATAAAATTTTTTGAAAGGTGGGGCCCCAAATTTTATAAAAACCAAAATAGAAAAAAACAATTTTAAGCAAATTTCATTTATAGAAAAATCTCGAGGGTCAACCATTGACTCAAAACAAAATTTTTTTTTCAAGTAAACATGTTTAAAATAAATTTACTACTTTAGGGCTCATCAAGTCAACATCCATCTTCCCACAATAATATAATCAAGTCCAATAAAATAAATATATATACACAATCCTTGTGGAATCAGAACATAACTTTAATTGAGACATCTCGATCACTATTCTTCTAACTCCCGATCTGTCCTGTCTTTCTTTAATATCTGAGGCATTGCAACAATAGCGTAATGCCTCAGCAAGCAATGCTTGGTAGGTACATAGACATTTAATGTAATAGAAATGGAACAAAATTGAATAATAGTACTAATACAATGAGTAAAGCAATTTTCTACAAGAATATAATTACTTTAAGCAATGCAAATAAAATCTTAAAATATCATATATGATAAAACATGCATCTCATGGATTTAAAACATGATATGATCTATTGTAAATGAGCATACAATAACAATAGGGCACCCCAAGGAACTTGGGTCCCACGAGTGTCCCATATACTCGTACCACAAATCATGAGTACTCATATCAATCCTCTGAGTGTCGTCACACCCCGGCATACATCGATATCTTCATGCTCATCATGCAAGTATGCAGAATACGAGCATGGATCATCATGCTGCAGTGGCAACCCTCTAGGGTCTCAACCACCTCCACTCCCCGTGGACACCATAACGGGAGACTTAATGTCTGTTCCCATGGAAAGGCCCAGATCGGTAGTGTGGACTATCCATGTTACCAAACCCCTACCGAAAGCCATTTGTGGGCAAGTGTCTATCATATGACAATCACATCACAATCTCGGAGGGTGGGTGGCCAGTCCTACACCCTCCTAGCATGACATGCACCAGGTGAGAGCACCCATCATAAAGCACAAAACACAGAAATCATGTGTCTAAAAAAAACAAGAGCACTCATGGCTCGCAATCCCCAAGGCACGCCCCTGATCCCAGAGTTAGCCTCTAAAAGGACTAGCTACCAAGCCTCCATTGTCTTTTCTCATGAAAACCCATCAGTTTCAGTTCAATACATTATCGAAATAAATTTTCAATCATAGCATAAAACTCTGAGTCTCACAAAATTGTAGACTAAATAAACAATGCAATTTAAATCACAATCAATCATGATGCTATGATAATGCAAGGGTTTTAAACTCAACCATAACATTAAATGTCGTTACCTACCTCGATGTGAGATCACCCAACTTAAGCATATAATCGCCTTATCTTGTACGTTTAGCTGTACCTGTCAGTACTACAATACTATTTTGTATTATTTATTTCATCATAAGGGAATCTATGGTGATCCAAACGGCACGGTTTACATCGGCTTACACTGGTGCAACTACGCTCAAGACGTTCCGTCACCGGAATGCACCATGGGACGTGTCACGTGCGTCCTGGTTACCGGGATGCACCCACCACATGCTCTTGGTCGCCAAGACGTCGAGCGTCCTAGCGCTCCTTGACCCCATGTAGTACACTCCCGTTGTGTGCGTACATGAGGATGTGCATTCATGCTGCATTCTTGACAGGCTATTCCACTTGGCGTCCTAGCATCAATGACAAGGCGTCGACGCGGGGACCGTCCCCAAAGAAGATGATCGGAGTTCGGTTGTCACTGGTGACCCTACAAGTGTCCAAATTTTGTGATTTTTGCACCTTTTTGCTTAGAATTTCATGTATTTTTCATTTTTACCACTCTGTTTAACTGATTTTGCCAAAAAATAGGGTTTTTACTCAAATTTTCTCACATTCCTCAAATTCTCCTATGTACTGTTCTTCGCAATTTTCGCCGTTGTCCACCATCAGATTTCCCTCAAACTTAAAGAGTTTGTTCATAGGTTATTTATACACTAGATGGATGGTCTGATCTCCATTTTAACATTGTTTTATCAATCTATTATTATGCTAATAGTAAGGTACCAGAGTTGTTGGGAAAACTATGCACCCATGCCGTTTTTCAGCCTTGAGGGGTGCGAAATTCCATCTTATACACTATAATTGAAAGGGAAACAAGGGGGTGAGACTTACCTTAGTCGATTGATGGCTGTTGCCACTGCCGAAGGAACTTTTTTAGAGCTCTTTTCGGCATTGCATTTTCTGTTAGGGATCGCGAAAAAACTTGATCTTTGGAGGTAAGAGGCTTGGATGGAGTGATTGGTTGAGGGGGAGGTTTGTTTTATAGCTGATGATCCGTTTTCCTCGGCCTCCAATCAATTTTTTTGGTGAAATTGTCGGACCTGATAGAGGCGTGCAGAAGGGGTGGTTTATAAGAAACAGCCCCCTGTATTTCGGCCTCTCCAATTTACCAATTTAGCCTTCTAACTTCCATGGCTCATAACTTCTTCGTTTGAGCTCTGTTTTTTGTGTTCTTTATACCGTTCAATTCCTCTCGATGTGTACCTTCTATTTTTTGAGTTTTTAGGACCAAATTATATGTATAAATTTTTTAATTTAATTTAATTAATTTATTATTTAAAATTTGAGGATATTACATTTCATTGGGTGGGGGAAATTAGAAGGTTATTAGATGAGGGATAGTGATGAGGATGGGATAGAGAGATAGAATAAGAAGCTAGAAAAGAGGTGTGGAATGATAGGAAGGAAGAATGTAGGGGATAAAGGAGAATGGATAGAGATAAGATAGGATCTCCTTTAGTTGGGAAAGGTTAGATGTGTTGTTATGGATGGATGGTTGGATGGAGGTGCTTCTTCCTTGAATAGTGGAGATGAGAGGATGAAGATCATGGCATGGCTTAGGAAGGTTCCTCTAATTATATCTTAAATCAAGTGGTATTTCCTTAAGAAAAAGGACGTCTCCTTCTATCGTTGCTTAGATGATCATGTTGAATCTTCTGGTATAGAATGCAAGATAGTAGCTAGGGTTGAGCTTTGACTCCTCTTTATTTCATCATGATTGGATCATGCTTCGATTAGGGTTGAGTGGATGTGATTACTTTGAAGTTTTGTCGTCCAAAGGATCATGTCATATAGTTCCTTTATTCCTAAACATTGAGCAACATGCCTTAGAGTGAATGGCTTAGATTTCATTGAGATTTTCTTATCCACTCTAGGTTTCTTCCTTGTTTTTCTCCCATCCCACCATCTTTTGTGCAAGACAATGGGCTTTAAGGAGTGGAGGATGACTCACTCCTTGTTGAAGGATGCTTTATTCCTAAAATTTAGGTGGACAGCCCATCGACAAAGTCTCCACCAATGTGGCCTAGCTATGGTTTTCTTTGTAGTCTTGTTTGTCATTTTTCCATCCTTATTTAAGTGAGTTATCATTGGGTTCTTAGGATATCCATAAGCAAGGATAGATCTTGGCCTTTGAATGCACCAAAAGTAAGAATGAATGTTAGCTATAGATTTCCCTTAAATTGTTTCTCTCTTCATGACCTTCACGACCTTCACGTTTTTCTTATTTCTTCCTTATTTTTCTCATGCGAAAATGGTGGAATGAAGAGTTGTGCACCACCTCACATGGGTATGTTTTGTAACTCCTTAGTGTGGTCTCCTCTTTTGGTTGAGTAAGAGAGAGACCTAGGGGAATAAGTTTTCATATGGGCTTGGTCTCTCACTTGTTTTGTTATAGAAAAAGATCTTATATATGTGTATCCATTGTATGTGATTTAAGCTTCTTTCAGAAGCATCCCAAGGTGGTAGATTGCTTGCATGCATGCATGCATTTGAAGTCTATCACCTTAACTTTTGATAAGAGTAATATATTTTAGTATTGATAACATTTGTCTTTCACATAGGATTTCTAATTGCTCAGACTTTGATAACAACACCCCCTTATTATTTTGACTCTTGGACTTCTTATTTGGCATATGGACCATGACATTACTTGAGTGGTATTCCTCATTTTTAGGGCTTTTGGGTGCTAAAATAGTATTTTTTCTATTGTACCCTAATCTTGCAAAATATGAAATAAATCCTCATTAGTAATATTTAAATGAATTTAAGGCTAAAAATACTATACAAATATATTACATGCCATATTTCTCAGTATATCAAATACCCACAAACTTATATTTTCTTCTTCGTCAAGTAGAAAATAAGAAATCTGAAAAAAATCCTAGTCACTTTGGTAGGTGCTGATAAGTTTTTAATTTTGTATAAAAAGTACCCAATTAGTAGTCTGTGTGTTATAAATTATAGGCATTATTCTAGGTTTTTTCCAAAAATTCATAAAAGATGCATTTTTGACCTTACAATGCAAAAGTTTGATATTTGACATGGTCAGAAGATAATTTAGAGTAACTATGTGAATTGTCATAAATTTTTAGGATTTAATTAGGATTTTTACTCTTTTGTAGGTGTTGAGAAGATGATCTAATGGTTGAGATCAAGAAAGATAAGATTTGAAGATCAAGATTAAAAGAAGGCCAAAGATCTAAATTTAACATTTCAAAGCTAAATCAAGATTAATGATTATCTTAAGGCAAGCAAGAAAGCAATTGGATTTCAAGGGATAATTAGAAGGATATTTGTAAGATATGCATAGATGGAGTAATCAAGAGAGAAACTAGGTAACTTTTTCTCTCCTTTTTTCTCTTTCGTCTCTTCCTTTCTTTCCATTCCATGTGAAAAATCCTTGGGGAGGGGATTGCATGCCACTTTTCTTAAAAAAAGGCGCCTTCCCCCTTCTAATTTCATCCTTCCCACCTTATCCCACCTTCTAATCTCCTCTCCTACTCAACTTCTAATCTCCTTTCCCACTCAACTTCTAATCCCTTGTTGCTTAGTTTTGCTTCTTTGTTCCATGCGATTTTCTCTTACTTAATGTCCTTTGTTGTTTGAATTTTGAGCTTAAGATCCTTCTATCCAAGGGCCACTAATCTCTTGTTGTGACAGCCAAGAGATAGTAGCCTTTGAATCAAGCTCTTAGTTCCTTAATGTCCTTTGTTTCCTAGCCTTTCCATCACTTATCCTTCCTTGCTCATCTATTGCTTTCCTTCTCATCTTTTCACTTTCTTTCCCTTTGGTTCTCTCTTGGATACACACACATGCTACTTATTGAATAGTGGATGTTGGGTTAGAATTTGGGATAATTTTAAGTCTTTGAAGAGGGCACACTTTTATTTCTATGTTTATGTAATATGCACATCATTCTCATATGAATTTCAATTCAATAATTTATCATATTTTATGAGCACTTTCCTTATGATCATGCACCCACTTTTGGTTAGTTTTGCATGCTTTGATTAATTAGTTTAGTTTATTGTTGCTTAAGTTAGGTGCATGTTAGGTTAATTTTAGTTAGTTCCTAAGTTTTATTTTTAGAAAATATTATTTTTAGGAGGTTTCCTTAGTTGTAATTTATAATTCCATTCTTGTTTCTTTTTCCATGTTATTTACATTCCTAGTTTAGATCAAATTCAATCTCTCTTTGGCTAGGATAAGTGGTTTAAGTAAGATTCAATGAATATACAAAATAGTTAGATTCCTCATGGGATCGGCCTCACTAAAGTATAATTACTACGTTGATTGGTGCTCTTGTGAGTAATTTTAGAACATATACTAGGTGTTGTCATTTGCCTTTAGAATATGCATGAAGCCTTTCAACCACTAGGTTACCCCTAGTGGACGAGTTGTGGCCTCATAAAGGTTTCCAGAAATGACACCCATAAACATTTCAAGATTTTATGAAAGTCCTTTATTCATCTAAGAAATTTTCTTCTATTTCACTTTCATTAAATTTTTAACTTTAGCATGTTAAAAATTTGAACAATAGTCCAAAAATCTACCTATATGCTAAAGATATTCCATTATATCATCAAAACTTCGTGTAAGTTACTGAATTCAATCGACATATACACAATCGACATATACACAATTATTAGTCTCTACAAAAATTATAACCTAAATTATCATCCAAAAGTATGTTTTGACTTCAAATCTCATAGGATATTCTTGACACTCAGAAAAAAGTCACTTGAAAGTGGATAATTCTCTCATTATTATGTGAGTAGAAGATTGTTCATCAAAGCTAAACCTTGACATATTTTCTACTAAAGAATGATAACTTAGAAAAAAATAATCTAATAATGGTCTTAGGAAAAGGATATCAACATTAAAGAATGTTATTCTCTACTAAAGACCCTACTCAGTTATAATCACATCAAAGCCATACTATTCCTATGATCAAATATGACTTTTACTAGGATGAAATAAAGGCTTAGGATAGGACTATTAAAGAAAGGGGTATAAGGGTAAAAAAGGTGTTTGGAAGAATATGTAAAAGTCTTCTACTAAAGTATTCATAATCTTCTTTTGTACACATGTGAATAAACATTCTTGTTGAAAATTATACTATTCATATTTTTCCTAAGATAATCCTTCAACTATCTCTACATATTTCCAAAATAGACTAGGAAAAATATGGGTAGTAATAAATTGGTTGCCAAAGAAAAGGCTCAATATAAAGGCTCAAAGGTCTAATTGGCAAAAATAACTTAAGGAAGGGTAAAGGCTTTGGGTTTTAAACAAAGATGACCTTTATCATTTCCTAGGTTTCATATGACCTAAAAATGACCATAAACTTAAGAGATATATGGTATAGTCCTTCATATGATTTCTTAATAGTTGACTAAGACAAGAATACTGAGAACAACTAGAAAATTATGTACACTAATTTTTTTTTAGAAAATTATGTACACTAATTTTGTTTTGGAATTTATGTATAACCCGCTCAAAGAAAGAATGACTCTAATCTCATATGGGTTATAAGTCTCTAAAAGGATAAAATAATAAACTAATTGTATGTAGCTTTATTAATAAGATAAAGTTCAAAAATTTCATTGAATATTCAAAAAATTTAAATTCTCATCTTTATAAAGTACTTAAATTTTTTTAAAAAATATGAGAAAAGTTAGAAATCTCATATATATATATATATATATATATATATATATATGCACACCCCAAGCTGAAATAAACGTTGTCCTCAATGTTTAAAACATATGAATCTTAAATGATGAAAGGGTAATGCAGAATTATAAGACTTTCTAAAAAAATTCTAGGTTGCCTCCTAATAAGTGCTATGTTTAACGTCTTCAACTAGAGATGGCCTATAACTAAGCTAACTAGCTAAATGTAGACCTATGTAGTTTAACTAATTCTCCTAATCCTGACCTTGACAATGAATTGGCAAGATTTCTCTTGCCACTTTAAAATCTCATGATAGTCTATATATTGCCTCCACTTAGAGATTTTTGGTGGTGATAACATTAAGACGCCATGGACCACCTCAATTTTGAGATGTGGGAAATCATATTGATGATCCCCCATCTTCAAAATTTTATGGTAGTTAATATAATTTCTCCACCTTGTATTTTGAGGTCGTGGTAATATAATGATATTTTGACCCTCCATGAATTGCTTGGGATCAATTTGAGATGAATTGTCCCATTCTAGACCAATTTTAAGGAGAATCATGACCATTGTATTCAATTTATCTTTTTCCTTTGTTTCCCTTACATTGTCCTAAAGTAGGGGTACAAGCTAACTTTACCCTTCCCAAAATGTTGTTCTTGTATTAGTAGAGGCTGGGAGATGGTTTTGCTTGACCCCTGATTATCTTCTAAGGTCTACCCTAAAGTAAGTTGATGTATGGTTAGTACATTTACTGACTCTTCTTCTTCCTATTATGTGGGCATAGGTAAGGTTTCAAATGGGCCTACATGACTATCATGTGAATATTCAAATAAGGTTTGTAGGTCTTAATTAGGTACATTTTCTACATTTTAAGGATCAATTGGAATTTCAGGCTCTATTGAGAGTTCTAATCTAGCTTGCGATTGAGAAGTGTTCATTAACACCACAGTATCTAACAACTCATTTACCTCCCTATTGAATGTGTCTTCATCAAATTCATAAAATAAACAAGACATGATTTTAGAGGATCTAGGTTGGATGTTTCTATAATTTCATTTGCTTCAGCAATGGAAGTCTCTTCATCATAATATAACAATGTGCAAAACATGGCTTGAGTACATATGGGTGGGAGGTTTCTATGGATGGTTGTGGGCTTTGTGGTTTAGAATAATTGTAGGATATTTCCATCCTATCATCATCATCATCAATGGTCAAGGTTGGTGAAATTTTTTGAGGTGCAGCAGGAATTGGTAATTCTCGTCTTTAAATTCTTTCAAGTGTTCTTTAACTCTCCTCTCTAATTTGTTTCATTTCCTTAGCCATTTTTTGAAGTGGAGCAAGATTTTGATCCATTAGTTTACTAAGTCCTTGCATATTCTCTTCTAATGATGGTTCTTCATGTTATGGAGGAAACAACTCATAGTGTTGGTATTGTTGTGGCATTTAAGTATTGAAGAAGGGCTGAGTAGGTTGAACCCATGATGGTTGACCTTGATATTCTTGATTATCATGATATGGTGCATTAGGGTGGGGCCATGATGGTTCTTCTTGGTATGGTTGATAATACAATGACCATGGTTACTCATGATACCTAGCTAATCTATTTTGATAGTCTGTCTAAGGATAGTAGTTATTGTTAGGTTCTATGAATGCATTAGGTGCATCCACTGGCTCCTAATAATAACCATTGTATGTGGAGATTGATTGCCATAAAGGAGTGGGATAGGGATCCTTAGAATAGGTTTGGTCATTATGGTACTAATGTTATTGAGTAGCTTGTCAAGAAGCAATCATCCTAAGCAATTGACTTTCCATACCATTTATCCTATCCATCGATGTATCTAATCTATCAACTCTATCCCCTTCGTGATTGGCCTTTATTCTCAACTTTATATACTATGAAACAAATAATTGTATACAATGAATGAGTACTTTTTTTTAAACAATAGAGTAACCTTAACTATATGTTGCAACCTAATCACTAGTCCTAAGCCAAATGATGCACAACCAATCCTACTATGTTGCTAATGAGCTGATTTGATTTATCTTTTGTTATTGCATAGGGTAGTATCTTAGACCTAGATCTAGACATCTCCTCCTTTTATTAGATTGGACTACTGCTTACTAGTTGGGCTCTACGCTAAAGTGGTTAATAAAATCCTCGTGTTAGGTGGTGTTTAAACCTAAATTGATGTCAATAAAAGGTGTGGGAAAATCACTTGGATTTTAAGACATCCACTATAACCATAGAGCTTAGAAGTCATTGGAGCTACAATAGACCTAACCCTTCAAAAAGGTTCCTAAGAGCTTGAATCCTAAGTCTTTTTCCTTGGTTTTATATTATGTTCAAGGGCTGAGATCACAAACATACAAGGATGTGATTTAATTACCCAGGTGGGCTAAGGATCTGGTAATGAAATCTAGTCCTTATCTTATAAGGGTTCTTATGGCCCTTACTAACAATGTGATACATTCCACCATAGAGTAACTAAATATTAAATGCAATACAAAAAGAAAACTAATGCATGCCAATATGCTATTTAACAAAGGGTCATGCACGTTAATAGACTGGACACTATAACCATGCAGCCTATTCTGTGGTTATAGCCGAGCTCAGGCTAACATTGTTAAATTGTTGCACAACTGATCCAACAATCATAATGCATGATCCTAATCTATATGAGTTATACTACCATCCACATATGCAAAATTATACTATATGCACTTTATACTAGAAAAATAAAGGGGAATGAAAGCTTACAATGAGGGTTCCGATGATGATCAAGTGCATCATTATACCCCACACTTGCCCTGTATTATTAGAACCCATTTAAAAGTTAAATTAAATTATAATTATAATGAACCTCACTACAATTTCACTCAAATCCTAATCTAGGAAAGCAATAAAAACCTAATCTATGCCAATGAAGCCATGGCCCACAGGATTGTGGCTGCTCCTTTGTTGATTTCTCTTGCAAAAGATCAAACAATTATGGTCAATGAGGGAAAAATAGCAATAAAATACAAAAACTGCTAAAAGTCCTAAACTAATGCACCCAAAACCTATACTAGAGGCAAATACTCTAAGGTATGGTCCCACTACACAAATCATTGCAATTTACTTGCAACGACGCCAAAAACTTGTTGTGATTTTAAGTCTTAACTCACAAGTGTGTGAATCAATTGTAGTGATTCATGTGATGGAGGTCGATCCCATGTAGAATTGAATGGTTGTGATAGTAGTGGTCCTTGCTTAAATTATCTAACCTAGGTAAAGATCTTGATATTTCATCTTAAACTAAGAATGGAAAATTAACACATGAAATATGCTAAACTTAACAACTTTCCTAAAGACATAGTTTCTAAAAATAAATTTTTTAAAATTAAAATCTTTCTAAAATTATAAATTTCCTAAATTAAAAACTTCCTAAAAATGAAATTTAGCAACTTTCCTAAATCTAACTTTCTAAACATGAAATTTAGCAACTATTATAAGGAAACAATTTAGTCACTTTTCTAAACTAAAATTAGAAACTAAACTAAGAAGAAAACTAGTAACTAATGGAATCTAAACTTAGATCAACCACAATTAAGTAAGAAAGTGAAGGAAAACAACAATTAGCCATGCAAGTAAAAAGGAACTACCCAAGTATCACGCACATGATTCATGGGTTAGGTAGTGGCCCAAATAATTAATTTAAAAACCTAGCACAGGAAATCTAATTCAAGCATTGACTAAACAATATAACACTCTAATTGGGTCCTTAAAGAAACAAGCAAACATGCTGTATAAGGTGCTAGAAGTTAAACCTAAACATTCCATTCAAAAATTCTAGTAACATGCTATTTTCAACATCCAATCAATGGGACATGGTAAACATTGTAATAAACACTTTTTAAGTGATAAAAAATTTAAGAATTGAGATCAATAACTCCTAGAAATACATTTGAAACCGAAATTCCAAATAGCTTCATTGAATCAACATCAAAATCCATCAACATAGTGCGCATGATACATGCATTCCAAATCTAAAAATTGCATCCTATTACATTGAATGATACTTGATCTTAATCAACCCACAAATACATGCTAAAACTTCTTCAATCATCTAACATCAATCATAAGTAAGCAGGCATTGAGATCAATGAAAAATCCACAAGAAAGTAACAGCAAAGCTTAAGGAATACTAAGGAAATCAAGAAAGAGATCAATGGAATCAAAGGGAGATCTAATGGTAATGAAAAGCAATGAAAAGAGAGTAGAATCAATAGATTCAAGGTGAGTTTCCCTTGGCTATCACTTCAAAGCAAAAATAACTTTGGATCTAAGCAAGAGAAGTTAAGAAATGGAAAGGCAAGATAATAACTTCCTAAGTAGGAAATTAAGAAGGATTCAAAGAAAAGAAGATCAAAATATGAACAACTAACTTTTAATGGAGATCTAAAGGTTTAAATCTTGGAGCCATGCATAGAACATTAGGGTGAAGAGCAACCACCCAACAAAATTGAATCCTAGAAGGAAAGTAAAGAGGGGAAGAAAAGGGACACCTCTCTTTGGTGTAGGTGTTCTTTTCCTCCAAAAGTTGCATATGCATTGAATCCTTATTTTTGGTGTTTTATACTTTATATCCTGAATTTTCTAGAGTGTCTTAAGGTAAAGTTAGGGTGGGGATGAAATAGGAAGAGGATGGGATTGGTAGGATTAAGATATGGATGGCTACCTTTTATCAAAGAGAAAATCAAGTGGGATATTTTGAAAGATAAGGGGGGAGACACCACTTTTTAGGAGGGCGCATCTCCCCTTGTAAAAATTGTGGAAGGCTGTGGGATTTAGAAAGATAAGGAAATAGGGACGGACAAAAGATTGGATAGAGAGGTAAAGAGATTAAGAAAGAAGGGGGAGGTGGAAGTGGATGATTGTGTAGCAGGTTAGGACTTTAGGTTAATCTTAGGAAAGTGGTGGAGTGAATGAGCTAAGGAGGGGAGGGAAGCTCCTACTTTGTAGGAGTTTCATGTGGAACTCCCTCCTTGAATGTTATTCACATGGAAGGTGGGAGGAAAGAGAGGCATAGGAAAAAGATGAAGAGAAGAGGTGAAGTGAAGTGGGAAAAAGTGATTGTCTGTGTAGTTTCCTAAGAAATGGGGATTGGTTGAATAGGTTAGGTGGCACTCTAGGGTTGGTTGGCTAGTTGAAATGGAAGTTTAGGAAGGTGGGAGAGTTTAGAAAGATAGGACTCTTGGGTGGGAAAGTGAAATTCGTAGTACTCCTTAGTGGTGAGGTGGAAAGTGAGAAAAAAAGTGAAAAAAGCATGAAAAAATAATAAAAATGGAGGGGTATATTCCTATTGGTCCATATGATACCTTATCCTAGTGGATTTTCCCTCAATTATCTTTAAAATTAACCTTGGAATCCCAAGGATATTTCTTTGAATTCTCCTTCAATCATGGCCTTCCATGTAGCTTGGCTCATGTGGCTTGATGGCTAACTTTGAGAGCTCCATTGGCTTGGCTTCATCATTGGCTTTGATGGATTTGATGGCTTTCTTGGCATAGCTTGGTGGCTAGCTAAGCTCCTTAGCTTGTCACCTTCTTCATGTCTTGAATATGGCTAGGTGGCTTAAGTGAAACCTATACAAAGGTGTTGGACTTTGCATGGCTTGTGCATGGGCCCACTTTGGCCACCTTTGACTCCTTCCATTCCATATTCAAGTAATCTTAATATGATCTAGATCCTTGATTTCATGTTGGATTGATAATTTTTGGGCTTTGACTCGATGTTTTGATCTTGATTATCAATTTTCATCTTGATCGATCTCAACCGTTGGATCATCATCTCGCTTCCTACAAAAATTTAAAAACCATAATTAAATCCTAGAAAATATGATTAATCATATATTTACCTTATACTACCCTCTAAACCAACAAAATATCAAAATTTGGTCTTTTAGGTTAGAAATGGGTGTGTTACGAATTTTGGCCAAAAACCCTAATTTACCCTTATAAATTATAACTCATGGGTAACTAATTGAGTGATTTTTATGCAAAATTAGACACTCATTAGACTTGGTGAGATATAGAGGTTAGTTTCAAGTGGGATGTGGTAAGAGAAATAAGTCCTACATTGGTTAGGAAGTTGGTGTTTCATAGGACTAGAAGGAGGAGAATTGAAAGGCAGAGATGGAGCCTTAAAAATTAAGATAAAAATGTTGAATTCCTAGGGAAGAAAATTAAGGATTTTGAGTTAGACATAAATCCCAAAACTTTAGATTAGGGACCATAAATATATTATATGAATTTGACCACAAATAAAAACTATAGAAAATAGAATGGAAGCAAAGGAGAAAAAATGTGGATTCAAGGAAGGATAGAAGCAGAGAAACCAATGAAAAATATGGAGAAGGAGGAAAGGAGAAAGAGAGGGAGAAGGGAAGAGAAAGAGGAGAAGAACTCCATGTAGAGGGTATAGAATCTTTCTAGGCTAGGATTTTTCAAAGTTAGCAAAACAAGTTTTAAATCATACTTGATCATTTTGTTTTCATGCTTAAATCATCTATGTTCATCCATGCCTGCATGACTTGAGAGATCTATCTATGATTCTTAGCTGCATGACTTGAGATTTATTCATGAATCATGGCTGTAAATCATGCATGATCGTAGTCTAAGACTCATGTATGATTTTAGCCATGGTTTTTGCATTTATCATATCCATTTTCATGAATAGAATTAAATGCTAATCCTTGACTATATTAATTAATATTTTAAGTATGTTATGCCATAGTATTTATTTTCTTTTGATCTTGTGTTGATGTTTGATCCGTCATCGTAGTAATGTCTAAAAATCAGTTTCATACCATGCTTGATTCCATGCCAGTTTTCATCCAAATCTAAACTATTTTTATTGGTTCCTGTTTATGCAATGGAACACTAAGAACATGATTACCTACTGTTTTGTTAGAAAACATATAAATTTTCTTTAATGAATCATTAACCTAAGTTTCTATACTAAGTAAGGCTCATTCAAGCGCAGAATTTTGGTGCAATTCCCATGGTTTTGGATGTGTAAGGACATTTTTTAGTAGTTTATTGATGGGCTGTCTAACGTAGAATTTTGCAGACAATAATATTGAAAAGTTTGGGGTACTACATGTCTATCAAGCACCTGGAATTCCCAAAAACTCTAGGAAAAGGATGTATAATCAATAAGAAACAAATTAAATAGGGTCCACTTAGACCATAAGACATTTAGATTATCATTTAGTTGTAAATAGTTAGCCAACCTGTTGAAAAGTAGCAATAGACAGCCTAACTAAGTTTTTGTGAATGCAATGATTTGGTGATTAATCAATGAAAATAGTGATAAAAGTTTAGCCAATTCACTCGACGATTGTTAGATATTCAGCATATATAGTGAACAGTTTAACGGGTCACACTATAAGTGGACTACTAATCTGTGATACTTTTGAGACTCTATAGATAGAGATTATGTTAGTAAAATTTTGAATTATTTGATTCATAATGTGGGGTTTTGACCAAAGAAACATGTTAGTTAAGCACCTTATTGACTGGCAGACTCAACATACACTAAAAAATCCACAACTAGCTATAGTGAACATGTAACATTTGTAAAAAAGGTGTCGGTAACTTCCTTACTCATTCCAGCATATAAACATATCAGTAATTTTCTCATTTTAATGTTTGTTATGACTCTCCAATCTCACCCTCTATCACTCTTATATAAATGTTTGAAACCCATTTTCTTTACTTATCATGTCCCATTGTTAGTAAACCAAAAGTCTATTATCACCATGCTAGGTCAATTGCTATGAAATGATGTGTGAATGTGAATTTCATGATTTTGTATTTTGTTAGACGAATATGTTTATGTGCTTATCTATGATTCAATATTGGATTTCATATTTCAAACTAAGTACTTATGTGGCTTTATCTTTCTTCTATGCAGTATTGAGATTATATGTATATATATTCACCCAATGAATGTGCTTGTATTTGATAATTGTTCTGACGCTTATAAGACCCTAATGGAACTATGCTAGGAGGATTCAGCTTGGCCCTTGATCTTTGAATAAGATACTTGCTTGACATGAGGGTTTTGTGTTATGGGAGTATGTATCATGGGAAGACTACTTCCATTTGGATCTGGTGGCCTCATGAGATTTGTGAACATCACAATGTTTGCTATTAAGCATGGCTAGGAGATGATCCCTCTACATGCATAGTTAGCAATTTCTTTTAGTGATACATGATATACATGTCGGTCTTCCTTGAAGGTTATGCCTATAAGGCGTGTGGCTGGACACTACTGCTAGGATCTATGATCTTTCAGCACTATATATACAAATTTTATGTAGTTTATAGCTTTTATCTAAGTTATTATTGTTGTGGATTTGATATTGATCAAAACATTATAGCTGGTTATGCCTAGTTATGTGAAGAAAAGTATGAAGAAGAAAGATTAGTTTTCCTTAGTTTGTTGATGTTACATTTAAACATATTGTTGATGGATATGTAATAACATTTGGATTATTGTGTATATAGCAATTTATGGATGATTTAGTTGGTTGTGGATCTGACTAGTGGATCTTTTATGTGCTCATACAAAAACATTTACTTTGATTATATGAGTAGTTTTTTTTATAGCAATGCTTGGCCTTGAAGAAGCAGATGCATGTTATCTTTTAAAATGCTTTTATAAAAAATAGTTATTAAAAAGGATTTGAAGAAAAATGATTTAAAAAAACCCAAGTTGTCACAAATGTTTGCCCATGTCCACAATCAGAAGATCAACTATGCACGTTGTGACGACCCGGGTTTTTGAAACATGATTTGTAAAGTATTTTGAAAGGCAGGGCCCTTAAGAGTGTAAAATTTTTTCGCAAAACAAAGCAGCAAAAATTCTTTTCTTTAGAACTTGTTTTGAAAAACCCAAGTCACCACTTCATACATAACATAAATACAATTTGTGTACAAAATAAAATTCCATTGAAGGAATATACTTTTATTAAACTCCAGGATCCATCCAGTGGTTCACAGTATAGCCAAATCTAGTACAATACTTGTCCAAATTATATAATCCAAAACTCAAGCTCATCATACAATAAAACTCTCAACAAAGAAAAATACATGTCTTCAAGGGTATACCTTAAAGATTATTCTCTTCAAGTCTTCTATCGTCTTCATCTCCTAACTCTCCTTCCCTATATCTGAGATATTGCAACAAGTACAATATCTCAGCAAGCAATGCTTGGTAGGGGATTCAAGAAACATAATATTGAGAATGTAATTGCAATACTTCATAATCCCATTATCCTTAAACATACTCTTTACTTTGTAGGTTATGTATACTTATATACATATATACCCTTCATGGGTAAACCAGCAAATTCGTGAAAATAGTCAAATATCATTCCCAACTAAGCTGATCAATTCTCTTCATTTTGAGAACTTAGTATTACAGCTAATCTTATACTGGGAATTTCCCTTCTTGGGAAATATTAGTAATATACAATTACCTAGCATTTGATTATGCTATAACATAAGGCATTTCACTATGCCTATTCTCATATGCATCATAGTGTAAAATAATCAGAAAGGTTGCTATGCTGCAGTTTGATTCGTACTAGCGCGCTCGAATAACTGCCCTTTTCACCACTGATACCACGGTGGAAAATATTATGTCACTGCCCGTATGGGGGGGCAAGACTTTCATAGTGGTGGCCTTCCCATGATTGCCACCACCTAACTTTTAGCCTCTCATTGGGCAAGGTATCATCATATCATCAAATTTCAAGGAGCAGGTGGCCAAACCCTCATAACTCCTCTAGCAATAGCATTCCCCTAGGCTTATGCCTATTAAAACAAACTCACAAGCCTCCAAGCTTGTATGTAAAATAGATTTCATATATATCAGACCATATGTCTGTTTAGTTAGGGCTGAAATATTTCCTAGTTCCCTATTTACTTATAGTTTAGTCCTTAACCATCTTATATGTGTTTGGTTGGATCATAAGGTTTTCAAGAAATTTAATACAAGTATTATCATTACTCTTGTCAATATAAGCTCATGAGTACAATCATGTATGTATTCATCAAATTCTCTTACCTTTAAGGATTGATCTCTTTTCCCCAATCTTCCATGATCCTGACTACATCCATACATTTTGTCAATATATAAATTATGAACAATCCTATTGATCACTAGATCTGATGTTTAGAATGATCTTTAGATCATTCATATCTAAGTAATTGTCTATCTCTAAGTCTTTGTATGTCCATCTCCTTGATCTTGATCTTTCATAGATCCTTTGATTGACAATCTACACATGTTGATAAAGATCAAGGTCCTAGATCTTCTATCATCTAGTTCTTCTTTGATCAAAGTTCAGTTCTTGGATCATCCCTATGGAGGATGATCTTGGTTTTCTTCCTTGAATCATCTTTGATCAAGGGTTTGAATTATCTAATCTAATGAACTATAACAAGTATACTAATAAACATGCATACTAAGTACAATGTAGTGTTCTTATTCTTATTGTTCTTGATCATCCAAGATCTAATGGATCTTGTTTGATCATCCTTATCTTACTGTTTTTATTAGGGTTAGGTAATTTACTAACCTTTTATGCTCTTATTATTATTATTCAACCAGTTAATGTGCTGGTTGAAGGTAGCTTATTCAAGCCTAAATCTAGACTGCTCCTCTTATTTCCAATTGGCTAAGGCTTACTAGCTGAATGGGTGAACACAAAGTTGTTACTTCAATCCTCATGTAAGGAGGCGTTTAGACCTCACAAACGTCAACAGAAGGTAGGGGAAGGGCGAGGTTCTATTATATAACCCCCTTAACCACTATGTTCATCATTCACTAGAATGACCATAGCTTAACCTTTCATAAGGTTCCTATAAGCATGTTTACCCTAAGTACTCTTTCTAATGGATTTTAATTAAGTCCATGAATATTTATAATGTCATTCATGGGGTTTATTATTCTTTTCCTAATTTGGGTCAAGGACTTGATAACCCTTATATTGTCCTACTAACTATAGCCCTTACTAATTAAGTCCAAAGTATTCCATTCTTATTTGTGTAATGAAACTCTACTTTCTCATTAGAATACATTTTTGATGTTTTATGCTCTTTATCTCATAACAAGTAAATCTACTACTAACATTCAACCATAAATGAATTATAAATTTAAAGCATAAAACTACATAATTTAACATTCAATGAAAATGAGGCAAGGTACTTAAATTAAATCTAGCACCTTATGATAACTATGAAATGCATATCATGCTAAACTCTAAATGTTGTACTAGCATGCTTTATAACATAATAATATAAAATGAAACTAATTACATTTACATTTTAGAAACCTTTACTTATGATCGAACCATTTGATCTTAGATCTTTTCCTTTGATTAAGGATTTTAGTTGTATTTAGGGAATTTTCTCTATTAAGGTCAAAAGATCATATTGATCTATTTTGTCATAATCCATTCATGATTTCCTTGGATTTCATCATATAAACATTTATTCTTTCCATCCTAAGGATCTGATCACACTTGATCTCATTGATCAAGTGGGTCCCTTTGTATTTTTAGGGTTTTTCTACCATAAAGGGTAGATCCCTTAATATATCTCATATCTATCCAATTAAACCATAGATATTACTTTATTTCAATTGTATATCATTATTAAAACATGTTTTTAAGATATGATCATCTCAGATCTTGAAAATCTATGTAATTGGAAACTTATTTCTTTAATACAGAAAGTTTTCACTAAATAACATGTCTATTTTATCATTTCATAAGAAAATAGAGGTTTCAAGATTTCCATAGCTTCTTTCCAATCTCAATTTGGAGTTCAGATGACTCCGAAAGTTTACAGTCTTCTTAGGGCCTGTATTTGATCTGGGCCCAAGAACGGATGGCCCAGATTAGTCGGGCGGAACGAATAGGCGAAATAGTTAGGCGGGTCGTCGGGCACGTCCACTGGGGAGAAATGTCGACGCGCTACTACGGGGAGTCCACAGACGCGGACGGGACGAGCAGGACGCCCATCGTCCGCGCGCCCGCAAACCGGGCTGTCATTGGGCGCATCCGCTCATGGATTTGACGAACGCGCCATCGTCTTGCTTGGGACAACGTTCCATGTGCAGTGCAAAAGATGATCTTCATCCTTGATCTCTTGTTGCATTGATAACTTTTAGGCTTTGACTCGATCTTTTGATATTGATCTTCTAATTTCATCCTGATCGATCTTGACCATCAGATCACCATCTCACTTCCTACAAAAAGTGAAAAAATCTAATTAAACCTAAAAATTTGATCAAGCATATACTTACCTCGGATTAGCCTTTGGACTTACAAAATATCAAATTTTAGAGTCATTAGGTAAAAAATGCATGTGTTATAAATTTTGGTAAAAAATCCTACTTTACCTCTATAAGTTATAACACATGGGCAACTAATTGGGTGATTTTTATGCAAAATTAGACACTTATCAAAAGAAATAATTGAAAATCTTATGTAACCAGCTAGTATTCCTAGTGTTAGAGCTAGGATAACATATTTCCATTGGATTCCCAGCTGTGAAGTAGTGTTAGATACAAAGTTTCACCACTAAATTCAACTTGGAAGTAGTAGAAATCATCAACTAAAGTTGTGAAGTTCATCATACATGTTTCTATTTTGTCATGAATAAATAAGAACTTTTCCTAAAACTTCAAATCACTAGATTGTGGGTAGCTGCCAAGAAGAATGATTTCTCAAAGGGATCTAATAAGTCTTCTTTTTGTAGTTATGGATTGATACTCCTAACTCCCAATGAAGGAGTAGGAATCTAAATGAGGAGGAGGTTTCAAAATTCATTTAAAGTCCCAATGGAATGAATTGTCACATTAGTAATGAATGAAATGCAAGTAATGAATCATAGCTCATGGAGCCATTTTGTTATCTTCCTATCAAGAAAAAATATGGTGGACCAGCTAATCTTTATATTAGTTGATGAAAGAGGCCAATAACCAATCAATCAAATATTGATTAATGCGTAATTGATGACCCGGGTTTTTGTAACATATTTTGTAATACATTTTTCAAAGGCAGGGCCCTTAGTAGTAAAATTTTTTGCAAAACAAATTAGCGAAAATTCTTTTCTTTAGAACTTGTTTTGAAAAACTCAAGTCATCACTTCATACATAACATAAGTAGAATTTTTGTACAAGATAAAATTCCATTGAAGGAATATACTTTTATTAAATTCTAGAATCCATCCTGTGGTTCACAGTACAGCACGGGTATCAGTACAATACTTGCTTAAATTACATAATTCAAACTTCAAGGCTCACCATACAATAAAAACTCTCAATAGAATACAATACTCTCAAATAAAAATACATGTATTCAAGGGGTATACCTTGATGATTATTCTTCCAAGTCTTCTTAAGTCTTGAGTTCCTAATTCTCCTTCTCAGTATTTGAGATATTGTAAACATTGAAACATTTACAATATCTTAGCAAGCTATGCTTAGTAGGGGATTCAAGAAGCATAATAATTTGACAGTAGAATCCTAATACTTCATAATTCCATTATTCATACTCATGAAGCAATCTCTTTACCTTGTCATATATGTTCATCCTTACACACACATATGGTATACTGTGTATAGATATATACATACGGTCAAAACCATAAAAAATAGTTAATATCTCAAAACATAATCATACCCAGCTTATGTTGAGTTGATAAATCATCCAGACTCTACTGGAAATACTCCCTCATTTAGGTAGTATTGGTAATCCACGATTATTTGACATCTCATCATGCCATATCATAAGGCATTTCACTATGCCATGCATCATAATTCAAAAATACTCAAAGGACTACTATACATGCAGTCAGAATCTGTACCAGTGAGCTCGGATAACTGCCCAATAATCCACCTACACCGTCCTTGGTGGAAATCACAATATCGATGTCCATATGGGGAGGACCATGGCTGTCACAATGGCGGCCTTCCCATGATTGCCCCACTCAACTTTTAGCCTCATTTAGGCTTGGTATCCACATAATAATAAGTTTTTGAGAGCGAGTGGCCAAACCCTACTAACTCTCCTAACATAGCATCCCTAAGCCTATGCCTGTTTAAAACAAAACCACAAGCCTCCATGCTTGTATGTAAAGTAATTCTTATACGTATCAGACCATCTGTTTGTTTACTTAGGGTTGGAATATCTTCTAGTTCCATATTCACTTAGAGTCTAGTCCTTAATTCTAACTTAATCATTTCATATGTGTTTGGTTGGATCATAAGGGTTTTAGGGGATTTAATGCAAGTATTAACATTACACTTGTCAACATTTATATACATAAGATCATGTATTCAACATGTACATCCCATGTAGATTATTCATAAAATCCTCCTACCTTCAAGTAATGATTCATCTCTTCAAATCTTCCATGATCCTAATTGATGTATGAAATCTGTAAATCCATACATACTATCAATATTTATACAATCTGAATAATCCTATGTTTTTGATCCTATCTACATTTTTTGTCTAATCTCGTCCTTTGATATAAAGGATCTAGATCTTGTGTCCTATCATGATCTATCTCCCTCAGATAGTATTGATCAATAGATTTGATGGTTAGAATGATCTTCTAATCATTCAGATCTAAGTATTTTCTATTCTAAGTCTTTGTGTATTCCTTTCTTTGATCTTGATCTTTTGTAGATCCTTTGATCAACAATTTATACTTGTTGATAAATATCAAGGACTTAGATCTTCTATCATCTAGTTATTCTTTGATCTAAGTTTAGTTGTTTGATCATCCCTCAGGAGGATGATCTTGGTTCTCTTCCTTGAATCATATTTGATTAAGGGTTTAGATCTTCTATTCTAGTTGATGTAAGATCTTCTATTCTATTTGATCTAAAATTACAAACAATATATATTTATCATCATCAAGAAGTATTTATTTCTTTTTATTGTTCTTGATCATTCAAGATCCCATAGATCTTATTTGATCATCATTATCTTACTTACAATTTTTATTAGGATTAGATAATTTACTAACCTTTTATGCTCTTATTATTATTATTCAACTAATTAATGTTTTACTAGTTGAAGATAACTTATTTCAACCTAAGTCTAGACTACTCCTCTTATTTCCAATTGGCTAAGGCTTACTAGCTAAATAGTTGAACACAAAGTGGTTACTTCTATCCTCATGTAAGGAGCCATTTAGACCTTACAAATGTCAATGGAAGGTAAGGAAAGAGCGAGACTCTATTAGAAAACCCCCTTAACCACCATGTTCAGCATTCACTAGAGTGACCTTGGCTCAACCTTTCATAAGGTTCCTATGAGCATTTTAACCCTAAGTACTCTTTCTAATTGATTTTAATTAAATCCATGAATATTTAAAATGTCATTCATGGGGTTTATTATTCTCCTAATTTGGGCCAATGATTTGATAATCCGTATATTGTACTACTAACTATAGCCCTTACTAATATTAAGTCAAAGTCATTCACTCATCTTAATTGTTCATGAATCTCTATATTCCATTAGTTTACATTTTTGGTGATTTATGCTCATTATATCTTAACAACTACTTAACATTTGAATCTACAATTAAAATTTGACAATAAGTAAATCATAAACTTTAAAGCATAAATCAAATATAAGTTTAACAACCATATACTAACATGCTTCCAATGAATGTAACTTAATCTAATGAAATAAAACCATACTTAAACAAGCATGATCTTAAGTTATGAAATACATGAAATTTTACTAATAATGGAATCATGCTAAAATCTCAAATTTAAACTAACATGGCCCTAAGATAATTAAATCTGCTAACCTAATAACAAACTAATAACAATTAAAGCATAGCATGCTAAATTTTAAGAATTACACTGTCACGCTTCCTAATTTATAACATAAATCACATTTATAATTCTATTATCAAATAAAAGACAATGAAACTAATTAGATTAAGATTATTAGAAACTTTTACTTATGATCCAACCATTGGATCTTAGTTCTTTTCCTTTAGATCAAGGGTTTTAATTACTTTTATGGTTTGTACTCCATTAAGATCCAAAGATCATATCCACTTGTTTTTGTTATATTTAATCCATGAGCTAACTAGATTCCATTATAATATCATTCATTCAATCCATCCCAATGGTCTGATCACACTTGATCTTATTGATCAAGTGAGTCCCCTTGAATTTTTATAGTTTTTCTACCATAAAGGGTAGATTCCTCATTTTATGTTAGATTTGTCAAAATAAATTATGGATATTACTTGATTTCAACATTATATCATCATTAAAATATATCTTAGATCTTGAAGATCTTGAAAATTGGAAGCTTATTTCCTAAATATAAAAAGTTGCATGAAGAATTTTCTAAATATTATGATTTCAGAAGAAAATAGATGTTACAAGCTTTCTATAGCTTCTTTCCAATCTCAATTTGGAGCTTAGATGATTCCACAATTGATGACTGAAGTTCATAGTCGTTCCTAGGGTCCAGATTTGATCTAGGCCTAGCAGAATGGATGACTGGGATCAGTAGGGCGACATGGATCTGGTTGGGCGGAGTGGGTCCCATCATTGGGACGTAGGTGAGAGTGCATCGCCTGGGACTGGATCGTTCGGCGCGTTGTTCGGTCAAAACGTCGCTGCACGTGGATTGAATGAGCGGAAATGCTCCTGCAGGGCACATTTCCATGCGGCGTTCTACTACACGTCTGAGGAACTAGATCTTCTTAGGAAGATCGTATAGTCCTTTTTGGACCGTCCAATCTATTCCTCTTCAATCAAGGGGTCAAAACTTGATTAATTTTCTTAAAACTCCTACCCTGGGGGTTTTAGACCCTTCTAATGTAAAAATAATTTCAAAAAAATAAAAATTACATTAACTAACATGAAATTAGTATAAGAATAGCTTCCACCTACTTGATTGGAGAAAAACATAGATTTTTTAGCTCAATTTAAAGAATTATCCTCTTGATGATAAGATAGCCCAATAATCGCATGTTTTGTGATTTTTTGTTGATTACACTGTTGGATCTTGAAATTTATTTGGGGGTTTTGCAGATAATATAGCATCGAACAATTTGAAATATGGGATTTGTGAGATTTGATTTGGAACAGAGTGCCTAATTGAATTTAGGTCTCTTATTCTAATCTAGAGAGAGGAGAGAGAAAGTGAAAGAAGAGGGAGCTTTGGGAATGAATGTAGATTTGGTCTTTTACGGAAAGCAAGATAATTTTATGAAAAATTTAATGATCATTTTTGGATGATTTTTGGGGGTGTATTTATAGACGTTTTTGAATTTTTTTTATAATTACTTGTAATAATTATGTTTTAATTCTTTTGAATATTAAATTAACATTGGATCCTCCACTACCACCTCTTTCTTTACTATCAGACGGTAGTGGCTTAGCCACTCATTACATGTTTTCTAGCTGTTGGATTCGTTTATGGGACCCTTGTGGGCCCCATGGAGGTGTGAAAGGACCATTTTGCCCTTTTATGAAGAAAAATTCATTTTATTCTGCCAAACTCAGAATTGAGCATACTTAGTGGCTTTGGAATTGTATTTTTGAGTACATTTTAAATATTGATGTCTTAGATCTGGGTTATGGGTAAAATTACCATTTTACCCTTTTATTCATAAAAATGAATTAGGGATTTTTCATTTTAACTCGGATTTGAACGTACTTAGTGTGATTTTGATAGGTTTTTTGAGTATATTCACAATTTCTGAGTTTTAAATCATGTTTTAATCTCTATAAAAAGAGAATTTCCAATAACCTAATATTCTAGCCTAGAATTTCTAAAAATTCAAACTAAATTGAATTTCTCAATCAATTTACAAAAATTGGGGTTATTACAATTGACCCTTGGATAACTATAACACCTTAAGTGGGACTTTATGTTTATGCTTGATGTACATTTGATTTTACTTTTGTGATTAGTAGATTCTGTGGAATGTACTTCTAACCATTTTTAGGTTAGACCATTATTTAACTTACGTGTGGAGATTTTTAGGAAGTAACACGAACCTAAAGGGGGGTATTAAACAAAAATACTTCTATAGTATCACATAAATGGTCTTTTCTAAAATAAAGAAATTTCAGTTACTTTTCAAATAAAGTAAATAATCTTTCAGAAAACTGGAAAGTTAAAGAAGAACTTTTAATGCTATTTTTATTGTAATTTATTTCTTTTTAAAGCATTGTCATGATCAATCAAGTGAAAGTTAGTGAAAATTTAATTACTATTTTAGCATTGTTTTAGCATTGTTCTTTTCTTTAGTTTTAGATATTTAACTTTCATTGTTTTAGTATAGTTGATTTACCTAATTTCATGCTTAGTTTGGTAATCACAATGTGATAGTTTTCTTTTACTTAGGGTTAAAGTGATCCTAGTCTAAGTTAGAAACACCACTTACTTATTTCTAATATTTTAAGTATCTTGACAATTAATTTTGAAATTGAATTCAATTTACAAATGTTAAATTCATCGTTAGAATCAATCTTTGATTTTATGCCATTGCTCTTAATATTGGATGCTTGGGAAGTGAATTCTTGAGCCATTATAATTTGATTTAACATAAAATGCTTAGAATTTAATGATCAAACTAGTTTCATAAATTTTAATAATTTCTAAATTAAGTTTCTCAAGAAACCATCTTATGAGAAGTTAACCATAGAACTTTGATTGTTGGTATATAAGATAATTAGTACATGATAGGACTAATTTTGGATAGTGATAATTAATCCTAGCTCTTGATTTCAAGTTTGTTTATTTTAATTTAATTCACTTCATTCTCACCAAATTTCATGTTTTCATCATCCCTTACTAGTTTATTATGTTTCATGCATTCGTTTGGGTTTAGAATACCTTTGTTCTTTATTTTCTTGCTATATCCTCCCTCTGAATTTAACCTTATAAATACTACAAATGTTTAATTGTGTGGTTGTAGGAATACTACGAACAAGGGAGGTGATTGTGTGGTCAAAGCACCATTGTAGTAGGATAGGTCTTATCTTTTTTTTTTTTGGAAAGAAATTTTAGTGACGATGAATGTATTTGTTTTTTAATCACAATTAAAGGGTTGTAGTAGTACTATGAATGGTAAAACCATCTTGTTTGGAAGTGGAAGTGGTTGTTAAATGGTTTACCCTTGCACAAGGAAACTTAAAACCAGGACCCCACTATAAGGTCTACTTCACTCCTTTCTTTTCCTAGTTTAGATTGCATTGTTAAACTAATTTTGCATATTTCTTTGGTAGTATAATTGCACATGTTTTGCATTCAGCTTACTTGTTGCATATTTTTAGGTTGTTGCATTACAAGCACCTATGTAGCAAATGAAGCCTAGACTCATCTATAACAAAAAAGACAAGCTATTTAGATTATAATGCCTCTTATGACAAGGTTCAGACCCTTTGAGTAATCACATATAGGTAGTTGCATTAGTTTATTATTTTCCATTGCATTCCTAGGGCACGTTTACTTACTTTAAGGAGAATATATGCTGTCATGTTGCCATGACCAGTGCAAATTGAAATTCAAGGGTGAATTTCATGACCACCTCTTGGCTCACCTAGGTTAATCATCACCTTTTGTGGACCTTAGCCTTTCAATTTTAATTAAAATCAATTAGAAAAGACCCATAGAAGCATTCAAGCTCATATGAACCTCTTGGAAGGAGTTAATCTATTGTCACTTCAGTGGCCTGTGCTAATTCATTGCTTTGGTTTTTAAATGATAAGCCCTACCAACACATTCTATGATTTCGATTACCTACTGCTGACTAAGGAGGGTGTGAAGTAGTTGATTTAATTAGGATCTAATTGGCAAGTAGTAGAATAAGTCTAAAAGCAAGGAGGAATTGTATAGATTAGGATAATGTAAAAGCTTCTCCCCTTGTAGAAATTTATAATAATCGAAACATCTTTCAACTTGTTAGTAATGTGTCTATTGATTGTGTCCTTTGGGCATGTATCATTTAGACAAGATTTCATCAATTAGTCTAGGTTTCCATTATCTAAAAATACAAAAGGAAAACTCTTTGATTGTATGCAATTGTGGAGACACGATGAAGCAAGAAGGTTAGTCAAAGTAAGTCTACATAGTATTCAATGTGATCAGTTGCACTCAATGACTAATCTACACATTGATCGAAGGGGTAATCTGCACCCCATCATTAGCAAAGAAAATATTTTCCCATAGGGGAACAATCCCCTCTTTAATGATGATGGACCACATCTCATCATGGATAACGATGATGTTCCCTCGTTATGAACAATCCTCTCTTTGATCTTGATGATCCTACACCTCTCTTTAATGATGACATTGATCCATGGAGGAATCATTCTCCACCACTTAGAAATTAAATAATGAAATATAATAGGGAATGTGATCAATATAAAGCATATGAGGATATTAGCATAACCAAAATTTTAATAGGTGAAATTTGAGAGAATACTTATAGCCAACTTATGTCATCATGCCTTCATGTATTGTTTTGCATCATAATGTTTGTGTAATTAAATTAAAAATAGGAGTATTCAATTACTTACCAAATTTTATGGGTTGGATAGTGAGAGTCCTTACCTGTACTTAAAGGTATTTGATGAAGTGTGCATTAATCAGTGTATAGAAAACATTGAACTAGATACAGTAAGGCTTAAGCTTTTCCTTTCTATTTAAAGGAAAAAGATGTGGTTTTATTCATTGTTAGCAGGTTCAATAAGAATTTGGCAAAAAATGACTAAGGAGTTCATGAAAGTTCTTCCCATCTCATAAGACCAATACTATGCACTAAAAGATTAAAAATTTCACCCAAAAGGATAATAAATCATGCTATTAATGCTGTAAAAGGTTCAAAAATCAGTTATTAACTTGTCCTCATCATGGATATTAACCTTAATGTATCATTTGCTTCCTGAATGAAGGAATTAAATTTAAGATGCAGCAATTTTAGAAATGATGTGTAATAATAATTTCTTAAGTAAACAATGTCATGAGGTAGAAGAGTATATGTAATAGCTAGCAGAGAGTCCTCATAAATGATTCAATTCAAAAAGAGCCAAATATTCTGATGAACCCAAGTTTGCCACTATATTTGCTAAGGGAGGAATGTATGCAATGTTTGAAAAAGATGATGTTAATTATAAAATTGCATAATAGCTAGAAAAGCGGAGACCATGGAGATGGGCAAAATTACCACTAAAAAGGTCGAACAGGTGTGCGGTATTTGTGTAAGTACCTCACACCCTGCTCAGGATTGTCCCACAATTTAGACATGCTTCATGAAAAGGCTAATGCCTTAAATTCCTACAAACAACCTTTTTTCCCTCATTCAAAGACATATAATCCTAACTAGAGGAATCATCCTAATTTCAGTTGGCTATGAACCAAATGCAAATGTTTCACACTAAGCCCCATACCAACCCTACCAACAAAATTAAGGACCACCAACTCCTAAACTGTACGTACCTCCACCCAAGAGGTAACTGGAGGATCACTTTCATCAATTCATATAAAACCATGAGATCAAAATGCTCAATTTGAAGCCTAATTAAAAGAGAACACACAATCCATGAACGAATTGAAACACAGTCCATGAATGAATTGAAGGAAATGATGTCTCAAATGGTACATACCCTTGAAAAAGGGAAATTTCCTTACCAATTAAATGCAAACCCTAATGCTGTATGTGTGGTAGGTGCAATTGGTTCTCTACAAACAAGGAAAAAACACAAAAGCAAAGCATTCCTCATGACATGATTAAAAAAATTGGTCTTAAAGAGGCTAAAATAGTATTGAAACCTCTTAAGAAATAAGATAAATTTGTTGATAAGGAAAACCTCCCACCCACCAAGTCTTATCACATCCTTGATTTGTTACCACCAAGACTATATCAAGCTCCCAAGATTGTCTCTAATTATGAAAAGTAGCCAGGAGATATATTTGATACTTTGCTTAGTGTTAAAAAATAATAATTCAAAAGTGCAAGGTAAGTTCACTCACTCTTCCTTTTCAAAGGCTCATTTGGCTAATTTTGTATGGGATTGAGGGAATCTTAGAACTTTAATATTTTTTCCCTCTGAGATTTTTCCTTTTATAATACTTTTGTACCATAAATTTGCAGAATTTGCTCCTTTCACATCACCCATCTATTCATTTCTTAATACATCATTATTCTATATTTTTAAAACATTGAGGACATTATTTCTTTGAGGTTTGGGGGTGTAGAATTCAAGTAAATTCTAGTCTTTTGATAGTTTTTTGCATTTATTTCATGAAAAAAATGAAATTTTTTGAACTATTCCTAGATAGCTTTCTGAGTTCTTAGGTCAATTCCTATACAATGATGAGAATTGGAGGTTCTAAAGTTTAGCCATTTATTTCCATCTTTAGCTTACTAATAGAATTGAATATGATTAGTTTATTATTTTATTTATTTTCTAAAGTATTTCATGGAAGCTAATCTCGTATCACTTTTACACGCAATTGCATGTATGTGGTCTTGTAACACCCCAGGTTTTTTTTATAACAATTTTTTTTATAATAATAATAATATTCATAGTCAGGGTCCCAAAATAAAAAGATTCTATCATTTTATTATAGCATTTACTGAAAACCTCTGGGTGTTATTTTCTTTTTCCAAAACATCACAACTATGATTTAAAACATAAGTATAATTTCTCGGTAATACATTTGAGACAATACACATACTAAAACCAACGTCAAAGTCATCGGCGCCTTTATTTTCAAAACAATAAATATCCAACATAATAATATGGCCCAGGGTCTATCCATCAGAATATCCCACCTTACTATCCATCATATGTATAATTGTCATAATCAATTCCCAATAATAAAAGTATACAGTCCATAAAAAAAGTTCAAATGTTAGTCTTTTTATTTACTCACATCACTGTCTATTAATCAAAGTAAGTAATCTCTCACTACTATCACGATCTCTCAATGGTCTTGCCCTTCTTGCTGTCGCGCTCGAGATCTAAGGTATTGCAAAACAATGCAATGCCTCAGCAAGCTATTGCTTGTGTAGGTACATAGACATTTAATGTAATAACAATGAAACAAATCAAATAACAATGCGGATATAATGAGTAGATCTATTATCTATGGAATTATAATTATTATAAGCAACACTAATAAATCTTAAAACAATCATATATTATAAAACATGCATCTCATGGATTTAAAACATGATATGATCTAATATAAGTGAGCATACAATAACAACAGGCAACCCAAGGTACGTGGGTCCCATGAGTGTCTCATACATTTATATAACAGATCATGAGTACTCATATCAAACCTTTGAGTGTCGTCACACCCAGGCACATAATACATCTCCATGCTCCTCATGCAAGCACACATAATAAGAGTATGCATTATCATGTCGTAGTGGCAACCCTCTAGGGTCTCAACCACCGATGCTCCCCATCGACACCATAACGAGAGACTTAACATCCGTCCCCATGGAAAGGCTCGGACTGGTAGTGTGGGCTATCCATGTTACCAAACCCCTACAAAAGCCATCTGCGGGTAGGTGTCTATCATATCACAATCACATCACAAACTTCGGAGGGTGGGTGGCCGGCCCTACTCCCTCCCAGCATGACATCCATCGGGTGAGATCACCCATCATAAAACACAAAACACAAAAATCACATATCTAAAAAGCTAGGAGCACTCATGGCTCGCAATCCCCAAGGCACGCCCCTCATCCCAGGGTTAGCCTCTCAAAGGACCAGCCACCAAGCCTCCACTATCCTTTCTCATGAAAACCCATCAATTTCAGTGATGTAATAAAGAAAGATAATTTCTAATTATGCATAAATATGTAGTATCAATCTCATGAAATCATCGATCATAAATCCATTCAATATATTATCATAACATAAAACTCTGAGTCTCACAAAATCGTAGACTAAATAAACAAATGTAATTAACAACAATCAATCATAATGCTATGATAATGCAAGGTTTTTAAAATTAAAACATAACATTAAATGTCGTCACCTACCTCGATGTGAGATCACTCAACTTAAGCATATAATCCTCTTATCCTGTACATTCAATTATACCTGTCAGTACCATAATACTATTTTGTGTTATTTATTTCATCATAAGGGAATCTATGGTGATCTAACCATTGGATCATCCTTTAAGATCTCTAATTATGATTTTGTCCTTAGTCCCAACGTTACTTGTTATAATTTAGTCCCATCTCATGTTCATCTATTCGCTTTTGTGTGTATCTAATATTTATACTTTAATTTGATGGTTAGATCATCCTCAGATCAATAATTTCCCATGATTTAGTTTAGACCAATGGTCTAGATTAATTTTTAGAGTAATCACATCTAATATTTATTGTCATACATTATCTCGTTGTTCTAGTCTTAGAGCCTGATCATCCTTTGATTGGTCTATTCTAAGTCATTGAATAATATTTTATGATTTTCCTAATTTAAAAGTGGTCAATTATAGGTTTTTAAGTCAAATCTAAGTCCATGTCATCAAGACGATCGCAATGGATGTTTCCGATTGTGATTTGGACCTCTATAGCTCTCAAAATCAAGATTTTTGTGAAAAGGCTTTATAAATTAATATATATTAATTTATAGGGGTCGGCCGGGCTTTTTGCACCTGTTTACACTGGCAGCTCGGTTTACATAGGGTTACACCAACGTAACTAGGAGTCCCCAAGGCGCTTTGGTTCCGGAACGCACTGCGGGACGTGTCTCCACTTGCGTCTTGGTTGCTAAGACGCTGGGCATCCCAACCTATCATGACGGCGCCCAGGGAACTCCCATGTGCGTGTGGGCACAACGGCATACGCCTGCGCTTGCATTAGCATTGGGGTGTCCCGCATAGCGTCTCGGCGTCAGTAACAGGGTACCGATGCGGGAGCCATCGCCGGAGAAGACGATTGGAGTTTAGTCATTGCCGGTGACTCCACAGGTGCCCAAAATTGGAGATTTTTGTACCCTTTTGCTTGGAATTTCATGTATATTCTATGTTTTAGCACTCCTTTAAATTGATTTTTCCAAAAACTAGGGTTTTTTCTTGGTTTTTCTCACGTTCCTAAAATTCTCCTATGTACTGTTCTTCGTGATTTTCGGGTTCACTAGCTGTTGGATCTCCTTCAAACTTAAAGGGATCTTTATTTTGACATTGTTTTATTAATGTATTATCATGCCAACAGTAGGGTACACAGAGTTTCCAGAAAACTATGAACCCATGCTATTCTTCGGCATGAACAGACACTATAATCTAACTTATATGACATAAATGGAAGGGGAACAAGGGGGTGAGACTTACCTCAATCAATCAATGTCTGTTAACACTGCCAGAGGGACATTTTTAGAGCTCTTTTTGGCATTGCATTTTCCACTAGGGATCTCTAAAGACTCGATCTTTGGAGGCAAGATGCTTAGATGGAGTGATTGGATCGGGGGGAAGGTTTGTTTTATAGCTGGTGATTCGTTTTCACCGATCCTCGATTGATTTTTCCAAAAAAGTATTTAGATCTGATAGGGGTGTGTAGAAGGGGTGCCGTTATAAAAAATAGCCCCCTATATTTCAGGCCTGTCCAAATTACCAAACTGCCCCTCTATCTTTAATGGCTTATAACTTTTCTGTTTGAGCTCCATTTTCTACGTTCTTTATATTGTTCAATTTCTATCGATGTGTAATTTCTAGTTTTTAGATTTTTAGAACCAAATTCTAAGCACAAACTTTTTAATTTAATTTATTACTAATTTATGATTTAAAATTTGAGGATATTACAGGTCTAGATTGATAAGTAGTATGACTTTAGAGTTTCTAAAGAAAATTAGTGGAGACTTATAGCCTATCTGACTTTTAGAGTCAATCACTCTTTTGAGAGTTATATATAAATTCTAATTTTTTTTTAGTGTGCAAAAATTTTAATTTATCCATATATGCTCTTTGATTTGGTCACTAATTGAGATGTATTATTTGAGTATTAACCTTAATTTTCTAGAATTTTGTTGATTTTGATAGGTTGTATGAAATGATATAACCTAGCAAATAATTTAGGCCATTGTTGTTTTTAACTTAGAGATATAAAGCCTACCCAAAGATATTTTTACCACTAGTTAGCCATTTTGAGCCTTTTATATAAGCCATTTCTTCTGTGAACCAAATTACCTTCACCTATGTTAACCCATACAAAGTATTCATTACCTATTTTCTTAAAAAAAATGAGTAAGAGATGATTGACGAAATACTCTAAGTTCAATTTCAAAGAAAGAAAGTGAATATTAAGAAAATAAAAGTTCTCCAAGGAAGATTCAAAAGTTCTGAAAAGAAGAAAGTGCCAAATGAATGTTCACTGTAACACATAAAAAAAGAAGAAGAAGAATTGTCAACTCTTATTAGAAGACCTCTACTTATTTTCAAAGGATTTGAAGCCTTATATCCCTTTCTTCTTATAACCTTATCCTAAGCCTATGTTTCATCCTAGTTAAAGACCTATTGATTCTAGGAGGAATATAGTCTTGATGAGGATATGAATAGATAAAAATTAAGGACTAATATTTCTAATTTTCTTGGTAACAACATCCTTTTCAAAGGGATTAAAAATAGTTCCTTAGTAAGTCACATTCTTTCATGAATACATAATATGTGAGATACTTCTATTGTTTGTGATTCTACTCACATATTAAAGAGAGATATGTTTTAACCTTTTCAGAGAGTTTTAATTTTGAGTGTATGTCTATTAGTGAGAATTAAAGTTGAAACATATTTTAGGAGTTGTTAAATTGTAGTTTACTTAGAAGTCAAGATCAATTGTATATGTAGACTGTTCAAGCACTAGACTCTGAGATCTAAACCTAAATGAAATATCTTTAGCATAAGAGTAGGGTTTTGAATTTTTCATTCATTTACATTAACATGCTAAAGTGGTAAATTGAGTATGAATAGAAGAAATTTTTATAGATAAATTTAGAAGCTAACTTTCCTGAATTTTGCAAGTAAATTCACTTCAAACCCTCATGAGACTCAACTCGTCCACAAGGGGTTTAAGGGCATATTGTGTCTGTTAAATGTAGTCTTGAGTAACTATAAAAATTGCAACTTATGTTATTTTAAATAGAATGATTTGCACATGTTTTTCTTGAGACTAGCAAAATGTTGGTTGGGGGTGTGCTGAGTGTTCTTTTTTATACAAAATACCTAAACTTTTTGAATGGTTTTAAGTGTATTTGACCATTCATTTTCATATTTATATGATATATTTACACATAAATACTTATTTTTTATCTAATCATAATTTGGTGTATTTTTGGGGTTAGATGGACAATGTAAGGTAAATATGTCCTAAACCATGTTGTATAATACTAACTAAGATTTTTTTCTATGTTTTATAGTTTACAGATCAAGATCCAAATGGCTAGATCAAGTGATCAACATTCAGATCTCCAATCAAGCTTAGGTTGAAATGGATAGCTTAGATAAATTCAAGATGAATTTGGATGATTTAGATCAAATCTAGAAGCAATGGTCCAAGTTCTGACATTTTTCAAGTACAAAGAGTGTCCATATCATTTTCATTACATTCTAGGATATCACAAAGAAGTACATTTATTTTGGAAAAGATCAATTATGTGGGTCCCACACTATCTCTTATATATTCATTTAAAAAGGGCGCACAATATGAGGAGTGGGATGTGTTTTATTTCAGAAGGATAATATGTTGGAAAAGCAGCTAAAGTGGAAAATCAAATTAGAAAGAAATAAACAAATATTTTTTTAGAGGGAGTTGCATTTGCTAAGATGGTTTGGAGAAAGGATTCACTTGACCTAGTCAAACATAAAAGAGGTAAGAATGGCTGAAACATTTCCTAAAGGGAGTGAATTTGCTTGGAGAATTGGACATGTTGTAGAGTTGGAAAAAATAAGATGGGTTGCTGGTTTCCTCTTAAGAAAGAGTTTTAAAAAGATTAGGAAAGGATAAAAAGGGGGGACACTTTTATAGAAGGAAGAAGGGAGCTATGAGTTCTTTGGAGTGGAAAGTAAGGGGAAAATGTAATGTAAGCTTGTCTAGTAGAAGACTTGAGGATGGAGAATGAGAAAGAAATTGAAGAGAGAGGAAAGAAAAGTAAAAATTATGATTTTCTACTAGTTTTGAAAGAGAATAGGAGACAAGATAGTTGCAACTCCATAAAATTGGCAGGCAAATATTTTCTTATAGAGAGTCATATATGTGTGGATGACATATAGAGTTTATATGGATCTATTTTTATTCCTATGATTGTTGTTAGAGCCGGATGATAAAAATTATCATGTCCTGTTCCCTCGGGGGATGGATCCATAAGAATTTACCTATCCCAATAAAACTCACACAAAACATGTAAACAATCCTAAACTGGCTGTCGACATCTAGAACAGCTGCTAGACTATGAGATATTCCTCTTCCAATGAATCTGGTTTGAGATACTAAGCCAAGGTCAGACAGGTGGTCTACCCTTACAAACAAGGTCTACTATGACTCAACTCCGTGGTGATCTATGAATTATGTATAGTAAGATAGTTTCCTGCTTGCCAAATTGATGTTGGAGAGGAATGAGAAGTAGTTGGGGTCACGTAGTTAGCCCCGAGAGTCCATCCTTCGGAGACAGAAGTAATTGCCCAGAAAAACTAGACTAATTTGCCATCCTGTGTAGGCTTCAACTAACTGAATGAAGAAGTTAGGAACTCTAGTTTGATCTTGATAAATGCTTGTTGAATAGAGTGGATCGAGAAAGCTCCGCCCAAAGTGCTTTTCATAAGAGCTTAACTAATAGAGCACCGGTTGGCTAAGATCCTCTTGATGACTTTGGAAGAAAGCTTTCACTCTAGTTTCAGGGAGATTGTTTCATCAATCTTTCTTGAGGAGTTTGACTCTATCTATATCTATACAACCTCTATAGTTAAATTCTTTTGCAATCAGTTTCGCTCTAGTACCTAATACTCTCGCTAATTGTCCACCCTTTCCAAGGGTGATTTCTATGTTATGTATGGCCATGCCTAAGGGTATGGTGGAAGAAAGTATTGTTACATGTATATGTGCTCTATTGCTGTTACAAAGTCTTACTTTGATTTTTGTAATCTTATTGCCATCTTTGTTTTAATATTTTAGTAAATCAAATCATTTTTAAGGTTTTCCATTATGTTAGGAAGAAGTTTTCATCATTTTACAACAAGAATTGGAGCTCAAAATCATGTTTTTTTCATTGAAAAATAGCAATAGGGACTACTGTGTTTATGCAGAATATACTACCATTCAAATTAAAAAATCTCAATTCTTGTTGCTTTTCTTTGAAATATGTTGATTCCATTGGATTCCTATTTATATAATTTTGTTAGATATATAGTTTTACCACTAAATGTAGCCAAAATAATCAACAAAAGGTGTGATGTTCATCATGCACATTATTGATTCGTCGAGTTTAAATAGAAATTTTTTCTTGAAACTTATGATTATAGTTACATTATTTTTATATCTTCATCAATTTATATATGTTTTTGGTGTTTGATAGTAGGCATCACGACCCAATTTTTTAGAAAAAATATTTTGAAAGGTCCTATTATAAGAGCAGCAAAATCACTGTAGGAAATTTTCTCATTTTGAAGATGTGGATTTTAAAATAATAATATGTATATGTACTTTTCACAAACTCCTTTAATTTGAGTCATTTGCTTCAATCTTCTCATATATGTAAAACAATCAAAGTAAATAAGATATCATACTTGTCTTGCCAAAAATCCTATTAGTCATAGGCATAGCCATCAAAGTCCAAAACCACTAAATTTTTACAGTCCATAGTTTTAGACATTCATCCATCTATGGTTTCCAAAAGAAGTACATAAAGTATTGAACAATCAAATATAACTCAAAACTAACTTAGTATCTATGTAAACTCATACTTCTTTAGAATTTGTTGTTAGTCTCCTTCCCTTTCCCTTTGTCTCTAGCACTAATCTTGCCTGACCTCTCACATGAAAAATATTGGTGTTGGGGTAGGGGGTGAGTGGAACTGCTCACATAGGAAAACTCTAATACATCATATGCCAATGTGAAATCATGACATCCAATTACATGCTTGTAGTACAGTCCAAATGAACCGTCATTTCAATGTGCTATACATGTCCAAATTGTCTATCATGTTAGTTACTAGAAGATCTACTAGCAATTGAAACTAAATTTCCAACATTACGATGTTTTATTACACCATGGAAACATTTTAATGTCACAAGTTTGAAATCATGAATATATATATATATATATATGATAATACTAAGTGTTTACATAAACGTAGGCATGGTTTTCCATGCTTAGTTTATTCATTCTCATTAAAACATGTAAGCAAATGCAATTGTAAATGCTCAATTATGGAAAAAGCAATTTTATCTTAATTTCTAAAATGAATCATCAGTCACAGAAATTAATATGACATAATATCTCTAATGAAATCATTGATAAATATATCAACAAACATGATAAGATAAGAAATGAAATCCAATTGATAAAATAATCATCAATGTCGTATCACCTCTAGACGAACTTGCCCCTAACTCCAACAAGTTGTGAGATTTAAACACATTATGAATTACTAGCTCAACTCATCAATCAAGTCCATGTACTCTATCGAAGGCCATATTGGCATATAGTCCAACCACCAAAGTATAGGTCTAAACTCTCAAGAATGACCGAAATGTCAGCACATGTTCATATAGACCAAAACAAACATGCTTATATGGTGCCTATAGTTACCCCTAGGCAACAACCGTGGCCACTACATTGCTACACATACCATATGGACTACTCCGCTAGCCCTCATAGAGTTACCATGTGGCCCAAGTTTGTGCCCATTAAACAACTACTAATCAAAGGATAGAGATCAACTTGCTCATCTTAGCATAGTGTCTCCCAAGGGACTAATTGCCTTTTTGATCAGTTCCCAAATAATGCTCCACATTGAGCCAAGATACAACCACACCGAATCATGCACAAAATTGAAATAATTTCTTTCATGCCAATCAAAATTTCTTTATTCATGTTTCAGCATAGCTCATGCATCATTCAATTTGGGAAAACCCCCCAATCATGAATGCAATTCATAGTGGCACGTATCAAAAGCTAAACCTTGGCCTTCTTTCAAAACTAGAATGCAATAACAATATTTCAAGTCTTAAAACTTATCTTACATCTAACCTACTATCATTACTTTTTATTATATCTATTTAGAAAATTAATTATTGTTTTTGTTCGAGATTCATCCTAGGGTTTTTCCCTAAAATGGTCCATGTTCCATGTGCCAAACTAGTTCAATTCATAGCTTAGAAGTGTGTCCAAAGTTCATGATTTCACATCTTCCAAGTCCATAGTTTGCACCATTTCATTACTTGTTCCATGGAACCATATAAGGAATAATAAGATGAAAAAAATCCATAGAAAATGTTACCCAATAATGGCATAAGGTCCATGCTAAAATATTCAAGGTTTAGAGCTAATTTCATGAGTTGGATCAAGGACAAAATAACAGTTCTATAGTGAATGTTTCATGCCAATTCAAGCCCATCCAACCAAGGGAAATTGATCATATGCACATCTATTTCACCATCCTATATCATTAACATATAAAATCCTAATAGCATGACTTAACATGGTTTCTCATTGAAATTTGAAACATTACACAACCACTATCATGAGCCATTTTCAAGGTGAAATCTTTGATCTAATTTGGACTACCACCAAATATTATTCAAAGCCAAAATTTTTTGAGATCATAAATCAATAAGGTAACATCAGAATAAATATAAAATTTCTAAGATCAAACATGGAAATGGGTGTCTAGATCATAGAGTTAGTGAGGCCCTCACCGCAGGTTTCTGCTACAAGCACTTCGACAACTTTGGTGAATTCTACACCAATTCTCCAGTGATTTATGAATCATTGACATGAATTTTAAGAAATTTAAAATGATTAGGATTTCAATAGAAAATAAGAACCATACCCAATCCATAAATCTACCAAAGCAATTCATTAAGAGTGGAAATGGTGCATTGATTTTCTACAAAAATGTGTCGAAACAATGGTCACTTTCATCCTCTTTTAGCATGTTAAAATTTTGTTTATTCATGTCATTTGAAGGTTAGATCATGCCTCATCAGTAGCATATAATTTAAGGTCAATATCAGTTCAAAAACAACCCAAAACAATAGCAAGCCAAGGTGGTTTCATTGCTAGAGTAACACCCTAGCTCACTTGATCTCACACCCAATATACACATGGGCCACTTTCATCTCAAGAATGCATCAACCATTTAATCATTTTATACCCAATTTCAAGCATGAATCAACTCTTTATTTCATATATATATTCCATATATAAGCATGAAAATTATCATACAACAATAGGATCAAAATTTGAAGCAAAATTTCCAAGTCATTCAACACAATCAAGTCAAGAAATGCATGAATAAACCTTGATTCATTCCTACCAAAATAAGATATTTTTCAAGGTCCAACCATAGGATGCATTAAGGCTTTGCTAAATCCCCTATTAGGTAAGAATCCGTCACTAAAGGAAATTAACTCCCAGTAGTAAGTTTTCCTCTCCAATTGGTTGGGCTTTTTCTCCTCTAAGTTGCTTCTTCTCTCCTTGAATCTACTCTCCTATTTTCTTAGTTTCTTATTATATTTTCTCCATTATATCTCCCCCCAATATTGCCCTCCTTATCTTGTTTTTCTAATGGTTTTACATTTAAATCTTCATCCACTTTTGGTTCAGTCATCCAAGTGTAGGAGAAGACATCATTTATCCTCTACTTTAACTCTCACTTAACTCACTCTTCACTCCACCTCTCATGCATAAGGACAGTTGCCTAGGTGGACCAATAGGAGCATGACACAATTAGTAAGAAGTAGAAAACATTTTTCACTAAAGGAGAAAATGAGATGTATTGTAATTAGGAGCATGTTTTATTTAGAAGGAGAAAAACCAGAGGAACTTCACCTATTTTTGGAGACTCCCACAAATAGCAGATGTGTTTTTATAACATCCTAGTTTTTCAAAAGTATTTATTTGAAAAGTAGCAAAAATTTTCTTATTTTGGAAAAGTTCTTAGAGTAATATTATCTAAGTATTTTGAGAAATATTCCTACTTTAGACCGGGTGTTACATCCTGAAACCACGTATAAGTGAACTAGTGATCTAACTTGAAAGAAGTTAGAGCTACATGCCATAGGATCCTCACTGATCACTAGTAGAATCACACATACAACAATATTAACATACTATCCATTTAAAGTCTAACAACTATTCAAGTGTCAACAAAAGTAAAATATATTCATCCCAAAATGAATCCCTATGCATGAAATCTATCAAATAAGCTCACAAAGGGTATTTATACTATACATATAAGAAGAGGTCAATGCCTTCGCCTTGCCCTTCTCCTTTCCTCTAAGTCTCCTTGGAATATCTCATAAAAAATGTTGGTTTTAGGTGGGTGGTGTGTCTTAAAAATTACCGCAAGTGCACAACTCTATTGGAGTATAGAATCAAAAAATACTGGTCGATCTCATGAAGTTTCTTTGATAAATGGAGTTAATTAGAATTTAGGTTATCTTACTTTAACCTAGCCAAGCATTCAAAAGAAGGACACTTTATAACTAAAACTGATTACAAGGAAAGTAAAGAAAGTAAAGACATAAGACAAGGAAATAAGTAACTAACTAAGAAGGAATCAACTAGTGCAAGAAGTAACTATTAAGCTACACAAGTCAACTAAGTGGTTAGGAAGTAAACCCTAATTAAGAAAGAAAGCAATTAAGGAAACTATCTAAATATAGAAGCAAGGAAATAATACAAGGAAACTTTATAAATTTACAACTAATCGAAAATTAAAGTAAGGAAACAAATTAACTAAGAAATGAAAAGAATTATTTCACCAATAGAAAATTTATAAGGATTTGTTACATAAGTAATAAAGAATTGAAAGCAATAAAAGAGGGCAAGTAAAAGTCCTTAAAATTTGGGCTGGAATTCCATTGTAGGGCTCTAATTTTGTGTCAATGAATAGGAGCTTATACACTTCCTTTCAACCCAAAATACACTAAAGTTACCACCAATATTTTCTCATCTTTATGCCTACATGCCACAACCCAAAATAAATCCCACCTAGTGATCCTTAGGAATGAAGTAATAGGGAGCCAAGAAAAGAGGAGCTTAACTCATTCCCTAAACAATCACCACCTCATGAAAGAAAAAAGATGATCAAAATGGAAGTAGAAAAAGTTATGGCGTTTTCCTTGAGTTAGAAACTCCAAAAACAGGGTAACTTTAAGGAATTAGAAAAAGAGTAGGTAATAAGTCATTCACATTTAAAATAGGGTGAACTATAAAAGAGGATTCCTACCTTAGACATGAAATAGAATATAAAGAAAACAAAGGTGAGATAGTGGCTCTAGGATTAGGATTCATAATTCCATAGCCAGGAGATGAAGTAAGGGATAGGTACATGGTGTGATACTACCGTTCAACATAAAGCCCTTAGCTAGGAATCTAGGTGGCTTTATGTATGAATTTGGATGTTTCCTCAACCTTACTTAAGAAATTAGAAATTACCTTTATTACCATAAAAGGACATAAGAATCCTTTTCTTCCCCTTATTCCAATCCCATAAAAAGAAATTAGGAAGAAGAGGTAGAAGAATGGTGCATGAACTAACTAACATGAACTATACATGCCATTTAAATTTAGAAAGTCCTTGTGTGTAGCATGGAAATAGAAAGTGAATGGAAATAGAAAAATGATAAGATGGTGTGTAAGTGAAGGGAAGTGCGAGTGAGAAATGGTGCTAATGATGATGAATGAAATGAATTGCAAATTATGAGACAATGTTGATTGTCATAAAGATGAAATGATGTGTTATGATAAAATAGTCTTCATATGTAGAAGACAAGATATGATAAAAATAGTCTTGATTTATGAGAAATAGATACTACCTATGATGGGTAGTATACTTTAAGAAAACAAGTGAATTGTATTTGTACCTTATTTCGAGAAAGATTCTCAAACTATATATGTTGTTAAAAGATTAGAATTGATATGTGAGTTGTGTCAGAAATTAAGACATGCCATTAGTATTTGATATGATGGACTTTCAGTTATTCCACTAGCTATTGATCGACCCTATGAATTTGGACTCTGATGATGAAGAGTGTTTGTATATATATCTGAGGTTAAGAGAGATCAACCTTATTTGATAAATGAAGTGAGGAAATTCATTTCAATAGTATATCAGAGGAGAACATACTAAACAATTGTATTGTATACAATGATGGAAATCTTTTAGTATCATTATGTAAAGTGAAATGATACTATGTTAGCATTATTTATGTATTTGATTGTAATTGCACAATAGTACGATTTCAGCTGCTCATTAGATGTTAGTGGTTTCATATATGCATTTGAGAAACACTGAAAGGCTTATTTCTATTTTTGAATATGAATGTACCAAAGGGTGTAAGTTTAGTTATTATAATTTGAATCATATGTGTTGTCTCTAGTATGGTTCCTTGTATGTTTGTATCTGTATTTAAGCTAAACATGAATGTTTATGATTATCTGAATGTAAGGCCGTATATATATATAGGATTCTAGCAAAATGGAATATGAATACGTCAGTTATGTTCTTGATTTAAATGACTATCTCTTTAGTTTGGATTGATACATGGAAATGGATGAATGATTGTGAAAATTCTATTCATTGTTATGATGGAAATGTTATGATATGAATTGATATTCTATATTACATGATTGTTTATGAAAGAGTCAATTGTTGGAATATATATTGAGATGATGGAAAATTTTGTGGGCAAAGATTATGATGATCTAATTAAATTAAGATTCATTGTAGTGATTAGATTTTTGAGTTGTAGTTGGCATTGTAAAATTTCATAATTCTAAATCAATGCAAATTTATGATGGATTTTGATAGAAGATTGTGGATAATATGAAAATCTTCAATTATATATGGTTGTTGATGATGATGATAATTGTGATTAAATATTTATCAATTGATGATTTTATAATGGATTGGTACAATATTATCGAAGAACTTAGATATTATTCATGAAGTTGTGGAAATGGGTAAGTAATTCTCATAGCATTAGGATTTGTTTTATTATGGTAATGTGGAGAATGTAAGGAGACAGAGTCTCTAAGATGTATATTAATTGTGGATGAATGATTAATTTTAGTTTTGTGAATGATGGAATGGGTGAGACAAAGTCTCATAGATGTATTATTGTGATTAAATTGTTTATCAGGTGTATCGCAATCACATGCGTTAAATGCGTAAGTCCGAGAAATAGAGGAGACTTTTTCTAATTTTTGTTAGAAATATGATACCTGGAATTTTGAAGATAGGTAGTTTCATAAGGTTAGAATTGGTTAAGCATATGCAAAAAGGGATTATATTTAAGTGAGAATTATATATTCAATGTTTGAAGATAGTGGAAAGAGTTATATGGATAAGGAAATAGAAAGGTTGAGTTGGAGATAAAAAAAATTTGTGTTCTAGGAATCATTATAATGAAAGGAATTTGGAGGTTGAAATGAAAGAAAAGTTTAGTCAGAAAATTATTATTTTGATGGATTATCAAGTAAAGGCTGTTATCAGAGTACACAGCGAAAGTGATTCTATTGCTTATTGTAGATAGAAAAGCTACTCTATTAAGTGACAGAATATCTAGTTTAAGTTTAAAATCATTCATATTTTGAGGACTGACATTTTATTGAAGTAATTATATGACTTTAAATTTACAATGAAATGAGAATACTATTAGAGTTGTTGGAAAGATATCATGAAGAGAATTTCTAAGATGAAATTCTCTAAGGAGGAAAGAAGGTAATGATTGTAAAAATTTCGAGGACGAAATTTCTCTAACAAGGGAAGATTGTAATAACCCCAAAATTTCACTATTCCATGATCAAGTTATGAGTTTTCAAGGGATATATCTTATTATAGAGGCATAATTTGGGACTAACTTAAAACCATTAGGTAGTGCTCAAAAAACGGAATCCAACAAGCCAAAGAACGTTGAAAACAGAGCCCGTATGATGAAGTTAGGGGCCTTTGAAGTCAAGGGCAATATGGTAATTATAAAAAATAAAATAAAATAAAAATAAAGCACACAACTTAATGGGAGGGGGCCAAATTGATATTGGCACCCCCCCTCATGTTGCAAACCTGACGAAATGTCGGGTCTGCTCTCTCTCTCTCTCTCTCTCTCTCTCTCTCTCTCTCTCTCTCTCTCTCTCTCTCTCTCTCTCTCTCTCTCTCTCTCTCTCTCTCTCTCTGTGTGTCTGTTTTTCTGACTCTCTCTCTCTCTCTCTCTCTCTCCAGGGAAAAACCTAGGGCTTCCCTGGTCGGATCTTCCATCGGCACAGAGAGCTTCCCCTTGCTCAGATCTCCCATTAACGAGAGAAAGAACAGATCCCATGATCTATTCTTCCAGCCTTGAAAACCCTACCCCAGCAACCCCAAACGGGATGCAAAAACCCCTTTGATCGGATTACCCTACCATCTCCGATCATCCCATCCTGCCGGGTAAAATCTCCTCTCTACTCCTCCATTTCCTTCTTCCTTCGTTCTTCTCTCTTGGTCTCTCCTCCTCTTTCTCATTTGATTTTCCTCTTTTTTCTTCTCTTGTGCTTTTTGGTTGAGCGATAGAGTAGATGCCATCCATTGTCATAATCAAATCTTGTAGATCCAACACATTTGCATAATCTTATTTTCGCTCCTTATTGAGAGTGGCTTTAACGGATTAGAGATTTGTGGCAACCACGGGGGATTTAGTGAAATGAATTTGAGCAAATTACTAGATTCTAGTTTTGAATGGATTGCATTTGATGTTTTCATTGAATGATTCAAAGTGGATTGGTAATTGTTACATTAGCTGTTGGTTGATTGCTTCTGAATTGGGTTCTTGGAACATGGGTGTTGGGGGAGATGTGAATGCAATGGATCACATGGGGCAGACGGTGATGTACTTGTGACGACCCGGGTTTTTGAAAACATGATTTGTAAAATATTTTGAAAGGCAGGGCCCTTAAGAGTGTAAAATTTTTTTCGCAAAACAAAGCAGCGAAAATTCTTTTCTTTAGAACTTGTTTTGAAAACCCAAGTCACCACTTCATACATAACATAAGTACAATTTGTGTACAAAATAAAATTTCATTGAAGGAATATACTTTTATTAAACTCCAGGATCCATCCAGTGGTTCACAAGATCTGACCAAATTTAGTACAATACTTGTCCAAATTACATAATCCAAAACTCAAGCTCACCATACAATAAAACTCTCAACAAAGAAAAATACATGTCTTCAAGGGTATACCTTGAAGATTATTCTCTTCAAGTCTTCTATAGTCTTCAGCTCCTAACTCTCCTTCCCTGGATCTGAGATATTGCAACAAGTACAATATCTCAGCAAGCAATGCTTGGTAGGGGATTCAAGAAACATAATAATTGACAATGTAATTCCAATACTTCATAATCTCATTATCCTCAAACATACTCTGTACTTTGTAAGTTATGTATATCTATATACATACATACCCTTCATGGGTAAACCAGTTAAATTCGTGAAAATAGTCAAATATCACTCCTAATTAAGCTGATCAATTCTCTTCATTTTGAGAATTTAGTATTATAGCTAATCTCATACTGGGAATTTCCCTTCTTAGGAAACATTGGTAATATACAATTACCAAGCATTTCATTATGCTATAACATAAGGCATTTCACTATGCCTATTCTCATATGCATCATAGTGTAAAATAATCAGAAAGGTTGCTATGCTGCAGTTTGATTCGTACTAGCCCGCTCGAATAACTGCCCTTTTCACCACTGATACCACGGTGGAAAATATTATGTCACTGCCCGTATGGGGGGGCAAGATTTTCATAGTGGTGGCCTTCCCATGATTGCCACCACCCGACTTTTAGCCTCTCTTTGGGCAAGGTATCATCATATCATCAAATTTCAAGGAGCGGGTGGCCAAACCCTCATAACTCCTCTAACAATAGCATCCCCTAAGCTTATGCCTATTAAAACAAACTCACAAGCCTCCAAGCTTGTATGTAAAATAGATTTCATATATATCAGACCATATGTCTGTTTAGTTAGGGCTGAAATATTTCCTAGTTCCCTATTTACTTATAGTTTAGTCCTTAACCATCTTATATGTGTTTGGTTGGATCATAAGGTTTTCAAGAAATTTAATACAAGTATTATCATTACTCTTGTCAATATAAGCTCATGAGTACAATCATGTATGTATTCATCAAATTCTCCTACCTTTAAGGATTGATCTCTTTTCCCCAATCTTCCATGATCCTGACTGATGTATGTAATCTGTACATCCATACATTTTGTCAATATATAAATTATGAACAATCCTATTGATCACTAGATCTGATGTTTAGAATGATCTTTAGATCATTCATATCTAAGTAATTGTCTATCTCTAAGTCTTTGTATGTCCATCTCCTTGATCTTGATCTTTCATAGATCCTTTGATTGACAATCTACACATGTTGATAAAGATCAAGGTCCTAGATCTTCTATCATCTAGTTCTTCTTTGATCTAAGTTCAGTTCTTAGATCATCCCTATGGAGGATGATCTTGGTTTTCTTCCTTGAATCACCTTTGATCAAGGGTTTGGATTATCTAATCTAATGAACTATAACAAGTATACTACTAAACATACATACTAAGTACAATATAGTGTTCTTATTCTTATTGTTCTTGATCATCCAAGATTTAATGGATCTTGTTTGATCATCCTTATCTTACTTACTATTTTTATTAGGGTTAGGTAATTTACTAACCTTTTATGCTCTTATGATTATTATTCAACCAGTTAATGTGCTAGTTGAAGGTAGCTTATTCAAGCCTAAATCTAGACTGCTCCTCTTATTTCCAATTGGCTAAGGCTTACTAGCTGAATGGGTGAACACAAAGTGGTTACTTCAATCCTCATGTAAGGAGGTGTTTAGACCTCACAAACGTCAACAGAAGGTAGGGGAAGAGCGAGGCTTTGTTAGTTAACCCCCTTAACCACTATGTTCATCATTCACTAGAATGACCATAGCTCAACCTTTCATAAGGTTCCTATAAGCATGTTTACCCTAAGTACTCTTTCTAATGGATTTTAATTAAGTCCATGAATATTTATAATGTCATTCATGGGGTTTATTATTCCTTTCCTAATTTGGGCCAAGGATTTGATAATCCTTATATTGTCCTACTAACTATAGCCCTTACTAATTAAGTCCAAAGTATTCCATTCTTATTTGTGTAATGAAACTCTACTTCTCATTAGAATACATTTTTGATGTTTTATGCTCTTTATCTCATAACAAGTAAATCTACAACTAACATTCATCCATAAATGAATTATAAATTTAAAGCATAAAACTACCTAATTTAACATTCAATGAAAATGAGGCAAGGTACTTAAATTAAATCTAGCACCTTATGATAAGAATGAAACATATATCATACTAAACTCTAAATGTTATACTAGCATGCTTTATAACATAATAATATAAAATGAAACTAATTACATTTACATTTTTAGAAACCTTTACTTATGATCCAACCATTTGATCTTAGATCTTTTCCTTTGATTAAGGATTTTAGTTAGATTTAGGAAATTTTCTCTATTAAGATCAAATGATCACATTGATCTATTTTTATCATAATCCATCCATGATTTCCTTGGATGTCATCATATAAACATTTATTCTTTCCATCCTAAGGATCTGATCACACTTGATCTCATTGATCAAGTGGGTCCCTTTGTATTTTTAGGGTTTTTTTACCATAAAGGGTAGATCCCTTAATATATCTCATATCTATCCAATTTAAACATAGATCTCACTTTATTTAAGTATTATATTATTATTAAAACATGTTTCTAAGATCTGATCATCTCAGATCTTGAAAATCTATGTAATTGGAATCTTATTTCTTTAATACAGAAATTTTTTACTGAATAACATGTATTTTTTATTATTCCATAAGAACATAGAGGTTTCAAGCTTTCCATAGCATCTTTCCAATCTCAATTTGGAGTTCAGATGCCTCCGGAATTGAATCGGGAAGTTTACAGTCTTCCTATGGCCTGTATTTGATCTGGGCCCAGGAACGGACAGCCCAGATCATTCGGGCAGAAAACCAAACCAGGCAGACCTAGTCGGGTGCTTCTTGTCTGCTGAAATGTCAAAGCGCTTGCACGGGGCGTCCATGGAAGCACCTGGGATATCGTCCGTCCGTTCTGGAGATCGGACAGTCCATTTGGACCTTCCAATCAATCCCTTCTCAATTGAGGGACCAAAACTACTCGGATCTTTTTGAAACTTCTACCCTAGGGGTTTTGGACCATTATGGATTGATTGGTGGAGTCCGATGTTTCATCTGAGTACTCCATCATCATGAATTAAGGGTTCTGTTGTTTACTTTGTTTTTACCTTTTTATTACCAAAATTAGTTAGAGTAAAATAAAAATTACATAAAACAATACTAAAAATCTATGAAAAGGATTTCCACTTACTTGATTGGAAAGAAAACCTCATTTATATGCCCAATTTAAAAAAATACCTTGTTGATGAAGATATAGCCTAAAATCTACCTTTCTTGCAAATACCGTTGTTTGAACCGTTGGATCTTGAAATTTCTTTGGGGGTTTTATAGAATGGATATGTTGAGAAGTTTTGGATGGTGAAATTGATCAAATTAGATCTGGAACAGAGTGCCTAATTGATTTTAGGTCTCTTGTTCCAATCTAAAAAGAAAAACAAGTTGAAAAGAGATCTAACTCTTGGAAATTTTGGGTTTTTGGGGAGGGATCTGGATCTAATTTTTCAAGAAGATTGAAGAGAATTTCGTGGGGATTTTATGAGGATTTTTGGGGTTGTATTTATAGGCATTTTGGGTCTTTTTCCATGATTATAATATGTTATTTTTTTAATATAAAATGGCATGAAAGTCTTCAATGCTCCCATGCCTAATTTTTCTTCCCCATGACTAGCTGATCTTTGTTGACCCATGTTTCACATGGGCTGCTGATCAAATTGGTTGCTGGGGACGTGGTGGTCCCCATGTGGGCCCCACATGGTGTAAAAAGTCCGTTTTGCCCTTTATGCATAAAATTTTGGGTTTTATTCCCATGATCTCGGATTTGAGTGTACTTAGTGGCGTTCGATTAGTATTTCTCAGTACATTCTAAATTTTGATGTTTCATATTTTGATTTTTGGGTAAAATTACTATTTTACCCCTTTTGTTCAAAAAAATGAAAAACTTCAGGATTTCTCATCCAAATTCAAAATTTGTCGTGCTTACAGTCATTTTGAAGGGTTTGCTAAGTTTAATTTCAATTTTACATATCTTATGATTTGATTATACTTTTATAAAAAGTATATTTTAAATAACCCTAATATTTCAGCCCGAAATATCTGAAACTCAAACTTTATTGATTTTTCTCAATCAATTTACAAAAATTGGGGTTATTACAGTACTGGAGCGTTGTGTAGGGTGGATGCATTTGGAAGGGTGTTGCAGAGAGAGTTAGGCTTCTTTGAAGGGAGTGGAGGGGTTTTGGCTGGAGACATTGCGCATAGAATTACCGTAGAGGTTTTTGACATCGTGGATACTCTTTATGCTCTTTTGAATAGTATTATGCCAAATACCCTCCAGTTAGCTGAAATGGAAACTCAGGTGTGGATGATCAATCCTATTCTTTCATTTATTTCAGCCTTAGTGATTTTGTGCATGTCTGTTGTCATTGCGTATATGGGTGAAAAACCTTGATTGATATATAGTAGGTCACATCTTAGTGTTGCTAGGCTTTCAACTAACCTAAATGAGATCCTCACATCAATGCTTGTTAGGAAGGCATACAATGAGTTGAAGCATACGGGGTCGATCATGAAGAAGAGTGCAATTAAAGCTAGTGGAATCCGGTGAACGCGTCACATGAGGTAGGTGAAAATTTAAGACAACATGTCTAAATAATAAGATGCTTGTTCTAACATGATCTTATTTCTGATTATATGATTGATAAAATTGAAATAATGAAATAATGTTAATTAAAAGAATTGCATGTTATAATTGATGCTTATGCCTTGTACATCATGTATGTGAATTGTGAAATTATGTTTATAGTACATGGGTACCACGTCAGTATTGATAATGTATGAGTCTAAGTTATAGGATACATCCTTGGCGGGTTATCACCAAATAAGTGAGGTTGTTATTCTTGTTATGAAATATATGAATAGGTAAATTGCTTGCTATTATGATTATTTTATATCTAGGCATGAAGTCCTGAGAGTTTTGTTTTAGACCGGCATAGGCTTAGGGATGCTATGTTAGGAGACTTATGAGGGTTTGGCCACCTTCTCTCCGAAATTTATTATGTTATGGCTACCATGCACTGTGTTGCAAAAAGTCGGGTGGGGCAATCATGGGAAGGCCGCCACTGTGACAGCCATGGTCCTCCTCATGCAGACATGGATATTGTGATTTCCACCGAGGATGGTATAGGTGGATTATTGAGCAGTTATTCAGGTGCGTTGTACGAATTTTGACTGCATGCATAGTAGTCCTTATATTTGGTGCACTACCAAAAGACACTGGAGTGCCCAAAAGATGCTGGTTAGGCAGTTGTGAGGGACCCAAAGAGGACAATATTGTGTTCGTTGTGCATTCTGCCACGGGACATGCATATATGATGGCATTATGAGATGCTTTATATGATACGGCATGATGATATGCCTTGCATCGTTTTCCCAGTAATGGCTGGAGGATTGTGGACCTCGTATAGTGAGGGGCATGAGGATTATGTTGATATACCAGCAGAGGCTGGATAATTATGAACCGCACATGATGAGGGGTATGATTTTGAAACCCGGTATAGTCTGGGAATGCAAATGAGGTGACGTTGATTATATTCATAATTTTGTATGTCCTTTAACAATTTTCATATATGTGTATTATGGTTATATTAATATGATTGAAGGAGTAGTTTCATATATGTTTTCATATAGGTTAGTGAATGGGTAGAATTGTATGCAGAGTATGGTTCATGGAATTGAAGTATTTATTTGATGATAAATAATAAGTAAGGATATCTGATTTATCAATGGAATTATTAATAATGATGAAAACATGTAGATATTTGGCTTACAAATGGGTTATTGAGATATGAAACATATTGTAAATTCAATTTAACCTAATTTCTATGGAAATGAATATTCTAATTACTATTGAATAAGTAATGTATCTTAAGATTTATCATGCTTCTTAAACTCCCCTATCAAGCATAGCTTGTTGAGATATTGTAAATGTTTTATATTTACAATATCTCATATAAAGAAAGACAGGAGAAGATGTACACAACAAAAGGAATTTAGCAAGCATACATCTGTGCACAGGTATACATTGTATTTAAAGCTTTTGTATTGTGTAGTTAGTCATTTGAATTGTGATATTAGATATTTAATATAACCACTAGATGGGTCCTGTTTTTAGAAAAAAAATTTCTATCTTCTAGAAAACTATATATATATATATGTATAGTGTGAGCATGAAGGTGACATCTGGGTTTTTGGAAAAATGAATTTCAAAGAAAAACCTTCCGCTGTTTTTTGTATTTTAAAATTTAGAGGCACGCCATCTTTTGAAATAATTGTGAAAATTTTTCATGAAAAACCCGGGGTGTCTCAGCAGGAATAGACTTTTAAAGTCGTTTAGTGCTAAGCTACTTCAAAAGTTATATTTTTTCAAAGTCGTTTAGCAGTAAATGACTTCTAAAGTCTTTTAGCAGTAAATGACTTCTAAAGTCTTTGATGATTTATAAATAGCTGTCAAAGTACATTTTTTCCTTTATCTTCTTCTTCTCATAGTTTTGGCATGAAGACTTCGTCTCTATGCCTTATGATGCTCTCTTTTTCTCTTCTTACTTTCCATTTTTATATTTTGACAATTTGTGTCAAGGAAAAAATTGTAAGTAAACCACAACTTCTTTTAAATCACGCAAATGCTTCTTTTCTTGTTACTAAATTTTCTGTTTTTTTATTTTGTAGATCATGTGGGTTTTTGCACTACATATCATGGGGTTAAAGAATCTATTTGATCATCCTAGTTTAGCCAAAATCGTACAATTTCAGTGAAAATGACAACTACTTCTCTCTCAAGCCTCACTATTGAAAAAGCGAGAACTATAAAATTTGTGGTTCTCACCCAAAATTAGGGTTTGATGAAGAGTGGTGGTTATAACATCAACTTTTGGCCTATTTTGATGAAAAGGAGTGGTGTCAACTAAACACCAGGCCATATTTTGATGAAAAATAGTAAATTTGCTCTTTGATCTTGGCTGACGAGATTTAATAAAATGTAACATTGGATGTAATCAAATAATAATTTGATTTCCTTGGTGATGTGTGTGTTTATATATATACATATGATTGTGTTGTAAAAACAGTTTCATTGTGTATTTATGTAAATTTGTAAGGTACAAAAGGTAAATAAAGATATATTTCATATGAAAAATTAAAAATTATTAAAGTCATTTGTACAAAACAACTTTAAAAGTGTATACTCTTAAAGTCGTTTCCACAAAAATGACTTTAAAAATGATTACATTTAAAGTCATTTTTTTTGAAAATGACTTCAATTGTACTTCTATTTTAAGAATTATTTCATTGACTTTCAATGAGCCTTTTCACTCTGTGCTTATTATCTATGCGCACAAACTAAACTAGACTTATGTTTCCCTACTCTAAACTAAATCCTACCTGTGTGAAGTGGAATTACATTCACAAATTTGGGGTCAATATTGATTTTTCAATGTTGGTTAGTATCTCTATGTTTGTCTCATATGTAGTATTATGCATATTTGAAGAATTTTTACAAGTTTGTGGGTTAGAAATTGTTCTTTTGAAAGTTGATTTAGTTTGTGAATGTTTCTGTCATAATATGCTTTTTTTTTCATTGTTAATTGAAAATTTCCATGAAATGTAGTTATTTTGAATGCTTCTAATTCATGTATATCTAGTGTTTGGTAAAATGCTTAACCTAGTCTTTTCATGTCTTACAATATCTCCACGCAAATTTTCTTTGATTTCTTATGATAATGGACAAATATGCATGGATGTCTATGACAAGGACATCGAAAGAATATGATGAGGGTATAGAAAATTTCATAGAGTTTGCACTTAAGGCAGGTGTTGATCATAATCGCATTTGTTGTCCATGCCCAAAATGTGGAAACTTGAAAAAAGTAATTATAGAAGTGTTGAGAGAAACTTGTGCTTTAATGGAATTAATGAAAGCTACCACCCATGGATTTGGCATGGAAAACTCTCGCATAGGCCCTTGACAAGGCCTGGAATATATGATCAAGACACTATAGGAAGTGTTGGAGACAGTAGTATAGTTGTACCAATGCTTCGAGATGCACATGATGACTTCCAAGATGACCCTGAACAATTTCATGCTACATTGGAGGAAGCCAATCACCCATTGTACCCTAAGTGTAAAGATTATACCAAGCTGTTTGCAGTGGAAGAACTTTACAACATGAAATCAAGATTTGGTTTTTCAGATCAAGGTTTTACAAAAGTCTTGGAAGTAGTGGGTAAGATGCTATCGAAGATGGAAGTTAAATAAGATTTCAATGGAGATAGTTACAGGCACTCCTGCAAAGGTTCTATGGTACTTCCCCCCATTCCAAGGTTCAAAAGAATGATTTGTATAATAGAAATAGTGAAGAAATTAGTGTTGCATGCCAATGATTGAGTAGCTGATAGCTTTTCACGCCATCCAGTAGATAGCCCAGCATGGAAACTCGTAGGCTTCATGTTACCTAATTTTGGTGAAGAACCTAAAAACCTACATCTAGAATTATTTGCAGATGGGATTAATCCTCATGGTTCTATGAGTAGCAGGTATAGTTGTTGGGTTGTTATATTAGTTTGTTACAACCTTCCACCATCCCTATGTATGAAGAGGAAGTTCACGATGCTAACTATGTTGATATCGGGTCTAAAGCAGCTAGGGAATGACATTGACATGTACTTGTCTCCCTTGATAGATGATCTTGAGACATTATGGGACGTAGGCATTGAAGCATATGATGCATACAGGAAAGAGTCATTCACCCAAAAGGCTATATTGCCTAGATGCACTATGATGGGATGCAATGCTTATCCTATCTGTAGACATGTGCTGTACAACTTAAACATGGTAGGAAAATGGCTTTCCTTGGGCACAGAAGATGGTTACGTAGAGACCATCCATATCATTTTAAGAAGGGAGAATTTAACAAGAGTGTAGAGAAAAGGACACCTCCAAGATGTTGACAAAACGTCAAGTATTGGAGCAGGTTGAAAATATTAATGTCATTTGGGGAAAGAATATGAAGAAATCAAGAAAACGTGTAGGTGAAAGTAATTGTAGAAGTTGTTGGAAGAAGAAATCAATATTTTTTCATATGCCATACTAGAAATTGCTGCATATGTGCCATGTGCTTGATGTCATGCACATTAAAAAGAATGTGTGTGAAAGCTTGACTGGTACCTTGCTTAATATCCTAGGAAAAACAAAGGATGGACTTCAAGATTGAATTGATCTTATGAACATGGGTTTGAAGAGGAGGTTGCACCCTGAGGATAGGGGCAGTCGAGGACCATACCTGCTTAAGGCAAATTATACTCTCAATAGAGAGGAGAGAAAAATAATGTGTAAAACCTTGTTTGAGCTCAAAGTCCCAAACATTAGTCTTCAAACTTTAAAATTGTTATTTCCATGGAAGAGCTAAAATTGTTGGGGATGAAGTCTCATGATTGCCATGCATTGATGCAACAATTGCTGCTAGTAGTAATATGTTCTGTGTTACAAGACTATTAGGGAAGCTATTACAAAATTCTACTACTTCTTTAATGCTTCATGTAAGAAGGTGGTTGATGTTTCAAAATTACAAGAAATTCAAGGTCATCTAATGACAACTTTATGTGAGCTTGAGACAATCTTCTCACCATCCTTCTTTGACATCATGGTACACTTAACAGTGCACTTGATTGATGAGGTCAAACTTTGTGGGCCAGTTTACTTGCGATGGATGTATCTGTTTGAGAGGTACATGAAAATTTTAAAAGGCTATGTACATAATCACAACCGACCAAAGGGGTGTATAGCCAAACACTGCAATCATTTGCATTTGATGATCCTAAGGTTGGCCAACCACTATCGAGTGGTCATGTATTGACCATTTACTATAATGAATGAGATCAGGCACATCTCTATGTGTTGCGAAATGTTGATGAAGTCCAACCTTATATTGAGTAAGTTGATCATGCATGCATGCACTTAGGTAAACTTTAATTGTTGATGGTCAATTACATTTTTCATGATTACTCTATTCATGTGTGTGTATGTGTGGGCAATGAACACATGAATGTTCTCAAGTCAAAGAATCCAAGTTACACAAAGAAACAGAAGTTGCTACAATTTGAGCATTGTTGCACTTTCAATAATTGGTTGAGTAAGAAGGTAAAATGAAAGAAATCTCACCTAAGTTAAAAAACTACATTCTGTATATATATAAATATATGTATGTATGTATGTATGTATGTATGTATGTATGTATGTATGTATGTATGTATGTATGTATGTATGTATGTATGTATGTATCTTACTTAAGCCTATTTAATATACATAGATTCAAGATCAACGAGTAGCAAGCAATGGTATATCAGAAACCTTGGGCTAGATGGCGATGGAACCATGACTAGAAGTAATAAAATATGCCAGATATGCCATCAATGGTTATCACTTTTACATGAAAGACCATGATAACTCAAGAGTGCAATAGAATAGTGGAGTTAGCTTGTTGCCAATGCTACATTCTTTTCAAGTTCAAAGGATAACAGGCCAATAGTGGCGGATGATATTTATTACAAGGTTATAAAAGAGATTTGGGCCCTTAATTATACTTTCAGAATTGTGGTTGTATTTAAGTGAGATTGGGTGGAACACAATAGCATCAAAATTGATGCCCTTGGACTAACATTGGTTGACCTCAATAGGATTGGCTATAAAAAAGATCAATTTATTTTGGCATCTTAAGTAAAACAAGTATTTTACGAACAAGATGAATGTGATAAGAGATGGTCAATAGTTTTATCACCTTATCCGAGGGATTTTTATGAGGAAGATGATTTAAAAATTGCTAAAATCAATTACCATTTTATTACCAAAACAATCCCATCAATCGAAGTACTACTTGGTGAGAATGAGGATTATGTTCTTGACAATGGTGAGGAAGGTGCTTGGGTTTGAAAATAATATATATTTTGGGGTATATGGAATATGTATATTAGTTAGTTGTAATATATATATATATATATATAATTTCATGTTTATAATTTTTAGCTTTGCTTTTGTCATGAGCTATATGGATGAATATTAACAATGAGCTATATGTGTGTGTGTCTGCATATAAAGAATGCATGAATCAATGTTCACTATCATAAAAAGGCCATTTTATTGGGTATTACTTGTTAGATATTGTGAAGTACTAACATAAAAGGTGTATATATTTTGAATTAAAATATTATAAAAAATGTATAAAAATATTGTATACTTTTAATCATTTTCTTAAAGCAACTTTAAAAATATAACACACATCATAATTACTTATTCATATTTTTTTGTTTAATTTTATTTTATTACTATAGTTTTTGTACTTCTTTGGTTATCACTTATTTTTATTTCTTTAGGAGTCTTTCTACAATACTATGTGATGCAAGTAAACTTTGGAAGCTTAGTGTCAATCAAATATGCACATATATATTCATTTAAAATTAAGTATATACAACCCTAACCATAACTCTGTGCCCTAAACCTTAACCCTGAACTCAAACCCTAATCATTAGCTTGAACCCTAATTCCATATTTATAATTTTAATTAGCTCTTTTATCATGAGCTATATATATGTGTGTGTGTGTGTGTGTGTGTATTGATAGCTAGCTATATATATGTGCATACAAAGAATATATACATGAACCTATGTTGACTTCAAAAGTGTACACTTTTAAAGTATGTACATCAAATAACAATTTACAAAGTTTAACTTATGTGAATTTAGTGTTAAGAAAAATTTAATATAAGAACCATGCTCTCTCTCTCTCTCTCTCTCTCTCTCTCTCTCTCTCTCTCTCTCTCTCTCTCTCTCTCTCTCTCTCTCTCTCTCTCTCTCTCTCACACACACACACACACACACACACACACACACACACACACACACACACACATGCATATAGCTCATGAAATGGACAGGGAAATTTAAGGTAACATACCCACATTCCCACCTCATAATTAATTTACCATCTTATTTTGCTTAATGTTCTTTTATTACTACAGTTTTTATACTTCTTTGGTTATCATATATTTTTATTTCTTTAGGAGTCTTTCTATAATATTTCTTGACGTAAGTAAACTTTAGATGCTTAGTGTCAATCAAATATGTACATATATATATATATACACATTTAAAATTAAGTATATAGAATCCTAACCTAACCTTGTGCCCTGAACCCTAATTCCATATTTATAATTTTAATTAGCTCTTTCATCATTAGCTATATATATATATATATATATATATGGATTGATAGCTAGTTATATGTGTGGACAAAGAATATATGCATGAACTTATGTTGACTTCAAAAGTGTACACTTTTAAAGTATGCAGTACATCAAATAAAAATTTACAAAATTTTAACTTATGTGAATTTAGTGTCAAGAAAAATTTAATATAAGAACCACACACACTCTCTCTCACACACATGCATATAGCTCATGAAATGGATAGGGAAATTTAAGCTAACACACCCACGTTCCCACCTCATAATTAATTTACCATCTTGTTTTGCTTAATGTTCTTTCATTAGTATAGGTTTTATAATTCTTTGGTTGTCACATATTTTTAGTTCTTAATTTTGGTTATCACCATATTTTGTGGCGCATGTAAATTTTGGAAGCTTATAGTGTCAATTAAATATATATATTTTTCATTTAAAATTAAATAATTGTTATATATTTTGAATAAAATTTTATAAATAAGTGTATACTTTTATAGTTGTTTTTCTCTAAACGACTTCTTTAGTTACCCTTATTTAAACCACAAAATAAACTTCCCAGGCTAAAGAAAAAATGAGGGAGAAGAAAGAAGAGAAGAAGAAGAACAAGGAAAGAGAGGAGAAGAGGGAGAATTTTGGTGGCTAGAGGAGAAAAGGGTGGTACGTAGGTGGTTGGGGGGGGACTGGGTTTCGGCAAGGAGGTAGTTGGGAAACTGGGTTTCTGAGGAGGAGCGGGGGTGGGAGGTGAGGGCGGGGTACAAGAGAAGGGGGAGGTGAGGGGCAGGGTGGTGGTTTGAGTGGGGTATCGGAGAGGGGGAGGTGTAGGGGGTGGGGGTGGGAGGTTGGGTGGGGTGGGGTGGGGGTTCAAGTGGGGTATTGGAGAGGGGAGAGGTGGGGCTAGGGAGGGCGTTTCGATGGGGACCGAGAGAGGGGGGAGATGGGGGGTAGGGAGGGCATTCGGTGGGGACTAGAGAGGGGGGGCAGGGAGGGGTTTTGGGTGGGGTATTGGAGGGGGGGTAGAGGTGGGGTGTCGGTTGGGGATTGGAGGGGAGTGGGGAGGGGGTTCGGTGGGGATCAGAGAGCGGGGAGGTGGGGGCGGGGGAGGGGTTTTAGGTGGGGACTAGAGAGGTGGGAGGTAGGGGGTAGGGAGGCGGTTCAGGTGGGGTACTGGAGAGGGGGGAGGGAGGGCTGGGGAGGGGGGAGAGGTGTGGCTAAGGTGATGGGGGGATCCGAGTAGTGGGTTGGGGGGTACCTCCATTTATTGTTGTCAATTGATTTATTCTTAATTACCAATTTTCATGGGTTTCTATAGAGAATTAAGTGATTTGTGTGCAAATCCTAGCCTTGAAGGTATTCTTTCAGACGAATCAAAGCAGACAAGTGCGATCTTACAGGTGTGCTTGATTGCTTCCTCTTTTCTTTTGTTAACATTTCTAGTAATAACATCTAGTAACTCTAATGCATGTTTCTATTTTCATTTTATTTGCTTTCCTAGTTAAATCAAGACCAATCTCTTTTAGGCTAGGTGGTGTAGCTTTAAAATTACTCATAATGCTAAAACCATGAGCTTGTGCTTTAGATGTTAATGATTCAATCCAATGTCAACCTATACATCAACCAAAGAATTTTGGGACAATCTATAAGCAATCCATAGCTATGAATATTTTTATGATGAAAATTAATGATTCTATTTTTGAAATCTATTACTACATTTACAATGTTATTAGTGGTTTGAAATCTTTGGTAAGTTTTTTACTAGTTGAGTTGGTGAATAAGATTCATAGGTCTTTCCTTAAATTTTTAGATGCCAAAGGGTCAACAATCCAAGAAGCTAAAGATTTAGAGAATTTGAAACTTGATGAGCTTAGAGGGTCAATCATGACCTATAAGATTGCTTTCAAAAAAGAAGAGGAGCAAAAGAAGAAGAAAGGAATATTGCTTAAATCCACTATAGAGGATGAGACTAAAAGTGTTGAAGATATCACACTTCCTACTAGGAAGTTTAACAAGTTCATTAAGGGACGAAAGAATAGTGAAAACAAAAACTTTAAGAAAGCTACCAACAAAGATTATAAAAAAAAAAAAAACTTTAAGAAAGCATTATTAGAAGAGAGAGAGAGAGAGAGAGAGAGAGAGAGAGAGAGAGAGAGAGAGAGAGAGAGAGAGAGAGAGAGAGAGAGAGAGAGAGAGAGAGAGAGAGAGAGAGAGTTTATCTCATGAAAATGAGTATTAGAAAATAAAAAATGATAGAAAAAATTCATTTAAAAAACTTCTTGAAGTAAAGAACAAAAATGAAATTCAAGTGAATGATCTTTCCAAAATAGTTAGAAAATGGCTGAAATGTATGGAATAAAAGTTTTCTTACATGGGATCTAACCAAAATAGTAACTAAACTATCAAAAATGCTAAATTGGTTCTTATGAATAAAGTAAATAAAGTGTATGGACTACTCAAAATTATGTAGACTCATGAAAGGTAAAATTCCAAAAGTAAGAGACTCATGAAACTTAAATAAAAAAGGCATGAAATGACATGCGGCATGTGATCCAAGACATGAAACATGATCACAAAATTAAAATTTTAATGAACTCCAAGCATGCAAATAACCAAGAGAAACTTACATGAATCATAAACTTTATTGGATGGAATTTGGTACATGAATTGTGCACACGTACATATATAGATGAACATCTAGCATAAGTTAAGCTTATCATTATTTGTGAATAACTACACCCCTAAGAGATGTGATGTGATGACCTGGGTTTTCCCATGCATTTTTAAATGCAATATCTAATTCCTAAGGCGGGATGCATCCCTATTTGAAAACCATTTTATAAAAACCATGCAATGCAACGAAAAATATTTTCATTTAAACTCATTTTGAAAACCCTGAGTGTCATTTGCTTTCACAACAATCAAAGTAGTTTTTTGAAAAATATTGTAATCATAAATGTCTTCCCAGGTCTATCCAGTCACAGCTCACATCCCAACTGTAAATAAATACAAATACATGTCCAAAGGGTAGAGTGTTTACTTACATATATAATTGTCTCCTTTTGATTTTTCTTGCTCGTAGCACTAACATTTCCTAAGGCGTCTTCTACTCGTGAGTGGAGCTGTCCAGAAAAATGATATATTTGGGTGAGTATACACTATACTCAATAAGAGTCTATCACTACTAGTTTTACAATGCATGCTATGTTTTAAAACATATGTTCTTTAAAACATGTGCATGTTTGATCACTCATGTTCAATATTGGTAAAAAAACCATTGGCGAATTAAAATACTGACAACTTAAAGAATCGCATAATCCAAGTCAAAAGTACATATATATCATAAACATAATGATATGCAAAAGATGGTCAGCTGAATCTAACTCATGGATATATGGTATGGTCGACCATCCTCATGTCATGCCATATGCAATGCAAGTAAATCCTCAAAAACATAAGGAACACTATGCCCACGACCTCCTCACCGTGTGGTCCCCAGGTACCTGGGGACACGCGGTCATAGCCTCCACGGGGCATATGACACTTCGACCCAGTGCAGTGACACCAGTGGTAGCCCCCTGTACCACATGCAGTCGAAGTAGGACATGCCTTTTTGGCGTGGTCCCCTTTCCATCTAATAGTGGTAGAGGCTGGGAGGCCACCCCAGACCTCTTGGCATAGCGCCCACGAGCTTACAAGCCCAAATCATATACGATCAAACAAGCAAAAACCTCTTTTTCAAAACCTGTTCTCTTTGGGTCCCTCACAACTGCCTGACCCTCACAACTACTTACCCAGCGTCTTTTGGGCACTCCAGCGTCTTTTGGTAACCCTCAAGGACATGTAATTTTTCAAGACTCAATAATCACAAATCATGCAATATATGCAATCGTTTGATAAACATATCTATGCATAATGTATTTGTCGTATGCATGCTGAATTCATTTATAAAATTAAGTCATGCTAAACAAGTCATATAACTTATACTTAAAACATGCATTCTCAAAACAATCATGGGCTCTTTTTAAAAGTCTAGTAGCGATAGAGCACCTACCTCGAAGTTTTCTGAAGTCGTGTCCTTCATTACTCAACCTGACCCTGGTCTCATTTATAAAATCCTGGATATGAATGGATAAGGAGTCCTTATCAATTTTGATCTATTTAGAAATTAGATCGCTAGATCTGCCTTTTAGGGTCCATGGGTCCTTGCCTAATTCAGTGTCAGGCTAGATCCTATGATATTGATTTACTATTCAATGGTTAGACTTTATAAATTGTCCTATGATCCTAATTTTATAGTCTTATTAGGTCTGCGCATCATGGTTTCCAAGACGTGTGTGCGCCCTAGTTGAACCAGGACCCATGCCTGCACGTCGTGCATGCCCAAAGGCCGCGCCAGGGACCACATTTGCACGTGCACATGCATGCCCAAGCGACACGCTATGACGCGCGTCCTGGATGGCGTCGTGTAGATGTGTCTTTGGCGTAGGTGCTGTGCATCTCAGCTCCCAGGCGCTCGTGTGTCCCGGTCGAAATGGGGACTGTGCCCGCACGTGGCGCGCGTGCACCAGTCGCACCAGAGGTCGCGTCACTCATGTGCGTCACGGGGTGCGTCCCCGTGACAATTGGTTTTGACGGGTTCCGGAGGGAACCCGTCTTCTCCTATTTCCACAGCACTTCCCCAGCCAGAAAATACCCAGATCCGGCGTGGATCTGGGCAGGGAAGAAGGACAACTACATAGGAAGGGGTGGGGGGCTTACCTGGGAGGTTTGGAGCAATGTCCATCGCTGGTGGGTGTGCCCTTTCCCGTTCTAAAATTCCATGTCACCGAAAACCACGAAGAAGGGGGAAACCGCAACTTCCGATGTGGCTAGAGGAAGAAGAGGGGAGGTGAAGAGATGGGAGTGGTCGGCTTGTAGGGATGACTCGGGCCTGGCCGGAATGTGCAGGGAAAACCATTGTGGGGATTTTCCAATTTTTGCCGGAAACCCCAACCTCAAATAGCCAGAAAAATCTCGATTCGAAGAGGAGGGAATAGGGGCTTTTTATAGCCTTACTATGGTGGTGCTGCTAATGGAGGTGCTGCCATTGGCGGTGGTGGAAACCTCTGGAAATTGAGGTTTCTGGAGAAATCGGCAGGAAGAAGATAGGGGGTGCCGTTATCAAAACGGCCCTCTGTATTTTCATTCTTTTTCATTTTTAAGTGTAATTTATAGAATTGCCCCTAATCTTTAAACGATCGTAACTTCTTCATACGAACTTCGTTTTTGGCATTCTTTAAGGCGTTGGATTCCATTTTTCGAGTAGAATCTAATGGTACCAAGTTTTCTTACAAATTCCTTCGTTTAATATTTTAAATAAAGTAAAACATTTAACACGGTTCATTTCCTATAGGATGTCCAATTCATTTTTGTTAAATAGCGTAAATTGCTCGGGGCATTACATTATTACCCCCTTAAAAGAATTTTGTCCTCGAAATTCGACAAATCCTTACCTTCAAGTCAGCTGTCTTCTTGATAAGACATATTCTTCCTAAAGACTCCTTTAAAACTTGAACTACAAAAATTCCTATGCTTTATTCCCACACCTCTATTGTCGACGAATCCATTATTCTGTTATCCAATACTCTAATTGGGTTGTAGCATTGATCATTGAATGGAGAGAGGAATTATGCATCAATTTCTTGTTCAAAACGTATAGGAAGTTACATCCCATTCCCACGTCCTAAATTCCATCTTTTGGGATGGAATTGGGTGAGGTTTTGTTTCCAAAAATTCCCCAATTTTTCCTCACATCATATACACTCAAGGAACTCAATATAAATAGAAATAACATAACATTTAAGGTGTTCATCTAGTAGGCTCAAGGGGCCATTTTCCTGCTCAAAACTACAGGAAATTGTGTCGTGTTCATACCCCATTTTCCATCATATTTTTCATTCAATTTACCATATGTTGAATGAAACTCAATCACCATGATCACTATCAAGAGATTCCATCCATAAGAGAAGTCAAAAATGATGTTTCACTACCTCCTTTCCATAAAGATCCAAATGTCCTTTCCTAGCACAAATAATGTGGGAAAAACACATGTAAGTCCTGCACTCTTCCTCTATCATCTCCACTCAATTGATACCCTTGATTCTTTTGCCCATCAGTCATTCTCACACACATCCATGCCAATTACTTGCAATGTTTAGCACTCATCAAGGTGGAAATGCAAGGATCAACCCGCAGGAAGTTGGCTGTGCTTTTCTATCTAAGTGAGCAATTTGTTGCTTACAAATTTAGCTTTAGGTAAATGAGAATTTAGAACCTAATTCATTCACAATAAATAGCACAAAATCAGAGGAAAACAAGAGAGAAATTACTGTTCTAACTTAGCATGGCATGTAGGTGCATTAAGCTAAGATTCATAGATGGCTTTCAGGAAATTTTTAGAAGCAAACTCTTGAACTAATTATAGTTTTAGGGGCTAAGATCTAAGTAGGTTTTAATCCATTCAAATTCATCTACCTCTTAGGAAGATCCTTAGTTTTTCCCTTAGCGTGAATGAAGATTACTCCTGCTTCAAATGACATAACTATAGTAGCAACATGCTTAGCCTCCACTATAGTGGATCCTCTTCTACTCCCAAGCTTCACTCTTCTTCACACCCTCCTTCTAATCAAGTTATCCCCCATGAGTTCTTTAAGTGATTTCCTCCATGGAATCAGTCTAAGAAAACCCAAGTCTTCAACTACTCTTATACCCCAATTTTAGTAGGAAGGTGGCATGGAATTCCACTCCTACTACACCTTCTTCCTTTTTGATTCTCTTGCTCTTGTCTCCTCCACTCACTTTCCTTCCCCTTCCCCTCCTCCTTCTTTAAATTAGATTTCCCCTTTGTTTTCTATAGTATTTCCTTTAGTTCCACCTGGCTTCCTCAACTTTCTTAGAAATCAAAGACCATGCATAAGGTCCACTTCTTCAGCTCATCCTCCATCATTGTGGACTGATTTTCCCCTTGATTTCTTTGTGATTTTTCCTAAGTTTCTTATAAGTTTTTCTTTCCATTGTGGATCATTCATGGGGAAGTACAAATGTGGGAGTTGCCCAACCTACGAACCCCCCCTTTTGATTACCAATTTTTTGCAACTTCGGGTGGAACGTGTTGTCCATGCATGTGGCCAACATAGCCTATCATGATGCCATGTGAAATTGGGCTGGTTGTGGGCATGCATACAATAGTCTTTATGTAAAATTCCTATCCTAGACTTTTTAATGTTCATCTACTTAACAATCACACTCCTGTTTCTATTTTTTGTTCAATTGCATCCTACCATTCCTCTACCTAACTCCCTAGCATACAAAAGTCTCCCTTCTTCTTAATGGTTTCAATTAACCCTCTCCTTAGTTGCATCCACTACTCCTTTAACTTCATTACTAAAATTTAGAATGTGATCATGTATCTAGTTTCATAGGAAACTAAGGAGAGCAAGAAAGGAAACCTGATATATATAAAAAAAAAAAAAAAAAAAAAATCCTCCATTTTTTTTTTGTAGTTTCCATATATATTAGATGGAATTTACATAATTCCAGATATTACATTCTGTCCCCCTTGCAAGAATATCCTCCTTGAAATTGCATAGGTATGTGTAAGTGGATCAATACAACTATGGGAATCACCATCTCATATCATCCTCAACATCCTAGGTGGTCTCATTGAATTTGTGATGCTGCCATAGAACCTTGATGAGAGGGATCATCTTGGTTCCCAAAGTATTCTCTTTCTTATCTAGAACATGTACTGGCCACTCTTAGAACATGAGATCTAGCAAGAGATTAGCTGGTATTTGAACCAAGGCATGAGTAGGTTTCATGATGTATTTCCTCAACATGGATACATGAGATACATCATGTACCTCAGATAATGAAGGTGGTAGTGCCAATTTGTAAGCAACTCTTCCTACCCTTTCTAAAATCTCAAATGGAACTAGGGTTTGACTTGCTCTTCACCTCAAATGTAATAATCCCTTTGTTTGGGACCACCTTCAAGAGACATGGTCTCCCAGCTGGAACTCTAGGTCTCTCCTCTTTAGGTCAACATAGCTCTTCCACCTACTATGAATAGCTAACAAAGCCTCTGAATGAGTCTCACCTTCTTGGCACACTACTCTATAAGTTCCTACACCACGAACCGTCTCTCCCCAACATTGCTCCAACTTGTCGGCATTCAACATGGTCTACCATAAAGTGCCTCTTTCAATGCCATGCCAATGCTAGAATGGTAGCTATTGTCGTAGGCAAACTCTACCAAAGGAAGATGTTTGTCCCAACAACCCTTCCAATCTAGTGCACAAGCTCTTAGCATATCTTCCAAAATCTAAATGGCCCTTCCCGATTAGCTATCGGTCTGAGGATGAAATGCTATGCTAAAGGGTGTTGAAGTGCCTAGTCCTTCCTACACACTCTATAAGAATCATGAAATGAACCTAGTATCTTTGTTTGAGATGATCACCAATGGTACCCCATGTAAGCTCACAATCTCCTTAATATATAGCTTTGCAAGGCTCTCTAATGATTGCTTCTATCACAATCTCCTTAATATACAACTTTTCAAGGCACTATAATGATTGCTTCTTTGGAATTGGTAGGATGTGAGCTGACTTAGTCAATCCATGACAACTGATATAGCATCATGCCCACTAGAAGTCTTGGGCAATTCAACCACAAAGTCCATAGTCATGTGGTTCCACTTCTAAATTGGAAGCTTGATATTTGTAATAGCCCTGCCTCTGCCTTGACTCTCTAACATGTCATACAATGAGAAACATAGGCCTTGGTGTCCTTCTTCATATCATGGTACATATTAGTACCTCCTAAATGCATAGAAAACTGATAATAATGAGCTACCTTTAGTAGATCTTGCTTTAGTCCTGTAGCATCTAGCACAAATAGTCTATCGTGGAACCAAAATCCACCATTGGGACCCTTCTCAAATCCATCCTTCTTTCACAAACTTTGTGTCTCTATAGATGACTGTTGAGCCTGGAGGATCTGGTGCAAGTAAGCAAAATGGATAGTGATATTTACAACAGTACCACCCGATCTTCTACTAAGTGCATATGTGACTTACAAAGATAATTCTGAATGGTAAAGTTGAAGTCCTTCAAGTAATCTAGCTAGTGCCTCTATCTCATGTTGAGGCCATTCTGTGTAAAAATATGCTTGAGGCTCGTGGTCTATAAACACATCAAACTTCTCTCCATTAAGAGAATTCCACCAAATCTTCGAGGCAAATACAACGACAATAAATTCCAAATCATGAGTAGGGTAATTTTGCTCATGTTTCTTCAATTATCTAGAGGCATATGTAATCACCTTACCATGTTGCATGAAAACATGCCATAACCCTTTACCTAATGAGTTACTATAAACCACGAAACCACAACTGTTGTTAGGTATGGATGGGATTGGTGTTGATATAAGCCTCCCCTTTAACTCTTGGAAGCTTCTCTTGCTATCCTTATACACTCAAACTTTTAATCTTTCTTAGTTAGAGCAATTAATGGTTGAGTGATGTGAGAGAGTCCCTCAATATAACACCTATAATAACCATCTAATCAAAGAAAACTCTATCACTTTGTCATAGTCTTGCACCATTGCAAGCTAGCCATTGCCTCAACCTTTTGCAAATCAACTGCTACTCTATCCTTGGATATAATGTGTCTAAGAAAGTTGACCTGGTCTAACCAAAATTTGCATAGAGAACTTAGTATACAACTAATGTGCTTGCAAGGTGCCCAACGTGATCCTCAAGTAATCTTGATGCTCCTCAACACTGCCAGAATAAATGAGGATGTCATTGACGAATACAATAGTAAACTTGTTCTAAAAATCCCTGAACACCTAGTGGCATCACTAAGAATTCATAATGGCCATATCGAGAGTGAAATGCAGTTATCCAAACATCATGATCCCGTACCTCAATAAGTAATAACCAATCCTTAGGTCAACCTTAGAGAACACCTAGGGATAAAAGGTAATCTATGAAGGGCAAGGGTACTTGTTTTTCACTGTAAGCCCATCTAAGGACCTATAATCCACACAAAGCAGCCAAGAGCCATCCTTCTTCTTAACAAACAGGACTAGAGCTCCCTATGGCGACACACTGAGGCAAATAAACCCCTAATTTGGCAACTCCTATAACTCTATCTTCAGCTCCTTGAGCTCTAAAGGAGCCACACAGTGGGGACCCTTTGAGATAGGAGTCACCCCTGGTAGTAGTTCAATAGTAAACTCCATCTCAAACTTTGAAGGTAATCCCAATAGCTCATCTGGAAACACATCACAAAACTCTTGCACTACTTCAATCTCCTTAAGGTAAGAAGTTGGCCTCTCCTAAGCCTAGACATATTATTGGTATGCTTGACATCCATTGGATACTAGGAGTGTTGCCCTACTGTCTAAAATGATGCTGGTGTAAGATGTATACAGTCACCCCAAAAACATGAGAGTCTATGTCTCTAGCATATGTAAAACCACCTGCTTCTTCCTATAATCCACTAAGGACCTATGCTCGGCCAGCGAGTCCATCCCTAGGATGACATCAAAATCTATCGTACTGAAGACAATTAGATCGACCCTCAATTCCTAACCCAACATTAATAAAGGAACATCCTATACAAACTCCCATACTATCACCGGTTTCCCAATTGACGTGCTAACCTCTAAGAGGAAACTTAATCTACTCAAAACTATGTCTGGAGATGATGCAAAATCAGCAGACATAAAAGGAATTGGTAGCACACGGGTCTATATGTACACATGCCAGTCTATCATGCATTAATAGAATACCTTCCACAATGGCATTAGATGCACAAGCCTAGTCAGTAGTGATGGTGAAAACTTGGCCCTTACTCTTGGGGGCCTAATCTCATCACTGTGTAGGATCTAGACGTGGCAATTGCTCTTGCCGTCAAAACTGTCCAACCCATGGCACTTGATCTTGATGTGGTGCCTAGCCCCACTATGGTGGCACAACTTTCCTCAATGTGGGATAGTGTTATGCAATGTGGCCCCATTGGGCCCACTGAAAACATTTAGGGCACTTGCCCTAAAGGGCTCTAACTAGATGGAGTCATCCTTGACCAACCTCACTCATCCTTTGCTGACCCCTCAATTGCCTCACTTGTGAAGTGAGATTTGTTTTGACTGGGACTTTCTTCTTCCCCATCCAGTTTGAACTGTGACTAGTTTACCCAAACTAGTGGCCCACCACTTTAGATGGGCTTTTCAACTTATCATGACCCAGGTTTTTGTAACACATTTTGTAATACAATTTTCAAAGGCAAGGCCCTTAGTAGTAAATTTTTTTTTTTTCACAAAACAAAGTAGCAGAAATTCTTTTTCTTTAGAACTTGTTTTGAAAAACCCAAGTCATCACTCATACATAACATAAGTAGAATTTTTGTACAAGATAAAAATTCCATTGAAGGAATATACTTTTATTAAATTCCAGAATCCATCTAATGGTTCACAGTATAGCCCAAATAAATTACAATACTTGTCCAAATTATATAATCCAAAACTCAAGGCTCACCATACAATGAAACTCTCATTACAATACAATACTCTCAAACAAAACAAAATACATGTCTTCAAGGGGTATACCCTGATGATTATTCTCTCGAGTCTTCATCAGTCTTGAGCTCTTAACTCTCCTTCTCTATATCTGAGATATTGTAAGCATTCAAACATTTACAATATCTCAGTAAGCTATGCTTGGTAAGGGATTCAAGAAGCATAATAATTTGACAGTATAATTCTAATACTTCATAAGCCTATTATTCATAAACATACTCATATATCAAACTCTTTACTTTGTAATATATGTACATCCTTATGCATATATAATGTACATGGATAAATCCATCAAATTTATTAAGGTAGTCAAATAACATTCCCAACTAAACTAATCAATTCTTTCCACCATGAGAAATCAGTATTTCAGCTAGTCCTATGCTAGGAATTTCCCTTCTTGGGAAATACTAGTAATATACAATTACCTAACATTTTATCATGCCAAAACATACGACATTTCACTATGCCTATCTCATATGCATCATAGTGCAAAATAATCTAAGTACTACAATGCTATAGTATGATCTGTACTAGCATGCTTGGATAACTGCCCAATTCACTATTGATACCATGATGAAATATATTGTGTCACTACACATATGGAGAGATAGGACTTTCATAGTGGTGGCTTTCTCATAATTGCCCCACCCCCATTTAGCTTCTCATCAGGCAAGGTATCATCTATCATCAAATTTTGAAAAGCGGGTGGCCAAACCCTCATAACTTCCCTAATATAGCATCCCCAAGCTTATGCATGTTGAAAACAAAACCACAAGCCTTCATGCTTGTATGTAAAATAGGTTTCATACGTATCAGATAGTCTATCTGTTTACTTAGGGCTGGAATATCTTCTAGTTCCATACTCACTTAAAGTCTATTCCTTAATTCTAACTTAACCATTTTGTATGTGTTTGGTTGGATCATAAGGGTTTCAAGGGATTTAATACAAGTATTAACATTACACTAGTCAACATTTCTAAACATAAGATCATGTATTCAACATGTACATCCTATGTAGATGCATTCATAAAATCCTCTTACCTTCAAGTAGTGATTCATCTCTTCAAATCTTCCATGATCCTAATTAATGTATGAAATCTGTAAATCCATACATACTGTCAATATTTATACAATCTGAATAATCCTATATTTTTTATCCTATCTATATTCTTTATTCAATCTTGTCCTTTGATATAAAGGATCTAGATATTGTCCTATCATGATCTATCTTCCTCAGATAGTGTCTATCCTATTGATCAATAGATCTGATGGTTAGAATGATCTTCTAATCTTTCAGATCTAAGTATTTTCTATTCTAAGTCTTTGTGTATTGCTTTCTTTGATCTTGATCTTTCATAGATAGTTAGATCAACAATTTATACTTGTTAATAAAGATCAAGGGCTTAGATCTTCTATCATCTAGTTCTTCTTTGATCTAAGTTTAGTTGTTTGAGCATGCTTAAGGAGGATGATCCTGGTTTTCTTCCTTGAATCATATTTGATCAAGGGTTCATATCTTCCATTCTATTTTATTTAAGATCTTCTGAATTACAAGAAATATATATATATATATATCATCAAGAAATATTTATTTCTCTTTATTGTTCTTGATCATTCAAGATCCCATTGATCTTATTTGATCATCTTTATCTTACTTACAATTTTTATTACGGTTAGATAATTTAGTAATCTTTTATGCTCTTATTATTATTATTATTATTATTCAACTAGTTAATGTTTTACTGGTTGAAGATAACTTATTTCATCCTAATTCTAGATTGCTCCTTTTATTTCAAATAGTCTAAGGCTTACTAGCTGAATGGTTGAACACAAACTGGTTACTTCAATCCTCATGCAAGTAGGCGTTTAGACCTCACAAACATTAACAGAAGGTATGGGAAGAGCATGGCTCTATTAGAAAACCCCCTTAACCACCATGTTCAGTATTCACTAGAGTGACCTTAGCTCAACCTTTCATAAGGTTCCTATGAGCATTTTAATCCTTAAGTACTCTTTCTAATTGATTTTAATTAAATCTATAAACATTTAGAATGTCATTCATGGGGTTTATTATTCTCCTAGTTTGGGCCAAGGATTTCATAATCCCTATATTGTCCTATTAACTGTAGCCCTTACTAATATTTAAGTCAAAGTCCTTCACTCACTTAATTGTCCATGAATCTCTATATTCCATTAGTTTACATTTTTGGTGATTTATGCTCATTACATCTTAACAATTACTTAACAATTAAATGTACTAATAAAATTTGACAACAATTATATCATAAACATTAAAGCATAAATCCAACATAAGTTTAACAACCATTCATACTAACATGCTTCCTATGAATGTAACTTAACCCAATGAAATAAAACTATACTTAAACTAGCATAATCCTAAGTTATGAAATACATGAAATTTTACTACAAATCTAATGGAATCATGCTAAAATCTCAAATTTAAACTAACATAGCCCTAAGATAATCGAACCTAATAACAAACTAATAATATATAGAACATAGCATGCTAACATTTAAGAATTATACTATCATGCTTCCTAATTTACAGCATAAATCACATTTACAATTCTATTATCAAATAAAAGATAATTAAACTAATTAGATTGAGATTATTAAAACTTTTACTTATGATCCAACCATTAGATCTTAGTTCTTTTCCTTTTAATCAAGGGTTTTCATTAATTTTAGGGCTTTTACTCCATTAAGGTCCAAAGATCACATCCCTTTGTTTTTGTCATATTTAATCCATGATATCAATGGATTCCATCATAATCCAATTTATTCAATCCATCCCAAGGGTGTGATCACGCTTGATCCTATTGACCAAGTGAGTCCCTTTATATTTTTAGGGTTTTTCTACCATAAAGCGTAGATTGCTCATTTTATGTTATATCTGTCAAAATAAATCATGGATATTACTTGATTTTAACATTATATCATCATTGTAGTAGATCCCCAAGATTTGATCATCTCAAATCATGACAATTAGAATCTTAATTCCTCAAAATAGAAAGTTTCTTGAGGATTTTTATAAATTTTATGATTCTAGAAGATAGTAGATGTTACAATCTTTCCATAGCTTTTTTTCGATCTTAATTTGAAGTTCATGTGACTCCACAATTAAGGACTGAAGTTCACAGTCGTTCTAAGGGTTCGATTTGATCTAGGCCCAGTAGAATGGATAGCTCTGATCAGTTGGGCAGAGTAGGCTAGTTGGGCAGAATGTTTACTACCTCCTACCACCAAGACGCATGTCGTAACGCAAATCCCTGGACCGGCACTATCATGCGGTCATTCGATTGGGATGGCGTCGCATTGGAGATGCTCCCGTAGGGCACGTTTTCTTGTGGCGTCCCGGGAGCTCGATCTCTTAAGGGAGATTGGACAATCCGTTTTGGACCGTCTAATCAAATCCCCTTGAATTAATGGCTCCATGTTTAATACAATTTCTTGAAAATTCTACCCTAGGGGTTTTGGACCCTTCTGGATCGATTGCAGGGCTCAGATTTTCTATTTGAACCTTCCATCATCTAGAATTGAAGGGTTCTTACCCTTGATTTTTATTATTCTTGAACTAAAATTAATTTCAAAAAAATAAAAATTATATAAAATAACATGAAAAAGTGTGGAAAGAGTTTCCACCTACCTAATTGGAGAAAAATGTGGATTTTACAGCCTAATTTTAAATAGATATCTCTTTGATGATAAGATAGCCTGATACCCACTTGTTTTATGATTTCCTGTTGATTGCACTGTTAGATCTTGAAATTGATTTAGGTTTTTTGTAGATAAGGTAGTCTAGGACAATATGAATGGTGGGATTTGTGAGATTTGATTTGGAAGAGAGTGCTTAATTGAATTTAGGTCTCTTGTTCCAATCTAGAGAGAGCAGAGAGAAAGTGACTGAAGAGAGAGCTTTGGGAGCTTTGGGATTGAATCTAGATCTGGTTTTTTTGGATAAGCAAGATAATTTTGTGGGAAATTTGATGAACATTTTTGGAGGATTTTTAGGGGTGTATTTATAGATGTTGTTGAATTTTTCATAATTACTGATAATAATTATGTTTCAATTCTTTTAAATATTAAATTAACATTGGATCCTCCACTACCACCTCCTTCTCCACTAGCAGTTGGTAGTGGTTTGACCACTTATTACATGTTTTCTAGCCGTTGGATTTGTTTGTGGGCCCCACTAGGGTGTGAAAGGACCATTTTGTCCTTTTATGGAGAAAAATCCATTTTATTCTCTCGAACTCAGAATTGAGCTTACTTAGATGTGTTGGAATTGTATTTCCAAGTATATTATAAATATTAATGTCTTATATCTAGGTTAGGGGTAAAATTATCATTTTACACTTTTATTAATAAAAATGAAGAAAATTAGGAATTTTTCATTTTAACTCGGAATTGAACATACTTAGTGTCATTTCGATCGATTTTTCGAGAACATTCATAATTTCTAAGTTCTAAATCATATTTTAATATCTATAAAAAGAGAATTTCTAATAACCTAATATTCTAGCCTAGAATTTTTGAAAACTCAAACTTTATTGATTTTCTCAATCAATTTACAAAAATTGGGGTTATTACACAACTCCCTCTCCAATATGGATGCTAGCTCCATTGCCTTGGTTACAGTGGTAGGCTAATATTTGAAGTCATACCACAGAATAGTGTCTTCACCACAGAAGTAGTTCTTGTCGGCTATTGACCACAAAGTGTAGCCTCCCCTTAGGGATTGCCATGGTTGAGAAAATCTCCTAAACGTAATGTAGCCATGTTGCTACACTCTTTAGCCCATCCTTGTTGAAGAAATGAGGCACAACTTGCCTAAACCTCTCTAATAGGTTGTCCCTCCTGGGACCATCACCCTCAACCTTGACATCTCTTGCTGGCTCATCTTCACCCTAGTAGTCTACCACCATTGTCTCATCCTATAAAACAAAAGCTAAACAACCTGATCTGCCGCATTAGGCAAGTCACATGTGACACCTTAAGTCATAGTGGTTGTCAATCTATTAGTAGGTCGAGGGGGTTCCTCTCTGCAAATTTTAGGAGGCATCTAAAATCAACAAAATTTTAGTGACGCCTAAAGCCTTTAGCCTTCCTATATTATTTTTTTCTAGTTAGGCTTTGAGACTTTAAATATTAGCCTTTTCTTTGTAGCCAAACAACCTTTACCTATATTGAATCCCTAAAATATATCCATTACCCATATGTTTTGGAAACATATAGAGAAGATTGAAGAACATCTTGGAAAAAGTATGAACAATACAAATCAAGAAATGAACATCAAGGTTAAAATAAAAAAAAGTTCAAAAAGTCTATGTAATGCCAAATGAAAAGAAACAAAAGATAGCCAATGAGAAAGAAGAATGTTCAGTCATGTGAAAAAAAATGGAAAAGTTGCAAATACACTAATAGAAGACCTTTATATATTTTTTAGATACCTTTGTTTGCTTTTACACCCATTCTTTTAATAACCCATATCTAGGCCTATGTTTTTCCTAATAGAAGTCCTAACTTGATCTTAGGAGTAGTATGACTTGATATGGTTATAAATGAATAGAGAGTTTTGTAGAATGCAACTTAAGGAGAGTAGAATACTTGTTGATTTGGGGTTTAGTATTTGCTTATTCTACCACACTACTCTACAAGGAGAATAGTAGAAGCTTTTACCAAGATATGGTTCTATCTTGAGGCTTATCAAGGTCTCTTGCTTTATTACTAACTTATGGCATTGATATGGCCTTTGCTTCTCATGATAACACCCCTGGTACACTAGTATAATTGTGGCATTTAGAGTTGGATTTCCTAGTACCTATATTTAACATGTCTTTTTATTTTTACTTGTTTTCTATGTAGGAGGTTGGGTGTCTCTAGCCAACAAAAGTGAAGGTTTAAATGTCCCACATTTTCAATGAACAATATGGCCATCTAACCTTAAGTTGAGTCTAAGGTCTTACAACCATTCCTACTATCATGTAGGAACTTGTAGCAAAAACTCAATGGGGTTTTGGGTTAAGCACGACCCAATGTACCCACTCATTTCTTGTTCTAGCTATTCACCTTTCTTATAGCCTAAGTGTAGAAATTTACTGGACCATTTCCTATGTTTTTAAAGTGTTTTAAGTTCTACTTTATGCTTAACTTTCAGACCTATCTCTGCAAGTTCCAATAGGAGCATGCTCTACCATGTCTGTAAAGTCTCGCTATATGGTTATGAATGTGGTGAGCTTTCTTGACCAAAATAGAGTGTTACTTGGATATTTTTAATGAGTCAAAAAGGGTGTGATAGTTGCATCTTGATACAGTTAGATTTTTCAATTCAATTCAATGCAGTAGCACACTACTTTCTACAATTGTTTGCTAAGTAAACTTCCATCAGCTATAAACATTCCACACTCACTTCTCTTAATAATATTTAGGTGTTTTCACATGGTCTCTATCATTTTCATTCATAGGTTAAATGTATTCAATTAAATCCTTGTTTCCAATCATATTCAATGTAGTATTGATCACCAAATGGATAGAGGATTTAGGTGTCAATTTCTTGATAAAAAATTTAAGAAATTGATTCCAATTTGCACCTCATCCATTCTATCTTTTGGGATGAAATTGGGTGAGGTTTTGTTCCCAAGACATCATCTATTTGGTCCTCACATTATGTACATCCAAGCAACAATATATAAAAAGAAAGAGTGTAACATTTAGGGTGTGTATCAAGTATACTGAAGACATCGATTTCCTAGTCAAAATTGTAGGAAATTGAATCATGTTCATACCCCATTTCCCCTCATATTTTTCTTTCAATTTAATATGTATTGAATGAAACTCAATTACCATGACCACCATCAAGACATTCCATCCATTGCAGAAGACAAAAACAACATTTCATTATCTCCTTTCCACAATGATCCAGATGTCCTTTTCCTACACAAACAATATGGGAAAAACATGTCTAAATCTTACACTCTTACCCCTTTCATCTCCACTCAATTGACTCCCTTACTTGATTCTTTGTCCCACCAATCATTCTCACACACATCCATGTCAATTACATGCAAAGTTTGATTCTCATCATTTTGGAAACACAAGGATCAACCAATAGGAAGCTGGCCATGCGTTTCTGCTTGAGTGAGCAATTTGTATGCTTGCATTCAACTTAGCAATTTAACCAATTTAGCTTGGGTAAATGAGAATTTAGCATCTAATCCACTTGTAATACTATAAATTGCACAAAATTAGCAGAAAACAAAAGAGAAATAACTATTTTAACTTAGCATAACATGCAGGGTTCATTAAATTGAGATTCACAGATGGATTTTAGGAAAATTTTATAAGTAAACTCCTGAACTATGTATAGTTTTAGGGACTAAGACCTAAGCAGGTATCGACCATTTCCAAATTCCCTTGACCCTTAGGAAGATCTTCTTATTTTTTATTAGCTTGAGTGAAGATCACTCCTACTCCAACTAAAGTGAATCTAGTAGGTAGATGTGAAGAATTTCCTAGCAATGAGCGTAGCCTCCACTATAGTGGATCCTCTTGTAGACTCCCAACCTTCACTCTTCCTCACACTTTCCTTCTAGCTTATATCACCCCCCACAAGTTCTTTAGGTGATATTCCTTGGTAGAATAAGTCCAAGAAAACCCAAGTCTTTAGCTACTGTTGTAGACCAATTTGAACAGTAAGGTGTTGTGAAATTCCACTCTTGCTATGCCTTCTTCCTCCTTAATTCTCTTGCTCTTTTCTCCCCCAGTCACCTCTTTGCCACTCCTCCTTCCCTAGCTTAGAGTTCCCCTTCATTTCTTACAAGATTTACTTTTGTTTCACCTAGCTTCCTTAGCTTGCTTTCACTACTGTTCTAAAAAATCAAAGGACCACGTGTAGGGTCTTCTTCTTTAGCTCGTCCTCCATCTTTTTGGAATCATTTCCTGGTTGATTTTGTTGTGAGTTTTCCTATGTTTCTTCTAATTTTTTCTCTCCATTGTGGATCACGCATAGGAAGTATGAATGTGGGAGTTTTTCTACCATTTTATTACCAATTTTTTGCAACTGTGGGTGGCATATGTTGTGCATGCATGCTACCAACATAGCCCATCATGATGCCATACGAAATTGGGCTGGTTGTATGCATGCATACAATAGCACCAATGTAAAATTCCTATCCTAGCCCTTTTAATGTTTCATCTACTTACAATTGCACTCCTACTTTTGTTTGTTGTTCAATTGAACCCTACCTAACTCTCTAGCATACCAAGGTCTCCCTTCTTAATGGTTTTATCTAACCCTCTCACTAGTTGCATTTGCTACTCCCTTAACTTCATTACTAAAATATAGAAAGTAATCTTGTATTCAATTTCATTGGAAATCAAGGAGATAAAGAAAAGTATAAAAAAGAAATCCTCCATTTTTTTTTTTAGTTTCTATACATTATTGGAAGGGATTTACATAATTACAAAGGCTACATCATAGCTGAGCTATTTGATTGGCCAGTATGCTTTGTGTTCTAACTTGATAGCTAGATGATAAAGTTTTTCAAACATTAGACAATATGGGGACATTTCAATAGGGGTTTTATGTATAGTTATTTAAGCTTAGATTGCCTCAATTAGTCTAAGAGATTAGTATTTCCTATTGAACTTCACCATTTTCTCCTCTATTAACATAATTTCTCTATTGGACACTTGAACTTGTTCATTAGTTTGGGGATGGCAAAGCATTACAACTTTGTGGGTTACTCTATGTTTTTTCATTTGGTCCTCAAATACCCAATTGCAAAAATGTTTTCCTCCATAGCTAATAATAGTAAGTAGAGTGCAAAGCATGAAAACATATTTTCTCTAAAATATTCAACCACCACTTAGTGGTAATTTTCTCACACACTATTGTCTTTACCCATTTGGACACGTAGTCCACTCCTACTAGGATGTATAGATTCCCAAAAGAGTTAGGGAAGGGACCCTTGACATTTATGCCCCAAACATCAAAATTTTAACTATCAAGATTGGGTTTAGGGGCATCATGTCTTTGCAACCAATCTTCCCTAACTTCTCACAATGATCACATGCTTTGCAATATATGCAAGATTCTTTAAAAACTATGGGCCAGTAAAATCCACATAGTAGGATTTGTGCAATGGTCTTTTTTGCATTTTATTGGCCCACACAAGTATGGTTATGATAGAAGGAGATGATTTTATTATGTTCATCAACTGGAACACTTATTCTAATGATTTGGTTAGAACATTACTTGAATAAGTACAAAATCCTAGCATATAAAGTTCTTGGCCATGGATAGAAAATTAAATGTATTTTGTTTTGACCAATGTGAAGGCAGTTTATCTATTACAAGATAATTAACTACATTAGCATGCCAAAGGTAACTGGAAAACCTACAGAAGTTGCACATTAGAGAAAGTTTATTTTATTAGCATAGCTTCAATAGAAGACCCAACTATTAACTTGGACAGGTCATTAGCAGTAACAATTTCAGAACCTTGCTTGTCCCATATTTCTACGTTGAACTCCTGAAGCAGAAGAATCCATCAGATAAGTCTAGGTTTAGCATCCTTCTTAAAAAGAAGGTACTTCAAAGCTACATGATTGGAGTAGATGACTACTTAGACCTTAAAACATAGGACCTAATTTGTCCAATGAAAAGACTATAGCCAACAACTGTTTCTCTATAGTAGAGTAGTTAAGTTGGGGATCATTGAAAGTCTTAATGGCATAATAGATCACATGGGGAAGTTTAGCAATTTGCAGCCCCAAAACAATGCCGATCGCATAGTCAAAAGCATCACACATAATCTCAAATGGTGCTTTCCAATCTAGTGGATGTATGATAGACATAGAGGTGAGTTTGGCTTTAAGGCATTCTATGGCTTTCATGTATTTTTCATCAAATTAAAAACTCACCTCCCATACTAACATATTGCATAGGGACCAATAAATTTTGCTAAAATCTTAGATAATCGTCTGTTAATCCAGCATGGCCTAGGAATGAACCGATGACCTTCACCTACCTAGGAGCAGGGAAGTTAAAAATGACGTCCACTTTTTCCTTATCAACCTTTATGCCATTTTTTTATATTATATGCCCTAACAATATGCCACTTTTCACCACAAAATTGCATTTTTTCTTGTTTAGAACCACGAATTTCACTCTACATTCAAGAGTCCTACCTTCTTAAACACACATTCCAAACTCCAAACTAATCATAAATTCTTAGGAAATCACTTAGCTAATCAAATTCCCTCATCTCACTTCACTTTCCTAAATTTCATGCCCATCTCTTTCCTCCCATCTTGTTATCACTTGCTTATCTCATTACCATCCCCCACCTTCCATAATTAAAAGGTTTCAATGAGTTTTTAAGGGGGGTGATTACCCTTCCTAAAAAATTGGCATCTCCCCCTACATTTCTTCCAAAGGGCAGCCACCTATCCTACTTTTTTGTCCTCTTTAAAAACCTACGCATTTTAACCATACAAATTACTTGTTTTCCATCCCCACCACCCCTCTAACATAGGTCATCTAAGAAAATATAGGAGAAAAAGTATAAAAGTCCCACAAAAATCAAAGTTTGAGAGAATTTTCTTTAATAGGAAAAATACACCTCCACTTGGAGGAGGGTGTCCTCTTCCTCCACCAATTCCTTCTCTCTTTTTCCTTCAACCTCATACTCTTTTGGTGGCTACTACTCCTTCCAAGGTCGATTGCTGCTCGTTCCAACTATTCCACCCCTAGGGTTGGATTTTCCTTTGAAAGGTTGGTTGAGTTTCATTGATTCTTCTTTTCTTTGCTTATCCTCTGTGCTTCCATTGTTTCCTTGGTACCCTTGATTTCATACTTAGTTGCTTGTTAGCCTTGAGTTTAGTTTCATAATCTATTGATTTAAGAGTTATAACTATTTGGCAGTGACAACCAAAATAGTATAGCTACTAGATCAAAGCCTTTTTCCTTGAACTCTTGTTCTTTCCTTGTTACTTGATTCTTGTTTTGTTTGTGTTTAGTTACTGTTTACCTTGTTGAAGAATCTTAAATCCTTGATTCTAATAACTATCACTCTCTTGGAGTGATAGCCTAGAGAGGGCAGTTTTTAAATCAAAATCCTCGCCATCTTTCTCCTTGAAAACTTTTTCCATATCTTGCTTTCTATCTCATCTTTCCTCTATTGTTTCCCTTGGATCTATTTTGGATATATGCATGCTAGCTTATGATTGAGAGTGGTATGATCTTGATGAAGTTAGATTAGAGATTTTTTTTTGGGTGTAGTTTTAGTTTAAAGTATGATGTGCTCCACTCTTGTACTTCAATTTAATTAATTCAAAGTGATGTATGGTTTATGTTTGATGTTTAAATTTCATGGGTTATTAGTTGCTAAATTTATAGGTTAAATTATCCCTTGAATCCATGTCTCTTAGATAGTGAATACATCTTCCATTTACAGCTTTCATACTCACCATTCTACATGGATTTAACAATCAATTCTCACATGAATCACACTTAAGATTCATGCATAGAACCCATTGGGTCATATGCATCGTTTTGAGGTGTGATCCCTTTTGATAGTTGTTTGTTTTAATTAGAGTTTCTTATTATAGTTAAAACAGCTTCATAATAGTTTAGCTCATCCCTTAGTTCATAAACGCTTTCCATGCTTCATACATGCACTTTTTCCATAGTTATTTTCATGCATAACTCCTTTATTTCCAAACATGTCATGTTTTGATTATTTGTTTAGTTCATGTTAGTCCTTCATGCTTTAGGATTAGTTGAATACTAAGATAGTTTCTATTGTTTCAAATTTTAGTTTTAGTTAATTCTAATTTTAGAAAGTTTCCATTTAGGAAAGTTTTTAAGTTTAGCATGTTTACTTTTAGTATAATTCCATCTTCCATATCACGCATTTGTTTTTAGTTTTTCATCATTTATTTAGGTTAAAAGATCTCCTTATTTTTGGCTAGGTTAGATACTTTAAAGTAGGGACCAATAGTATCACATATTTTCTACTCCTCATGGAATTGACCTCCTCGGCTGAGATATTACAATTGATTCTTGCGCTTTCGCATTTTAACTTAAAATTAAACAAGTTTTTGGCCCCATTGTTGGGGAGTAGCAAAATTTTGTCTAGTGTACCATACTTAGATTATTTTCCCCTAGTTTAGGTTTAGGATGTTGCATTTTTTTTTGCATTTTTTTTGCTAATTTCCTTACATTGACTAAATTTATTTAATTTTTGTGATAGAAAAATAAGCAAAGGAGTAGTAGCAATCCTATGGGCCATAGCTTCATCAATATAGATTATGTTTTTATTGCTTTCCTAGATTAGGATTTGAGTTAAAATTGTAGTGAGGGCCATTGTAATTTTAATTTTAATTTATTCAATTTTTAAATGGGTTGTAATAATACATGCAAGTGTGGGCTATGGTGGGGCACACTTGATCATCATGGGACCCCTCATTACGAGCAATTTTCACCCAAATTTTAATTTTTAGGATAAAGTTCATTTAGTGTAATTTTGCATTTGTGATGGTAGTATAATTCATATAGACTTGAGTCATGCAATGATAACTGTTGCATGATACTTAGGATTGTTTGCATTAGTTCAAGAACCTATTTAACAAAGGTTAGTCAGAGCTTGGCTATAACCAAAGCATAGATTGCATGGCTATAGTGTCCAATCTGTTAAGGTGTCTTACCCTTTGTTAAGTAGTATATAGGTAGGCATTAGTTTGCATTTAATTTTGCATTGCATGTTTATAGCTTTTTGGTGGAATGGAATTTAATGCTAGTAAGGGCCCCATAGGAACCCTTACAAGATAAGAATTGGATTTCATCACCAACTCCTTGCCCCACCTAGAAATCAATTAACATCCTTGTATGTCGTGATCTCAACCCTTGAATGCTAATTTAAAATCAAGTAAAAAGAGACTTAGGGTATTGAGCTCATAGGAACCTTTAGAAGGATGTGATCTATTATCCTTTTAGTGGCTTCTGAGCATTATAGTTTTAGTGGCTGTCTTAAAATCCATGTGATTTTTTCATGCCTTTCATTGACGTCAGTTGAGGTCTAAACACCTTCTGACACAAGGATTGTATTAACCACTTTAGAGCAGAACCCAACTAGTAAGCATTAGCTTAATATGGATAAAAGGAGGAGCTATATGGATCAAGGTCTAAGAAGTCACCACCTATACATTAACAAAAGATAATGAAGGCACTGCTCAATTAGTGGATATTAGGATTTGATCGTGCATCATTTAGCTGAGATAGATTGCATCATATAGTTAGGGTTTTTCATAAAAATCATTTTTTGTATATAACAACTTGTTTCATTATATGCAAATTTGAGAACAAAGGCCTATTAAGAAGGGGATAGATTTCATAGATTAGATATATAGATGGATAGGATAGATATTATGAAAATTAATTACTTAGGATATGAGCTTCTAGGCAAGCTGCGCCACAACCTCAGTACCATAATAATTATACCTATTTTGAGCATCCCTATCCCACTCCTTAATGGCCATCAAGCTCCACATACAATGATTATTATCAGGAGCCAAAGGATGCACAAAAAATGCATTCACATATTCTAGCAATGACTAAAATCCTAGGACAAATTATAATGGATGGGCTAGGCATCATGAACAACCATGGTCTTAGGATTACCAATATTAAGAAGAGCCACAATGGTCCCACCCTAGTCAACACTACCAAAATCATTATGGGTTCAACCTGCTTAGCCCTTTTTTAGGACCCAAATGCCACAACAATACCAACCCTATAAGTCATTTCATTTACTAGATGAAGAACAACCATCAGAAGAGTATTTGAAGCATATTTGTGAGATAATCTAACAAGGCCTGGCTGCCATTAAAAAGGTGAATGAGGAAATGAAATCGATATGGGAAAATACTGATAGAAACATTACTGAATTTATAAAAGGGACTAAGAAAATGAAACAAATTAGGGATAATGAAGAGCCATTTATTACTAATAATCAAATGAAAATCTCTTATGATCATTCTAAGCCACAAAGTCCACAACTATTCATAGAAGCCTCCAACTTAGATCTACTTGAGCCATGTCTCATTCCTTGTTACAATTATGATGAAGAGACTTCCATTGATGAAGAGAATGAAGTAGTAGAAACATCCAACTCAGATCCTCTAGAATTGTGTCCTACTTATTTTTATGACTTTGATGAACACACATCCAGTGCAAAGGTGAATGAGTTGTTTGGATACTATGTCGTTAATGAACACTTCTTAGTGGCAAGCAAGAGTTGAACTCCCTATAGAGCTTGAAATTCTAATTGAGCCTTGCAAAGTAGAAAATGTACTTGATTGGGACCTACAACTTTATTTGAATAAACAACTACCTATGCTAGCTAAACAAGAAGAAAAAGAGTCAGTTGATGTACTAACGCTACATAAAGGGTACACTTTAGAAGATAATTAGGGTTTAAGTAGCACCATGTTCCTGCCTCTAGTAATACAAGAACAAACTTTGAGGGAAGGGTAGAGTCAGCTTATACCCTAATTTCAGGACAATGTAAGGAATGGACGAGAAAGATAAATTGAGTATAATGGTCAATGTTATCCCTAAATTTGGTAAAAATGAGGACCATTCAATCATATATGTCATGGTGGCTCAAGATATCATCATGTAGCACCACCTCAATTTTCAAGTTGGAGAAATTATATTGACTACCATGAAATACTAAAAATGGAGGATCATCAATGTAGTTCCACTAAGTTTAAAATTGTGGCGGTCTATTACGTCACATTGTTACCACCGCCAAAATCTCTAGGTGGAGACAATATATAGACTACCACAAGATTCTGAAATGGCATGAGAAATCTTGCCAGTTCATTGTTAAGGTTAGGACAAGGAAAAATAAGTTGAACTAGCTAGGTCTAGATTTAGATGGTTAGATTAATTATAGGCCATGTTCGGCCGAAGACATTAAACTTAGCGCTCACCAAAAGGCAACCCTTGATTTTTTAGAAAGTCTCATTAGTATGCACTACCCATTCATCATTTAAGCATCCTATATTTCAAAACATTGAGGACAATGTTTAGTTCAAGTTGGAGGTGTAGATAGACATTATATTTCTAACATTTCTTTGACTTTTGAAAATTTAAAAAAAATTTGATAAGTTCCTTTATAAAGATGAGAATTTAAAATTTTTGAATATTTAGTTATCTTTTGAACTTTAGCTTACTACTGGAGTTCTATACAATTAGTTCACTATTTTACTCTTTTCCTAAAGTGTCTCTTAAAAGATTAAACCTAGAATATTAATTGCACAAAATAGCCATAGATAGTTTATGTTGAAAAGAAAAATATAACTTAGAAATCCTAAAGAAGATCTGTATAGACTTATAACCCAAGTGAGTTTTGAGTCATTCTTCCTTTCTGAAGGTCATACATAAATCCAAATTTTTCTTTAGAGAACATTATTTCATAGTTGGTCTCATTATTCTATGTCTTAGTCAACTATTGAGAAATCACAAAAGACTATACCATATATCTCTTAAGTTTATGATCATTTTTAAGTCATATGAAACCTAGGAAAAGATAGAGGTCATCCTTGTTTAACCTAGAGCCTTAAGCCTTCCTATATTATTTTTCTCTAGTTAGCCTTTGAGTTTGTAAATATCAGCCTTTTCTTTGTAGCCAAACAACCTTTACCTATATTGAATCACTAAAATATATTCATTACCTATTTTTTTTGGAAATATATAGAGAAGATTAAAGAAGATCTTGTAAAAAGTATGAAAAATATAATTCAAGAGATGAACTTCAAGGTTAAAAAGAAGAAAAAGTTCAAAAAGGATATATAAAGACAAAACAAGAAATAAAAGATAGCCAATGAAAAAGAAGAATGTTCACTCGTGTGAAGAAAAATGGAAAAGTTATAAATACATTGATAGAAGACCTTTATATATTTTCCAGACAACCTTTGTTTAGCATTACACCCATTCTTTTAATAACCCTTATCTCATGACACCCTAGGTTATTCATGAAATTTTTTGCATTTATTTCAAAAGGTGGCGCCTCTAAATTTTCAAATACAAAAACAACAAAAGACTTTTCTTTGAAATTCATTTTCCCAAAAAACTGGGTGTCACCTTTATGCTCACACTATACATATATATATATATATATAGTTTTCTAGAAGATAGAAATTCATTTCTTAAAGCAGGACCCATCCAGTGGTTCACTTGTACAACCCCTTTAACATCATATTAAATGTCTAATATCACAATTCAAATGACTAACTACACAATACAAAAGCTTGAATAAAATATATACCTGAGCATAGAAGTATGGTTGCTGAATTCCTCTTCTTGTGTACATTTTCTCTTGTCTATCTATATCTAAGATATTGTAAACATAACTTCGTAGGGGAGTTTAAGAAGCACACTGAATCTTAATATACATTAATTATTCCATAGTAGTTTGAATATTTATTTTCATATCAATTATATTGAATTCGATTTACTGTATGTTTCACATTTCAATAATCCATTTATAAACTAAATATCTACATGTTTCATAATCATTAACAATCCATTGATAAATCAATTATTAACATATTTTGTCATCCTTAACAGTCCATTGATAAATCAATTATTAACATGTTTCATAATTATCAATATATGCATGATTCATAAATATAAGTAATCCATTGATTTATCAAACATCTTTAATTATTATTTGTTATCTAAATAGACTAATCCAATTCCATTAACCTTACTCTGCATAACAGCTCTACCCATTTATATACCCATATGAAAACTTATATGAAACTATGCTCTCAATCATATACATATAGAATTACTACACGTATAATACAATTTTCAAAAGACATACAAAATTATGAATATAATCAATAAGTCTCCTAATCTATATCCCGAGACTATACTGGGTCTCAGAATCATACCCCTCATGATGTGGGGTTCATATTCACCCAGCCTCTGCTGGTATATCAATATAAGGCATATCATCATACCACATCATATAAGGCATCTTATAATGCCATAATATAAGCACCATAGTGCATCAAACATAAGGAATACCATGTTGCAATATGATCCGTACTAGCGCGCTCGGATAACTACCCTGGTCACCATAGATACCATGGTGGAAAATATTATGTCACTGACCATATGGGGAGACAAGACTTTCACAGTGGGGCCTTCCTATAATTGCCTCACCTGATTTTTAGCCTCTCATAGGGCAAGGTATCATCATATAATCAAATTTCGGGAAGCAGGTGGCCAAACACTCATAACTTCCCTAACATAGCACCCCAAGGCATATGCCTATATAAAACAAACTCTTAGGCCTCCATGGCTAGATGTAAAATAATCATAATAGCAAGCAAATTGCTTGTCACATATTTTACAATAAGAATAACAACCTCACTTATTAAGTGATAATCCACCAAGGATGTACCCTACAATCCTAGACTCATACATCAGAAATGCTAACATGGTACCCATGTACCATAAGCATAATTTCACAATCATATAAGATGTACAAGTCTTAATCATATTTGTTAGATAGTAGGTGCACATTAAGCATGAATTATAAGCATAACAATCATTTTAAATAACTAATTCCCATCATTCACCATACAAAGCACATTTAATGACAATTATACTATTTCCATATCACAATCACATAAGATGTACAAGTCTTAATCATGTTTGTTAGATAGTAGGTGCATATTAAGCATGAATTATAAGCATAACATCATTTTAAATAACTAATTCCCATCATTCACCATACAAAGAACATTTAATGACAATTATACTATTTCTATGATGTAACTTTCATAATAAAGAATAAGATCATGTTTAAAACACAAATCTTATTATTTGGTCATGCTTCTTAAATTTCCACCTACCTTGTGTGACGCATTCATTGGATTCCACTAGCTTTAATCGCCCTCTTCTCCACGATCGACCGCATGTGCTTCAATCTATACAATGCATAAAGATTCTTTTCTTAATATATATATATATTTAGATTTAATTACGATCTAATGATCTAATCCTAGGTGTGACGACCCGGGTTTTTGTAACATAATTTGTAAAGTATTTTGAAAGGCAGGGCCCTTAAGAGTGTAAAATTTTTTTGCAAAACAAAGCAGCTAAAATTCTTTTCTTTAGAACTTGTTTTGAAAACCCAAGTCACCACTTGTAATGACTCCAATTTTGTAACATTAAAATCCTAGGTTAGCAATGAAAAGTTTAGTTTTTGAAGATAAGGACATTTTGGTCATTTCACTATTCACCTTGAATGAACCCAGAAATTTGGTCCTGAAAATGGTACCATTAGGTGCGTATTGAAAAAATAAATCCAACAAGACCAAAATCACCCAAAACGGAGTTAAAATGAGCAAGTTATGGCCCTTTGAAGTTCAGGGGCAAAAATATAATTTTTACTAAAAAACGGATTTAGCCTGCAAAACACAGGGGCCTGTTTTGATACGGGCACCCTTCATCTTCAACCCCCTAGAGGGTTCTAGAACGGCAGTGATTAGAGGAGAAATCACCGCCATTCTGGAGGTTTCTCCACTGCCATTCAAGGGCAGTGAGTGCCCCCTCCAGAACCCTCTTATAGCTCTATAAATAGAGCTCTTGGGCGCCTCTAATGGCAGCCCAAAAGCTTGAGAAAAACCCGTTTTGAAGAAGCAACCAAGAGGAGAAACGAGGGGAAAAACCTAGCAACGAGCCAGGTATGCCCAAGATCCCTCAAAACCCATCTTCATAGTAGTCCTAGGCTCAGTTTCCCTAAGTTTTTGCATGAAAAATCATACAAAATAGAGCCCTCGAGAGTCACCAAGGACCCAGGGATGATCCCTAGGCCGCACTGGTTCGACAGGGTCAAACCAGGGTGTCCTGAGGATGCCCCGGTCCCCCAACAAAAGAAACATTCCAGACGGACCGTAACGCATCGACCGCGTTTGAGAAAACCAAACAGGCGCGTCCACGGACGCGCCCGCAAAAGGAAGAGAAGGGCAGGAAAATCCGGCGCTTCTGCAGAAGCGCCCACTGGGGCGCATGCCACTGACGTACAATGCGCTAGCTATTCAGGATTTTTCACTTCTTAAGAACAGCCGGGGCTCATGCTGCTGACGCGCAGCGCGCTAGCATTCCGCATTTCACTCTTAAAGGCCTTATGTACGTGTGATACTAAAAAGCTTATAACTTGAGATCTAGAACTCCGATTGAGGCACCGCAAAAGGTGTTGTGTCTGTGTTGATGATGCGGACACACCCAAACTATAAAATCCTTGATCAAGGCTCAATCAAAGGTGGGCATGACCCTTAGAATAGGATGGTGGCGCATGGCCGCTAGACCTTTGGAAAACTGATAATACCAAGGCCCAATTAGGACCTTAGGACACTCATAAGCATAGGGATAGACCCTTAATGCCTAAGTAATAAGACCAACCACTCTAAAACCTATAAAAGATAGGCCAAACTAACCTTGATTCCCCAAACCATGTTCAGGAGCATACAAGGACAACGGGGTTAGCGCGACCAAGCCAGGTAGGTACTTTATCGCTACTAGACTTTTTAAAAGAGCCATGATTGTTTTATGCATGTTTTAAGTATAAGTTATATAACTTATTTAGCATGAATTAATTCAACATACATATGATAAATGCTTTATGCATAGATATGTTTTGCAAATAATTGCATATACATTATGCATGTATATGTTTTGCAAACAATTGCATACATTGCATGATTTGTGAGCATTGAGTTTTTGAAAGATTGCATGTCCTTGAGGGTTACCAAAAGATGCTAGAGTGCCCAAACGATGTTGGGTAGGCAGTTGTGAGAGCTAGGCAGTTGTGAGGGACCCAAAGAGGACAGGTTTTGAAAAATACATTGCGCATATATTGCCAAGACATGTGCTACATGCATAGATTGCATGATAAGTGTAGCCTTGACCGATGAGGGCGGGCCAATGAGGGTGGGCCAGAGAGAGCTAACAAGGCTTCTAGGCTGTCAGGCTTCTAGGCAGGGTTATGACTTTGAATGCAATACTAGCACGAAGCAGATTTTATGCATTGCATGCATGTTTTGCAACTGATTGCATAAATTGCATGATTTACTATGAATACGTGTCATAGGCCCCGTTGAGGCTATGACCGAGTGTCCTCAGGTACCTGGGGACCACACGGCGAGGAGGTCGTGGGCATAGTTGGACCTTATGATTTTGTGGACTTATTTGCATTGCATATGGCATGATATGAGGTTGGTCGACCATACCATACTAGATATCCATGAGTTGGATTCAATGAAGCATCTTATGCATATCATAATGTTATGATATAGATATGTATATGATACTTTCAATTTGGATTATGTGATCCTTTACGTCGTTAGTATTTCGGTTTGACAATGGTTTTTAATTTCAATCTTGAACATGAGTGTTCAACCATGCACATATTTTGAAAGAGCATATGATTTTAAACATCTCATGCATTATAAAACTAGTAGTGATGGACTCCTACTGAGTATAGTATATACTCACCCAATCCTCAACATTTTTCAGACACAAAGTAAATACTTAAGGGCAAGGAACGCTTGTGATAGAAGACACCCAGACTAAGTAAAAGTAAGTAAACCCCTACCTTATCTTTCAATGTTACTTGATTGTAGTTACACTCTAATAGTTGAGGCTATGACTAACACTTTCTTGGGAATAATGTTGATTTAAAATTATGCCATGGCTAGATAATTTGAAAATGTGTTTTGACACTCGGGGTTTCTATGAAAGATTGTTTTCGAAAACAAAAAGATTTTTATGCGTTTCATATTTATAAAGCAAGAGATCTCGCGTTTTTTATCCAAATTGCATCATATAAAAAGTACAATTTATGTACAAAATAAAATTCCATGGAAGGAATATACTTTTATTAAACTCTAGGATCCATCCAGTGGTTCACAGTACAGCCAAATCTATTATAGTACTTGTCCAAATTACATTATCCAAAACTCAAGCTCACCATACAATAAAACTCTCAACAAAGAAAAATACACGTCTTCAAGGGTATACCTTGAAGATTATTGTCTTCAAGTCTTCTATCGTCTTCAGCTCCTAACTCTCCTTCCCTGTATCTGAGATATTGCAACAAGTATAATATCTCAGCAAGCAATGCTTGGTAGGGGATTCAAGAAACATAACATTGACAATGTAATTCCAATACTTCATAATCCCATTATCCTTAAACATACTCTTTACTTTGTAAGTTATGTATATCTATATACATACATACCCTTCATGGGTAAACCAGTTAAATTTGTGAAAATAGTCAAATATCATTCCCAACTAAGCTGATCAATTCTCTTCATTTTGAGAATTTAGTATTACAGCTAATCTTATACTGGGAATTTCCCTTCTTGGGAATTGGTAATATACAATTACTTAGCATTTCATTATGCTACAACATAAGGCATTTCACTATGCCTATTCTCATATGCATCATCGTGCAAAATAATCAGAAAGGTTGGTATGCTGCAGTTTGATTCGTACTAGTGCACTCGGATAACTGCCCTGTTCACCACTGATACCACAGTGGAAAATATTATGTCACTACCCATATGGGGGGGCAAGACTTTCATAGTGATGGCCTTCCCATAATTGCCACCACCCAACTTTTAGCCTCTCTTAGGTCAAGGTATCATTACATCATCAAATTTCAAGGAGCGGGTGGCCAAACCCTCATAACTCCTCTTACAATAGCATCCCCCTAGGCTTATGCCTATTAAAACAAACTCACAAGCCTCCAAGCTTGTATGTAAAATAGATTTCATATATATCAGACCATCTGTCTGTTTACTTAGGGCTGAAATATTTTCTAGTTCCCTATTCACTTATAGTTTAGTCTTTAACCATCTTATATGTGTTTGGTTGGATCATAAGGTTTTCAAGAGATTTAATACAAGTATTAACATTACTCTTGTTAACATAAAATCATGAGTACAATCATGTATATCTCTTGTAAATGCATTCATCAAATCCTCCTACCTTTAAGGAGTGATCTCTTTTCCCCAAATCTTCCATGATCCTGACTGATGTATATGATCTGTACATCCATACGTATTGTTAATATATAAATTATGAACCATCCTAATGATCACTAGATCTGATGTTTAGAATGATCTTTAGATCATTCATATCTAAGTATTTTTGTGACGACCCGGGTTTTCCCATGCATTTTTAAATTTAATATCTAATTCCTAAGGCGGGATGCATCCCTATTTGAAAACCATTTATAAAAACAATGCAATGCAGTGGAAAATATTTAGTTTTAAACTCATTTTGAAAACCCCGAGTGTGATTTGCTTTCACAACAACCAAAGTAGTTTTTGAAAAACTCCAAAAATCATAAATGTTTTCCCAGGTCTATCCAATCACAGCTCACAACCCAACTGTAAGTAAATACAAATACATGTCCAAAGGGTAGAGTGTTTACTTACAAGTATGATTGTCTCCTTTTGATTTACTTACTCATAGCACTAACATTTCCTAAGGTGTCTTCTACGCGTGAGTGGAGTTGTCCTGAAAAAATGATATATTTGGGTGTCTTCTGTCACACGTATATCCTGTCCTTAAGTGCTTACTTGTGTCTAAAAAATGTTAAGGATTGGGTGAGTATATACTATACTCCGTAGGAGTCTATCACTATTAGTTTTACAATGCATGCTATTTTTAAAATCATATGCTCTTTAAAACATGTGCATGTTTGAACACTCATGTTCAATATCGATATTAAAAACTATTGTCGAATTGGAATACTGACGACTTAAAGAATCGCATAATCCAAGCCGAAAGTATCATATATATCATAAACATAATAATATAAATAAGATGCTCAACTGAATCCAACTCATGGATATATGGTATGGTTGACAAACCTCATGTCATGCCATATGAAATGCAAGTAAATCCTCATACCATAGGGCCCACTATGCCCACGACCTCACTGCCGTGTGGTCCCCGGGTACCTAGGGACATAAGGTCATAGCCTCCACGGTGCATATGACACTTTGACCCAGTGCCGTGACACCAGTGGTAGCCCCCTGTACCACATGCAGTCGAAGCAGGGACATGCCTTTTTGGCGTTGTACCCTTTCCACCTAATAGTGGTAAAGGCTGGGAGGCCACCCCAGACCTCTCGGCATAGTGCCCACGAGCTTACTAGCCCAAATCATATACAATCAATCAAGCAAAAACCTCTTTTCAAAACCTGTCCTCTGTCGGTCCCTCACAACTGCTTACCCAGCATCTTTTGGTAACCCTCAAGGACATGCAATTTTTCAAAACTCAATACTCACAAATCATGCAATTTATGCAATCGTTTGCAAACATGACTATGCATAATGTATTTGTTATATGCATACTGAATTCATTTATGAGCTTACTTCATGCTAAACAAGTCATGTAACTTAAAACTTAAAACATGCAATCTCAAAGCAATCGAGGGTTCTTTTTAAAAGTCTAGTAGCGATAGAGCACCTACCTCAAAGTCTCCTGGAGTCGCATCCTTCATCACTCAACCCGACCCTGGGTCTCATTTATAAACTCCTGGATATGAATGGATAACAAGGAGTACTTATCAATTTTGATCTATTTAGAAATTAGATCGCTAGATCTGCCTTTTAGGGTCCATGGTCTTTGCCTAATTCATTGTTAGGCTAGATCCTATGATATGGATCTACTATTCAATAGTTAAACTCTGTAAATTGTCCTCTGATCCGAACTTTATAGTCTCATTAGGTCCACGTGTCCTAATTCCTAGGACGCCCTTGCATCCTGGTTGAACTGTGACCGCCTCACGTGCGTGCGTGCCCAAAGGTCGTGCCAGGGACCGTGTTTGCACTCGCACATGTATGCCCAAGCGACGCGCTATGACACGCGTCTTGGATGGCATCGGACGGACACACCTTTAGTGTAGCATGGCGCGTCTCAGCTCCCAGGGCACCCCGTGCATCCCATGTTGCTCACGCACCCAAAGGCCGCACCAGGGACAGTGTACTCATTGTTGTACGCCTGGAACCTGTCCCAGGCGCATGTGAAGCATGGCATCCCTGGGACGCCTTGTTCGCACAGAGCCGGCTGAAACCGGCTTCCCTAGCATGTTTTCCGGTTGGAAACGCTAGATCTAGCACGGATCTAGCCTGGAAGGAGGAAGAACCAGAGAGAGAGGGAAAGACAGGCTTACCTAGGTAGCCTAGGGAGCGCTTATTGCTGGTGGTAGACCCCCGTTCCGGTTCTGAAACTCCATGCCACCAGAAAACTCGATGAAGGGAAAAACCTAGTTTTTGGGTGATGCTAGGGAAGAAATGGGGAAGAGAAAGAAGGAAAATGGCTGGCCCGAAGGACTTGGTTGGAGACAGGAACATGCATGGAAGATGGAGACAGGTTTTAAGTTTTTGCCGGAAACCCTAGCCCCAAATGGGTCGGAAAAATCGTGTTTTGAAGAGGGGGGAGATAGGGCTTTTTATAGCCTTGCTATGGCGGTGTTGCCAATAGCGGTGGCAGAATCCTCTTGAAACTAGGGTTTCTGGAGAAATCTAGAGGAAGAAAAAGATGGGATGCCATTATCAAAATGGCCCCCTGCGTTTTCTGCCTTTTTCATTTTTAGTTTAAATTACAAAAATGCCCCTAATCTTTAAACAGCCATAACTTCTTCATACGAACTCCGTTTTTGGCGTTTTTTGAGGCGTTGGATTCCATTTTTCGAGTAGAATATAATGGTATCAAGTTTCCTTAAAAATTCATTCATTTATAATTTTAAATAAAGTAAAAAATTTAACACAGTTCTTTTCCTATAGAATGTCCAATTCAATAGCATAAATTGCTCGGGGCATTATAATTTTTCTATCTCTAAGTCTTTGTATGTCTATATCCTTGATCTTGATCTTTCATAGATCCATTGATTGACAATCTACACATGATGATAAAGATCAAGGTCCTAGATCTTCTATCATCCAGTTCTTCTTTGATCTAAGTTCAATTATTGGATCATCCCTAAGGAGGATGATCTTGGTTTTCTTCCTTGAATCATCTTTGATCAAGGGTTTGGATTATCTAATCTAATGAACTATAACAAGTATACTAATAAACATGCATACTAAGTACAATATAATATTCTATTTCTTATTGTTCTTGATCATCCAAGATCTAATGGATCTTGTTTGATCATCCTTATCTTACTTACTATTTTTATTAGGGTTAGGTAATTTACTAACCTTTTATGCTCTTATTATTATTATTCAACCAGTTAATGTGCTGGTTGAGGGTAACTTATTCAAGCCTAAATCTAAACTGCTCCTCTTATTTCCAATTAGCTAAGGCTTACTAGCTGAATGGGTGAACACAAATTGGTTACTTCAATCCTCATGTAAGGAGGCGTTTAGACCTCACAAATATCAATAGAAGGTAGGGGAAGAGCGAGACTCTATTAGATAACCCCCTTAACCACTATGTTCATCATTCACTAGAATGACCATAGCTCAACCTTTCATAAGGTTCCTATAAGCATGTTTACCCTAAGTACTCTTTCTAATGTATTATTAATTAAGTCCATGAATATTTATAATGTCATTCATGGGGTTTATTATTCTTTTCCTAGTTTGGGCCAAAGATTTGATAATCCTTATATTGTCCTACTAATTATAGCCCTTACTAATTAAGTCCAAAGCACTCCCTTCTTATTTGTGTCATGAAACTCTACTTTTTCATTAGATTACATTTTTAATGTTTTATGCTCTTTATCTCATAACAAGTAGATCTACTAATAACATTTAACCATAAATGAATTATAAATTCAAAGCATAAAACTGCATAATTTGACATTTAATGATAATGAGGCAAGGTACTTAAAATTACTCTAACATGATTTCAAACTAATACACCTTAATAACTCAATTTAAACTATCATGGATTTAAGGTATAATCTCATACTATAGTATAAACTTATATGAAATTCTAGCATTGTCCTAAGTTAGAATGACATGAAATCATACTAAAGTGCCCTAAGATAATTAAATCTAGCACCTTATGATAACAATGAAATCATATATCATGCTAAAGTCTAAATGTTATACTAGCATGCTTTATAACATAATCATATTTAAAATGCTATTATATAAAATGAAACTAATTACATTAACATTTTTAGAAATCTTTACTTATGATCCAACCATTAGATCTTAGATCTTTTCCTTTGATTGAGGATTTTAGTTATATTTAGGGGATTTTCTTTATTAAGGTCCAAAGATCATATTGATCTATTTTTGTCATAATCCATCCATGATTTCCTTGGATTTCATCATATCAACATTCATTCTATCCATCCCAAGGATTTGATCACACTTGGTCTCATTGATCAAGTATTTTTAGGGTTTTTCTACCATAATGGGTAGATCCCTTAATATATCTCATATATGTCCAAATAAACTATAGATCTCACTTTATTTCAATAGTATATAATTAGTAAAACATATTTTTAAGATCTGATCATCTCAGATCTTGAATATTTAGGTAATTGGAGACTTTTTTCTTTAATACAAAATGTTTTACTGAATATTATGTCCATTTTATCATTTCATCATAAAATAGAGGTTTCAAGCTTTCCATAGCTTCTTTCTTATCTCAATTTGGAGTTCAGATGGCTTCGAAATTGGATCTGGAAGTTCACAGTCCTTCCTAGGGCTTAGATTTGATCTGGGCCCAAGGAACGGAAGGCCCAGATCTTTCGGGTAGAAAACTAAGTCGGACAGAACGCGCTCGGTTAGTCAGGCACGTCCGCTGGGATGAACTGAGGAAACGCCCTCAAGGGGTGTCCATGGACGGGGACGGGATGAGCGGGACGTTCGTCATCCGCGTGCCCGTAAACGGGAGTGTCGTCTGGCGCGTCCGCTCGTGGGTTTGACGGATGCGCCGTCGTCTCGCTTGGGATGACATCCCACATGCAGTGCACGCTCAAAACATTTCTGCCTGCGCCGTTTCCAACGGTGCATCACATGTGTGTCTTGGGCGCCGTTAGATCTGGAGATCGGACAGTCCATTCTGGACCGTCCAATCAATCCTCTCTCAATTGAGGGCCAAAAAAGTCTCTAATCATTGTGAAAATTCTACCTTAGGGGTTTTGGACCCTTCTGGATCTATTGGTATAGTCAGAATTTTCATTTGAGCACTCTGTAATCCTAACTTAAGGGTTCTATTATTACTTTACTTTTACCTTTTTTATCATCAAAATAAATTATAGTAAACTAAAAATTACATAAACTAGTATTAAACATCTATAGAAAGTATTCCCACCTACCTGATTGGAGAAAAAACCTTGGTTATATGCCCAATTTAAAAGGAATACCTTGTTGATGAAGATATGGCCTAAGATCCACCTTTCTTGTAAATTCATGTTGTTTGAACCATTGGATCTTGAAATTGCTTTGGGGGTTTTGTAGAATAGATATGGTGGGAAGTTTTGGATGGTGAAATTTATGAAATTAGATCTAGAACAAAATGCCTAATTGAATTTAGGTCTCTTGTTCCAATCTAAAAAGAAAAAGAAACTGAGAAGAGAGATATCTCTTGGAATTTTTGGGTTTTTGGGGAGGGATCTAGGTCTAATTTTTTAGGAAGAGTGAAGAAAATTTTGTGGGGATTTTATGAGCATTTTTGGAGGGTTTTGGGGGTTGTATTTATAGGTATTTTGGTCTTTTTTTCATGATTATAATATTTAATTTTTTATTATTAAATGGCATGAAAGTCTCCCATGCTCCAATTTTCTTCCTCAAGACCAGCTGGTGTTTTTTGAGCCATGACTTCACATGGCCTGCTCATAAGATTCATTTTTGGGTCCCTCGTGGACCCCACATGGTGTAAAAAGACCATTTTGCCATTTATGTATAAAATTTTGGGTTTTATTCCCATGATCTCGAATTTGAGGTACTTAGTGGCATTGGATTTGTATTTCTTAGTACATTCTAAAATTTGATGTCTCATATTTTGATTTTTGGGAGATTTTGATTTTTGGGTAAAATTACTATTTTACCATTTTGTCCAAGAAATGAAGAAACTTAAGGATTTTTCATCCGAATTCAGAATTTGTCGTGCTTATAGTCATTCTGAAGGGTTTGCTAAGTTTAATTTCAATTTTACATGTCTTATTATTTAATTATACTTTTATAAAAAGTATATTTTAAATAACCCTAATATTTCAGCCCGAAATATCTAAAACTCAAACTTTATTGATTTTCTCAATCAATTATAAAAATTGGGGTTATTACAATCTTCCCCCCTGACAATAATTTCGTCCTCGAAATTTGTAATACAACTCACTTAAGAGTTTTCACAATTCTTTCATAGCCTTGCCACTAATGGAAATTCTATTTCCTTTCGTTCCTTTTCTAGACTACCTTTTTCTCAAAGGTTAAAATGCTCATCCATGACTAACCTTAATAATGCACTATATACTAAAGCTAGTTCTTGCTAGAATTTTCCCAAAAAAAAAAAAGGATTAATAACTCTTATTGAGTTATCCCTTTTTGTTTCAAAACCTTCCATTTCACTTGACTGGTAATTTTCACCAATCTTTCCATACTTCACAATTTTCCATCATACCTTCTATTCCCATCCTCATTCTTTTTCAACATATAAAGTTTGGACGTAGCTTTCCTACTATGTATATCCTTAGACTTCCTATAATACATATTGATTAGATTCAACTTCAACTATTGTTCTTTGTAACAACCTTCCAATCTTTGGAAGTAATTTTCTCTTTTCTTATTCTTCCATTATTTGGAAGTGTATACTTTATTTCTTCTCTACAGTTCATACTTCTTTACTATTGACAACTTCTTGTCAAATTCTATCCTTGAATAATAGTTTCCTTGTAATGAATCTTTCCTCATTCCCATCCATTATTTTTGTAACACTCTTTGAGTGCCATTTTATTCATAATACTTGACTTTCTACATTTTTCCTTCCAAGATAGTGTCATTTAACTCTGCATATATATTCCTGATCCTCTTTTGTTATTTCTTTCTCATATTTAGAACAATGTTCAGAACATTGTCACAATCTATGATAATATTTATCTCTTTTCCTGTCATATATATATATATATATATTTATATGTCATAGGCTTCAAAATTTCTAGATTTTGCATTTCCTCATGCTTCTTTCAAGCATACCTCATAGCCTTTATCATATCATACTAACTCTTTATTTGCGATATTCTTGATAATTCCAATTAAAAGAGTCCATATTGACTTTGTAATCATCCCTTCTCAAGTCTTTACAAACACCATAATTTATCAACTATTCTTTAATTCTCAACAATCTATTATCAACTCATTTATGATTTATGTAACCAATGGAAAAACTTCACTAAAAGAATGTCCTTATGTTATAAAATCAATAAGAGATATATTTCTCTAGTTGTCATTGTCATTTCATATTTTGATCTCATATTCCACCTTTGTTGGGTCAAATTCCATGCAATCCTTAAAATTTATATAACCTAAACTTTGCTTTCTTTAATCAGATGTACACTTACAAGACAAGTTTTGTAAGTGTCTAACATATATCCCCTAAATGTTCTTGATTTCTTGAAATCTATTTCCATATATCATTACCACTTCATTCAATATATTTCCTTCTCCTCAAATTCATGAACATCTGTTATCTAACTCATAGAACTTTAAAATTTGTTTTTGATTTTATACTTTGATGTTGCATTTCCAATTCCCAATTAATAATAAATTTGAAAATGCTCATCCTTATAGAGAAAAAGGATACTTAATTTCCTCAACATCATTTATGCATCCTTATATTGATTCCTCCTTTTTCTTTTCCTAAAAGAAATTTGTTACTCTCATAATGTAAATTGTTATAATCACTCCATATCCTTAAAAAGTTGTTCTTTCAACTCATTCATATAATTTGTTACTCTCAACTATCATAGATATTTTCTCATTCAATCTTATGTAAGATTGAAAATCTTCAAACTATCTTAAAATTTCTAACCACTTATTTCTCCAACAATTTGGATTCATAACTCATTCACAATCATCTTTAAACTTAAATTTAACAACCAATATTTGTTTTCATTTCTCATGTTTTATTTCACCTTTCCTCCAAAAATATATTTCCCCTTACTATATTTCTTAAATCTTTCAATATCACCAACTCCATCATGTAATTGGAAGTAATATCTCTATTCATATTTAGCTCTTCATTTGCCTTGATCAATAAGATGTACTCCTCTTCATGATAATCAATGACTATATTTTCCTAATCAATATTTTTCTTTGTTTTCATGTTCCATGACCATGATAATCAATGACTATATTTTCCTAATCAATATTTCTCTTTGTTTTCATGTTCCATGACCATGATAACCAATGACTTAATCAATGACTATATTTTCCTAATCAATATTTCTCTTTGTTTTCATGTTCCATGACCATTTTACCATCTATACGAAAGGTACTTCTCTTTATGATAGTCCCAAAATTATTTTCGATAGCACCAAAGTTATTATATCAATAATTCTTTAATCCTTGAAAATCCTCTAGTGCTAATTTCCACAATGATTTGTCATACCTTTATAATTTCCAACTTGGTGATTTCATAATTGTTGTACCATATATAGAGCTATAATTTCTTTGTTAACCATATATTCTCATGGTTTAATTGTCTTTTTTTAATAAGTTTGGGATCATATTTTTGTCCCTTTAACATATCTAACTCTCTTTTTCCTTTTCATTTTATTCTAATATCAAAGATCATCTCTTCATGTTCTAAAATTTTATCATTTCTCCACTAAATCCTTTGCCTCACTAATTTTGGAGAAAAATACTTGCTTAACTCCTTACTCATATTTATTTCAAACTATTCTCATTTACAAATTTTGAACTTTCTCACCTATCTCCTTAAATTTCTTTCAAGCCATATCCTCTCTATTTTCATGATTAATTTCATTTAACTAATTACCATAATACTATACATGTAGCAATTCTAATTCCTACATTTATATTTCTTTATATATATTTAATGTTAACTTTGAATTTTACGATACTTCTAATGTTTTCATCTTTAACACTTATTTCTCATAAATCTCCATTTCACCTTTTCTATAAGGTTGGAATTATTTTTTTTTCATCTTATTTTCCAATTTATCAGTTCTTCTTTTTTTTTTTTCTCTTTATCTCCATTTCTTCACTTAGTAATGGTTATATACATACTTCACTTAATAATGGTTATATACATACTAGTATTAACGTACTTTGTAAGTTTACTCAGGACTTTAGGTTAGACCTGAACATCATACCTTACATCTATTGTAATGTTTTCCCTATGGATTTATATATCTTATTATTCCCTCTATTGGAATTCTTATTTGCTAAGTAGTATTTCTAGTCCTTTCACTAAGTAATATCTACTTATACTATACAATTCATTCATTACACTAACTCTTTCTATACTCATTCTCAACTAATGAGTGTAACTCTTTCTATACTCATCCTTCACTAATGAGTTACTCTTTCTTCACAAATGAGTCTATTCTTTCCATATTCCTCAACTAATGAGTTTAACTCTTTCCTCACTAATGAGTCAACTCTTCACATCCTCTTCAACAAATGAGACTACTCTTTCAAGACTTATCCTTCACTAATGAGTTAACTCCTTTTATACTTATCTATTAACTAATGAGTTTATCACATAACTCCTTCTCATCAACTAATAACTTATATCTTATTCACTCACTTCAGGCTGAGCCTGAGCCTGCGTACTTGGTATTTCTATAGGAGGTGATGAACCTTGGGTTTGTTGTAGGTGAGGAAGAAGGTTCTTCAACACCCTTGTCATCATCTCTTCCACATTGCTCATTGTTACTCTTTCCATATTGTCTACTGGAGTATTTTGAGTTGCCTGTCTCATGACTCTCTTTGGTGGCATCTGTTCATAATTTCTATCAATCCTCTATACAACTACTTCTATCTTAATCTAGACTTAGATTATAATCTCTCTTTTGGACATATTTGTACTGTACTATGACTGGATGAATCGCTCTGATACCAATTGTGATGACCCGGGTTTTTGTAACATGATTTGTAAAGTATTTTGAAAGGTAGGGCCCTTAAGAGTGTAATTTTTTTTGCAAAACAAAGCAATGGAAATTCTTTTCTTTAGAACTTGTTTTGAAAACCCAAGTCACCACTTCATACATAACTTAAGTACAATTTGTGTACAAAATAAAATTCCATGGAAGGAATATACTATTATTAAACTCTAGGATCCATCTAGTGGTTCACAGTACAGCCAAATCTATTACAGTACTTGTCCAAATTACATAATCCAAAACTCAAGCTCACCATACAATAAAACTCTCAACAAAGAAAAATACATGTCTTCAAGGGTATACCTTGAAGATTATTGTCTTCAAGTCTTCTATCGTCTTCAGCTCCTAACTCTCCTTCCCTGTATCTGAGATATTGCAACAAGTACAATATGTCAACAAGCAATGCTTGGTAGGGGATTCAAGAAACATAATATTGACAATGTAATTCCAATACTTCATAATCCCATTATCCTTAAACATACTCTTTACTTTGTAAGTTATGTATATCTATATACATACATACCCTTCATGGGTAAACCAGTTAAATTTTTGAAAATAGTCAAATATCATTCCCAACTAAGCTAATCAATTCTCTTCATTTTGAGAATTTAGTATTACAGCTAATCTTATACTGGGAATTTCCCTACTTGGGAAATATTGGTAATGTACAATTACCTAGCATTTCATTATGCTACAACATAAGGCATTTCACTATGCCTATTCTCATATGCATCATAGTGTAAAATAATCAGAAAGGTTGCTATGCTACAGTCTGATCCGTACTAGTGCACTCGGATAACTGCCCTGTTCACCACTGATACCACGGTGGAAAATATTATGTCACTGCCCGTATGGGGGGGCAAGACTTTCACAGTGATGGCCTTCCCATAATTGCCACCACTTGACTTTTAGCCTCTCTTAGGGTAAGGTATCATTACATCATCAAATTTCAAGGAGCGGGTGGCCAAACCCTCATAACTCCTCTAGCAATAGCATCCCTCTAGGCTTATGCCTATTAAAACAAACTCACAAGCCTCCAAGCTTGTATGTAAAATATATTTCATATATATCAGACCATCTATTTGTTTACTTAGGGCTGAAATATTTTCTAGTTCCCTATTCACTTATAGTTTAGTCTTTAACCATCTTATATGTGTTTTGTTGGATCATAAGGTTTTCAAGAGATTTAATACAAGTATTAACATTACTCTTGTCAACATAAGATCATGAGTGCAATCATGTATATCTCATGTAAATGCATTCATCAAATCCTCCTACCTTTAAGGAGTGATCTCTTTTCCCCAAATCTTCCATGATCCTGACTGATGTATATGATTTGTACATCCATACGTATTGTGAATATATAAATTATGAACCATCCTATTGATCACTAGATCTGATGTTTAGAATGATCTTTAGATCATTCATATCTAAGGATTTTTCTATCTCTAAGTCTTTGTATGTCCATCTCCTTGATCTTGATCTTTCATAGATCCATTGATTGACAATCTACACATGTTGATAAAGATCAAGGTCCTAGATCTTCTATCATCTAGTTCTTCTTTTATCTAAGTTTAGTTGTTGGATCATCCCTAAGGAGGATGATCTTGGTTTTCTTCCTTGTATCATCTTTGATCAAGGGTTTGGATTATCTAATCTAATGAACTATAACAAGTATACTAATAAACATGCATACTAAGTACAATATAATATTCTATTTCTTATTGTCTTGATCATCCAAGATCTAATGGATCTTGTTTGATTATCCTTATCTTACTTACTGTTTTTATTAGGGTTAGGTTATTTACTAACCTTTTATGCTCTTATTATTATTATTATTATTATTATTATTATTATTCAACCAGTTAATGTGCTGGTTGAGGGTAACTTATTTAAGCCTAAATCTAGACTGCTCCTCTTATTTCCAATTGGCTAAGGCTTACTAGCTGAATGGGTGAACACAAATTGGTTACTTCAATCCTCATGTAAGGAGGCATTTAGACCTCACAAACGTCAACGGAAGGTAGGGGAAGGCTAATGTCAACAAGTCACCGTTTGAACAGTGGCATATTGAATGACTGAAGTTTACTGGTAGGTTTTCATCCAAATTATAACATTCTAGTCACATCCTACCTAATTCAAGGTGGTAGGTTTTCATCCAAATTATAACATTCTAGTCACATTCTAGTCACATCCATGGGGGTTTGGTTCCTCTAGGCTAGCTGTAGAAGATGACTGGCTCAGATCATTGATCTAATCTGTTGTCGTCTTCGAAGATGGCCTGCAACTCCTGCCAACCGAAAAACCCCATGAAATCTTCATCTGATAGAAATGGAAACAAAGGGCTTTTGCCCTAGACCTTGAGGCGAGCAAAGTGGGGGTTTCGAATTTGGAATCTGAGTTTCCATCTTCACCGGTGAGCTCCATTTTTCCCGGTGACATGAAAACCCTACCCAGATCCATTTTCTCATGCTCACTGACGTGACTAGTCTCCCTAGTGAGCTCTCTCTCTCCTTCCTCTTTCTTCTTTCCCTCCTCTTCACCGGGTTCTGCTGGGTTTTGGTAACAGACCTAAGTCTGTTCCCTACGTTTCACTTAAGTGGGGGGGGGGGGGGGCGGGGCGCGAGTGCCATTATCAAATGTGCCCCCCCCCCCTTTTGTTATTTTAATTTTGTTTTGTTTTATTTATTTTAAAGTTTCATAATGGTGTTTTTACTATTCTAAACACCATGATATCAGTCAAAGAAAAGGTAAGACATACTAACTAATGATGTTTTCCAACTCCATTGACTATCACATTCCAACTCCTACAAGTGGGGCCCACTTAGCAAAATTACTAAAATACCCTTTTGTAAGAAAATTACTGTTTATTCATCCAATCTCCGATTTCATTAAACTTAGTGTCATTGGATTTGTATCGTCGAGTAGAATCCAGATTTAGTAATTTCAATTTCATGTTCTTAGTTTTTTTTTAAACTTTTAATTACCAAAATAGTCCTGACTTCGAAGTCTCATAACTTCCTCATTCGGACTCCGTTTTAAGCTTTATTTGGGTCTTTGGATTACATTTTTTGAGTAGATTATAAATATTTATACTTTATTTCTTGATTATAAATCCATAAAATGTTATTCTCCTAAAAAACTCATACTTTGATCATGCAAAAGTAAAATTTTGGGGTTGTTACATATCTAAATCTATGTTTCTTCCTAATAGAATTCCTAACTTCATCTTAGGAGTAATATGGCTTGCATATGGTTAAAAATGAATAGATATTTTTGTAGAGCACAACTTAAGAGAGTACAATACGTGTTAATTTTAGGTTTAACATTTTCTTATTCTACCACACTACTCTACAAGGAGAGCAGTAGAAGCTTTTACGAAGATATGGTTCTATCTTGAGGCTTATCAATGTCTTTTGCTTTATTAATAACTTATGGCCTCGATCTGGCCTTTGCTTCTTATGATAACACCCGTAGTATGGTAGTGGCATTTAGAGTTGGATTTCCTTATACCTTTATTTAACATGTCTTCCTTTTTTTTTTTTTTACTTGTTTTCTGTGTAGGTGGTTGGGTGTCTCTAGCCAACAAAAGCGAAGGTTTAAATGCCCCACATTTTCAATAAACAATTAGGCCATCTAACCTCAAGTAGAGTCTAAGTTCTTATAAGCTTTCCTATTGCCATGCAGGAACATGTAGCAGAAACTCAATAAGGTTTTGGGTTAAGCACAACCCAATGTACCCACTCATTCCTTGTTCTATTTGTTCGCATTTCTCCTAGCCTAAGTTTAGATGTTTACTGTAACATTTCCTAATTTTTTTAAAGTGTTTTAAGTTCCGCTTTATGCTTAGCTTTCACACATGTCTCTGCAAGTTCCACCAGGATGCATGCTCTACCATGTTTGTAAAGTCTTCCTATACAGTTATGAATGTGGTGAGTTTTCTTGACCAAACTAGATTATTACTTAGATAATTTTCATGAGTAAAAAAAAGAAGAAGGATGTTTTATTTGGATCTTGATACAGTTAGATTATTCAATTCAATTCAATGCAATAGCATGCTACTTCCTGCAGTTGTTTGCAAGGTAAACTTTCATCAGCTATAAGCATTTCATACTCACTTCTCTTAGCAATGTTTAGATGTTTTAACATGGTCTAGATCATTTTAAATCATAGGATAAATATCTTCAAATTAATACTTGTTTCCCCAATGTAGTATTTATCACCAAATGAAGAGAGGAATTACGAGACAATTTCTTGCTCAAAATGTTTAAGAAATTGCATTCCATTTCCACCTCATCCATTCTATATTTTAGGATGAAATTGGGTGAGATTATGTTTCCAAAACATCACCTATTTGGTCCTCACATCATGTACATCTAAGAAACTATGTATAAACAAAAATACTATAACATTTAGGGTGTTTATCAAGTATACTCAAGACATCGATTTCCTGCTCAAAATTATAGAAATTTCCTCATGTTCATACCCCATTTCCCCTTATATTTTTCATTCAATTTACAATGTATTGAAGGCAACTCGATCACCATGATCACCATCAAGACATTCCATCCATTGCAAAAGCCAAAAACAACATTTCACTATCTCCTTTCCACAAAGATCTAGATGTCCTTTTCCTACACAAACAATATAGGAAAAACATGTTTAAATCCTACAGTCTTGCTCCTATCATCTCCACACAATTGATTCCCTTGATTCTTTCTCCCACCAATCATTCTCACACACATCCATGTCAATTACTTACAAAGTTCGATGCTCATCATTTTGGAAACACAAGGTTCAACCAGCAGGAAGCTGGCCATGCATTTCTACCTGAGTGAGCAATTCATATGCCTACATTCAACTTAGTAATTTAACCAATTTAGCTTGGGTAAATGTGAATTTAGCATCTAATCCACTTGTAATACTATAAATACACAAAATTAGAGGTAAACAAGAGATAAATCTAAATTGTAACTTAGCATGACATGCTGGGTTCATTAAACTAAGATTCATAGATGGATTTTTGAAAATTTTTAGAGGCAAACTCTTGACCTAATTGCATTTTTAGAGGCTAAGATCTAAGTAGGTATTAACCCATTCCATAATCCATTTCCCCTTAGGAAGATCCTCTTATTTTTTATGAGCTTCAATGACGATAACTCTTCCTCCAACTGAAGTAAATCTAGTAGACATGAAGAATTTCCTTGCAATAGCATAGCCTCCACTACAATGGATCCTCTTCTAGGCTTCCAAGTTTCACTCTTCCTCACACTTTCCTTCTAGCTTATATTACCCCCCAAGAGTTCTTTAGGTGATATTCCCTGGTAGAATAAGTCCAAGAAAACCCAAGTCTTTAACTACTATTGTAGCCCAATTTGAGCAGTAAGGTGTTGTGGAATTCCACACCTACTATGCCTTCTTCCTCCTTAATTCTCTTACTCTTTTCTCCTGTAGTCATCTCTTTGCCACTCCTCCTCTAGCTTAGATTTTCTCTTTGTTTCTTGTAATATTTCCTATAGTTTCACCTAGCTTCCTTAACTTGCTTTCACTATTGTACTCAAAAATCAAAGGACCATGCATAAGATCTTCTTCAGCTCATCCTCCATCATTTTGGACTCATTTACCTATTGATTTTTTGGTGATTTTTCCTATGCCTCTTCTATTTTTTTCTCTCCATTGTGGATTAGGCATAGGAAGTATGAATGCATGGGTTTTTCTACCATTTTATTACCAATTTTTTGCAACTATGGGTGGTGTGTGTTGAGCATGCATGCAACCAACATAGCCCATAATGATGCCATACAAAATCTGGGTGGATTTATGCTTACATACTACAACCCCAATGTAAAATTCCTATCCTATCCTTTTTAATGTTTCATCTACTTACAATTTCACTCGTACTTTTGTTTGTTGTTCAATTGCACCCTACCAATTCCTTTACCTAACTCCCTAGCCTACCAAAGTCTCCCTTCTTAATGGTTTCATTTAACCCTCTCGCTAGTTGCATTTGCTACTCCCTTAACTTCAATACTAAAATTTGGTAGTTAATCATGTATTCAATTTCATAGGAAATTAAGGAGACAAAGAAAGGTAAACTAAAAAAAAAAAAATTCCTCCATTTTTTGTTGTTTCTATACATTATTAGAAGGGATTTACATAATTAGAAACATTACATCATAGCTAAGCTATTTGGTTGCCCAATATGCTTTGTGTTCTAACTTGTTATGTAGATGATAACAATTTTTAAACACTAGATAGTATGGGTATATTTTGATAGGGATTTTATATGTAGTTCTTTAAGCCTAGATTGCTTCAATTAGTTTAGTAGACTAGTCTTTCCTATTGAAGTTCACCATTTTCTCTACTAAGCATTTAATTTCCCTATTGAACACCTCAACTTGTCTACTAGTTTGGGGATGGCAAGGCATTGCAACTCTTTGGGTTACTATATATTTATTCATTTGGTCCTCAAATAACTGGTTGCAAAATTGTTTTCCTCCATGGCTAATAATAGCAAGTGGAGTGCCAAAGCATGAAAATATATTATCTCCAAAAAATTCAACCACCACATTTTGGTTATTTTCTCACACACTATTGTCTTTACACATTTGGACATGTAGTTCACTCCCATTAGGATGTATAGATTTCCAAAAGAGTTAGGGAAGGGAACCCTGATGTCTATGCCCCAAACATCAAAATTTTAACTATCAAGATTGGGTTTAGTGGCATGATGTCCCTACGACCCATGTTCCTTTACTTCTGCATTGAGCACATGCTTTACAATACATGCGAGAATCTTTAAATTTTGAGGGGTAGTAAAATCCAAATAGCAAGATTTGTGCGATGGTCTTCTTTGCATTTTAATGGCACCCACAAGTATGGTTATGATAGAAGGAGATGATTTTATTATGTTTTTCAATTGGAAAACTTCTTCTAATGATTTTGCTAGAACATTAGTTGAATAAGTACAAAATCTTAGCATATAAAGTTCTTAACCATGGTAGAAAATTAGATGTATCTTGTTTTGACCAATGTGATGGCAGTTTATCTTTTACACAATAATTGACTATGTTAGCATACCAAGGTAAGTGGAAAACCTATAGAATTGCACATTAGGGAAGTTTCTTGAATAGGTTCACTGAAAGACTCAAATATTATACTGGAAGGTCACTAGTAAAAACATTTTCAGAACTTTACTTGTCCCATACTTCTACGTTGAACACTTGAAGTAGAAGAATCCATCAGATAAGTTTAGGTTTAGTATCCTTCTTCGAAAGAAGGTCCTTCAATACTTCATGATTAGAGTAAATTACTACTTAGAACTTAAAAGATAGGACCTAATTTGTCCAATGCAAGGATTATAGCCAACAACTCTTTCTTTATAGTAGAGTAGTTAAGTTGGGCATCATTGATAGTCTTAATGGCATAGTAGATCACATGAGGATCACAATGGCTGAGAACATCTCCTTGACATAATGTAGCCATGTATTTACACTCTTTAGCCCATCCTTGTTGAAGAAATTAGAAACAACTTGCTTAAACCTCTCTAACTGGTTGTCCCTCCTCAGACCATCACCCTCAACCTTGATATCTCTTACTAGCTCATCGTCACCCTGGTAGTCTACCACCATTATCTCGTCCTCTTAAACAAAAGCTTGACAACCTGGTCTACTACATTAAGTTGGTCACAAGTGACACTCTGAGTCATAGTGGTTGTAAATCTATGAGTAGGCAGAGGGGGATCCTCTCTACAACTCCTAGGAGGCATCTGAAATCAACAAAATTCTAGTGACACAAAGAGCCTTTAACCTTCCTATATTAATTTTTTTCTACCTAGCCTTTGAGACTTTAAATATTAGCCTTTTCTTTGTAGCCACACAACCTTACCTATATTGAAACCCTAAAATATATCTATTACCCATTTGTATTGTAAATATATAGAAAAGATTGAAGAACATCTTGGAAAAATATGAACAATACAAATCAAGAGATGAATATCAAGGTTAAAAAGAAGAAAATTTTCAAAAAGGCTATAGAAAACCAAAAGTTAAGAAACAAAAGATAGCCAATGAGAAAGAAGAATGTTCATTCATGTGAAGAAAAATGGAAAAGTTGCAAATACACTAATAGAAGACCTTTACATATTTTCTAGATAACCTTTGTTTACCTTTATACCCATTATTTTGATAACCCTTATCTAAGCCTATGTTCCTTCCTAATAGAAGTCCTAACTTGATCTTAGGAGTAGTATGGCTTGTATATGGTTATAAATGAATAGAGAGTTTTGTAGAGTGCAACTCAAGAGAGTAGAATAAATGTTGATTTGGGGTTTAGTGTGTGCTTATTCTACCACACTACTCTACAAGGAGAGTAGTAGAAGCTTTTACTAAGATATGGTTCTATCTTGAGGCTTATCAAGGTCTCTTTCTTTATTAGTAACTTATGACATTGATCTGGCCTTTGCTTCTCATGATAACACCCCTAGTATACTAGTGTCATAGTGGAATTTAGAGTTGGATTTCCTTACACCTATATTTAACATGTCTTCTTTTTTTTTGTACTTGTTTTTAGTGCAGATGGTTGCGTGTCTTTAGGCTATAAAAGTGACGGTTTAAGCGTCCCACATTTTCAATCAACAATTAGGCTATCTAACCTCAAGTAGAGTTTAAGTTCTTATAAGCTTTTCAACTGTAATGTAGGAACTTGCAGCAGAAACTCAATGAGGTTTTTCTATCTATTCACCTTTCTTCTAGACTAAGTGTAGATGTTTACTAGAACATTTCCTATGTTTTTAAAGTGTCTTAAGTTCTACTTTACCCTTAGCTTTCACACCTATCTTTGCAAGTTACAATAGGATTGATGCTCTTGCATGTTTGCAAAGTCTTGCTATATAGTTATGAATGTGGTGAGTTTTCTCGAACAAAATAGAGGATTACTTTGATATTTTTCATGAGTCAAAAAGGGTGCGTTATTTGGATCTTGATATAGTTAGATTTTTCAATTCAATTTAATGCAATAGCATGGTACTTCCTGCCATTGTTTACTGGGTAAACTTCCATCAATTATAAACATTTCACACTCACTTCTCTTAGTAGTATTTAGGTGTTTTTACATGGTCTTGATCATTTTAAATCATAGGTTAAATGTCTTCAATTAAATCCTTGTTTGCAATCATATTCAATGTCATATTGATCACCAACTGGAGAGAGGATTTAGGTGTCAATTTCTTGATCAAAACATTTAAGAAATTGCATCCAATTTCCACCTCGTCCATTCTATCTTTGGGGATGAAATTGGGTGAGGTTTTGTTTCCAAAACATCACCTATTTGGTCCTCATATCATGTACATCTAAGTAACTATATATAAACAGAAATAGTGTAACATTTAGGGTGTTTGTCAAGTATACTCAAGACATTGATCTTGCTTAAAATTGTAGGAAATTGCATCATGTTCATACCCCATTTTCCCTCATATTTTTCATTCAATTTACAATGTATTGAAGGCAACTCAATCACCATGATCACCACCAAGACATTCCATCCATTGCAGAAGCCAAAAACAACATATCACTATCTCCCTTCCACAAAGATCCAGATGTTCTTACACAAATAGTACAAGAAAAACAAGTCTAAATGCTACACTCTTGCCTCTATTATAATCTCCACTCAATTGATTTGCTTACTTGATTCTTTCCCCCACTAATCATTCTCATACACATCCACGTCAATTACTTACAAAGTTTGATGCTCATCATTTTGGAAACACAAGGATCAACCAATAGGAAGCTGGCCATGCATTTCTACTTGGGTGAGCAATTCGTATGCTTACATTAACTTAGTAATTTGAGCAATTTAGCTTGGGTAAATGAGAATTTAGCATTTAATCCACTTGTAATACAATAAATAGCACAAAATTAGAGGCAAACAAAAAAGAAATCACTGTTCTAACTTAGCATGACATGCAAGGTTCATTAAACTGAGATTCATAAATGGATTTCTAGCAAATTTTAGAAGCAAACTCTTAAACTAATTATAGTTTTGGAGACTAAGATCTAAGAAGGCATTAACCCATTCCAATTTCCCTTGCCCCTTAGGAAGATCATCTTTTTTTTTTCTCATCTTGAATGAAGATCACTTCTACTCCAACCAAAGTAACTGTAGCAGGCTTGAAGAATTTCCTAGGAATGATCATATCCTCTTCTAGACTCCCAAGCTTCACTCTTCCTCAGCCTCTCCTTTTAGCTAAATCACCCCCATGAGTTCATCAAGTGATTTCCTTGGTAGAATAAGTCTTCAACTATTGTTGTAACCCAATTTGAGTAGTGAGGTATCGTGGAATTCCACCCATGCTATGCCTTCTTCCTCCTTAATTCTCTTGCTCCTTTCTCCCCTAGTCACCTCTCTACCAATGCTCCTTCTCTAACTTAGATTTTCCCTTTGTTTCCTACAAGATTTCCTTTAGTTTCACCTATCTTTCCTAGCTCGCTTTCACTACTGTTGTTAGAAATCAAAGGACCATTCAAAGGGTCTTCTTCTGCAACTCATCCTCCATCATTTTAGTCTCATTTCCCTTTTGATTTCTCTCAATTGTGGATCATGCATAAGAAGTACGAATGTGGGATTTTTCCTCCCTTCTTATTACCAATTTTTTGCAACTATGGGTGGTGTGTGTTATTTATGCATGCAGCCAACATAGCCCATCATGACGGTGTACAAAATTGGGCTGGTTGTATGCATGCATACAACAGCCCCTATGCTATTCTAGCCTTTTTAATGTTTCATCTACTTACAATTTCACTCCTGCTTCTATTTGTTGTTCAATTGCACATTACCAATTCCTCTACCTAACTCCCTAACATACCAAACTCTCCCTTCTTCTTAATATTTTCAATTAACCCTCTCCCTAGTTGCATTTACTAGTCCCTTGACTTCATTACTAAAATTTGGAATGTAATCATGTATTCAATTCCATGGGAAATTAAGGAGACAGAGAAAGGTAAAATAAATAAAAAAATCCTCCATTTTTTTGTAGTTTCTATACATTATTAGAAGGGATTTACATAATTATAAAGATTACATCATAGTTGAGCTATTTGATTGCCAAGTATGCTTTGTGTTCTAACTTGATAGGTAGATGGTAAACTTTTTCAAAGATTAGACAGTATGGGGACATTTCGATAGGTGCTTTATATGTAGTTCTTTAAGATTGCAATGTGTCAATTAGTCTAAGAGACCAATCTTTCCTATTGGAGTTTGCCATTTTCTCTAGTATGTGCTTACTTTTTTTATTAGACACCTCAACTTGTCTACTAGTTTGGGAATGGAAAGGTGTTACAACTTTGTGGGTTACTCTATATTTCTTCATTTGGTCATCAAATACTAGGCTGCAAAAATGTTTTCCTCCATCGCTAATAGTAGTATGTGGAGTGCCACAACATGAAAAGATATTATCACTAAAAATGTCAAGCACCATTTTGCGGTCATTTTCTCACATGCTACTACCTTCACAATACATGCAAAAATCTTTAAAAATTATGGGCCAAAAAAATCCAAATAGCAAGATTTTTGCTGTGATCTTCTTTGCATTTTAATGCCCCTCACAAGTTTGGTCATGATAGAAGGAGATGATTTTATTATGTTCATCATTTGGAACACTTATTCTAATGATTTGGTTAGAGCATTAATCCTCCTATATTAAGGTCTTAACCTTGGCTTGAAAATTAGATGTGTCTTGTTTTGACCAATGTGATGGCAATTTATCTATTACAAGATAATTGACTATGTCACCATACCATGGTAAGTGGAAAACCTCCAGAAGTTGCACGTTAGGGGAAGTTTCTTTTATTAGAATATGTTCACTAGAAGACTCACCTATTAAACTGGAAGGTCATTAGCAACAATATTTTCAGAACCTTACTTATCCCATATTTCTATGTTGAACTCTTAAAGTAGAAGAATCCATCAGATAAGTCTAGATTTAGCATCCTTCTTCGAAAAAAGGTACTTCAATACTGCATGATTATAGTAGATTACTACTTAGACCCTAAGACATAGGACCTAATTTGTCCGATGTAAATACTATAGCCAACAACTCTTTCTCTATAGTAGAGTAGTTAAGTTGGGCATCATTGATAGTCTTAATGGCATAATAGATCACATGAGGAAGTTTAGTGATTTGTGGCCCCAAAACAACACCGTTTGCATAGTCAACATCATGATACATAATCTCAAATAATGCATTCCAATCTAACAGATGTATGATAGGCCCAAAGGTGAGTTTGGTTTTAAGACATCCTATGGATTTTATGTAGTTTTCATAAAAGTAAAAAATTACCTCCTATACTAACATATTGTATAGGGACCAATAAATTTTGCTAAAATCTTGGATAATCATTTGTTAAATCCATCATGGCCTGGGAATGAGTTGATGTTCTTGACCTTCCTAGGAGTGAGAAATTTAGAAATGAGGTCCACTTTTGCCTCATCAACCTCTATGCCATTTTGTTATATTATATGCCCTAACAATATGCCACATTTCACTATAAAATTGCATTTTTCCTATTTAGAACTAAACTCTTTTCTTAATACTGATAAGTGTCTAATTTTGCATAAAAACCAACTAATAAGTTACCCATGTGTTACAACCTGTAGGGGTAAATTAGTGTTTTTAACCAAAATTCATAACACATGCATTTTTAACATAATGACTCAAAAAATTTCACATTTTGTAGGTCAGAGGATAATTCGAGGTAAGCATGTATTTATCATAATTTTCTAGGATTTAATTAGAGTTCTTCACTTTTTGTAGTAAGCGAGATGGTGATCTAGTGGGCAAGATAGATCGGGATGAAAATTGAAGATCAAGATCAAAATATCAAGTCCAAGCCTAAAAGTTATTAGTTGAACATGAGATCAAGGTCAAGATCATCTTTTTGATATGTAATGGATGTAATTAGAGGAGCTAAAGGTGGCCAAAGTGGGCCCATGCACAAGCCATGCAAAGTTCATGATGTTTGCATGGGTTTCACTTAAGCCACTTAGCCATACTCAAGCCATGAATAAGAGGACAAGCTAAGGAGAAAAACCAATCCCCAAAGCCAAGGATAGGAGCCATCTAAGCCAACCATGAAGCCATGCCCATGGAGCCCTCAAAGTTAGCTATCAAAGCCGCATAAGTGAAGTTAAATGGAAGGTCATGATTGGTGGAGAATTTGAAGAATTATACTTAGGATATATGGAAATTTTTTGAAGATAATTAAGGAAAAATTCACTAAGATAAGGTGGAATGTAGACCAATAGGAAGAGATCCTTCTATTTTTCATGTTTTCCCACTTTTTTCTCACATTCCACCTCACCCCTAAGATGCACCATGAATTTCACTTTCCATTCAAGAGTCCTATCTTTCTAAGACTCCTTTGTATTCCTAAACTCCCATTCTAACAACACAACAAATCCCAAATTCATAGGAAATCACTTGGCCAATCAAATTCCCCCATCTCAAGTCACTTTCCTAAATTCCCTACCATCTCTTTCCTCCCATCTTATTATCACTTGCTTACCTGATTACCACCCACCCACCTTCAATAATTAAAGTGTTTCAATGATTTTTGAAGGGGGGAGATGACCCTTACAGAAAAAGTGGCATCTCCCACCTACATGTCTTCCAAAGGGCAGCCACCTATCCTACCTTTATTTCCTCTTTAAAAACCCTATCTACCCACTCATCTTAACGATCCAAATTACTTGTTTTTCGTCCCCACCACACCTCTAACTTAGGTTATGTAACAACCCCAAATTTTGTAAATACTATTTTAGGCTTTAATATGTGAAATTAAAATTTTGGAAATTTTGACCCAAAGAAAATAAATTCTTATAAAAATAGAATTTGGAGTGAAAGCATGAATATTTGGAATGTACTAGAAAAATCGAGTCCAACGACATAAAGAACATTGAAATCAGAGTTCAAATGAATTTCACCCCAAAATTTCACTATTCCACAATCAGGTTATAAGTCTTCAAGGGGTATATTTTTTTTTATAGAAGTATAATTTGGAACTAAAACTAAAACCATTAGATAGTACTCGGAAAATGGAATCCAACAAGCCAAAGAACGATAAAAATAGAGTTTGTATGGAGAAGTTATAGGCCTTTGAAGTCAGGGGCAATACAAAGGGGGGGTCAAATTGATATTGGCACACCCCCTCACATTGGAAACCCGACAAAATATCGGGCCTGGTTTTCTCTCTCTCCCTCTCTCTTCTCTCTCATCTCTTCAATCTCCCTAACCAGCCACCAGTGACCTACCTATTCCCTCTAGCGTACTCACCAGATTAGTGCCTTAACTCTCTCTCTCTCTCTCTCTGGTTCAGACCAATGTTGATAGAGGTCACTGCCCACACCCTTCCCTATGGTCTCTTTCTCCATGGCTAGCAACCCCTTCTCTAGTAGATCTCCTATTTCCCAGTGCAATCAGGACTGCCTGTGTCCCACTTCTTACCTCTCTAGATTTCGCACCCATAGGAGCAGGTTATCGACGAAAACTCTCCCCTCTTTCAGATCTCCCCTACTGAGTCTGATCTCCTCATTCCCCCTACCGACAATGGGTAGATCCCCATATTTTTAGCATGCTATTCCACTTACCTAGATTGGTGACAAGTGGAAGGTTATTTCTTCCCTAGTGTTGGATCTCCCATCTTCTCTAGCCACGATCTCTGTTGGATCAGGGGTTGTTTATGAGGAGATCACCTAAAAACCCCCGAACCCCTCTATCCTTTTTTGGTTCACGTACATGCCAGGACCCATCTTTGCCAGGCCCTGAGTTTCCCCTCTTCCCCACTGGTTCTCTCCACCGAAGGGCATAGCTAGGCTTGGGAAGGCTAGCGTGCTTAGTTCCACTAGAGACTGCTGTTTTTCTTTGGGTTGTCTTCTCGTACAGTTCCCAGTCACTGGCATGGCCGAGTTTTTAGGCGTCCGGCATGCTCAGGCCACACTGGCCACCTGAGCTTTCCCCTTTTCCTCGTCTTCCCCAGGTGCCAGCATGGCTAGGCTTTCAAGCCAACCAATATTCTCTGTTCCCCCTAACCAGATTGGGTGGTGGCCAGGAATTGGAAGCCACTCGACCACCACCATCTCTGTCAGTCCCCCTACGTTTCCTTGTTATTAGCACAACCTTATTTTTAGGCATGCTTTGTGTTTCTCAGTGGCCGAGATTGAACAATGCTAGTCTGGTCACCAATCACCATCCACCCCTATTTTCCCTGTTGTTTCACAGTCACCTGAGTTGGTCGCCTCTGACTTGGTTGCATAGGACCCAGTTTAACCCTTGACCTTCAAACCTAGATTCTGAGCAATCTATGAGGATTTTTGGGAATTTGAGAGTACCCTCGTGATCCGTGCGACACAAGGAACAAAACCCATCTTCCCAATTCTTGATTTGGGAAGATCCAATCCTCGAGTTTACTAGACCATTGATCAAGGGTTAGATCATTGAATTTGTAATGATCTGACTTCATTTTTCCAATCCACATAGTCTATCATGACCCTTAGGAAGTGTAGATCAAGATTTTTATGAGAGATTTAGGATCATAAGCTTGATTTGAGGAGATTTCACTGATCTTGATCAATGTTCAAGATTGATCTAGGATCTAGGTATGGAAATTGATCAAGTTCTATGATCGTGATCAAAGTAGCTTATTCAATTAAAATGTTTAGTTAGAAGTTACTAATTGATTATTTGATTTGGAGTGTCTAGCTAAAAATGAGGATTTTACTAGCGTGAATGGATGGTGATCAATGCTAGTGGAATTGAAGAACGCGTCACATGAGGTAGGTGAAAATTTAAAATGGCATGTCTAAATAATAAGATGCATGTTCTAAACATGATCTTATTTCTAATTATGGATGTTATGAAACTAAAATGGTATGATTGATATTCAACATGCTTTAAATTGTAATGATGAAAATAATGTCAATTAAAAGAATTGCAAGTTATAATTGATGCTTATGCCTTGTACGTCATGTATGTGAATTGTGAAATTATGTTTATGGTACATGGATACCATGTCAGTATTGATGATGTATGAGTCTAGGTTTATAGGATACATCCTTGGTGGGTTATCACCAAATAAGTAAGGATGTTTGTCTTATTATGAAAGATATGAACAGGAAAATTGCTTGCCATTGTGATTATTTTTCATCCAGGCATGGAGACCTAAGAGTTTCGTTTTAGACAGGCATAGGCCTTGGGATGCTATGCTATGCTATGAGAGTTATGAGGGTTTGGCCACCCGCTCTCCAAATTTATTATGTTATGGATATCATGCACTATGTGTTGCTAAAAGTCGAGTGGGGCAATCATGGGAAGGCCCCCACTGTGACAGCCATGATCCCCCCATCTGAACATGGATATTGTGACTTCCACAGAGGATGGTATAGGTGGATTATTGAGCAGTTATCCAAGCGCGCTGTACAGATTCTGAATTCATGTATAGTAGTCCTTATATTTGATGCATTGTGGTGCTTATATGATGGAATTATGAGATGCCTTATATGATATGGCATGATGATATACCTTATATTGTTTTCCCAAGGGTAGTTGGAGGATTTTGGACCCTGTATAGTGAGGGGGATGAGGATTATACCAATATACCAGCAGAGGCTGGATGATTAACCCCACATGATAAGGAGTATGATTTTGAAATTCAGTATAGTTTAGGGATATAGATTAGGAGACTTATTGATTATATTCATAATTCTAGGGATATGGATTATTGAAATGTGAAACATACAGTAAATCCCATTCAATAGAATTGTTATGAAAATAAATATTCTAATTACTATGGAATAATTAATGTATCTTAAGATTTAGCATGCTTCTTAGACTCGCCTACCAAGCAACGCTTGTTGAGATATTGTAAATGTTTTATGTTTACTATATCTCAAATATAGATAGATAGGAGAAGATGTACACAAGAAGAGGAATCCAGCAACCATACTTTTGCGCTCAAGTATATACTTTATTTAAAACTTTTGTATTATGTATTTAGTAATTTGAATTGTGATATTGGACATTTAATATAATGCTATAGGGGTTGTACAAGTGAAACACTAGATGGGTCTTGTTTTAAGAAATGAATTTATATCTTTTGGAAAACTATATATATATATATATATATATATGTATAGTGTGAGTATAAAGGTGACATCTAGGTTTTTGGAAAAATGATTTTCAAAGAAAAATCTTCCACAATTTTTGTATTTTAAAATTTAGAGGCTCACCACCTTTTGAAATAATCATGAAAAAAAAATTCATGAAAAATCCAGGGTGTCATAGGTTACGCTAGAAAATATAGGAGAAAAAGTATAAAAGTCTCATAAAAATCAAAGTTTGAGAGCTTTTTCATTAAGTGGAAAAAGACTCCTCCACTTGGAAGATGGTGTCCTATTCCTCTATCAATTCCTTCTCTCTTTTGCCTTGAACCTCCTACTCCTTTGGGTGGATGCTACTCCTTACAAGGTAGATTGTACACCTTCCAAGTATTCCACACCTAGGGTTGGATTTTCATTTGAAAGGTTGGTTGAGTTTCCTTAATCCTTCTTTTCTTTGCTTCCATTATTGCCTTGTTACCTTTGATTTCATGCTTAGTTGTAGCTTGATCCCTTTATTTCTTTGCTTTTTAGCCTTGAATTTAGTTTTATAATCTATTGATTTAAGAGTTATAACTGTTTGGTAGTGACAACCAAAAGAGTATGCTACTAGATCAAAGCCTTTTTTCCTTGAAATCTAGTTCTTTCCTTATTACTTGATTGTTGTTTTGTTTGTTCTAGTTACTTGTTTACCTTGTTGAAGCATCTTAGATCCTTGATTATAATAACCATAACTCTCTTGGAGTGACAACCTAGAGAGTGGTGTTTTTAGATCAAATCCTTGCCATCTTTCTCCTTGAAAACTTTTGCCATATCTTGCTTTCTATCCCATTTTTCTCTATTTGTTCCCTTGGATATCTTTAAGATATATGCATGGTGGCTTATGATTGAGAGTGGGATGATCTTAACAAAGTTAGATTAGAGATTTTGGGTATACTTTTGATTTAAAGCATGATGCACACATTCCATGAATGATGCGCACCACTCTTGTGCTTCAATTCAATTAATTCAAAGTGAAGTTTGGTTTGTGTTTGATGTTTAAATTTCATGGATGATTAGTTGATGGATTTATTGCTTAATTTATCTCTTGAATCCATGTCTCTTAGATAGTGAATACATCTTCCATTCAAAGATTTCATGCTCACCATTCTATATGGCTTTAACAATCAATTCTCACATGAATCACACTCAAGATTCATGCACACAACCCATTGGGTCATGCGCATGGTATTGAGGTGTGATCCCTTTAGATAGTTACTTGTTTTAGTTAGATTTTGTTGCTATAGTTAAAATAGTTTCATACATTTCATAATAGTTTAGTTCATCCCTTAGTTCATAAACCCTTTCCATGCTTCATACATGCACTTTCTTCTTAGTTATTTTTCATGCATAACTCTCATATTTCCATACATATCATGTTTTGCTTATTTTTTTATTTCACATTAATCCTTCATGCTTTAGGATTAGTTGGATACTAAGATAGTTCCATTGTTTCAAATTTTAGTTTTAGATAGATCTAATTTTTAAAAGTTTTCATTTATATATGTTTTTAAGTTTAACATGTTTACTTTTAGTATAATTCCATCTTCCATATCTTGCACTTGTTTTTAGTTTTTCATCATTAGTTTAAGTTAAAAAATCTCCTTAATTTTGGTTAGGTTAGATAGTTTAAAGTGGGAACCACTAGTATCATTCGATTCCTTGTGGGATCTACCTCCTTGCTTGAGAATGCTACAATTGATTCAAGTGCTTGTGAGTTTTAACTTAAAATCACATTAGATATCTCCCTAACACTAGATCTAAGTGGGCCAAGAACTCATCAAAGTTAGATCCAAACATTAAAATGTCATCCATGAAAACCTAAAGGTATCTCTCTACCATATCTAAAAGTATACTCATCATACACTATTGAAAATTCGCTAGTGCATAGCATAGTGCAAAAGGCATGCATCTATAGGTGAAGGTTCTGAAATGATAAGTGAAGGTAATCTTCTCTTGATCCTCTTGTGATATGGGAATTTAGTTGTAGCAAGAATATCCACCTAGGAAACAATAATACTCATGACTGGCCACCCTTTCCATCATTTGGTCAATTAAATGAAGAGGAAAGTGGTCTTTCCTCATGACTAAGTTCAGCTTACAATAGTCGATACAGACTCTCCACTTGGTGGTCATACAAGTGGGGACTAATTCATTGTCCTCATTTCTAAATACTGTGACTCTATATTTTTTAGGGACAACCTAAACAATGCTAACCCAGGCTTTATTAGAGATGGGGTAAATGATACCTACATCTAACAGCTTAAGGACCTCTACCCTAACTATCTCCTTCATATGAGGGTTTAGCCTTGGTTACAAATCCTAAAACATTTTAGCATTCACTTCTAAATAAATTTGGTGCATGAAAATAGTTCTTTGCATTCCCTATGGTTGCCTTATGTCTCTGGAGAACATTAAGCAAATTTCCTTCATGTTCTTGAGTGAGATCAATTGCGACAATAACAAGCAAGGTTTCAAAGGTATGTAAAAATGCATATTTTTGACTTTCTAGCAATGATTTAAGGTCCAATGTGGGTGTTTCATTGGGCAGGTCTTCTTGAGATGAAGGTGGTATCAAGGATTCTACTTTTGGTCTCCATTTAGACATGTCCACTATGGCTATAGCTTCAAATAATGGGTCCACTTCCTCCATGGGACTGACTTTATCAAACTCAGATGATAAAAGGAAGGTGTTGCGAACTATACTATCTACAACATTCACTATAAATGAGTCTTCAAGGTCCAAATTTTGTGCTTCATTAAAAATGTTGAACTTCAATTTCATATTTTCTAATGATAGCTTTATAACACCATTGCAATAGTTGATGATGACAATAGATATGTCCAAGAATGGATAACCCAAAATGATAGGGATTTCAACATTTGGATTAGATACATGTTTTGTGTTTAGGACAAAAAAGTCCATTGGAAGGAGAAATTGATCTACCTATATTAAGACACATTCTACTACTCCTCTAGGTCTTCGCAAATCAGTTCACTAATTGGAGGATAGTAGCAATGGGTTTCAACTCACGTGAACCTAGTTGCTCATAGACTAGTATGGCAATAGGTTTACAGTAGTCTTTAAATCTAAAAAGTGCCTTATTGTATCTATATTCTCCTATAGCACATGAGATTATGGGGTATCCAGGATGTTTGTATTTAGGAGGGAATTGGTGTTGCAGTAATGAACTAGCTTGACCGGCAGGAAAGGCCTTTTTATGTGCATTAAGTTAATGCTTTCTTATGCATTAGTACTTTAGGAATTTAACATAAGGAAATTTTTAATGGAACTAAGGAATGCAATGTTAATATTGAATTGTTTAAAAATGTCCATTATCTCAGTACAATTGTTCTCCTTCATAGTTATATTTAGTCTCTAAGGGAAGGAGCCTTTACAACATTGGGTGCATCAGGAAGGGGTTCAAATGAAAAGGAAGCAGGCTATATTTTTATTTCCCTTTCTTAGATGGGGTAGGCTTTTCTTTCTCCTCAAGTTGTGGGGTTGTCATAGTCTGGCCTATGTGCTTGTCTACTTATTTTCCACTCCAGAAGGGTATTCATAGATTTGGCTTTGTCAAATGGTGCATAAATAATCTCATAGTAATCCTTGGGACTTGGCACTAGCTGAGTATGAAACTTCTCTTTTCCCTACCTTGAAGAGATGCAGATAGCTAACCCTGCTTATATTCCAACTTTGCAATATGGGTTAACATGCCAATTTTACTGTAAAGATCTGGTGTGACCCCTACTCCATACAATCTACCTTTTGTTTATGGCTGAGAATTTCTTTCCATTTCGGTAGAGCTATCCCATTGCTGGGAATTGTCAATGCTTCAAAGAAATTCTAAGCTTTCACATCACTTTTAGTTGATAAGTATTCAATTTTGTATTAAAATACCCAATTAATAATCCATCTGCTATGAATTATAGGCATTATTCTAGGATTTTTCTAAAATTTCACAACACATGCATTTTTGAACTAATAATTAAAAAGTTTGATATTTCATAGTTTCAGGAGATAAACTAGAGTAATATGTAATTAATCACAATTGCCTACAATTTAATTAGTGTTTTTACTCTTTTAAAGGTGTCAAGATGATGATCCAATTACCAAGATCAACCAAGATGAGAGCTAAAGATCAAGATCAAATCAAGAGAGCCATGACCTAACCAAACCTTAATCAAGGTTCAAGATCATCCTATGGCAAGCAAGAAATCAATTGAAAAATTCAAAGGTGACTAAAATGGGCTCATGCACCATTCATGCATTTCCACCACCTTCGCATGGGAGCCATGAAAGCCACCTAAGCCATTTGAGCCATGAAAAAAGGTGCAAGCTAAGGAAGCCATGAAAGCCTTAAAGCCAAGGGAAGCTATCCACTCAAGCCAAGCCACATGGAGTTGCATAATTGGTAGATTTCTAGAAGCAAGTATCCTTTGCTAGAAGTTTGATTTTCAAGGAATAATTAGAAATTTTTGAGGGAGATTTGTATATGGTAAAGGTAATTATGCATTGGTGGACCAATCAAGAGAGAAAACTTATATTTTATTTTCTTTTTCATTCCACCTTCCACCTTCCAACATCCAATTAGGGTTTCCAACAAATTTCACTTAATGGGGAGGCACTTCCTATAAAACTAGTGCCTCCCACATTACATAGTTTGGCATGACCTGCACTTTCTAACACCATCCATCTAGTTCCACTGCCCATCTCCTCCATTCATCGCTCATCTTACAATCCGCATGATCCATCTTAACCACCCAACTTAGGGTTTTTTCCATGATTTTTTCTTTTTTTGGGAGATGCCCTCCTAAAAAAGTGGCACATCCCACCTTAGTTGTATGGAATCTCCACTCCACCTAACTACTTGCTAACTCCATTACCAAATCTCTATCTCTATCTCTCCATGTTAGTGATTATAATCTTCTTTCTATTTCTCTCTTCAAGCATGGAATGTCACCATTTTTCTACTCCCATGCAACCCAAATTTCCACATCAAAATCACCTTGGGATTTCACTTTCCAATTGCATGAAGATTTCTATCTATCCTTCTTACCTCATCATTCCACTTCCATTAGGTTAGAATCTTCAAATATTTTGAAACACCAAACTCTATAAAACTCCAAGGCACAGATACCTAAGGTTGGGATGCCTCTTTCTTAGAAAGTGATGCCTCATCCAAGGCGAATTCATAGGGAGGTCTTGGGTTGTTGCTTTCTCTTATCTTCCAAGGCTCCATTCAAGCTCTTTGTTCTTTGATTTTCAAGTGTCTTTTCCATATTAGTTCCTTACTTTGTTTCATGAGCTATTGCTTGTTTTTTCTTTCTGTTCCTCCTAGTTTCTTTGACATTATCCATCCTTATTTTCTCTTGAGTTTTGCATCTCTTTTGCAAGTCCTTCTAGCTTGTTTCTACTAGATTCACGACCTCTTATATATTGTAGTGACAGCCAAGAGAAAAGCTACCTTGAATCTCTTTATTTCCTCTTCATTCTCCTCTCTTGTTCTTGCCTTGTTTTAGATCATTTGCTCCTATTCCTTCCCATCATTCAAGCATATTTTATATTGATTTCTTGTTAGGTTTCACATGCATATTATCTAAGATTAATTTGAGATTGTTGGAGAGTGTTTAATATTTGATTTGAATCAAGTTCTAAGCATTAGAAAGGTGCACAATTTCCAAGTTTTCTATCTATGAACATGAGCACCAATTTTGATATATTGTCAAGTGAATCAATGAAATTATTGGAGGAGCATGATTAATGTTTAATTTTAGCATTAAAGTACTTCAATTCTTGAGTGTTATATTTCATTGAAAGTGCTTATTAATTTTCCTTCCATGCCTTGATTTGAGATTCATATACACCATATTTTTGAAAATTTTCATCTCACGATTCATGTATAATGTCCAACAGCCCATACACTTTGTTTGCTTGAAATCTTAAGAACCCATTTAGCTTTTTAGTTAGTTTAATGAGTATTTTGATTAGTTTTCATATTAGTTAGCTTTTAATTAATAATTATTAGCCATCTTTCACTTCATGAACCACAGACACACTTTCATAGCCCTGTGCATGGTGATTGAAGTTCATGTTTAAATTATTGGTTTATTCGTTGCTTAGATTAAGTCTAGATTTTTGTAATTACTTGTTTTACGTATTAGTTTAGTTTAGAAAATTTCTATTTTAGTTATAGAAATTCCTATTTTTCTGAAAGTTTCAGGTTTAGAGAAGTTTTAGTTTGGGAATGTTTCATTTTTAGCAAGTTTCCTTAGTTTAAATTTTCAAGATTTATTCATTCTATTTTTACATTAGTTTCTTTTATTTAATGCATGTTGGGTAGAATTTTTTTTTAATTTCATCTAATTTCTTTATTTTTAGAAAGTTTTCTTTAGTTATGGTTTCTAAATTGATGCATGTTTCCAATTCCATATTGTTTAAATTCCTAGTTTAATCAAAACCTTATTTCTTTAGCTAAGATAAGTTACTTAAATAAGATCCAATCAATTGAAAATTCTAAGAGATTCCTCTTGGGATCAACCTTTCTCACTTGTAATTACTACTTTGATTGTATGCTGTGAGTAATTTTAAAGCTACACCATTGGTCATGAAAGCCCCTCCAGTAGTAATGTCTATCATGCATTGGTTCTACGGTGTTAGACCTTCGTAAAAGTATTGGACCCATTACCACTTTTCAAATCTATACTAGGGACATTTCAAAAGAATGTCCTTCCAATGATCCTAGCACTCATAGAAATGCTCTTCCTTTTTATGATGGAAATTTATGATTTCGTGCTTGAAGGCGTGGTTTTGTGGACTAGGAAAAGCTTATTTAGGAATTTTCTAGATAGTTGATCCCATGCGGATATAGACCCTACTTCTAGAGAGTTGATCTATGCCTTAGCTTTATCTTTAAGAGAAAATGGGAATAGCCTCAACCTAATAGAGTTATCTGAGAAAAATGCAATATTTTTAAGGTAGAATAAATGCCAAAGAATTTCTTCACATTGTGGTATGGATCCTCCTTGTCTAACCCATGAAAATTTGGCAAAAGCTAAATAACTCATAGTTTCAACTCAAAGTAATTTGCATTAGTTGCAGGTAGAGCTATACAAGATGGTAAGTTGAATTGAACCAACATAGAATAATCTTCCAATGGTTTCACTTCTACTACCATGTTGGCTGGCCATTACTATGGCAAGGATTTCTTGATCTTCTAGAGTCCTTTGGCCTTGCTTCATAGTATGTTCAATCTTTGAATCTAAGGTACTAGATTAGGATTAAGTAATAAATGACTGTGCATACACCAATAGATGGTGTAATGGACCTTTTTATATAGAAGAAAATGAAGTTATTGTATATAATAAGAGAGGTTTTTTTTTTCGTACCTAGTCTAGAGGAGACCTAAACTAGACACTGCAACCTTAATGTTGAATCAAGCAAGCAAACAAACATGGATAACAAATATTCCTAACCCTTTTGAAATTCAAGATATCCCTTATTTGAAATTCTTTCCAAAACCAAAATAGTGGAAAAAAAATTCTTTTAAAAGTGACTCTGAAGATCCTGATTGTCATTTCTTACACAAACACAAAGATTTTATGATGAAATGAATGTTTCATTTCTACCAAAAATCCAATTAAGTTTCCTCTATTTTTTGGACATATGGCATTTGAAGCATGCATGTGAAACACTTGATAGATAATACAAATAATTTTCATCATTTTGAAAAAAATACACAAAACTTATCACATCCCAGAACTTCCAATCACAACATATTCTACTAAATACAAATGAGTCCATAATCATGAAAGTAAATATACATTTGCATTTATCAATAAATCATAAAGCTAACCTAAAGTTGTAAAGCTCACCCTTTAGATATTGAAAAATCTCAATCTTCTAAAATTTTTAACTCCATACCTGCTTTCATGTTTGACCTATTCATCCTTGTATTCTAATTTTTCAAATATGAGACATTGTAAACAATTACATTATCTCAACAATCATGCAGAATAAATTGCTGTTTTGTCATGCAGTACATGATTTACATAATTAACGCATTATGAGAATTTATTGTGCTTAAACAAAATCCATGATGTTTCAAAGTAAGTACTCATGCAGAAATTGTAGATTCTCAAATTGAACATTTATGAAATAAGTTTACAGGTGCAATTCAATAAAGCTAATGAATCATAAGTCTATCATGATTTCTAAAAATATTATTGTGTTTCTTTTTCTTAAGGACTAAAGCATTTTAAGCTTTTATCATTTCATGAACATTTAACTTTACTATGACCATTTTCCATGATTAGACACATAAGCATTCTAAATTCATTCACAACACAATTGTTCTTCAAGATTGTTGACCATGCATAATCATTTATGTTATCCATATAAATGTCTAAGTAGTTTATCATTTGATAGTTAAATTAACTTGTGAAGAGTGAGGTATCTAACATTCCCATTATCATGCATAAAGGTAGTTATCTAACATCTTAGTCTTCACAAACACAATGCATTTCTATATGCAATAATAAATCAGTTCATGATCATCTAGAATCACTCATAATGCTCAAGCAGTCTAACACCTCAATAAGCTAATCATGCTAAAACCATCGGTTTAAAAAAATCAACATGTATTATAATACTAATAGAAATGCCATTAGCAAGGTGTAAACATCAAAGTATGATATAAATAAATAAAAAAGTCATTCAACAAGGTCAAGTAGCATACTATATGCTCGAAATCTGATCGTTAGCAAACCGATGTCTAATAAATCCTCGATTTGGAAAACCAAAAGCTGTTCTTGGTTTTCAAAAGCATAATCATCAATTAATATACACAATTATCTTATTAGATTAAATCAAAATGAAAACCATAAATGTGAAAATTGGCCTCATGACTTATGAGGCAAAAATCCATGGGGAAAAATAAGTAACTCGTTGTGGAAAACTTATTACTCCTGAACCCATGCAATCCTACTACCATGGACTAGTCTAAACTCTTGAGAAATGACTAGCATGCCTAGTATACTGAACTACATAGACATCTATGCTTGTAGGGCCCTACCACCACTCACTGGTGACTACCATGACCTATATTTCGTCATGTGGATAGCCTCATGGCCATGATTCATCGGACCTCATGGGGCTACCTAGCTACTACTCAGAGCACTTCCCCATGAGAAGATACTCCTACAACCTTGCCATCTCCATAGTAGGGATGATATCAATCTCATATATCTCAGAGGTCAGTGGCCAACTACACCTCCTAGCATAGGGTCTCAAGGACTCCAATGATGCATAGTACGCCTACCTCCAGGTCTTACTACTGCCCTAGGAGTGCAAGCCTTTGAGTCTTATGATACTAGAGCACTTGCCAAATAGCGATCCAAGACTTAGGATGTTCTAGGAGTGACTGCCCAAAACATCAACAAAATCCATATCCTGTAGGACTTAGAGTTGTTCATAGAGTGCTTGCCTAAAGCATCAATGAAACCATAACCATTAGGGATTACAGGTGCTCGTGGAGCATTTGCATAAATATCAATAAATCTGCATCCACCAGGACTTACGACTACTCATCAAGCTGTAAAAACATATCTTTGTGAGAATTCAAAACATGCATTTTTTATTCATATACAAGATAATAGTTTTTCAATTCCCAAAAGTATGCATCCAATGCATTGATTATGAAAGATAAATATTGAAATAATATCATAAAAATGCACATTGCTAAGTGAACCATAGTTAAACTAGTGATAAAGCCTTTGTTAGTAAAGATAAACAAGTTACAACTCAAGTTCATGGCTTATAAATATCTATTGCATTTGTCCATAGCATTTTAAGATCCTTTCTAAGTTTAAATCTGAGTCAATTCATGTGAATACGATCATTTGCAGTCTTACATATTGTAGCTAGCTCATTTCAACAAATAGTAGTAAAAAAAAATTAGGTTAAAATAAACCTAATTAAGGGCTACTGATTACACAATTGTTATTCTATCTCTTAGTTGTAAAGACCTTAAGATTATTCCTTCTAGCTTTTAGTCTTGAGTACCAACCATGAGTTTAATGTAATGACCCCGAATTTTTGTAACTTATTAAGGCAAATTAATATAGTTTGAATTTCTAGGAATTCTGGGCTGGAATATTAGGTTATTAAAAATTCTCTTTTTATGGAGATTATATCATGAATTAAAACATAGAAATTATGGCTGTACTTGAAAAACTAATCAAAACAACATTAAGTACATTCAATTCTGAGTTAAAATGAAAATTCCTTAATTTTCTCCATTTGGGGGTAAAATGGTAATTTTACCCATATTCCATATCCAAGAAATAAGATCTCAATATTCATGAAGTACTTAGAAATACGATTCCAATGCCACTAAGTACGCTCGATTCCGAGTTCGGACAAATATTGCCTATTATTCTCCAATTTTGGAGTTCAAAGGGCAAAAATGTCTTTTCACATAAAAGTGGGGCCCACAAAGTGGGCCAACGTTCTAGAAGCAACAATAATTGCTCAGTGCCTTATTTCTGGTAGTGGAGATTGTAGTGGAGAATGGAGAATGCACTTGTAATAAAAAAATTATAAAGTAATAAAATATCCTATCAAAAGAAATGATAAAAAATTCAAATTTGGTTATAAATATGTCCCAAAATTTTCCAAAAATTTTCAAAACCTTAGCCACAAAATTTCCAAATCTTCCTTGGAGTTTCAGCCCCAAATTCTCATTCATCCCTCCCCAATTTCTATTTTTCTTATTTCTCTCTCCTCTTTCTAAGTGGAACAAGAGACCTAAATTCAATTAGGCACTCCATTCTAGGTAGAATCTGATAAATTCCACCATCCATAACCTCCTATACTACACTATATACAAAAGCCCCAAATCAATTTCAAGATCTAATGGTTCCAACAACAGAAAATCACAAAAACGGGGACAATCGGGCTATATTATCATTAACCAATAATTCTCTCAAATTGGGCATCAAATATATGTTTTTTATCCAATCAGGTAGGTGGAACTACTTCCTATACATATTTATTATGGTGTAATGTAATTTTTATTTTTATTTTTATTTAATTTGAATGAAAAATTGTAAAAATAAAGTAAATACCAGAGCCTTCAATTCATGGTGATAGAGAGCTCAGATTGAAATTCTGAGCTTTCCAATCGATCCAGAAGAAAAACACCTAGGGTAAAAATTTTAAGAAAATCTAACAAGGTTTGGACCCTCAATTGAGAGAGATTAGTTCTATTGGGCCCAGATCAAATATGGACCCTAGGAACAGCTGTAAACTTTAATTTAAGATTTTGGAGTCATATGAACTCCAAATTGAGAACAGAAAGAAGCTATGGAAAGCTTGTAATGTCTAGTTTCTAATGAAGTCATAATATGTCTAAAAATTATTCCTGAATTATTCTATATTTTGGAAATAAATGTCTAATTTCTAAGATCTTCAAGATCTGAGGTGATCAGATCTTGGAAATTTATTTTAATGATGATATAATACTATAATAAAGTAATATCTATAGTTAATTTGGATAGATCTAGGATAAATTAGGGAATCTACCCTTTATGGTAGAAAAACCCTAAAAATACAAAGGGACTCACTTGATCAATGAGATCAAGTATGATCAGATCCTTGGGATGGATTAAATGGATGATATTATGATGGAATCCAGTTAGATCATGGATGAAATGTGACAAAATCAAGTGGATATGATTTTGGATCTTAATGGATTAAAAGCCTTAAAGGTAATAAAAACCCTTGATCTAAAGGAAAACACCTAAGATCTAATGGTTGGATCATATTTAAAAGTTTATAATAATCTTAATATAATTATTTTAATTGTCTTTTATTGGATATAGAAGTGTAAATGTGATTTATGTTCTAAGGTTTAATTGTCTTTTATTGGATATAAAAGTGTAAATGTGATTTATGTTCTAAGTTTTAATTGTCTTTTATTGGATATAAAAGTGTAAATGTGATTTATGTTCTAAGTTAGAAAGCATGATAGTGTAAACTTTAAATTTTAGTATGATATGCCCTAAATGAGTAATTTGTTAGTAGATTTGATTATCTTAGGATCATGTTAGTGTAAATTAGGATTTAAACATGATTTTATTATAATAGAAGATGTGTTTCATAACTTAGGATCATGTTAGTTTTATTTCACTAGATTAAGTTACATTCATAGGAAGAATGTTAGTATATAGTTGTTAAACTTATATTTGATTTATGCTTTCAAGTTGATGATTTACTTATTGTCAAATTTTATTCAATTGTTAAGTAGTTGTTAAGATATAATGAACATAAATCACCAAAAATGTAAACTAATGAAATATAGAGATTCATGGACAACTAAGTTAAATGAATGATTTTGACTTAATAAGGGTTATAGTTAGTAGGATAATATAAGAAATGATTTATCATTTCCTTGGCCCAAGTAGGAAAATAATGAACATCCATTGATGACATTGTGCATATGTGACGACCCGGGTTTTTGAAACATGATTTGTAAAGTATTTTGAAAGGCAGGGCCCTTAAGAGTGTAAAAAAATTTTGCAAAACAAAGCAGCGGAAATTCTTTTCTTTAGAACTTGTTTTGAAAACCCAAGTCACCACTTTATACATAACATAAGTACAATTTGTGTACAAAATAAAATTCCACTGAAGGAATATACTTTTATTAAACTCCATAATCCATCCAGTGGTTCACAGTACAGCTAAATCTAGTACAATACTTGTCCAAATTACATAATCTAAAACTCAAGCTCACCATACAATAAAACTCTCAACAAAGAAAAATACATGTCTTCAAGGGTATACCTTGAAGATTATTCTCTTCAAGTCTTCTATAGTCTTCAGCTCCTAACTCTCCTTCCTTGGATCTGAGATATTGCAACAAGTACAATATCTCAGCAAGCAATGCTTGGTAGGGGATTCAAGAAACATAACATTGACAATGTAATTCCAATACTTCATAATCTCATTATCCTTAAACATACTCTTTACTTTGTAGGTTATGTATATCTATATACATACATACATACATACCCATTCTTAGGTAAACCAGTTAAATTCGTGAAAATAGTCAAATATCATTCCCAACTAAGCTGATCAATTCTCTTCATTTTAAGAATTTTATATTACAACTAATCTCATACTGGGAATTTCCCTTCTTGGGAAATATTGGTAATATACAATTACTTAGCATTTCATTATGTTATAACATAAGGCATTTCACTATGCCTATTCTCATATACATCATAGTGCAAAATAATCAGAAAGGTTGCTATGCTGTAGTCTGATCCATACTAGCGCGCTCGAATAACTGCCCTGTTCACCACTGATACCACGGTGGAAAATATTATGTCACTGCCCGTATGGGGGCAAGACTTTCACAGTGGTGGCCTTCCCATAATTGCCACTCCCCGACTTTTAGCCTCTCATTGGGCAAGGTATCATCATATCATCAAATTTCAAGGAGCGGGTGGCCAAACCCTCATAACTCCTCTAGCAATAGCATCCCCTAAGCTCATGCCTATTAAAACAAACTCACAAGCCTCCAAGCTTGTATGTAAAATAGATTTCATATATATCAGACCATATGTCTGTTTACTTAGGGTTGAAATATTTTCTAGTTCCCTATTCACTTATAGTTTAGTCCTTAACCATCTTATATGTGTTTGGTTGGATTATAAGGTTTTCAAGAGATTTAATACAAGTATTATCATTACTCTTGTCAATATAAGATCATGAGTACAATCATGTATGCATTCATCAAATCCTCCTACCTTTAAGGATTGATCTTTTTTCCCCAATCTTCCATGATCCTAACTGATGTATGTAATTTGTACATCCATACATATTGTCAATATATAAATTGTAAACAATCTTATTGATCACTAGATCTGATGTTTAGAATGATCTTTAGATCATTCATATCTAAGTATTTTTCTATCTCTAAGTCTTTGTATGTTCATCTCCTTGATCTTGATCTTTCATAGATCCTTTGATTGACAATCTACACATGTTGATCAAGGTCCTAGATTTTTTATCATCTAGTTCTTCTTTGATCTAAGTTCAGTTCTTAGATCATCCCTATCGAGGATGATCTTGGTTTTCTTCCTTGAATCATCTTTGATCAAGGGTTTGGATTATCTAATCTAATGAACTATAACAAGTATACTAATAAACATACATACTAAGTACAATATAGTGTTCTTATTCTTATTGTTCCTGATCATCCAAGATCTAATGGATCTTGTTTGATCATCCTTATCTTACTTACTGTTTTTATTAGGATTAGGTAATTTACTAACCTTTTATGCTCTTATTATTATCATTCAACCAGTTAATGTGCTGGTTGAAGGTAGCTTATTCAAGCCTAAATCTAGACTACTCCTCTTATTTCCAATTGGCTAAGGCTTACTAGCTGAATGGGTGAACACAAAGTGGTTACTTCAATCCTCATGTAAGGAGGCGTTTAGACCTCATAAACGCCAATAGAAGGTAGGGGAAGAGCGAGGCTCTATTAGATAACCCCCTTAACCACTATGTTCATCATTCACTAGAATGACCATAGCTCAACCTTTCATAAGGTTCCTATAAGCATGTTTACCCTAAGTACTCTTTCTAATGGATTTTAATTAAGTCCATGAATATTTATAATGTCATTCATGGGGTTTATTATTCTTTTCCTAATTTGGGCCAAGGACTTGATAATCCTTATATTGTCCTACTAACTATAACCCTTACTAATTAAGTCCAAAGTACTCCATTCTTATTTGTGTCATGAAACTCTGCTTTCTCATTAGAATACATTTTTGATGTTTTATGCTCTTTATCTCATAACAAGTAAATCTACTAATAACATTCAACCATAAATGAATTATAAATTCAAAGCATAAAACTACATAATCTAACATTCAATGAAAATGAGGCAAGGTACTTAAATTAAATCTAGCACCTTATGATAACAATGAAACACATATCATGCTAAACTCTAAATGTTATACTAGCATGCTTTATAACATAATAATATAAAATGAAACTAATTACATTTACATTTTTAGAAACCTTTACTTATGATCCAACCATTTGATCTTGGATCTTTTCCTTTGATTAAGGATTTTAGTTGTATTTAGGGAATTTTCTCTATTAAGGTCAAAATATCATATTGATCTATTTTTGTCATAATCCATTCATGATTTCCTTGGATTTCATCATATAAACATTTATTCTTTCCATCCCAAGGGTCTGATCACACTTGATCTCATTGATCAAGTGAGTCCCTTTGTATTTTTAGGATTTTTCTACCATAAAGGGTAGATCCCTTAATATATCTCATATCTATCCAATTTAAACATATATCTCACTTTATTTAAGTAGTATATCATTATTAAAACATGTTTCTAAGATCTGATCATCTCAGGTCTTGAAAATCTATGTAATTGGAATCTTATTTCTTTAATACAGAAAGTTTTTACTAAATAATATGTCTATTTTATCATTCCATAAGAAAATAGAGGTTTCAAGCTTTCCATAGCTTCTTTCCAATCTCAATTTGGAGTTCAGATGACTTCGGAATTGAATTTGGACGTTTACAGTCTTCCTAGGGCCTGTATTTGATCTGGGCCCAGGAACGAATGGCCCAGATCGTTCGGGCGGAAAACCAAGCCGGGCGGACCGAGTCGGGTGCATCTTCTGCGCTGAAATGTCAAAGCACCCGCACGGGGCGTCCATGGAAGCACGCGGTAAGTCGTCCGTCCGATCTGGAGATCGGACAGTCCGTTTGGACCGTCCAATCAATCCCTTCTCAATTGAAGGACCAAAACTTCTCAGATCTTTCTAAAACTTCTACCCTAGGGGTTTGGGACCATTCTGGATTGATTGGTGGAGTCATATTTTTCATCTGAGCACTCTATCATCATGAATTAAGGGTTCTATTGTTTACTTTATTTTTACCTTTTTATAACCAAAATAAATTACAGAAAAATAAAAATTACATAAAACAGTACTAAACATCTATGAAAAGGATTTCCACCTACCTAATTGGAGATAAAACCTCGTTTATATGCCCAATTTAAAAAAATACCTTGTTGATGAAGATATGGCCTAAAATCCTCCTTTCTTGCAAATATCCGTTGTTTGGACCGTTGGATCTTGAAATTTCTTTGGGGGTTTTGTAGAATAGATATGTTGGGAAGTTTTGGATGGTGGAATTGATCAAATTAGATCTAGAACAGAGTGCTTAATTGATTTTAGGTCTCTTGTTCCAATCTAAAAAGAAAAACAAGTTGAAAAGAGATCTAACTCTTGGAAATTTTGGGTTTTTGGGGAGGGATCTAGATCTAATTTTTCAAAGAGATGAAGAGAATTTCGTAGGGATTTTATGAGGATTTTTGGGGTTGTATTTATAGGCATTTTGGGTCTTTTTTCATGATTATAATATTTTATTTTTTTATTATTAAATGGCATGAAAGTCTTCAATGCTCCCATGCCTAATTTTTCTTCCCCAAGACCAGCTGATATTTGTTGACCTATGTTTCACATGGGCTGCTGATAAAATTGGTTGTTGGGTACATGGTGGGCCCCATGTGGGCCCCACATGGTGTAAAAAGACCGTTTTGCCCTTTATGCATAAAATTTTGGGTTTTATTCCCATGATCTCAGATTTGAGTGTACTTAGTGGTGTTGGATTCATATTTCTCAATACATTCTAAATTTTGATGTTTCATATTTTGATTTTTGGGAGATTTTGCTTTTTGGTTAAAATTACTATTTTACCCCTTTTGTCCAAGAAATGAAGAAACTTAAGGATTTCTCATCCGAATTAGAATTTTGTCGTGCTTACAATCATTTTGAAGGGTTTGCTAAGTTTAATTTCAATTTTACATGACTTATGATTTGATTATACTTTTATAAAAAGTATATTTTAAATAACCCTAATATTTCAGCCCGAAATATCTGAAACTCAAACTTTATTGATTTTTCTCAATCAATTTACAAAAATTGGGGTTATTACAATCTTCCCCCCTTACAATAATTTTGTCCTCGAAATTTGTAATACAACTCACTGAGGAGTTTTCACAATTCTTTCATAGCCCTACTCATGTGGCCTTGCCACTTATGGAAATTCTATTTCCTTTCGTCCCTTTTCTATACTACCTTTTTCTCCAAGGTTAAAATACTCATCCATGACTAACCTTAATAATTCACTATATACTAAAGCTAGTTCTTGCTAGAATTTCCCAAAAACAAAATAATTAATAACTCTTATTGAGTTATCCCTTTTTGTTTCAAAACCTTCCATTTCACTTGATTGGTAATTTTCACCAATCTTTCCATACTTCACAAATTTTCATTATATATTCTATTGCTCATCCTCATTCTTTTTCAACATATAAAGTTTTGACATAGCTTCCCTACTATGTATCAACATATAAAGTTTGGACATAGCTTTCCTACTATGTATAGTCCTTAGACTTCCTATAATACATATTGATTAGATTCTATAACTTCAACTATTGTTCTTTGTAACAACCTTCCAATATTTGGAAGTAATTTTCTCTTTTCTTATTCTTCCATTATTTGGAAGTGTATACTTTATTTCTTCTCTGCAGTTCATACTTCTTTACTATTTCCTTCTATTGACAACTTTTTGTCAAATTCTGTCCTTGAATAATAGTTTCCTTGTAATGAATCTTTCCTCATTCCCATCCATTATTTTTGTAACAGCCTTTGAGTGCCATTTTATTCATAATACTTGACTTTCTACATTTTTCCTTCCAAGATAGTGTCAATTAATCCTGCATATATATTCCTGATCCTCTTTTGTTATTTCTTTCTCATAATTAGAACAATATTCAGAACATTCTCACAATCTATGATAATATTTATCTCTTTTCCTCTCATATATATATTTGTATGTCATAGGCTTCAAAATTTCTAGATTTTGCATTTCCTCATGCTTCTTTCAAGTGTACCTCATAGCCTTTATCATATCATACTAACTCTTTATTTGCGATATTCTTGATAATTCCAATTAAAAGAGTCCATATTGACTTTGTAATCATCCCTTCTCAAGTCTCTACAAACACCATAATTTATCAACTATGCTTTAATTCTCAACAATCTATTATCAACTCATTTAGGATTTATGTAACCAATGGCAAAACTTCACTAAAAGAATGTCCTTATGTTATAAAATCAATAAGAGATATATTTCTCTAATTGTCATTGTCATTTCATATTTTGATCTCATATTCCACCTTTGTTGGGTCAAATTCCATGCTATCCTTAAAATTTATATAACCTAAACTTGGCTTTCTTTAATCACATGTACACTTACAAGACAAGTTTTGTAAGTGTTTAACATATATCCCCTGAATGTTCTTGATTTCTTGAAATCTATTTCCACATATCATTACCACTTCATTCAATATATTTCATTCTCCTCAAATTCATGAACATCTGTTATCTAACTCATAGAACTTTAAAATTTGTTTTTGATTTTATACTTTGATGTTGCATTTCCAATTCCCAATAAATTTGAAAATGCTCATCCTTATAGAGAAAAAGGATACTTAATTTCCTCAACATCATTTATGCATCCTTATATTGATTCCTCCTTTTTCTTTTCCTAAAAGAAATTTGTTACTCTCATAATGTAAATTGCTATAATCACTCCATATCCTTAAAAAGTTGTTCTTTCAACTCATTCATATAATTTGATGTTCTTTTCCTCAACTATTATATATATTTTCTCATTCAATCTCATGTAAGATTGAAAATCCTCAAACTATCTTAAAATTTCTAACCACTATTTCTCCAACAATTTGGATTTATATCTCATTCACAATCATCTTTAAACTTAAATTTAACAACCAATATTTGTTTTCATTTCTCATGTTTTATTTCGCCTTTCCTCCAAAAATATATTTCCCATTACTATATTTCTTATATCTTTCAATATCACCAACTCCATCATGTAATTGGAAGTAATATCTCTATTCATATTTAGCTATTTATTTGCCTTGATCAATAAGATGTACTCCTCTTCATGATAATCAATGACTATATTTTCCTAATCAATATTTATCTTTGTTTTCATGTTCCATGACCATGATAATCAATGACTATAATTTCATAATCCATATTTCTCTTTGTTTTCATGTTCCATGACCATTATAATCAATGACTATATTTTCCTATTCAATATTTTTCTTTGTTTTCATGTTCCATGACCATGATAATCAATGACTTAATCAATGACTATATTTTCCTAATCAATATTTCTCTTTATGATAGTCCCAAAATTATTTTCAATAGCACCAAAGTTATTATATCAATAATTCTTTAATCCTTGAAAATCCTCTAGTGCTAATTTCCACAATGATTTGTCATACCTTTATAATTTCCAACTTGGTGATTTCATAATTGTTGTACCATATAGAGCTATAATTTCTTTGTTAACCCTATATTCTCATGGTTTAATTGTCTTTCTTAATAAGTTTGGGATCATATTTTTGTCCCTTTAACATATCTAACTCTCTTTTTCCTTTTCATTTTATTGTAATATCAAAGATCATCTCTTCATGTTCTAAAATTTTATCATTTCTCCAGTAAATCCTTTGCCTCATTAATTTTGGAGAAAAATACTTGCTTAACTCCTTACTCATATTTATTTCAAACTATTCTCATTTACAAATTTTGAACTTTCTCACCTATCTCCTTAAATTTCTTTCAAGTCATATCCTCTTTATTTTGATGATTAATTTCATTTAACTAATTGCCATAATACTATACATGTAGCAATTCTAATTCCTACATTTATATTTCTTTATATATTTAATGTTAACTTTGAATTTTACAATACGTCTAATGTTTTCATCTTTAACACCTATTTCTCATAAATCTCCATTTCACCTTTTCTATAAGGTTGGATTTTTATTTATTTATTTATTTTTCATCTTATTTTCCAATTTATAACTTTTTTTTTTCTCTTTATCTCCATTTCTTCACTTAGTAATGGTTATATACATACTTCACTTAATAATGGTTATATACATACTAGTATTAACGTACTTTGTATGTTTACTCAGGACTTTAGGTTAGACCTGAACATCATACCTTACATCTATTGTAATGTTTTCCCTATGGATTTCTATATCTTATTATTCCCTCTATTTGCTAAGTAGTATTTCTAGTCCTTTCACTAAGTAATATCTACTTATACTATACTATTCCTTCATTACGCTAACTCTTTCTATACTCATTCTCAACTAATGAGTTTAACTCTTTCTATACTCATCCTTCACTAATGAGTTACTCTTTCTTCACAAATGAGTCTACTCTTTCCACATTCCTCAAATAATGAGTTTAACTCTTTCCTCATTAATGAGTATAAAAAGAGTTATTATGAAGGAATAGTATAGTACAAGTAGATATTATTGGTTGAAAGGATTAGAAATACTACTTAGCAAGTAAGAATTCCAATATAGGGAATAGTTAGATATAGAAATCAATAAGGAAAACATTACAATGGATGTAAGGTATGATGTGCAGGTCTAACCTAAAGTCCTAAGTAGACATACATATGTATGAACAAAGTACACCAATACTAGTATGTATATGACCATTACTAAGTGAAGGAATGGAGATAAAGAGAAAGAAGTGATAAATTTGAAAATGTGATGAAAAAACTCCAACTTTATAGAAAAGGTGAAATGCAGATTTATGAGAAATAAGAGCTAAAGAGGAAACTTCAAAATTATTATAAAAATAAAAATATATGAATAAATATAAGTGTAAGAGTTATAATTGCTACATATATGGTATTATGACAATTAGTTAAATGAAATTAATCATCAAAATAGAGATGATATTACTTGAAAGGAAATTGAAGAGATAAGTGAGATAATTCAAAATTTTGTAAATGAGGATAGTTTTAAGTAAAGATGAATAAGGAGATAAGAAAGGAATTTCTCTCCAAACTTAGTAAAGGCAAAGGATTTAATAAAGAGATGATAAAATTTCAGAACATAAAGAGATGGTCTTTGAAATTTGAATAAAATGAAATGGGAGAAGAGAGTTTGATATGTTAAAAGGGACAAAAATATGATCCCAAACTTATTAAGAAAGACAATTAAACCATTAGGATGTATGGTTAACAAAGAAATTATAGCCCTATTGATGGAACAACAAAAATGAAATTCCTAAGATAGAAATGAAATTGGTATGATAAATTAATTATGAAAATTAGCATAAAAGGATTTTCAAGGATTAGAGAAATATTGATATGATAACTTGGGGATATTGAAAATAATTTTGGGATTATAGTAAAGAGAAGTACAACTGAGGGTGAAACAATTTTGGAAAATAAGAGAGAAATATTGATATGATGAATTGGGAAAATATAGTTATGGATTATCATGAAGAGGAGTACATTTATTGATCAAGGAAAATGAAGAACTAAATATGAATAGAGATATTAATTCCACTTACATGATAGAGTAGTGATATTGAAAGATTTAAGGAATATAGTGAGGAAAATATATTTTTGGAGGAAGGTTGAGATAAAACATGAGAAATGAAGATCTATAAACAAATAGTGATATCTAAACCTAAGTGTAAAGTTTGGAAAAATAAGATGATTATGAATAAGTCATAAATCCAAATTTTTGGAGAAAGAAGTGGTTAGAACTTTAAGATATTTTGAGATTTTCAATCTTGCATGAGATTGAATGAGAAAATTTCTATAATAGTTGAGGAAAAGAACATCAAATTATTTGAATGAGTTGAAAGAACAAATGTTAAGGATTAAGGAGTGATTATAGAAATTTACAGTATGAAAGTAACGACTTTCTTTAGGAAAAAAAAATGGAAAGATCAATGTAAGGATGCAGTGAACATAAAAGAGTTTATTAAGGAAATTTATTACCCTTGTTCTACATAAGGATGCATTGAACATAAATGATGTTGAGGAAATTAAGTATCTTTGTCTATAAGGATGAGCATTTTCAAAATTTATTATTATTATTTGAGAATTGAAAATACAACATCAACGTATAGAATCAAAACAAATTTTAAGTTATATGAGTTGGATAAATGATGTTCATAAAGTTGAGGAGAACGAAATATATTAGATGAAGTAATAATGATATATGGAAATGGATGTAAGGAGACCAGAAGAATTCATGGAATATATGTGTTGTAAGGGTACATTTTGATTGAAGAAATCAAGTTTTAAGGTTATATAAATTTTAATAGATTTCAAGAAATCAAGAGCATTCATGGGATATATGTTAGATGCTTACAAACCTTGTTAATCATCTTGTTACATGTTGATTGTTATATAAATTTTAAGGATAGCATGGAAATTGACCCCAACAAAGGGAAAATGTGAGATCAATATATGAAATGACAATGACAATTAGAGAAATATATCTCGTACGGCTTTTATAACATAAGGACATTTAATACAATCTTGCAATGGATTACATAAATCCTAAATGAGTTAATGATAAATTATGGAGTTTGTAAAGACTTGAGAAGGGATGAATTCAAAATCAATAAGAACTCTTTTAATTAGAATTATCAAGAATATTGCAAATAAAGAGTTAGTATGATATGATAAAGGTTATGAGATATGCTTGAAAGAAGCATGAGGAAATGCATAACCTGGAAATTTTGAAGCCCATGACATATAAATAGATATGTGAAAGGAAAAGAGATAAATATTATCATAGCTGGTAAGAAGGTTCAGAATATTGTTCTGAATACGAGAAAGGGATAACAAAAGAGGATCATTAATGTATATGCAGAGTAAAATGACACTCAAAGAGTGTTATAAAAACAATGGATGTGATGAGAATGAGGAAAGAATTATCACAAGGTTACCACTCTTCAATGATAGAATTTGAAAAGAAATTTCTCAATAAAAGGAAATAGCAAAGAAGTATGAATTGTAGGATAGAAATGAAGTAATCACTTTCAAATAATGGAAGAACAAGGAAAGAGATAATTACTTCCAAGGATTGGAAGATTGTTAGAAAGAACAATAGTGGAAGTTATATAATCCAATCACTATGTTATTAGTGCAAGGACTATACATAGTAAGAAAGCTATGTCAAAACTTTATATGTTGAAATAGAATGAGAGTGAGCAATAGAAGATAGAATGGAAAATTTTCAAGTAAGGAAAGATTGATGAAAGTGAGAAGTAGAAATTTAGCCAAGTAGAAGGTTTGAAACCAAAGGATAACTCAGATTAAGAGTTATTAATCCTTTTGGGAAAGTCTAGGAAAACTCAGCTTAAGTGAATGATGCATAAGTAAGGTTAGACATGTGTGAGCATTTTAATAGCAATCAACCTTATGATTTATACCTTTGAGAAGAAGGTAGTTTAAAAAAAAAAAAAAAAAGGAGTAAAAGGAAAGAGGATTTCCTTAAGTGGCAAGGCTATATGTGTAAGGCTATGAAAGAATTGTGAAAACTCCTAAGTGAGTTGATATGTAAATTTTGAGGACGAAATTATTGTAAGAGGGGAAGATTGTAATGACCCTGAATTTTTGTAACTTATTAAGGCAAATTAATATAGTTTGAATTTTTAGGAATTAAAATTTGGAATATTAGGTTATTGAAAATTCTCTTTTTATGGAGATTATATCATGAATTAAAACATAGAAATTATGGATGTACTTGGAAAATTGATCGAAACAACATTAAGTACGTTCAATTCTGAGTTAAAATGAAAATTCCTTAATTTTCTCCATTTGGGGGTAAAATGGTAATTTTACCCATATTCCATATCCAAGAAATAAGACCTCAATATTCATGAAGTACTTAGAAATACGATTCCAATGCCACTAAGTACGCTCGATTCCGAGTTCGGACAAATATTGCCTATTATTCTCCAATTTTGGAGTTCAAAGGGCAAAAATGTCTTTTCACATAAAAGTGGGGCCCACAAAGTGGGCCAACGTTCTAGAAGCAACAATAATTGCTTAGTGCATTATTTCTGGTAGTGGAGAATGGAGAATGCACTTGTAATAAAAAAATTATAAAGTAATAAAATATCCTATCAAAAGAAATGATAAAAAATTCAAATTTAGCTATAAATATGTCCCAAAATTTTCCAAAAATTTTCAAAACCTTAGCCACAAAATTTCCAAATCTTTCCTGGAGTTTCAGGCCCAAATTCTCATTCATCCCTCCCCAATTTCTATTTTTCTTATTTCTCTCTCCTCTTTCTAAGTGGAACAAGAGACCTAAATTCAATTAGGCACTCCATTTCAGGTAGAATCTGATAAATTCCACCATCCATAACCTCCTATATTATAATATATACAAAATCTCCTAATCAATTTCAAGATCCAATGGTTCCAACAACAAAAAATCACAAAAACGGGGACAATTGGGCTATATTATCATTAACCAATAATTCTCTCAAATTGGGCATCAAATATATGTTTTTTATCCAATCAGGTAGGTGGAACTACTTCCTATACATATTTATTATAGTGTAATGTAATTTTTATTTTTTTAATTTAATTTGAATGAAAAATTGTAAAAATAAAGTAAATACCAGAGCCTTCAATTCATGGTGATAAAGAGCTCAGATTGAAATTCTGAGCTTTCCAATCGATCCAGAAGAAAAACACCTAGGGTAAAATTTTTAAGAAAATCTAACAAGGTTTGGACCCTCAATTGAGAGAGATTAGTTTTACTAGGCCCAGATCAAATCTGGACCCTAGGAATGGCAGTAAACATCAATTTAAGATTGCGGAGTCATATGAACTCCAAATTGAGATCAGAAAGAAGCTATGGAAAGCTTGTAATGTCTAGTTTCTAATGAAGTCATAATGTGTCTAAAAATTATTCTTGAATTATTCTATATTTTGGAAATAAATGTCCAATTTCTAAGATCTTCAAGATTTGAGGTGATCAAATCTTGGAAATTTAGTTTAATGATGATATAATACTATAATAAAGTAATATCTATGGTTAATTTGGACAGATCTGGGATAAATTAGGGGATCTACCCTTTATGGTAGAAAAACCCTAAAAATACAAAGGGACTCACTTGATCAATGAGATCAAGTATGATCAGATCCGTGGGATGGATTAAATGGATGATATTATGATGGAATCCAGTTAGATCATGGATGAAATGTAACAAAATCAAGTGGATATGATTTTTGGATCTTAATGGATTAAAAGCCTTAAAGGTAATTAAAACCCTTGATCTAAAGGAAAACACCTAAGATCTAATGGTTGGATCATATTTAAAGGTTTATAATAATTTTAATATAATAATTTTAATTGTGTTTTATTGGATATAGAAGTGTAAATGTGATTTATGTTCTAAGTTTTAATTGTCTTTTATTGGATATAAAAGTGTAAATGTGATTTATGTTCTAAGTTAGAAAGCATGATAGTATAATCTTTAAATTTTGGTATGATATGCCCTAAATAAGTAATTTGTTAGTAGATTTGATTATCTTAGGATCATGTTAGTGTAAATTAGGATTTAAACATGATTTCATTATGATAGAAGATATGTTTCATAACCTAGGATCATGTTAGTTTTATTTCACTAGCTTAAGTTACATTCATAGGAAGAATGTTACTATATAGTTGTTAAACTTATATTTGATTTATGCTTTCAAGTTGATGATTTACTTATTGTCAAATTTTATTCAATTGTTAAGTAGTTGTTAAGATATAATGAGTATAAATCACCAAAAATGTAAACTAATGAAATATAGAGATTCATGGACAACTAAGTTAAATGAATGATTTTGATTAAATAAGGGCTATAGTTCGTAGGGCAATATAAGGAATGATTTATCATTTCCTTGGCCCAAACTAGGAAAATAATGAACATCCATGGATGACATTGTGCATATCCATGGAAATTAATTAAAATTAATTAGAGAAGGGACTTAAGGTAAAGAGCTCATAGGAATCTTGTCAAAGGTTGAGCTAGTACCACTCCAGCAGACTCTGAACATTGTGGTTATAGGGGGTATACAAGAGCTAAGTGCTTTTCCCTCACCTCCTATTGACGTAAGAGAGGTCTAAATGCCTCCTTACATGAGGGTTATATTAACCACCTTTTTGAGCAGACTTTAATTGGTAAGTACTAGTCATCTTGAAATAAGGAGGAGTTGTCTAGTAATAGGAAGAAATAAATTATCTTCAACCAAGTAAGATACTAACTGGTTGAATAATAATAAGAACATAAAAAGATAGCAAATTATCTAACCCTAATAAAAATAGTAAGTAAGATAAGGATGATCAAACAAGATGAGATCTTGTATGATAAAAAACAATGAGGAAAAATAAACATCAATGTAAATTTGATTGTTATGTATGATATAGATAGTATTTGTATAGATGATATTAAACCCATGGATATATGATATTCAAGGAAGAAAGATTCAGATCATCCTACATAAGGATGATCAAAAGACCATGTAGTATGTACCCTTGATTAAAAAAATGACATTATACATATGATTTGACAGATATATGTTGATCGAGACTATGGCATATTTCAAGGAGTAAGAATACCTTATTGAGGTAGGTGGATTATTAAGAATGCCTTTACATGAAGATACATGTCTAATACATGATCTTATGTTTTGAAGTATTGACATGTATGATACCAATATATTAAGGTAAATACCTCAAATTGAAATATGATCCAACTAAATGATAAAGAAAATAAGTATTAAATGGTTAAGTTGAGAATTGAGAACAACCCTAAGTGAATAGGAAAGTAGAAAATAATCCAGCCCTAGATAAACAAACAGATAGTTTGATATGTATAAGTATTATTTTACATACAAGCTTGAAGGCTTGTAGTTTTGTTTTAAACAGGCATAGGCCCGGGGATGCTATGCTAGGAGAGTTAAGAGGGTTTGGCCACCCACTCTCTGAAACTTGATGATATTAAATACCAAGCTTAAGAAAGGCTCAAAGTTGGGTGGGGCAATTATGGGAAGGCCACCACTGTGACAGCTATGGTCCTCCCATATGGACATGGATATTGTAATTACCACTGAGAATGGTATAAGTGGATTATTGAATAGTTATCCAGGCACGCTGTACGGATCATACTGCAAGCATAGTAGTCCTTGATTATTTTCCATTATGATGCATAAGAAATTAGCATAATGAAATGCCTTAAGGGATGGTATGATGAAATTCCAGGTAATTGTAAATTACTAATATTTTTCCCAAGAAGGGAGAATCCCAGTATAGTAATTGGCTGAGATACAAATCTCCTATAATGAAAGGAGTTGATCAGTTTGTATGGAAATGATTATTGATTATTTTTACAATTTTAATGGATTTGTTCTTATATAATATGTATGTATAAAGGTGAACACAAATGATAAGGAAACGAGATGTTCATATCAATAATAGTGGTCTGTGAATGTGTTTATGATAGAATGACTTATGGGATAGTTGAATATTGAGATTTTACTCTCAATAACTTACATTCTTATCCCCTACCAAGCATAGCTTGCTGAGATATTGTAAATGTTCGAGTGTTTGCAATATCTTAGATACAAATAAGGAGACTTAAGAGCTCAAGACTTGAAGAACTATTGAAGAATAAGTAATAAGGGTATATCCCTTGAAACATTGTATTGAGAGCATGTATTGTATTTAGAATTTTGTAATTTGAATTGTGTATTTGGACAAGTATTGTAAGGATACAATGGGTTGTGTACTGTGAACCACTGGATGGATCTTGGAAGTTTAATAAAATCATATTCCTTCAATGAATTTTATTTTGTACACAAATTGTACTTATGTTATGTGTGAAGTGGTGACTTGGGTTTTCAAAACAAGTTTTAAAATAAAAGAATTTCTGCTACTTTGTTTTGCGAATTTTTTTTAACTGAGGGGACACCCTTCCCTTTGAAAAATATATTATAAAATGTGTTTCAAAAACCCGGGTCATCACATTTAACGTATTAAATTTTCTTCTAATCTACAAGTATGTCATCTTCTAGCAAATTTGCTTAGGTCTTCCTATAGTTCAACCTTGTGAGCTAGTTTGAAATGTTTACTTTGTTACTGACATACTTAATAGCATTTTGTAATATTTGATGTACCTCAGTGATCAATCTTATTACTCTTTTGTCCTAATGATACAATTTGGATAAACCAAGTATTTTAAGTTTAATTTTCCTCTATAGCTAGTCCAAAGTAAATCATGTTTCTAAGTAATTCTAGCATCAACTAAATGTATACATAATAAGTTCCATCCAAAGAGTATAACATCCATTCTTTTTTTTGGGTGATACAACTAGGGTAACATTAACATTTTCCATTTAAATTTAGTCATTCATTTTTTATTTTATAAAGTGAAATGTGTCAAAAAATAATCACTAAATTTATCACATGCTTCTATAATTTTTAGTAATTAAAGACAATACTCTGTAAATCATCATGTGCATTAAATAATTCTTATAAGCACATGGCAATTATTAAACTTTGTAAAATTGACCAATTTGTAGTTTTCATCATCGATTCATAGATGGACAACTCTGATCGTGTCTCTATCACTGATTAGTGTACTGGGAAAGCAAAGATACGCTAATTTGTAGCTCCAACCATGGAACCATTGCAGATCAAAATGAGCTATAGTGCATAATTTCACATATTTGGAATTAGATGGCCAATCTACCGTAAGAGCTTAAGAACAAGCGAGACATGTCATTGTTCTAGGGGTTTGGTGATAAATCTATGGTCAAATCAGAATGAATACTTGAATCATATATGAAATTAGGAGTATGTTTTAGTAATATTTGATTAGATTGAGATGAAGGGCTAAATTTGATCACATATTAGATCATCTGGTGTGAAATCTACATCCAGATCAAATTGGGAGCTTATATTGATTGCATGTCTAAGCACAAAGTGGTTAATTAATGGTTAAATCGTCTCTCAGGGTTAGATTGATCAAAGATCTGATGTTTTAGTGATAGATCTAGGGTTAGATTGTGATGAAAGAATCAGTTCCACAATAGATCCAGTTTCTAGGGACTGATCAAGAGTTTGATTGTGGTAAATGGTTTAAATTGGTCATAAATCATGGTGTTGGTGATTGATTCAATGGTTGGATCATGTAAGGGTTCATGAATTGATCACAAATCTGACTTTCAGAGATAGATCAATGGTTAGATCACAATGAATGATTGGGATAGTTTCAAATCTACCATTTAGAGGAAGATCAATGGTTGGATCATGGAAAAATCTACAAATCAATCACAGACATGTCATTCAAAGATACATCAATGATTAGATCATGAAGGATGGTCAAATCGATCATAGATCTGGTGATTTGGTTAGATCATGGGTCTGGTCATTAAAGATGGTTGGATCTTCTCTGATCAATGAATGGGTGGATGGGTCTTGTTCCTCATGTTGTAAGATTGTGATAATTATCTTGAATCTTCAAAACCCCTCATGGATTAGGAAATAGGAGTCAAAGCTTAAGGGGGTTGTAGGGCTCGCCATGTCAACTCAGCTCAATGGGGTGAGTAGGGAGTGAGGGACATATGCTAGCGGCCCTAGCCATGCCGATGAAGGTGAGAAGACAGAGGGAGAGAAGAAAATGCAATAACCCCAATTTATGTAAATTGATTGAGAAAATCAATTTAGTTTGAATTTTTAGAAATTATGGGCTAGAATATTAGGTTATTGGAGATTAAAAAATGACTTAAAAATTAGAGATAATGAATTTCCTCAAAAAATCTATCGAAATGACACTAAGTATGTTCAATTTCGAGTTAAAATGAAAAATTCCTAATTTTCTTCATTTTTATGAATAAAAAGGTAAAATGGTAATTCTACCCGTAATCAAGATCTAAGACATCAATATTTAGAAATTACTAGAAAATACAAATCTAATGCCACTAAGTACACTCAATTCTAAGTTTGGGAGAATAAAATGGATTTTTCTCCATAAAAGGGCAAAATGGTCCTTTCACACCCCTATGGGGCCCACAAATGAATCCAATGGCCAGAAAATATGTAATGGGTGGTCAAACCACTACTATATACTAGTGGAGAATGAGGTGGTAGTGGAGGATGCATTGTTAATTTAATAATTAAAAGAATTGAAACATGATAATTACAAGTAATTATGAAAAATTAAAAAACATTTATAAATACACCTCAAAAAATCCTCCCAAAATGTTCCTTAAAATTCCCATGAAATCATCTTGCTTAGTCTAAAACACTAGATCTAGATTCCTTCCCAAAATTCCAAAACTCCCAAAAATCTCCCTTCTTACACTTTCTCTCTCTCCTCTCTCTCATTAGAACAAGAGACCTAAATTCAATTAAGCACTCTATTCCAAATTGAATCTTACAAATCCCTCCTCCGTCCATACCATCTTAGACTACCAAATCTACAAAACCCCCAAATCAATTTCAAGATCCAACAATGCAATCAACAGGAATCACAAAACAAGCTACTATCGGGTTATTTTATCATCAAAGGGTATTTATTTCAAATTGGGCTTCAAATCTACGTTTTTTCTACAATCAGGTAGGTGAAACCACTTCTTATACTTATATCTTGTTGTTTTATGTAATTTTTATTTTTTTGTAATTAGTTTTAGGTTAAAATTCATAAAAATAAAGTAAGGACCAAAACCCTTCAATTCTGGATGATAGAGGGCTCAGATTTGATCCAATCGATCCAGAAGGGTCCAAAACCCCTAGGGTAGAAATTTCAAGAATTTTTATTAAGTTTTGATCCCTTAATTGTAAAGGGATTGATTGGATGGTCCAAAATGGACTATCCGATCACCCAAATCAAGTCAGGATGGCAGGACGGGATGCGAAACGTCATACAGAGACGCACCTTGCCGGAGCATCTCCGCACACACGCACCGCACCGTTATGATGGAATGGTCATGTGACAGTGCCGGTCCCGGGGGGAACATGTCACACATGGGTCCCAGTGACAGGCGCATAGTGATAGTCCACCCGACTAGTCCACCCCACCATTCCGCACTGACCATTTCACCCATTTGATATGAACTATCCATTCCACTAGGCCCAGATCAAATCTGGACTCTATAAACGACTGTGAACTTCACAGTCCAATTGTGGAGTCATCTGAACTCCAAATTGAGATGGGAAAGAAGCTATGGAAATCTTATAACTTCTATTTTCTTCTGATATCATAACATTTAAAAAATTCTTCATGAAACTTTTTGTATTTAAGAATTAAGCTTCTAATTTTCATGATCTTCAAGATCTACGATGATCAGATTTTGGGGATCTCATTTACTTATGGTATAATGTTGAAATAAAGAGATATCCATGACTTATTTAGACATATCTAAGATAAATTAAGGGATCTACTCTTTATGGTAGAAAAACCCTAAAAATACAAAGGGACCCACTTGATCAATAATATCAAGTATTATCAAACCCTTGGGATGGATTGGATGAATGATATTATGATGGAATCCATTGAAATCATGGATTGAATATGACAAAAAATCAAATGGATATGATCTTGGGCTTTAATGGAGTAAAATCCCTAAAATTAATTAAAACCCTTGATTAAAAGGAAAAGACCTAAGATCTAATGGTTGAATCATAAGTAAAAGCTTTAATAATGAGGAATGGGTTAGCTTGAGTTATGCATTAATTTCATTTGAAATATTTCATGAATATAGGATCCATGATAGATTATTTTAGTATAACTTCATTTCAAATGTCCATAAAATTATTCATGAATGATGAATTGTAACTTAGGACCATGTTAGGATTTCATGTTATATTAGACTATGGTATGAGATGGTACCTGAGGTCCATGATAGTTTAATTTAAGTTTATTATATAAAGTACATTAGTTAGAAATTATGCTCGTGTAATCTTAAATACCTTGTACCATTATCATTAAGTTGTTCAATTATGAAGTTTTATGCTTTAAAATTATAATTCATTTATGGTTAAATTTTATTAGTAGATTTAATTATTAAAGTAGTTATGAGATAAAGAGCATAAAACACCAAAAATGGAATCCAAAGAGAAAGTAGAGTTTCATGACACAAATAAGAGTGAATTATTTGACTTGGACTTAATTAGTAAGGGCTATAGTTGGTAGGACAATATAAGGATTATCAAATCCTTAGTCCAAACTAGGAGAATGATAAACCTCATGAATGACATTTTTAAATGTTCATGGACTTAATTAAAATCAATTAGGAAGAGTACTTAGGGATAACATGCTCATAGGAACCTTATGAAAGGTTGAGCTAAGGTCACTCTAGTGAATGTTGAACATGGTGGTTAAGGGAGTTTTCTAATAGAGCCTCGCTTTTCCCCTACCTTCCGTTGACATTTGTGAAGTCTAAATGCCTCCTTACATAAGTATTGAAGTAACCACTTTGTGTTTACCTATTCAGCTAGTAAGCCTTAGCCAATTGGAAATAAGAGGAGCAACCTAGACTTAAGCTAAAATAAGTTATCTGCAACCAGTAAAACATTAACTGCTTGAATAATAATAAGAGCATAAAAGGTTAGTAAATTATCTAACCTTAATAAAAATTGTAAGTAAGATAAGGATGATCAAACAAGATCCATTGGATCTTGAATGATCAAGAACAATAAAAAGAAATAAATACTTCTTGATGATATATATATATATTGATTACAACTTAGATCAAGTAGAGTAAAAGATCTTAGATTAAATAAAAGATCTGAACCCTTGATCAATTATGATTCAAGGAAGAGAACAAGATCATCCTTCTTAGGGATGATCAAAGAAGAACTAGATGAAAGAAGATCTAGGCCCTTGATCTTTATAAATAAGAATAGATCGTTGATCAAAGGATCTATGAAAGATCAAGATCAAAGAGATGGACACACTAAGACTTAGAGATAGAAAATAATTAGATATGAAAGGTTAGAATATCATTCTAACTATCAGATCTATTGATCAATAGGATAAAATACTACCTGAGGACGATACGTTATATGGATGATAGGAACATAAGACGAATCTAGATCCTTTATATCAAAGGACAAGATGAGATAAAGAAGATAGAGAGGAGATTATCCATAATTGTACAAATATTGACAGTATGTATGGATTTACATATTTTATACATCAATCAGGATCATGGAAGATTTGAAGAGATGAATAACTACTTGAAGGTAGGAGCATTTTATGAATGTATTTACATGAGAAGTACATGTTATATACATGATCTTATGCTTGGAAATGTTGACAAGTATAATGTAAATGCTTGTATTAAACCCATTGAAAACTCTTATGATCCAACCAAAACACATATGAAATAGTTAAGTTAGAAATGAGGAAAACCCCAAGTGAATAAGGAACTAGAAGGTATTCTAGCCTTAGATAAACAAATAGATTGTCTGATAAGTATAAAATCAATACATGGGAATCATTCATATAGAATGGTGATTCCTAAACTTGTATGAACATGGGTATCATTCATTGTAAATGATGATCCCTAAGTTTGAAGTAAAATCCTATCCTCAGTATAAGAATACCAAAATACGAGGATGATTATATAAACAGACAAGACATCTGATAAGTAAAAAGATTACTTTACATACAAGCATGGAGGCTTGTGGTTTTGTTTTAAACATGTATAGGCCTGCAGATGTTATGCTAGGAGAGTAGTAGGGTTTGGCCACCTGCTCTCCGTAATGTCATATATATGATAATACCATGCCCAAAGAGAGGCAAAATGTCGGGTGGGGCAATATGGGAAGGCCACTACTGTGATTTGTTTACCCATATAGACATGACATAGATGATTTTCCACACTTGGTATCCATGGAGTATGAAAGTAGTTATCTGAGTGCATTGGTACGAATCAGACTACATCATAGTAGTCCTTTGAGTATTTTTGCATTATGATACATGGCATAGTGAAATGCCTTATGATATGGCATGATGAGATGTCGTGTAATCATGGATTATCGATACTACCCAAATGAGGGAGTATTTCTAGCCGTGTCTAGATGATTTCTCAACACAGAATAAGCTGGATATGATTATGTTTTGAGACATTAACTATTTTTCATAGTTTTGACCGTATGTATATATCTATACATAGTATACTATATTAATGTGTAAGGATATACATATATGACAAAGTAAAGAGGTTGATTCATGAGTATGTTATGAACAATGGGATTATGAAGTATTAGGATTATACTATCAAATTATTATGCTTCTTCAATCCCCTACCAAGCATAGCTTGCTAAGATATTGTAAATGTTTTAATGTTTAAAATATCTCATAAACAGAGAAGGAGAATTAGGAGCTCAAGACTTAAGAAGATTTGGAAGAATAATCAATTAAGGTATATCCCTTGAAGACATGTATTTTTATTTTTATTTGAGAGCATTGTACTGTATTGAGAGTTTATAATGCATGGTGAGGTTTGAAATTTAGATTATGTAATTTAAACAAGTATTGTACTAATACCCGGGCTATACTTTGAACCACTAGATGGATTCTGGAATTTAATGAAAGTATATTCCTTTAATGGAATTTTATCTTGTACAAAATTCTACTTATATTATGTATGGAGTGATGACTTGGGTTTTTCAAAACAAATTTTAAAGAAAAGAATTTATGCTACTTTGTTTTGCAAAAAAATTTACTACTAAGGGCGCCCTGCCTTTGAAAAATGTATTATAAAATGTGTTACAAAAACTCGGGTCGTCATAGAAAAGGGGAGAAAGGGAAGGATGGGGGTGGTTGGCTATTGTTTGACCTTGTAGTGATCAATAGAGGGGGAAGAAAAAAGGATTTTTGGGTTTGTGCATGCATCACTAGAAAATAGGGTGGTGGAGGGGTTTGAATGGATGAAGTTTGCTAATGATGGAGATTTGATCAGAGGGTGAGGAGTCTCAATGATGTGAAGATCCAAGAAGAGAGAGGTGTGTTATGTTGATGGGAGTCTAAACTAGGGGCCTTGACTACAATTTTTCCCCTTTCTACTACATTCCCCCTGTTTTGAGACATTTCCCAATGTAGGGGAGCCAAGCTGACACGTGGCAGTCATTTGCCTGCATGTTGCACTCACTCCTCATGTGGCATATCCATTGTAGCCCACAAACATCCAAAACTAGGGGTGGCTTTTTCAATTTGAACCCCCTTAATTTAGTTAAAATTTGGAAATTTTTTGCCCCAATCTGTGTTTTGTACAAAATTAGTACCGTTGGAATCATCTTTACTTGTACTTTCCATTTTTTGATAGGTTCAAATCCAAATTTTGAGTTTTTCAAAGGGGTTACTTCCTTAGAATTCAATTTCCAAGGAATTCAATTTTTAATTTTATTCCAATTAAAATATATAATAATTACACAAAAAATAACTCAAGATTAAATGTTTCTATAGTTGTTGATGTGTATTAAATAATACCACAATTGCACGGTTCCATTGGAGTATAGAATTGACAAATATGAGTTGATCCCACAAAGGCTCTTTGATAAATGGGATTAATTAGAATTTAGGTTATCTTACTTTAACCTAACCAAGCAATCAAGTGAAGAACAATTTCTAACTAAACTAAATTAGAAAGTAACTAAACTAAATTAAAGAAACTAAGAAACAATCTAAATAAGCAAGGAACTAAACTAGGAATCTTTATAAAACTATTACTAACTAGAAATACGAAGCTTCCTAAGATGACCATTAACTAGAAAAGGGAACTATTTATAATTACAATTAGCTAAGAATCAAGAAAACTATCTAAACTTCAACAAACTACACATTAACTTTCTAAAACTACACTAACTAAATTCAAATCCAGGCTTGAATTTAGCTCTTGGGCCCACATATTGTGTCACTCAAAAGGAGCTTATACAATTTCTCTTCAACCCAAAATATTCTAAATTACCACCAAGCTTTTCATCCTCTGTATCCCAACATGCCACAAACCAAGAAATCCCATCAAATGGTCCTTAGGAATGAAGTATTAGTGCAACCAATGAAAGAGGATTCTTAACACTTTTTCCCTAAACAATCACCACCCAAGAAAGAAGGAAGAACAATGAAAAGGGAAGTAGCAAAGGTTATTGAATTTTTCCTAAGTTGGTAACTTTTAAAAGCAAGAGGGCAGCTTCAAAGAGTTTTGATAAAGACGGATTAGAGGTCATTAATTTTTAAGGAAGTTGAACCATAGAGGACACTTCCTTCCTTAAACATGAAATAGAAAATAAAAAATAAAAAAATGGAGATAGTGGCCCTTGTTTTAGGACTCACCCATTCCTAACCTTAGTTGATGAAGCAATAAGTAGGTATATGGTGTATCCCTAACCCTCAACATGAAGGCCTTTAGCTAGGAACCTTCGTTGCTTATGTATATATTTGCATATTTTCCTTAACCTTAATTAAGAAATTAGAAAGTTTCCTTACTTCTAAGAATCCTTTTCTTTTTCTTAGTCCAATTCCAAAAAATGAAATTAGAAAGAGAGAAAAAAAGAAAGAAAGAATGATGCATGAACTAACAATGATTATGCATGAAACCTAATTAGAAAGTGGTGTGTGAACATAGAAATAGAAGGTGTTTGGAATTAGGAAGTGGATAAAAATATAAGTTGGATGGAAATAGAAAGTGATGAAATTAAAACATGGTAAGAGTGTGTGAATCGATAAAGGAAAGTGTGGAAGTGGAAAATGTCAACTATCCTTACATGGTAAATTCCATGCATGCTCTTATGCATGGGTGTGTGTGTGTGTGTGTGTGCTCGTGTGCGTGAATTAGAAAGGGATGATGCTTACTAAATGCAACTAAGATGTAGGAAATTTACATGACTTTCTAAACTAAGAATGCTTTATAAATCTAATGAACTAACATTCATGAAGTTTCTTAAGTAATCCTAGAAATAAGCAAAGGGAATTAGAAAGTCAAACATGATCAAACATGGGTTTCTAAATTAGGAAATTATTACTTGTAGGAATCTACCATGCAACTAATTTCTAAAATGGACCCAAACTAATCCTAAAACATTCCTAATGTATATCGAAAACAAAATAACAAGTTTCAAAAAATACAAAGCAAAAATATCTAAGTTCTAAGTAAGGAATTCAAAATTAGAAACTACCCCACTTCTAAAATAGGTTAGTGCTTAAGAACATGGAAACTAAGCAAGCTAAATAATTTATTATGCTATAATCTAGATCTACAAAGTAAACCTAACCTAAAGAAATAAAACTAACTCATTATACTACAGTAAATAAAACCTAAACACAGTAATAAATCTACTATGGATATGAACTTTCAAAAGATACATCCACCAAAAATTGGTGGAATGCATTGAAAATCCTATTCTTATATACATGCAAAACCTAATTGAATGGAAAGGAAACATGATATGCATCTAAATTACTCTAAGATGAATGAAATAACTATGCTAAACAGGAACTAGAAAGGAAGGAAAGGTGAGAATATAAAATACAAAACTAAGAAAAAACTACAACTAATTCATGTGTACAAATTTAAGTAACATGAAAGCATGCTTAAAGAAGGTGGATGGAAAAGATAGAAGATGGTAGAGAAATAAAAAAGAAAGATCAGTAAGGAAAGGAATTGCACTAGGTTGAGACCTTGCCTTTATCTCCAAGGAATTTGATCATGAAAGCCTGAAGAGAGCTTGGTTAAGGGTGATTTTCCTCCCTCTATTTCTCCTTTGATTCAGCTATGCACTCAAGGGAAAGTTGAAAGATGTTTAAACCATGCAAGGAACCTCTATTCATAGATTTCTGGTTTAAGGGTTAAGGGAATTAGAGGGTGGAAATCAAGGCACTTAAGTTGATTTTGAACCAATGGCTAGATGGGAGGTGACAAATTCAAACATATGAATGAGAGATGAGAATGTAATAAATAAGATAGAAATGAAAGGAGAAAGTAGGGAAAAAAGTCTAAGAGAAGAAGGGAATAAGTATGAAAATGAAAGAATTAGAAAGGGGAACCAAGGAGATAACTTAAGAGGGAAGGGGCGAAACCAAATTAGAAGTTGATTATTTATTTATTTATTTTGGGGAGGGGGGGGGGGTTCATGATTTTATATATAGGAAAGTGAATGAGGAAAAATGGTAGAAAAAGAAGAAGAAGAAAAGAAATGAATATGTAAGAAAAGAAAATGGTGGAAAGAAGAATGAAAGAAATGAAAATTTGTTGGGAAAATCTAGGATTTTTCATATTTAGAATGTCCCAAAGAGTTATGTATGGACCCTTGGATGAGATTTGATGGTTGATATCTTCCTTTCCTTAGGTTTTGGTTTGACTTTTCAACATAGGAAAGGTAGTTAGGGTTTCCCTTTTTGCTTCACTTCAGTCCTAGGATTAGATTTCCCTAGGATGAATGGCCATGATTCTTGAAGATCTTTATATCCTCATGTATATCATTTGTGCTTCAATACCTTGTTTGGATAAGACATCTTCTCATTGGTTGATTTTTTATCCTTTTGGTTGAGTCAGAAAGAGAAAATAAGTGAAAAGTTTTTATGTGGTCCTAATCTTCCTTTTCTTCTAAGAAGATTTCATTGTATATGATTCTATTGTAAATAAATTGAGCTTCTTTTATATGCTTCCAAAGGTGGTGACATGTGTGGAATTGTGCTTGAATTTGAAAATTTTCACCTTTTTACCCTTATTTTGTTGGAGTTGAATATAGGGTATTTGGCATTTTGACTTCAACAGTGACACCCAATGATCCTTTTGAACCCCCCAAACTTTATTTAGGGCATGTGTGACCTATCATGTAGCTTGAAATGTAAAATTTCTCTTATCTATGTAAAAATGGTAATTTTATGAATTTTCTACATTTGTACCTTAAACCTGCAAAATAGTAGAATTAAATCTAATTAGTGATAATTAAATGATTTCTAGGGCTAAAACCTTCTAAATATGGAGGTACGTATTAATATTCATGTACTCATCAAATATCTTAGACTTAGTTTTTTCTAGTCCTTGAGCAAAATCGCAAAATTTAGAAAAGAAGAATACTAAAATATGATCCTAACCACTTTTGCAGGTACTGTCGTCTGCATTTGGCATATGCAAAAAGCCTTTAAAGCCTTAGGTTAACCCTAGTAGTTGAGTTATAGTCTCATAAGGGTTTCCAGAAACGATACCCACAAATATTTTTAAAACTATTATGAAAGTACTTCATTTATCTCAAAGAATCTTGTTATATTCAGCTTATATTAAACTTTCAATTTTAGCATGCTAATAGAAATGATCAATAGTTCAAAATCTTACGCTTATGCTAAATTCATCTCATTAGTTCATCAAACCTCAGAATGTGAGTGTGTGATATAGCCAAATATATAAGCAATTATTGATCTCCAAGGAAATTATAACCTAATTACCATCCAAATGCATGTTTGACTTCAAAGCTCATAGGAAATACTTGATACCAAAAAAGAAGTCACTCTGAAAGGGGTAAATCGTTCATTAATATGTTAGTAGAATATTATTCATTAAGTTCAAAATTCTCACACATTCCATACAAAAGAATGATAACTTTGAAAGAGTTGTAATGGTCCCATGAAAGGGTATCAACAATTAGAAATATTACACTCTACCAAATTCCCTACTCATTCATAACTGTATCCAAGTCATACTCCTCTTAAGATAAAGATGAAGAATAATGAGATCAACGAGGAAATTAATATCTACCAAAGAAAAATTTGCAATTTATTTATAACACTCAAAACTAAAGAATGGCTCTAAACTCACATAGGTTAATAGTCTCCACTTATCTTCTGAAGGATCATTATGTTATATTTCCCTTCAACTTAAACTAAATATATTTGCAATGACTATTCCAAGTTTAACTATTCATGGAATACTTTATAAAAAGAGTAAAGAAATGAACTAATTGTATACAAAGCTATTAATAAGCTAAAGTTCAAAAGATAGCTTGAATAGTAAAAAAATCCAAATTCTCATCCTTGTAAAGGAATTTTGATAAGGTCTTATAAAAAAAAATTATTTTTAAGAAATAAAAGTAAAAGAATAAAAAATAAATATTTTGAACACATCAAATCTTAAATACCCTAACCCCAAACTTAAATTAAACATTGTTCTCAATGTTTATAATTACATACCATGAACAAATGAAATTAGTAAACTTGGGAGGAAAGGGTGAGAAAGATATTACGTACACTCCTAGCATAGTGCATTTATTTATTGATGTAGACAAATAAGAAAAATATACAATGAATGTAAATGCAACTCTATCACCCTAAAACTAACTAACTAATCCCTAAATTAACCATGATGGATTTTCTATAAAACTCACTCCACTTTAGAATCTCACGGTAGCCAATGTATATTTTCTACCCAGAAATGTATGGTGGTGATAACAATATAGCTTGGTTAACCATTGTGAATTTAAATTTGACGGGACCAAGTCAAGGTTACTTATCTCAAGTTTTGTCGAATTGAGAACAAAATAGGCCAACATCAAGGAATTAATAATATTCCTCCTCCCTTACTTTGTCCTGATAGCTAGGGTTAAGCTAGCTCTACATCTCGCATAAGCTTGGTTCAATTTTCTCTTGAGCCAAAAAAATAAGGGGGATCAAACCCTTAGTATCCTCTTATGAGCACCATAGAGCTACTTGATGTTGGGCCAGAACATCAAGCCACTCTTCTTCATATTTTGTAATCATAGGTAAGGTTTTAGATGCACCTAAACTGTCATAGTGTGCACTTTTTGGTAAAGGTTCGAGGTCCAAATCAGGTGCATTTTCACTATATGGCTCAAATTGAATTTCAAGCAATGAAGGGATCATACTTGGGCTGTCCATTGAGAGTGTCCCTTAATGGCTTAATATCCAAATCATTTTTACTTCCTCAATGGAGGTGTCTATATTATAATTGGAATGAGTGAGACATGCCTTGAGTGGATCAATACTAGCAAAGGGTAGGGATGGTGTAGACACTTGACCCTCTATCTCAGAAGAATCTTTAGAGTTAGATATTATTACTATCCTTAAATAGTTGTTGATGGGCTTCTCATAGTCCTCAACTTATTATTTTTCTTCACCCCTTTCTTTAAATGTAATAGTTATTTGATCCCTTTGGGATTCCATTTGTGAAGTAGATCATTGAGTCACTTTTATATATAACCTAAGGGTCTCTTTCAATGATTGCTCCATCTGCAATAGAAGAAACGACTAATACTACTCATACTATTGTGGCATTGGGATACTTTGAAAGGGTCGAGCAGGGTGGAACCATGATGATCTGCCCTAATAATCTTAAGACCATGTTTGTTTGGGATGCCTAACCCATCTAGGATAGTTAGTCTCATCATAATAATAATTGCTAGGGTTTGGGAATGCATTGGGTGCATTCACTTTCTTCGAATAATATGCATTGTCTGTGGAACTTGACAACCATGAAGTAATGGGATATGTTGGGTTGGAATAGTTGTAACAATTCTCCTATCAAAGCTGTGTGGATGACTTGGTAGCTTGACTAAAGCATTTAACCTATTCAATTCACTATCCATCCTATTGGCCAATTTATCTAATGCATTGGACAAATTAGGGTTATACCCTATCTTTGTCTCATACATTTATTCATAGCATAAGGGTTGAGGAGTGAAATAGTATGAAAGTGGTTTTTTATCCCTTGCTTCATGGGCATTTATTTTGGCAAGGTTAATATAATCTTCTTGAGTATGTAACCCTTGCCTAAGTTGAGTCAACTTTGTATACAACAAAAGATATTTATTATATACAATGAAAGAGTGCCACTTTGTCCTTTTGTCTTTTTTGTCTCTTTTTTTTTGTCTTTTGTCTTCTTCTTCTTCTTCTTCTTCTTTTTTCTTTCTCTCTACCTCATTTAGGGAAGGCCTAAACTAGATAATGCAATGTATATGAAAAATGATGCTAACAAAAAAAGGCACACAATAAATCCTAACCATATGAAAAACAATTTGAAAGGTTGATTTTTCTTTTTTTTCTTTAAAGGAATGGCTTTTAGGTTATATCTAATGTAGGTAACTCCTCCTCTCTTTCAAAGTTTCCCTTTGCTTACTAGTTAGATCATACCTTGATCAACCACTTCACACCCTCCTCAGTCAGTCATAGTTGATCTAAGTCATCAAATATGTTAGCAAAGTTAGTTATTAAATGCCAACATAGTTGATCAAGTAGGGGCTAACGAAGTGGTAATAGGTTGCCTCCTTCCAAGAGGATCCTATGAGCTCATTAGCTACTATAAGTCTCTTCTAAGTTGGTTTTAAATTAATTTTTGAGCTTAGGGTTATGATAAGGTGATAATTAACATAGGTGGGCCAAGGAATGGTAATCACATCCACCCTTGATCTTATAGGGGTAAGTTCCCTTACTAATTTATTTAAGCATTCCCACACAGTTCAATCAATGTATATTTACCTCAAAGCATGTAAACGTGCCTTAATATGTAAGGAAAGCAATAAATCTATCATAGAATGCAACAAGTAAGGAAATGGTTTCTATATGCTCTACACTACCATCCAAATGCAACAAAATTAACTATCCAACTAATTGAGGAATTAAAAAGAAGTTAGAATAGCTCACAATGGGCTCCTGGAAATTTTCTTCTCGTACAAGGGTGGGCCTATGTATAGGCCACCTCTTCTAGCTTAGGATGACCCACCCTTGACCTGTGTTATCACAACCCTTTAATTTAAACTTAAATGAATTGAGGTGTATAAAAATTTACAAGCATGCCCTCACTACAATGCACTCAACTAAAAAATTATAATAGTAAACTAATCTAAGGCCTTCCTCCAAGTCTTTATTGTCCACCAAATTCCTATAAAAATGAAAAAGAAAGTATCAAATTCTTCAAGAATAAGGAAAGTATCCAAAAAATAAAGAAAGTATCCTATATGCTATAACAACCCTAAAATTTTACTATTCCATGATCAGGTTATGAGGTATCAAGAAGTATATCTTTTAATAGGATAATAATCTGGAACTAAAACTAAAACCATTAGATAGTATTCAGAAAATGAAATACAACAAGCAAAAGAATGTTAAAAATAGAGTTAGAATGAGGAAGTTATGGGACTTCAAAGTCAAGGCTATTTTGGAAATTATCAAATCTGAATTCTACTTATTAATACAAATCCAACGATACTAAGTTTGTTGAAATCAAAGGTTGGACGAATAAATGTTAATTTTCTTACAGAGCGGTATTTTAGTAATTTCCCTAGAGGACCCCACGTGCAGAATTCCAAGGTCTACTAGTAGAAGGACGTCAAAAAACCCATCATGAGTGGAGGTCACACACATGTGACTGAAATGATGATGTTTCATAAGGGAAAAACATCATTAACATAAACTAAATTAAAACAAATAATTTATAATTAGTAAAAGGAGGGGGCCATATTGATATTGGCACTCCCCTTTTCTGTGACTTTCCAAAAGAAGAATAGATCACATGATCTGTCCTCCAGCCATGAAACCCGACACTAACAACCCTAACCCTTCTCCTCCACATTGCACAACCTCCCTTGATCCGAACCAAGGTCAAACTGTTGACTATCACTCTTTTCTTTTCCCCCCTTCATTCTTCTCTCTCTAACGCAGCCTGATTCAGTCGACCGTACAGATGTCCTCTCTCTCCTTTGGTTACTCTAGTTTGCCTTAGTGCTTTCCTACCTTGTGTAGTGCTCTTACAATTTTTGACAAAGAAGAGGGTTACAGAGGTAAAACCAAATTGCTCTCCTGCATGGTAATTTCTCCTCCTACTCCTCCATTCCCTCTGCTTCTCATTTTTCTTTTTGTTCCATCTCTATTTGAATTTTCAAAAAATTTCACCCTCTCTTTGGAGGTATCTGCTGTCCAAACCCTTGATTTCTTATTTCCTCACATTTGCTTTCGTATTCTAACTCAGTTTCTAGTTTCGATTTGTTTTTGTTGGAATTGAGATAGAAATCGTCGAATCTGTTGAATTCTAGGGTTTTATATGTGGAAAATTATTTGATCTTTTAAAATCTAGGGATTTTACTGCAAGAAGGATGTTTTACCAGTAGTGGATCTCTTTTCTTTGTTTCTTGGTAGTATTGTTACTTTTAGGATGTGATTTTTGGGGGAAGTGATTGGTGATGGTCTTTGTTTTGAGGGTTATCTTGTTTAACAACAAGCAAATTCTCTTGAGGACACCTTTGGACCACTTAATTGCTGAATTCTTTGAGAGGAGCATCAAGGCGCTAGATGTCTGTAATGTTATCCCCGATGAAATCGAGCAGATCCGACAGTGGTAGAAGCACTTGGAGATAGTCCTGTTGGTTATGGATTCTCACCAGAGGATGCTTGGAAAGGGACAATTATGTCCAGCGAAGAAAGCATTGACAGAGTTAGCTATTGGGATGGTGGATGAGAAGGATTCTTGTTTGATTCTTGCATAGAGGAATTGGCCTTTTGGTTATAACACCACCAGCAAGGATCATCATTTTGCCGGGCATTTTGCTCCCTCTCCTAGGGCATTTCTCACTCGTGGTTAGCTGCTTGATAGCTCCAGGCCATCGCGAACAACCTCACCTCACTTAACAATGAGATAACAACAACAAATGAGCTTTTGGTCCCTATTTTCACAATGAATACAGTCCTTTTATTTGTAATGTGGGTTCTTGTTGCTGTGATTCCTTGTCAAGACCATGGTCTCCAAGTGCATTTCTTGGTCCCTCGCCACTTCTTGTGGGCAGCATCGATACTATTGCTTCATGAACGAATTCTGGAAGAATCAAAGAAGAGAGAGAGAGGAAGAATTCAAGTGGGTTATTGAGGGAGATCCACCAGATTGAGAAGTGTGCCCGCCATATGAAAGAATTGACTGATGCAGTTCATTTTCCATTGACAAAGGCACGAGAGTTGGAGGTGAAGTGGGGAGTACAAGAGTTGGGTTAGGTATGTGATGCTTTGAAGAAGGATTGGATCCCCTTGAACGCTAAGTGAGAGAAGTGTTCCATAGGATTGTGTGCAACTGAACTGAAGGTCTTGATTCTTTGGGCAAATCACATAATCCAGAGTAACTTATTTTATGCAGTAGCTTCAGGTGTACAATTTTGGAAATATGCAATGCTTGTTTTATTTGGTTTCATGGGATGCAACCCGTTGCAAGAAGGAAGAACAAGGAAGGACATATATCAAAGGTACCCATCGACATTAAGGTTAACCAGATTGAAGCGCACGGGGTCGATCGTGAAGAAGATGGCGATTAAAGCCAATGGAATCCAATGAACACATTAGATGAAGTAGGTGAAAATTTAAGACAACATGTTTAAATAATAAGATGCATGTTCTAAACATGATCTTATTTTTTATTATAGATGTTATGAAACTAAAATGGTAAGATTGATATTCGACATGCTTTAAATTGAAATGACAAAATAATGTTAATTAAAAGAATTGCAAGTTATAATTGATGCTTATGACTTGTACATCATGTATGTGAATTGTGAAATTATGTTTATGGTACATGGGTGCCATGTCAGTATTGATGATGTATGAGTCTAGGTTTATAGGATACATCCTTGGTGGGTTATCACCAAATAAGTGAGGATGTCATTCTTGTTATGAAATATATGAACGGGCGAATTGCCTGCTATTATGATTATCTTACATCTGGACATGGAGGCCTGAGAGTTTTGTTTTATACAGGCATATGCCTGAGGGTGCTATGTTAGGGGAATTATGAGGGTTTGGCCACCCACTTCCCAAAATTTGATTGTATGATGATACCTTGCCCTATGAGAGGCTAAAAATCAAGTGGCGCAATTATGGGAAGGCCCCATTGTGAAAGTCCTATCTCCCCATATGGGCAGTGACACAATATTTTCCATCATGGTATTAGTGGTGAACATGGCAGTTATCCGAGCACACTAGTACGGTTCAGACTACAACATGGCATTCCTTATATTTGATGCACTATGGTGCTTATATTATGACATTGTGAGATGCCTTATATGATATGGCATGATGATATGCCTTATATTGTTTTCCCAGTGCTGTCTAGAGGATTGTGGACCTCGTATAGTGAGGGGCATGAGGATTATAATGATATACCAGTAGAGGCTAGATGATTATGAACCCCACATGAGGAGGGGTATGATTCTAAAACCTAGTATAGTCTGGGAATGTAAATTAGATGACAATGATTATATTAATAATTTTGTATGTCTTTTCACAATTTCCATATATGTGTATTATTGTTATATGCATATGATTGAGGGAGTAGTTTCATATAAGTTTTCATGGGTATATAAAAGGGTAGAGCTGTTATGCAGAGTATGGTTCATGGAATTGGATTAGTTTATTTAGATAACAAATAATAATTAAAGATGTTTGATAAATCAATGGGAAGGCCTCCATGTTGTATCACTTAACAGGAGATTGTACACTTTTCATCAACCGAAAATGCACTAAATTACCATCAAGCTTTTCATCCTCTATGTTCCAACTTGCCACTAAATCCAATGATCCTTAGGAATGAAGTAAACCAAGGAAAGAGGAGTCCTAACACTTTGTCCCTAAATAATCACCACCCAAGAAAGAAAGAAGAATGATGAAAAAGGAAGTACAAAAGGTTATTGCATTTTTCCTAAGCCTAAAACTCTTTATTAAAAAGAGGGGAACTTTAGAGAGATTAGATAAAGAGGCGATTAGAGGTCATTAATATTTAAGGAAGTTGAACCATAGAGGACACTTCCTTCCTTAAAACATGAAATAGAATAAAAGAAAACAATTTGGAGATAGTGTCCCTTGTTTTAAGACTCACCCATTCTTATCCTTAGGAGATGAAGTGATAAGTAGGTACATGGAGTATCCCTACCCCCCAACATGAATGCCTTTAGCTAGGAACATTGGTGCCTTATGGATGTATTTGCAATTTTTCCTCGACCTTAATTAACAAATTAGAAAGTTTCCTTATTTCTAAGACTCCTTTTCTTTTTCTTAGTCCAACACCTAAAAAGAAATTAGAAAGAGAAAAACAAGAAAGATGCATTATCTAACTAACAATGATTATGCATGAAACCTAAAATTAGAAAGCAGTGTGTGAACAAGGAAATAGAAGGTGTATGGAATTAGAAAGTGGATAAAATAGGAGGGTGGAAATAAAAAGTAAATGAAGAATAGGAAGTGATGAAATTAAAACAATGTAAGAGTGTATGAGTGCATGAAGGAAAGTGAGGAAGATGTGGAAATGGAAAATGTAAACTATCATTGCAACGAAAATTCCATGTGTGTGCTTATGTATGTGTGTGTGTGGGTGTGTGAATTAGAAAGTGGTCATGTTTACTAAATGCAACTAAGATGCATGAATTTACATGACTTTCTAAACTAAGAATGGTTTCTAAATCTAATGAACTAACATGCATGAAGTTTCTAAAATAATATTACAAAGTAAGAAAAGGGAATTAGAAAGTCAAACATGGTCAAATGTGGGTTTCTAAATTGGGAAAGTGCTACTTCTAAGAATCTACAAAGCAACTAACACTAAAATGGACCTAAACTAATCCAAAAACATTTCTAATGTATATATAAAACAAATTAACAAGTTTCTAAAAATACAAAGAAAGAAAATCTAAGATCAAAATAAGGAATTCAAAATTTAAAACTACCCTACTTCTTAGTGCTTAAAAACATGGAAACTAAGCAAGCTAAATAGAAAACTATGGAACAACCTACATCTACAAAGTAAGTCTAACCTAAGGAAACAAAACTAACTCATTATACTACAATAAATGCAACCTAAACATGATGCTAAATCAACCATGCATGTGAACTTCAAAAAGACACAACCACCAAAAATAGGTGGAATTCGTTGAAAATTCTATTCCCATGTACATGAAAAACCTAATTGAATGGAAAGGAAACATGATCTACAACTAAATTACTTTAAGATGAATGGAATTACTATGCTAAACATGAACTATAAAGCAAGGAAAGGTGAGAATATAAGATGCAAAACTAAGAAAAACCTACAACTAATTCATGTGAAAATCTGAGTGACATGAAGGATGATGCATGCAACTACATTAGTAATCTAAATATGCAAAACCTAGATGAATGCATGCTTAAAAAACGTGAAAGGAAAAGATAGAAGGTCGTAGAGAAAAAAGAAAAAGAAAAAGAAGAAGAAGCAAGAAAATGAATTGGACTAGGTTGAGAGGTTACCTTTATCTCCAAGGAATTTAATCATGAAAGCTTGAAGGGAGCTTGGGTGATGGTGATCTTCCTCCCCTATTTCTCCATTGAATTGGCTATGAATTGTAGGGAGTTGAAAGATGTTTAGGCCATGCAAATCACTTATATTTATATATTTCTAGCTTAAGGGGTTAGGGAATTCAAGGGTTGAGATCAAGCCACTTAAGTTGATTTTGAACCAATGGCTAGATGGGAGGTGTGGAATTAAAATATAGGAATCAAATATGAGAATGGAAGAAATAAGATACGAATGGAATGAGAAAAGGTAGAAGAAAATCTAAGAGAACATAGGAAAGGTGGATAGGGTTTCCTTATATGCTTCACTTCAATCCTACCATATAGATCATACTTACCTTTACTTGAATGGATGGGATCCACTAATGGCATGTACACCTTCTTTAAACTTCATTCTTTCTCCACCATTGGATTGGATTGCCCTAGGATGAATGACCTTGATTCTTGAAGATCTTCATATGTGCATGTGGACCAATTGTACTTTAATATCTTGTTTATATAAGACATATTCTCAGTGGTTGATTCTTTATCTTGTTGGTTGAGTAAGAGAGAGAAAATAAGCAAAAAGTCTTCATGTGGTTCCATTTTTCTTTTTCTTCTTTTATTATTGATAATATTTTATTGCATATGATTCCAATGTATATGAATTAAGATTCTTTTATAAGCTTCCATAGGTGGTGACACGTGTGCAATTGTGTTTGAATTTGAAAATTGTCATCTTTTCACCTCTATTTGAGTTGGACTTGAATATAGGGTTTTTTGGCCATTCTAACTACAACAGTGATATCCAATGATCCTTTTGAACCTCCAGGACTTCACTTATGGCATGTGTGACCATTCATGTAACTTAGAATGTGAAAGTTCTCTTTCTAGGGTAAAATTGGCAATTTTATGCATTTTTCACATTTGCACTCTAGAACTAAAAAATAGTAGAATTAACCCTAACTAGTGATAATTAAGTGATTTATAAGCCTAAAAGCTTCTAAATATGGAGGTATGTATGTAATATTCCTATATCCATCAAATACCCCCAGACTTATATTTTGTTAATCCTCAAACAAAACTATTGAAAAGAAATACAGAAATCTAAAAACAAATCCTAACCACCATTCCAAGTATTGTTGTCTTCATTTAGTGTATGTGGAAGCCTTTAAACCCCTAGGTTACCGCTAGTGGATGAGTTGTAGTCTTGTGTTGCTTGTACTATTTTTAAAGATAATCTTCAACTATCTCTACATATTTCCAAAACAATTGGTTAATGGATATATTATAGGGTTTCAATAGGGTAATGGTTGTTTGGCTAACATAGAAAAGGCTTATATTTTAAAGGCTTAAGGGGTTAAATCATGGAAATGTAATATAGGAAGGTTAAAGGCTATGGGTTTATTGAAGATGTCCTCTATCATTTCTTAGGATTCATATTAGTCCTTTTCATTCATCTCATGACTTGTGTTGCTTGTACTATTTTTAAAGATAATCTTCAACTATCTCTACATATTTCCAAAACAATTGGTTAATGGATATATTATAGGGTTTCAATAGGGTAATGGTTGTTTGGCTAACATAGAAAAGGCTTATATTTTAAAGGCTTAAGGGGTTAAATCATGGAAATGTAATATAGGAAGGTTAAAGGCTATGGGTTTATTGAAGATGTCCTCTATCATTTCTTAGGATTCATATGACTTAAACATAAATATAAACACAAGAGATAATTGGTATAGTCTATAAGATGTTTTCCTAATGGTTGACCAAGATGAAGAACAATGAGAAAAACAAGGAAATTAGTGTTTACTGAAGAAATTTTTGAATTTATTTATAAACCTTTGTTGTGATTTTTAAGTTAACTCACAAGCACCTGAATTGGTTATAGTAAGTTCATGCAATGGAGGTCCATCCCACAAGGAATCAAATGGTTTGTGCGATTTGTGGGTACTTACTTAAAGTACTTAGCCTAACCAAGATAATGAGATTTTTAACAAAAACTAAGAATGGAAATTTGACATAAGTACAAAATATGAAATATGTAAAGAATCTAAAATAAGCTAAACTTAGAAACTTTCTTAAAAACATACTTTCTAAAGATAAAACTTTCCTAAATTTAAACTTTCTAAAAATTAGAAGTTTCCTAAATTAAAACATTCCAACAACGAAAATTAAAAACTCACTTTGCTCAAAATCATCAAGAATAGTGCTCATAGTTCATGTAATGCCCGAGCAATTTACGCTATTTAATGGGCATTCTATAGGAAATGAACTATGTTGAACGTTTTACTTTATTTAAAATAGTAAACAAAGGAATCTGTGAGGAAACTTAGTACCATTAGATTCTATTTGAAAAATGGAATCCAATGCCTCAAAGAATGCCAAAAACGGAGTTCGTATGAAGAAGTTACAGCCGTTTAAAGATCAGGGGCAGTTCTGTAATTTAAACAGAAAACGAAAAAGAACGAAAAATGTATGGGACCGTTTTGATAACGGCACCCCCTATCGTCTTCCACCTCCATATTTCTCCAAAAACCCTCCTTTCACAATTTTTCCAGAAAACACAGGGGAAATGGCTGCACCGCCATTGAGGGGCACCGCCTTCTTCCCTCTATAAATACCCCATCTCCCCCCTCTTCAAAATCACGTTTTTCCAGTTGTTTGGGACTGGGGTTTCTCGCAAAAATCGGAAACCCAGTTCTCTGCAATTTTCGGCAACGGCCAGGCCCGAGTCAGGCCGGCCATTCCTGTCTCCCCATTCCCCTCTCTTCCCTTTCCGATCTTGGCATTGGGGTTTTCTCTTCATGAAATTCCGGCGACAGAGGATTTTCAGAACCAGAACGGAGGTTCTACCACCGGCGATAGGCACTCCATGGCTGCCCAGGTAAGCCATTTTCCCCCTTCCCTTCCGTTTTGCTTCCCCCAGGCCAAGATCCATGTTGGATCTGGTCCTATCCCAGCCAGTTTTTCCAGTCGGAGAAGACGAAGACCGGTTCCAACCGGCCTTGAACGATCTAGGCGTCCCAGGGACACCATACTCCATGTGCACTTGGGACAGGGTCCCTAGGATGCGTTCCAGGTGTACGACAGTGGGTACACTGTTCTTAGGTGCGGTCTTCGGGCGCGCGCGCAACATGGGGCACAGGTCCTGGCTCAACCAAGATGCATTAGGTGCCCTAGGAGCTGAGACGTGCCATGTACACCAAAGGTGCATCCGTGCGATACCGTCTAGGATGCGCGTCATAGCGCGTCGCTTGAGCATGCATGTGACCATGCAAAACACGGTCACTGGCACGGCCTTTGGGCGCGCACGCACGTGAGGCGATCACGGTTCAACCAGGATACACGGTTATCCTGGGAACTGGGACACGCGGAACTAATGAGACTTTAAAGTTAGGATCAGAGGACAATTTACAAAGTTTAACTATTGAATAGTAAATCCATATCATAGGATCTAGCCTGACAATACATTAGGCATGGACCATGGACCCTAAAAGGCAGATCTAGCGATCTAATGTCTAAATAGAATGAAATTAATAAGGACTTCTTGTATCCATTCATACCCAGGAGTTTATAAATGAGACTCAGGGATGGGTTGAAGTGATAAAGGATGCGACTCCAAGAGACTTTGAGGTAGGTGCTCTATCGCTACTAGGCTTTTAAAAAGAGCCATGATTGTTTTGCGAATGCATGTTTTAAGTATAAGTTATATGACTTGTTTAGCATGACTTAATTTTATAAATGAATTCAGCATGCATATGACAAATACATTATGCATAGATATGTTTTGCAAATGATTGCATATATTGCTAAGACATGTGCTACATGCATAGATTGCATGATAAGTGTAGTCTTGGCCGATGAGGGTGGGCTGATGAGGGCAGGCCAGAGAGAATTGACAGGCTTCTAGGCTGGCAAGCTTCTAGACTGTCAGGCTTCTAGGCAGGGTTATACTTTGAATGCGAGACTAGCATGAGCAAATTTTATGCATTGCATGCATGTTTTGCAACCGATTGCATAAATTTCATGATTTACGATGAATAAGTGTCATATGCCTTGTGGAGGCATATGACCCTGTGTACCTAGGTACCCAGGGACCACACGACGGCGAGGTCGTGGGCATAGTTGGGCCCTATGGTTTGAGGATTTACTTGCACTGCATATGGCATGACATGAGGTTGGTCGACCATACCATATATCCATGAGTTGGATTCAGTTGAGCATCTTAAGCATATCATTATGTTTATGATATATATATATATATATGATACTTTCGACTTGGATTATGCTATTCTTTTAGTTGTTAGTATTCCCGTTGGACAATGGTTTTTAATATCGATATTCAATATGAGTGTTCAAACATGCACATGTTTTAAAAAGCATATGATTTTAAACATAGTATGCATTGTAAAACTAGTAGTGATAGACTTCTACTGAGTATAGTATATACTCACCCTATCCTTAACATTTTTCAGGATAGCTCCATGTACGAGTAGAAGACGCCTATGTTAGTGCTACGAGCAAGTAAATCAAAAGGAGACAATCATACATGTAAGTAAACACTCTACCCTTTGGACATGTATTTGTATGTATTTATAGTTGGGCTGTGAGCTGTGACTGGATAGACCTGGGGAAAAACATTTATGATTTCTAAAGTTTTTCAAAAACTACTTTGGTTGTTGTGAAAGCAAATGACACTCGGGGTTTTCAAAATGAGTTTAAAACTAAAGATTTTCCACTGCATTGCATTGTTTTCATAAAATGGTTTTCAAATAGGGATGCATCCCGCCTTAGGAATTAGATATTACATTTAAAAATGCATGGGAAACCCGGGTCATCAAAGTTCATGATGGAAAGATAAATCAAGAAACAACAATTGGAAACTAATGAGTAAATGCTTCCACATCATTGTGGAAAGATGATCAATCAAAGCTATAATGCCTTTTAGTCCTTCTATCACAAACAGAAGAATGGCATACAGTCCTACCATCAGAACATAGGAATGGCATATAGTCATGCCATCTAGTACACAGGTCTAGACTTTCGAGAGTAACTAGTATGTCCAACATGCCCATAATCCATAACCAAACTCTTATGCTCATATTGCCTTATTATCACCCCAGGCAAATTCCATGACCCCTATGTCAACTTGTGGATATCTCATAGTCTAATCCTCTCTTGATCTCATGGAGGCACCCAGCTATCTTTGATTTCCATATACTTAAAATAATATTGTTTGGTATGGTTTAGGTCATCATAGTTGGAGGTATGATATCCCTTAAAGTATGAATGAATCTCAAAAAATTTAAACCTAGTTAATGCATTAGGTTTAGTTATATAAACTTTCTTAGGTATATAACCATTTAAGTTATAGGTTTCCAATATAATGTTTTTTATTTTATTTTTTATAATTGTTCCATTATGCTTTAAAGAAATTAATGATTCTTTCACTATTCCATTCCTTATTCATTTCCTGGCTAAAATCCCTAGGTGATAAGATTCCCTTATCCTTAAACCAGCCATCAAATTGGAGACATAAAATCCTTCCAAAAACAAGACCCATGTCTTTACCCATGAGTAAACATGTACTCTTACTTGAAGGCATGTTTCATCTAGGTGAGTAAGTTTATGGTCATAAGCTCCCCAGTTTCCAATCAAGTATGCCATAGGTTATTCTTAGATTCCAAATCCATTTTCCAAAACTCAATTTAAGAATAAGTAAGAAGGCCTCGGACTGGTCACTAAGTATCTTTAGGAGGAGAGTAGGTTTACAACACCCACTCTCTCTCTCTCTCTCTCTCTCTCTCTCATACACATGCATTGGGTTCACTATCAAGTTCCTACTTCCATAAGCTAAATCTTGATGCCAAAATTTTGGAGATTCTATTGAAATCATATGTACACATCTTAGGACAGTTACATATGGTTTAGCTACTGCTTTGAGGTAGTTTCACCATCCATCATCAAGGTGTAACACATAACGGTCCTGCTAGAATTCTGCAGGAACAACACCCATTCCCTACTCCATATACCCCTTTAACGTCGAATGAAAATTGGAAAATTTCATGTTACAAAATTATATTAATGTTCAGAAACATCCTTACCAATTTTACGCAAGTTTTAGATTCATTTAATGTATTAGATAGGTGTAGGTATTCATATGGTTCCTGCTAGAATTTTCTCTTCCACATTTACCACTTAACCCTCACTTAGACCACCTCCTACTTGCTTCAATTTCTTGTTTGAGCATGGAAATTGCACCATAGCTTGTGTATTAGAGTGAACAGTACAATTCTAGGAGTTTGAGTGTTCATGTTACTGCCATTTAGCTGGGAGTTTCCATATTTTTCAAGGTTAAGTTCCTCTACTCATTTAGAGTCCATTAGAGTGTGCTACTTATACGTAGTTTTAAGATTAGCTTAAGTTACTCTTTTGCGGAATTTTATGCTCGGTGTGGTCACCAGAAGTCTTATTGACGTTTATAAGCACACAACCATGGAGAAAATTCCATCATTTAATGCCCAACTGGTTTAAAAAATAGGTACTTCTCTGCTGGAAATTCCTGCAGGGATGTTCCACCATGTCCACCCAAAAGATGGTGAGAACTTGGCCTAATTCGACCATTTATTTCCTAAACCTCAACTAACTAATAGAGTTATCAGTTAGTAGCAAATCCCCCAAGAATTGTCCTTTCATATCCCTAGTAACCAAATGCCAAAAGCCATCAACATAAGGTACCACCATGCTGGAAATTCTGTAGGGTGCACAACATCTCAACTCTGATCTCACTCAACTCTCCACCAAAACCACCTGTTCCGGTCATGGAACTTTAACCAACTGATAATTTTATCAGTAAGTAACATTGTCAATATAAAACCCTTCATTTCATCATTCATTCAAGGGCCTAAGGGCTTCCAACAGTTGATGCTTCTTGGCTGGTTTTTCCTGCAGAGGGCAGCATCGCATCAACCACTCCAATTCACAATGTGTTTATATTCATTTTAAGGCTGAAATTTCTAGAATCATTGATCATAGTATAAATAATCAATTTGGAATAGTTTCAATCATGAAAAAATTCATCAAATATGGTGAAAGACGTGTGTTTACTGCTAGAGATTCACTGCTCATTTCAGCCACTAGGCAGTCTTAAACATGGCATTCAAAATTCAACTAAAAGAAAGCATTCAAGCAGGTCCAAGTTGGATCTTATTTATACAAAAAGTTTCTGAATTTACTGTATAAGATAATCCTTGAATTCATTCTAAGAAAAGAGTAACGTGGACCTAAGCCAGCATGTTCCAAAAGTATCCCAACAGTCCACACGTAGAATGTAGTGAAAACCATGTAAAAGTAGTTTAAAATTCTAACTTGATTCCTAGTTTTTTTTTTCAAGGCTAAAACCAAGAAAATATTAAACTCCTCCCAAATTCCCTTTACCTGTAACTGAAGCTCCCAAATACCTTTATCCAACAGCCTCAAGAGAGCTCCCCACTGCTGCATGTCTTCAGCCTCGGGCATGCTTCTCTTCTTCCTTCAAATTACAGCTCCAATGCACCCAAATTATCCACCTTGAAGCTCAATACAAGCCACTAATTTTTCACCCTTTCTTGCACATTTTATAGTTGTTCTCCTTCGTTTTTTTTTTTTTTTTTTTTCCCTAGACCCTCTAGTTTATATGGCAGCTACCCTGGCTGCAAACTTTTCTGCTCCAAGCTTGAAGACGCCTTTTTTCTTAGCAGGGTCTTCCACCTAGAAATCCTTCACCACCACCAGATTTGCTTCTTGGGTCCTCCTCTAATCCATGTTTACATGTTCTAACATCAATCTCTGAGAGTTTCTCTTCCTTCCTCCAGCTATCCCTACTAGTTTTCTTCTCCTTGAAATAACCTTAAATGGGAAGAACCAAGGAAACAAGTATTGAAGTAGGCGTGGAACACTTAAAAGAGGTTTGCTTCAAGGGGAAAACCATAGAAGTCTTTAAGGGAAGAGGGGGAATGCAAAAGAGGAAAATGTAGAACACCTTTAGAGGAAGAGGGAGGAGCCACTTTTTTAGGGTGTCTCCGCTCCCAGAAGAATTGCCCATACATGGTAGCCCTAGGTCCCTTTATATATTTGTCTGCCTTTTGATTTTTCTAGGATGTGATCCTAGGGTCGAGCGGATTAGAGGTAGAATATAAGGTTGAGATAAGTTCTAGGGCAGCTAAGAAGTCAAGATAAGCAAGGTAGGAAGAATACACACACACACACATATATATATCTTGGTGGTTAAGAAAGAGAGATAGAGGTGGGGGAAAATGGAAAGATAAGGGGAAAGGAAGGGAATGAGGTGGGGTGAGGGAATTGGGTAGATTTAGTATGGTGGGATTTTAAGAAAGTAAAAAATCATGGAAGGCCTTTTTAGTTAGAAATAAGTTAGAAAAATGGAATAGAGAAAGTGGAGAAATAAGGAGTAAGGATGAATTAGAAAGTGTGATTTGCTAGATAGGCGAGGTGGTCATTTAGGATTGCTTGGCTAGTTGAGGTAGTATTTTAAGAAGGTGGGACTCTTAGGTAGGAAAAATTCGTAGTGGTCTTGTATGGTGAGGTGGAGAGAGAGAAAAAAGTGAGAAAATCATGGAAAAAAAAGAAAAAATAAAGTGGGTTCCTGCTATTGCTTCATATGCTATCTTAATTAATTGTATTTTTCCCTCAAATATATTCAAAATAACCCTTAAAATCCCATGGATATTTTCTTTAGATTTTCCTCCAATCATGGATTTGCATGTAGCATGGCGCATGTGACTTGATGGCTTGCTTTGAAAGCTCATTTGGCTTGGCTTGATGGTAGGCTTTAGAGGCTCTTTTGACTTGGCTTGGTGACTCAACTTGCTTGGCTTTGATGGCTAGCTAGTCTACTTAGCTTGTCACCTTATTCATGGCTTACAAGGTTTAGGTGACTTAAGTGAATCCTATGCAAAGGTGGTGGACTTTGTATGGCTTATACATTGGGCCACATTAGTCACCTTTGACTTCTCAAGTCTATCCTTTGCATGCCTTAATGTGATCTTGATCTTATGTTGGAATGATGACATTTAAGTCTTGGCTCTACCTTTTGATCTTAATCTTCAATTTTCATCTTGATCAATCTCGATGATTGAATCATCATCTTGACTCCTACAAAAAGTCAAAAAACCTAATTGAATCCTGGAAAAAATATGATTATTCACATGCTTACCCTAGATTATCTTGTGAACCTATAAATTATCAAGTATTTGATTTATTAGGTCAGAAATGCATGTCTTATAATTTTTGGCCAAAAATCCTAATTTATTGCTATAAGTTATAACATATGGGAAGGTAATTAGTTACTTATTATACAATTTTGGAAAATCATCATACACCCCCAACCAGCATTTTTCTAGTGCCAAGCAAAAAATGTGGAAAATCATAAGTAAACAAAATGGTTGTAATTTTCATAGGTAGTCACGATTGCATTTAGCACATGCAGCATGCCCTTGAACCCCTAGGTTACCCATAGTAGACTAGTTATGCCTCATGAGGGTTTGGAATGAATATACCTACAAAATTTCATAAGGTTGAGTCCCTTATTTTATCTCAAATAACCCTCAACCATTAGTACTCTCCTATTTTTAAAACCTTAATAGAGATGAATGAAAATTCTATAAACTATCCACATACTAAAGTCCTTTTATTATAGTTACCTCTTGAAGTGCCTGTATATGTACATCCACATAAGTTAGGACTTTTAATTAGATATGCTTATATTTTATTGAAAATATGTTTTGACCTTAGTTCTCACAGGTATACTCTACAAAATGAAGCTCTTAGAGAAAGGGGTTAAACATACTTCTCTCCCTATGTGACTGGATTGAATAAGGCCAATGGTTCACAAAAATTTTTAGTATGAAGAGACAAAGGAATATGATCCATAAGAGTCGATATTATTATCAAGATTAGTTGGGATAGTGTATCTTAATTCCTTCTATTTATATCCTTATTAAGGCTATTTTCCACCTAAGATCCATAGGTCTTTAGTTAGGACAAAATGTAGGCTTGGGGTAGGTTTAGAAAAAAAGGATATAGTGATTCAAAGTTCTAAATTGCGTAGAGGTATTCTTTCGATTGTTGGACAACATTGACTATTTTGTAGTTATTATCTCTTTCTTTTCTGATATTTGTTTCTTTTCATTTTTCTTTTGAACGCTTTGAAAGAAAGACTTTTTGTTGTATGACTTTTAGTATTTTTTCACTTCTTTAACATTTGTCCTTTTTGAGCTCTTTCTACCTACTCTACTCATTTTTTAAAATAGGTGATGGATGTTTATTTTACTAGGTTTTTCTATGTTAAGGTAGATGGGGTTAAGAAGGAAAAGGTTTAATAATATGCTCAAGGGGCTAACTAGTAGTATAATGTATAGGGTAGGTTCTGTGTCTTTGGGCTAAGCAACACTAGCCTATATCCTTTCCTAAGTTTCTTAAAGCCTATCATATTCAATAAACATTTTTGGAAAGAAAGCTATTACTCCTATTTATTCTTGGCAATTAAATAAAAAAACATATAGGATCAAACAAAGTTTTTTATGCTAAAGAAAATGTGGAATACTTAAAACCCTTAGTGTAACAGCCGGGCGGCCCACCCAGTAACGATATTGTTCACTTTCGATTGAAGGTGCCCGTACACTGCCAGCAGTCACGATTTTGTTCTTCCCCGCTAAGGGAAAATCAATCGTTATTGGTAGAGTCACTGTGACTCTTATCAACAGCCACAACTCTTCCCCCTAGCGATGTGGGATTAACTCTCAGTCCCTCCCACCTTCGTAGCTCAGCCTTCATCGTTATACGGTACCTTAGCTTTCATGGCAACGGTTCACCTCTCCCCCTTAGGGGACATGCATCCTCACGTGTTAACCATGAAACCAGGCGCCTACGTGTGGCCAGCCACACACTGGATGATGGGTTGGCTCTGATACCACTGTAAAAGTTGGGAGGCCCAACTAGTAATGATATTGTTTGCTTTCCACCAACAATGCCCATACCTCACCAGCAATCAAGGTTTTGTTCTTGCCCGCTAAGGGAAAACTGATCGTTATTGGTAGAGTCACCGCGACTCTTATCAACATCCCACAACTCTTCCCCTTAGTGATGTGGGAATAATTCTCAGTCCCTCTCGCCTTCGTACCTCAACCTTCACGGCACCGATTCACCTTCCTAATCCTTTAAATCTTCAAAGTCCACTGTCTTCTTCACTAGTTTCTCCACTCTTTCTACAAACCCCTCTTCTTTCTATGCATGGTTGGAATTCCAGCCTTTTTTTTTTCTTTTCTTCTCCATTATATACATAAAAAAAAAAAGGTGTCACATGGGACCAGCCAACTACCATGGGAAGGTTTACCCACATGGTTGGCTAGATCTACCCCATCCACGCTCAAATCTGATTGTGAACCATTGCTATGCAGGCTGAGGTACCATAGAGTGATGAAGGCTGAGGTACGTTGGCTGGAGTGATTGAGAGTTAGTCCCACATCGCTAGGGAGAGAAGTTGTGGGTTGTTGATAAGAGTTGTGGTGACTCTACTAATAACGACTAGTTTTCCCTTAGTGGGGAAGAACAAAATAGTAACCGCTAGTGGTGTATGGGTGTCGTCAGTGGAAAGTGAACAATATCATTACTCGGTGGGCTGCCCAGCTATTACAGTGGTATTAGAGCCAACCCCTGACCCGGTGTGGGCTAGTCAACACGTGGTTTCTAGGTACATGTGGGCGCAACACAAGGGGATGCGTGTTCCCTAAGGGGGCTAGGACTGTTGTTAAGTGTCGCTCGGCAGGTCTAAGAGCTAGTCCCACATCGCTAAGGTGAAAGTGACTGGGCTCTTGATAAGAGTTAAGAGGACTTTACATGCAATAAGGCCTTTCTCCGCGAGGGAAGAACAATGCTATGAGGGGACATGCATCCCTGCATGTCTTCACACGAGCATCCACATGCGGTTAGCCATCCACATCATGTTGGGTTAAGCTCTAATACCACTGTCACAGGCAGGCAACCCACCCAGTAACGATATTGTCCGTTTTCCACTAACGATGCCCATACATCTTTAGTAGTCACAGTTTTGTTCTTCCTCACTAAGGGAAAATCTATCATTACGCGTAGAGTCACTGCCACTCTTATCAACAGCCGACAACCCTTTCCCTAGTAATGTGGGACTAACTCTCAGTAATCTCCTGCCTTCGTACCTCAGCCTTCACTACTATATAGTACCTCAGCCTTCACAACAACTGTTCATTGTTTGGTTGTAAGGGGTGAGCAAAAACAATAGCTCACAATAGGGTGAAAAGTTAATACAAGTTGGAATGCCTAAAATGGGACGAGCAGTGGCATAAGTACAAGCATACATATAATTATACATGTATACATATATAGTTTCAAAAAAGAAGAAGATGGTTAATGCATTATGATAGCAATCACTAATGTCTACTAAATTCAATGTCAGCTGCAAGATCAAAATTAAGCTTACAAATCTATTAAAATCTACTTATTTACAAAATCAATGCCATTGAACTAAGGTGTAAAACCCCTGATCTGCGAATGCACAAGCCATGCCCACATCGCCGTGGAAAAACTGATCACTCCAATCATAATTAAAGTCATCAAGGGACAATGTGTCAACACTTATGAAATTAAGTTTTGGTATGTGTAGGAAACTTAGTCACAATATTTAGGAAAGAAGTCTTATTAGAAATCTCCCTCATTGTGACAAATGCCTCCTTGGAGACGCAGTGCTGGCCTGTCATCATCATCACATGATATGCAGGTGGCCACAAATGGGACCCAGGTCGACTCGGTGGATGAGGTCGTTGATCTCTTATTTTAGAGGATGACACAGAGATTGCGACCTCAGTTGGTACGTCCAGTGTAGGAGAGGTAGCAGACCTAGAGGGAGAGGAGCATCCTATAGCAGACAACCTCCTTGAGAGATTTAGCAGGATAGCTCTTAAGTTTTTAGGAAGAGATAGTCCAAAGGTTACTGACTCATGGCTATTCAATGTGGAGAGTATCTTTGAGGCCATGGTGGTGTTGGAGAATCATAGGGTGGCAATGGCCACTTTTGTCCTCACAGGTGATGTAGCACAGTGGTGACTGATAACTAGGAGGAGTTTCTTTGAGGGTGGTGACATTATTGCATGTGATGACTTTAAGACTTTTTCCTCAAGAAATCAGGGAACAACAAAATCATGAGGAAGCTAGTTGTATGAGTGGCCATTTTCATAGAGTAGACAATATTGTTGTATGTGGGAGCCACTGAGCTGTTACAGTGGTATCAAAGCTTAACCCCAACATGGTGTGGATGGCTAGCAACACGTGGGTGCTTGCATGAAGACATGCGGGGACGCATGTCCCCTAAGGGGGAGAGGTGAACTGTTGCCATGAAGGCTAAGGTACCATATAGCGATGAAGGCGAAGGTACAAAGGCGGGAGGGATTGAGAGTTAGTCCCACATTGCTAGGGGGAAGAGTTGTGGGCTATTGATAAGAGCCGCGATGACTCTACTAGTAGTGACCAATTTTCACTTAGCGGGGAAGAACAAAATCGTGATGGCTGGAGGTGTATGGGTGCCATTAGTGGAAAGTGAACAATATCATTACTGGGTGGGTTGCTTAGCTGTTACACTTAGAAAGAGGATAATCTCTAAAAGTCACTTGGTTATTAGTCTTCACTAATTTTCCTTAGGGTCTCTAAGTCATTCTTCTCTATTAGTTTGGACTATGTAGTATGTGTAGGTATTTTCTAAGAATTAACTTTCGTAAGATGCTTCAACACATGAACAACATGTAAAATTAGCCATATGGTTAAAGTAGTAGAACTACTAAGTTTTTGGAAATTCACTTCTCACTATAGTAAAGGTGATCTACCTCAAAAACAATTTTTTATTAAACAATACAAGAAAAGTTAGAATCTCTGTGTACATCTATACACCCCAAACTGAACTAAACATTATCCTCAATGTTTGGAAAGATGGGGACCTTATATGATAATGGAATGATGTAAAACACGGAGATTTGAAAAACTTCTAGGTGGCCTTCTAGGGAGAGCTAAGTTTTATATCTTTAGCTAGACATGATGATGTATAATGAACATGGTGTGCAAGGTGTTTTGGACCATGCTAAGGTGGATCATGATAGATTGTTGCCTCTAATGCTATTTCCTCTACCTTAGGGTTAAGTAGTTCTAAGAAGGGTTTAAGCCCCTAGCCTTTGACCATTGAGATTTCACCATCCTTATTTATCTTGACAAGCCCATGAGAATATATGGTACATGCTACATAAGGTCCAGTCCATTGAAATTTGAGTTTTCTAACAAATAGATGCAACCTGGAATTATAAAATAAGACCTTGTGTCCTGAGATGAAGGACTTCCTTAAGATTTGTCTATCATGGTTAATCGTCATTCAATCTTTGTATAGAGGTGCATATTCATATGCATCTTTCCTTAACTCTTCCAACTCACTGAGTTAGAGTTTTCCATGTGTCTCAGTAGCATCTAACTCAAAATTGAACTTTTTGATAGCCCAATATGCCTTGTGTTCTAATTCTATTGGAAAGTGGCAGGCCTTTCTATAGATCATGTGGTAGGGTGACATGCATATAGGAGTCTTATAGCTAGTACAATATGCCCATAAAGTGTCATTAAGTCTATCAAACCAGTCCTCCCTATACTTTTGAAAGTTTGGAACCTAGCACTTGCTGTGTAGTAAGTGTGTGACTCTTTAAAAATTGTGGACTAGTAGAAACCACACTATAAATCTTTGCAGCCATCTTTCTAGAGTTAAATTGGCCTCCACAAGCATGATCATAACAAAAGGAGGTGATTTAATTACACTCACTATCAGTGTATGCATCTCCTTATCACCAGATCAAGACAGTACTTAAATAAGTACGGGTTATCGTAAGTAAAGTATCTATCCTCTGTCATAAATCTTATTTTATCTTATTTGGTCCAATGATTGGGCATTTGTCCTATCATAAGATTGTAACTATATCTCCATACCAAGGTAACTAGGAAATGTGCATTAACTGGGCATTTGAAAAAGCTTCTGTTATTGGCACATTTTCATTAGTATGCTCCACCACTAACTTGGATCAGTGGTCTTCTACAACATTTTCAAAACCTTTCTTATCTTGAATTTCTAACTCCAGTTCTAGTAATAGTAGTAATACATGGATTAGCTTGGGTTTTGCATCATTGTTAGAAAGGAGGATTTTAGAGCCGCATGATCCGAGTCTTTTATAACTTTAGTTCCTAATAAGTAAGATCTAAACTTATCCAATGCGAACACGACTGCCAAAAACTCTTTTTCTATGGTCGAGTAGTTGAGTTGTGCTTGTTGAGTGTTTTACTAGTGTAGTATATCATATGGGGAAGTTTGTTAATGTGCTGTCCTAAAACAACACCAATAGCATAGTTCAAAGCATCACACATTATTTCAAATGATGCACTCCAGTCAAGTTGTTGAATGATAGATGCAGAGGTCAATTTGGCCTTTAGGTCCCTCAAATGCTTTTCTATAGTCTTCATCAAAATCAAAAGAGGCCTCCTTTGTAAGTAGATTATAGAGGGGCTTAGCAATCTTGCTAAAATACATGATGAATGTCCTATAGAACACAGCATGATCTAGAAAAGAGCTAATTTCTTTCACTGTCCTTGGTGGAGGAAGGTTGGCTATTACATCCATTTTGGCCTTACCTACTTCTATAGTGTTTTGTGATATTATGTGACCTAGAACAATACCATTTTATACCATAAAATGATACTTTTTCCAATTTAATACTAGGGTTTTCTCCTAACACTTTACAAGTACTAACTTCAAATGGTGCAAGTACTCATCAAAAGAAGAACAAAAAATGAGAAGTCATCCAAGAACACCTCTAAAAACTTTTTTACCCTATCAGAAAATATGCCTAACGTACACCTTTGGAAAGTGGCTGGAGCATTGCAAAGTCTAAAAGGCATATGTTAGGAAGCAAAGGTCCCAAAAGGGTAGGTGAAGGTGGTCTTCTCTTGATCCTTAAGTACTATAGGTATCTAGTTATAGCTGGAATAACCATTAAGAAAACAATAATAACTACAACCAGCTAACCTCTCAATCATTTGGTTGACAATGGTAAGAGGAAAGTGGTCTTTCCTCTTGAATGCGTTCAATTTTCTGTAATCAATGCAAACTCTCCACATGGTGGTCATGCTAGTGGGAACTAACTCATTGTCCTCATTCTTGATTATCATGACACTAGATTTCTTACAATCTGAATAGGACTGACCCAAGTGTTGTCAGATATGGGGTGTATTAGGGCAACATCTAAAAGCTTAAGGACTTCATCTCTTACCACATCATTGATGTGGGGGTTTAGTCTTCTTTGACTTTCCCTGAACAATTTAGCATTCTCTTCTTGGTAGATCCTGTGCATACACACAGCATGACTAATCCCCATGATGTTTGCTATAGTCCACCCAATAGCAGTCTTATGTTCTTTGAAAACATTAAGCAATCTTCCCCATTATTCTTAGTTTGGTTCTGATGCTATTATAATAGGTGATGATTCATTTGGTCCTAGGTAAGAATATTTGAGATTATCAAGTAAGGGCTTAAGGACTAGAGAACGTGGTTGCTTTATAGTGGGTAGGGAGACAAACTTTGATGGAGGGAGTGGTTCCACATGAGGTCCCCATTTGGAGATATCCATGATTAGAGCTGCATCTAAGAGATTATTTACCTCCTTAATGATCTTGTCTAAATCAAAATTACTATTAAAATGTATTTGAGAAGCCTCAAGTTGGTCAGAGATGAATGGTGGTGGATTAGTGTCTTGAATTAGACCCACGATCAAATTGATTTCATAAGAATTAGGGAGGCCTATGTGTTGTTGATCAACATTAAAGACATTGAGTTTGACTTTCATGCTGCCAAATGACAATTTCATCACATTATTGCTTCAATTTATAATGGCGTTGAATGTCACCAACAATGGACATCCAAGTATAACTATAATCTGACTACCGAGATCAGATACAAGCTAGGTGTCCAATACAATGAAGTCAACTAGGTAGTAAAATTGGTCCACCTGTATCAAAACATCCTCAACCAAATCACACGGTATTTTGACTAATCTATCAGCTAATTACAATGTAGTAGTGGTTGGTTTTAGTTCACAGAGCCTCAGTTGGCTCATAAGCAAAGTAAGGCAACAGGTTAGCACTAGTTCCTAGGTCAAGCAATGCCCTATCAATGACATGGCCTCCAATAATGCATGAAATTGTAAGGCACCCTGGGTCTTTAAACTTGGTAGAGTTTTGTGTTGAATCAAAGAGCTCTCTTGCTCAGTGAGGAAAGCTTTCTTATATACATTAAGCTTTCTCTTTCTTGGGCAAACCTCTTTCAAGAACTTGGCACAAGCAGAAACATCCTCAATGACATTAAGCAATGGAATGTTAATTGTATATGTTTGAAGAAAACCATTAGCTCATTAAAAAAATTTCCCTTTCTAGCCTTATTTAGTAAATAAGGAAATGGAGCTTTAGGCACATAAGGTGCCTCCACTGTATGTTCAGCAGGAGATCTCATAGATGATCCCCGTCGTAGTTGTTCTCTGACCATGAAAAATTTGGATGCCTAGTTGATCCAAGATTATAGGTCTCAAAGTACAAGTTGTTGCTAGGTTTTTGTTATGCATTTAAAGCATTTTCTTGTTCTGTAATAGATATTCATTCAGCAATCTATTTGATGGACAAGATATGGTCATATGGATTGGACTAGAACAAAGAGCACAAACCTCTTGTGGAGGCTTAATAGATGTACTGGCCATGAGGGATTGGAACATAGTTTCAAAATTTTCCACTCTTCCATCATACTTGCCCATCATCTCAACTTCAGAGTCGAGCTTGTATGCTAGATCTATATGCACTCCTATCTCATATAAGCCTCTTTTCTTTAGAGGTTGGTTGTTTCTCTCTTTTCAATTAGAGTAATCACATTGTTGTGAATTATCTGCTAATGTTTGAAAAACCTCCTAGGCCTCTCTCTCATCTTTCAGCATGAGCCCCTCCACTCACTGCATCAACCATTTGTCTATTTTGGGACATCAATGCCTCATAGAAGTATTGAATCTACAACTATTTCTCAAATCTATGTGTAGGCATTTCTATAGTAGTTCATTCCACTATTCCTAGCATTCATAATATTGTTTATTATCCCTTTACTAGAAATTGATAATTTCCCTAGCAAGGGCATTATTTTTGTCAATGGAGAAGAATTTATTCAAAAAATTCCATGACTTGGATTTATCATTGAGTGAGAATGGAAACAACCAAAGCCTAATCGAGTCATTCAAAAAAATATGGCTCTCAAATGTGGCACAAATATTAAGGAACTCTTTCATATGTAGGTATGGATCCTCTCACTCTCAGCCATAAAAGTGGGGTGAAGGCAAAGTGTAACAGAGGTGCTATGCCAGTGATTGAGAGGGAAAAGAGTTAATAAGGGGCATAGAAATGACAACGAAAAGGAAAAAAACAGAACGGATGGCAATCAAAGGAAAATAAGGAAACGATGAAGAAGAAAAAAATAGAAGACAAGGGGTTGCAGTGCTTCCTCTTACGATCCAGCCCAAAAGGGGGAGTTTTAAGATAGAAGATAAGAGAGAGTGTGGAGGGAGAAGAAGATATAGGTGGAACGGTTTCCTTTGTAAGGGCAAACCTGAAAGAAATTAGAAAGAGAGGGAGTGGTGAAGTGGGAAAGGTACGATGGAAAGAGAGGGGGAGAAGGGAAAGGGGCAACCTACCTCCCCACCACCTTCTAATTTGCCTTCTTCTACTTGCCTTTCACTTGCTTTCCTCCTTGGAGACTTCTACTATTGGGGCTTTCCAAATTTTCTCCATGTTTTCCTTTAAAACAAAGTTTCCTTTAAGAAATCATTTCATTTGCACCATTGAATCTTTGTTGGGTGATCTGCACCATTGAAATTTGATCTGAACCATCTAGGACTATTGTGGTTGATCTGCAAGATATAAGACTAGATTATAGTCATCTAAATCATTCATTAAGCATGTGATTAACTCTCATGTTCATTTGATAGTTAAATTGACAACTTATGGTTGGATGGTTAATTTGAGCTAAAATTCATATTTTAACTAAAAATCATCAAATTGATATGTTAGATGATTTTATTAAATACTAAACTAGGGGCCTTTTGGAAAAAATTAAACACTTATAGCCCCCCCCCCAACCAGCATTTTTCTAGTTTTGAGCAAAACATACAAAAATTCATTTTACAAAAACTAGTACAAAGTGCCACTTTTGTAGGTACTCACGATTGCATTTAGCACATACAACAAGCCCTTGAACCCCTATGTTACCCCTTGTAACACCCACTATTTTTAAATTCTAGAAATGCCTAATTACATGGAAATTTGAAAATTTATGGAAATTAGAATATTGGAGATTTGAAAATTTTAGAGAGAAATCATGGACCAAAACATCAATATTTAGAATGTACAAAAGAAATTGAGTCTAACGACACTGAGAATGCTAAAATCGAATACTGGATGATAAATGGCTAATTATTTTAAATTTTCTAATTAATAAATAAACAAAAGTGTAATTGCCCATGTGGGGCCACGAATTAGGTTTAGGTGTTAAAATCCACAATGTGACAGTCATTATGGGGGACTTTAAATGCACTTCCCCCTATTTGTTGCCCTCATTTTTCTCCTCACCATTACTCCCTCCCTCCATTCCTCGTGCCACTAGTGATCAACGACGACGATGTTGGCCAACGACGCAGTATTCCTTCTGTGTGCGTGTGACGGAATCCCCCTCCCATGGTTGACTGATCTGAAGTAGGCCTTCATTATTTTTCCCCTTGTCTCTATTTTTGGCATGTACATTAGATTTTTTTTCATTTGTTAATGTCGAAAAATGGCAAGGATTTTTGTTTTTCAATAACTACATATACCCTATTGTTTTTGTGAGAATGAACAAATAAAACGGTCTCAAAAGGATGACCTGAACCATTCATCTTGTGTATGATGAAACAAGGAACAAACCCACAAAATCTCATGGAGATCTAATGGCTAGGGACAATGAAAAACATGAAAAATAGTAAAGGGGGAGATTTTATAAATGTGCTAAAAATCAAGAAAAGAAATTAGATTCATGCAAAATTAGTTGATGTGGGCTGCGCATGTGGCATCTTCAACACATGGTGAAACACGTGTGCATGTTCCTTACTCACATCACGCAACACTTCCTAGTGACACTGCTAGATTTAAATTGAATTTTGTTATTTCTGAGATATCTGTTCACTAAAAACTTGATTTTGGGAGCTATGAGGTCTAAATCATGATCCAAATGATCTGTTGCAGTCGTCTCAATGACGCGAACCTAGATTTGACTTAAAAACCTTGATTTGAACACTTTTAAATTGGTCAAATCACAAAATACCATTAGTTAACTTAGATTAGGCTGATCAATGGGTGATCAAGCCTTAGAACTTGATTGTAAGCATTAATTATGAGATGATCTAGAGGATTAGCAAAGTATATCTCAATGTATTTTTAAGAAAATTGATCTAATTAAATGCCTCAGGATTGGTTGATTAGAGAGCAATCTAACTATCAGATTGACATGTAATCATAGAGACACATGTAAATCACTAAACGTCATGGGATGTTAGAAACTAACTCTTTATTGATTAAGGGACATTAATTAAATGAATTATGACATAGATTGATGATCAAGGACCATGGGTGATTATCTAGATGTTAGAAAACCAACATTTAGCTCAAGATTACCCTAAGGGAGGGTTGAACAGACGATCTACGCTGTTAATCTAAGATTAACTACTAGATTGGGGAAATTATCACTTAGATTGTTTATTTTAAGATGTGAGAACACCAAGTGATTGATGACTTGTGATGTGACAGCAACGTCACAATGCACAATGTGACATTACTTACATGCTTGATTGGAGTACTGCACTTATCAAGGTAGGTGATTGTATTTAGTGATTTCCATGATTTCATGGATCATGACGTATTATTTAGGAACTTCGAAGCATGAGTTTTATGCATTATCACATTTTCATGAAAATTCCTTTATCATACATGGTTGATATTATTACACCTTGATCTACATGAACAGACTATCTAGGCCGTTAATTTAGGATTAACTACTAGATCAGGAAAATTATCACTTGGATTGTTTATTTTGAGATGCGAAAACACCAAGTGATTAATGACTTGCGATGTGATAGCCACGTTAGAGCGCATGACATGACATTACTTATGTGCCTGATTCAAGTACTATACTTATCGAGGTAGGTGATTGTATTTAGTGATTTCCATGATTTCATAGATCATGATGTATTATTTGGGAACTTCGAAGCATGAGTTTTATGCATTACTATGTTTTCATGAAAATTCCTTTATCATACATGGTTGATATTATGACACCTTGATCTACATGAATAGATGATCTGGGCCATTAATCTAGGATTAACTGCTAGATCAAGAAAATTATCACTTGGATTGTTTATTTTGAGATGTGAGAACACCAAGTGATTGATAACTTGTGATGTGACAGTTATGTTAGAGTGCATGACATGACATTACTTATGAGCCTGATTCAAGTACTACACTTATCGAGGTAGGTGATTGTATTTAGTGATTTCCATGATTTCATGGATCATGACATATTATTTCGGAACTTCGAAGCATGAGTTTTATGAATTACCATGTTTTCATGAAAATTCATTTATCATACATGGTTGATATTATGACACCTTGATCTACATGATTTAGCCATATATTTTAATATATGACTGATGGTACACTACCATGTCTTTGATCGGATCTGATTGAGATTGTTACACATGGGAGTTTCTATGCTTTATAAATTGGATTAATTGAGGTTGTTATGGAATGCATCTTCCCATGAGTGGCCTGAGTTGCCTAAGTGCCTGAGTGCCCCATGTGGGTGAAAGGGTGAAAACGGGATTGGAAAGCATCTTACCATGAGTGGCCTAAGTTGCCTAAGTGCTTGACTTCCCAGTGTGCGTGAAAGGAAGAAAATGGGATAAGAACGCATCTTATCGTGAGTAGCCTGAGTTGTTTGAGTGCGCCATATGGGTGAAAGGGTGAAAATGGGATTGGAACGCATCTTACTGTGAGTGGCCTAGGTTGCCTAAATGCCCCATGTGGGCGAAAGCGTGAAAACAGGATTGGAATGCATCTTACTGTGAGTGGCTTGATTTGCCTGAGTGCTTGTGCAGGTGAAAGGGTGAAAACAAGATTGGAACGTATCTTACTGTGAGTGGCCTGAGTGCCCTGTTGGGTGAAAGGGTGAAAACAGGATTGGAACACGTCTTACCGTGAGTGGCTTGAGTTGATTGAGTTCCTGATTGCCCCATGTCAGTGAAAGGGTGAAAACGGGATTGGAACGTGTTTTACAGTGAGTGGCCTGAGTGCCCCGTCGTGGGTGAAAGGGTAAAATCAGGAGGTACTGAGAGTTAGTCCCACATTGCCCAGGACCTACGGGCTGGTGAGCTACCTGGTGTGCAAGCTATAGATGAGGGATCCGGGGTTGGAACAATTACTCATTGCCATTAATACGATCGTAGTTGAGACACTCTTAGGGCTTGTGTTTACACAGTGCTGTGTTTATCATGAAATGCATTCATATTATGATTTGGACACAATTCTTATTGCTTTTGATGGATGCATATCCATGTTTTATCCATGCCTTGTATGTCATGATTGTTTGACTTGATATCGATTTGTTCAGACTTATGATTTCATGTGTTATTCATTATGGTCATCTAATGACTTGATGTGCCTTGTACATGTTTTATCCTATGAGATTCTCCATGACATTGTCACTTCATGCCATATGATTTTATTGTGTTTCTTAATGAATGTGATCACCTATACAAGCGATAGCTTGCTGAGGCATTACTTTGCTTTGCAATGCCTTAGATTTGGAGTGCAATAGCACTAAGGGTAAGTAGGTGGAGCAGCGTTAATTAGAGTGAGGACCTTGAGGACCATCTGTATTTTATATTTAGAAATTGATTAGTGTACATCTCTTGGACTTGTGTTTAAACTATTTGGGATGTACATGGATGTTTACATTATAGATAAATTGGACCCACACTATTGTATAGTGTACTTTTACATGGTGATGTGGTGATGTGTGTATGATGTGGTGATTATGTTGGACCCTAGGGGACTTTTGGACATGTTATTGTTCTTTTCACAACCATGTTTGATTTTTCATGGTTTTAGATTGAGCATGCTTAACATATTGGAGATTTGATTTTGTTTATTATCATGGTTTTGTATGTTGATGACCTCGAGGTTTCCTTTTGGGGACATTTCTTTTGAACATTGCATTATTTGTGTTAATTGTGATTTTTTATTTTTTAGGGATCCCGTCTATTTTATAAAACAAATTATTTTTGTTATTATATGTATTGGAAAAAGGTTTTGAAAACCCAAGGTGTCATAGTTTGGTATCAGAGCAAGGATTTATTCCATTATCACCACTTTAAGGGTCCAATTAGATTGACAACCTATGAGTTCATGATTGAGACTGAGATAGGAGGAACACTCATATGACGTGACATTGAAATATTGACAGATGGCTCTTCGGCAGAGGACTAGGTCCACCCCCACTCCACCAGTTGCCACTACTGTCTAGCCATTAGGGCAAGGGGACCGTGGCATAGACTTAGTGGCTCAAGTGGTACAAGGCCTGATATCACATACACAATCCATTGAGTGAAGTAATTCTTAAATATGAGTTATAGAGAACTCATGTGACAGATATTGTTGATTGCAAAATAGTTGATGCTAGGAGGATTGGTAGACTTTTTTTAGTATAGATGAGACCTTAATCCTCGTATGATTACCAGGAAATGCACTTTTAGGAAATTTGTGTGATTATTGTAGTCTAGAATCTAAATGGAGAGTATAATTGATAATTGCGGATGAGAACTTTATTATATAATGGAAAGTCTATTCACATGGACTATCTTATGAGAGTTCAAGTACAAATTTGGGCAGTGTATGAACATGTGAAGAGGCATAACGATTATTGTACGACAATTGTAAGATAATAATAGAAAAGGATCAGAAATGATTACAAATAATGAGAACTCTAGAAAGTTGATAGCAGTATTGTATTAATTTAAACCGGAAGTGGAATTAATTGATGAATAAATACTGATATGGTGGAAATTATTGAAAAGTTGATGAGGTAAGATCCTAATGTTCTGTAATAGCCCAGCTTCGACAATAACAATATTGTCCACTTTGGGCGCAGCCCGCACGATTTTGTTCTTCCCTAGTTGCCCAAGGAAAACGTGTCGTTACCGTTAGAGACATCTGAACCCTTATCAACGGCCCAATCACTTTCCCCTTAGTGATGTGGGTCTAACTCTCAGTACCTCCCCACCTTCATCCCCTCAGACCATCTTGGGCTATTACCTCAGACTATCTTGGCTCACCCTCAGGCCATCTTGGCAGACGGCAACGGGTTCACCTCTCCCCCTTAAGGGACACGCGTCTGCGCGTGCAGTTAGCCACCCACCATCACAAGGGGCAATAGCCCAAGATGGTCTAAGGGGATGAAGGCGGGGAGAGATTGAGAGTTAATTCCAATCGCCTGGGGAGGGGAGACTAGGCTATTGATAAGGGTCCAAGAGTCTCTAACTAGTAAGACGCGTTTTAAAACCATGAGGAACTCTGTGCCAAAGTAGACAATATCTTACTGGCAGGGGCCCAGCTATTATATATTCTATGGATGAATATGAACTATGAGGTGAAACTTAATGAATTCTTGTACATATAGAAATTTTGATAACCAGTCATCAATACAAAGTCAATACTTATGAATTATTCTGAGGATTTTATTTAAGATTTGGAGACACATAAAACTTCAAGGAAATAATAACTATTTTACAATAATGGTTAGTAGTAATGATGTAACCAAGCGATGAGTAAGAAATGATATCATACAATCTCCTAGTTAGGAGATGGGATGGTAGAAACATAAAAAGTTAAATTAAATATCATACTATATATACGAGGGATTGACAAGATTAGTTACTTGATTCTAAATCAGAGGAGTCTATCATATGAAGGGAATGTGGTAAGATGAAATTGGTTATAAATGAATTACATCCAACATGAATAGAAATGATAAGGTGATCACTGATGGCTAGAAAAATTATTATAAAAGAATTATTTTCATTGGAGTTTAAATTGTTAGAGTTGTAATTGATTTTTCTTATTATGAGCATGAAAGGAATTATCAGTTAAAGGAAATCTAAGGATAAAGATGAGTACACCTAAAATGTGATTACGAGGATTCTAATGATAGTCATATGAGAAGACATGTTTTCCCCATTTTTGATATTTTTATCCAGAAGAGGCTCTTAAGAAGGCCTGTAAAGATTAGTATTTTGTCATATGAGTAATTAGTGATATTGCTAGAGGTTGCCATTGTAGAATAGAGGAAATTGACTATTTAATAGTATTAAGCCTATTTACACTACTAAAAATAATTGCCCTAACCCTACCATGAATGTGAGGCTACACATAGAATTGTTGATGTGTTGATGCTTGAATTGTGAAGGTAATAGATCTTGGTGCATTGCACGTTGGTGATACAGGCAATAGACATAACTGTTATGCTGAGAAAAAAAAAACTCTTAGGGCTAAGGGGGCCAACCGTAGAGATGTGGATGTGGATGTTTAGAGTCAGCCCAGTAAGGGCAAGAGACTCCTTTTTCAATAAGTTACATAGGCTATTGAGCCAGTGACATCTGAGTGGGCAATGTTGGAATGTGGATGTGAGAAGGTGCACTAGTTGTATGGACAAGCACCTAGACAATATTGTACTAAGGTTATACACAACACTATAGCAGTAATAACATTGGTAGCCATCATTACAACAGCAATCTAGGAGACACTGTGATTGTGACTATTAGGATGTTCTTTAAAGACTATCTCAGAGGACAGTGTGTCAAATAGGCTAACATTAAAGATAAAATAGAAATGGCCCCACATTGGTAATGATGAGTATTACCATTATTGTAAGAAAGTACAAACCTCAACCCATGTTATGAAAGGTATTCTTTTGGATTGTTGATAAACACACCAAGATCCTCCTAGATCTAGGATCCAGTCATCCTTGTAGTTTGAGTTTTGGCACTATGGTGAATGTGCCTGTATATATATTTAACCATCATAGGGTTGGAAGTTATGACACTGATTAGTAAGTGTTTGAAACTTGCAAGTACTTTTAGGGAGTATTGGTGAAGATGATGAGTGAGAGGATAGATACTGACCTTATCCTATTTGATTTTATTGATTATGATATCATCCTTGGGATGGATTCCATTTGTAATGACCCCGAATTTTTGTAAATTATTAAGGAAAATTAATAAAGTTGGAATTTTTAGAAATTCTAGGTTGGAATATTAGGTTATTGAAAATTCTCTTTTTATACAGATTATATTATGAATTAAAACATAGAAATTATGGATGTACTTGGAAAACTAATCGAAACAACATTAAGTATGTTCAATTCTGAGTTAAAATGAAATTTTCTTAATTTTTCCATTTGGGGGTAAAATGGTAATTTTACCCATATCCAAGAAATAAGACCTCAATATTCATGAAGTACTTAGAAATATGATTCTAACGCCACTAAGTACGCTCGATTCTGAGTTCGGACAAATATTACTTATTATTCTCCAATTGTAGAGTTAAAAGGGCAAAAAGGTCTTTTTACATAAAAGTGGGGCCCACGAAGTGGGCCAATGTTCTAGAAGCACCAATAATTGCTCAGTAAATTATTGCTGGTAGTGGAGATTGTAGTGTAGAATGGGATGGGAATGGAGAATGCATTAGTAATTAAAAATTCTAAAGTAATAAAATATCTTATCAAAAGAAATGATAAAAAATTCAAATTTGGCTATAAATATGTCCCAAAAATTTTTAAAAAATTTCAAAACCTTAACCACGAAATTTTCAAATCTTCCCTGGAATTTTGGGACCAAATTCCCCTTCATCCCTCCTCTAACTCTCTTTTCCTTATTTCTCTCTCCTCTTTCTAATTGGAATAAGAGACCTAAATTCAATTAGGCACTCTGTTCTAGGAGGAATCTCATCAATTCCACCATTCATAACATCCTATACTACAGTATATATAAAAACCCCAAATTAATTTCAAGATCCAACGGTTCCAACAACAAAAAATCACAAAAAGGTGGACAATTGGGCTATATTATCATCAACCAGTAATTCTCTCAAATTGGGCATCAAATATATAATTTCTCTCCAATCAGGTATGTGGAACTACTTCCTATACATATTTATTATGGTTTAGTGCAATTTTTATTTTTTTGTAATTTAATTTGAATGAAAAATTGTAAAAATAAAGTAAATACCAAAGCCTTCAATTCATGGTGATAGAGAGCTCAGATGGAAATTACTTGCTTTCCAATCGATCGCCAAAACCCCTAGGGTACAATTTTCAAGAAAATCTAACAAGGTTTGGACCCTCAATTGAGAGAGATTAGTTCTGCTGGGCCTAGATCAAATCTGGACCCTAGGAACGGTTGTAAACTTCAATTTAAGATTGTGGAGTCATACGAACTCCAAATTGAGATCGGAAAGAAGTTATGGAAAGCTTGTAATGTCTAGTTTCTAATGAAATCATAACATGTCTAAAAATTATTCCTGAATTATTCTGTATTTTGAAATAAGTGTCCAATTTCTAAGATCTTCAAGATCTGAGGTGATCAGATCTTGAAAATTTATTTTAATGATGATACAATACTATAATAAAGTAATATCTATGGTTAATTTAGACAGATCTGGGATAAATTAAGGGATCTACCCTTTATGGTAGAAAAACCCTAAAAATACAAAGGGACCCACTTGATCAATTAGATCAAGTATGATCAAATCCTTGGAATGGATTAAATGGATGATATTATGATGGAATCTAGTTAGATTATGGATGAAATGTGACAAAATCAAGTGGATATGATTTTTGGATCTTAATGGATTAAAAGCCCTAAAGGTAATTAAAACCCTTCATCTAAAGGAAAACACCTAAGATCTAATGGTTGGATCATATTTAAAGGGTTATAATAATCTTAATATAATTAGTGTAATTGTCTTTTATTGGATATAGAAGTGTAAATGTGATTTATGTTCTAAGTTTTAATTGTCTTTTATTGGATATAAAAGTGTAAATGTGATTTATGTTCTAAGTTAAAAAGCATGATAGTGTAATCTTTAAATTTTAGTATGATATGCCCTAAACGAGTAATTTGTTAGTAGATTTGATTATCTTAGGATCATATTAGTGTAAATTAGGATTTAAACATGATTTCATTATGATAGAAGGTGTTTCATAACTTAGGATCATGTTAAGTTTTATTTCACTAGCTTAAGTTACATTCATAGGAAGAATGTTAGTATATAGTTGTTAAACTTATATTTGATTTATGCTTTCAAGTTGATGATTTACTTATTGTCAAATTTTATTCAATTGTTAAGTAGTTGTTAAGATATAAGGAGCATAAATCATCAAAAATATAAACTAATGAAATATAGAGATTCATGGACAACTAAGATGAATGAATGATTTTGACTTAATAAGGGCTATAGTTAGTAGGACAATATAAGTAATGATTTATCATTTCCTTGGCCCAAAGTAGGAAAATAATGAACATCCATGGATGACATTGTGCATATCCATGGAAATTAATTAAAATTAATTAGAGAAGGGACTTAAGGTAAAGAGCTCATAGGAACCTTGTCAAAGATTGAGTTAGTACCACTTCAGTGGACTTTGAACATTATGGTTATAGGGGGTATACAAGAGCCAAGTGCTTTTCCCTCACCTCCCGTTGACGTAAGAGAGGTCTAAATGCCTCCTTACATGAGGGTTGTATTAACCACTTTTTGAGTAGACTTTAATTGGTAAGTACTAGTCATCCTGAAATAAGGAGTTGTCTAGTAATAGAAAGAAATAAATTATCTTCAACCAAGTGAGACACTAACGAGTTGAATAATAATAAGAACATAAAAAGATAACAAATTATCTAACCCTAATAAAAATAGTAAGTAAGATAAGGATTATCAAACAAGATGAGATCTTGTATGATAAAAAACAATAAGGAAAAAGAAACATCAATGTAAATTAGATTGTAATATATGATATAAATAGTATTTGTATAGATGATATTAAACCCATGGATATATGATATTCAAAGAAGAAAGATTTAGATTATCCTACATAAAGATGATCAAAAGACCATGTAGTATGTACCCTTGATTAGAAAAATGACATTATACATATGATTTGATAGATATACGTTGATCGAGACTATGGCAGATTTCAAGGAGTAAGAATACCTTATTAAGGTAGGTGGATTATTAAGAATGCCTTTACATGAAGATACATGTCTAATACATGATCTTATGTTTTGAAGTATTGACATGTATGATACCAATATATTAAGGTAAATACCTCAAATTGAAATATGATCCAACCAAATGATGAGGAAAATAAGTATTAAATGGTTAAGTTGAGAATTGAGAACAACCCTAAGTGAATAGGAAAGTAGAAAATATTCCAGCCCTAGATATGTATAAGTATTATTTTACATACAAGCTTGGAGGCTTATGGTTTTGTTTTAAATAAGCATAGGCTTGGGGATGCTATGCTAGGAGAGTTAAGAGGGTTTGGCCACCCACTCTCTGGAACTTGATGATATTGAATACCAAGCCTAGGAAAGGCTAAAAGTCAGGTGGGGCATTTATGGGAAGGCCACCACTGTGACAGCCATGGTCCTCTCATATGGACATGGATATTGTAATTTCCATTGAGAATGGTATAAGTGGATTACTGAACAATTATCCGAGGGTGTTGTACGGATCAGACTGCAAGCATAGTAGTCTTTGATTATTTTGCATTATGATGCATATGAAATTGGCATAGTGAAATGCCTTGAGGGATGGCATAATGAAATGCCAGGTAATTGTATATTACCAATATTTTCTCAAGAAGGAAAATTCCCTGTATAGTAACTGGCTGAGATACAAATCTCCTATAACGAAAGGAGTTGATTAGCTTTGTATAGAAATGATTCTTGATTATTTTTACAATTTTAACGGATTTGTCCTTATACAATATGTACGTATAAAGGTGAACACAAATGACAAGGAAATGAGATGTCCTTATAACTAATAGTTATCTATGAATGTGTTTATGATAGAACGAATTATGGGATACTTGAATATTGAGATTATACTGTCAATGACTTACATTCTTATCCCCTACCAAGCATAGCTTGCTGAGATATTGTAAATGTTTGAATGTTTACAATATCTCAGATACAGAGAAGGAGACTTAGGAGCTCAAGACTTGAAGAACAATTAAAGAATAAGTAATCAGGGTATATCCCTTGAAACATTGTATTGAGAGCATGTATTGAATTTTGAACTTTGTAATTTGGATCGTATATTTGGACAAGTATTGTAAGGATACAATGGGCTATGTATTGTGAACCACTGGATGGATCTTAAAGTTTAATAAAAGTATATTCCATCAATGGAATTTTATCTTATACAAAATTCTACTTATGTTATGTATGAGCTGGTGACTTAGGTTTTACAAAACAAATTCTAAAGAAAAGAATTTCTACTGCTTTGGTTTGTGAATTTTTTTTTACTTTAAAGGCCCTATCTTTACAAAATGTATTATAAAAGGTGTTATAAAAACCCAGGTCACCACACCATTATTGGAGGACAATTGATTTTACCAAGAAGAAAGGTACTTTTAGTATACCTAGATAGCTATTGACCTTGCTCCTGAGTAAGAAAGGGGCATCTGTGTTAATTTTGCCTTGAAGGCTATATGATACTCATCTGATGTATTGAGTTCTCCTAGTTTTGTAATTGTGAATGACAGAGAGTGGCCATAGATTGAGCATGTATATGATGTGTGAGAATTTATAATCTTTCCTAAGGAGGTTTTAGGATTTTACACAACGAGAGATCGATTTGGCATCAGGTAGTATCAATTTGAGGTTTGATTATCACCGATTGAGGAATTGTGACTAAAATGTATGTAAGACTATTTTTAGAATTTGTTATGATTGTTATAAGTTCTAGGTGATACAAATTGATGAAATTAGTACACTAACGATATGTATGAATATGATGGACTGAATATTTAAAGTTTACTGAGATGAGTCATGATTATAGAGTGAATGATGTTTTTGTATATGCCATGACTTTGAGGTGCACAAGAAGTCCTTGTGCATTATTCTAAGTATCTAAAAGACTCATTTTTTGTGATAATGTGAGTATGGATTATGGTCAAAGAAGATGAATTTTCTTGACTGCGATATCTTTATTGATATAGAGATGGTTTATTGAGACTGTGATGAACTGGGATTAGCCAAACTAATGACTAGGGTTGATAGTCTCTTTAGTCTGGAGAACCATTATTGCTGGATGATTGACTTCTCCAGGACAGTAGTGACATGGATACTATTTATATTACATATATGAGCTTGATTTCTCATGAAGGTGAGAAGTTTGATAGTAACATATGTTAATATGAAATCATTTTCTTATATGTAATTTGCTTATGGGTTATGGTGTATACTTGTGAGTAGCTGATGAGGGTGGCCTAAGAGGGTGATCACTGAGGGCGGGTGCGAGAGGCATTGGTAAGATTTTAAGTGGCGAGCTTCTAGGTGGCAGGCTTTTAAATACTCACAGTATAATCATACCATGGATCTAATTTGATTGGAATATGATTTCCTATTATTGAGGTGTTTTGCTCTGATTATGAATGGCATATGATTGCTTGTTGTTGAGCTAGTATGCTTTGATTTTGGTTGGCATGGATTGCCTATTGATGAGCAAATATGCTCTAGTTTTGATTGGCATATATTGCATGTTCATAACTTGATGTGATATGGGTTGATTAATATACATTGCTCATTACTGAGATTCTATGCTCTGAATTAGATGTGGCATAGAATTGCCTATATGAGAGTTGTGATGCTTTAAATTTTGTTGATATGGTGATTTACTTATACTAGCTCTTGGATGAGAGTATGGGTCATGCTAATTGCATTATATGTGGTTATGATGTGTTTTAACCATAATATGAGTTAGTTATTTTGGAAGGGTTGAAATATACCCTGATATATATATATATATATATATATGAGTTACTACATGAGGGAAGGACATGGCATGGGATTGTTATTAACATTGACTAGGGGAAATTTTGATATGATGTATAGATCTTATGATATGGGAATGTCTTTAGAATTGATGAGGAATGACATGGAAAGAATTTCGAGGATGAAATTTCAATAAGTAGGAGAGGATGTAACACCTACTATTTTTAAATTCTAGGAATGCATAATTACGTGGAAATTTGTGAAAATTAAAATATTGGAGATTTGAAAATTTTAGAGATGACATCACGGACCAAAACCTAAATATTTGGAATGTACATAAGAAATAGAGTCCAACAACACTAAGAATGCTAAAATCAGAGACCAGATGAAAAATGACTAATTATTTTAATTGTCATAATTAATAAATAAACAGAAGTGTAATTGCCCATGTGGGGCCCACAAAATGGTTGCTGAAACCCACGAAGTGACAGTCATTATAGGGGGCTTTAAAGGTGCCTCCCCCCATTTATTCGCCTCATTGTTTTTCTCGCCACCATTACTTCCCCTTCTGTTCCTCATGCCACTGATGACTGGTGACAACGACACTGGCCAACGATGCAGTGCCCCTTCTGTGTGTGTGTGTGTGTGTGTGTGTGTGTGTGTGTGTGTGTGTGTGTGTGTGTGTGTGTGTGTGTGTGTGTGATGTAATCCCACTCCCCCAGCCAGCCAATTTGAGGTAGGCCTTCATTATTTTTCCCCCTCTCTCCATTTTCATCATGTACATTAGGTTTTTTTTGTCTGTTATCGCCAAAAAAGTGGCATGGATTACCATTTTCTGGTAATTGTGCATACCCTCCTATTTTTGTGAGAATGAACTGATGAAATGGTGTTAGATGGATGATTTGAACCATTCATCTTGTGCATGATGAAACAAGGAACAAACCCATCAAATCTCATGGAAATCTAAATGCTAGGGATGTCAAAAACAGTAAAGGGAGAGATTTTATAAATGTGGTAAGAAACCTTAGATTCATGAAAAATTAGTTGATGGAAAGGTTGGAAAGTGAAAGCACGTGAAAATCTGGTTAAAACAATATAAAGATTGCTTAATTTGGACACTGTTAACTTCACCGGGAAAGTGACTGGGCTGGACGTAATGAGTGCGTGCGAGTAGGCTGCACGTACGACATCTCTAACACGTGATGGAATGCACGCATGTGTACCGTATGAGCATTATGCAGCACTTGCACATGATGCCACTAGATTTAAATTGATTTTTGTTATTTTTGAGCTATCTGTTCATTAAAAACTTGATTCTGGGAGCTACAGAGGTCCCCATCACAATCCGAAACATCCATTGTAATCGTCTTGACAATCCAAACCTAGATTTGACTTGAAAACCTTGATTTGAAAAACTTTTAAATTAGTCAAATCATAAAATACCATTAGTTAACTTAGATCAAGCTGATCAATGGGTGATCACGCCTTAGAACTTGATTGTAAGCATTAAATATGAGATGATCTAGAGGATTAGCAGAGTAGATCTTAAGGTATTGTCAAGAAAAGTGATCTTGATCGTTGATTTCATTAGATGCCTTAGGATTGGCTACTAAGAGACTGATCTAACTATCAGATCGACATGTAATCATAGTGACACATGTAAATCACTAAACAATCATTTAAATTAGAGGGATCATTAGGAGAATGATTAAAATTAATGATTAGATGTCAATTATAAGTGATAAAGAGCGATCCAACAGTTGGATCATCTCCAAACCTCAGGAGATGTTAGAAACTAACCCTGTATTGATTAAGGGACATTAATTAAATGAATTATGATATAGATTGATGATCAAGGGGAACGGGTGATTATGTACATGTTAGAAAACCATGATTAGATGATCTAGACCGTTAATTTAGGAGTAATTGCCAGATCAAGGAAATTATCACTTGGATTGTTTATTTTGAGATGTGAGAACACCAAGTGATTGCATGACTTGTGATGTGACATGTAAATTAGAGCGTACGATGTGACATTGCTTATGCGCCTAATTGGAGTACTGCGCTTATCGAGATAGGTGGTTGTATTTAGTGATTTCCGTGATTTCATGGATCATGACATATTATTTGGGAACTTTGAAGCATGAGTTTTATGCATTATCATGTTTTCATGAAAATTCCTTTATTATACATGGTTGATATTATGACACCTTGATCTACATGATTTAGCTATATATTTTAATATATGACTGATGGTACACTACCATGTCTCTGACCAGATCTTATTGTTACACATTGGAGTTTCTGTGCTTTGTTGATTGGATTAATTGAGGTTGTTATGGAACACATCTTCTCATGAGTGGCCTGATTTGCCTGAGTGCCTCGTGTGGGTGAAAGGACAAAAACGAGATTGGAATGCATCTTACCGTGAGTGACCTGAGTTGCCTAAGTGCATGACTACCTCGTGTGGGTGAAAGGGTGAAAATGAGATTGAAATGCGTCTTACCATGAGTAGCCTGAGTTGCCTGAGTGCCTCGTGTGGGTGAATGGGTGAAAGAGTGAAAATAGGATTGGAACGCATCTTACCCTGAGTGGCCTGAGTGCTCCGTGTGGGTGAAAGGGTGAAAATGGGATTGGAACATGTCTTACCGTGAGTCACCCGAGTGCCCCCTCATGGGTGAAAGAGTGAAAGGGTGAAAGTAGGAGGTATTGAGAGTTTGTCCCACATTGCCCTGGACCTAAGAACTGGTGAGCTACTTGGTGTGCAAGCTATGGGCGAGGGACCCAGGGTTGGAATGAGTACTCATTGCCATTAATACAAGTGTAATTAAGACACTCTTAAGGCTTGTTTTTACACGGTGCCCTGTTTATCATGACATCATTCATATTATGATTTGGACAAATATTCTTATTTCTTTTGATGGATGCATATCTATGTTTTGCTCATGCCTTGCATATCATGATGGTTTGACTTGATATCAATTTGTTCGGACTTATGATTTTTGTGTGTTATTCATTATGGTCATCTTATGACTTGATGTTCCTTGTACATGTTTTATCCTATGAGACTCACCATGAATTGTTACTTCACGCCACATGAATTTATTGTGTTTCTTAATGAATGTGATCACTTACACAAGTGATAGCTTACTGAGGCATTGCTTTGTTTTGCAATGCCTCATATTTGGAGTGTGATAGCGCTAAGGGTAACTAGGTGGAGCAGCGTTGATTAGAGGAAGGACCTCAAAGACCATCTGTATTTTGTATTCAGAGACTGATTAGTGTATGTCTCTTAGACTTGTGTTTAAACTCTTTGGGTTGTACATGGATGTTTACATTTTGGATAGAGTGGACCCACACAATTGTATAGTGTACTTTAACATGGTGATGTGTGTATGATGTGGTGATTATGGTTGGACCCTAGAGATTTTTGGACATGTTATTGTTATTTTTATTTTCAGTACCGTGTTTGATTTGTCATGGTTTTAAATTGAGCATGCTAAGTGTATCGGAGATTTGAATTTTTTTATTGTCATGGTTTTGGATGTTGATGACCCTTAGGCTTATGGGGACATTTCTTTTGAACACTACATTATTTATGTTAATTGTGAGTTTTTATTTTTTAGGGATCCTGCCTACTTTATAAAACAAATTATTATTATTATTATATGTATTGGAAAAAGGTTTAGAAAACCCTAGGTATCACACTTCTAGTGGGCGAGTTAGACCTCGTGAGGGTTTGCAGTGAATATGCCCACAAAATTCATTAATGTTGAATACCCTATTTATCTTAGAGAATCCTCATTCATTAGCAATCTATTGGTTTTTCACAACTTAATGGAGAAGATTTGACCATTTTACACATCATATACATATTAAAGACATTTTATTTGAGTTATTTCTCAGGATGCATATGTGTGTGTGTACAACCACTTAAATATTGGCTTATAACTAGATATGCTTAAATTCCACTATAAATATGTCTGGACCTCAAATCCTCATAGGTATACTCTCAAAAATGAAACTCTCAGATAAGGGTTTAAACAAATTTATCTTATTATGTGACCGAATTCAACAAGCTAATGGTTCACACAAATCTTTTGAATGCTCATGAGAGAAAGGAAACTGATCCCTAAGAGTGGATGTTATCACTAAGAATATTAGGGGTAGTTTATGTTGATGTGTTTTATTGCAAGTACATAGGCTATTGTAGTATAGGTAATGTAAGTACGGGTTGATCCCACGGGGACTAGACTTAAAAAGTGGGAGTTTAAATAAAATTTAATTGATAAAAATTTAAAAAATAATAAAAAATTACTAGAATTATTGGAATTAGAATAAGAGTTCATATCTACTCAACTACTAAAAATTACAGAATTTCTAGTTCAAAAAGAAAGAAAATAAACCAAATAACATGCAAAAACTACTTCCCTAGCTTAAGCATTGTCAATTTCTGCAACTCTAGTATTTTGTGAGTTGATCAGCCGTAATAAACATCTTCAATATATCCATGATTAAAGATCTAACAATTGGATTTGTTAGATTCCTTGAAATTGTAAAGATTTGAAGTAAATGGTGATTTTGGGATTTGGACGGTCTAGATCACTTTATGGATTTCAGATTAAAGATAAAAAACATTAATTAATTTCAAGGATATCCTAAGAATGAAATCCAAAATTTAAATGAAAATTAGATAAGAAATAGAGGAGAAATTGAGAGTTCTTGATGGTTAAGGCTAACCCATTTATTGGGTTAAGCCTTAATTGATCTAGCTCAGATTGGATAGTTCTTGAATAAGCAAAACACAAATAAATTAAATCTAGAATAGATAAGGACATAGAGGGAATTAAAAATAGGACTGAGATGGACTTAAATAAGATCTGTGAAGGGAAGAATTGGAATTAAACAAAAAACTAATTAAAACGGAAAAAAAGAAAGAGGGAAACCCAACGGAGGAGGAGGAGAGGGTGCCAGAGGAGAAGGCAAAGAAGGGAGAAGAGGGAGGAGGAAAAGGAAAACCCACATTAGGTCTCCTTCTCTGGGCCAACCGATGATGGGAAGATGCCGGTGGAAGGAAGTGGTGAGGTTCTAGTGTTAAGCGAAGAGGAAGTCTGGTATGTCGGTGAACAGAGAGAGCCAGAGATGGGGGCTATAGAGAAGGAGATGATCGATGGTTTCCTACAAGGAGAGGTAGGGTGTGGTGAATAGGAAGTCTAGTGTAGGGGTTGTTGTCGATTGAACAATGAGAGAGAGAGAGAGAGAGAGAGAGAGAGAGAGAGAGAGAGAGAGAGAGAGAGAGAGAGAGAGAGAGTGTGGTGTTGTGTGGCACGTTCCTGACTTAGGCGATGAGTGTAGGGGTTGTTGTCGATTGAACAATGAGAGAGAGAGAGAGAGAGAGAGAGAGAGAGAGAGAGAGAGAGAGAGAGAGAGAGAGAGAGAGTGGTGTTGTGTGGCACGTTCCTGACTTAGGCGATGTTATGCTGGTGCTGACCAGCAGAGAGGAGGGGGAACTAGTGTGGGCTGTTGACAGAAGGAGCAGACGATAAGGAAGAGAAAAAGAGGAGGACAGAGAATGTGTGAGTAGAGAGAGTGCGGGAGAAGAATGAGAGAGAGGAGAGAATCAAGAAGAGGGGCGGCTGGTGAGGAGGTGGCTGGCTCAGGCTCCATCAATGGAGCGCCAACCTGAGGGAAAGGAGTCGGTTTGGTGCATGTCAGCTTGACCAGAGGGAACAAGGTGCGGTGATACTGGTGCTGGTCAGGAAAACAAGGGATGAGAGAAAAAATAGAGAGGGAGAAGGGAGAGATAAAGATGGGAGAAATGAGAGGGAGAAGGAAAGAGAGAAGCAAAGAGAGGGATACTAGTCGAATTGGGCAAAGGATCAAATAGGAGATGATTGGTGAGACAGAGAGAAGTTGGGTGAGAGCAAGAAGCTGGGAAAGAGAAGTCGGGTGAGATAGAACATGGGAGAGAAGTGAGAGAGCAAGAGGAGAAGAAGAAAGACATGGGAAGGGGAGAGAAGAGGGAGGTGGTTGGTTTGCCTTGTATGGTCCAGCCCATGTGACGACCCGGGTTTTTGTAACACATTTCGTAATACTATTTTCAAAGGCACGGCCCTTACTAGTAAAAATAAATAAAAAATCACTAAACAAAGCAGCAAAAATTCTTTTCTTTAGAAATTGTTTGAAAAACCCAAGTCATCACTTCATACATAACATAAGCAGAATTTGTATACAAGATAAAATCTCATTAAAGGAATATACTTTTAATGAATTTCAGAAACCATCCAGTGGTTCATAGTATAGCCCAAATCCATTACAATACTTGTCCAAATTATATAATCCAAAACTCAAAGCTCACCATACAATGAAACTCTCACTACAATACAATACTCTCAAACAAAACAAAATGCATGTCTTCAAGGAGTATACCTTGATCATTATTCTCCCAAGTTTCCTTCAATCTTGAACTCCTAACTCTCCTTCTTTATATCTGAGATATTGTAAATATTCAAAAATTTACAATATCTCAACAAGCTATGCTTGGTAGGAGATTCAAGAAGCATAATAATTTGATAGTATAATTCTAATACTTCATAATCCCTTTATTCATGAACATACTCGTGTATCAAACTCTTTACTTTGTAATATATGTACATCCTTATACATACATATTGTACATGAATAAATTCATCAAATTTATGAAAGTAGTCAAATAACATTCCCAGCTAAGCTGATCAATTCTTTCCACTATCAGAAATCAGTATTTTAGCTAGTCCTATACTGGGAATTTTCCTTCTTGGGAAATACTAATAATATACTGCAAAATAATCAAAGGACTACCATGCTGCAGTTTGATCCATACTAGCTTGGTCAGATAACTGCCCTATTCACCACTGATATCACAGTGGAAAATATTGTGTCACTACCCATATGGGGAGACAGGACTTTTATAGTGGTGGCCTTTCCATAATTGCCCCACCTGACTTTTAGCCTCTCATAGGGCAAGGTATCATCATATCATCAAATTTCGAGAAGCGGGTGGCCAAACCCTCATAACTCCCCTAGCATAGCATCCCCAAGCTTATGCTTGTTTAAAACAAACCACAAGCCTCCTTGCTTGTATGTAAAATAGGTTTCATATGTATTAGACAATTTGTCTATTTACTTAGGGCTGGAATATCTTCTAGTTCCATACTCACTTAGAGTCTCTTTCTTAATTCTAAATTAACCATTTCATATGTGTTTGGTTGGATCATAGGGGTTTTAGGAGATTTAATACAAGTATTAACATTACACTTGATCTTTCATAGATCCTTTGATCAACAATTTATACTTGTTGATAAAGATCAAGGGCTTAGATCTTCAATCATCTAGTTCTTCTTTGATCTAAGTTCAATTGTTTGAGCATCCCTAAGGAGGATTATCTTAGTTCTCTTCCTTGAATCAGATTTGATCAAGGGTTCAGATCATCTATTCTATTTGATTTAAGATCTTTTAAATTACAAGCAATATATATATATCATCAAGAAGTATTTATTTCTTTTTATTGTTCTTGATCATTCAAGATCCCATGGATCTTGCTTGATCATCCTTATCTTACTTACAATTTTTATTAGGATAGATAATTTACTAACCTTTTATGCTCTTATTATTATTATTATTCAACTAGTTAATGTTTTACTAGTTGAAGATAACTTATTTCATCCAAAGTCTAGATTGCTCTTCTTATTTCCAATTGGCGAAGGCTTACTAGCTGAATGGTTGAACACAAAGTAGTTACTTCAATCCTCATATAAGAAGGCGTTTAGACCTCACAAACATCAACAGAAGGTAGGGGAAGAGCGAGGCTCTATTAGAGAACCCCCTTAACTATCATGTTCAGCATTCACTAGAGTGACCTTAGCTCAACCTTTCATAAGGTTCCTATGAGCATTTTTACCCTAAGTACTCTTCTAATTGATTTTAATTAAATCCATGACCATTTAAAATGTCATTCATTGGGTTTATTATTCTCCTACTTTGGGCCAAGGATTTGATAATCCTTATATTATCCTACTAATTATAACCCTTACTAATATTAAGTCAAAGTCCTTCACTCATCTTAATTGTACATGAATCTCTATATTCCATTAGTTTATATTTTTGCTGATTTATGCTCATTATATCTTAACAACTACTTAAAAATTATATGTACTAATAAAATTTGACAACAATTAAATCATAAATATTAAAGCATAAATCCAATATAAGTTTAACAACCACTCATACTATCATGTTTCCTATGAATGTAACTTAACCTAATGAAATAAAACTCTACTTAAACTAGCATGATCCTAAGTTATGAAAGTCATGAAATTTTACTACTAATCTAATGGAATCATGCTAAAATCTCAAATTTAAACTAACATGGCCCTAAGATAATCCAGCTTAATAACAAAGTAATAACATATAGAACATAGCATGCTAACATTTAAGAATTATACTATCATGCTTTCTAATTTACAACATAAATCACATTTACAATTCTATTATCAAATAAAAGACAATTAAACTAATTAGATTGAGATTATTAAAAACTTTTACTTATGATCCAACCATTAGATCTTAGATCTTTTCCTTTTAATCAAAGGTTTAATTAATTTTAGGGCTTTTACTCCATTAAGGTCCAAAGATCACATCCTTTTGTTTTTGTTATATTTAATCATAATCTCAATGGATTCCATCATAATCCCATTTACTCAATCCATCCCAAGGATCTAATCATGTTTGATCCTTTTGATCAAGTGGGTCCCTTTGTATTTTTAGGATTTTTCTACCATTAAGGCTAGATTCCTCATTTTATGTTAGATTTGTCAAAATAAATAATGGATATTACTTGATTTTAACATTATATCATCATTGCAGTAAATCCGCAAGATCTGATCATCTTAGATCTTGAAGTTCATGAAAATTAGAATCTTAATTCCTCAAAATAGAAAGTTTCTTGAGGTTTTTTTATAAATTTTATGATGCCAAAAGAAAATAAACATTACAGGCTTTCCATAGCTCCTTTTCCATCTTAATTTGGAGTTCAGATAACTCCACAATTAAGGATTGAAGTTCACAGTCATTTCGAGGGTCCATATTTGATTTGGGCCTAGCGGAATGGATGGTTGTGATCAGTCGAGTGGAGCGGGCAGATTAGGCAAAACGGTCGCCGCGCTCCTACCATCGGGACACACGCCATAACGTTCATCTTGGGACCAGCACTACCATTCAGTCATTCTGTCAAGACGATGTCGCACATAGAGATGCTCCCACAGGGTGCGTTTCGGTGCAGGGTCTCGGGAGCTCGATCTCTTAAGGGAGATCGGATAGTCTATTTTCAACCATCTAATCAAATCCCCTCAATTAATGGCTCAGAGCTTAATAAAATTTCTTGAAAATTATACCCTAGGGGTTTTGGACCCTTTTGGATAGATTGGATTGCTCATATTTTCATTTGAGGCCTCCATCATCTTGAATTGAAGGATGCTTACCCTTACTTGATTTTTATTATTTTTAACATAAAATTAATTTTATAAAAATAAAAATTATATAAAATAACATGAAACAAGTGTGGAAAGGGTTTCTGCATACTTAACTGGAGAAAAACATAGATTTTGCACCCCAATTTTAAATAGATATCCCTTTGATGATAAGATAGCCTGATACCCGCTTGTTTTGTGATTTCTTATTGATTGCACCATTGGATCTTGAAATTGATTTAGAGGTTTTGTAGATAAGGTAGTATAAGACAATATGAATGGTAGGATTTGTTAGATTTGATCTGGAAGTGCTTAATTGAATTTAGATCTCTTGTTCCAATTTAGAGAGAGGAGAGAGAAAGTGAAAGAAGAGAGAGTTTGGGAATTTTGGAATGAATCTAGATCTGATTGTTTAGGTTAGGCAAGATAATTTCCTGATAAATTTAATGAATATTTTTATAGGATTTTTTGGGTTGTATTTATAGATGTTTTTCAGTTTTTCAAAATTACTTGAAATAATTATATTTCAATTCTTTTAAATATTAAATTAACATTGAATCCTCCACTACCACCTCCTTCTTTACTAGAATCTGGTAGTGGTTTGACCACTCATTACATATTTTGTGGCTGTTGGATTTGTTTGTGGGCCCCATGGGGGTGTGGAAAGACCATTTTGCGCTTTTATGCAGAAAAATCCATTTTATTCTCCCAAACTCGGAATTGAGCGTACTTAGTGGCGTTGGAATTTTATTTCCTAGTAAATCCTAAATATTGATGTCTTAGATCTCAGTTATGTGTAAAATTATCATTTTACCCTTTTATTCATAAAAATAAAGAAAATTAGGGATTTTTCATTTTAACTTGGAATTGAACGCACTTAGTGTCATTTCGATCTGTTTTTCTATTACATTCATAATTTATAAGTTTTAAATCATATTTTAATCTATATAAAAATAGAATTTCCAATAACCTAATATTCCAGCCTGGAATTTCTGGAAACTCAAACTTTATTGATTTTCTCAATCAATTTACAAAAATTGGGGTTATTATAGCCCAGGGGTAGGACATGAGGAGAGGGAGAGAGAGAGAGAGAGAGAGAGAGAGAGAGAGAGAGAGAGAGAGAGAGAGAGAGGAGGAGGAGGAGGAGAAGAAATAGAGAGAGAGTGGGAGAGAGAAGAGGAGAATGGGAAAGGGGGGTAGTGACGGGTTTCCTCCTAAGTGTCCTGCCAAAATAGGAGTGGAGGAGGAGAGTCTGGAGGTTGGTTTCCTCCTCTTTCTAAAATTTTCCACCTTCTAAATTATGCTTATTTCCTTCTCTTATTGATTTCCTTCTCTAATTAGAATTCCTTTTTCTTTAAGAAAACCATTCCATCTTGCCCATTAATCCTTGATGGGTGATATGCACATTGAATCTTAATCTGAGCCATCCAAACTTCTTATGGTTGATCTACAAAACACAAGACCATATGAGAATTATCTAAACCATACATTAAGCGTTTGATAAGCTCTAATGATCATCTAACTATTAATTTTGACAAATTAATGATTGGATGGTCAATTGGAGCTAAATTCAAAGTAAATCTAAAAATTACAAATTTGATTGGTTAGATGATCTAATCAAATGCTAAATTCATGGTATTTTGACCAAAATTAAGCACTTAATAGTTTACCGTACTTCTTTTTATCTCCTCTTTAAGGCTATGTTCCACCTAAGATCTATAGGTCTTTAATTATGACAAAACGTAGGCTTAGGATAGATTCAGAAAAGAAGGGTATAAGGATTTCAAAGGTTCAAAATTGAATAGAGTTCTTCAATGACTATCTATTAGGACAACTTTTTCTTTTGTGGTTGTACTTGACGTGAATTTCTCTTTCATATTTGTGTCTTTATCTTTCATTTTTCTCTTCTTTTTTTTCACTTTTCTTTTTCCTTTTCTTCTTTGGAAGAAAGATGGCTAATTTTGACACTTCATTGACTTTTTGTCCTCTTTTTGAACTTTTTCTACTAACTCTACTCATTTTGACAATGGGTAGTGGATATTTATTTTACTAGCTTGTTCTGGGTTAAGGTAAATGGGGTTAAGAAAGAAAAGGCTTAATAATAGGCTCAAAGGGGCTAACTAGTGGTATGATATACTAAGTAGGCTTTATATCTCTGAGTGGAATAAGTATGACCTATATCATTTTCTAAGTTTCCTAAAGCCTATTAAATTCAATAATTTTTTTGGAAATAAGGCTATTACTCCTATTTATTCTTGATGTTTGGCCAAAATAAGGATAATAGAATCACACTAATTTATATATGCTGAAGAAATTATGAAAATACTTATAATTCTTTGAAAGAAGATAGTCCTTAAACTCAATGGGTTATAGGTTTCCACTGATTTTCCCACGAGTCTCTAAGCCATACCTCTCTATTAGTCTTGACTATGTGCTATGTGTAAGTAGTTTTCGAGAATTAACTTTACTAAAATTCTTCAGCACATGGATAATATGAAAAACTAATCATATGCATTCCTATTAAGAGGTGAAAATTGTGGAATTACTAAATTCCAAACATCTAGTTCTCATCACAGTAAGGGAACTCTACCTTAATTTTTAATTTTTTAAAAGAATCAAGAAACTTAAGAAAATTCAAAATCCCTATATATATATCTGCACTCGTCAACCTGAATGAAACATTTTTTGCAATGTTGGAAAACATAAAATTTATATGATAATGGAAGGATGTAGAAGATGAAGATTTGAAAAACATCTAGGTTGCCTCCTAGGAAGCACTAAGTTTTACTTCTTCAGTTAGACGTGGCCTAACCTAACTTTCTTAACCTAGAGCTAACTGGGTCAGCTTATTTGTCCTAATCGAAACCCTAAGATGAAATGACAAGATTTCTCACACCACTTTAGAATCTTGTGGTAATTTATATATTGCCTCCACCCTAAAATTTTTGGTAGTGGTAACATTAAAACAACAGAGATCACCACAATTTTTAATTGTGGGGAATCATATTGATAATCCCCCATCTTCAAAATTTCATGGTAGTCTATACAATTCCACCACCTAGAAAATTGAGGTGATGGTAACACAATGACTTCCTGTACTACCGTGTATTTTGTTGGACCATTTGGAGATGAATGGCCCTTTTCTTGACCAAATTGAGGGATAACAATGACCAATATATTTCTTTCTTATGTTTACCTAACAATGTCCTCAAATAGGGGTATAAGTTGACTTTGCCTTTCCCAAAAGGGTTCTTCTTGTATTACTAGAGGCGGGGACATGGTTTGGCTTAAATCCTTATTCTCCTTTAATGTGTACCCTAAAGTAGGTTGATGTACATCAACCGAATCTTTTTTTTTCCTATTTTATGGTAACAAGTAAGGTGTCAAATGGCCCTACATGACTATCTTGTGATTGTTAAAATAAGGTTAGTAAGAACTAATTAGGTACATCTTCTACATTGAGAAGTGTCCTTTAAAGGCACAATATTCAACAACTCATTCACCTCCTCAATGGATGTGTCTTCATCAAATGCATAAAATTAGTAGGACACGGTTCAAGAGGATCTGAGTTAGATGTTTCTAAAGATCATTTTCTTCATCAATGGAAGTCTCTTCAGCATAATTGTAACAAGGAGCAAGGCATGGCTCGAGTAGATATGGGTTGGAGGTTTCTAAGGATGGTTGTGGACTTTGTGGCTCATAAGAAATTTCCATCCTATTATAAGTAATAAATGTCTCTTTATTATCCCTAATTTGTTTGATTTCCTTAGTCCTTTTCATAATTTCAGCAATGTTTCTATTAGTATATTCTCTTATTGGTCTCATTTTATCTTCCCATTCCTCCCATTCTTGTCTCATTTCCTCAATCCACTGTTCAAAGGAAGCCATGATTTGATCCATTTTCTTACAAAATTGTTGCATATTCTCTTATAATAGTTATTCTTCATTCTGTAGAAGAAATAACTTGTAGGATTGGCATTACTGTGTTATTGGGGTATGAAAAAAGGCTGAGTAGGTTGAACCCATGATGGTTGTCACTGACAATCTGAATAATGATGGTATTATTGGCCAAGGTGGGACCATTATGGTTCTTCCTGATATTGGTAATCCTGAGACCATAGTTGTTCGTGATGCCTAGCCCATCTATTATAGTCTTGGTAATTTGTCTTAGGATAAAACTTACTATGGTATGTGAATGCATTAGCTGCATCCATTAGCTCCTAATAGTATTCATTGTATGTGGAGCTTGATAATGGCTATGAAGAAGTAGGATAAGGATGTTCAGAATAGGTATAATTATTATGTACTGAGGTTGTGGTGTAGCTTGCTAGAAGCTATTATCCTAAGTAATTGACTTTCCATAATATCTAGCCTATCCATCTATGTATCTATGAAATCTATCCCCTTCTTAGTAGGCTATACAATAAATCAAATCATTGTATACAATAAATGAGGTTGTTTTTTTTTAAAGATGAAAAACTAACCTACTGATGCAACCTAACTTCCTAGAATGATGCACAAACAAAGGGCATAATCAAATAATCCTTAGACTAATAAGAAGCAATATTTTAACTTTGGGATAATGCTTTTAAATTAGCCTAATCTAATGCCCCTCCTCTCTTTCAGATTTGACAATTTCTTATTAATTAGGTTCTGTGTAAGATGGTTAATACAATCCTCATGTAAGAAGGCATTTTGACCTTAATAAACATTAACAGAAGGCATGGCAAAATCACTTGGATTTAAAGACACCCACTATAACCACTGTGCTCAAAAGCCACTAGAGTGACAATAGATCGCATCTTAGTAAGAGGGTCCTACAAGCATGTGATCACCCTATGTCTCTTCTAATTGATTTTAAATTAATTTGAAAGGTACGATTGTGCACTTGTGGTGATTATCCTAGGTGAGCCAAGAAGCAGTGATGAAAACCACCCTTGATCTTATGGGGTTGGGTGCCTCTACTAATTAATTTTCACTCTCCATGGTAGTTCAATCAATATATAAATCACCTTAAAGAATTAAAAGTACCCTAAGAATGCAATTAAAACAATAAGCTAATGTAAAACCCTAAAAATGCTATGATTATTAAATATGCTTTCTATATGCAATTATTCTAAAAGCAAATTCTAATCTAGGAAATAAAAGGAGTGAGGGGTACTTACAATGGGGCTTTTGATGTAAATCAAGTATAGGCCACCTTATCCCGCACTTGCCCTATTTTATACAATCCTTCTAAAATTGAAATGAAAATTGCAAATTACAAAGGGGTCTCATTATAAAATTCACTCAAAAGAAAAGGAGATTTCTATTCTAAGAAAGCATGAAAATTTATATTTATTTGATAAAGATCCACTAGCCAATTTCCTCCACTTTCCTATTTCCTAAAAAAGAAAAATAGAAATAAGTACCAAATTTAGGAAATAGGGTGATTATGCACTAAGACAATTGAAAAATGCACCAAAAAATGCCCTAAATGCTAAAAGTATGCAATTCCTAAAAAAGAAAATATTTATCTTAAATTTTTTATTTTTTGGATTTTTTAATTAAATTTTATGAAAACTCCATTGCGGGTCCCTAGCAAAGGCACAAAAACTTGTTTGTTTTACTCTAAGTGCATGGGTTATTGTAGTATAGCATCTGCAAGTACAGGTCAATTCTACAAGGACTTGCTTTAAGAATTCAGAGTTTAAATAAAATTTAATAGTTCAAAAATTAAATTAAAGGACAAAAATTAACTGACAGTGCAATTAGACTTCAGATATATTTAATCAATGAAATTACAGAGGTCCACATAAAAAAGAGAGCAATTTAAATAAAGAAACATGAAAAATATACTTCATTAGACCGATTATTATCAATTTCTTTAGATCTGGGCTCATAAACTTCAATCAGCCTTCATCAGTCTCTTTCTAGTGCTTTTGATTGATGATCCATTGAATAGATAAGTAGATTCTAAAAGAATTTGAGAGATCTAGGCTAAATAAGGACTTTGGGATTTGGATGGTTTAGATTGCTTTTTAGAGTTTAGATTGAAGATCAGAGATGCTAATAAAGTCTAGGGATGTCCTAAGGATGTAATTTGAATTTTAACTAAAGATCTAACGTGAAATAGAGACGAAATAAGGAGATCTTTATTGTTAAGGCTAACCCTTTGACTAGGTTAAGCCTTAATTAAATCCAGATTATGTAGTTTCTGGATAACAGAATGTTGATAGTGTAAAACTAGAATGGGAATAGGGAAACAGAGGAAATTAAAATGGGGACAGATTAGGAATTTAAGGAAGGTGTCATGGGTAAAATAGAATTAATAGAAAATCATATTTTAAATGAAATTTGGAATGGAAACCCAACAGAGAAGAAGGAAGCCTATGGAGGAGATGGAACTGGGGATTTAATGCGGTGTTGGGCTGGGCAATCAAGTGGATGGAGACTCAATGTCAGAGTGGAGAGGATTGCGTTCATTGACCAGTGCTGAGAATTTTGGCTGGTGCGGTAACAGTGGTGAAGTAGAGGCTAGGAGGATTAATGAAGTAGCTGGGCAGAGGATAGTGACGATGATGGTCTAGGTTGTGGAAGAACAAAGGAGAGCGATCGACAGTGGTGGAGAGGAGATAACACTGGTGATGTAGATGAAGGTGGGAGATTGAGATGACGCTAGTGGCTTTGTTTGGGATTTCCTACAGATGAAAGAGGGATTTGGGCAGGGCCATCAGGAGGGATGAGACCGGTGTTGTCTAATAGAGAGTGTGGATTGGAAGATTGGTGATGTGGGAATTGGGATGGTGTGGACAAACAAGGAAGGTGGCTGGGTAAGAGAGATAGAGCAGTGAGGAGGGAAAGAATGGAATAGTGCCCAATCTGGTTCAGATGGGGGTGGACATCGTGGACGACAAGTTGGTGTGCACCTGAGTTTGTGCTACTAACTTGGACAGGGTAATATGACTAGTGGTGGAGTGGAGATGGTTGAACAGAGATGGGAGGGGGAGAAAACAAGAAAGAGAATGAGAGAGAGAGACAGAGGGAACTGGGAAAAAGAGGAGGGACTAGCCAATGTGGTGAAGTGGAGACTGGCCAGTGATGGAAGAACAGGGTGGAGATGAGGATGAGCATGGGAAGGAGGCAAAGTGTAATAGAGATGCTGGGCTGGTGCTTGAGAGGGAAAAGAGATAATAAGGGGTAAAGAAATGACAAGGAAAAGGAACAAAATAGAATGGATGGCAATCAAAGGAAAATAGTGAAACAATGAAGAAAAAAAATAGAAGAAAAGGGGGGGCGGTGCTTGCCCCTACAATCCAGCCCAAAAGGGGGAGTTTTAAGGTAGAATATAAGACAGTGTGTGGAGGGAGAATAAGATATAGGTGGAAGGGTTTCCTTTGTAAGGGTAAACCAAAGAGAAATTAGAAAGAGAGGGAGTGGTGAAGTGGGAAAGGTACGGTGGAAAGAGAGGGGGAGAAGCGAAAGGGGTAGCCTACTCCCCACCACCTTCTAATTTGCCTTCTTCTACTTGCCTTTTGCTTGCTTTCCTCCTTGGAGACTTCTACTATTGAGGCTTTCCAAATTTTCTCCATGTTTTCGTTTAAAATAAAGTTTCCTTTAAGAAACCATTTCACTTGCACCATTGAATCTCTATTGGGTGATTGGCACCTTTGAAATTCAATCTAAACCATCCAAGCCTATTATGGTTTATTTGTAAGATATAAGACTAGATTAGAGTCATCTAAACCGTTCATTAAGCATTTGATTAACTCTAATGTTCATTTGACTGTTAAATTTGAAAATTTACAGTTGGATGGTCAATTTGAGCTAAAATTCATATGTTATCTAAAAATCATCAAATTAATAAGTTAGATGATTTTATTAAATGCTAAATTAGGGATCTTTTGCCCAAAATTAAACACTTAGCATCGAGCTTGGGCCAACCATTTTTAAATAGTTGCTTCCTAATGCAGCAATCCTATATACTATGCAACATATATCAATGCATGAACCCAATCTATATGATTTATACTATCATCACAAATGCAAATTTATTCTAAATATGCTTTATACTACAAAATTAAAAAAATATGTGGGGTGAAGATTTCTTCTAGTGAGGGTTTCAATGATGATCAAGTGCGGGGCCACCATACCTCAGACTTGCCATGTATTATTACAACCCATTTAAAAATTAAATGAAATAAAAATTACAATAGGCCTCACTATAATTTCACTTAAATCCTAATCTAGGAAAGCAAATAAAAAATCCCTAATCCATGACGATGAAGCCTTGGCCCACAAGATCGCTGTTGCTCCTTTGCCAATTTTTCTTGCACTAAAATCAAACAAATATGGTCAATATGAGGAAAATTGCAACAAATGAAAAATAAAAAATAAAAAATTCTAAACTAATTCACACAAAACCTAGACTAGAGATAAATAATAGAAGATAAGGTCTATTACAAAATTCTATTGTGATTCCCCAGCAATCGTGCCAAAAATTTGTTGTGATTTTTAAATTAACTCATTAGCGCACAAATCAGGTATAGTAAATTCACACAATGGAGGTTGATCATAGGAGGAATCAAGTAGTTTGTGCGATTAGTGGGTCCTTAAACTACTGAGCCTAGCCAAGATAATGAGATTTTTAGCCTAAAAAGAAGCTAAACTTAGAAACTTTCCTAAAAACATACTTTCTAAAATTAGAACTTTCCTTAATTAAACTTTCTAACAATGAAAATTAAAAACTTTCTAATTAAAGCATAACAAACTAATGGAACTAATATAATGAAACATGTAAAAATAAGCAAGGAAATTAATCACTCACTATGCACAAATCATCAAGAATAGTGCGCATAGTTCATGATGAAAAGATAATACAAGATGCAACAATTGGAAACTAATGAGTAAGCGCTTCTAATGCACCCAATTACACTATGTAGATGAACATGAAATGATTTAGTATGCAAGCACAATTAACTACTTAGCTAATGCACTACCCTTAGAATCATGCACATGACTTATGATCTATGTGCATGCAGCCAAGGCGTGTGCTCTTTGATACCTAAATGAAATGCTTATGACAACTAAGATGAAAATCATAGAATATATAAAACCACAATATAAAAGTTCTGCTCAAAGAATCCTTAACAACATTAGCAGGACTTCCTAAACTAGGTGACAACCTTCATAATCATGTGCATGACTCCTAGGAGTGGTGTGCATGATGTTGAAGAGGTAGGTGTGTGAGACTATTTCAATATAACTCAAAAACAAGTATAGATCATGGCTTTAACGAATAATGTAAACAAAGATTGAATCAATTGACATTTATAACAAGAAAACTAAACAAAGATTGAATCAATTGATATTCATAACAAGAAATGAATAACATGGGTCGATCCATATTTACATTGAATGAAAGAACATTACAAATGTGGTGCACCCCATCCAAGGGATGTGCGCACCATCCTTCACCCAAAATTCTAATAAATTAGAATTCAATCACTATCTAATCTTCCAAAGTAACATGCATGTGACCCTTTGAAGGAGAAATATTGAATAACCAAGAAAATGTGGGAATGAAAGCACAATTAAGAGTTCCAAGATAAGGAACAAGTAAGGAAGAGGAGTATAACCGAATGGGTTCAAAGTGGCTTTTCCCTTGGCTATCACTTCAAGAAAAAAGAGAAAAACAACCTTGGATCTTTAAAACAAATAATGAAGAGAAACTAGCAAAATGGGAACGCACAAAAATAATAATAATTCCTATTCATGAAACTAAGCAACAAAAGAAATTCAAAGACAATGAGAAAAGAAGATCAAAAGATGAATAAGAACTAAGTATTAATGTAGGCATGCAACACTTGAAAGAGGTTTTCTTCTAAGGGAAACCGTAGATGTCTTTAAGGGAAGAGAGAAGGGAGGGGGGGGGGGGGGTGTTCCATACATGGTAGACCTAGGACTTCTACATAATTTAGGACTTATGTTCCATTAGATTCAATAATGCTAATGTGACCAGATTCAACAACGCTAATGGTTCACATAACATTTTAGCATTGAAGAGACATAGGAACATGATTCCTAAGAGTAGATGTTGTTGCCAAGCCTAATAGGGGTAGTTTACCTTAATTCCTTATGTTTACTTCTTCATTAAAGCTATTTTCCACCTAAGGTCCACAGGTCCTTAATTAGGATGAAACATAGGCTTGAGATAGGTTTAGAAAAAAAGGATATAAGAATTCAAAGGTTTCAAAATTGAGTAGATGTCTTCGTTTGATTGCTGGAAAACTTTGACTATTTTGAAGTTAATATCACTTACCTTTTTTATGTTTCCATCTTTTCATTTTTCTTTTGAACTCTTTGAAAGAAAGACTTTTTTGTTGTATGACTTTTGGTATTTTTTAACTTCTTTAACTTTTTGTCCCTTTTGAACTCTTTCTACGAACTCCACTCATTTTTAAAAATTGGTGATGGATGTTTATTTTATTAGAATTTTCTAGGTAAAGGTAGATGTGATTAAGAAAGAAGAGGCATAATACTAGGCGCAAGGGACTAACTAGTGGTATAATATATTGGGTTAGTTCTATGCCTCCGTGCTGAACAAGGATGACCTATATCATTTTATAGGTTTCTTAAAGCCTATCAAATTCAATAAATGTCTTGAAAAGAAAGATAAAACTCTTAGAAAAAGGTTAATCTCTAAAACTCACTTGGTTATAGATCTCCACTTATTTTCCTCACAGTCTCCAAGTCATACCTCTTTATTAGTTTGGATTACGTAGTGTGTAATTAATTTTTGAGAATTAACTTTCATAAGATACTTCAACACATGAAAAACATGCAAACTAGCCATATGAATTTCCATTAAGAGGTTAAAGTAGTAAAACTACTAAGTTTTTGAAAATCCAATTCCCATCATAGTAAAGGAACTTTACCTCAAAAAATTTTTTTGAACAATATAAGAAAAGTCAGAATCTTTATGTACATTTACACCACCTAAATGGTGTAGCATTAAAATTACTCACAAGCACATGAATTAATGTAGTATTTTCATGCAAGCAAGGTTTATCCCATGAGGAATCTTATAGATTTGCAATGGATTGGAATTTATTTAGATCAAATAACTTTAGCTAGGAGATAGATATGTGATTAAACTAGGAAATTGAAATAAGATAAGAAGGAAACATGCATGGAATTAGAAACTAGAATTAAAAGAAACTTTCTAAATTTAAATACAAGAAATCAAAATGAAAAATTACCTAATAGCATCCAAGTAACTAAAGGAAACTAATGCTAATTACGAATGAATCAAACTAATCAACTTAACTTAGGGAAACTACTAAAAAGGTAACTTTCCTAACCTAACACTTTCTTAAACTAAAACTTCTTAAAAATGAAACTTTCTACAATTCAAAAAGGAAACTTTCTAAAACCAAAAAATTATGCAAAATGTGAATTAAATACTATCAAAACAATCAAAACAATATTATGCAACTAAACTAAGCAAAAGCCAAAAAGGAAAGTGACCTAGTACCATGCACATGGTCCATGGATTGTACACATAGTTCTAGGGTGCTAAAGTAACTAGAATTGATGACTCTAAAGTGAACTATCTTGCAAAATAATTAATGGATATAATTAAAAACATGAAAAGATAAATAGGTTCCTAAGGATTCAAGAAAATAAGATGTTTAGATGGCTGGAAACAAAGCACAAATTTAAGGAGAGAAAAATTTCACATTTCAACTACTTAAGAACATCAAACAAATCAAGCATGAGGAAGGAATTGAAACCACAAATTTTATGCAAGGAAACAACCCAAATCTAATTTACTTTGACACAGAAACATTCCATATCAAGAAACTTCAAAGAATTTTATTGAATGATCTCTAAATTACACCCAAATCTGTACTCATAAGACATGTTCAATTGCTAGAAATTGCATCCAATTCAATTTTTAAGAATAAAATCCTATCTAAACAACATCAAAAATGTAATATAATTCTCACAATTTAAAGTATGATGATAGACAAAGAAAATCCACAAAGAAAATCAAGAGAAAAGAAGGCTAAATGGGTGAACTAAGCCAAGTAAATTGGCCTAATAATAAGGTGGGAATAAGGTGAAAAACATGAATTTCAAAGGAGAAATTCAAGGTTCCAAGCTATCTCTTCTCTATCACTAATATAGAAGAGCTAACTTTAATCTTGAGTGAATAACAAATAAAAACTAGCAGAATCGGCGTAAATAAGAAAGGGAAAACTAGATGAAAAGAAAGGTGCAAAACTATAAAGCAGAACAAGTAAAACTTGACCAATGAAAACTAAACTTGTAATGACTCCATTTTTGTAACTTTGAAATCCCAAGTTGGTAATAAAAAGTTCACTTTTTTTTAGATAAGGGTATTTTGGTCATTTCACTGATCACTAGACCCAAAAATTTGGTCCTGAGAATAGTACCCTTAGGTGCATCTCAGAAAAAGGAATCCAACAAGACTAGAATCACCCAAAACGGAGTTAAAATGAGCAAGTTATGGCCCTTTGAAGTTCAAGGGCAAATTATAATTTAATTTAAAAACGAATTTGGCCTGAGAAAATAGGGACCCATTTTGATATGGGCACCCCCCTTCTTCCCGAACATAGTGGAGGTTTTCCAGGGTTTTGGGCTGCTATTGGAGGTGCCCAAGAGCTCTATTTATAGAGCTTAAAGAGTGTTCTGGAAGGGGGTTTCCACCGCCACGGAATGGCGGTGGGGAAACCTCCAGAATGGTGGTGTTCCCCCTTGCACACTGACATTCTAGAATTTCGATGATGCAATACGTTTAGGAAGAAGGGGGTGCCCATATCAAAATGGGTCCTTGTTTTCTCAGACTAATTCGTTTTAAAATTAATTACCATTTTGCCCTTGAACTTCAAAGGGCCATAACTTGCTCATTTTAACTCCGTTTTGGGTGATTTTGGTTTTGTTGGATTTATTTTTCTGAGACACACCTAAGGGTGCCATTCTAAGGACCAAATTTCTAGGTCTAGTTAGGGTGAACAATGAAATGACCAAAATACCATTATCTCAAAAAGTGAACTTTTCATTACCAACTTGGGATTTCAAGGTTACAAAAATGGAGTCATTACATTTGATACCAATTGTAACGACCTGGGTTGTATATGATGCAAATTTCATAAAAGGACGAGCTCTCTTGCTTTAGAAATATGAAATGCATGAAAATCTTTTGTTTTGGAAAGCAATCTTTCGTATAAAACCCTGAGTGTCAAAACACATTTTCAATTGATATAGCCATGGCATAGTTTTAAATCAACTCTATTCCCTAGAAAGTGTCAGTCACAGCCCCAGCTACAGAGAGTAACTACAATCAAGTAAGATTCATTAAAACATAAGGTAGGGGTTTACTTACTTGTACTTTATTTGGATGTTCTTTGACATGGGTGTATCCTGTCCTTAGGTGTTTACTTGTATCTAAAAAATGTTAAGGATTGTGTGAGTATACACTATACTCAGTAATAGTCTATCACTACTAGTTTTACAATGCATGCTATGTTTTAAACCATATGTTCTTTAGACCATTTGCATGTTTGCACACTCATGTTCAATATCGATATTAAAATCAATACTAATGACTTAAAGAATTGCATAATCCAAGTCAAAAGTAACATAGATATCATGAAAGTATACTATGATATACATAAGATGCTCAATTGAATCCAACTCATGGATCTATGGTTGACCATACTCCTGTCATGCCATATGCAATGCAAGTAAATCCTCAAAACCATAGGGCACACTATGCCCATGACCTCATCGCTGTGTGGTCCCCAGGTACCTAGGGACACTCGGTCATAACCTCCACAGGGCATATGACACTTCAACGAGTGCCGTGAACCAGTGCTAGTCCTCGTTACCACTCAGCAATCGAAGTAAGGACAAGCCTTTTTGGCGTGGTACCCTTTCCACCTATAGTGGTAGAGGCTGGGAGGCCACCCCGAACCTCTCGGCATAGCGCTCACAAGCTTACTAGCCCAAAAGCATCTAAAGATAAAGCCAAAGCTCAATCATCGCAAATCATGCAATCAATGTCCTCTTTGGGTACCTCACACTGCCTGGCCCTCACAACTGCTTACCCAACGTCTTTTGGGCACTCCAGTGTCTTTTGGCAACCCTCGAGGATATGCAATCTTCATAAATCAGGCAATTTATGCATTTCTTTTCAAGACATACGAGCAATGCATAAAAATCACTTTATGCTAGTATCATGTTTAAAGCCATAAATCATGAAGACACGTTTGCATACTAGCTTTTACTCAAAAGTAGGTCATGTGCATAAGGATGTAACATAAGTTTATATGTTATACGCATAAAGATAGGACATGTAACTTAAAAACTGAAAACATGCATTAGAAAAGCAACCATGACTCAAAACATGTAGTCTCAAAACATCATGGGTTCTTTTTAAAAGTTTAGTAGCGATAGGACACCTATCTGGTTTGATCGCACTAGTCCACTTGTCCTCGTACATTCTTGGACATGATTTAGGGGAAAAAAGTTAGCTTAGCCTATTTTTATAGGTTCTAGAATAGTTTACCTCACTACTTAGGCATTAAGGGTTCATTCCCATGCCTAAGGGCATCATATGGTCCCTAATTGGGCCTTGGTATAGTTAGGTTTGCAAAGCTTTAGTGGCCCGGCGCCACTATCATGGTTTAAGAATACATAGAAGGCCCATACAATGCCTCTCGCGGTGCCTCAATCGGAGTCCTAGAACTTATGTTATAGGCAATTTTGTGTTAAGAATACATAGAAGGCCATACAAGGTGGGAGCCCGGGACGCGTCAGTGGTGTGTGCCCCACCGGGCGCATCTGTAAACGCACTAGGCTTCCTCCATTTTCTCTAGTTTACTGGCGCGTCCATGGACTCGCTCGTCAGTTTTCTTTAACGCACGGTTGCGTTTTAGTTCCGTGGTGACCTGGGCGTCCTCGGGATGCCTTGGTTCAACCCTGTCAAACCAGAATGCCCCAGGCACTTGCCCTAGGTTTGTTGTGGCTCCCTAGAGCCCAGTTTTGCATGGTTTCTCATGCAAAAACTTAGGGAAACTCAACCTAAGACTGAGGGGGAGATGGGTTTGGAGTTGTTTAGGGCGTACTTGGTTCGTGGCTGAGTATTTTTCAAGGTTTCTCCTCTTGCCTGCCACTCTAAGATTGGTTTTTCTTAGGGTTTTGGGCTGCCATTAGAGGCACCTAGGAGTTCTATTTATAGAGCTTAAAGAGGGTTCTGAAGGGGGGTTTCCACTGCCACGGAATGGCAGTGGGGAAACCTCTAGAATGGCGGTGTTCCCCCCCTGCACCCCGACATTCTAGAATGTCGGTGATGCAATACGTTTAGGAAGAAGGGGGTGCCCGTATCAAAACGGATCCCTGTTTTCTCAGACTAATTCGTTTTAAAATTAATTATCATTTTGCCCTTGAACTTCAAAGGGCCATAACTTGCTCATTTTAACTCCGTTTTGGGTGATTCTGGTCTTGTTGGATTCCTTTTTCTGAGACGCACCTAAGGATTCCATTCTAAGGAACAAATTTTTGGGTCTAGTCAGGGTGATCAGTGAAATGACCAAAATACCCTTATCTCAAAAAGTGAACTTTTCATTACCAACTTGGGATTTCAAGGTTACGAAAGATTGTTTTCCAAAATAAAAGATTTTCATGCATTTCATATTTCTAAAGCAAGAGAGCTCACCCTTTTTATGAAATTTGCATCATATAAAACCTGGGTCGTCACAATTGGTATCAGAGCCCAGTTTGACGTTACTCACAGCCCAGTTATGAGGAGAATAACTTATAATCAAGTTTCATCCATGAAATATTAAGGAGTAATATGATAACACATACCAAGGTCTTGTGAATTACCTTGTGATTTACAGATGCCTAGAAAGAAAGTAAGCAATGCTCCAAGACCTGAAGCCCCACCAGTAGACTGCACTTGGTCAGGCAATGGGATGGCTGAATTATTCCAGCAATTCCTATAGTATATGGGACAATACATGAGTAATCAAACCCAAACCCCTACCGCACGAGATCCTTCCCCTGATAACGCAATAGATAGGACTGAGGTTCAGTTAGAAAGGTTTTAGAAATTAGCTCCCTCATTCACAGGAGAAGATGAAGCATCTACAGCTGAAAAATCGTTAATTAATATGGAAAAGATATTTAAAGCCATGAACATAGCTGAAGAAAGAAAGGTACCCATGGCCACATTTGTGTTTAGGGGAGAGGCTACCTTTTGGTGGGAAACAGCAGAAAGGACTTATTTTGACCAACAAGAAACAATAGGATGGAAAGATTTTAAAAAGGTCTTTAATGACATATATTATCCTAAACACGTAAGAAAATAGAAGAAAAAGGAATTTATGGACTTAGAACAAGGAAACATGACTGTCCAACAGCATGAAAATAAATTCATCAGCCTCCGAAGATTTGCACCACATGCTTGTGCTAATGAGGAAGACGCGACAGAAAGATTTGTAGATGGGCTCAACTCAGGACTCAGGAACAAAGTTCTAGGTTTCCAACCTTCCACTATAGCCAAAGCCGTAGAGATGGCCTCCCTATACAAAAAAGATTATCAAAAGAATCAGGCGATAAAGGAAACTAAGAACACCAACACCATGAGAAATGAAGGAAAGAGACCATTTCAGTCATCTGGACCCAGGCCACCTTTCAAGAAGCTGTTTGAAAACAAAGGAAGAAGATCAGACTAGAAGACATGCCCTAGGTGTAACAGGAATCATTCAGGCAAACCATGTCCCAATTTCAACATCACTTGCTATATTTTAGGAGAATTAGGACATTTTACTAGGAACTGTCCTAAAAGGAAAGTTGAAGAGCGTAAAGGAGATCAGGTTCCAAAGAGCCAAGGACGTGTCTTTGCCCTCACTTCCAGTCAAGCCCAGGCTTCAAATATAGTAGTTGAAGGTATTCTTTCTGTCTATGATACACATGCTAAAGTTCTATTCGATACAGGCTCCACTCATTCTTTCATATCCTGGGAGTTTGCATCAACCTTGGACATTATACCACAGGACCTGGACTTCACTCTAGAAGTCATGACTCCTATAGGCCAGGCACTTCCCACCTATTCTTATCTGCAGGATGTCCATGCTTTGGTCAAAGATCATTTGCTTCATCCCAATCTTATTCACTTAGATATGAATGACTTCAACGCCATCCTAGGTATGGACTGGCTAGCCCTTCATCAAGCCTTTGTTGGTTGCTGCCAGAAATGTGTCACTTTTACCCTACCTAATGGAGACACTTTCACCCTCTAAGGAAGAAAGGATTATTCTAGAGTGTGTGTTATTTCTGCCATGAAAGCAGTTAAGCACACTGCTCAGGGATGTCCCTTCTTCTTGGCCAAGATTGAATCTGTCGAGAGTCCCCAACCAAAGGTCGAGGTAGTCCAAGAATTTCCTGACGTATTCCCTGAGGACTTACCAGGTCTACCCCCACCAAGAGAAAATTGAGTTTACCATTGACCTTATACCCGGTACTTACCCTATTTCCAAAGCTCCTTACCAAATGGCTCCTGCAGAACTAAAAGAATTGAAGACCCATTTAGAGGAACTACTTGACAAAGGGTTCATACAGCCTAGCGTATCTCTGTGGGGAGCTCCAGTCCTTTTTGTTAAGAAAAAGGATGGCTCCATGAGATTATGCGTAGACTATCGGATGCTAAATAGGGTCACCATTAAGAATAAGTACCCCTTCCCTGAATTGATGATCTTTTCAATCAGCTTCAGTCAGCTAGAGTCTTCTCTAAGATTGATCTACGATCCGGATACCATCAACTTTGAGTTAGAGAAGAAGATATCCCCAAGACAGCCTTCAGGACTCGATACGGCCATTATGAATTCAAAGTGATGTCCTTTGGTTTAACTAATGCTCCATCCGCATTTATGGACCTCATGAATAGGGTGTTCAAGGAGTACTTAGACAAATTCATCATAGTGTTTGTGGATGATATCTTGATATATTTAGAAACTCCTGAAGACCATAAGGAACATCTAAGGATAACATTAAGCACCCTACGAGCACACAAGTTATATGCAAAATTCAATAAGTGTGAGTTTTGGCTGGAAAAGGTAAATTTCTTAGGACACATTATTTCTCAAGATGGCATAGCAGTCGACCCCGCTAAGGTTGAATTAGTACCGAAATGGGAAAGACCTAAGACAGTCACAGAAATAAGAAGCTTCTTAGGACTTGCCAGATATTATAGGAGATTCATCGAGGGTTTTTCACGAATTGCTTTACCTTCAACTAAGCTGACTAGGAAAGACATGAGATTTGAATGAACTAATTAATGTGAGGAAAGCTTCCAGGAACTAAAGAGAAGGTTAACTACAGTACCTGTCCTTACCTTACCTTCAGGAAGTGGCAGATCTGAGATATACAGTGATGCCTCAAAACAAGGACTAGGCTGCATACTTATGCAACATGGGAAGGTAATTGCTTATGCTTCTCGGCAACTCAAAAAGCATGAAGTCAATCACCCGACACATGACTTGGAATTAACCGCCATAGTCTTTGCCTTGGGAATCTGGAGACATTATCTATATGGGGAAAAGTTTAAAGTTTTCACAGATCATAAGAGTCTTAAATATATCTTTTACCAACAAGACTTAAACATGCGACAAAGAAGATGGGCGGAATACTTAAAAGACTATGACTTCTCCATTCATTATTACCCTGGAAAAGCTAATGTGGTAGCTGATGCATTAAGTAGAAAAACCCAAGGGATGTGTGCAAGTTTATTTACTAAGAGATGGAAGCTATTACAAGAAGTAATAGCGTGGAAACCATATATAAGTAAGCGAAAGATCATTATGGCAGGTCTAATGATAAAGTCGGTTGTTAATGAAAAGGTTAAGCTGGTACAAAAAGGAGATCCGGACATACAAGCTTTCATAGGAAAACCAGGGTTTACTAAAGGGGAAGGTGGTGGCGTTTACATGCAAGGAAGATTAGTGGTATCGACTAATGAAGAAGTAAGACAAGAAATCTTAAAAGAAGCTCATCGGTCTAAGTATACTATACATCTGGGAGGAACTAATATGTATCAAGACTTAAACAGACAATATTGGTGGGATGGTATGAAAAGAGACATAGGGGAATTTGTGGCAAGGTGTCTAACATGTAAACAAGTAAAGGTCGAACATCAAAGACCTGTGGGATTGTTACAACCCCTTGAGTTACCTAAATGGAAATGGGATAATATTACCATGGACTTCATCGTAGGGTTACCCAGGACCTCTAAGGGTCATGACATGATCTAGGTAATTGTTGATAGATTGACTAAGACAGCCCATTTCCTTCCATTACGCCATACCCAATCCACTGACAGCCTATCTCATCTATACATCAAAGAGATAGTGAGTTTACATGGCATACCCCTTAGTATCACTTCAGATAGGGATAGCCGCTTCACTTCACAACTCTGGAAGTCCGTCCAAAAATCCCTAGGATCTTCCTTGAACTTTAGCACAGCCTTCCATCCACAGACCGATGGACAGTCAGAGCGCACAATCCAGATACTCGAAGATATGCTATAAGCTTGTGCCCTAGATTAGAAGCAGAGTTGGGATGAAAACCAGCTGTTAGTGGAGTTCACGTACAACAACAGCTTCCAGTCGAGCATTGGCATGGCTCCGTATGAGGTGCTCTATGGGAGACCCTGTCGATCATCCACCAGTTGGAGTGAAGTTGGAGAGTCCAGGGTGCTACAGTCTGAACTGGTGGAGCAATATGCCGAGAAGGTCAAACTCATAAAGAAACACCTCCTCACAGCTCAAAGCCGGCAAAATAGATATGTTGATCAAAGGAGGAGACCATTAGAATTCGACGTAGGAGAGCACGTTTTCCTAAAGATATCTCCCACTAAAGGAGTTATGCGGTTCAGTATCAAAGGCAAGCTTAGTTTGCGTTACATAGGACCCTTTGAAATCTTGGACAAAGTGGAAAAAGTGGCCTACAAGATTGCACTACCCCCTCAGCTATCTAAAGTGCATAACATATTCCATATATCTATGCTAAGAAGGTACATGCCTGACCCTGCTCATGTCACCACCCAGGTACCCATAGAGTTGACGGAGGATCTCAAGCTAGAGACGAGACCAATTGAGATTCTAGATCGTAAAAGTAAGAAGTTGCGGAACAAATACATACACTTAGTCAAAGTTTTGTGGAAAAATGCGCACATGGAAGAAGAGACTTGAGAACCAGAGTCAGAAATGTAAGAAAAGTACCCTGAAATCTTTTGACTATATATATTGTAGAATTTTGGGGGCAAAATTCCCCTAAGGAGGTAAGAATGTAATGACTCCAGTTTTAGAACCTTGAAATCCCAAGTTGGTAATAAAAAGTTCACTTTTTTTTTAGATAAGGGTATTTTGGTCATTTCACTGTTCACCCTAACTAGACTAAGAAATTTGGTCTTAAGAATACCCTTAGGTGCGTCTCAAAAAAAGGAATCTAACAAGACGAGAATTACCCAAAACGAAGTTAAAATGAGCAAGTTATGGCCCTTTGAAGTTCAAGGGCAAAATTGTAATTTAATTTAAAAACGAATTTGGCCTAAGAAAACAGGGACCCATTTTGATATGGGCACTCCCCTTCTTCCCAAACATACTAGAGGTTTCTAGAATGATGGTGTGCAGGGGAGAAACCACTGCCATTCTAGAGGTTTCTCCATTGCCATTCCATGGCGGTAGAAACCCCCCTTCAGAACCCTCTGTAAGCTCTATAAATAGAGCTCTTGGGCGCCTCCAATGGTAGCCCAAATCCCTAGGAAAAACCCATCTTGGAGAAGCAGAAAAGAGGAGAAAACATGAAAAATACTCGGCCAGGAACCAGGTACGCCTTAAACCACTCCAAACCCATCTCCCCCTCAATCTTAGGATGAATTTCCCTAAGTTTTTGCGTGAGAAACCATGCAAAACGGGGCTCAGGGAGTCACAAGGACCCAGGGAAGGTGCTTGGGGCATACTGGTTTGACAGGGTCAAACCAGGGGGTCCCGAGGACACTCAGGTCACCACGGAACGAAAACGTGCCACGTGCGTTAAGGAGAACCTACAAATGAGAACAAGGGGTGGAGGCCCGGTGCATTTGCAGATGCGCTTGGTGGGGCGCGCGCCGCTGACGCGGAATGCGTTAGCGTCTCGGGCTCCTACCTCATATAGGCCTTCTATGTACTCTTAATACTAAAATACTCATAACTTGAGTTCTAGGACTCCGATTGAGGGACCGCGAGAGGCATTGTGTCCATATCGACAGTGCGGACACACCCAAACCATAAAATACTTGATCAAACCCCTATCTAAGGCTGGAATGAACCTTAAACCATGATAGTGGCACGGAGCCACTAAACCTTTGCAAACCTGACTATACCAAGGCCCAGTTAGGGACCTTAGGAGGCCCTTAGGCATGGAAATGAACCCTTAATGCCTAAGTAGTGAGGTAAACTAGTCTAAAACCTATAGAAATAGTCCAAGCTAACCTTTTTCCCTAAACCATGTCCAAGAACGTATGAGGACAAGGGGACTAGCGTGATCAAACCAGGTAGGTGTTCTATCACTACTAGACTTTTAAAAAGAACCCATGATGCTTTGAGAATGCATGTTTTGAGTCATGGTTGCTTATCTAATGCATGTTTTAAGTTTTTAAGTTACATGTCCTGTCTTTATGACATATAAACTTATGTTACGTCCTTATGCACATGACCTGTTTAGCATGAATTGATTTCATAAAGGAACTTAACATGCATATGAAAAATACATTGCGCATATATTGCCAAGACATGTGTTACATGCATAGACATGTTTTGAAAAAGGATTCTTCTCTGCATGATAAGTGTAGCCTTGGCCGATGAGGGCAGGCCAGAGAGAGCTGACAAGCTTCTAGGATGGTAGGCTTCTAGGCTGTTAGGCTTCTAGGAAGGGTTATGACTTTGAATGCGATACTAGCATGAGCAGATTTTATGCATTGCATGCATGTTTTGCAACTGATTGCATAAATTGCCTGATTTGTGATGATTGAGCTTTGGCTTTATCTTTAGATGATTTTGGGTTAGTAAGCTCGTGGGTGCTATGCCGAGAGGTTCGGGGTGGCCTCCCAGCCTCTACCACTATAGGTGGAAAGGGTACCATGCCAAAAAGGCATGTCCTTACTTTGATTACTGAGTGGTACCGAGGACTACAATTGGTGTCACGGCACCTAATCGAAGTGTCATATGCCCCGTGGAGGCTATGACAGAGAGTCCCCAAGTACCCGGGGACCACACGGCGATGAGGTCATGGGCATAGTGTGCCCTATGTTTTTGACGATTTACTTGCATTGCATATGGCATGACATGAGTATGGTCGACCATAGATCCATGAGTAGGATTCAGTTGAGCATCTTATACATATCATAGTATATTTTCATGATATCTATGTTACTTTCAACTTGGATTATGCGATTCTTTAAGTCGTCGGTATTCTATTTTGACAATGGCTTTTTTATATCGATATTGAACATGAGTGTTCAAACATGCACATGGTTTAAAGAACATATGGTTTAAAACATAGCATGCATTGTAAAACTAGTAGTGATAGACTCCTACTGAGTATAGCGTATACTCACCCAATCCTTAACATTTTTCAGATACAAGTATACACTTAAGGATAGGATACACTTATGATAGAGAACATCCAAGTTAAGTACAAGTAAGTAAACCCCTACCTTATCTTTTAGTGAATGTTACTTGATTGTAGTTACTCTCTGTAGCAGGGGCTGTGACTAACACTTTCTTGGGAATAGAGTTGATTTAAAACTATGCCATGGCTATATGATTTTGAAAATGTGTTTTGACACTCGGGGTTTTATACGAAAGATTTTTTTCCAAAACAAAAGATTTTCATGCATTTCATATTTCTAAAGCAAGAGAGTTTGCCCTTTTTATGAAATTTGCATCATATAAAACCCGAGTCGTCACAAAACCAAAGAAAGAAAACTGCTAACTTGAATTAGAGAGAAAATGACTAAAAAAATAATTAGAAAATCAAAGGAACAAAAGCACCAAAGAAGGTTCAAAGTCCAATGGCAACTAATCATCAAAAGAAAAGCTTAATTTCAAGGTATCTCACCTACCTCTACTTGGAAAATTCGTATGAACCATGGGCTATATATAGATGAGTGTGTTCCTAACTTAGGAAAGGGTAAAACTATGAGGAAAGTGGATCTAGGGTTATGTAATTCAATGAGAAAGGTTAGGAGGAGTTTTGGAGGAGGAAATTTAGGTAGGAATGATGTCATAAAGAAGACATAAGAGGGATGAGTAAGCATGGGCTGGCTGGTTATTAATTTTGCAAGGGGGAGGCATCATTTTCCATGGAAGGAAAGTGGATCTCTAGCCGCCTAATTGTATGGTAATTGGTTGGTGGGAAGAGTGGGAAAAAATAAAAAATAAAGAGTAAAATCAAGAAGAAAGCTTAGGGTTTTTACATTTTTGCATGGACTTAGATCTAGTGTTTCCTAAATTAGGATGCCACTTGAATTTTCCCAACTAAGCAAGGGGGTGTCCTCCTCTTGGATGGTGGCTCTTTTCTTGACTTCAAAACATAGAACCTTAGGATGAATGGTGGATTAGGTATGGGGAATGGATTAGGAAAGTGTATTTTCCTCTCCTGATGGGTCCCTTAATGCATGATCATCTTATCTTTTACAATTATCTCTCAAAATCACTTAAAAATCACACTTTTAACTTAGAAAAGTTGTTTGAATTAATGCTCCAATTGTGTAGCTCCATGTGGAAATCCTCCTTGGCTTGATCACTCATTTCTTTGTGGCTTAAGTGGCTTCAATGCTTCGCTGAAAGGCTAGAGTAGCTTGTATAGATTATCAGCCTTTTGCATGGCTTGAATGACTAAGTGGCTTAAGGGGCTCCTATGTAAAGGTGATGGAAATGTATGGCTTGGGCTTGGATCCATCTCTAGTCACCTTTTTCTTCTCCAATTGCCTTCTAGCTTGCCCTAGGATAGTTTTGACCCTTTAACAAACCTTGGATTGATGACATTTACACTTTGGCTTGCTTAGGTTTCCTAGTTAGACTAAGAAACCTCTTGAATGGCCTCAATTCTTATCTTGATCAAGCCCGACCTTTAGATTACCTTCTCAACACCTATAAAAGATGAAAATCTCTAATTAAATCCTAAAAAAATATGACCATTAACATACTATGAATTAGCTTATGAACTTACAAAATTTCAAAATTTTGAATTATTAGATTAGAAATGCATGTGTTACAAAAATCCTAATTTAACACTATAAGTTATAACACATGGACTACTAATTAGGTACTTTTGATATAAAATTGAACATGTATCATACCCTCCACTCAGCATTTTGCTAGTCCCTAGCAAAACATGCAAAAACTATGATAACAAAAGATGGTTTCCATTTTCATAGGTATTCACGATTGCATTTAGCATGTGCAACAAGCCCTTGATTAGCCCTAGTAGATGAGTTTGCCTTGTTAGGATTCCTAATGAATATAATCACAAAATTCAATAAAGCTAAGTCCATTAATTTATCTTAGACAATTCTCATCCATTAGTACTATACTTACTTCAACAACTTAATAAAGATGAATGAGAAATTCTGCAAATTGCCCACATAACAAAGCCATTTAATTACTGTTCAATCTTAGAGTACAATGTGTATAGTTGCATAGTCAAGACTTCTAATAGATATGCTTATTACTCCATTGTAAAGATGTCTTAACCTTAAATCCTCATGGGTATACATATAGAAATAAAGCTCTCAAAGAAAGAGGTGAAACAAATTTCTCTCACTATGTGACTGAATTCAACAAAGTTGATGGTTCACATAATTTCTTTTAGGCCTAAATGAGACAAATACACATGATCCCTATGAATGGATGCCATTACTAAGACCATAAAAATAGTTCACCTTAATTTCTTCCTATTTATATCCTCATCAAAGCTATGTTCCACCTAAGATCAATAGATCTTCAGATAGGATGAAATGTAGACTTCGGACAAGTTCTAAAAGGAAGGGTATAAGGATTCAAAACTTTTTCTGATACTTTTTAACTTTTTCTAAGATTTCTGAGAAGGAACACTTTTCTTTGTACTTTTGGAAAATTTCATTTCTTTTACTTTTGTCCTTTTTCTACCATCTTTACTCATTTTTGAAAAGTAGGTAATGAAATATCTTCATTTTTTTTGGGTTTCTTTGGGTTAAAGTGAATAGCTTTTATGAAATAAAGGCTTATAAAAAAGGCTCAATAATCTAACTACTGGTATAGAATAGACGGGTAGGCTTTCTATTTCTGAGTTATAATAATGATGGCCTATATCATTTCCTACGTTTCTTTAAATCTATCAAATTCAACAAATATTTAGGAAACAGAGTTAATACTTGGTTTTTTTTTTCCAGATTTACCCTTTTTTATGGCATTTTTGCAAGAAAACCTAACATTTTCACGTTTTTGCATATTTACCCCTCTGATTGATTTTTGGTTGCATTTGCTGACTAATTTTTTAAAATTCCAATTGTACCCCACCCCTATTGTTCCTTGTCTCCATGCATGCATAAAAAAGCAGGGAACTCCTTCATTCTCTGCTCATAATTGGAACACAGCCTACTCGAGGATGAAAAACGACAATAAACAAGGCCAAACCTGTTTAGGGCCAAAAGGGATTAGGCTTTGATGCAAGAAATGGGAGTGGGCTTGGCGTGCACGGCGAAGAGTGAAGAGTAAAGTTATAAGACTTTAGAAGTCATTTAGATATAAACGAGTTCTAAAGTTAAAGATTTTAGAAGTCGTTTATTATTAAACAACTTCTAAAATTAAATACTTTAGAAGTCGTTTAATAATAAATGACTTCTACAGTTTAGGGAATGCAAACGGAATGGCCAATCCTTGGGTTAAATTAGACTGGATAGAATTGGTTTTTGGATGAGCAATCATTCTATTGTTTTGATATGAGATTTCTATTTAAGATGATGGATAGAAAACCAAAATTGGTTTTGTGTCATGCCTGAAAAGATGTGATAGTTTACAGTGATGCTAGACCTGCTTTTACAACTTTATTGATGGTTTTCAATTTATCTTTAATTATCTATTTGTTCACATACATGGAGAGAGAAACATACGTGCACATAAACTACAAATGATGTATTGCATTATTAGCCTATCAAATAAGTGTCATATAATCCAAAGTGCCATTACCATACAAGGAGTAGTAGTGATGGTCTGGAGTTGTATATGGTAGTTACTAGCTTATCAAGGCTTGATCAAAATATTATAAACGAGTAGAAATGGTAGAATGTGTTTTTCTGTACGGTTTCTAGATTGATTCATAATGTCTCCTACAATTTTAGGTAGGAACCGATATAGTTGGACCTCCTCCAAATGCTGTTGTGCTCTCTGGGTCTCCTCGATGAGTGTCATATTTCTGAATGTTAGCCACCTTATTATTTCTTGTAACCTTTTATATGATGCCTATACTATAGTCATGGGTCTATTGAGTTAATTACCATAGCCTAAATGAGAGTTTTTCTAGTACAACTGGTTTCATCTACAAAGGGGAAGCCTTCAAAGCTGCATAAAAGGAAGCATCAAATTGGGTCTTTATACTTCAACATGAAGCAGAAGAAGATGGAGCTTGCTGAACGATGTGCCAAAGGCTTCTTAACAAAAGCAGAAATGCCTTCTAAACTATAGAAGTCATTTATTATTAAACGACTTCTAAAGTATTTAATTTTAGAAGTCATTTAATAATAAACAACTTCTAAAATCTTTAAATTTAGAAGTCCTTTATATCTAAACAACTTCTAAAGTCCTATAAATTTACTCTTCACTCTTTGCCACACATGCCAAGCCCACTCCCATTTCTCATGGTAAACAGCAATCCCTTTTGGCCTTAAACAAGTTTGGCCTTGTTCGTTGTTGTTTGTCATCCTCGAGTAGGTTGTGTTCCAATTACGAGCAGAGAATGAAGGAGTTCCTTGCTTTTTTACGTACGCAAGGAAACAAGGAACAATAGGGGTGGGGTACAATTGGAATTTTAAAAAATTTGCCAGCAAATGCAGCCGAAAATCAATCGGAGGGGTAAATCTACAAAGTTTGCAAAAACTTAAAGGAAAATCTGCAAAAACGTGAAAATGTTAGGTTTTCCTGCAAAAATGCCATAAAATAAGGGCAAATCTACCAAAAACCCTTAGTACTTCTTTTTTATTCTTAGCAATTTGACCAAAACAAAAAACATTGGGATCTTTCAAAATAATATCTACTGAAGCAAATAGGGAGTCATATATAATCATTAGAAAGATGGTGGTCTCTAATACTCATAGGGTATATAGGTCTCCACCGATTTTCCTCGGGGTCTCAAAGTCATAATAACCATCTATTAGTCTATACTTCTGCATTCTGCATAAGTGTGTTCAAAGATTTAGCTTCCATAAAACACTTTAGGACATGAATAAAATGTAGAACTAATCATATGCATTTCTATTAAGAAGTTAAAGTAGTGGAAATACTAATTTTATGACAATCCAATTCTCATCCCAATAAAGGAACTTAACATTAAAAACTTTGAAACATTTGAAAGAAAATTTTCAAAAATATGAAGAAAACTAGATATGTAATGTACGTCCACACCTCCAACCTAAACAAAACATTGTCCTCAATTTTTTGAAATATAGGACACTAAATGATAAATTTGTTATGTAGAATAATGAGACTCTAAAAACTACGGGTTGCCTCTTAGTGAACACTATGTTTAATGCCTTCAGCCGGACATAACTATAACTAACCTAATTGTCTAAACCTAACAATGAAATGGAAAAAATTTCACGGCACTTTAGAATCTCATGGTAGTTTATACACATTCTCCACCTTGAAACTTTTGGTGGTGATAACATTAGGACACAATAGACTGCCGAAATTTTGGATTTGGAAGGACCACATTGAAATTGATGATCGCACATTTTAAAATTTCATAGTAATCAATAAATATCTTCCAACATGAAATATGAGGTTGAGGTATTTTGATAGCATAAAAGACCACGGTGAATTTTGTTGGGCCGTATTGAAATGAATGGTCCCCTTTTTCAACAAATTAAGGGATAATGGGGTTTTTAGGAATCAATATAGAACTCTATGGTGCACATTAGAAGACATTAAGGGTCAGTACATCAATGGACTCTTCTTCTTCCTCTTCTTTAGACATAGGAAAAGTTTCAGGTGGACCTATATTGTTATCTAGACATTGGTCAAATAATGTCTATAGGTCCCAATTGAGTACTTCTACACTATAAGGCTCAATTTTTATTTTAGGCTTTGTAATGAGTTCTACTACTAAAGGCTCGGTGTCTAAATATTCAAGCTCTTTATCAATGGATGTGTCTTTATCATAATCATAAAAAGGATTAGGAAATGACTTCAGTGGATATAAGTTGAAGGTTTGCAAGGATGGTTGTGGACTTGTGGCTCAGAATGATCATAAGATATGCCCATCCTAATATTGGTAACAATGGGCATGGATGGTTGAAAACATTGAGGCTCAGTAGGAATAGATGATAATTCCAACCTAGAAATTCTTTTAAGTATTTTTTCACTCAACTCCCTCATTTGTTTCATTTCCTTAATTTATTTTCAAGTTGATTTCATATATATCCTAAAGGCTTCTTCAAATGATTGTTTCCTCTACTGTGGAGGAAATAACATCTGTGGCATTGAGGTGCTAGGAAAGGATTGATCAGGTTGAAACCATGATAGTTGTCCCTACTATGATTGATATTCTTCAAACCATGGTTGTTTATGATGCCTAGTTGATCTATTATAATGTTGATAGTCTATCTTAGTATAGTAATGATTGTTAGATTCAAGGAATGCAATGTGTGCATCTGCTAACTCCTGGTAATATCCATTATAGGTGAAGCTTGATGGTCATGAAATGGTGGGATATGTGTGGTTAGAATAGGTTTAAGAATTCTTGTAGTGAGGTTTTTGATATGGAAGATATGACTTAGTATCTTGCCTAAAAGTAATTAACCTATTCATTAAACTTTCCATACTATCCAATCAATTATCAATTGCATTGGACAAATCATGAATATATCTTATCTTTGTCTCATACATATCAAGTAATGGCTTAAGAGTGAAATAGTATGAAAGTGGTGGTTTTCCATCCCTTGTTTGGTAGGTCTTTGTACTCAACTTTATATACAATGAAACAAATCATTGTATACAACAAATGAGTACCTTTTTTCATTTTTTGTGAAACTAATGAGAAACCTAACTAAATGCGACTCCTAACTCTAAATGATGCTCAATCAATCCCTAATGCTAGTGAGATTGATTTGATGATGTTTATTAATTTGTGAGGTTATAGCTTTTAAACCTAAAGCTAGACAGCTCCTCCTTTAATCCAGACTTGACATTGCTTATCGATTAGGTCCTGCATAAGGTGGTTCATACAATTGTCATAGAAGGAGGCATTTAGACCTCAAGAATCATCAACAAAAGACATGGAAAAATCACTTGGAATTTAGATATCCACTATAACAACAAAGTTCAAGAGCCACTGGAGTGATAATAGATCGTCTCTTTCAAAAAGGGTCATATGAGCTCAAAACCTTAGGTATCTTGCTACTTGATTTTAAATTAAGATTAATTACTGGGATCGCAAGCATACAAAGAATTGATTTGATTTCCTAGGTGGGTCAAGGATCTTGTGATGAAATCCAATCCTTATCTTATAAGATTTTCATCCACCATAAATACTAAATGTGCAATGCAAGTACAAGAAAGCAAACTAATGCAACATATATGCTATCCAACCAATAGTTAGATAGGTTCAATCTAATGCAAAAAGCCTAAATAAGATGCAATATATAAGATGAATGACCCTAAACTACATGAATTATACAACCAACCAACATGTAAATTATTCTAAATACAACTACATTAGAAAAGTAAAAGAGAGTGTAGAAGGCTACAGTGAGATTTTTGATGAAGAACAAGTGTGGGCCACCATACCTCACACTTGCCTATATTAATACTACCCATTTAAAATTGAATAAAGAAATTGTAATTCATAATGGGACTTCACCACATGTTCACTCAAAAAGAAAAACCATAATCTAGGAAAACAAGAATTTGATGAAGCTTTTGGCCACAAAATCATTGCTGCTGCATTGCCAAATTCTCCTTGCACAAAACAAGTAAGATGAATCAATTTATGAGGAATTAGCAAGATATGCTAATCCAATCGAAAAAATACTAATCTAATGCAATCTAAGACTATGTTAAAGATAAACAATTTAAATAAAGGTCCAACTACAAGTCAATTGTGATTTCCTAGCAATGGCGACAAAACCTTGGTGTAGCTTTAAAATTACTTGCAAGAGCACAAATCAATGTAGTATTTTTAGCAAGCAAGGTAAATCCTATGATGTATCTCATATATTTGTAATGGATTAAATTCTAATTAGATTAGTTAACCTCGGCCAAAGAGATAGAGAAGTGATTAAACTAGGAAAATAAAACAAATTAAGAAGGAAACTTGAATGTAACTAGAAACTAGAATAAAAAGAAACTCTCTAAAATTAAAGCTAAGAAATTAAAATGGAAACTTACCTAGATAACATGGAAGCATATAAAGGAAACTAATGCTAATTTAGAATGAAACAAACTAAGCAACTTAACTTGAGGAAACTATTGAAAGGTAATTTCCCTAATCTAACACTTTCCTCAACTAAAACTTCTTAAAAATGAAATTGTTTAAAATTCAAAAAGGAAACTTTCTAAACCTAAAATAAGATGAAAATAATGAATCAACTACTATCAAAACATTATTATGGAAGTATACAAAGAAAAAACCAAAAAGGAAAGTGACCTAGTACCTTGTGCATGCATGATCCATGGATTGTACACATGGTTCTAGGGTACAAAAGTGACTAGAATTGGTGAATGTAAAGTGAAACATTATGACAAATGATTAATGGATCTAACAAAAAATATGAAAATCTAAATGATTTCCTAATAATTCAAGTAAATAAGGTATTTAGATAGTTGGAAACAAAGCACAAAGTTGAGGGGAGAAAAATTCTAGATTTCAACTACTTAAGAACATCAAACAAATCAAGCATAAGGAAGCAAATTAAACCATAAATTTTATGCAAGAAAACAACCCAATATAAATTAGTTTGATGTAAGAGCATTCTATAATAAGAAACCTCAAAGAACTTGATTGAATCACCTCCAAATTACACTTAAAACTAGATGTATAATACATGTTCTATTCCTGAAAATTGCATAAAGTTCCTACGCATAAATTCTTATTTGAAAAAAATCAACAACGTAATATAATTCTCACAATTTAAATTATGATAAGATTAAAAGGAAACTTAGAAAGGAATTCAAGATAAATGAAGGCTAAAGGGGTGAACTAAGCCAAGGAAAATGTTCTAAAACTAAGATGGTAATAAGGTGAAAAATGTGAATTTCAAGGGAGAAATTCAAGGTTCTAAACTAGCTCTTTTTTTGGATGTCGCTAGCAGAGAAGAGTTAACCTGAATCTTGAGTGAATAACAAAGAAAAACTCGAGGAATTTGGAGAAAAAAGAAAGGGAAATCTAGATGGAAAGAAAGGTGCAAAATTAGAAAGCAAAATAAGTGAAACTAAAGCAATGAAAACTAAACCAAAGCAAGAAAACTTCTAACCTGAATTGGAGAGAAAATAACCAAGGCAACAACTAGAAATAAAAAGGAAGAATAGCATCAAAGAAGTCCCAAATTCTAGCAGCAACAAAGTACCAAAAGAGAGCTTGATTTTAAGGTGTTTCACCCACCTCTACTTGGAAAAAATGTATGAACCATGGATTACATATAGATGAGTGGGCTCCTAACTTGGGAAAGGTTGAATCCATGAGGAAAGGGACTCTAGGTTTAGGGTAATGAATGAGGAAGGTTTTAAGGAGTTTTGGAGGAAATTTAGGTACGAATAATGTCATAAAGATGATAGAAGAGAGATGAGTAAGTATTGGCTGGCTGGTGACTAATTTTGTAAGAGGAGGGAGGCATCATTTTACATTGAAGGAAAGTGGCTCTCCACCTCCTAATTGAATGGTGATTGGTTTTTGGGAATAGTTGGAAAAAAGAAATAAAAATAAAGATGAAAATTTAGAATAAAATCTAGGGTTTTTATATGTTTGCATGGACTTCGAACTAGGGTTTCGTAATTAGCAAACCATTAAAATTTCCCAACTAAGCAAAGGGAGTGTCCTCCTCTTGGGTGGTGGTGCTTTCCTTGATTTAAAAATGTGGAACCCTAGGATAAATGGTGGATTAAGTATGGGAAATGGGTTAGGAAAGTGGATTTTTTGCTCTTGCTGGTCCCTTAATGCATGATCATCTTATTTTTTACAATTATATCTCAAAATTACTTAAAAATCAAACTTTCAAGGTAAGAAAGTTGCTTAAATTGATGCTCCAATCATGTGGCTCCATGTGGTACTCCTCCTTGGCTTGGTGGCTTACTTTGATGGCTCATTCCTTGGTGGATTAAGTGGCCTCAATGCTTGGCTCAAAGGCTTGAGTAGCTCATATGAGTTATCATCCTTTTTCATGTATTTAATGGCTAAGTGGATTGAATGGCACCCATGCATAGGTGGTGAAAATGCATGGCTTGGGCTTAGATCCATTTCTAGTCACTTTTTGCTTCTCCAATTGCCTTCTAGCTTGCCCTAGAATAATTTTGAACCGTCATCAGACCTTGGATTGATGATATTAACACTTTGGATTTCTTAGGTTTCCTAATTAGTCTAAGAAACCTCATGAATGGCCTCACTTCTTATCTCGATCAAGCCTCGCCTTTGGATTACGATCTCAACACCTAAAAAATAAGAAAAACCTTGATTAAATCCTAAAAAATTATGAACAATAATATACTTAATCTAGATTAGCTCTTGAACCTAAAAAATATCAAAATTTTGAATTATTAGGTCATAAATGCATGTGTTGCAAAATTCCAGGGAAAAACCCTAATTTAACACTTTAAGTTATAACAAATGGGTTGCTAATTGGGTACTTTTTATACAAAATTGAACACTTATCACCAATCTAAACTAAACATTGTCCTCAATGTTTAGAAACATAGGACTCTATATGATGATGGAATGATGTAGAATATTGAGTTTTGAAAAACATCTGGATTCCCTCCCAAGGAGCACTAAGTTTTACATCCTCATCCAGACATTATGATAAGTGCAATGAATGTGCTATGAAGGTGTTTTGGACTATGCTAAGGTGGATCACAGTAGATTGGTGCCCCTAATGTTGTTTCCTTTAGCTCAAAATTAATCAATTGTAGGAAGGGTTTAAGCCTCTGTCCATAGACCTTTGAGATTTCATAAGGTCCAGTCCATTGAGATATGATTTCCTTAGAAATAGATGCAACCTAGAATTATACAATAAGGCCTTTTGTCCCATGGTGTAGGACTTCCTTAAGATTTGTCTATAATGGTTAATCTTCATTCAGTCTTTGTATAAACATAAAGATTCACGTGCATCTTTCCTTAACTCTTCCAACTCATTGAGTTGGAGTTTTATATGAGTCCCAACAACATCTAACTCAAATTTGAGCTTTTTGACAGCCTAATATGCCTTGTGTTCTGATTCTACTATTAAGTGGTAGGCCTTTCCATAGACTAGGAGATAGGGTGACATGCCTATAAGAATCTTATAGGCATATGATAGGCTAATAAAGTGCCACTAAGTCCAATCTTTCCTACTTTGATTGACTGTGTTCTCTAAAATACATTTGAGTTCCCTATTCAACACCTCTATTTGACTATTGATTTGAGGGTGATATGGGGTAGCTATTCTAGGGTTGACACCATAATTTTTCATTAAATTTTCAAACACTTTATTGCAAAAGTGTTTACCCCCATTAGTAATTATGGAACATTGAGTACCAAACCTTGTAAATATATTTTTCTTTAAAAATTTGACCACCACCATGTGGTCATTGGTCTTGCAGGGTACGACTTTCACCCACTTGGACACGTAGTCTACTTCCATGAGGATGTATAAATACCTAAAAGAATTAGGAAATGCTCCTATGAAATCTATGCCCCAAACATCAAAAGGTTTTACAACAAGGATGGGGTTTAAGGGTATCATATGTTTCCTCTCTATACTTCCTAACCTTTGGCAACTAGCATAAAGCATGTGAATCTTCAAAAATTGTGGGCTAGTAAAAATCACACTATAAAATCATTGTAGGTGTCTTTCTAAACCTAAATTATCCCCCATATGCATGATCATGATAGAAGAAGATGATTTCATTATGCTCACTATCAGGTATGCATCTCCTTTATCACCTAATCAGGATAGTACTTAAATAAGTTTAGGTCATCCCAAGTAAAGTATCTAATCTTGATCATAAATCTTTTGTATCTTGTTTGGTCCAATGATTGGGCATTTGTCCTATAATAAGATAGTTAACTACATCTCCCTGTCAAGGTAACTGGGAAATGTGCATTAACTATTCATCTAGAAAAGCTTCTATTATAGGCACATTCTTTCTAGTTTGCCCCACCACTTATGGTGTAGCTTTAAAATTACTTACAAGTGCATGAATCAAAATAGTAATTTTACACAAGCAAGGTCAATTCCATAAGGAATCTCATAGGTTTTCCATGGATTGGATTCTATTTGGATAAATTAACTTCAACCAATAAGAAAGAGTTATTATTAAACTAGGAAATTAAAACAAACTAAGAAGGAAGCATGCATGGAATTAACAACTAGAATTAAAGGAAACTTAACAAAACTAAAATTAAGCAATGAAGTTAGAAAATAATTGAAGTAACATGAATTTAACAAAAAAAATTAATCCAAAACAAGCCTCAAAGGAAAAATTCCTAGGCTTCTATTTCATTTTTTTTTTAGCATGAGGCCCCTCCACTAGCTGCATCTACCATTTGTCTATTTTGAGTTCTTAATGCCTCTTAGAAGTATTGAACATGATGCCATTTTTCAAATCCATGGTGAAGGCACTTCCATATTAAATCATTCCACCTTTCCTAGGATTCATAATATTGGTGATCATTTTTTTTCTTGAAATCAGTGATCTCCCTTCAAAGGGCATTAGTCTTATGGATATGAAAGAATTTGTTCAGAAACATCCTAAACAACTGGTCCCACATGGAAATGGAACCAACCTCTAAAAAGGAAACAACCTAAGTCTAATAGAATCATCCAAAAAAATTTAGAATTTAAATATGGCACAAATATCCAAGAACTCCTTGATATGTATGTATGGATTTTCTCTATCACAACCATAGAATGTTGGAGTAATTGAATGACTCCAGGTTTAAGTTCGAAATGGTTTTCATTGGTGCGTGGTAAAGTGATGCTTGATGGAGTATTTATTGAAGAGGTGCATACAAATCTCTTATACTCTTATGCTCGACTTCCACTGATGGTCTGTCATGGGGTCAGGAATTTGATTTTTTAACCCTTGTCTATGGGTATGTTTGTAACACCCCGAATTTTTAAGACATTTTTAATAATAATAATAATGGCATTTTGAATAAGAGCATTTGGGATCCCATGAGAAAAGTTTTAATTATCATTTTTCTAAAACAATTCTTAAAAATTCCTAGTGTTATTTTTCCTTCCTCAAAACGGCATACATGTAAATAAAACAATACGCGTATCAATCAATGTCAAATAAATCAGTGCCTTTATTTTAAATCAAATAAATGTCCAAAACATAATAATAATATGGCCCAGAGTCTATCCATCATAACATCCCATATAAATGTCCAACATATGTCCAAACATCTCAATCAAATCCAAATATAAAGTATGTAGTCCATAATTAAATCCAAATGATAATCCTATTTTAATGACTCACATCACTATCTTAAACTATAGGAAAAAGATCTTTAGTAGCTCTCACGGTTTCTCAACAGCTTTTCCTTTCCTGATGTCGCGCTCGAGATCTAAGGCATTGCAAAACAAAGCAATGCCTCAGCAAGCTATCATTTCTGTAGGTACATAGATAATTAATATAACAAATGAAAGAAATAATTAACAGCACTGATGAAAAGTCTATCATTTATGAAAATAGCAGTATCATAATGTCATGTCCAAATAAATGTCAATTTATTCCATATGCTAAAACATGCATTTCACGGAGTCAAAACATGACATAAATCAATGTAAATGAGCATACAATAATAATAAGGGCACCTTAAGGTAATGGGTCCCACCACATTGCACTAACATCACTGATCAGGAGTACTCATAGCCAACCTCTGAGTGTCGTCACACCCAGGCATACCATCCATAATCATGCTCATCATACATGCACACATAATAAGAATATGGGTCATCATGCTGCAGTGGCAACCCTCCATGGGTATCAACCACTGCCGCTCTCCGTCGACACCATAACCGGAGACTTAGTGTCTATCCCCATGGAAAGGCTCAGACCGGTAGTGTGGACTATCCATGTTACCAAACCCCTACCAAATGCCATCTATGGGTAGGTGTTTATCATATCACAATATCATCACATCACAATCTCGGAGGGTGGGTGGCCGGCCCTATCCCTCCTAGCATGACGCCCACCGGGCGAGAGCACCCGTCATCAAATATAAAACACGAAAATCATATGTATATGCTAAAACTTAAGAGCACTCATAGCTCGCAATCCCCAAGACATGCCCCTCATCCTGGGGTTAGCCTATAAAAGGACTAGCTAATAAGCCTCTATTCTTATTTCTATGTAAATCCATGCATTTACAAGATATAATAATCAATAAGTCTCTATGTAAGCATAATTAATTAACACCATGCTTATAAAAACATTTGAAATAAGTTTATTCAATAAAAGATTTCAATTTGGAATAATCATAATGTACTCAAGGTCTCATGAAATCCACGATAAATGATAATTTTAATTTAAAACACAATCACACATGATGCTATATTTAAACATGGTTTAAAAATCAAGGCAAAGCATTAATTGTCATCACCTACCTCAATGTGTGACCACTAGCTTGCTAATAATCTCCTTAACTGATATATTCAAGTGCACGTGTACATGTCACATCACTATTTTAAAAAATTTCTAAATAAAAAGTGGTCATTTATAAGTTTTTAAGTTAAAATTAGGTGCGCGTCATCAATACAGTCACAACACCTCTTTCGGATCGTGATTTGGACTCCTCTAGCTCCCAAAAATTAATTTTAAGTAAAAATACTTCATAAATTAATTTATAAGGTATTAGGCGGGTGCACTGGTTTACACCGCCGCCCAGTGTACACTGGATTACACCGGCGGCCCTGGTTTACACTGGGTTACATCGGCGCCTAGTGTACACTGGATTACACGAGCAGCCCGGTTTACACCAGTGATGCGGAAATCGGCGTCAGAGAAGACGACAGGCTTTCGGTCATCTCCGGTGACCCTACAGGTGTCCAAATCACTTGATTTTTGAACCATTTTGTTCAAAATTTTATTTAGTTTCCATTTTTATCATCCTTTCGCATTGATTTCTCCAAAAACCATGTTTTTTAAATAATTTTTTCTAAGTTCCTAAAAACATCCCTAGGTACTGGTTTTTGCGTTTTCTAGATAAACCTATCGTTGGATCTCTCCCAAATTTAAAGGGTTTGTTCTTGAGTTTCTTGTGCACTAGTTGGACTGTGCAATTTTCAAATGGACATGGTTTCATCTGCAAAATCATGCTCTAACAGTAGTGTGCACAGAGTTCTCAGGAAAATCTGAATTTTCTTGATTTTTAAATGTGTTTCTAATTATTTTTACCTATTTAATAAATACTGAAATTAGGGTTTAAGGCTTACCTTGCATCTGGATGAGGTTGCTAGTCGTCGCCGGGTTCCACTCGCCGAAAAAATCCAATCTTTGCAGGGCTTAGGGTTACTGCGTGAAACGCAATCAAACGCTCAAGGTGGAGCATTTTGGCTCCTGGGGATGGGTAGTTATAGGCTTAGAGTCCTAGGGGAAGAGAACCTCTTCCATCCATGCCTCTTCCCATGGTCTCTCTGGCGATTTCGCCAGAACTGGTAGATACGTGTGGAAGACGGGGGTGGCATTATCAATTTGGACCCCTGTGTAACACGTCTCTGTCAAATGACTAAATTGCCCTTACACTTCAACGGCTCCTAACTCTATCGTTTGAGCTCCATTTTCCGCGTTCTTGGTGGCGTTGGACTTGTATCGATGACAAATTCTTAAGTTTTCAGGAAAAATTTCCATCTATAGATTTTTAATTTAATTTATTTAGAAATTTCCAAATTTAACCTAAAAATGAAGGATATTACATCCTTCCCTCCTTATAAAAATTTCGTCTTCAAAATTTAGCTACATACCTCTATGTAAATAACTTTGGATGGATCTTTCGCATCTCCTCCTCTATTTCCCAGGTAGCCTCCTATAATGAATGATGCTGCCAAAGGACTTTGACCAAGGCAATGGTCTTATTCCTCAACTTCTTGACTTTTGTATTCATGATGCGCACTGGTCTCTCCTTGAAAGTCATATTAGACTGTAGCTCTCCTGGGATCTGCTCCAACACATGTGATGGATCTGGCACATATTTCCTCAGCATAGACACATAAAAGACGTCATGTACATTTGCCAGCTGTGGTGGTAAGGCTAGCTGGTATGCCACTGACCCAACTCTGCGTAAGATCTCGAAAGGTCCAATACACCTGGGGCTAAGCTTCCCTTTATTTCTAAACCCCAACACTCCTTTCATAGGAGAAACTTTCAAGAATACATGCTCACCTTCAGAGAACTCTAAGTCTTTTCACTTCTTGTTTGCATAACTTTTTTGTCTACTGTGAGTTGTCAGTAACCTTTTCCGAATGAGTTGGACTTTCTCTGCACACTCCTCCACTAACTCAGACTTCACCATGCGTCTTTCTCCTACATCACTCTAACATAAGGGTGACCAACAAGGTTTGCCATAAAGTGCCTCGTATGGAGCCATACCAATACTAGCATGATGACTATTATTATAGGCAAATTCCACCAATGGTAAATGATCTTCCCAGCTACCCTTCCAATCCATAACAAAAGTAGCATATCCTCAATAGTCTGGATGGTCCTCTCACTTTGTCTGTTTGTCTGAGGATGGAATGTTGTGCTGAATTTCAGTCTCGACCCTAACGCCTCTTGCATGTCCTTCCAGTATTTTGAGGTAAATCGCATATCTCGATCCGATATAATCGTCAAAGGAACCCCATGTAGACTGACGATCTCCTTAACATATAATTTTGCTAAACTATCCATGGTCTGATTCTGTCTAATAAGAAGGGAATGAGCGAACTTGGTCAACCTGTCCACAACAACCCATATCATGTCGTGATCGCTAGCCGTCCTAGGAAGACCCAGAACAAAGTCCATGGTAATATGATCCCACTTCCACTCAGGAAGGTCCAGTGTCTGAAGTAGTCCTGATGGACACTGATGCTCAGCCTTGACCTGCTGACAGGTCAAACATCGTGCAATGCACTCACCAACATCCTTCTTCATACCATTCCACCAGTAATGTCTCTTAAGATCCTGATACATCTTCATACCCCCAGGATGAATTGTATAAGGGGACTGGTGTGCTTCTTGAAGTAACTCGCGCTTCAATTCATCATCTGCTGGTACTACTAACCTTCCCTTAAATCTGACTCCTCCATCTAGTCCCCTCGAAAAATCTGTCTTATCTGTCAGATCCTGTGTTTCCTTATCTTTGTCTAGTGCCTCTAAGATCCTATCAAAGAACTTAGACCGAGTCGACAAATTGGCAATCATCACTCCAGACTTCCTACTTAAGGCATCTATAATGACGTTAGCCTTCCCAGGATGGTACTGTACGGTGAAGTCAAAGTCCTTGAGATACTCCATCCATCTGCGCTGCCTCATGTTCAAATCACTCTGAGTAAAGAAGTACTTGAGGCTCTTCTGATCAGCGAATACCTCAAATCTCTCACCATAAAGATAATGTCTCTAGGACTTCAACACAAATACCACCGCAACTAATTTCAAATCATGTGTTGGGTAATTTACCTCATGTGTCTTCAGCTGTCTAGATGCATAGGCAATTACCTTCCCCTGTTGTATCAACACTACTCCTAATCCCTTGCCAGAGGCGTCGCAATAAACCACATAACCGCCTGCACCTGATGGTAAAGTCAATACTAGAGCAGTAGTAAGTCTCCTCTTGAGCTCTTGGAAGCTCTCCTCGCAAGCCTCGGTCCATACGAATTGAGTGTCTTTCCTGGTCAAGGTGGTCAATGGTAACGCAGTCTTGGAGAATCCCTCTATGAAACGATGATAATATCCTGCCAAACTGAGAAAAATGCGTATCTCAGTCACTGTCTTGGGCCTCTCCCAGGGTAGTACTGCCTCGACCTTTGCTGAATCCATGGCTACTCCATCTTTAGATATGACGTGGCCTAAGAAATGCACCTGGTCTAGCCAAAAATCACACTTACTGAACTTGGCATACAACTAATGTCGACGAAGTGTGTCCAATACCATGTGGAGATGCTCTCTATGTGCCTCATGACTAGGCAAATAAATCAAAATGTTATCAACAAATACAATCATGAACTTATCCAAATAAACTCGAAAAACACGGTTCATTAGATCCATGAACACTGCAGGTGCATTCGTCAATCCAAATGGTATCACTAGGAACTCATAATGACCATAACGACTCCAATCTTGGAGAACACTTATGCCTATTGGAGCTGATCAAATAAATCATCTATGCATGGCAAAGGGTATCGGTTCTTTATGGTAACACCATTCAACAACCGATAGTCAATGCATAGTCTCAGTGATCCATCCTTTTTCTTTACGAAAAGGACTGGTGCTCCCCATGGTGATCCACTCTGCCTGATGAAGCCCTTATCCAATAACTCTTGTAATTGTACCTTAAGCTCTCTCAACTCTGCTGGAGCCATCCTGTATGGTGCCTTAGAGATAGGCGATGTACTCGGCACCAAGTCAATGATAAAGTCAATCTCCCTATTTGGCGGCAATCTTGGTAATTCCTCAGGAAAGACATCAGCAAATTCGCAGACAACATCAATCTCGTCAAGCAGTGGTTGTTCCTTGTCCTCAACAATCACATATGCGAGGAATGCGTTACACCCTCGTGCATAAAATCGTGCCGCCTTCATAGCAGAAATGATGCATGTACTTGATTGATCTTTCCTACCCTGGAACACTATTTCTAGTTGCCCAGGTATAAGAAAAGTGACTCGCTTCTTTCGGCAGTATACCATAGCCCAATAGTTGGCTAACCAATCCATCCCAAGTATAATATCGTAGTCTACCATGTCTAGTAAGATGAAGTCAGTGTCCACACTCACACCTGATATCCCTACGGGTAGTTCTCTAAGATATTCTATAGTCTCTACTGTCTCTCCCACAGGTGTCATAATATCTAATCCAAATGCTAGTTTGTGTGCACATACATCAAGGCAAGATGCAAAAATACATGATATAAAAGGATGTGTAGACCCAGTGTCAAAAAGAACTTTGGCATGTCGATCTGAGACTAAAAGAGTACCTTCTATGACCTCGTGTGATGCCTGCACCTGTCCTGACATGATGGCAAATACTCGTCCCTGGCTACGCGGCTCGTTAGCTGTCTCTGTACCCATCTCATTCTGCCTCTCTCTCTGCCCCTTAGGATAGTCCTTAATGAAATGGCCGACGTCTCCACAGTTGAAACACCTGTATGGCTGTCTTTGGTAAGGTGTATAGGGCTGTCGCTGTGGTTGGGGCTGCCTCTGATGCTGTGGCCTGTCAAATCTATTGCACCCTCGCCCAGGGTGCCAACCCTTGCACTGATCACATCTCTTCCTCTCAGTATCTCTCTTAAATTTGGCTTGCAGTGGATGACCTACTGCACCATGAGTCTGCATAGCACCAAATGGCCGCTTGCCCTTAAAGGGCTGGAACGTACTCCCTCTAGTCCTGAGAGAGTTCTTCTCATGCATGGAAGCCATGTCACCAGTATCCCGCATAGATGTAGGTCGTGAAGAGATCACCTAATCTCTTAGCCAGGGTGTCAACCCGTCCACAAATCTGTCAGTTGCCTCTATGTCTGAGGCCAGCGCGTGAGGTGCAAATCTCCTCAGTTGTGTAAATCGGTTCAGATACTGCTGAACCGTCATGTCCCTATGCTCCAGGGTGGCAAACTCTTTCTTCATTGACTGCAATGCATGAGGTGGAAAATACTGAGTGTCGAAAGCCTGTTTAAAGGTTGCCCATGTCATCGTCTGGTCGGATCTGGTCGGGTGAGTGTGAAAGTCTGCCACAAGAAGCCTGCCTCACCCTTCAGTAGGTAGGAGGCTACTCTGACTTGATCCTCTGGTGAGATCCTCATAGCGTCGAATGTTCTCTCCACCTCAAATAACCATCGTTCGGCCTCCTCCATGTTACCATCACCATAAAAGGGTTTCACCATCTTTTGAAACCTCTCTAATAATTTGTCTATCTTCTTAGAGTCACTCGTAGCATCGCCCTCCGTGGCCCTAGGTACTGGTGGTTCCTATACTGGTTGTGAGGATTGAACTAATGAAACCATGGGTGCCACTTGAGGTGGTGGAATAGGTCTAGGGTTAGCAGCGTCAATAGCTGTCCTAACCTGTTACTGTATAAGTGGTACTAGTCCTAACATTAAATGATTCAATAACTCGGCATCTCGATCCCCTTGATTAGAGGACTCAGCAGGTGGGGCCACAGTTGTAGCAGGGTAGACCTTGTCCTTCTTCAAGGAGCCATCTATCAAAAGTTTTAAATGTCACTAAGTGTAAGTTCCTCTCTCATAGTTTCTCTCTCTACAACTATTATGGACTGTTACTCACATATAAATGGATATTTACAAATATTATGATGGACTAGACTGGGCTCTGATACCAACTTTGTAACACCCTGGATTTTTAAGACATTTTTTTAATAATAATAATGGAATTTTGAATAAGAGCATTTGGGATCCCATGAGAAAAGTTTTAATTATCATTTTTCTAAAACAATTCTTAAAAATTCTGGGTGTATTTTTCCTTTCTCAAAATGGCATACATGTAAATAAAACAACACGTGTATCAATCAATGTCAAATAAATCGGCGCCTTTATTTTAAATCAAATAAATGCCCAAAACACAATAATAATATGGCCCAAGGTCTATCCATCATAACATCCCATATAAATGTCCAACATATGTCCAAACATCTCAATCAAATCCAAATATAAAGTATGTAGTCCATAATTAAATCCAAATGATAATCCTGTTTTAATGACTCACATCACTGTCTAAAACTATAGGAAAAAGATCTTCAGCAGCTCTCACAGTTTCTCAATAGCTTTTCCTTTCCTAATGTCGCGCTCGAGATCTAAGGCATTACAAAAGAAAGCAATGCCTCAACAAGCTATCACTTGTGTAGGTACATAGACAATTAATGTAACAAATGAAAGAAATAATTAACAGCACTGATGAAAAGTCTATCGTTTATGAAAATAGCAGTATCATAATGTTATGTCCAAATAAATGTCAATTTATTCCATATGCTAAAACATGCATTTCGCAGAGTCTAAACATGACATAAATCAATGTAAATGAGCATACAATAATAATAAGGGCACCCTAAGGTAATGGGTCGCACCACATCGCAGTAACATCACTGATCAGGAGTACTCATAGCCAACCTCTGAGTATCGTCACACCCAGGCATACCATCCATAATCATGCTCATCATACATGCACACATAATAAGAATATGGGCCATCATGCTGCAGTGGCAACCCTCCATGGGTATCAACCACCGCCGCTCTCCGTCGACACCATAACCGGAGACTTAGTGTCTGTCCCCATGGAAAGGCTCAAACCGGTAGTGTGGACTATCCATGTTACCAAACCCCTACCAAATGCCATCTATGGGTAGGTGTTTATCATATCACAATATCATCACATCACAATCTCGGAGGGTGGGTGGCCGGCCCTATCCCTCCTAGCATGACGCCCATCGGGCGAGAGCACCTGTCATCAAATATAAAACACGGAAATCATATGTATATGCTAAAACTCAAGAGCACTCATAGCTCGCAATCCCCAAGACATGCCCCTCATCCTAGGGTTAGCCTATAAAAGGACCAGCTAATAAGCCTCTATTCTTATTTCTATGTAAATCCATGCATTTACAAGATATGAGCTTGATCTAATGATCTTTGTTAATCTATGAGGTTGTAGCTTTTAAACATAAGCTAAACAACTCCTTGCATTTACACTTGACTACTACTTACAAGTTAGATCCTGTCCAAGGTGGTTAATGCAATTCTCATTGTAAGAGGCATTTAGACCTCATCAATCATCAACAAAAGATGTGGGAAAATCACTTGGATTTTGGATACCCACTATAACCACAAAGTTTAAGAGCCACTAGAGTGACAATATATCACCTCTTTCAAAAAGGGTCCTATGAGCTCAAAACCCTAGGTCTCTTGCTACTTGATTCTAAATTAAGATTAATAGCTAGGATCACAAGCATACAAGGAATTGATTTGATTTCCTAGTGGGCCAAGGATCTCGTGATGAAATCCAGTCATTATCATATGAGAGTTCTTTTGAGGCCCTTACTAACATTATGTTCCATCCACCATAAAGTAGTAAACGCACAATGAAATTACAAGAAATCAAACTAATGCAACCTATATGCTATACAACCAAGGGATAGATAGGTGCAAGCTAATGCAACAACCCTATATAAGATGCAATGATTAAGATAAATGACTCTTAACTATCAAATTATACTACCAACAAATATGAAAATTACACTAAATGCAACTACACTAAGAAAATTAAAAGAGAGTGTGGGAGACTTATAGTGGGGTTTTTTATGAAGACCAAGTGTGGGCCTCCAAGCCACACACTTGCCCTATTTTAATGCAACCAATTTGAAATTGAAATTGCAAATTGTAAATTACAATTGAGCCTTACTACAAGTTCACTCAAAAAGCTAATCTAAGAAAGTAAAGAAATTCTATCTAATTGATGAAGTTCCTCTTGCCAAATTCTCCTTGCATAAAAATAAGAAAGATATGTCAAATTATGAGGAATTAACAAGATATGCAAATGTGATGAAAAATCCTAATCTAATGCAACCTAAGACTATGACTAAAGACAAACAATCTAAACAAAGACCCAAGTACAAATCCATTGCAATTCCTTGATGATGGCACAAAAAATTTGGTGTAACTTTAAAATTCCTCTCAGGTGCACAAATCAAAGTAACATTTTCACATAGGGAGGTTGATCTGATGAGGAATCTCACAAATTTGCAATGGACTAGATTCTATATAGATCAATTAACTTCAGCCAATGGGAAAGATTTATGATTAAACTAGGAAATTAAAAGAAACTAAGAAGGAAACATGCATGAATTGAAAAGTAGAATTAATGGAAACCTACCAAAACTAAAACTAAGAAATGAAATTAGAAAATAACCTAACTAACATGCATTTAACAAAAGAAGATAATGTAAAACAAGCATGAATCAAAGTAAGTAGCTAACTTAGAGAAACTGCTAAAATAGAAACTTTTCTAAATTAACAATTTCTTAAACTAGAATTAGATACTTTCTAAAAGCAAAAATTTATAAAATTCAAAAATAAAAATTTCTAAACCTAAATTAAGACAAAAAAATGAATTAACTATTGACAAAACAAGATTATACAACTAAACTAAGCAAAAACCAAAAAGGAAAGTAACCTAGTACCATGTGCATGACTCAAGGACTGTACGCATGGTTCTAGGGTGTTTAGATGAATTGAATGTGAACTATCATGCAAAATAATTAATGGATATGATAAACATGTTGAAAAGCTAAATGGGTTCTTAAGGATTCAAGGAACTAATGTGTTTAGATGGCTAGAAACAAAGCACAAGGTTAAGGAGAGAAATTCTAGATTTCAACCACTTAAGAGCATCAAACAAATTAAGCATAATAAAGCAATTGAAACCACAACCTCTATGCAAGAAAACCCAAATTTAAAGTACTTTGATGAAAGAAACATTCCAATGATACTAGAAATTGCAAGTAATTCTTTTGCAAGAAATCCTATTTAAACAACATCAACACTGCAATCTAATGATCACAAACTAAATTAAGATGATGTACAAATAAAACCCATAAAGGAATTTAAGAGAAAAAGAAAGCTAACTACGTGAACTAACAAAGGAAAATGAACCTAAAACTAAAGGAAAAACCAAGGTATAAAATGTGATTTTCTATGGGGAAAACTCAAGGTTGCAAGTTATTTATTCTCTTGGCTATCACTACTAGAGAAGAACTAACTTGAATCTTGAGGGAATAAGCATAGAAAACTAATGGAATGGTAGCAAAGAAGATGGGAGAAGCTAGGTGGAAAGAAGAGTGTAAAACTAGAAGGCAAAATAAGTGAAACTAAAGCTAGGAAAACTAAGCCAAAGTAAGCAAACTACTAACCTGAATTGGAGATTAAATAACTAAGACAATAACTAGAAACCAAAGGAATAAAAACACCCAAGAAGTCCCAAAGTCTAGTAGCAACTAAGCAGTAAAAGAAAACCTTAATTTCAAGGTATCTCGCCTACCTCTACTTGAAAAATTCATATGAACCATGGGGGTGTATATAGATGAGTGGGAAGGGGTCAATCCATGAGGAAAGTGACTCAAGTTTTAGGGTATTGAATGTGGATGTTAAGAGGAGGAAATTTGGGTTGGAATGATGACATAAAGATGACATAAGAGAGAGAAATAAATCTAAGCTGTCTAGTTTCCAAATTAGATAGGGTGGAGTATAATTTTATTATGGAAAATGGGTAAGATATGAGGAAATAAGGATGAAAATTTTAGGGCTAAACCTAGGGTTTCAATGTTCTTGAATGGACTTACATCTATGGTTTCTATCTTAGGAAACCACTTGAATGCGCTTCAAATTTAGGAGCAAGGGGGGTGGCAAGGGTGTCACTTTCTTAGGAGGTTTCCTGTCCTAAGTAAAACTCATGAAATCTTAGGATGGCGGGTGGATCCAAGATATGAAATAGATTAGGAATGTGCATTTTTCTCTCTTGATGGGCCTTAATGCATGATCATCTTGCCTTTTACATCAATCTCTTAAAATTCCTTAAAAATCACACTTTTTAACATAATAAAGTTGCTCAAATTGTTGCTCCAATCGTGTGGCTCCATGTAGCACTCCTCCTTGGATTGATGGCCCATTCCTTGGTGGATTAAGTGGTTTCAATAGTTGGATTTATGGCTTATGTAGTTTATATGACTCATCACCCCTTTTTCGTGGCTTCAATGGCTTAGGTGGCTTGAATGGCTTCCATGCAAAGGTGATGGAAGTGCATGTTTGAGCGTGAGTCCATTTCTAGTCACCTTTTATGTCTTCAATTGCCTTCTAACTTGGCTTAGGATAGATTTAAACCTTCATCACACCTTGGATTGATGATATTTATGGTTTGGCTTGTTTAGGTTTCCTAGTTAGACTAAGCAATCTCATGAATGGCTTCAATTATTGTCTCAATCAAGCTCGGCCTTTGGATTATATTCTCAACACCTATAAAAGAAGAAAAAGCCTAATTAAATGTTAACAAATTATAATCATTCACATATTTCGTTGGGATTAGCTCCTAAACGTGGAAAATATCAAACTTTTGATTAGGTTAGAAATATGTGATACAAAATTTCAACCAAAAATCCTAATTTAATACTATAAATTATAACACATGGGTTGCTAATTGGGTACTTTTTATGCAAATTTGAATACTTGTCAACTAACCTAGATAAGTGATCTACCACAATGTTTTTTGTATCATCCTTGTACCAAAATTCTAGGTCAAATTCTAGTGGCAATAGTATTCAACAGATCAACCTGGGTTTTGAATCCTTTTTAGAATGGAGGTATTTTAGAGCTACATGATCTAGCAATACTATAACTTTAGATCCTAACAAGTAAGATCTAAATTATTCAATGTGAACATGACTACCAAAAACTCTCTTTTTGGGTTGAGTTGTACATTGTTGAGTGTTTTACTTACATAGTATATCACATGGAGAAGTTTATCAAACAACCTCAATCGCATAGTCTGAAGCGTCACACATTATCTCAAATGGTGCCTTTGGGCCCTCAAATGCTTTTCTATAGTCTTTTTCAAAATCAAAAGAGGCCTCCATTGTAAGTAGATTATAGAGGGGCTTATCAATCTTCCTAAAATCCTTGATGAATCTCATGTAGAACTTGGCATGACCTAGATAGGAGTGGATTTCTTTCACCATTCTTGGTGGAAGAAGGTTGGCTATTTAATCCACATTGGCCTTATCTACTTCTACACTGTTATGTGGTATTATGTGCCTAAGAATGATACCATTTTTGTACTACAAAATAGTATTTTTCTAGTTTAATACTAGATTTTTCTCCTAACACCGTGCAAGTTCTAACGTTAAATGGAGCTAATACTCTTGAAAGAAGAACCAAAAATCTAGGATTCATCCATGAACACCTCTAGAAACCTTTCTACCATGTCAAAAAAATATGCTCAACATACACCTTTGGAAAGTGCCTGGAGTATTGCAAAGTCCGAAAGGCATACATTAATAAGCAAAGGTCTTAAAAGGGCAAGTGAAGGTGGTCTTCTCGTAATCCTCAAGTGCTATAGGAATCTGGTTATAGCCAAAATAACCATTAAGGAAATAATTATAACTATGATTGACTAGCCTCTCAAGAATTTGGTCAATAAAAGGAAGATGAAATTGGTCTTTCCTCATGGCTGCATTCAATTTCGGTAATCAATGCAAACTCTCGACCCAGTGGTCATGCAAGTGAGCATTAACTCATTGTCCTCATTCTTGATTATCGTGACACTAGATTTCTTGGTATTGTGACACCTCGAGTTTTTCATGAAATTTTTTTGCATTTATATTTTCAAAAGGTGACAAGACTCTAATTTTAAAATTCAAAACAATGGAATATTTTACTTTGAAATTCATTTTCCCAAAAACTCGGATGTCACTTTCATGCTCACATTATACATATACATATACATATACATATATATATAGTTTTCTAGAAGATAAAAATTCATTTCTTAAAACAAGACCCATCCAGTGGTTCACTTGTACAACCCCTATAACATTATATTAAATGTCCAATATCATAATTCAAATGACTAACTACACAATACAAAAGCTTTAATAAAATGTATACCTGAGTGTAGAAGTATGGTTGCTGGATTCCTCTTCTTGTGTACATCTTCTCCTCTCTATTTGTATTTGAGATATTATAAACATAAAACATTTACACTATCTCAGTAAGCTATGCTTGGTAGGGGAGTTTAAGAAGCATGCTAAATCTTAATATACATTAATTATTTCATAGTAATTAGAATATTCATTTGCATAGCAATTATATTGGATGGATTTACTGTATGTTTCACATTTCAATAATCCATTTATAAACCAAATATCTACATGTTTCATAATCATTAAAAATCCATTGATAAATCAATTATTAACATGTTTCATAATTATCAATATCTACAAGTTTCATAATTATAAGTAATCCATTGATTTATCAAACATCTTTAATTATTATTTGTTATCTAAATAAACTAATCCAATTCCATGAACCATACCCATTCATTAACCCTTATGAAAACTTATATGAAACTACTCCCTCAATCATATTCATATAGCAATAATACACATATATGGAAATTATTAAAAGACATACAAAATTATGAATATAATCAATGTCATCTAATTTACATTCCCAGACTATACTGGGTTTCAAAATCATACCCCTCATCATCTGGGGTTCATAACCATCTAGCCTCTGTTGTATATCAATATAATCATCATGCCCCTCACTATACGAGGTCCACAATCCTCGAACCATCACTGGGAAAACAATATAAGGCATATCATTATGCCACTTCATATAAGGCATCTCATAATGGCATCATATAAGTACCATAGTGCGTCAAATATAAGGACTATTATGCATGTAGTCAGAATCCGTACAGCGCGCCCAGATAATTGCTCAATAATCCACCTATACCATCCTCGATGGAAATCACAATATCTATTTCCATATGAGAGGACCATGACTGTTATAGTGGCAGCCTTCCCATAATTACCCCACCCGACTTTCAGCAACATATAGTGCTTACTATCCATAACATAATAAATTTTGAAAAGCAGGTGGCCAAACCCTCATAACTCTCATAGCATAGCATCCGTAGGCCTATGATTGTCTAAAACAAAACTCTCAGCCCTCCATGCCCGGATATAAAATAATCATAATAGCAGGCAATTTGCCTATTCATATATTTCATAACAAGAATAACATCCTCACTTATTTGTTGATAATCCACCAAGGATGTATCCTATAAACCTAGACTCATATATGACACAAACTGACATGGTACCCATGTTCCATCACCACATTTCACAATTTTACATAGAAGATGCATAAGTCATAAGCATGAATTATAAACATGCAATTCTTTTACTTAACCTTATTTTCATCATTACAATTTAAAGCATGTCAAATATCAATCATACCATTTCAGTTTCATAATATCTATAATCAGTCAATAGTCAATAGTCATAGATATCTAAGGATCACAAGGGTCTGAATATCTAAGTGTTAAGATCCACAGATCAAGAATTAGATCTCACTTTCAAACTATATACCATTCTCAATAGTGTGATGTTGGTAGTCAATATGATCTATATTACTTCATACTATTTGATTCATTCTATCATTTCACTTTCAAATCATAAAAGTTTGCCTTATTCTATCATTTCTAGTTTGGGAAATTTACTAGTAACATCTGATCATCTATCAAATGTCTCAAGATAATGTTTTACCTAGGAATAGATTGGACGACTGAGATTGTCCAATCGATCCCTATCCAAATTTTACAATCTTTGTCATCTCTTAGTTAATTTAATGTTCTTAACATAAGTGACTCTGTCTCACCACATTCAAACATTTACTATAACAAAATTAACCATTCATTCACAAATAACATATATCTCAGAGACTCTGTCTCATTACATTCTCCACATTACCATAATATAACAAATCCTAATTCTGGGAGAATTTCTTACCCATTTCTACAACTTCAATAATAATATCCAAATTCTTCAATAGTATAGTACCAACACATTATAAAATCATCAATTGATAAATGTTTAATCACAATCATCATCATCACAACCATATATAATGGAAGATTTTCATATTATCCACAGTCTAACTGTTGTTCAAAGTCATCTAGCAAGAATTTTGACCCATCAAAGGCTCTAATTTGTGTGAACCACCAGTCAATAGTCACAGATACCTAAGGATCATAACAGTTGGAATATCTAAGTGTTAAGATCCACAGATCAAGAATTAGATCTCACTTTCAAACTATATACCATTCTAAATAGTGTAATATAGGTAGTCAATCTGATCTATTTTACTTCAAGCTCATGCTATTTGATTCATTCTCTCATTTCACTTTCAAATCAGAAAAGTTGGCCTTGTTCTATCATTTCTAGTTTGGAAAATTTACTGATAACATCTGATCATCTATTAGATGTCTCTAAGTTTGCCTTATTCTGTCATTTCTAGCATACCATTTCTATTTTCAAGGTACATGGTAGTTCTAGCTTCCATTTCAATGGAAGTTTGCAATTCTTCTAAGTTTTCTCCTCTTGAACCTATCATTCCTAAATTGTTCTTATTTCTCCTCTTCAACTTACTATTTCTTTAGTCATCTCTATTTCACCCTTTTCTATACAAACCAAGACCACATTCAATACATATATAAGCTTTTCTAGCCTATATTTTGCTTCTTTTTAAACTTCTGACTCTTACACTTGGTATACCTTAACAATAAGTATATACTTATGTTGGGTATTCTATCCTTTAACATTGATACTAGGCATACTTTCTATTTAAACCTGACTAGGAGCATTTTCCACTACTATAAGTTATGGTATTTAGGTACCTTATAGATAAAAAAGATATTTCATAATACTAACTTAACTATTCCTACTACTTGGCTCCCTTATTCACTATTCTCCATAGTGGATTCACTAATTTCCTAAATCATCTTCTTGGTTGTCATCTAACTATTGTTTAAGTCATCAAGCAAGAATTTTGACCCATCAAAGGCTCTAATCCGTGTGACCTACCAGTCAATAGTCATATATACCTAAGGATCATAAGGGTCTGAATATCTAAGTGTTAAGATCCACAAATCAAGAATTAGATCTCACTTTCAAACTATATACCATTCTAAATAGTGTGATGTAGATAGTCAATCTAATATGTATTACTTCAAGTTCATGCTATTTGATTCATTCTATCATTTTACTTTCAAATCATAAAGGTTTTCCTTTATTCTGTCATTTCTAGTTTGGAAAATTTACTAGTAACATTTGATCATCTATCATATGTCTCTAGATAATGTTTTACATAGGAACAGATCAGACAACTAACATTGTTCGATCAATCCCCATCCAAATTTTACAGTCTTTAACATCTCCTAGTTACTTAAGTGTTCTTAAACCCATCCGTAATGTCTGATCGTCGAATAGACACTACAAAATTACTGTGCAAACAATACCATGATTGGACGGCTAAGATTGATTGATTGGTTTCTATCATAAATTGATGATCTCAGTCAAATTCAGGCTTTATCAAGCACCTATTTACCCATTCGTAGGTTTGGATTAAGAAATGGATGGTTAGATTGTCCCTTAACCTAGATCTAGCATAGAATCTCATAGATTTAACAAATTACGTCAAATCAAAAGATAGGCTTCATGAATCTTACCATCAAAGCACGTTATTGTGCGTCACATACCCTTGGATAACTTAGATTGAAGCTGATTTTAGCTGAAAATCTTTGATCCACATCTCACAGCAATCCCCTCTTCAATTGACATTCTAAATCATCCAAGCTCCATCCAAAACCTTAGGGTTTCTATTCTTCTATGTTAGCCATCCAAGATGATCTGCTCAGATCATTGATCCAATCAATTGTTGTCTCCAGGGACAGCTTGTAACTCCGGCCAACTGAAAAACCTATTTTGCTTTCTCCTCCAATCACAGTGGAAACCAAGGGCTTTTGCCCTAGACTTTGAGGCGAGCAAGGTGGGGGGTTCGGATTTGGAATCCGAGCTTCCTTCTTCATCGGTGAGCTCCATCTTTTTCTAGTGACACACAAACCCCCGCTTAGCTCTTCTTCTCTGGTGTGACTGGGTTTTATCGACGCATAGATCTCCCTGCTCCTTCCTTCTTCTTTTCTTCTTTTTCTTCCCCTTCTCTTCTTTCTTCTCCCCTCTCCATGTCAAGTTTTTCCTCAGTTCTAACAAGTTCATGACTATGGGATTTCCTTCTTTGAGATCATACAATCTGTTTTTGGAAAACCAGGGGGTGCTACTATCAAATATGGCCCCTCCTTTTATTCTTTTAGTTTTATATATTAAACATTGAATGATTGTGTTTTTTCCTCATCATTCCACTCAGCCTAAGTTCAATAAACGTGTATGATTGTTACATGCCCGACACCTCATCACTATCAGACTTGCATTTCTGCAAGTGGGGCCCACTAGTGAAATTATTAAAATACCCTTTTATAAGAAAATTACCTTTTATTCTTCCAAACTCCAATTTCAACGAACTTTGTAGCAAACTTAATATCGTTGAAATCGTATCGATGAGTAGAATCCAAATCTGATAGTTTCAAATTCTAGTTCTAAGTTTTTTGTTTTTTACCATTAACTTCAAAGTCCCACAACTTCCTCATTTGGACTTCTCTTTTAGCATTCTTTATGTATTTAGATTTCATTTTCTGAGTAGAATCCAATTGTGTATGTTTCAATTCCTTATTCTTATTCCATAAAAAGTTATCCTCTTAGAAAACTCATACCTCGATAATGCAATAGTAGAATTTTGGGGTTGTTACAGGTATGACCTAAATGGGGCTAACCCAAGTGTTGTCGGAGATGGGATATATCATGCTAACATCTGAAAGCTTAAGGACTTTATCACTTATAATATCTTTCGTGTGGGGCTTTAGTCTTCTTTGAGTTTCCTTGGATGATTTACCACTCTTCTAGTGGATCCTGTGCATACACACATCTAGACTAATCCCCTTAATGTCTTCTATAGTCCACCCTATAGCAGTCTTATGTTCCTTGAGAATGTTAAGGAGTTTTCCTTCATATTCTTGGTGTAGATTTGATGCTATTATAATAGGTAAGGATTCATCTAGTTCTAAGTATGAATATTTGAAATTATCAGGTAAGGGCTTTAAGACCATAAAAGGTGGTTGCTTTATAAAGGGAAGGGAGACAGACTCTAATGGAGGTATTGGTTCCACATGAGGTTTCCATTTGGAGGTATGCATGATTAGAGCTACATCTAAGAGGTTGTTTACTTCCTCAATGGACTTGTATAAATCAAAATTATTGTTAAAATGCATTAGACATGCCTCAAGTTGGTCGGAGATGAATGATGGTGGATTAATGTCTTGAATTAGACCCTCGATCATATTGACTTCATAAGAATTATCAAGGTTTAAGTGTTGTTGATCAGCATTAAAGGCACTGAGTTTGTCTTTCATGTTGCTGAATTGTAGCTTCATCACACCATTCCTACAATTTTAACGGCATTGGGCATCAATAAGAATGGATCTCCAAGTATAACTAGAATCTGACTACCTGGATCATATGCAGGCTAGATGTCCAGTACAATGAAGTTGACTAGGTAGTAAAACTAGTCCACCTATATCAAAATATCATCAACCAAACCACATAGTATTTTTATTGATCTATTAGTTAATTGCAACATTGTGGTGGTTGGTTTTAGTTCTTGCTCATAGATAGAGTATTGCAATAGTTTAACACTAGCCCCTAGGTCAAGTGATGCCTTATTTATGACAAGGTCTCCAATAATGCATGAAATCTTAGGGCACCCTATGTCTTTAAACTTGGGTGGGATCATGTGTTGAATCAATGAGTACATTAAGCTATCTCTTTCTTGTGCAGAGCTCTTTCAAGAGCTTGGCATAAGGGGAACATCCTTGTTGCACCGAGCAATCAAATATTAATTTGCACATGTTTGAATACATCCATTACCTCATTAAAATTTGTTTCCTTTCTAGCCTTGTTCAGTAACTGAGGAAATGGAGCTTTAGGCACATAGGGTGCCTCCACTGTAGGTTCAGTAGAATATTTCTATCACTTTTCTTTCTCCTATGTTTTGATTGTCTCATTATCCTCAATAGTTTCCTTAGGCTGCCCCACTTTGTTGTCAACTTGATGGTCGCTCCTAAGGGTCATTATAGGCTTGGCTTGCTCATGAAAATTATGGGTTTGAGAACTAAACCCTATATCAAATTGGTCCTTAAGGTTAGGGAAGGGTTGAATAAGAAATTGACCCTTTCTTTTATCTTGTAATGCAGTAGATAACTAGCTCACTTGCATTTGTAACTTGGCTATGACTTAAGAATTGACATTGACAAAATGTTGACTATCATTTTATAGTGTCTACAGAACCTTGTTAATGTCTTCATTTTGCTTCAAAGATCTTTCAATAATTAAATGTATATACTCCTCAAAAGATAGTTTCTGTGGTTGTTGAGGTTGTTGGAAACTAGGTAGCTAGTGGGGAACTGCACCTCTAGGAAAGTTCTGTCTAAGGGAGTCATAAATGATTCCCCCTGGTAGTTGTTATTCGACCATGAAAAATTTGGATGCATAGAAAATCCAAGATTATAGGTCGCAAAGTAAAGGTTGTTGTTAGGTTTATGATATACATTTAAAGCATTTAATTATTCTCTAATAGATATCGCTTCAAGAAATTTAACCATTTCATGGCTTTATCCTTGAGTGAGAATGGAAACAACCTAAGACTAATCAAATTGTCTGGAAAATTTTGAAACTTAAATGTGGAACAAATATTAAGGAACTCCTTGATATGTAGGTATGCTCGACCATAAGTAGTTGGGAGTAACTCTATGACTACCAATTTTAATGCAAAATGGTCTACATTTGTTGGAGGTAAAGCTATACAGGTTGGGGCATTAAGCTAGAGTGACGCATAAAAATATCTAATAGGTTTGCACTTGAATTCTACTAGTGGTAAAGCATGGGGATAGGAACTTGGTTTCTTATCTCTTGCCTAAGGATACATTCTACCTTTGGGTCTAAAGATACTAGCTTTAAGTTTTGAGATCAACCCCCTTGCATGCACTAATTCCTAACTAAATAATATGACTTAACTATATGCTGACTCTAACTATATGTGATGCATAATCAATCCCGCAAAATTACTAATGGAGCTATTTTGAATATCTTTTATTACTGCATACGATGGTAGCTTCTTAAACATTGATCTAGTAGCTCCTCCTTTTATCCAGATTTGACTACTACTTACAAGTTGGGCTCTGTTCTAAAGTGGTTAATACAATCCTCATATCAAGAGGCATTTAGACCTCAACTTCCATCACCAGAATACATGGAAAAATCACTAGGATTTTAAGACACCCACTATAACCACAATGCTCAAATGACACTATAGTGATGATAGATTGCTTCCTTTTAAAAGGATCTAATGAGCTCAATAACCCTAAGTCTCTTCTTACCTGATTTTAAATTAATGTTTAAGGGTTGGGATCATGGTATAGAAGGAATTTGATTTATTCCTAGGTGGGCCAAGGATTTAGTGATAAAATCTAGTCCCTGTATTATAAGGTTTCTTGTGGGGCCCTTACTAACATTATGTTCCATTTCACCATAAAGCTATAAACATGTAATGCAAAACAAAAGCAAACTAGTGCCTACCTATATGATACTTAACAAAGGGTCAAGCACCTTAGCAAAATAGGACATTATAACCATGCACCCTTTGTTTAGTAGTTTCTTAAGAATGATGCAATCCTAAATACCATGCAACATATATCAATGCATGACTTTAATTCATATGATTCATACTACCATCACAAATGCAATTTTATACTAAATGCACTTTATACTAGAAATTTTAAAAAAATATGGGTGAAGATTGGTCATAGTAAGGGTTTCGATGATGATCAAGTGTGGATCACCATACCCCACACTTGCCTTGTATTATTACAACCCATTTAAAAATTAAATAAAAAGAAAATTACAATGGGCCTCATTATAATTTCACTCAAATCCTAATCTAGGAAAGAAAATAAAAAACCCAAATCTATGTTGATGAAGCTTTGGCCCACAGGATTGTTGTTGCTCCTTTTCCAATTTCCCTAGCACAAAAATAAACAAACATGGTCAATATGATAAAATAGCAAAAAATGCAAAAAATGATGAAAAACCATAGACTAATGCATCCTAAATCTAGACTAGAGATAAATAATCTAAGATAAGGTCCACTATACAATTATATTGCAATTGCTTAGCAACGGTGTCAAAAACATCTTGTGATTTTAAGTTAACTCATAAGCACAAGAATCGATTATAGTAAATTCCTGCGATGGACGTCGATCTCTTGAGGAATCAAATGGTTTGTGTGATTAGTGGGTCCTTACATAAACTACTTAGCCTAACCAAAATAATGATATCTTTAACCTAAATTAAGAATGGAAATTTGACATGAATGTAAAATATGAAAATATGTAAAGATGTTAAAAACAAGCCAAACTAAGAAATTTTCCTAAAAATTTACTTACTAAAAGTAAAACTTTCATTAAATTAAACTTTCTAAAATTAGAACTTTCCTAAATTAAAACTTTCTAATATTCAAAATTAAAAAAATTTAATTAAAGCATAATAAACTAATGGAATTAATATATGAAAACATGTGAAAATAACCAAGGAAATCAATCACTCAAATATCGACAAGGAAATGCTAGTGAATCATCTGTAATGTGCAAAAGAATCTAATAAGTTTGTCAAACCAACATACTCAAAACAATTGAGGTTGAACGAAGACACATAACCCTCAATCTAAAATGAACAAATCTATGCCAAACCGATCGCTCTAATCATGGTGACATATAGTCCGACCACCCTAGATTAGGTATAAACTCTTGAGAAATGACCCACATAACATCAACACATAGACACCTATGTTTGTAAGGCCCTACCGTCACCCACTGGCAACTACTATGGCATCTACGTCTGCTCATGGATACTTGCATGAACCATTACTCACCCGACCTCATGGGTGCTACTTGACTACCACTCAGAGCACTTTTTCATGAGAATGTACTCATAGTGAGTGCCATCTCCATTGTAGGGCTGGTATCAATATCATGTCAAAGGTCAATGGCCAACTGCACTTCCTAGCATAAGGTTTCCAAGACTTATAACACACTGACTCAATGCACCTGCTGAGCAATCTAGGACTTAGGACACTCCCAGAGTGCTTACCAAAACATCAATGAAATCCATATCCACAAGGACTTATGGTTGCTCATGGAATGCCTACCTAAGCATCAACAAATTTGCATCCGCTAGGGCTTACGACTACTCATAGAGTGTCTTCCTAAACCATCAATGAAATCCACAATCACCAGGGCTTACAGCTATTCATAGAGCACTTGCCTAAACATTAAAAAAAATTGCACCCATCAGGACTTATGACTACTAGTCGAGTGCCTACCCAAATCATAAATCATATACATCTCCAATATCATTTCCAAAAATAAATTTTCTATTTCAAAGTTATATGATAAACCATTCAAATAAATTCATTTTCAACTCATATTCTAAATAAGCTTGAAAAACATATCTTTGTAAGCATTCAAAACATGTAGTCTATATTCATATATTAGAAATGCCCTTTCAATTCCTAAAATATACATCCAACATAATGATTGGAAAAGATGAAGCTTTAAACAATATCTTAAAAGTGCTTATTGCTAAGTGGACCATAGTTAAATTGGTGATAAAACCTTTATCAGTAAAGACACACACGTTACAACTTAAGGCCATTGCTTGTAAGTATCTATTTCATCATTCATGAGTCGTTAAGTTACAAGTATCACATCTTCTAGGACATTTGCTTAGGTCTTCCTATAGTTCAACACCCAGTGAGTTACTCTGAAATCTTTACTTTATTTATGATATACTTATTAATATTTCATACTGTTTGAGGCCTTTCAAATATTATAATATTAATAAAAAAATCCATATGTATCAGTTGCATGCATAAGATCAAACTTTGTTTAAGGTATCACAATGTCTACTTAATAAGTTCAAAATCAAGGTAGGCAATCTGGTTACTCATTTCTCTTAAAGTTATAATTGGGTAAAACAAAAGTTTTAAGTTCATTTCACATCTATCACTAATCCGAATGTATATCATGTTTCTCAGTATTATCAACATTAACTAAATGTATATATACTAAGTTCCAATCAATGAGTATGGTTCCCATTTTTTTGGTTGGGCATTACAACTAGGGTAGAAGTATCATTTTCTATTCAAATTAGTCATTCTATTTTTATTTGATAATTTAAAAGTTGTCATAAGATAACTTCTAAATTTATCACATGCTTCCATATTTTTAGTAATTAAAGACAATACTTCATAAATCATCGTCTGCATTCAATCATTCTTACAAAGACATGGAAATTATTAAACTTCCTAAAATAGCAATCTTAATCCACTTACCTCGTAGGACGCTTATCCTTAGTTTACATGTGTCCCTCCTTTAGCTCAATCATTGATTGACCAATTTCTAAGTTTTGTCATTGATCCATGAATGGACCACTCTTATCATGTTTTTATCACTGATTAATGTACCAAGAAAGTATAGATATGCTGATCTGCAGCTCCAACCTTGGAACACTACCTACTAGAAAAAGATGTGGTGCATGATCTCACAGATCTGGCATTGGATAGTTAATCAATCGTCAAATCTTAGGAAATGGGCTACATATGTCATTGTTCTAAGGGTTTGGTGATATATCTATGATCAGATCAAAATGAATACTTGAATCAGGAATGGATCTAAGGGTTTGTTGCCTAATATATAGTTAGATAGAGATGAAGGGGTAGATTTCATCACATATTAAATAATTTGATGTGAAATCTACATTCAGACCTAAAGGGGAGCTCATATTGATTGCAGATCTAAGTACTAAGTGGTTACTTAATAGTCAAATCATCTCTCAATGGGTGGATTAGTCAAAGATTTGATGTTTCAATGATTGATCTAAGATTAGATCACTATCATGTATTAGATCAACCATACATCTGGTTTCTAGTGACTAATCAATGGTCTACTCATGGTGAATGGATCAGATCAATCACATATAGAGGTATCAATGACTGATCAATGGCTGCGTCATGTGAGGGTTCACAAATTTATCATATATCTAATTTTTGGAGGCAAATCAATAATCAAATTAGGATGAATGATTGAAATAAATTTAGATTTACCAATTGGAGGTAGATCAACAATTAGATCATAGTAGAATGTGCAAAATTAATCCTAAATCCATTATTCAAAGATAGATGGGTCACTAGGTCGCACAAAATCATCAAGAATAGTGTGCATAGTTCATGATGAAAATGTGATGACCCAGGTTTTTGTAACACATTTTTCAAAGGCAGGGCACCCTTAGTGGTAAAAAAATTTGGCAAAATAAATCAGCAAAAAATCTTTTCTTTAGAACTTGTTTTGTAAAACCCTAGTCATCACTTCATACATAATATAAGTAGAATTTTGTACAAGATAAAATTCCATTGAAGGAATATACTTTTATTAAATTCCAGAATCCATCTAGTGGTTCACAGTACAGCTTGGGTATCAGTACAATACTTGTCCAAATTACATAATCTAAATTTCAAACCTCACTATACATTAAAAACTCTTAATACAATACAATGCTCTCAAATAAAAATACATGTCTTCAAGGGATATACCCTGATTGATTATTCTTTCAAATATTCTTAAGTCTTAAGCTCCTAATTCTCCTTCTTTGTATCTAAGATATTGAAAACATTCAAACATTTGCAATATCTCAGCATGCTATGCTTGGTAGGGGATTCAAGAAACATAATAATTCGACAATATAATCCTAATACTTCATAATCCCATTATTTATACTCAGGATCAATCTCTTTACTCTGTCATATATGTACATCCTTCCACATACATACTGTATACTTTGTATATATATATATATATACAGTCAAAACTGTGAAAATTAGTTAATATCTCAAAACATAATCATACCCAGTTCATACTGAGTTGATAGATAATCTAGACATTGCTGGACATACTCCCTCATTGAGCAGTATCAGTAATCCACAATTACCCAGCATTTTATCATGCCATATCATAAATCATTTCACTATGCCACAAAAATACTCAAAAGACTACTATGCTACAGTTTGATTCGTACTAGCACACTCGTATAATTTCTTTCATAATCCACAGATACCAAGTGTCGAAAATCATCTATGTCATGTCTATATGGGGAGACAAACCGTCATAGTGGTGGCCTTCCCATAATTGCCCTACGCGACATTTTGCCTCTCTTTAGGCATAGTATCATCATATATATCATATTTTGGAGAGCAGGTGGCCAAACCCTTGTAACCCTCCTAACATAGCATCGTCAGGCATATGCCTATGTAAAACAAAACCACAAGCCTCCATACTTGTCTATAAAGTAATCTTTTTACTTATCATACGTCTTGTTTATTTATATCATCGTCCTCCTATTTTGGTATTCTTATACCGAGGATAGGATTTCACTTCAAACTTAGGGATCTCATTTACAATGAATGATGCCCATGCTCATATAAGTTTAGGGATCACCATTCTATATGAATGATTCTCATGTATTGATTTTATACCTATTAGACAATTTGTCTGTTTATCTAGGGCTAGAATACCTTCTAGTTCCCTATTCACTTAGGGTTTTCCTCAATTCTAACTTAACCATTTCGTATGTGTTTTGGTTGGATCATAAGGATTTTCAATGGATTTAATATAAGTATTTACATTATACTTGTCAACATTTCCAAACATAAGATCATGTATTCAACATGTATTTCTCATGTAAATGCATTAATAAAACCCTCCTCCCTTTAAGTAGTGATCTATCTCTTCAGATCTTCCATGATCTTGATTGACATGTGTAATATGTAAATCCATACATACTGTCAATATTTATACAATCTGAATAATCCTATAGTTTTGATCCTATCTATATTCTTTGTTTAATCTTGTCCTTTGATATAAAGGATCTAGATCTTTTATCCTATCATGATCTATATTCCTCAGATAGTGTCTATCCTATTGATCAATAGATCTAATGGTTAGAATGATCTTCTAATCCTTCAGATCTAAGTATTTTCTATTCTAAGTCTTTGCGTATTCCTTTCTTTGATCTTGATCTTTCACAGATCCTTTGATCAACAATTTATACTTGTTGATAAATATCAAGAGCTTAGATCTTATATCATATAGTTCTTCTTTGATCTAAGTTCAGTTGTTTGAGCATCCTTAAGGAGGATGATCATGGTTCTCTTCCTTGAATCATATTTGATCAAGGGTTTGGATTCTTTATCAAGATTTGTCTACAACATACATACTCAGATACATAATAAAATACGACATTAGGATTCTTATTGTTCTTGATGTTTCAAGATCCTATGGATCTTATTTGATCATCCTTATCTTACTTCTAATTTTTATTAGGGTTAGATAATTTACTAACCTTTTATGCTCATATTATTATTATTCAAGTAGTTAATGTTTTACTGGTTGAAGATAACTTATTTCATCCTAAGTCTAGACTGCTCCTCTTATTTCCAATTGGCTAAGGCTTACTAGTTGAATGATTGAACAAAAAGTGGTTACTTCAATCCTCATGGAAGGAGGTGTTAAACCTTACAAACATCAACGAAAGGTAGGGGAAGAGTGAGGCTCCATTAGAGAACCCCCTTAACCACCATGTTCAGCATTCACTAGAGTGACCTTAGCTTAACCTTTCCTAAGGTTCCTATGAACATTTTAACCCTAAGTACTCTTTCTAATTGATTATAATTAAATCCATAAACATTTAAAATTTCATTCATGGGATTTATTATTCTCCTAGTTTGGGCCACGGATTTGATAATCCCTATGTTGTCCCACTAACTATAGCCCTTACTAGGATTATACCTCATATGTATATGTATTTAGTAAAGTCCATTTGTCTGTCATCAATTACCTCTTTTAAGGTATTTACCATAATTCTACGATTAAAAGAAATTACACCAATAATTCTAAGGAATTTAAAGACAATCAAGCTGAAATTGAAAGTATTGACCTGAATTTAAATTTGCTATTTAAAAGAAATTAACTAATAATATTACAACATCTTATTATAGGAAATTAAAGATAATTACACAAAAATTGAAAAATAGACATGGATCATAATTAAATCAAATTTACTGTAAAAGATAATTAATTAAGCATGTGATCAAGCTGTTCTTATGATCCAACCATTCGATTTGTCCATGTTTTAGATCTAGGGTTGATATTCCATTAAGAATGCAACCCTTGATCCTTTATGTTTCTGTGTGATCCAACATCATAATAACATGATCCTAACTTAGATCATTCAATTTATAGGTCTATTTGACCTAATCATTCTTGATCCATCCAATCAAGGAGATCCATTAAGATTTTCCATGATCATTTTCTCATTTAAGGGCCTACACCTTGATTTATTTCATATCAATCCAATAAAACCATCCCCACTCTGTTTTATCATCATTAGATCCTTAGTGGATCTAGATTTTCAATTATGATCACCTTAGATCTACTTGATCAAAGGAGTAAGTATATTTTTAATCAACAAAAATTTTTGATGTTAAAATCTTGTTTTTATGGGTTCAGTATGTTCCCCTCATCAAGATATATTCATAGAATCTTACAAATTAAAAATCAAACTTAAATTGAGTGAGTAATTGCTTTTTTTAATTTTTAGCCATTTTCAATGGCTGATTTTAGTATGTGCTATTTTTTATCAAATAAACCTATATAGAGGATTCTAAAACATACTATGATCTTCAATCTTAGGGTTTTGACATCATTTTGATCATGATCCATTATTGTTGGAACGGATTTTAGTGACTATCATATGTAAATACAATTAAAAACATAAATCTAACATCTCCATTAGATTTTACACACCATTAGAAGTTCATAGCAACTTTCTGATCTAAAATCAGAGATAAAATGAGCTCTCAATTGAAGAAACAAGATTTTAGTTAAAAATCAACGGCCTAGATTTGATTTGGCCATTAGAACGTGTTTTAGACGATCTAGAACATGGCAAGATGATCTGGAATGTAACTAAACAATCCCAAAATGTGACTAAATGAATTGAGTAGGGTTAGGCTTAGATCAATGCTTCATCTGGGAGATTGGTTGAGACAGTCTGATATGGACTCTCGGATCAAACCTTCTCTAGATCTCCCTAATCTGAAACATCCAAGGACTAATATTTCTTACCATGGGGTTTTGGACACTTCTGGATCTATTAGATGGCTCAAATTTTCCATATGAGCCCTCCATCATCCAAAAATAAAGGGTTCTTATCCTTGATTTTTATAATTTTTAACCTAAAACTAATTTTAGAAAAATAAAAATTACAAAAAATAAAGTGAAACAAGTGTGGAAAGAGTTTCTCTATACCTAATGAGCGAAAATCATAGGTTTTAGATCCTAATTTAAAGAATTATCCTCTTGATGATAAGATACCCCAATAACCTCTTGTTTTGTGATTTTTGTCGTTTGAACGGTTGGATCTTGAAATTGATTTGTGGGTTTTGTAGATAAGGTAGTCTACGATTGTATGGATGGTGGGATTTATGAGATTCAACTTGGAACAAAGTGTCTAATTGAATTTAGGTCTCTTGTTTCAATCTAGAGAGAGGAGAGAGAAAGTGAAAGAAGAGAGAGTTTTGGAGTTTTGGGAATTTGGGAACAAATCTATATCTTTTTTTTTTAAGGAAAATAATATAATTTCATGGGAAACTTAATGATCATTTTTTGAGGATTTTTTGGGGTGTATTTATATATGTTTTTGAATTTTTCATAATTACTTGTAATAATTATGTTTCAATTCTTTTGAATATTAAATTAACATTGGATCCTTCACTTCCACATCCTTATCCACTAGCATCTAGTAGTGTTTTGACCACTCATTACATGTTTTCTGGCAATTGGATTCATTTGACGGCCCCACCGGGGTGTGGAAGGACCATTTTGCCCTTTTATGGAAAAAATCTATTTTATTGTCCCGAACTCAGAATTGAGAGTACTTAGTGGTGTTTGAATTTTATTTCTGTGTATATTCCAAATATTGAAGTCTTAGATCTCAGTTATGGGTAAAATTACCATTTTACGCTTTTATTCATAAAAATGGAGAAAATTAGGGATTTTTCATTTTAACTTAGAATTGAACGTACTTAGTTTCATTTCAATCATTTTTTTGAGTATATTCATAATGTGTATGTTTTAAATCATGTTTTAATCTTTATAAAAAGAGAATTTTCACTAGCCTAATATTCCAGCCTGAATTTTCTAAAAATTCAAACTAAATTGATTTTCTCAATCAATTTACAAAAATTGGGGTTATTATAGAAAATATAATGCAAGATGCAACAATTGAAAAATAATGAGTAAATGATTCTAATGCACCCAATATCACTTATCTAGATGAACATGAAATGATCCAATATGCAAGCATAATTAACTACTTAACTAACGCGCTACCCTTAGAATCATGCTCATGACTCAAGGTCTATGCATATGGAACCACGGTGTGTGCTCTTTTATTCCCAAATGAAATGCTTATGATAACTAAGATGCAAATAATGGAATATTATAAAAACACAATAGAAAAATACTGCCCAAAGAATTGTTAACAACATTAGTATAACTTCCTAAACTAGGTGATAACCTTCATAATCTTGTGCAAGTCTTCTAGGAATGGTGCGCATGATGTTTTGAAGAGTGAGGTGTGCGAGACTAGTGCAATATAACTTTAAAAAAAGTATTGATCATGGCATTATCTACCAATGTGAACAAAGATTGAATCAATTGATATTCATAAGAAGAAAAGAATGAACTTGAATTGATCTAGATTTTCAATAAATTAAATAATATTACAAATGTGGTATCACCATACAAGGGTTGTGTGCATCATCTTTCACCCAAAAATCCCCTTCAAGACAATTCAGTCACTATCCATTCTTTTAAAGCAACATGGTAAGGAAGAGGAGTATAACCAAATGGATTTGAAGTGGCTTTTCCCTTGCCTTTCACTTCTAGGAAAAAAACAACCTTGGATCTTTGAAACAAACAAGTAAGAGAAACTAGTAAAATGGTGATGCACAAAACAAAAAAAATCCTATGCATGAAACTAAGTTGTAAAAGAAATTCAAAGACAATGAGAAAAGAAGATCAAAAGATGAATAAGAACTAACCTTAAATGGTAAGATCCATGGAACCAAGTATTGAAGCAAGCGTGGAACACTTAAAAGAGGTTTGCTTTAAGGGGAAATCATAGAAGTCTTTAAGGGAAGAGTTGGAATGCAAAGGAGAAAAATGTAGAACACCTTTAGAGGAAGAGGGAGACACCACTATTTTAGGGTGCCTACTTCTCTCCCAAAAGAATTGCCCATACATGGTAGCCCTGAGTCCCTTTATATATTTGGCTGCCCTCTAATTTTTCTAGGATGTGATCCTTAGGTGGAGGGGATTAGATGTAGAATGTAAGGTTGAGATAAGATCTAGGGCAGCCAAGAAGGCAAGATAAGCAATGTAGGAAGAATACATAGAGATCTTGGTGATTATGAAAGAGAGATAGAGGTGGGGAAAGATGGAAAGATAAGGGGAAAAGAAGGTAATGAAGTGGTATGAGGGAATTGGGTAGATTTAGGATGGTGGGATTTTAAGAAAGTAAAAAATCATGGAAGGCTTTTTTAGTTGGAAATAGGTTGGAAAAATGGGTGGGGGAAAGAGGAGAGATAAGGAGTGAAGGATGACTTAGAAGGTGTGATTGGCTAGATAGGTGAGGTGGTTATTTAGGATTGCTTGGCTGGTAGAGGTGGTAGTTCAAGAAGGTGGGAGATTTTTAGAAAGGTGGGACTCTTAGGTAGGAAGGTGCAAAATTTGTAGTGGTCTTGTATGGCGAGGTGGAGAGATAGAAAAAAAGTGAGAAAATCATGGAAAAGGAAGAAAAATAAAGTGGGTTCTTCCTATTGCTTCACATGCTATCTTAACCAATTGTATTTTGCCTCAAATATCTTCAAAGTATACCTTAGATCCCATGGATATTTTCTTTAGATTTTTCTCCAATCATGGCTTTCCATGTAGCATGGCTCATGTGGCTTGATGACTTTGAGAGCTCAGCTTAACAACTAGCTTTAGAGGCTCTTTCGGCTTGGCTTGGGGACTCAAGTCCCTTGGCTTTGATGGCTAGTTAGTCTCCTTAGCTTATTGTTTTGATTTTAAATTAAACTTGCAAGTGCACGAATCAGTTATAATAATTCATGCGTGGAGGTCGGTCCCATGAAGAATTGAACGGGTGAGATATTAATGGTCCGTACTTTAAATTATCTAATCTAGACAATTCAAATCCTTTCCTAAAACACACACTTCTAAAAATAAAACCTTTTTAAAGGAAAACTTTAAAAAATTATGACTTTCCTAAATTGAGGACACTCCTAAATTAAACTTTCTAAAAATGAAATTTTAACAACTTTCCTAAATCAAATTTACTAAGCATGAAATTTAGTAATTAACCAAAGGAAACATGCAACTAATCAAATACTTTCCTAATCATCCAAATCCTAAAGAATGCAATGGAATTTATGGGAATGAAAACTTTAACAATTAACAACTAATCAATAACATGCTAAGTAATCAAACCAAAACCAACATTCAACACTATTTAAATTAACTTTTCAATAAATCATTAAAATCATTCAAAATCATGCACACCACTTATGGATAGCACGCATGGTAACAATGTGATCTTGGGAAGTATCTTTCATGCTTATTAAGATGAGATATTAGACTAATGGAACATGAATGACCAAGAGAGTTACTTTTTCATTCAAGTTTCAACCCAAAAATCCTTTAAAATCATGAGTTCAACCTTTTGTATTGCATGCATGATTTCAATAGTTTTTGGCCTGGTTTGTTTAAAAGAACAACAATCTTATATTAAGCATCCAATCATGGAATCAACATGTAAATCAATCCAAATTTACCAACGTTCATCCATATAAAAGAATCAAATATTATTAAATTGAAACCAAGAGATCAATAATGGTACGTTTAGCATTGATTAGTGCACATCATCCTTTACAACATCAAAGATCAAACTAACTTCTCACTAACCTCTTTTACCCCAACTATCATGAAGAATCAAGGAAAATTTCCAATAAGAAATAAGGATCCACAAGAGTTCAAGGAAAAGGACAAGGACTTTGATCTAATACCTATACTCTTTTGGTTGTAACTACAAAAGGGTTATAGATTTTAAATCAATAGATTATGAACTTAAGCTAAAGGGCTAGTAGTCAAAGAAATTAAAGAGATCAAGCTAACAACTAAGCATGAAAGCAATGACAAACAAAGCAACAATGGAAGAAAAGAGAAGAAGGATCAAAGAGAACCAACCAACCTTTCAAAGAGAACCACAAAACCAAGGCCTAGGTGTGGAACACTTGGGGAAGTAGTAACCCACGTTGGAAAGATATCCGCCACTCAAAAGGTAAAAGAAGAATGGTAAGGAAAAGGATGCCTCCTCAAAGTGAAGGAGGCATCTTTTTCTTCCTAGGTGAGCTACCTCTAAACTTTGGTTTTTTATGTCTTTTAATTTTTTTCTCTCTTATATTTTCTAGGTTGACCTGAGTTAGAGGTATGGTGGGGATGAAAATGAGGGAAATTGAGTGGCTAATATGAGTGGGTAGCTAGGTCTTTTTAAGTTAGAAAGGTGGGATAGGTAGCTGCTTGTAATAACCCTAATTTGTGTAAATTGATTGAGAAAATCAATTTAGTTTGAATTTTTAGAAATTTTGGGCTAGAATATTAGGTTATTGGAAATTCTCTTTTTATAGAGATTAAAACATGATCTAAAACTTACAAATTATGAATGTACTAAAAAAACTGGTCAAAATGACACTAAGTATGTTCAATTCCGAGTTAAAATGAAAAACCCCTAATTTTCTCCATTTTTATGAATAAAAGGGTAAAATGGTAATTTTACCAATAATCAAGATCTAAGACTTTAATATTTAGAATTTACTCAAAAATAGGATTCCAGCTCCACTAAGTATGCTCAATTCCAAGTTCAGGAGAATAAAATGAATTTTTTTCCATAAAAGGGCAAAATGGACCTTTCACACCTCCATGGGGCCCACAAATGAATCCAACAGCCAAAAAACATGTAACGAGTGTCAAATCACTACAGATGATGGTGGAGAAGGAGGCGGCAGCGGAAGATCCAATGTTAATTTAATATTCAAAAGAATTAAAACATAATTATTATAAGTAATTATGAAAATTTCAAAAACTACACCCCCAAAAATCCTCCAAAAATGTTCATAAAATTTAGAACAAAATTATCTTGCTTCTCCTGAATTACTAGATCTAGATTCATTCCCAAAATTTCAAAACTCCCAAAAATCTCTCTTCTTTCACTTTCTCTCTCCTCTCTCTAAATTGGAACAAGAGACCTAAATTCAATTAGGCACTCTGTTCCAAATCAAATCTCACAAATCCCACTATTTATATTGTCCAAGAATACCTTATCAACAAATCCCTAAAATAAATTTCAAGATCCAATGGCTCAATCAATGGGAAATCACAAAATAAGGGATTATCGAGCGATCTTATCATCATGTGGATATTTCTTTTAAATTGGGCTACAAAATCTATGTTTTTCTCCAATCAAGTAAGTGGAAACTCTTCCCATACTTATTTCATGTTAGTTTATATAATTTTTATTTTTTTGAAATTAGTTTTAGGTTAAAAATAATAAAAATCAAGTAAGGACAAGAACCCTTCATTTCTATGTGAAGGATGGCTAAGATAGAAAATCTAAGCATCCAATCAATCCAGAAGGATCCAAAACCCCTAGGGTAGAATTTTCATGAAATTTAATCAAGTTTTGAACCTTTAATTGAAGAGGAATTGATTAGACAGTCCAAAACAGATTGTCCAATCTTCCTAATAAGATCGGGCTCCTGAGATGTCGTTGCAGGACACTACACGGAAACGCACCCTGTGAGAGCGTCTCTACGTGGGCGTTGTGCATGCAACGCCATTCAGATGGAACGATAGCCCAACAGGGCTGGTCCTGGGAAGCCCGTTATCGCATGCCTCCTAGTGATGGGAGCACAGCGACCGTTCTGCCCAACCAAACCCGCTCTGCCTAATTGATCAAAGCCGTTCATTTCAATGGCCCAGATCAAATCTAGACCCTCGGAATGACTGTGAACTTCAATCTTCAACTGTGGAGTCTTCCAAACTCCTAATTAAGATATGAAAAAGGCAATGGAAAGTTCATAATGTCTATTTTCTTCTGAAATCATAAAATTGAAAAAAAAAAATATTCAAGGAACTTTTTTGCTTTTTGGAATTAAGCTTCTAATTTTCATGATCTCCAAGATTTGAGATGATCAGATCTTGGAGATCCAATGCAATGATGATATAATGTTGAAATAAATTAATATCCATGATTTATTTTGACAGATCTAACATAAAATGACAAATGTACCCTTTATGATAGAAAAATCCTAAAAATACAAAGGGACCCACTTGATCAATAAGATCAATCATGATAAGGTCCTTTGGGAAGGTTGTATGAATGGGATTATGATGAAATCCATTTAGATCATGAATTAAATGTGACAAAAACAAGTGGATATGATCTTTGGATCTTAATGGAGTAAAAGCCCTAAATGTAATTAAAACCCTTGATTTAAAGGAAAAGATCTAAGATCTAATGGTTGAATCATAAGTAAAAATTTCTAATAATCTTAATCTAATTAGTTTAATTGTCTTTTATTTGATAATGGAATTGTAAAATTTGATTTATGTTATAAATTAGAAAGCATGATAGTGTAATTCTTAAATTTTAACATGCTATGCTCTAAATGCTATTCGTTTGTTATTAGGTTGGTAGATTTAATTATCTTAGGGCCATATTAGTTGAAATTTGAAACTTTAGCATGATTCCATTAGATTGGTAATAAAATTTCATCTTTTCATGACTTAAGATCATACTAGATTAAGTATAGTTTTATTCTATTAGGTTAAGTTACATTCATCGGAAGCATGTTAGTATAAATGGTTGTTAAACTTATATTGGATTTATGCTTTAAAGTTTATGATTTAATTGTTGTCAAATTTTATTAGTAGATTCAATTGTTAAGTGCTTGTTAAGATATAATGAGCATAAATCACCAAAAATGTAAACTAATGGAATATAGAGATTCATGGACAATTAAGATGAGTGAATGACTTTGACTTAATATTAGTAAGGCTATAGTTAATAGGACAATATAAGGATTATCAAATCCTTGGCCCAAACTAGGAGAATAATAAACCCAATGAATGACATTTTAAATCTTCATGGATTTAATTAAAATCAATTAGAAAGAGTACTTAGGGTTAAAATGCTCATACGAACCTTATGAAAGGTTGAGCTAAGGTCACTTTAGTAAACATGGTGGTTAAGGGGGTTCTCTAATAGAGCGTCGCTCTTCCCCTACCTTTCATTAATGTTTGTGAGTTCTAAACACCTCCTTACATGAGGATTGAAGTAACCACTTGCGTTCAACCATTCAGCTAGTAAGCCTTAGCCAATTCAAAATACGAGGAGCTATCTAGAATTAGGATGGAATAAGCTATCTTCAACCCGTAAAACATTAACTGGTTGAATAATAATAATAATAATAATAATAATAATAATAATAAGAGCATAAAAGGTTAATAAATTATCTAATCCTAATAAAAATTGTAAGTAAGATAAGGATGATCAAATAAGATCCATAGGATCTTGAATGATCTAGAATAATAAGAATCCTAATGTCGTATTTTATTGTGTATCTAAGTATGTATATTGTAGAAAAATCTAGATAGAGAATCCAAACCCTTGATCAAATATAATTCAAGGAAGAGAACCAAGATCATCCTCCTTAGAGATGATCAAACAATTGAACTTAGATCAAAGAAGAACTAGATGATAGAAGATCTAAGCTCTTAATCTTTATCAACAAGTGTAAATTATTGATCAAAGGATCTATGAAGGATCAATATCAAAGAAAGGAATACACAAAGATATAGAATAGAAAAAACTTAGATCTGAAAGATTAGAAGATTGTTCTAATTGTTAGATCTATTGATCAATAACATAAACACTATCTAAGGAAGATAGATCATGATAGGACATAAGATCTAATCCTTTATATCAAAGGACAAGATTAGACAAAGAAGATAGATAGGATAAAAAATATTGGATTATTCAGATTGTATAAATATTGACAATATGTATGGATTTATAGATTACATATGTTAGTTAGGATCATGGAAGATTTGAAGAGATGAATCATTACTTAAAGGTAGGAGGATTTTATAAATGCATTTACATGAGAAATACATGTTGAATACATGACCTTATGTTTGGAAATGTCGACAAGTATAATGTAAATACTTTTATTAAATCCATTGAAAACCCTTATGATCCAACTAAAACACATATGAAATAGTTGAGTTAGAATTGAGGAAAACCATAAGTGAATAGGGAACTAGAAGGTATTCCAGCCCTAGATAAACAAACAAATTGTTTGATAAGTATAAAATCAATACATGGGAATCATTCATATAGAATGGTGATCCCTAAACTTATATGAACATGGGTATCATTCATTGTAAATGATGAACCCTAAGTTTGAAGTGAAATCCTATCCTCAGTATAAGAATACCAAAATATGGGGATGATGATATAAATAGACAAGACATTTGATAAGTAAAAGAATCCTTTATATACAAGCAAGGAGGCTTGTGTTTTTTGTTTTAAATAGGCATATGCCTATGGATTCTATGCTAGGAGGGTTACGAGGGTTTGGCCACCCGCTTTTCGAAATGTGATATATATGATGATACCATGCCCAAAGAGAGGCAAAATGTCAGGTGGGGCAATTATGGGAAGGCCACCATTGTGACATTTTGTCTCCCCATATAGACATGACATAGATGATTTTCCACATTTGGTATCTGTGGAGTATGAAAGTAGTTATTCGAGCATGTCAGTATGGATTAGACTGAAGCATAGTAGTCCTTTGAGTATTTTGCATTATGATGCATGACATAATGAGCGATACTGCCCAAATAAGGGAGTATTTTCCCAGTAGAGTTAGGATGTTTTATTAACTTAGTATGGCTAGGTGTGATGATACTGCCCAAATGAGGGAGTATTTTCCAATAGAGTCTGGATGATTGATCAACTCAGTGTGTCTAAGTGTGACTATTTATGTTTGAGATATTAACTATTTTTCACAATTTTGACTATATATATATATATATATATCTATACGACCAAGACAATATGTATGTGTAAGGATGTACATATATGACAAAGTAAAGAGATTGATCCATGAGCATGAATAATGGGATTATAAAGTATTAGGATTATACTGTCAAATTATTATGCTTCTTGAATCCCCTACCAAGCATAGCTTGCTGAGATATTGTAAATGTTTGAATGTTTATAATATTTTAGATACAGAGAAGGAGAATTAGGGTGTCAAGACTTAAAAAGACGTGGAAAAATAATCAATCAGGGTATATCTCTTGAAGACATGTATTTTTATTTGAGAGCATTGTATTGTATTGAGATTTTTTATTATATGGTGAGCTTTGAAATTTGGATTTTATAATTTGGACAAGTATTGTGCTGATGCCTGAGTTGTACTATGAACCACAGGATGGATTCTAGAATTTAATGAAAGTATATTTCTTCAATGGAATTTTATCTTGTACAAAATTCTACTTATGATTTGTATGAAGTGATGACTTGGGTTTTACAAAACAAGTTCTAAAGAAAAGAATTTCTACTGCTTTGTTTTACAAAAGAAATTTACTACTAAGGGCACCCTGCCTTTGAAAAATGTATTACAAAATATTACAAAAACCCGAGTCATCACACTACTGCCTTTGGAATGTATGTAGGTGGGGAGATGCCACTTTTTTAGTAAGAGGGATCTTCCCTATTGAGGTCTCCTTAGAATATGGGAAGTGGGTGGATAAGGTGATGTAAGAGAGAGAAAGGAAAGAGATGGGTACGAAAAAGATAGGAAAGAGAGGTGAGGTAAGGGAAAAAGGACTGACTAGGTAACTTTCTAGGAACTGGGAATTGGTTGGGTGGTTTGGATAAGAGTTTAGGAAGGTAGAGAAGTCTTAGAAAGGCGGGACTCTTAAATAGAAAGAGAAATTTGTAGTGCATCTTAGTTGTGAGGTGGAATGTAAGGAAAAAGTGGAAAATAAAATAAAATAGAAGGGTCTTTTCCTAATGATCCACATGCTACCTTGTCCTACTAAAGTTTTTCTTAATTCTCTTCAAAATATCCCCATAAATCCCAAGGTTAATTCTTTGGATTCTCTACCAATCATGGACTTCCATTAGCTTAGCTTATGTTGTTATGGCTTAGATGGCTTTCTTATAGTAACTTGATGGCTCATATCCCTAGCTTTGGTGGTTGGCTTTGTTCCTTAGCTTGTCATCTTCTTCATGTCTTGAATATGCATACGTAGCTTAAGTGCAACCCATGCAAAGGTGGTGGACATTGCATGGCCTGTGCATGGGCCCACTTTGGCCATCTTTGCATCCTTTAATTGCATATATTGCTTTTCCTAAAGATGATATTGATCCTTGATCTAACATTGAAATGATGACTTTTAGGCTTTGACTCAATCTTTCAATCTTGATATTTCATTTTCATCCCCATAGATCTCAGCCATCAGATCACCATTTGACTTCCTTTAAAAAGTCAAAAACTCTAACTAAATCTTAAAAAATATGATTAATTATATACTTACCTTGCATTAGCCTCTAGAACCACAAAATATCAAAATTTTGAGTCCTTATGTCAAAAATGCATGTGTTCCTAATTTTGGTAAAATAATCGTATTTTATCCCTATAAGTTGTAACACATGGGTAACTAATTGGGCAGTTTTTATGCAAAATTAGACACTTATGGCACCACAAATATCATACAAAGTGTCACTTTTGTAAGTACTCACGATTGCATTTAGCATATGCAACAAACCCTTGAACCCCATGGTTACCCCTAGTAAACGAGTTAGGCCTTGTGAGGGTTTGCATTGAATATACCTACAAAATTCCCTAAGGTTGAGTCTCCTATTTTATCTAAAAAAATCTTCATTAATTAGCATTTTATTATCTTTTCACAACTTAATGGAGAAGATTGACAATTTTACTAATTATGCACATATTAAAGAGATTTTATTCTAGTTGTTTCTTAAAGTGCATGTGTCTGTACAACCACATAAGTTATGAAGTCTTATTAGATATGCTTAAATTCCACTGAAAATATGTTTTGACATCAAATCCTCACATGTATACTTCAGAAGTGAAGCTCTTAGACAAGGGTTGAACATATTTCTCTCTTTATGTGACTGACTCCAATAACATTAATGGCTCACATAAATTTTTAAGTGCTAATGAGACTAAGGAAAGAGATCCCTAAGAGTGGATGTTATTACCAAGAATAGAGTAGGGGTCTTCTTTTTTATTGTTGGACAATCAATTGTTGACTATACTGAAGTGCATTTCCTTTATATTCTTGTCTTTCAATTTTTCTCTTTTATTTTTTATATCACTTTCTTTTAACTTTTCTTTTTCTTTTGACTCTTTAGAAGAAAGATTTTTGGTGCTTTTCACTTCTTCAACTTTTTATCCTCTTTTGAACTTTTTTACTATCTCTACTCATTTTGAAAATGGGTAATAAGTGTTTATTTCTTTCTTAATTTTTCTAGGTTAAAGTAAATGGGGTTAAGATTGAAAAGGCTTAATAATAGGCTGAAAGGATTAACTGGTGGTATACTATATTGGGTAATTTTTATGTCTCTAGGCTGAACAGGGATGACCTATATCATTCCCTATGTTTCCTAAAGCCTATCTAATTCAATAAATTTCTTGGAAAGGAAGCTATTACTCGTATTTATTCTTGATAGTTAACCAAAACAAAGACAATAGGATCACCTAAAATATGTATACTAAAGAAAATGTGGAATTACTTATAACTCTCTGAAGGAAGATAGTCTTTAAAGCTCACAGGGTTATAAGTCTCCATTGGTTTTCTTCATAGTTTCTAAGTCATACCCTTTATTAATCATGATTATGAGCTATGTGTAAATATTTTCTGAGAATCAACATTCATAAAATGCTTAAACACGCGAATAATATGCAACGTAACCATATGCACTTCCTTTAAGAGATTAAAACACTAGAGTTACTAAGTTTCCGAACATCTAGTTCTCATCATAGTAAGGGAACTCTACCTTAAAACTCTTTTTTTTTTTTTCATTTTTCAAAAAATTTGAGAAAACTGAGGAAAATTCAAAACGTCTACATATCTACACCCCTACCTAAGTGAAACATTGTCCTTAGTGTTTGAAAACATAGGACCCTATATGAATGTGGAAAGATGTAGAATATTGGATTTTGAAAAACAACTAGGTTACCTCATAAGAAGCACTCAGTTTTAGATCTTCAACTAGACATAGTGATGAGTGCAAGGGCAATGAGTAGCAAGGTTTCTAGAGTAGTCTAAGCTGGGTCATGATAATGTAGTCCCTTTAACATTGTCTCTTCAATCTCATGGTTTGGTAGTTCTAAGAAGGTTTTAATCTCTAACCATTGACATTTTGGATCTAACTATCCTTTTCAATTTCGATGGCCCCATGAGGATATACTATGTGTACTGTGTATGGTCGAGTCTATCTAGGTTTGTGGTTGCCTATAAATAGGTGCAATCATGAATTATACAACAAGACCTTTTGTCCAAGTGTGAAGGACTTCTTTTTTATGGGCCCTAGCAACATCTAATTCTAAATTGAGCTTTTTGATAGCCCAATATGCCTTGTGTTCTAGCACTACTGATAAGTGGTAGGCCTTTTCATAGATGAGGAGATAGGGTGACATGCCTATTGGTGTTTTATAGGTAGTGTGATATGCCCACAAAGCATCATTGAATCGCATACAATAGTGTTTCCTACTTGGATTGACTGTCTTCTCTAGAATTTGCATAATCTCCTTATTAAAAACCTCTACTTGGCCACTAGTTTGAGGATGGTATGGGTAGCTATCCTGTGGTTGACACCATACTTTTCATTAAATTCTAAAACACTTTATTACAAAAGTGTTTCCCCCCATCATTGATTATGGCAGGTGGAGTACGAAATGCTGCAAAAATATTTTCCTTTAAAAATCTTACCACTACCTTGTGGTCATTGGTTTTGCATGGTATAGCCTCCACCCACTTAAACACGTAGTCCACTCCCACTAGGATGTAGAAATTTTCAAAAGAATTAGGAAAGAGTCCAATGAAATCTATGCCCCTAACATCGAATGGTTCTACAACAAAGATTGGGTTTAACGCTATCATGTGTCTCCTCCCTAGACCTCCTAACCATTGGCACCTTACACATGTTGTACAATAAGCATGTGAATCTTTACAAATGGTAGGCTAATAAAAAACCAAACTGCAAAATTTTTGCAGATATCTTTTTATAGCTAAAATGGCCTACACATGCATGATCATGACAAAAGGAGATGATTTACTATGCTCACTATCTGGTATACATCTCCTTATCACCTGATTGGGACAGTACTTGAATAAGTACGGATCATACCAAGTAAATTGTTTAACCTCGGTTAAAAAACCCTTCTTATCTTGTTTTATCCAATGATTGGCATTTGTCTTGTAACAAGATAAGTTACTATATCATCGTACCAAGGTAATTAGGAAATGTGCAATAATTGTTTATCAGGAAAGGATTCAGTTATAGGCACATTATCGATAGTGTGCTCCACCATCGATTTGGTTAAGTGGTCTACTATGACATTTTTGAAACATTTCTTATCCTGAATTTCTAAGTCAAATTCTTGTAGCAGTAGTATTCAATAGGTCAATCTAGATTTTGCATCATTTTTAGAAATGAGGTACTTTAAAGTTGTAAGATCTAGGTATACTATAACTTTAGACCCTAACAAGTAAGATCTAAACTTATCAAGAGCAAACACTACAGCCAACAAATCTTTTTTTGTGGTCGAATAGTTGAGTTGCATGTTGTCTAGTATTTTACCAACATAGCATATCATGTTGGAAAGTTTGTCATTGTGCTATCCCAAAATAACTCCAATAGCATAATCCAATACATCACACATTATTACGAATGGTGTGCTCCAATCAAGTGGTTGTATAATGGGTGTAGAGGTCAACTTGGCCTTTAGTTGCTCAAATGCATTTCTATAGTCCTCATCAAAGTAAAAAATGGCCCCCTTTATTAGTAAATTACACAGGGGCTTAGCAATTTTGCTAAAATCCTTGATGAATCTTCTATAGAAGCCAACATGCCCTAAAAAGGAGTGGATTTCTTTCACCATCCTTAGTGGAGGAAGGTTGGATGTTAAATCCAGTTTAGCCTTATCTACCTCTATCCCATTGTGTGATATTATGTGGCGTAGCACTATTCCTCTTTACATGTTTGAAATGTAGTAGGAGCATTGCAAAGCCCAAAAGGCATACATTGGTAAGCAAAGGTCCCGAAAGGACAGGTGAAGGTGGTCTTCTCCAAATCCTTGGGTGTTATAGAAATCTAGTTGTAACCAGAATATCCATTTAGAAAACAATAATAACTATGTCTGTCCAATCTCAAGCATTTGGTCAATAAAAGGTAGAGGAAAGTGGTTTTTCCTCATGACCTTATTCAATTTTCAGTAATCAATGTAGACTCTCCACCCGGTGGTCATGTAAGTGGGTACCAACTAATTCTCCTCATTTTTTACTACCGTGACACTAGATTTCTTGGCTACAACCTGAATAGGATTGATCCCAGTGCTGTCAAAGATGGGATATATGACACCAACATCTATGATCTTAAGGATTTTATCTCTGACCATGCCCTTCATATCAGGATTTAGTCATCTTTGAGTTTCCCTTGAAGGTTTAGCATTTTCTTCTAAGTGTATGCTATGCATGCACATGGCTGGACTAATACCTTTTATATTTGCTATGGTCCACCCTAAAGTTGTTTTACGTTCCTTAAGAACATCTATTCATTAGCTAAATCCCATGCTATTATAACATCTAAGGTTTCTTGTAGTCCTAGCTAAGAATATTTGATATTGTCAGGCATGCGTTTCGGGGCCAAAGAAGGAGGGAGTGGTTCCACATAAGGTCCCCACTTAGAGGTATCCATGATTGGAGAAGGTTATTTACCTCCTTAATAACCTTGTCAAAATCAAAATCTCCATTAAAGTGGATGAGACAAACCTCTAGTGGATTAGAGATTGAAGATGATGGATGAATGTCGTGAATTAGACTCTCGATCAAATTCACATCACAAGAATCATCAAGGTCTAAATTTTGTTGGTTGGCGTTAAAGACAACAAGCTTAACTTTCATAATGATGAATGAAAATTTCATTACACCATTCCTACATTTAATAATGGCATTAGATGTCACTAGGAATGGATGTCCAAGTATAACTGGAATCTAACTATTGGGATCAGACATAGGCTGGGTGTCTAATATAATGAAATTAACTGCGCAATAAAACTTGTCCTCTTGTATCAACACATCTTCAACCACACCACGCAGTATCTTCATTGATCAATTTGCTAATTATAGCATGGTAGTGGTTGCTTTAAGCTCACTGATCCTTAGTTATCATAGACAGAGTATGGCAACAAGTTAATGCTCACCCCTAGGTCAAGTAGTGCCCTATCTATGAAATGGTTTCTAATAATGCAAGAAATTGTAGGATACCCTGGGTCTCTAAACTTTGGTGGGGTCTTGTGTTGTATCAAAGAGTGCACGTGCTCAGTGAAGAAAGCCTTTTTCTAGACATTTAGCTTTCTTTTTCTAGTGCAGAGTTCTTAAAGGAGATCTTTTAACCTAATCTAATGATAGAAATTAAGACATGGAAATGGAAATTATGCGAAAACTAGAAACATGCTAAAATTGAAAAATTTATTAAAATAAGCTTTCTAAAAATAAAAGTTTCCTAAATGAAAATTTCTAAATTTATGACTTTACTAAATTGAAACTTTCTAAAAATATAATTTTTAACAATTCTCCTAAGTCAACTTCCTAAGCATGAAATTAAGAAATTAACCTAAGGAAACATGCACTTATTATATATTAATCATGCTACTTTTAGAAACCTAATGCTAGTTATAATGAACAATTAAACCTAATGATTAATAATTGACAGCAAATTAACAAGATTACTCAACTTCAACCTTAAAGGCCTTCAAGACCATGTGTTCCACCCTTGGCTTGGATGAATAGTTTCAATTCCTTTTTGGTTGACTTGTTTGGGAACAAAGTATGAACTTACTTTTCATACCATCAACATGCATCTAACAAATAAGAAGAATCATTTTCATTCATCAACTAAAAAGTATTCCATTACTCATCAAAAGGTATTGCATAGAAATGGTTACATGAATTGTGCTTTCCTCTTTTGGAGAACACACACCATGCTTTCTCCCAAACTAAATCCAAAATCAAATCTTAACAACAATTCCTCCTCTAATAAGCTTGAGATTCAAGGGAAATTCTAATGGAATAATAAGGCACACTCAAAGGAAACTGAGGAAACAATGCTAGAATTCAAGGAAGCTAAAAGAGATCTAAATAGCAATGGAAAGGAAAGGCAAATATTAGATTCAAGGTGACTTCCCTTGGCTGTCAGTTCAAGGGAAAATTCAACCTTGGATCTTAGTCTTTAGGCAAGGAAAAATAAGGGAATTGCAAAGCATTAACTAGTACAAAGGTAACTAAGATCAAACATGAGAAGAAGTAAAGAGAGATTAACCAACCTTTGAAAGACTAATCAATCACCCTAAGGACTAGGGGTGGAACACATAAGGAGATGCGACGCACCTTTGGAAATAGTAGCAGCCACCCAAAGGAGATGGAAATCCAAAGCAAAAGAGAGAAGAGGAGGGAGTAGGCAAAGGACGTCTCCTTCCAATTGGAGGAGGTGTCTTTATCCTAAGAGTGAAAGAGTCCTCCAACTTGGGATTTTGTAGGTCTTTTATAATTTTTCTCCTACATTTTCTAAGGAATCCTAAGAATAAGGTGGGGGTGGGGGGGTGGGGAATGAAAATAGGTCATTTGGATGGGTGGATAAGTTAGGGTTTTAAAAGAGGAATTAGGTAGGATGGTGGCAATCTTTTGCAAGATAAGTAGGTGAGAGATGCCACTTTTTTAGGAAGGGATGTCTCCCCCTTCAAAAATAGTGGAACACTTATTTGAATAAGGAAGGTAGGTGGATGGATGGATGAGGTAGGAAAGAGAGAGAAAAGTGGGAGGAAAGAACTGGGTAGCAAAAGTGTGACAACTCGGGTTTTTGTAACACGTTTTGTAATGTATTTTGAAAGGCAGGACCCTTAAGAGTGTAAATTTTTTTTGCAAAACAAAGCAGCGGAAATTCTTTTCTTTAGAACTTGTTTTGAAAACCCAAGTCACCACTTCATATATAACATAAGTACAATTTGTGTACAAAATAAAATTCCATTGAAGGAATATACTTTTATTAAACTCTAGGATCCATCCAGTGGTTTACAGTACAGCCAAATCTAGTACAATACTTGTCCAAGTTACATAATCCAAAACTCAAGCTCACCGTACAATAAAACTCTCAACAAAGAAAAATACATGTCTTCAAGGGTATACCTTGAAGATTATTCTCTTCAAGTCTTCTATCGTCTTCAGCTCCTAACTCTCCTTCCCTATATATAAGATATTGCAATAAGTACAATATCTTAGCAAGCAATGCTTGGTAGGGGACTCAAGAAACATAACATTGACAATGTAATTCCAATACTTCATAATCCCATTATCCTTAAACATACTCTTTACTTTGTAAGTTATGTATATCTATATACATACATACCCTTCATGGATAAACCAGTTAAATTTGTGAAAGTAGTCAATTATCATTCCCAACTAAGCTAATTAATTCTCTTCGTTTTGAGAATTTAGTATTACAGCTAATCTTATACTGGGAATTTCCCTTCTTGGGAAATATTGGTAATATACAATTACCTAGCATTTCTTTATGCTACAACATAAGGCATTTCGCTATGCCTATTCTCATATGCCTCATAGTGCAAAATAATCAGAAAGGTTGCTATGCTGCAGTCTGATCCATACTAGCGCACTCGGATAACTGCCCTGTTCACCACTGATACCACGGTGGAAAATATTATGTCACTGCCCGTATCGGGGGGCAAGACTTTCACAGTGGCGGCCTTCCCATAATTGCCACCACTCGACTTTTAGCCTCTCTTAGGGCAAGGTATCATCACATCATCAAATTTTAAGGAGTGGGTGGCCAAACCCTCATAACTCCTCTAGCAATAGCATTCCCTTAGGCTTATGCCTATTAAAACAAACTCACAAGCCTCCAAGTTTGTATGTAAAATAGATTTCAATATATCAGACCATATGTCTGCTTACTTAGGGTTGAAATATTTCCTAGTTCCCTATTCACTTATAGTTTAGTCCTTAACCATCTTATATGTGTTTGGTTGGATCATAAGGTTTTCAAGAGATTTAATACAAGTATTAACATTACTCTTGTCAACATAAGATCATGAGTACAATCATGTATATCTCATGTAAATGCATTCATCAAATCCTCCTACCTTTAAGGATTGATCTCTTTTCCCCAATCTTCCATGATCCTGACTGATGTATGTAATCTGTACATCCATACATATTGTCAATATATAAATTATGAACAATCCTATTGATCACTAGATCTGATGCTTAGAATGATCTTTAGATCATTCATATCTAAGTATTTTTTCTATCTCTAAGTCTTTGCATGTCCATCTCCTTGATCTTGATCTTTCATAGATCCATTGATTGACAATCTACACATGTTGATAAAGATCAAGGTCCTAGATCTTCTATCATCTAGTTCTTCTTTGATCTAAGTTCAGTTATTGGATCATCCCTAAGGAGGATGATCTCGGTTGTCTTCCTTGAATCATCTTTGATCAAGGGTTTGGATTATATAATCTAATGAACTATAACAAGTATACTAATAAACATGCATACTCAATACAATATAGTATTCTTATTCTTATTGTTCTTGATCATCCAAGATCTAATGGATCTTGTTTGATTATGCTTATCTTACTTATTGTCTTTATTAGGGTTAGGTAATTTACTAACCTTTTATGCTCTTATTAATATTATTCAACCAGTTAATGTGCTGGTTGAAGGTAACTTATTTAAGCCTAAATCTAGACTGCTCCTCTTATTTCCAATTGGCTAAGGCTTACTAGCTGAATGGTTGAACACAAAGTGGTTACTTCAATCCTCATGTAAGGAGGCCTTTAGACCTCACAAACGTCAACGGAAGGTAGGGGAAGAGCGAGGTTCTATTAGATAACCCCCTTAACCAGTATGTTCATCATTCACTAGAATGACCATAGCTCAATCTTTCATAAGGTTTCTATAAGCATGTTTACCATAAGTACTCTTTCTAATGGATTTTAATTAAGTCCATGAATATTTATAATGTCATTCATGGGGTTTATTATTCTTTTCCTAATTTGGGCCAAGGATTTGATAATCCTTATATTGTCCTACTAACTATAGCCCTTACTAATTAAGTCCAAAGTACTCCATTCTTATTTGTGTCATGAAACTCTACTTTCTCATTAGAATACATTTTTGATGTTTTATGCTCTTTATCTCATAACACGTAGATCTACTAATAACATTTAACCATAAATGAATTATAAATTCAAAGTATAAAACTACATAATTTAACATTTAATGATAATGAGGCAAGGTACTTAAAATAATTAAATCTAGCACCTTATGATAACAATGAAATCACATATCATGCTAAAGTCTAAATGTTATACTAGCATGCTTTATAACATAATCATATTTAAAATACTATTATATAAAATGAAACTAATTATATTAACATTTTTAGAAACCTTTACTTATGATCGAGCCATTTGATCTTAGATCTTTCCCTTTGATTAAGGGTATTAGTTATATTTAGAAGATTTTCTTTATTAAGGTCCAAAGATCATATTGATCTATTTTTGTCATAATCCATCCATGATTTTCTTGGATTTCATCACATCAACATTCATTCTCTCCATCCCAAGGATCTAATCACACTTGATCTCATTGATCAAGTGGGTCCCTTTGTATTTTTAGGGTTTTTCTACCATAATGGGTAGATCCCTTAATATATCTCATATATGTCCAAATAAATCATAGATATCACTTTATTTCAATAGTATATCATTAGTAAAATATATTTCCAAGATCTGATCATCTCAGATCTTGAAGATCTAGGTAATTGGAAACTTATTTCTTTAATAAAAAATTTTTTATTACATAATTTCTAGATTTTATCATTTCATCAGAAAATAGAGGTTTCAAGCTTTCTATAGCTTCTTTACGATCTCAATTTGGAGTTCAAATGACTTCAGAATGTGCTCTGGAAGTTCACAGTCCTTCCTAAGGCTTGGATTTGATCTGGGCCCAAGGAACGGACGGCCCAGATTAGTAGGGCGGAACACGTTCAGTTCGTCGGGCGCTTCTGCTATGATGAAATGAGGAAGCCCCCGCACGGGGCGTCCATGGACGCGTGCGGGACGTCGTCCGTCCAATCGGGAGATCAGACAGCCCGTTTGGACCGTCCAATCAATCCCTTCTCAATTGAGGGACCAAACCTTCTCCGATCATTGTGAAAATTCTACCCTAAGGGTTTTGGACCCTTATGGATCTATTGGTGTAGTCAGAATTTTCATCTAGGCACTCTATCATCCTGAATTAAGGGTTCTGGTGTTTACTTTATTTTTACCTTTTTATTACCAAAATAAATTACAGTAAACTAAAAATTACATAAAGCAGTAGTAAACATCTATATAAAGTATTCCCACCTACCTGATTTGATAAAAAATAGTGTTTATGTGTCCCATTTAAAAGAAATACCCTTTGATGAAGATATGGCCCAAGATCCACCTTTCTTGCAAATTTTCGTTGTTTGAACCATTGGATCTTGAAATTGCTTTGGGGGTTTTGTAGAATAGATATGGTGGGAAGTTTTGGATGATGGAATTGATGAAATTAGATCTGGAACAGAGTGCTTAATTTATTTTAGGTCTCTTGTTGAATCTAAAAAAAAAAAAAAAGGAAATTGAAAAGAGAGATATCTCTTGGAAATTTTGGGTTTTGGGGGAGGGATCTAGGTCTAATTTTTCAAGGAGAGTGAAGAAAATTTCGTGGGGATTTTATGAGAAATTTTGGAGGATTTTTGGGGTTGCATTTATAGGCATTTTGGTCATTTTTTCATGATTATAATATTTAATTTTTTATTATTAAATGGCATGAAAGTCTCCCATGCTCCATTTTTTCTTCCCCATGCTCCATTTTTCTTCCCCAAGACAAGCTGATGTTTGTTGACCCATGAATTCACGTGGGCTGCTCATAAGATTCATTTTTGGGTCCCTTGTGGGCCCCATGTGGGCCCGACATGGTGTAAAAAGACCGTTTTGCCATTTATGTATAAAATTTTGGGTTTTATTCCCATGATCTCAGATTTGAGCGTACTTAGTGGAATTGGATTCGTATTTCTCAGTACATTCTAAATTTTGATGTCTCATATTTTGATTTTTGGGTAAAATTACTATTTTACCCTTTTGTCCAAGAAATAAAGAAACTCAAGGATTTTTCATCCGAATTCAGAATTTGTCATGCTTACAATCATTTTGAAGGGTTTACTAAGTTTAATTTCAATTTTACATGTCTTATTATTTGATTATACTTTTATAAAAAGTATATTCTAAATAACCCTAATATTTCAACTCGAAATATCTGAAACTAAAACTTTATTGATTTTCTCAATTAATTACAAAAATTGGGGTTATTATAAAAAGGATAGGGAAGTGAGGTTAGGTCTGGAAATTTGATTGGCCAAGTGATTTCCTAATAAGTGGGAATTGGTTGGTGAATTGGAATGGGAGTTTAGGAAGGTGGAGTCTTAAAATGGTAGGACCCTTGAATGGAAAGTGAAAATTTTGGTGAAATTTGGTGGTGAGGTGGAAAGTATGAAAATACTAAGAAATGTGAAAAATAGAAGGGTCTTATACTAGTGGTCCATGTGCTAACATATCCTAATGAAATTTTCCTTATTTCTCTTCAAAATATCCCCTAAAATCGCATGGATAATTCTACTAATTTTCCTCCAATTCTAACCTTCTATGTCACATGGCTTATGCAACTTAGATGACTAACTTTAAAGGCTCCATGGGTTTGACTTCATGGCTATCTTTGGAAGTTTTCTTAGCTTGTCTTAGTAGCTAGCTTAACTCCTTAGCTTGTCAACTTGTTCATGGCTTGAGTATAGCTTGGTGGCTTACATGCAACCCATGCAAAGGTGGTGAAAATGCATGGCTTACTTCATGGCCCTACTTTGTCCAAATTTAGCTCCTCTAATGCATCCAATGCTTGTACTAAGGATGATCTTGACCTTTGATTTTATTTTCAATTGATGATTGTTATATTTTGACTCAATCTTTTGATCTTGATCTTCAATGTTTATCTCGATTGATCTCGGCCATTGGATCACCATTTCACTTTCTACAAAAGTAAAAACTCTAATTAAATCCTAGAAAAATATGATTAATTATATGCTTACCTTAGATTTTCCTCTAGACCTACAAAATATTAGAATATTGAGTCGTTACATCAAAAATGCATGTGTTACAAATTTTGATCAAAAATCCTAATTTACCCCGATATGCTATAACATATGGATAATTAATTGGGTGGTTTTTATGCAAAATTAAACATTTATCACAGGGACATCTTTTATTTCATTGAGTAATGGAATGTTAATTTGGGCATGTTTAAATACATCCATTAACTCATTGAACTTTTTTCACTTTCTAGCCTTGTTCAATGACTGAGGAAAGTGAGCTTTGGGCACATAGGGTGCTTATACTATAGGTTCTACAGGAGATTTATGTCTCTTCTCCTTCTCCTATATTTTAGTTGCCTTCTTTTTCTCTATAGTTTCCTTAGCCTGCGTGACTTTGTTATCTACCTGATGGCCGCTCCTAAGGGAGGTTATGGATTTGGCATGCTTATGAGGTTTAAGGTTTTGTGAACTTGACCCTAACTCAAATTGGCCCTTAGGTTTAGGAATGGGCTAACTAGGGAACTAACCCTTTCCTTGATCTTATAAAGCAGCTGACAATTGGCTAACCTACATCTCTAGTTTAGCTTCAGCTTAGGAATTGAAATTTTGCATTTGGTTCAAAGCCCTTTTTGTGTCTTCATTTTGTTTTTCAATCATGTTCTGAATCTTGCCCTCAAAAGATGGTTTCTTTGCATGTTGAGGTTGTTGGCAGGTGGCTGTTGAGGAATTATAGCTCTGGGAAAGTTTTTGCTAGGGGGTTCACAAATGGTCCCCTAGTTGCTATTCTTTAACTAGGAAAAGTTTGAATGCCTAGCCCATCCAGCGTTCTAGGTCTCAAAATATGGGTTGTTGCTAGGATTGCTATAGACAAGTAGCAGTGATGTGGGCTAGGCTAGAACAAAGAGCATAAACCTCTTGTGGAGATCTAATAGATGTGGTAGCCATGAGGGACTAAAACATAGTTTCAAGCTTTATCCACTCTTTCAATTATAGAATCGAGTTTATGGGATAGATATGTATGCATTCCTATCTCATATAGACCTCTTTTCTTTGGAGGCTAGAATTGCTATCTCTTCTATTGGAGTAATCCCATTGCTAGGAATCATCTACCAATGTCTAAAAGAATTCCCAGGACTCTCTCTCATCTTTGAGAATGAAGGCCCCTCCACTCCTACATCTACCATTTGTCTATTCTAAGGCGTCAATGCCTCACGTAGTATCGGACATGCTGTCATTTCTCAAATCCATGATGAGGGCATTTCTGTAGTAGTTCATTCCACTATTCTCAACATTAGTAATATTGTTCATCATCCCTTTGTTGGAAATTGATAATTCCATAATGAGGGCATTATTTTGTGAAAAGGGAAGAATTTGTTCAAAAACTTCCTAGACAAATGGTCCCATGTTTTAATGGAACCTACATCCAAGGAATTGAGCCATGAGTTGGCTTTATCCTTGAGTGAGAATGGAATAGCCTAAGTCTAATAGCATCATCTAAAAGATTTTAGAACCTAAATGTGGCACAAATATCAAGGAACTCCTTGATATATAGGTATGGGTCTTCTTAGTCTCAACCATAAAAGGTGGTGAGTAACTATATGACTCCCGGCTTCAACTTAAAATAGTCTACACTTGTTAGGGCTAGAGCTATGCAAGATGAGGTTTTGAGCTGTAGTGGAGAATAAGAACATCTAATAGGCTTGTGCTCGATTTCTACTTGTGGTTCAACTATGGGATAGGAACTTGGTTTCTTTCCCCTTGTTTAAGGTTGTGCAATATCTCTAAGTCAAAAGGTACTAACACTAAGTTATGAGATTGATACCCCTGCATAAACTATCCTAATATAAATGTGCTAACTATATACTAACTCTAACTTTAAGTGATGGCCAATCAAATCGTAGTTTTCACTAATCAAGCAGTGTCTTGATTATCTTTTCTTATTGCATAGGTGGTAGCTTCTTAGTCCTAGATCTAAACAGCTCCTCCTTTTATACAGTTTTGACAACTGCTTACCAGTTAAGTTTTGCTTGAAAGTGGTTAATACAATACTTGTGTCAGGAGGAATTTAGAACTAACTGATGTCAATGGAAGGCATGAGAAAATCACTTAGATTTCAAGACACCCACTATAACCATAATGTTCAGAAGCAATTGGAGTGACAATAGATCATGTCCTTCTAAAAAGGGTCCTATGAGCCCGATACCCTAAGTCTCTCTCTACTTGATTTTAAATTAACATTCAAGGGTTGGGATCGAGGTGGCCATGGATCTGGTGATGAAATCTAGTCCTTATCTTATAAGGGTTCTTATAGGCCCTTATTAACATTAAGTTACATTGCACCATAGAGCTATAAAAAAAAGTGCAATGGAAAACAAAAATCAAACTAATGCCTATCTATATGCTACTTAACAAAGGGTCAAGCACCCTAACAAATGGGACACTATAACTATGTAAGCTATGCTTTGGTTATAGCCAAGCTCAAGCTAACCTTTGTTAAACAAATGCTTGAGCTTGTTTTTGTTTTAATTAAAACTCGCTAGCGCATGAATCATATGCAATATACTATGCTAGTGAGGTCAATCCCATGAGGAGTGAACTATTGTGATGGTAGTGGTCCCTACTTTAAACTATCTAACCTAGCCAAAATTCAAGTGATTTTTGTCCTCAATTAAGAATGGAAATTAAAACATGAAATTGAAAACTAAGCAAAAACAAGAAACATGCTAAGTGGGAACTTTCCTAAAACATGCACTTTTTAAAATTAAAACTTTCCTAAATTAAAAATTTTAATTTGATGAATTTCCCAACTAAAAAATTTCCTAAAATGTAAGTTATTCAACTTTCCTAAACATGAAATTAACAACTAATCCAATGGAAACATACTTTAACAAACTACTTTCCTAATCATGCAAAACGAAAAAAAGTAAGCTATCAAATCAACTATTTTAACAAGTATGACAAATTGGATTATTTTTCCAACTAACTAAGATGCAAAATAATGGAATCTAATTACAACTAAACAAGAGAAAGAAATGAAAGAAATTACTAACAACAATGAAAGGAAAACTATGCATGATTCATTGGGTAGGAGTGGATTTAATCAACTACTTGGGAAACCTAAGCATGGCAACTATTTCTAACATTAACTAAGCTATCTAAAAATCTAATTCAGCTCTTGAAACATTAAGTGAACATGATTATATTGTGGTGGAAATTAACATACACCATTCATGCAAACAAATTCCAGTAGTAAGGTAATTGAAACATCAATAAGTATAACATGTAAAACATGAAATTAATCACTTCTAATGCATTCAAATATTTCAGAACAAAGTTAATTTACTATTGGACATAAACATGAATTGAAAATTCTAAGTTTTCTCATCGAATCACATCCAAAAAGTCATCAATAACATTCCATACATGCAATCCAAATATGAAACTCAAATGCTACTACAATGATGTTCACTTAATCTTAATCACTTCTCAATTACAAGCCAAACTCTTCTTCAATTGTTGCAACATTCACTCATGAACAAGTATTCTTGAAATCAAGTGAAAATCCAATGCAAAACTAAGGCAACAATCCAATGGAACTTAAGCAACCACAGCTGGAAAATCAAGACGGCTAAAAGAGAATAATGATGCAATGAAAGATAAAGAACAAAACTAGATTCAAGATGACTTCCCTTGGATGTCAATCCAAGGGAGAACCATACATGAATCTTAGTGTAAAAGGAAGGAAAGATAAGGGAAAAACAAGGCAAACTAACATGAAAATAAAGAAATTCCAACGAAGGCTAACCAACCTGCAAACATGAATAAGAAAACCCCATAAATCCTAGGTTGAACGCTTGAGGAAGAAGCATGAACCTTGGAAGTTTGTAGAAACACCCAAAAACTTCAAAACACAACAAGCAAAAGGAGACAATTGAGTTGGAAGGAAATGGATGTCTCCTTCCTATGGAGGAGACATCCTTTTCCAATGGTGAAAAGAGTGTGTTTTGCTTGGATTTTGAGCTGGTTTTATAAGATTTGTCCTATATTTCCTAGGGTAACCTAGTACTAAGGTATGGTGAGGATTAAAGAGTGTTAATTTGAATGGCTACGGAGGGGGAAAGGGGTAGACAACAAATAGGAAAGTGATAAAGTAAGTGGCTATCTTAAGAAGAGGGGTAGGTGGGAGATGCCACCTTTTTAGGAAGGGGTGTTTCCCTCCTTCCAAAACTGTTGAAGCATCCATTTTTTAGGAAAGTGGGTGGGGATAGGTTAGGAAAGATGTGGAATGTCTTAGGTGGAGAAATTTGGTTGGTTGGGCAGTTTCCTAAGAGTTGGAAGGAGTTGGAGTTTTGGAAATTCGTAATGCATCTTAAGGGTGACGTGGAAATTAAGGATAAAGTGGGAAAAGGTGAGAAAAATTCTAAAAATTGGTTTGTGTTTTCCCATTGGTCCACATGCCCTATTATTTTAATAGATTTTCCCTTAATTATCTTCAAAATTACTCATGGATAATTCTCTTGAATCTCCTCCAATCCTAGCCTTCCATTTAGCTTAGCTTGATGGCTTATATGGCTAACTTCTAATGCTTCACTGGCTAAGCCTCGTGCCTCCCTTCAGAAGCTTTGTTAGCTTGTTTTCTTGGCTTCAAACCTTGGCTTGAGTGTTGTATGGTTTGGTTTTAATTCCTTAGCTTGCCACCTTCTTTCATGGCTTATATGGCCTAAGTGGGATTTATACTACCATCATAAATGTGAAATTAAACTAAATGCACTTTATCCTATAAATTAAAATTTGGTTGAGAATTGCTCATAGTGAGGAGTTCGATAATGATCAAATGTAGGCCACCATACTCACACTTGCCCTGTATTATTACAATCCATTTAGAAATTAAATATAATTGAAATTAAAATTACAATAGGCCTCAATACAATTTCACTCAAATCTTAATTTAGGAAAAGCAATGGAAACCTAATCTATGTTGATGAAGCCATGGCCCACAGATCACCACCACTCCTTTGCCGGTTTCCCTCGCACAAAAATAAATAATAATGGTCAATATGAGGAAAATAGTGAGTAAATGAAAAAATAATGCATAACCCTAAACTAATGCACCCTAAACTTTGATTAGAGGAAATGATCTAAAATACAGTCCACTTACACAAAGCGTTGTGACTCCCCACCAACAATGCCACAAACTTGTTGTTTAATTATAAGTTAAACTTGCAAGTACATGATTCAGTTGTAATGGTTCACATGAGGAGTTCAATCCCATGAGGAATTGAATGGATGTGACGTTAGTGGTCCCTAGTTTAAAATTTTAATCTAGCCAAATTCAAGAGTCCTTATCCTAAATAAAAAATTGAAATTAACAAATAAAGATGAAAATTATTCTAAAACTTAAAACATGTCAAATTCAGTACTTTCTTAAAACATACACTTTCTAAAAGTAAAAGTTTCCTAAATGAAAACTTCCTAAATTAAGGAATTTCTAAAATTAAATCTTTTTGAGAATGCAATTTTAACAAGTTTCCTAAATCAAATTTCCTAAGCATGAAATTTAGCAGTTAACCTAAGGAAACATGCAACTAATCAACTACTTTCCTAATCATGCAAATCCTAAAGAATGCAATGGAATTTATGGGAATGAAAATTTTAATAATTAACAACTAATCAATAACATGCAAATTAACTTAACCAAAACTAACATTCAACACTAATTAAACTAACTTTTCCTATCATCAAAGGATGTAATTAACTTGAAATTTAATCAATTGTTAAGTAATTCAAAACTATGCACACCACTTATGTATAGCACGCATGGTATCAACATGATTTTGGGAAGTATCATTCATACTTATTGAGATGAGATATTAGACTAATGGAACATGAATGGCCAAGAGAGTTAACTTTTTTACTCCAGTTTCAACCCTAAAATCCTTTAAAATCATGCATTCATCCTTTTGTATTACACGCTTGATTTCAATGGTTTTTGGGTTGGTTTTTTTAAAAGAACAAAAATCTTATATTAAGCATCCAATCATGGAATCAAGATGTAAATCAATCCAAAGTTGCTAAAATTCATCCATCTAAAAGAATCAAATGTTATTAAATTGAAACCAAGAGATTAATAATGGTGCATTTAATATTGATTAGTGTGAATCATCCTTTACAACATCAAAGATCAAACTAACTTCTCACTAACCTCTCTTACCTCAACCATCATGAAGAATCAAAGGATAATTCCAACAAGAAATAAGGATTCACAAGAGTTCAAGGAAGGAAAAGGACAAAGACTTTGATCTAGTACTTATACTCTTTTGGTTGTCACTACCAAAGAGTTATAGATTTTAAATAAATAGATTATGCACTTAAACTAAAAGGCTAGTAATCAACAAAACTAAAGAAATCAAGATAACAACTAAGCTTGAAGCCAATGGTAAATAAAGAAACAATGGAAGCAAAAAGAAGAAGGATCAAAGAGAACAAACCAACTGTTCAAAGAGAACCACGAAACGAAGGCTTAGGTGTGGAACACTAGGGGAAGTAGTAGCCCACATTGGAAAGAAATCAGCCACCCAAAAGGAGAAGAAGGTCAAGGCAACAAGTGAAAGAATAATGGGAAGGAAAACGATGCCCTCCTCAAAGTGAAGGAGGCAACTTTTTCTTCCTAGGAGAGATACATCTAAACTATGGTTTTTGATGTCTTTTATATTTTTTTCTCCTAGATTTTATAAGGTGACCTAAGTTAGAGGTATGGGTGGGGTTGAAAACAAGGGAAATTGGATGGCTAAGATGAGTGGATAGTGTAATAACCCCCAATTTTTTATGAATATAATTGAATTATTAAAAATTTAAAATATAAGAGTGGAATTAGAACTTTGAGTTCCAAGAAAATTCTTTTTTATAAAAATAAAATCAAGACTTAAAACTTGAATATTTGTAATGTACTAGAAAAACCAATCAGAATGACTATAAGTACGTCAAATTCTGAGTATGGATGAAAAATCCTTATTTTTCTCTATTTTTATAAATTAAAGGGTAAAATAGTAATTTTACTCATAACTGAGACCTAAGACATCAAAATATGGAATGTACTTAGAAAATCAATCTAAATGACACTAAGTATTCTCAATTCCGAGTTCAAAGGAATAAACCCTTTTTTCTCCATTTTTAGAATTAAAAGGGAAAATTGGTCTTTTCACAAGTATGTAGGACCCATAAGGTGGGCCAACGGCCTAGAAGACCACCATCATGAGTCTAACCACTACTAGCTACTAGTGGAGAAGGAGGTGGTAGTGGGAATCCAATGCCAATTTAATAATAAAAAGAATTGAAATATGATAATTACATGTAATCATAAAAAAATTCAAAAACACCTATAAATACCCCATAAAAATTCCCAAAACTTTCCCCAATGTCTCTCATGAGGTCCCTTACAATGCCCTAAAATCTCAGCTCCAAAATCCTCCCCGATCTTCCCCATTTCCTCCTTTCTCTCTCATTCTTTGTGGGCGTGTCCCTAGATGCACCAAGGTAGACGACCCATGTCTGCATCGAGAGTGTCCAGGGAAGTGTCATCCCAAACAAACTAGGGTTTCCTCCTGGAAAACCCTAATCCAATTAGCCATGGATTTCCACCCGTTAACATTAAATCTCCACCATTAGATCAGTTTGAGCTGAGGTAATCTACAGAAGCCCTTTGATTCCATGATGATCCAATGGTTGGATCATTGGAATATCCAAAACGAAAAAGGAACATCAGACTGATACCCACTCCGGCAGATTTTACAGTTTAATCCGGCCAATCTAGCTAGTGAAAAATGATCATGGACTATTGGATCTCTTTAATACATGGAGATCTACAAAAGCCCCAAGGTCTCACTCCATCTCCTGCAATAGCGAAGGAGGAATCTATCTCTGTATATTTCACTAGCGACTGGGTTTTCTTTCACTGGTATTTTTCTCCTTTAGTGAATTTCCCTTCACTGGACCAGCAAAGGTAGGCCACCACTTCACCTTCTTTCATTTTCAGCATCCCCTGGGTGATTTCTGGCCATCCCTAATCTCCTCCAGCCACTGATCCATAAAAAATGATGGATTTAGCAATGGATGGTGAGATCTCCATCTTTGATAGTTTAGAAGTAAATTCTAAGCCATTGGATGGAATATTGGGGCAAAAAAACCCCAGGAGGTGAAATCTCAGCTCTTTATTGTAAGGATTAGAGGGTAATCCAAGGCTAGGTGATTCGACAGTCCAAATTGGATTGTCTCGCCTATAGCTAGTCACCCCTCTCAGATCTCCTGTAAACAATGGTAATGGGGGTGGGCCGCTCTTCGTTTTGTCATTTTCTATTGGAATGATCTCAATTGTCCAATTTTTGAACTAAAATGTTGTTTCTTCAACTGAGAGCTCAATTTAGCTCCAATTTTCAATCTAAAAGTTGCTATAGATTTCTTGTTACTTGTATAAGGTGCTAGAATATGAAAATTTATGTTTTGATGCATGTAAAATTCTATTAATAAAGAAAATTATTTCTAATTCCTATGATCAGTGAAATTTGGAATGATCAGACTTTATAATTCTGATCCACTAATGATCTTGGGATTTTGGAACATGGAATCAATAGTTAGAAGTGATTGATTTGTTTTTAGTTAAGAAACCTAGCCTTAAAAGAAGAAAAATCATAAAAATGAGTATGGATCTTGATGATCTAATTAATCAAGCATGATCAGACCTTTTAAAATAGTTTATATGATGATCTAAATGTATAATTACAATAACTAAATGGTTGGATGTAATTTGTTTTCCAAATCTTAAGATCTTGACCCTTAAAAGTTGTAAAATCCATAAAAGTGAATGGTAATCTCCTTGATCAATTTGATCAAGGATGATTTGACAATGTATATGTATTTGGATGATGATATAAAGTTAAGATCATATGGATTGATGAGCTTGATGATGATAATTTGGGATAGATTAAGACCTATGCCCTTAAATTGGATAAAATGGCTTAAGATCTTCTTGATCGGTTAGATCAAGAAGGATCAAATCATGTGATAAGATGATATCAAAGATTTAGTGATGAGATCACTTTGAGAAAAATGAGTAGATCTGATATAAATAAAAGATCAATATCTAAAACCCTAAATAGGATGAAAGATGATTAGAAATGAAAGATGACCATTGGGTCATGATGATATGTTAAATGTGTTTAATTGAATTATTAATGTTATTGCAAATATCTTTTATTGCTTAGTAGGTTTAATTGTTAGATTTACTTATTTGTCTATTTATTTATGCTTTAATGCTTATGTTATGTAAATTACATTGAAAATGTAATTAAATGAAAAATAGAGTTGAAGAACATTTACATGGAATGAATGACATGGACTTAATGATAATAAGGCTTATAGTTAGTAGGACAATATAAGGATTATCAAATCCTTGGCCCAAACTAGGAGAATAATAAAGCCCATGAATGACATTTTAAATGTTCATGGATTTAAGTAAAATCAATTAGAAAGAGTATATTAGGGTCAAAATGCTGATAGGAACCTTATGAAAAGTTGAGCTAAGGTCACTTTAGTGAATGCTGAACATGGTGGTTAAGGGGGCTCCCTAATAGAGCCTCTCTCTTTTCCTACCTTTCATTGACGTTTGTGAGGTCTAAACGCCTCCTTACAAGAGGATTGAAGTAACCACTTTGTGTTCAATCATTCAACTAGTAAGCCTTAGTAAATTGGAAATAAAGGAGTAGTCTAGACTTAGGATGAAATAAGCTATCTTCAACCAATAAAACATTAATTGGTTAAATAATAATAATAATAATAATATCATAAAAGGTTAGTAAAATATCAAATCTTAATACAAATGGTAAGTAAGATAATCAAGATCAAACAAGATCCATAAGGAGATCTTGAATGATCAAGAACAATAAGAATCATAACATTGTATTGTACTTAGTATGCATGTTGTAGATCAAATTTAGATCATTAGATTAGTTAATCTAAACCCTTGATCAAATATAATTCAAGGAAGAGAACCACGATCATCCTCCTTACGGATGATCAAATAACAGAACTTAGATCAAAGAAAAACTAGATGATAGAAGATCTAGGCCCTTGATCTTTATCAACAAGTATAGATTGTCGATCAAAGGATCTATGAAAGATCAAGATCAAAGAGATGGATACACAAAGACTTAGAGATAGAAAATACATAGATTTGAAAGATTAGAAGATCATTCTATCCGTCAAATCTACTGATCAATAGGATAAATATTATCTGAGGAAGATAGATTATATGGCTGATAGGAACACAAGACAGATCTAGATCCTTTATATCAAAGGATGAGATTAGATAAGGAAGATAGATAGGAAATTATCCAAAATTGTACAAATAATGACAATATGTATGTATTTACAAATTACATACGTCAATAATGGAGGATCTGAAGGGATGGATTACTACATCAAGGTGGGTGGAACTTTAAGAATTCAAGACCTATGGTACATGGAATTGTTGTTATACATAGACATTATAATGCTTAAGAATGATAATATTCTTAATTACATTTGAATCATAATTCATACATATGAGATAGAAATAACTATTGAAATTAGATAGAATACATAATAAATACCTAAATATCATTTATGATTACCCCTAAACTTAGATAAGAACATAATAATAATGGATATCATTTGTATCAAATGAGTATCCTTACACTTAATAACATTTGGTATATGAATACAAAATTAAAGGAAATGGGGATCATTTACAATAAATGATAAATCCCTAAACTTATATGAATATGGGTATCATTCATTGTAAATGAGATCCCTAAATCAAGAAATGAAATTATATCCTCAGTAGGAGGATATTGTAGATACAAGAAGTATTTTAGATACAAGCATGAAGGCTTGTAGTTTTGTTTTAAATAGGCATAAGTGTGACGACTCGGGTTTTTGTAACACATTTTGTAATACAATTTTCAAAGGCAAGGTCCCTATAGTGAAATTTTTTTGCAAAATAAAGCAGCAAAAATTCTTTTCTTTAGAATTTGTTTTGAAAAACCCAAGTCATAACTTCATACATAACATAAGTAGAATTTTTGTTCAAGATAAAATTCCATTGGAGAAATATACTTTTATTAAATTTTCAGAAATCATCCACAGGTTCACAGTATAGCCCAGGCATCAGTACAATATTGACCCAAATTACATAATCCAAATTTCAAGGCTCACCATACAATAAAAAATCTCAATACAATACAATAGTCTCAAATAAAAATACATGTCTTCAAGGGGTATACCCTGATGATTATTCTTCAAAGTCTTCTTAAGTCTTGAGTTCCTAATTCTCCTTCTCTGTATCTGAGATATTGTAAACATTGAACCATTTCCAATATCTTAGCTAGCTAAGCTTGGTAGGGGATTCAAGAAGCATAATAATTTGATAGCATAATCTTAATACTTCATAATCCCATTATTAATACTCATGGAGCAATCTCTTTACTTTGTCATATATGTACATCCTTACACATTCATATGGTATATGATGTATAGATATATACATACGGTCAAAACCGTGAAAAATAGTCAATATCTCAAAACATAATCATACCCAGCTTATGCTGAGTTGATAAATCATCTAGACTCTACTAAAAATACTCCCTCATTTGAGTAGTATCAGTAATCCATGATTACCCGGCATCTTATCATGCCATATCATAAGGAATTTCACTATAACATGCATTATAATGCAAAAATACTCAAAGGACTACTATGCATGTAGCTAGAATCCATACTAGCATACCCGGAGAACTACCCAATAATCCACATATACCATCCTTGGTGGAAATCACAATATCCATGTCCGTATAAGGAGGACCATGGCTGTCATAGTGGTGTCCTTCCAATAAGTGCGCCACCCTACTTTTAGCCTCATTTAGGCTTGGTATCCATATAATAACAAGTTTCGGAGAGCGGGTGGCCAAACCCTACTAACTCTCCTAGCATAGCATCCTCAGGCCTATGCCTGTTTAAAAAAAAACCACAAGCCTCCATGCTTCTATGTAAAGTAATTCTCATACGTATCAAACAATCTGTCTATTTACTCAAGGCTAGAATATCTTCTAGTTCCATATTCACTTAGAGTCTATTCCTCAATTCTAACTTAATCGTTTCATATATGTTTGGTTAAATCATAAGGGTTTCAGGGAATTTAATACAAGTATTAACATTACGCTTATCAACATTTCTAGACATAAGATCATGTATTCAATATATACATTCCATATAGATGCATTCATAAAATCCTCCTACCTTCAAGTAGTGGTCCATCTCTTTAGACCTTCCATGATCCTAACTGACGTATGTAATCATTAAATCCACACATACTGTCAATATTTATACAATTTGAATAATCCTATCCATATTCTTAGTCTAATCTTGTCCTTTGATATAAAGGATCTAGATCTTTTGTCCTATCATGATCTATCTCCCTCAGATAGTATTGATCAATAGATCCAATGGTTAGAATGATCTTCTAATCATTTAGATCTATGTATTTTCTATTCTAAATCTTTGTGTGTTCCTTTATTTGATCTTGATCTTTCACAGATCCTTTGATCAACAATTTATACTTGTTGATAAAGATCAAGGGCTTAGATCTTCTATGATCTAATTCTTCTTTGATCTAAGTTCAGTTATTTGATCATCCTTAAGGAGGATGATCTTGGTTCTCTTCCTTGAATCATATTTGATCAAGGGTTTGGATTCTCTATCTAGATTTGTCTACAACATACATACATAATAAAATACAACATTAGGATTCTCATTGTTCTTAATCATTCAAGATCCTCAGGGTCTTGTTTGATCATCCTTATCTTACTTACAATTTTTATTAGGATTAGATAATTTACTAGCCGTTTATGCTCTTATTATTATTATTCAACCAATTAATGTTTTACTAGTTGAAGATAACTTATTTTAGCCTAAGTCTACACTGCTCCTCTTATTTCCAATTGGCTAAGGTTTACTAGCTGAATGGTTGAACACAAAGTGGTTACTTCAATTCCCATGTAAGGTGGCATTTAGACCTCACAAACATTAATGAAAGGTAGGGGAAGAGCGAGGCTCTATTAGAAAACCCCCTTAACCACCATGTTCAGCATTCAGTATAGCAACCTTAGCTCAACCTTTCATAAGGTTCCTATGGGCATTTAACCCTAAGTATTCTTTCTAATTGATTTTAATTAAATCCATAAACATTTAAAATGTCATTCATGGGGTTTATTATTATCCTAGTTTGGGTGAAGGATTTGATAATCCTTATATTGTCCTACTAACTATAGCTCTTACAAATATTAAGTCAAAGTCATTCAGTTATCTTAATTGTCCATGAATCTCTATATTCCATTAGTTTACATTTTTGGTGATTTATGCTTGTCACATCTTAACAACTACTTAACAATTGAATCTACTAATAAAAGTTGACATAATTAAATCATAAACTTTAAAGCATAAACCCAATATACATTTAACAACTATTTATACTAACATGCTTCCTATGAATGTAACTTAACCTAATGAAATAAATCTATACTTAAAATACCATGATCCTAAGTTATGAAATACATGAAATTTAGTACTAATCAAATGGAATCATGCTAAAATCCAAAATTTAAACTAACATGGCCCTAGGATAATTAAATCTGCCATCCTATTATAATAATATAATAACATTTAAAGCATAGCATGTTAAAATTTAGGAATTACACTATCATGCTTCCTAATTTATAACATAAATCACATTTACAATTCTATTATCAAATAAAAGACAATAAAACTAATTAGATTAAGATTATTAGAAAATTTTACTTATGATCCAACCATTAAATCTTAGATCTTTTCTTTTAGATCAAGGGTTTTAATTACTTTTAGGGTTTTTACTCCATTAAGATCCAAAGATCATATTCACTTGTTTTTATTATATTTAATCCATGATCTAACTGGATTCCACCATAATATTATTCGTTCAATCCATCACAAGCGTCTGATCATACTTGATCTTATCGATCAAGTGGGTTCCTTTGCATTTTTAGGGTTTTTCTACCATAAAAGGTATATTTCTCATTTTATGTTAGATTTGTCAAAATAAATCATGGAAATTACTTGATTTCAACCTTATATCATCATTAAAATAGATCCCCAAATATGATCATCTCATATCTTGAAAATTGGAAGCTTATTTCCTAAATAAGAAAGTTTCATGAATAATTTTCTAAATGTTATGACTTCAGAAGAAAATAGATGTTATATGCTTTCCATAGCTTCTTTCCAATCACAATTTGGAGCTCAAATGACTCCACAATTGATGACTGATGTTCACAATTGTTCATAGGGTCCAGATTTGATCTATGTTCAACAGAAAGGATGCCTGAGATCAGTCGGGCAGTGCGGGTCCGGTATGGCGAAGCGGGCCATGTTCCCATCACTGGGACGCAGGCGGGAATGCATCTCTTGGGACCGTGTCACTCGGTGCATCGTTCTATCGGAATGTCACCTCACGCAGATCGCAAGCACTAAAACGCTCCCTCAAGGCGCATTTTCATGCGGCGTTCTGCTATGCATCCCAAGAACTAGATTTTCTTAAGAAGATTGAATAGTCCATTTTGGACCATCCAATCTATTCCTCTTCAATCAAGAGGTCAAAAATTTATTAAATTTCTTAAAATTTCTACCTTAGGGGTTTTGGACCCTTCTGAATCAATTGGACGACTCAAATTTTCCATCTGAGCTCTCCATCATACAAAATTGAAGGGTTCCTACCCTTACTTGACTTTTATAATTTTTAATGTAAAAATAATTTCAAAAAATAAAAATTACATTAACAAACATGAAATCAGTATAACAATAGCTTCCACCTACCTAATTGGAGAAAAACATAGATTTTGTAGCCCAATTTAAAGAATTATCCTCTTGATGATAAGATAGCCCGATAACCTCTTGTTCTGTGATTTTCCGTTGATTGCACCGTTGGATCTTGAAATTGATTTGGGGGTTTTGTAGATAAGGTAGTATAGGACAATTTGAAGAGTGGGATTTGATTTGTAATTGAGTACCTAATTGAATTTAGGTCTCTTGTTCCAATCTAGGGAGAGGAGAGAGAAAGTGAAAGAAGAGAGATATTGGGGAGTTTTGGAAATTCGGCAAGAATCTAGATTCTCTTTTTTTAGGGAAAGCAAGATAATTTCCTGAAAAATTTAATGAACATTTTGGAGGAGTTTTTGGGTTGTATTTATAGACATTTTTTAAATTTTCATAATTACTTGTAATAATTATGTTTCAATTCTTATGAATATTAAATTAACATTGGATCCTCCACTAGCATCTGGTAGTGGTTTGACCATTCATTACCTTTTTTTGGCCGTTGGATTCATTTGTGGGCCCCACGGGGGTGTGAAAGGATCATTTTGCTCTTTTATGGAAAAAAGTCTATTTTATTCTCTCGAACTCGGAACTAAGCATACTTAGTGGCATTGGAATCGTATTTTTGAGTTCATTCTAACTATTGATGTCTTAGATATCGGTTATGAGTAAAATTATCATTTTACCCTTTTATTCATAAAATTGAGGAAAATTAGGGATTTTTCATTTTAACTCAGAATTGAACGTACTTTGTATCATTTCGATCGATTTTTCAAGTACATTCATAATTTATAAATTTTAAATCATATTTTAATCTTTGTAAAAAGAGAATTTCCAATAACCTAATATTCCATCCCAAAATTTCTCAAAATTCGAACTAAATTGATTTTCTCAATCCATTTACAAAAATTGGGGTTATTACAAGCTTCCCCCGTTATAATAATTTTGCCCTCGAAATTCGCATATCAACTTACTTATGAGTTTTCATTAACTCATTCATAAGTTTGCTCATGTGGCCTTGCCACTTAAGGAAACCTCTATTTCCCTCCATTAATAGTTCATATCCCCTTCTCTTTCAAAGGCAAAATCACATTTTTAGGTCATAAAGACACATCTCAATAATAATGTTAATGCATTAATCACTTAAGTTAATTCTTTGCTAAACTTTCTAAAAGGATTAATAACTCTCAATTGAGTTATCCCTTTTTTTCTTCAAAATTCTCTATTTCTAATATCTATTTCCTTAGAGATTTATGTTTTATTTTTCCTATGAAGGTTGAAGTTATTTCATCTATTTCAAATCTCAAACCTTCCAATGATAGATTTATGAAAATTCATAATAAAGATATTTTTTGCATCACTATAAGGCATAAACAAAGTACCTTCCATCTTTCCTTTGGATGGTTCAGCCTAGCCATTGGTGAGAGCGAATACCCTTCCTTGATGCCGAGGATATTCTTCGGATTCACCTCCTTAACTGCCAAAGGTTTGTTGCAGTTGTTGACAATATGCCCAATTCCCCCAAATTATAACATCTAATAGGGGGCCTTTACTGTATCAAAGTAGGACACATATTTCTAGGGTGGAACCTTCTATATTTGGGACATGGCTTTCTTTTTGTACGATTTCTTTGATTTCCTAGATGTCCAAAATTGTTTGAGGGTCTCTTGCCCTTTTAAAAACACCTTTGATTATAGTTCCCCCCTTCACCAAATTTAGTGATTTGGTTCTTTTGTAATTCTTCTTCAAACTTTGAAGCTATCTCCACACAATCTTCCAAAGTCATGGGTTTAGTACACATTACTTTCTCCTTTAGCTTTGGATGCAACCATTCCATGAACCGATTCACTGTGTGTGTTTTAGTGTTACACACATGAGTCATAAATCTCCATAACTACGTAAATTTATTATAGTATTCTACCACTGACATGTTTCCTTGTCTAAGTTTCAGAAACTCAATCAGCTTTCTTGCTTGTACATAAGTAGGGAAAATTTGTGGTTGAAGACTTCCTTAAATTCCTCCCATGTAGTATTTTCAGAATTTGAGAAGAAGGTATTGTTAGCTGATCTCCACCAAAATGCAGCTTCTTGTTTTAATAGATAGGTGGAAAATTTAACCTTCAAATCTAGATGAGTACGTAGTACACTGAAAGTCCTTTTTATTTCATATATCCATTCCTCAGCCTTCATAGCTTCAGCCTTTCCATTATACCCTGTAGCCATCTTTTTCAACCTTTCCATCATTTTTTCAACCTTTTCTAGGGCTAATGGAGAATTTCTAGCTTCTTCACTTGGTACAAGGGAAGATTGACCCTGTACCAATGTGGGAGTATTTGGTGTTGGTGTTGGTGTATTGTATCTCACTTCAGGCTGAGCTTGAGCCTGAGTACTTGGTACCTCTACTGGAGGTGACGGTCTTTGGAGCTATTGAATGTGAGGAAGAAGGTTCCTCAATGCTCTTGTCACCATCTCTTCCACATTATCCATTATTAATCTCTTCATATTATCTTCTGGAGTATTTTGAGCTGTCTGCCTTGTGATTCTCTTTCGCAGCATCTGCTCATAAACCAAAATTCCTATCAGTATTCCATACAACTATTTCTATCAAATAAGTAGAATCAATATTCCTAAATTCATCATATTAATATCCATATTCATTTATAGGTCTTCAGTTTCCATTCTATAATCAATGCAAATTATAGTCTATAATTATTTCATATTTCAATTCTATCATATAGTTGAATCAATATTCCTCTAAATTTTATCTCCTTATTTATCTTTATTAAAACTCTTCTCATTCACCAATTTTGAAAATATTTACCTATCTCCTTAAATTCTTCTCAAATAAGATCATCTCTGTTTTGATGAATAATTCCTTTAACTAATTTTCATCATACTACATCTATGTAGTATTTGTAACTCTTACATTTATATTTATTATTATTAATTTAAAATTTTGTAATAATTCTAAGGTTTCTAACTTTAGTATCTATTTCACCTTTCCTATAAAGGTTGGATTTTATCCTTCTTCTTCCTTTCCATCCTATTTTTCTAATTTATCACCTCTTTCTCTTAATCTCCATTATTTCACCTAATAATAGTTATATTAATGTATTTTATTTCTACAAGCATCTTTACTTAAGATTTCAGGTTATACCTGAATATCATACATTACATCTTCCTCTATTCTAAGGTTTTCCTTACTTGTTTCTAAACTTACTATTCCCTATATTGATATCATTAACTTACTAAGTAGTACTCCTAGTTATTTCACTAAGTACTATTTACTTATACTCCACTAGTACTTCATGAGTTAATTACATTAACTCCTCACCTAATGAGTTAATCACATACTCTTCCTATACTCATTCTTAACTAATGACTTAATCACATAACTCATTCTCATCAAATACTATCTTACATCTTATTCACTGACTATTTCTCATCCTCTAATTGGATTGTCATCTTCATATTGGACATAAGGGTACTGTATTGTGACTGAATGAATGGCTCTAATACCAATTGTAATGACTCAGGTTTTGGTAACACATTTTGTAGTACATTTTTCAAAGGCAGGGCCCTCAGTAGTAAAAAAATTTCACAAAACAAGGCAGCAGAAATTCTTTTCTTTAGAACTTGTTTTGAAAAGCCCAAGTCATCACTTCATACATAACATAAGTAGAATTTTTGTACAAGATAAAATTCCATTGAAGGAATATACTTTTATTAAATTTCTAGAATCCACCCATTGGTTCATGTACAACTAGGGTATCAGTACAATACTTGCCCAAATTACACAATCCAAATTTCAATGCTCACCATGCAATAAAAACTCTCAATACAATACAATACTCGCAAATAAAAATACACGTCTTCAAGGAGTATACCCTGATGATTATTCTTCAAAGTCTTCTTAAGTCTTCAGCTCCTGATTCTCCTTTTCTATATCTGAGATATTGTAAACATTAAAACATTTACAATATCTTAGCAAGCTATGCATGGTAGGGGATTCAAGATGCATAATAATTTGATAGTATAATCCTAATACTTCATAATCCCATTATTCATACTCATGGAGCAATCTCTCTACTTTGTCATATATGTACATCCTTACACATACATATGGTATACTATGTATAGATATATACATACAGTCAAAACCGTGTATTAGATGAATTGGTAATGATATAAGAAAATGATGAGCAATTATATAGTATATGCTAAACATTTACAAAACTTATCAACTATCTAGTAAGTATTGACTAATGGGAATAAGGTTTAGGGTCATATAAATTCTAAGGACGATATATAAGTTGACCCAACAAACATTGGAGATGAAAATGAATTGTCAAATGACTTTGATAGTTGTAGAAATTTATCTCTTACTAATGTTATAGCATACTATAGAGAGATACTTTTTAGTATACTCTTACCAATGAGTACATAATCCATGAAGGATACATGGTAAGTTACAGAGAGTTTAAGAGCTAAGAAGAGGTTGATCACAAACTCTTCTAGTAGAAATTATGAGAATAGAGGATTAGAATGCTGTGCAGTGTGCTTCAAGGAAGCATGAAGTAAAATTTCAATCTAAAAAAAAAATTAATCAAGGATATATAGATATATTTATGAAAGCAATAAATATTATAATTGATTATGAGAAATTTCAAAATATTTTTCTAAATATGAGAAAGAGATAACAAAAGAGGATAAGGTATATATGAAAATTTATATGATACTATCCATGAACTATCTTGGAAGGAAAATTGTACAAAATCAAGTACTATGAATAAATCACACTAAGAGATGATTAAGAAAAACAATAGATGGAATGAGAATGAGGAAAGAATCATTACAAGGAAACTATTATTCAATGAAAAAATTTGAAAAGAAATTGTTGATAGAAAGAAATAGTAAAGAAGTATGAATTTTTAGAACAAAAATGAAGTAATCATTTCCTAATAATGGAAAAATAAGGACAGAGATGATTATTCCAATATTTTGGAAGATTGTTACAAAGAATATTAGTGAATTTTTAGAATCAAATCAAGATGTGAATCTTGATAAATAGCTTAAAGATGAGAAACTATGAAATATTACAGTTAGGATTGGTGAAAGTATTATATCAGTCAAGTGAAATAGATGGTTTTGAAACAGGAAGATAACTTAGTAAAGAGTTATTAATCCTTTTAAAAGTCTAGTAAGGATCCAGATAAGTGAATAATGCATTAGCAAGGTTAGTTAGGTGTGAGCATTTTAATATGTCAATAGATGAACTGACTATGTGATTTATACATTCGAGGAGAAGGTAGTATGAGAAATGAATGAAAGGAAATAGAGATTTCCTTAAGTGGCAAAGCCACATGTGTAAAGCTATGAAAGAGCTATGAAAAACTCCTCTGTGAGTTGATTTGTAAATTTCAAGGATGAAATTATTATAAGGGGGGAAGATTGTAATAACCTTAATTTTTATGAATATAATTGAATTATTAAAAATTAAAAGTTGAAAATTTAAAAGTGGAATTGGAACTTTGAGTTCCAGGAAAATTCTTTTTAATAAAAATAAAATTAAGACTTAAAACTTGGATATTTGTAATGTACTTGAAAAACTGATCAAAATGGCTTTAAGTACTTCAAATTCAGAGTCCAGATGAAAAATCCTTATTTTTCTCTATTTTTATGATTAAAAGGGTAAAATAGTATTTTTACTCATAACCGAGACCTAATGCATCAAAATTTGGAATGTACTCAGTAAATCGATCACAATGACACTAAGTACACTCAATTTCGAGTTCACAGGAATAAACCTTATTTTCTCCATTTTTGGAATTAAAAGGGCAAATCAGTCTTTTCACAACTATGTGGGGCTCACAAGGTGGGCCAACTGTCTAGAAGACCACCATCATGAGTAAAACCACTACCAACTGCTAGTGGAGAAAGAGGTGATAGTGGCAATCCAATGCCAATTTAATAATAAAAATCATTGAAACATGATAATTACATGTAATCATAAAAAAAATTTAAAAACACATATAAATACCCTATAAAAATTCCCAAAATTTTTCCTAATGTCTCTCACGAGGTTCCTTACAATGACACAAAATCTCAGCTCTAGAACCCTCCCCCATCTCCCCCATTTCCTCCTTCTTTCTCTCTCTTTCTCTGTGGGAGTGTCGCCAGATGCACCTGGGCAAACGACCCCGTGTCTGTAGTGGGAGCATCCAGGGACGTGTCATCCCAAACAAACTAGGGTTTCCACCTGGGAAACCCTAATGCAATTATCCATGGATTTCCACCCATTAAAATCAAATCTCCACCATTAGATCAGTTTGAGCTTAGGAAATCTACAGAAGCCCTTTGATTCCATGATGATCCAACGGCTAGATCATCGAAATATCCAAAATAAAAATGGAACATCGGACTGGTACTGTCTTTGGCAGATGTTATAGTTTAATCCAGCCAATCTAGCCACCAAAAAATGATCATGGAATGTTGGATCTCTTCAATACATGGAGATCTACAAAAGCCCTAAGGTCTCACTCCATCTCCAGCAACGGTGAAGGAGAAATCTATCTCTGTATACTCCACCAGCGATTAGTTTTTCTTTCATCGGTATTTTTCTCCTCCGGTGAATTTCCCTTCACCAAACCGGCAAAGGTATGCCACCACTTCACCCCCTTTCATTTTTGGCACCCCCTTTCATTTCTGGCCACTAATCCATCGAAAACGATGGATCCGGCAACAGATGGTGAGATCTCCATCTTTGACATCCTGAAAGTAAACATTGAAACATTTACAATATCTCAACAAGCTATGCTTGGTAGGGGATTCAAGAAGCATAATAATTTGATAGTATAATCCTAATACTTCATAACCCATTATTCATACTCAAGGAGCAATCTCTTTACTTTGTCATATATGTACATCCTTACACACACATATGGTATACTGTATATATATATATATATATATATATATATAAATAGAGTCAAAACCATGAAAAATAGTCAATATCTCAAAACATAATCATACCCAGCTTATGCTTAGTTGATAAATCATCTAGACTCTGCTAAAAATCCTCCCTCATTTGGGTAGTATCAGTAATCCATGATTACCCGGCATCTTATCATGCCATATCATATGAAATTTCATTATGCCATGGATCATAATGCAAAAATACTCAAAGGACTACTATGCATGCAGTCAGAAACGATACTAGTGCATCCAGATAACTGCCCAATAATCCACTTATAACATTCTTGGTGGAAATCACAATATCCATGTCCGTTTGGGGAGGACCATGGTTGTCACAGTGGCAGCCTTCCCATAATTGCCCCACCCAACTTTTAGCCTCATTTAGGCTTAGTATCCATATAATAACAAGTTTCAGAGAGTGGGTGGCCAAACCTTACTAACTTTCCTAGCATAGCATCCCCAGGCCTATGGCTATTTAAAACAAAACCACAAGCCTCTATGCTTATATGTGAAGTAATTCTCATACATATCAAACAATCTTTCTATTTACTTAGAGCTAGAATATCTTCTAGTTCCATATTCACTCAGAGTCTATTCCTCAATTCTAACTTAACCATTTCATAAGTGTTTGGTTGAATCATATGGGTTTCAAGGGATTTAATACAATTATTAACATTACACTTGTTAACATTTCTAGACATAAGATCATGTATTCAACATGTACATCGCATGTAGATGCATTCACAAAATTGTCCTACCTTTTAGTGATGCATCTTTTCAGACATTCCATGATCCTGACTGAAGTATGTAATCTGTAAATCCATACATACTGTCAATATTTATACAATCTGAATAATCCTATCTATATTCTTAGTCTAATCTGGTCCTTTGATATAAAGGATCTAGATCTTTTATCCTATCATGATCTATCTTCCTTAGATAGTGTTTATCCTATTGATCAATAGATCTGATGGTTAGAATAATCTTCTAATCTTCCATATCTAAGTATTTTCTATCCTAAGTCTTTGTGTATTCCTTTCTTTGATCTTGATCTTTCATATCCTTTGATCAACAATTTATACTTGTTGATAAAGATTAAGGGCTTAGATCTTCTATCATCTAGTTCTTCTTTGATCTAAGTTCAGTTGTTTGATCATGGTGATCTACGTAAATTTATTATCATACTCTACCACTCACACGTTTCCTTGTCTAAGTTCCAAAAACTCAATCAGCTTTCTTGCTTGCACATGAGTAGGGAAATATTTTTGGTTGAAGACTTCCTTAAATTCCTCTCATGTAGTATTTTCAAAATTTGAGAAGAAGGTATTGTTAGCTGATCTCCACCAAAATGCTGCTTCTTATTTTAGTAGATAGGTGGCAAATTTAACCTTCAACTCTAGATGAGTACGTAGTTCATCGAAAGTCCTTTCTATTTCATATATCCATTCCTCAGCCTTCATAGCTTCACCCTTTCCATTATACCCCGTAGCCATCTTTTGAAACCTTTCCATCATTTTGTCAACCTTTTCTAGGGCTAATGGAGAATTTCTAGCTTCTTCACTTGGTACAAGGGGAGATTGACCCTGTACCAGTGTGGGAGTATTTGGTGTTGGTGTTGGTGTATTGTGTCTCACTTTAGGGTGAGCTTGAGCTTGAGTACTTGGTACCTCTACTAGAGGTGATGAACTTTGGGGTTATTGAATGTGAGGAAGAAGGCTCCTCAATACTCTTGATACCATCTCTTCCACATTATCCATTGTTAATCTCTTCATATTATCTTCTGGAGTATTCTGAGCTGTCTGCTTTGTGATTCTCTTTGGCGGCATCTGCCCATAAACCAAAATTCTTATCAGTATTCCATGCAACTATTTCTATCAAATAAGTAGAATCAATATTCCTAAATTCATCATATTAATATCCATATTTATTTATAAGTCTTCACTTTCCATTCTATAATCAATGCAAATTATAGTCCATAATTATTCCATATTTCAATTCTATCACATAGTTGAATCAATATTCCTCTAAATTTTATCTCCTTATTTATCTTTAGAACTTGTTTTGAAAAGCCCAAGTCATCACTTCATACATAACATAAGTAGAATTTTTGAACAAGATAAAATTCCATTGAAGGAATATACTTTTATTAAATTTCTAGAATCCATCCATTGGTTCATAGTACAGCCAGGGTATCAATACAATACTTGTCCGAATTACATAATCCAAATTTCAAGGCTCACCATACAGTAAAAACTCTCAATACAATACAATACTCTCAAATAAAAATACATGTCTTCAAGGGATATACCCTGATGATTATTCTTCAAAGTCTTCTTAAGTCTTGAGCTCATAATTCTCCTTTTCTTTATCTGAGATATTGTAAACATTGAAACATTTACAATATCTCAGCAAGCTACGCATGGTAGGGGATTTAAGAAGCATAATAATTTGACAGTGTAATCCTAATACTTCATAATCCCTTTATTCATACTCATGGAGCAATCTCTTTACTTTGTCATATATGTACATCCTTACACATACATATCGTATACTATGGATAGATATATACATAGAGTCAAAACCATGAAAAATAGTCAATATCTCAAAACATAATCATACCCAGCTTATGCTTAGTTGATAAATCATCTAGACTTTGCTAAAAATCCTCCCTCATTTGGGTAGTATAGTAATCCACGATTACCCGGCATCTTATCATGCCATATCATATGGAATTTCACTATGCCATGGATCATAATGCAAAAATACTCAAAGGACTACTATGCATGCAGTCAAAAACGATACTAGCACACCCGGATAACTGCCTAATAATCCACTTATAACATCCTTGGTGGAAATCACAATATCCATGTCCGTATGGGGAGGACCATGGCTATCACAGTGGCGACCTTCACATAATTGTCCCACCCGACTTTTAGCCTCATATAGGCTTGGTAGCCATATAATAACAAGTTTTGGAGAGTGGGTGGCCAAACCCTATTAACACTCCTAGCATAGCATCCCCAAGCCTATGCCTATGCCTGTTTAAAACAAAACCACAAGCCTTCATGCTTCTATGTAAAGTAATTCTCATACATATCAGACAATCTGTTTATTTACTTAGGGCTAGCATATCTTCTAGTTCCATATTCACTTAGAGTTTATTCCTCAATTCTAACTTAACCTTTTCATATATATTTGGTTAGATCATAAGGGTTTCAGGGGATTTAATGCAAGTATTAACATTACAGTTATCAACATTTCTAGACATAAGATCATGTATTCAACATGTACATCCCATATAGATGCATTCATAACATCCTCTTACCTTCAAGTAGTGATCCATCTCTTCAAACCTTCCATGATCCTGACTGATGTATGTAATCTGTAAATCCACACATACTATCAATATTTACACAATTTGAATAATCCTATCCATATTCTTAGTCTAATCTTGTCCTTTGATATAAAGGATCTAGATCTTTTGTCCTATCATGATCTATCTCCCTCAGATAGTATTGATCAATAGATCTAATGGTTGGAATGATCTTCTAATCAATCAAATCTAAGTATTTTCTATTCTAAGTCTGTGCGTATTCCTTTATTTGATTGGATCTTTCATAGATCCTTTGATCAATAATTTATACTTGTTGATAAAGATCAGGGGCTTAGATCTTTTATCATCTAGTTCTTTTTTTATCTAAGTTTAGTTGTTTCTCAAGGAGGATGATCTTAGTTCTCTTCCTTGAATCATATTTGATCAAGGGTTCAGATCTTCTATTCTATTTGATCAAAGATCATCTAAATTTCAAGCAATATATATATATATCTCATCATCAAGAAGTATTTATTTCTTTTTATTGTTCTTGATCATTCAAGATCCCATAGATCTTGTTTGATCACCTTTATCTTACTTACAATTTTTATTAGGTTAGATAAATTACTAACCTTTTATGCTCTTATTATTATTATTCAACTAGTTAATGTTTTATTGGTTGAAGATAACTTATTTCAGCCTAAGTCTAGACTACTCCTCTTATTTCCAATTGGCTAAGGCATATTAACTGAGTGGTTGAACACAAAATGGTTACTTTAATTCCCATGTAAGGTGGTGTTTAGACCTCACAAACGTTAATGAAAGGTAGGGAAAGAGTGAGGCTCTATTAGAAAACCCCCTTAACTACCATGTTTAGCATTCACTATAGCAACCTTAGCTCAACCTTTCATAAGGTTCCTATGAGCATTTAACCCTAAGTACTCTTTCTAATTGATTTTAATTAAATCCATAAACATTTAAAATGTCATTCGTGGGGTTTATTATTCTTCTAGTTTGGGCCAAGGATTTGATAATCCTTATATTGTCCTACTAAGTATAGCTCTTACAAATATTAAGTCAAAGTCATTCAGTTATCTTAATTGTCCATGAATCTCTATATTCCATTAGTTTAAATTTTTGGTGATTTATGTTTATCATATCTTAACAACTATTTATACTTACATGCTTCCTATGAATGTAACTTAACCTAATGAAATAAAACTCTACTTAAATTAGCATGATCCTAAGTTATGATATACATGAAATTTATTGTTTATCAAATGGAATCATGCTAAAATCTCAAATTTAAACTAACATGGCCCTGGAATAATTAAATCTACCAACCTAATAATAAACTAATAACACTTAGAGCATAGCATGCTAAAATTTAAGAATTACACTAACATGCTTCCTACTTTGTAACATAAATCACAATTACAATTCTATTACCAAACAAAAGACTATTAAACTAATTAGATTAATATTATTAGAAACTTTTACTTATGATCCAACCATTAGATCTTAGATCTTTACCTTTAGATCAAGGGTTTTAATTACTTTTAGGGTTTTTACTCCATTAAGATCCAAAGATCATATCACTTGTTTATGTTATATTTAATTCATGATCTAACTAGATTCCATTATAATATCATTCATTCAATCCATCCTAAGGGTCTGACCATACTTGATCTTATTGGTCAAGTGGGTCACTTTGAATTTTTAGGGTTTTTCTACCATAAATTCCTCATTTTATGTTAGATCTGTAAAAATAAATCATGGATATTACTTGATTTCAACATTATATCATCATTGAAATAGATCCCTAAGATTTGATCATCTCAAATCTTAGAAATTGGAAGCGTATTTCATAAATACAGAAAGTTTCATGAAGAATTTTTTAAATGTTATGATTTCAGAAGAAAATAAACGTTACAAGCTTTCCATAGCTTCTTTTCTATCTCAATTTGAAGCTTAGATGACTCTACAATTGATGACTAAAGTTCACGATCATTCTTAGGGTCCATATTTGATCTGGGCCTAGCAAAATGGATGGCTAGGATCAGTCGGGCGGAGCGGAGCGGGCTGCGCTCCTGTCACCAGGACATAGGTGGGAACGAACCGCCTGAGATTGCATCATTCTATTTGAACGTCACTGCACAAGGATCACGCACGTCAAAATGATCCGGCAAGGTGCCATTTCTGTGTGGCATTCTGCTGCGCATCCTGGGAACTGGATCTTCTTAAGATGATCGGACAATTCATTTTGGATTGTCCAATCTATTCCTCTTCAATCAAGCGGTCATAACTTGATTAAATTTCTTAAAACTTCTAACCTAAGGGTTTTGGACCCTTTTGAATTGATTGGATGGCTCAGATATTCCATTTGAGCCCTCCATCATACACAATTGAAGGGTTCCTACCCTTACTTGATTTTTATAATTTTTAACATAAAAATAATTTCAAAAAAATAATAATTACATTAACTAACATGAAATCAGTATAAGAATAGCTTCCACCTACCTGATTGGAGAAAAACATAGATTTTGTAGCCCAATTTAAAGAATTATCCTATTGATGATAAGACAACCTGATAACTGCTTATTTTGTGATTTTCTATTGATTGAATCGTTGGATCTTAAAATTGATTTAGGGGTTTTGTAGACAAGGTAGTATAGGACAATTTGAATGGTAAGCTTTATGAGATTTGATTTGGAACAGAGTGCCTAATTGAATTTAGGTCTCTTTTTCCAATCTAGACAGAGGAGAGAGAAAGTGAAAGAGGAGAGAGTTCTGGAAATTTGGTAATGAATCTAGATTTAGTTTTTTAGGGGAAGCAAGATAATTTTTTGGAAATTTAATGAACATTTTTGAAAGAATTTGGGGGTTGTATTTATAGATGCTTTTAAAATTTTCATAATTACTTGTAATAATTATGTTTTAATTCTTTTGAATATTAAATTAACATTGGATCCTCCACTACCACCTCCTTCTCCACTAGCATCTGGTAGTGGTTTGGCCACTCATTACATGTTTTCTGGCCATTGGATTCGTTTGTGGCCCTATGGAGGTGTGAAAGGACTAGTTTGCCCTTTTACAGAGAAAATCCATTTTATTCTCCCAAACTCAGAATTGAGCGTATTTAGTGGCTTTGCAATTGTATTTTTTAGTATATTTTAAATATTGATGTCTTAGATCTTGGTTATGTGTAAAATTACCATTTTACCCTTTTATTCATAAAAATAAAAAAATTAGGGATTTTCATTTTAACTCAGAATTGAATGTACTTAATGTCATTCTAATCGATTTTTTTAGTACATTCATAATTTCTAAATTTTAAATCATGTTTTAATCTCTATAAAAAGATAATTTCCAATAACCTAATATTCCAACTTGGAATTTCTAAAAATTAAATCTAAATTGATTTTCTCATTCAATTTACAAAAATTGGGGTTATTACATAGAACCTCACTCTTCCCCTACCTTCTATTGATGTTTGTGAGGTCTAAACGCCTCCTTACAAGAGGATTGAAGTAACCACTTTGTGTTCAACCATTCAACTAGTAAGCCTTAGTCAATTGAAAATAAGAGGAGCAGTCTAGACATAGGATGAAATAAGCTATCTTCAACCAATAAAACATTAACTGGTAGAATAATAATAATAAGATCATAAAAGGTTAGTAAAATATTTAATCTTTATAAAAATGGTATGTAAGATAATCAAGATCAAACAAGATCTATAAGGAGATCTTGAATGATCAAGAACAAAAAGAATCATAACATTGTATTGTACTTAGTTTGCATGTTTATTAGTATGTATGTTGTATATCAAATCTAGATCATTATATTAGATAATCCAAACCCTTAATCAAATATGATTCAAGGAAGATAACTACGAGCATCCTCTTTAGGGATGATCAAATAATAGAACTTAGATCAAAGAAGAAATAGACTATAGAAGATCTAGGCCCTTGATATCCATAAGTATAGATTGTTGATCAAAGGATCTATAAAAGATCAAGATCAAAGAGATGGATATACAAAGACTTAGAGATAAAAAATACTTAGATTTGAAAGATCAGAAGATCATTCTAACCGTCATTTGGGTTTTCTGAAAAGAATTTCAAAGAAATTTTTTTTCGCCGCTTAAGTTTTCAAAATGTTTACAAAATTGGTCAACCACCATTTGAAAATAAATAACATATATGTATTTCAAAAACCCGGGTTGCCATAGGTAGATAGGGTTTTTTTAAGATAGAAAGGTGGGATAGGTGGCTACCTTTGAAATGGATGTAGGTGGGGAGATGCCACTTTTTTTGGAAGAGGCATCTCCCCGTTTCAAAAATCATTGAGACCTCCTTAGAATATGGAAACTGGGTGGATAAGGTGAGGTAAGAGAAAGAAAAGAAGGTGAGAGGAAAGAGATGGGTACATAAAGATAGGAAAGAGAGGTAAGTTGGGGAAAAAGGATTGGCTAGGTGATTTTATATTGGTTGGTGGTTTGGATGGGAGTTTAGGAAGGTGGAGAAGTCTTAGAAATGTGGGACTCTTGAATAGAAAGTGAAATTCGTAGTGTATCTTAGTGGTGAGGTGGAAAGTGAGGAAAACATGGAAAAACATCAAAGAAAAAGGAAAAGTAAGGGTCTCTTCCTATTGTTCACATGCTACCTTAGTCTAGTGAATTTTTCCTTAATTCTCTTTAAAATATTCCCATAAATCCCAAGGATAATTCTTTTGATTCTCCACCAATCATGGCCTTCCATTTAACTTAGCTTATGTGGCTTGATGACTATGTTTGAGAGCTTCATTGGCTGGCTTAGATTGATGGCTCATATGCCCATCTTTGTTTTTTAGCTCCTTAGCTTGTCATCTTCTTCATGGCTCGAATATGGGTAAGTGGCTTTAGGGCAACCCATGTAAAGATGGTAGACTTTGCATGGGCCCAATTTGGCCACCTTTGGATCCTTTAATTGCATCCATTTCTTGTCGTAAAGATGATATTCATCCTTGATCTCATGTTGAAATGATGAGTTTTATGCTTTGACTCAATCTTTCAATCTTGATCTTCTATTTTCATCCCAATTGATCTCAATCATCGGATCACCATTTGGCTTCCTATGAAAAGTTAAAAACTCTAATTTATCCTTGAATAAATATGATTAATCACAAACTTACCTCAAATTAGCCTCTGGACCTATGAAATATCAAATTCTTGAGTCATTAGGTCAAAAATGCATATGTTAGTAATTTTGATCAAAAGTCCTATTTTATCCCTATAAGTTGCAACACATGGGTAACTAATTGGATGATTTTTATGCAAAAATAGACACTCATCACTTGCCACCTACTTCATGGCTTAGGTGACTTAAGTGAATCCATGCAAAGGTGGTGGACTTTTAAGGGCTTGTGCATGGGCCCACTTTAGGCAGCTCTGACTTCTCCAATTCCATCCTTTGTATTCCTTAATATGATCTTGATCCTTGATCTCACATTGTATTGATGACATTCAAGCCTTGACTCAATATTTTTTATCTTGATCTTCAATTTTCATCTCTATTGATCTTGACCTTCGAATCATCAACTGGTTGAGTAACAATAATAAGAACATAAAAGGTTAGTAAATTATCTAATCCTAATAAAAATTGTTAAGTAAGATAAGGATGATCAAACAAGATCCATAGGATCTTGAATGATAAAAAATAATAAGAATACTAATGTTGTATTTTATTATGTATATATGTGTAGCAAAATATAGATAGAGAACCCAAACCCTTAGTCAAACATGATTCAAGGAAAATTAGGGCATCCCATATAGGAATACATGAAGAAAAAATACTTGTATAGAGGAATAACTTTATACGTATGGTTCGACAGATGTATGAATCCAAACCATGAGGGGCAATGTGGAGTGAATACCACTTGAGATGTATGAATCAAGACCATGATACTACTTTGAGGTAGGTGGATGTACAAGAATGTTTTAAGGATTCATGTGTATACATACATGATCTTCTGTCTAGAATTATAGACCTTCATGATATAAGTATACTTAATACCTTGGCATAATAATGATCTAATCACATGATCCAACTAAGTGATCCAACCACATGATCCAATTTAACTGATCTAATCTAATGATCTAATCAAATGAGGTGAAAGTTATGAGATGTGTAGTCTAACAAAACCCCAAGAATAGGGCATAGAAAATATTCTGGCCTTAGTTAAACAGACATATCATTCAATATGTATAATATATTTTACATACAAGCATGGTAGCTAGTGATTTGGTTTTACACAGTCCTAGGACTGGGGATGCCATACTAAGGAAGTTAAGAGGGTTTGACCACCGGCTTTCTGAAAGTTATATGATGGATACCATGCCCAAAGAGAGGCTAAATGTCAGGTAGGGCAATCATGGGAAGGCCGCCGTTGCAACAGCCATGGTCCCCACCATGCAAACATGGATTTTGTTATTTTCACAATTGGTATCAATGGATCATTATACAGTTATCCTGGCACACTATATGGATTTAGACTGTGGCATAGTAGTCCTTGTATTTGATGCATTATGGTGTGTATATGATGGCATGATGAGATGCCTATTATGATGATGGCATGATGAGATGCCTTTTATGATGTTACTACCAGCAGCTGGAGTATTATAAACCCTATATGGAAGGGGTATGATCTTAAGACCCAGTATAGTTTGGGAATGTAGGTTATAAAACCTCTAGACTATGTTCATAATTTTGCACAGCTTTTAATGATTTTAATATATATGATATAGTCCTATATGTATATGTTGGAGGGCATAGTTTCATAAAAGTTGTCGTATGGGGAAGTGAATGGGTAGATATATTATGCAGAGTATGGTTCATAAAATTGGAGTATGGTATCATATGAAAAATGATAATGATAAATATTTAAAATACTAGTGAATTATATATACTAAATATATCCTGTAAAGTGTAATCTCTAAAAGGTGATTATTATATTCATATGAAGAAGAAGAATTATAAATAGCTACTTTATCAATGACTTTGTAGATAATTGAACTATTAATGAAATTATGGAATTATGAACTAAGTGGTAACCTTCATCCCATATAAGCATTATGATGAAATTGAATATTTTAATTGATGTAAAATTCTTAATTCACATGTAATTAACATGTTTATTAACTCTCCCCTACTAAGTATAGCTTACTTAGATATTGTAAATGTTTATGTTTACAATATCTCAAATACAGATAGACAGGAGAAGACATACACAAGTAAGACGAGTTCAACAGCCACACTTCTGTGCTTAGGTATATATTTTTTTAAGGTTTTTATATTGTGTAGTTAGTTATTTGGATTATGCTGCTTGGACAATATAAGGATTAGAGGGGCTGTGTATGGGAACCATTGGATGGGTCCTATTGTTTCATAAAATGTATGTCATTCTTCTATAAAAACTATTGTATGTATAGTATGGGAGTTGGGGTGACTTTTGGGTCTTTGGAAAAATGAATTTCAAAGAAAACTATCTACCACTATTTTTGAATTTTTAAAATTAGAGGCATGCCACCTTTTGAAAATAAGCTTGAAAATTTTTCATGAAAAGCCTGGGGTGTCACAGTATCAAATTAGAAAATGGATAAGATAGAAGGTGCATGAAAATAAAAAGGGAATGAAAAATAGAAAGTAGTGAAATTGAAACATGGTGAGAGTGTCTGAGTGGATGAAGGAAAGCGTGGAAGACGTGGAAGTGAAAAATTCCATGTGTGCTATTATGCATGTGTGTCTAAACTAAGAATGCCTTCTTAATATAATGAAATAACATGCATGATGTTTCTAAATTAGTACTAGAAAGCAAACAAAGGGAAGTAGAAAGTCAAACATGGGTTTCTAAATTAGGAAAGTGGTACTTCTAAGAATCTACCTTGCAATTGATTTCTAAAATGGACCTAAACTAATCCTAAAACATTCCTAATCTATATGGAAAACATATTAACAAGTTTCTAAAACTACAAAGAAAGAAAATATAAGATATAAACAAGGACTTCAAAATTAGAAACTACCCTATTTGTAAAATAGGAAAGTTCTTAAAAACATGGAAACTAAGCAAGTTAAATAGGAAACTATGCTCCAACCTAGATCTACATAGTAAACCTAACTTAAAGAAACAAAACTGAGTCATTATACTAAAATAAATGAAACCTAAACATGGTGCCAGATCCACCATGCATGTGAACTTGAAAAAGACACATTCCCCAAAAAATGTGGAATGCATTGAAAATCCTATTCCTATATGCACATAAAATCTAATTAAATGGGAAGGAAGCATGATATGCCCTAAATTACCCTAAGGTGAATGTAATTACTATTCTAAACATGAACTATAAAGCAAGGAATGGCAAGAATAAAAGATGCAAAGCTAAGGAAAAACTATAATCTAAGTAACATGAAGGATGATACATGCAATTACATTAGGAATCTAAATAAGTAAAACCTAGATGAATGCATGCTTGAAGAAGGTTAATGGAAAGGAATTGGACGAGGTTAGACCCTACCTTTATCTCCAAGGAATTTGATCATGAAAGCTTGAATGGAGCTTGGGTGAGGTGATCTTCCTCCCCCTATTTCTCCTTTGATTTGGTTATACACTCTAGGGAAAGTTGAAAGATGTTTAAGCCATGCAAACCACCTCTGGTTATAGATTTGCAGCTTAAGGGTTAAGGGAACTCAAGGGCTGAGATCAAATCACTAAAGTAAATTTTGAACCAATAGCTAGATGGGGGTGTGGTATTCAAATATAAGAATGAGATATGAGAATGGAAGAAATAAGATAGGAATGGAAGGATAAAATAAAGAAGAAAGTCCAAGAGAAGAATGGAATAAGTGAGAAAAAGAAAGAATTAGAAAGGGGGACCATGGAGATAACTTAAGAGCAAAGGGAAGGGTGTGAAACCAAATTAGTAGGTAGATTTTGCGGGGGGGGGGGGGGGGGTGTGATTTTCATTATAGGAAAGTGGAGGTGAAAATGGGAGAAATAAAAATAAAAATAAATGAAAAAGGTATGGAATAAATAGGAAAAGAAATTTTTGGGGACAAAAGTGAAGGAAATGAAATGTTGGTTATGTGAATCTAGGTTTTTTTATGTTTAGAAAGTCATACGGAGGGTGGGGTATGAAATGCAAATGGATGTGTATGTGAGTGATTTAGAAACCTTGAGATATATGAACCCTTGGATGAGATTGGATGGTAGAGATCTTCCTTTCCTTAAGATTTTGGTTTAACTTTTCAACATAGAAAATGTTGCTAGGGTTCCCTTATATGCTTGACTTCAATCCTAGCCCATAGATCATACCTACCTTTACTTGAATGGATGGGAACCATTATGGTATGTAAACCTTCTTTAAACTTCATTTCCTCTCCACTATTGGATTGGATTGCCTTAGGATGAATGGCCTTGATTCATGAAGATCTTCATATGCTCATGTGGACCAGTTATACTTCAATATCTTGTTTCAATAAGACATCTTCTAAGTGGTTGATTCTTCATCCTTTTGGCTGAGTAAGAGAGACAAAATATGTGAAAAGTCTTCATGTGGTTCCATTCTTCTTTTATTGTTGAGAAGCTTTTATTGTATATGATTCAATTGTATGTGAATTGAGATTCTTTCATAAGCTTCCAAAGGCAGTGACATGTGTGCAATTGTGCTTGAATTTGAAAATTGTCAGCTTTCACCCTAATTTGAGCTAGACTTGAATATAGAGTTTTTGGCCATTCTAACTTCAACAGTAACATTCAATGATCCTTCTGAACCTCCAAGACTTCACTTATGGAATGTGTAACCCTTCATGTATCTTGGAATGTTAGTTTTCTCTTTATAGGGTAAAATTGATAATTTTGTGTATTTTTATATTTGTACCCTAGATATACAAAATAATAGAATTGCCCTAATTAGTGATAATTAAATGATTTAAGGTTATAACCTTATAAATATGGAGGTTTGTATGTAATATTCCTATACCCATCACCAACTTTAGAAGCATGGACTTTTAAAGTGATTTTTTAGAACAAACTTTAAAAACTTCAGAGAATTTTCTTTTTTTTGGTGCTATTCACTATAGACTTAGCCTTATATTACAATATTCATGCATATATTCAATAAGTTGCTACCAATACACTCTTCTTGCATTCTTCAAAGACATGAAAAAAGGAATCCTCATTAACTTCCACATCTCCTACAACTTCCAAATTTAACATCCTTGAATATTTATGTAAAACATATATATATCATGATATTATAATCTTCCTACAAATTCATCAATTACAGTATACAATCTTACTGCTAGAGATACAATCTTTGTGCAATCTTCAAAAGACTTGAGAAATGAAAGTACAACACTTGCATTCACTTCATTCACTACAACATCCACTTTTAACATCCATGTATATACGCACATACACTTCTAATATTTAAAAATTCAAAAACATGAAAAAACATAAGTACTTAAACTCACACTTCTACACACCATTTACTTCCACACCTCAACTTTCCCTAATTCATGCCGTAGACAAACCATACATATATACTTGCAAAAAATTAATGAAAATTAGAAGACACATCCATATAAATGAAGAAGTTTACCTCTGTATTAATCAATAAGGAAATTTACATTTATACAATTAATACTAGTATTCTAGTTAAAATGTATTACACACTTTGCTCATTTGCATCTTATTTTGTTGAGATCTAATTTGAAGTAACTCTACTTGCTTTACAAATTGGCCAATATAACAACTTACAAGACCACGTATTTAATTTAGTTGACACATTCTTTTAGTTGGAATCCATCAAAAATTATCAAAAAATTTAAGATTATGACCAGTAAAAGGTGTTTTACCTTTCTAAGTTGTGACATTGTAACACCATTGTGTACCAGGGTTCTCATGTATCTCAACACATAGTACCCGCACTCTTAATAAAATGTTGTCTAGTGCACTACACCGCAGAGAAGACAAAAGAATCAATAAATACCATGCTTAATTGTAAGTTAAGGTATAAAATAGATTAATTAATTCTTTTCCTTATGTTGACCTTTTCCAAGTGACTTTTGATGGGTGAGTAGTCTCAATTATTTTAGCCCATCTAATCGATTCACTTCAAATTTATAATTCAAATGCATTAGATATCAATAAAAGATTAGTTATCATCTAATAAACTATTATATATATATATATACATGAAAAGAATTAAAAGCTTACTAATTTATGATTTCAATGAGCAAGGCACAAATTTGCGCTCCACAATCATATGAATTGCAATTGAACTTTACAATCCTTATGTATAGAACATAATTTGGAAAGACAACAAGTAAATTAAGAACTACCCACTATTTTAGAAAATCATTAAGGCATGCCTCTTCGAGTAGTGAAATAACCCAAGTAGAGTATCTTGAACTCACCTCTTTGTTGGAAAAGTAAATCATTGACATCTAATTGTTGCATTATATTGTACATCAAGTTACATAAAAAAAAAAAAATTATTACTTATCACTACTGATTAACACGTATGGTCAAGTACTATTGTTGATGCAAATATTTGCATATAGCCCATGTAGAAGATAATGTAAGTATGTTTGACTTGATCCCATTTCAAACTCTTATGAGGTCCTCTTCCATAAGTAGTACTTCAACTATATCAGTGACAACCACTCTAGTCTCAATTTGTACAGGAATGATTACCCTAGCTTTGATGATGATTCTGTAGAGGCTCCTCAAGGACAGAGGTGCATTTGTTGGGGCTTCCAGTCGATCCATAGATGGTTGCTATAAAGTTGCAAAAAAATTTAATTAATATTTTTCATTCAAGACATTCAAATTTATTGTGAAAATATACATAAATACTAGTACTAGTTCGATCACTGTGATGAGAAATGATGGTGCAAAGGAAGTCAACCTCAATGCCACTTGTTGTTGCTTTTGATTAACATTAGATTTAGTTATTAATAAAAAAATAAATTAAGGCTTCTAAAACTATTGTTGAAGATGTATGGTAGTATGACAAGATATATACCTTGGATTGTTAAGAAATGACAAATTGTTCTAGCCAAGAGGCGTGATATCCAAGTGCATGGTAAAAACATAGTCGAATTCTACTAGAAATAGTGTGCAGGAATTTGCATTCAAGGCCCCAATAATACATAGACGCTTAGTGTATGGAGGCATAATCTTTTTGTATGAAACCATAGATCCAACCTTATACCATGAACCAACTAAAACGACATTTTCATGGACATTTAAGGCCACAGACATTAATCCACTAGCAAATAAAAAATATTGGATATTTAAGAAAAGATAAGGTAGGGAAATTAATTGAACAATGAAAAAGTAAACATATCTACATATATACCTCTTTTGGAAAAATTTCTCCTTCAAAGGCTTTAGGTTCCTGTTCCTGATGTTCTTCTATAGGAGAATTTCAGCTAGCATGTGAGTGAGGTATAGGGCTATGAGGAGCTAACTCTAAGCCTCCAATACATAACCCCTTAATTACATCTAGCTTTATCTCATCACACAACTTTGCTTTAAAATTTTGAAAGGTCTCCTTATCGTTAGGTGTAAGCACCTTTTGACAAGAGAATGTGAAAGGAACAAACACAGTACCCTTGGCCCCTTACTTGGCTGGAGTACTCCTCCTTATTGCCCATAGCCCTTTACAGGATGTCATCCTTTGCAGCAATCATGCTGAAAGTTCGTATAGGTGTACTTTCTTGGGTCAACTCTTCCTACTTTAACTACAAGAAAATAATCATTTCCATTAATTAATCTATAAAATTCAAGCAATAGAAGGGTAGACACCTGCAACCACTTACAATTTGAGAAGTAACTTCTGTAGTAGCTTAGCTTTTAAAGGTTTGGCCATTACAACCCACCAAATGTGTCATCTTTCAAAGGATGGCATATTTAGTGGGGTCCACAGTCCTAGTTCTTTTGCTGCTAAGTGAGACACTATAATTAGCTAATCAAACATGTAGAACTATGATATATTTGAAAGAAATAAAGTCTCATGGATGCTTCATGTTCTTCCAACCAGCTAACCCAACATCAAGAGGTGGTGATGCATATGATAAGTCTCATGTACCTTTATCCCTTTTGCACCATTTGCCTATACATTTGATGAGTATGAAATTAAGTGCAATTAGTATTATAATTAATTCAATGAAACATTGCTTTAGCTCATACCTTAAGTTCAAGAGATGTGTAGAACTTTACAAATTAATTCCATATATCCTTGTCAATGACATTGAAATAAGTGTCAAGCACTTTGTACAACCTTGGTGGATCATCTACATTTAGAACTATGCAGTTGTAAACAAGGCACTTCATCTATTTTCTCCATTGCTCATCAGCTCCTTACAAAGCAAGTGCCTTCTTCTCCTCAGGTACATCAAAGGCAAACTATAAAGTTAAAACAAGCATGTTACTCTATTCGAAAATAACAAGACCAGGTACATGATACATTATATAATGCATAGTATTTTCATACCTTCACCATCTTCCATATTGAATCTTTAATTGTTCACGAGACATGTCTCCAATCATTAAGTGAAATTGGTACCATGATTCTTACTAAGGAGAAAAGGTAACTACAATAGGATGCTATACTATCACCTATGTCTTGCTCCTTACTATTGTACTAGATAGCTTCTTTTATTTCTTTTGACTTTCTCTTAATAACTTTTCCATTAGTGTTTGCCCTCTACCCTTTCTCTTTTGAGGGCTGCTTAGGTTGGAGTGTTGCTTATGTTCTTAATGTTCTGCATGCTTCATTTTTTCCTACAAACAAGAATACAATGAATGAAATCAATGTAATGCATTTAAAGACATAGATTATGACACAAAATAAACCCCTTATTTCTATAAACAAAATTGGAAGAGTCTTCTATATTCTTCAAACTAGCTTATTTAACATATACAACATGATTCACCTAATAAACCATCATTTAACATTCTAAAATATAAATGGAGGCTAAGTCTCCCCACCACTTCATTGGAAACATGAGCAGCATTTTAAAAAACAATAACAACAAAATATATGCCAACATCTTAACTAGAATGACTCTATCTACTCCTAAAAAAGTTAGAATCTTGAGAATTGACCTAGAAGATTGAGTTAACCATTTGAAATTTCAAAAGATGCTAAGAGAACATGATAAGAAAGTGAAAGATAGGAGAAAACATAAACCAAAGCAAGCTTGCACATGTAAAAAATTTGTAAATACCAAATATTATTTAAGAACAAATAGAATCTGGTAATATGCTAAAAATTCACAAAAATACAAAAGAATTAGCTATGCCTTGCAATAAATACACAATTGATCTCCATTGCAAGAATTAAATTAGACATTATTGATAGTACTAATCAATTTCAAAGAGTTTTTCAACTCCAAATTCCAAAAATAATGGTTAGTTTGAAATTTGAAGTTATATTAAAAGAGCTATGCATAAGCTGAACACATGATCAAGTATCAAGCGAATTTGTTATGGAAGAAGTAGTTTTGAAATCTATTACATATGATATGATTCATAGACTTTTCAAATAAAGAATAATAACAAGAGTTTAACATAAGACATGAATGCAACATATACACTGGTGAGTTATTTAGAATGATTAAACCATACATTCATCCATCCATTAAAATAACCAATCTCCTAATGATACATGTGTCATTATAACAGAAAAGATTTCTAAATCAAAATCTATAATAATAGCTACAAAAATAAATCCATCATGATCAGACATCTAATCCAACAATAAATCATGATCAAGAAGTACTAAGCCTAGTTAAGGCAAAAATATCATTGATGGTTGTTGGGTTTTTCTGACCAAGTGTGACTAATAGAGAGAGAGAGAGAGAGAGAGAGAGAGAGAGAGAGAGAGATGTGTGTGTGTGTGTGGTGGGGGGGAGGGGGGGGGGGTGTTCAATGGTGATATAGTTTTTTTGACCATGTGCAACTAGCGCAGGAGAAGGAAGTTTGTAGTGAGGAAGACCTTTGCACTGCCTACGAAGTTGACATTTGTTGAGTTGTATGAGAGAGGAAGGTCATGGAAAGAGTAAGACCTGCCAGTGTACCCACCCTTGAAAACATTTCCGTACTAGAGCAAGTAGATGCTTTAGCTATGGAGAATAGGCCCATCACATGTGAGATTGCCCCCCAAAAAGAAGCGATATCCCTCCTCATCAAGATGTCCCCCTCAAGAATCACAGGAGAGTTTTTACCCTCACCACAAATCAGGTCTATACATCAAATGCCACATTGGAAGGTGCTCTCTTGATATTTGGTAGGCATGCTCGTATTTTGATTGACTTAGGTGTTACGCATTCATTTATGTCTACTAACTTTGAATTTAGCATTGATATTAGTGCACATAGACTAGGATTTGCTTAGAGGTCAGCATGCTAGTGCATGAGTCTATGATTTCTCAATAATTTTATAGGACTTACCCATGGTTGGTAGAACATCGAGCACTAATGGATTTCAGGAGGAAGTGTGATGCATTGTGGACTAGACAAGGATACTATTGTATTTGAAGGATGGCTTGAAACGTCAAGTGTTAGAATCATCTCTTCTATTTAGGTGACATGCTTGGTGGCTTAAGGGTGTTAGGCATACTTTGCTAGTGTAGTGGTTCAAGTGAAGGAGTTTGGACCATAGGTTGAGGAGATATAGATTGTGTGGGATTTCCAAAAAGTGTTTCCAAAGGAGTTGCCTAATTTTCCACTAAGGTTTGGGATAGAGTTCGCGATTGAGTTGGTACTTGGAGTAGCTCCCACATTAAAGGCTTTGTATCAATGGCCCTAGCAGAGTTGAGGAAGTTGCAGATTTTTCTTCCATAGCTATTGGATAAGGGGTTTATATGCTCAAGCATTTTTCCATGGGGAGCCATAGTTCTATTTGTTAAGAGGAAGGATGGTTCCCTATAGTTGTGTATCAATTATAGGCAATTGAATGAGATTACAGTGAAGAACAAATATCTCTTGCCTCATATCAATGACTTATTTGACCAGTTACAATTGGCCAAAGTGTTTTCCAAATGTGATCTGACAGAGAGATAAAGAGAGAGAGGGGGGGGGGGGGTCTAATGGTAGTTTTTCCAGCACAAGTAAAGGAAGTTTGTAGTGAGTAAGATTTTTGCATGGTCTAAGAAGTAGACATTTGGCCAATTGAGGAAGAGGGAGGAAGAACATGGAAAGTTCCATATTTCTTAGCTCCTCTGCACTGGCAAATGTTGCCATACTGGAGCAAGTCAATGCTTTAGCTATGGATAGTAGAGCCATCACAAGAGAGTTTTCCTGTAGAAAAGAAGAGACCTCCCTCCTCCTTAGGATGTAGTCCCCAAGAGTCTGGGGAGAGTTTTTACCATCACCATGAATTAGGCATGTACCTCCAATACCATAGTGGAAGATACTATCTAGATATTTGATACTCATGCTCATATTTTGATTGACCTAGGTGCAACACATTCGTTTATAGTTAATGAATTTGCATCTAACATTAGTATTACTGCAAATAGGCTAGGATTTTGCTTACGCCAATGGGTGAGCTTGTGATTTAGTAGGAGTTTATACCAAATGTACCCACATTTATTTTAGATAGGAAACTGCTAATCTAATTATCCTAGTGAAGAATGACCTTCATTTCATCTTGGGCATGGATTGGTTGGAAAAACATGGAGCACTAGTGGATTGCATGAGGAAGCATGTTGTGGCTCAAACATAGAAAATTTTGTGTTTTAGGGACTACTTAGTACATTTAATGTTAGGATCATCTCTTTTATTCAGGTGACACACCTACTCATTCATGTATGTCATCATACTTTGATAGTGTAGTAGATCAAGGGAAGGCGTTTGGGCCCTAGGTTGAGGAGATAGAGATTGTGCAAGATTTCCAGGATGTGTTTCTTGAGGAGTTGCTTGATTTACCACCAAGGCATGGAATAGAGTTCCCAATTGAATTGTTACCTAGAGTAGCTCCCATCTCAAAGGCTCCATATTGTATGGCCCCTCCAGAGCTAAAGAAGCTAAAGATTCAGCTATAGGAGCTATCAAATAAGGGGTTTATTTGCCCAAGTGTTTTACCATCGAGAGCCTTAGTTCTATTTGTGAAGAAGAAGGATGGTTCCCCAAGGCTATGTATTGACTTTAAGCAATTAAATCAGGTTACACATACAATGAAGAATGGTTAATGTTCAATTTCATATAAAAAATACCCAATTAGTAATCCATGTGTTATAAATTATAGGCATTATTCTAAGGTTTTTTAAGAATTTCATAACACATGCATTTTTTCACCTAATAATTCAAAAGTTTGATGTTTCACTAGTTTAAAATTATCAATACAATCACATGGATCATAAATCCATGAATGTAATGTACCAAAAAATCTACAGTTCCTAATGAAATAGGTAACAAAGAAAATTCCCACTTACCAATTAGGTTATGACCATGAATAAACTTAGTTGATGAACATGGTTTATGTGCCACTAATGTAGCCAAAGATCATGTGAGTGTGCTATTATTCTTTGGATGCTTCGCCATAGAATAGATTGACTTAGTTACCATTCTTTTTTGGTGCACTCACTATACATCTCCAATACACCTGGAAGGATGTGGTGGGAAGGAAGCAGCCCTAGCCTCTATCCAACTAATCATTCCACTGGTATCTCACATTCACGCCCCCATTTGAGTACTGCTTGGGGTTGTAACAAATCTAGAGTAAGTATGTGAATTATCATAATTTTCAAGGTTCAAGATCATCCTAGGGCAGGCAAGAAAGCAAAATGAAAAGACTAAAGATGACTAAAATGGGTCCATGCATTAAGCCAATGCCACACGATGTCACACTATTGAAGGAGACTTTTCAATCAATTATCCATGTTAAAATTGGATTTTTCAAGGGATAAATAGCAAGAATTATGGAGATTAGTATACGGAAAGATAGCATGCAATGTGGACCTATAGGGAAGAGTCCATTATACATCTTTCTCTTTCTTCCCATCCTTCCACTTACCAAAGAAGAATTCCACGTGAACTACCTTAGAGGGAGGCACCTCCTAAAAAGGTGGTGCCTCCCACCTTCCCAAACTCTTTAGGTTTGCAACTAATTTCTCCACCTTGGATGCTCCCTATCATTAATACCATTTCTCACTTTCCAAATCCAACTCAAAGCTTCCATCATTATCCCTCTTTCTAAGTCTTAGCCTATCTCATTCCTTCCCTAAATGAATCACTTTCTAAACCTATGCAACACATGACTTCCATGTCAAACCCTTTGGGGATTTCTACGATCTTTTGCATTTAAAAGGGTCTCTAATGGTTATGCACCCTTTGAAAATGGTTGTTTCACTTCCTAAATTTAATCAAATATTATCCCTTAGATTTTACCCCTAGGATCACCTTTTATCAAGATGAGAAAGTGCATGCAACCTATAACACTCTCCTTGAGGCATTCACGTAGGAGTCATCATTGGTAGGGGGAGGTGTCTACCTCCTAAAAAAGTGGTGCATCCCACCTTCCCTAAAACCCTAAGGTTTCATTGTTTTCTCCCCTTGGTGGTTCACTCCTCCACGCTTCCTATTGGGTTTCCTTACTCCTTGGTTGCAATTTATTTTAAAGGCTAGTTCCATTATTCAAGTTCATTGCTTGTTGCTTGCCTTGTTTGCTTCTTATTTTAATGCTTGTAGTTCTTGCTTTGATTACTTTGTTTTCCTTGGTTATTTATTTCTCATTCAAGCTTTAGATCATTGTATTCATGGACTAGACAAGAGATTGTAGCCCTTGGATCAAGTTACTTGGTCTTTAAATTCCTTGATTTCCATTGCTCCATTCCATCTTTCTTTTCCTCTCTTTTTCCTTGATTCTCTTTGGGTTCACTTGAATACATCTTTGGGTTGTTGGATTACTTGAAATTGAAATCAGTAATTTGTATTTGAATGATAATAAGTAAGCACAATTTGCTTCATAAGCTACCAGTGTTCATGCACCACTTTTTGTAAGAATTTTGATTTAATATAGTTCCATGCTTGGTGCAAAAGTTTCCTTGTTATTTCCAATTAAATTTAGTCCATTGAATATCATGTTCTTGGCTTAGTTTCCAAGTACCATTGCATTCTATATCCCATGTACATCATCATAGATTAGAAGCAATTTAGTTGCACATGCATCATAATCAAGAACCATGTGCACACCTCACGAGTCATATGCATGGCCTTGAAGGGTATATCAATGGATTAATTGCTTGTTTCATTGTTATTTCTTGCTTAAGTTTCATTCCATGCATACATCAATGTCCATTATAGGTTCCCATGTTTCATTCTTGGGTCAAAGTTACCTTGTATTATGTCCAGCTTACATTCTTTCCAATTTTCATGCACACAATTCCTTGGTCAATGTACACCACTTTGTTCTAGTTTTGCATATTTTGTTGATAAGTTTAGGTTATTTTAGGTTTAGTTGATCATTTCCTAAATTTAATGAATGTTAGATTAGTTTGAATAAGTTTCTATGCTTAGTTCTTAAAAAGTTTTATTTTTAGAAAGTTTCTGTTTAGTTCATGTTCATAATTTTATGCGTGTTTCCCATTTTTGTGTTGTTTGCTTTATTAATTTAATCAAAATCATCTCTCTTTGGATAAAGATAAGTAATTCAAATAAGATTCAATCAATTGAAAATTATGCAAAGATTCATCATGGGATCAACATCTCATGTGTGCAAATTACTACATTGATTCATGCACTTACAAGTAATTTTAAAATACACATTAAGTTTTTTGCACCGTTGATGGGGATTTGTAGTTGGATCTTTGTTTAGATTGTTTATCTCTATTCATTGTTTTAGGTTGCAGATTAGTTTTTTTTGTATCATTCTTGCATATTTTCCTAATTATGCACAAAATGATCCATCTTTCTTTCTTTTGTGCTGGGGAATTTGGCAAAAGGAGAGGCAACGATCCTATGGCCAAAGCTTCATGAACTTAATTATGATTTTCTTGCTTTCTTAGATTAGGTTTTTGAGTGAACTTGTAGGGAGGCCCCATTGTAATTTTTTATTATTTATTTTATTTTAAATGGGTTGTAATAATATAAGCCAAGTGTGGGGTACGGTGGCCCACACATGATTTTCATTAGAAACCCCATTGCAAGCTTTTGTCACTCTCTTTTATTTTCTTAGTGTAGTTGCATTTAGTATAATTTTCATTTAGTATAATTTTCATTTTGGACGATAGTATAATTCATATAGTTAGGTCATTCATTACACTTATTATATCTTAATTAAGGTGATAGCATTAGATTGCACTAATTTAACAAAGGTTAGCCTGCGCTAGGCTATAACTAAGGTACAGGCTATCTAGAAATAGTGTCTTACCTATTAAGGTGTGGACCATTGTTAGATAGAATATAGGTAGGCATTAGTTTCACTTTCCTTATATTGCAATATAGTTTTCTATTTTACAGCGCATGGAACACATGGATAGTAAGGACCTCATAGGAACCTTCATAAGATGAGACTAGATTTCATCACCAGATCCTTCCACTTAGGTATTTAAAGTGATTCTTGTATCCATGTGATCCCTAGAATAATCTTAACTTAAAATCAAGTAATAAGAGACTTCGGATATCAAGCTCATAGGACTCTTTTGGAAAGAAGAGATTTTTGTTAGTCCAGTGGCTCTTGAACATTGTGCTTATAGTGGTATCCAAAATCAAGTAATTTTTCCATGCCTTTCATTAATGGTTGTTGAGGTCCAAATGCCTCCTTCCATGAGAATTGTATTAAACACCTTGGGTAGGACCTAATTGGTAAGCAATAGTCAAGCCTGGATTAAAGGAGGAATTGTCTAGGTTTAGGACTAAAAGCTACTACCCTATAGATTAACACAAATCATCAAATCAGTTTGCTAGTGTTAGGAATTGTTTGATTGCCAACATTTAGAGTTAGAACTCACATTTAGAGTTAGGTTGCATCATTTAGATAGGATTTCATTTTAATGCATGAAAGGTTGTCATTCTCAATACACAGAATTAGCATCGTTTGATCCTAAGATTGAACATACACATAGGCAAGGGGTGAGAAATCAAATTCCTAACCCCATTATAGACACACAAGCTATAGTTGAGCACAAGGCCATATGAGATTTCTATGTGCCACTCTAGTTAACAGCCCATCATGCATCACCTTACCACACACCAATGAAAATCACTTAGAACTCAAACCTGGACTCATACAATTATTCCTAATGTTTGATGGGAGAGAGAGAGAGAGAGAGAGAGAGAGAGAGAGAGAGAGAGAGAGAGAGAGGATCCATACCTACATGTCAATGAATTCCTTAATATTTGTGCTGCATTCAGATTTCAAAAAAATTTGGATGATACTACTAGAATTATGTTGTTTCCCTTCTCATTAAAAGATAAGGCCAAATCATGGATAAATTCTTTAGAGGTAGGTTCCTTTTCGACATGGGACCAGTTGTTTTAAAAAAATTTGAACAAATTCTTCCCCGTCCTTAAGATCAATGCCCTTCATAGGGAGATAATCAATTTCAAGAAAAGAGATGATGAACAATATTATGAATGTTGTGAAAGGTGGAATGAATTGCTACAAAATTGTTCCCATCATAGTTTTGAAAAATGGCAAAAAATTCAGTATTTCTAAGAGGCACTTACACCTCAAAATAGACAAATGGTAGATGCAGCTAGTGGAGGGGCCTTCATGTTAAAAAATGAGACCAAGGCTTGGGAATCTTTCATGATCTTAGCTGAGAATTCCCAGCAATGGGATTATTCTAATATGAGAAAGAGATAAATACCTAGCCTCAAAAGAAAGGAGGCATATAAGAATTAGTAGTGACCATAGATATGTGTTATAGATTTGATTCCTTAGTGGGAAGTGTGACTAAGGTAGAAAATATGTTTCGAACAATTACTACCCAACTAAATGCCATCATGGCTGCTAGTGCATCCACAAAACCTCCACAAGAGGTTTGTTCTATTTGTTCCAACCCAGCACACTTAGCTTCAACTTGTCCATCTAATAATGTGTACATTGAAGACCCTTTCGAATAGCAAATGCTCTGAACACATATCGCAATCCTAGCAATAATCCATACTCTAAGGCATATAATCTAGGATGGGTTGGGCATCCTAACTTATCATGGTCAAAGAATAATTACCAAGCAGGTCATCTATGAAACCTTACACAAAACTTTCCTAAAGCTTTAGTTCTCATGCAGCCACCTAGTTTTCAGCTTCCTCAACAACCAAAGAAACTATTAGTTGAGGGAAATATAGAGTTAAGAAATAAGAGGAGACTAGTAAGACCATCCACAATATCCAGAATGAGATTAGACAAAGATCAACTTTAAATTCCCAAGCTATTGCCAAATTAGAAATGCAGATGAGCTAGTTGTTTGTTGCATTGAATGATAGAGGAAAGGGACAATTTCCTAATCATCCAATTCCAAACCCTAAGGGTCAATTTGAAATAAGGTCAAGTTCAAGTAGACCACATGAGCGAGCAAAGTCCATAATTACTGTTAACAATGGCCATCAAGTTGATAACAAGGTAGGGTAGACTTAGGAAATACTAGAGGAGAATGAATTAGCTAAAACACAGAAGAAAGAGAAAAGACAGAAACCTCCTACTCCATATGAGCCTATAGTGGAGGAACCTTATGTGCTTAAAGCCCCATTCCCTCAGTTATTAAATAAGGCTAAGAAAGGAACTAATTTCAATGAGATAATGATGTTTTTAAACATATTCAAATCAATATCCTATTACTTAAATGCTATTAAAGACATTCTTGCTTATGCCAAGTTTCTTAAAGAGCTTTGCACACAAAAGAACAAGCTTAATGCACAAAAAAAGCCTTTCTCACTGAGTAGGTGAGCTCTGTAACACCCCTAACTTTTGTAATGAAATTGAATAAATAATGAAATTGAGAATTTCAAGGAAAAATCTAGCTAGAATCTTAGGGTTAGTAAAAATGCACTTCTCATAGAAGTACAATCAAAGCATAAGACATGTATAATTGAAAACATACTCACCGAACTCTTCAGAATGACTGTAAGCATGACTAATTCTGAATTTGGATGAAAAATCCTTACTTTTCTATAGTAGTGGGAATCCAAAGACAATTTAATATAAAAATAAATAAAACATTATAATTGCATATAATCATGAAAAACACCCAAAATGCCTATAAACACTTTAGAAAAAAATTCCCAAAAAAATTCACAAAATTCCCTAGCCTCCCTCAAAATCTCAGCTCAAAAGTCCTCCTCCTTCTCTCTCTTTTATTTCTTCTTACACACTCTCTCTCTCTTCTCTTTCTCTAATTAGAATAAGAGACCTAAATTTAATTAAGCACTCTATTCCAAGTTGAATCTCACAAATCCCACCATCCATACAATCCTAGACACCCTTATTTACAAAACCCCCAAATCAATTTCAAGATCCAACGGTGAAATCAACGGGAAATCACAAAACAAGGAATTATTGGGCTATATTATCATCAACTGGTATTTTTCTCAAATTGGGCATCAAATCTAAGTTATTTCTCCAATCAAGTAGGTGGAATTACATCATAGACTTATTTATTGTTGTTTTATGAAATTTTTATTTTTCTATAATTAGGTTTGGCGTAAAATTTGTAAAAATAAGAAAAGGACTAGACCCTTCAATTCTAGATGATGGAGGGCTTAGATGGAAAATCTGAGCTGTCCAATCGATCCAGATGGTCCAAAACCCTAGGGTAGAAGTTCTAATAAATTTGATAGAGTTTTGAGCCCTAAATTGTAAAGGAATTGATTGGATGGTCTATGCAGACTATCCAATCTTCCTCAAAAGGATCGGATCCTAGGATGATTTGCAGGACACCGCACGAAAACGCACCCTGCGGGAGCATTTTTGCCCTCGCACATGCAAAGCCATCCCAAAGGAACACCCCCGCGACAGCGCCGGTCCTCAGGGCAATGTGTCAAGCGTGCGTCCCGGTGACAAGCGCAAGCTAACCCTTCCTCCCGACAGGCCCGCTTTGCCTGATTGATATGGGCCATTCGTTCTGTTGGGCCTAGATCAAATTTGGACCTTGGGACAACTGTGAACATCACCATGCAATTGTGGAGTCATCTAGACTCCAAATTTAGATAAAAAAGTTTCTATAGAATCCTTGTCAAGTGTATTAGCTATTAAACTCATAATATTTATATTTTGAATTGCATTTAATGGTAAAAATTACTATAATCCATTCCAATAGTGTTGGATCATGATTAGGATGATCTCAAATTAGAGATCTGAACTAATGGATGGGTTCAGGAGGTCCCAAAACCTTAAGAACCATGATCATAATAAAATTGATAGGTCTCTAGATCAAGTAAATCAATAAAAATAGTAAGATTAAAATTCAGCCCTTAAAACAGGATGAAATCTTAAAATCTCAAATTTTATCTCAATTTAACTCTAAATTGAGATCAGAAAGTTTGGATGGATTCCTTGTGATGAGTAAGACCTACTAAACCAATAAAATCATAATTTTAATTGATTAAATGTTCTAAAATTAAGTAGATAAATGTACTAGCATCCTTGATCTACAAGATCTGGGATGATCAGACCATTTAAATTATGTTGGATGATGATCTAATAATATACTAACCTAAATAAATGGGTTAGATGTAATTGAATTGGAAAATCTTAAGAGATCTACCCTTAAAAGTAGTAAAAACAATAAAAATGAATGTAAATCTCCTTGATCAAGTAGATCGAGGATGATTGGATAGTATGGAGTTAAAGTCATATAGAATTATTAATTGGATGATGATGATTTGGGATAGATTAAGATCTATGCCCTTAAATTGGATAAAAGGACTTAAGATCTTGATCGGGTGGATCAAGAAAGATCAAATCATTGAATGAGATGCATCAATGATCTAATAATGAAATCGTATCAATAAGATATATTAGATCTAAAGGAAAATGAAAAGATTAAAATCTAAACCCTAAAAGAGATGAAAGATGAATAATGACCATTGAATCATGATGAATAGTTAAGGCATGTTAGATTTACATTTGAATTATTAAATGTTAGCATAATTGTCCTATATTTCTTAGTAGATTTAATTTTAGATCTATTTATTGATTTACTTAATTATGCTTTAATGTTTATGTTATGAAAATTACCTTAGAAATGTAATTAAATGAAATTATAGTTGAAAGGACATTTACATGAAATAAATGACATGGACTCAATGATAGTAAGGGCTATAGTTAGTATGACAATATAAGGAATATCATTTCCTTGGCCCAAATTAGGAGAACAATGAAATTCCATGAATGGCATTTAAATGTTCATGGATTTAATTAAAATCAATTAGAAAGAGTACTTAGGGTTAAAAAGCTCATAGGAACCTTATGAAAGGTAGAGTTAAGGTCACACTAGTGGATGATGAACATGGTGGTTAAGGGGGTTATCTAATAGAGCTTCACTCTTCCCCCACCTTCTGTTGATGTTTGTGACGTCTAAACGCCTCCTTACATGAGGATTGAAGTAACCACTTTGTGTTCAACCATTCAGCTAGTAAGCCTTAGCCAATTGGACATAAGAGGAGCTGTCTAGACTTAAGATGAAATAAGCTATCCTCAATCAGTAAAAGATTGACTGGTTGAGTAATAATAATAAGAGCATAAAAGGTTAGTAAATCATCTAACCCTAATAAAAATTGTAAATAAGATAAAGAAAATCAAACAAGATCCAAGAGAGATCTTGAAAGATCATAAACAAAAAGAAAAGAAATATAATGTAGATTGTAGTATTTTTCTATGATTTTACTTTTAGTGTAGATTGTGAACTTAGAAGATTTGAAACCTTGATCATATATGATTCAAGGAAAATTAGGACATCCCTTATAGGAATACATACTCGTATAGAGGAATAACTTGATATGTATGGTGTGACAATTGCATGAATCAAGATCATGATGGACAATAGGGAGTGAATACCACATGAATCAAAACCTTGATACTACTTTGAGGTAGGTGGATGCACAAGAATGTATTAAGAATTCATGTGTATACACACATGATCTTTGTCTGTAATTATAAACCTTCATGATATAAGTATGCATAGTACCTTAGCATAATAATGATCTAATCAATATGATCCAATTAAGTGCACCAACCATATGATCTAACTAAGTGATCCAACCTCATAATCTAATTCAATTAATCCAATATAAGGATCAAATCAAATGAGGTGAAGGTAATGCGATGTGAAGACTAAGGAAACCCTAAGAATAGGGCATAGAAAATATTCCAGCCTTAGTTAAACAAACACATCATTTGATATGTGCAATGTATTTTACATACAAGCATGGTGGCTTATGATTTTGTTTTACACAACCTTAGAACTGGGGATGCTATGCTAGCGAAGTTATGAGGGTTTAGCCACCCACTTCCTGAAATTTATATGATGGATATCATGCCCAGAGAGAGGCTAAATGTTGGGTGGGGTAATAATGGGAAGGCTTCCACTGTGACAGCCATGGTCTATCCCATGAGGATATGGAATTGTTATTTCCACAGTTAGTATCAGTGGAGGATTATATACTTATCCGGGCGCGCTGTATGGATTGAGACTGTAGCATAGTAGTCCTTGTGTATTTTGTATTATGATGCACATATGATAGGCATAGTATAATCCATGGAATGATGAGATGCCACTACATGAGTTCTTGGAAAGAAAATCCCCGTATAAGGATTGGCTAAATATTGAATTCTTAAGTTGAAGTATAGCCAGGGGAAGGAACAAGTTTTGAGCAATCTTCACTATTTTAACTAATTTATCCTGTAATACATAAATAACATATATACTTTATATTGAGATGACTCATGAGTGGGTAAGCATCATGGAATAATAACTAAGGTATGTATTCTTATATTAGTGAAGCAGTATATTTTTGTATCCCCTACGAAGCATAGCTTGCTGAGGTATTATAAATGTTTCAATGTTTACAATACCTCATATACAGAGAAGGAGGGTTAGAAGCTCAAGACCATAGAAGACTTATTAAGACTTAAGAAAGTAAAGCTTGAAGACTTAGGAGCAAGATGGTTGAAGACTTGAAGAAAACAATCAATCAGAGTATGTCCCTTGAAGATATGTAATTTTTATTTGAGAGCATTGTATTGTATTAAGAGTTTTTAATGCAAGGTGAGGTTTGAATTATGGATTATGTAATTTGGACAATGGTTTGTAATTTTAATACAGGGGCTGTGTAAGGGTGAACTACTAGATGATTCCTAGTATTCAATAAAATTTTATTTTATACAAAATTTCTATGTGTATTATGTATCTTGAGGTGAGACTTGGGTTTTGCTATAAACAAATTTAAAATAAAAGAATTTTTGCTACATTATTTGTGAAATTATTTTACCATTAAGGGCCCTACCTTTGAAAAATGTGTTACAAAAAGAAAAAAAAAAAGAAAAAACCAAGGTTGTCACAAGCTCTTTGATTCAGCACTGACCCCTCCTATGTTCAGAGGTCCAGGTTGCCTTACCATTTATTGTGTTATTGGAGACCATATCAAGGATAGGGAATTACTAGATTTAGAGGCTAGTGTATACCTGTTAGCATATTCTATCTATGAGCAAATTGGGCTAGATGATCTTAAGCCAACCAATACCACTTTGTAGTTAGCAGATAGATCAATGATGATGCCATGTGGTATGGTTGAGGTTGTATTACTACAGGTGGACCAGTTTTACTTTCCTACAGATTTAATTTGTACTGGATATTCAGCCTGTGTCAATCCCCTATAGTCAAATCCTAAGAATTCTTGGATGACCACTTTTGGCAACATCCATTGCCATCATCAATTGTAGAAATGGTGTGACAAAGTTTTCCTTCAGCAATAAGAAAGTCAAGCTTAATGTTTTTAATGCTGATAATAGACATCTAGACCTAGATTACTCCTGTGGAGTAAATTTAATTGAAGGTGTAATTCTTGATAATGACAAATCATCATCTATTCTAGACCCACTTGAGGCATGTCTAGCATACTTTAATTGTAATTTTGATATAGACAAGTCCATAGATGACATAAATAATCTCTTAGGTGCTAAACCTATCATGGATACCTCTAAAAGGGGAGCTCAAATGGAACCTCTTCCTCCTTCAAATTCTATCCTAGTACCTTTAGTAGAAAAACCACCTACATTGGTCCTTAAGCTATTACTAGAAAATCTAAAATATTCTTGTCTAGGACCTAATGAATCCTTACCTATAATCATAATGGTGTAGCTTTAATATCACTCGCAAGCACACAAATCAATGTAGTATTTGTATGCATGTGATGTAGATCTCATGAGGAATCTCATAGTTTTGTATGTTGGTTGAATGTTGCTTAAACCCCTTATCATAGCTTAATAGAGATTGAATTTGATATAAACTAAGAATGTAAATAACATGGGAATAGAAACGTGCATTGAATTAGAAACTAATATTACGAAAACCTCCTAAAATAACTCTTTCTTAAAAGAGAACTTATGAACTAACTAAAACTAATCTAACATGCACCTTCCAAAAATAACACTTTCTTAAAATAGAACTTATGAACTAACTAAAACTAATCTAACATGCATCTAACCTAAGTAAGAATGAACTAAACTAATCAATCAAAGCATGTAGAACTAACCCCAAAAGTGTGATCATGAACATATGGAAAATGTGCATAAAACATGATAACTTATTGAATTGAAATTCATACAAGAATGGTGTGTATATTATATAAACATAGAAATAAAAGTGTGCCCTCTTCAAAGACATAAAATTATCCCAAATTCCAATCCAACATCAACTATTCAAAAAGTACCATGCATGTGAATCCAAGAGAGAACCACAAAAAAATAAGAGTGAAATGATGAGAAGAAAAACAATAGACTAGCAAGGAAAGATAAGCAATGTAAAGGTTAGGAAATAAATGACTTTAAGGAACTAAGAGTATGATTCAAAGGCTACTATCTCTTAGATGTCACTACAAGAGAGTAGTGGCCCTTGGAAACAAGGAAGCAAAGTAAGCAACAAGGGATGGAAGGGTGGATATAAGTGTTGAAAATCAACCTCCAAGGAGGGAGGTGTGATTCTCCTTATGAGGGAGAAGTGGATGACCTATATTCTTTTATAGGTGAGTTCTTCTTCTAAAAAGATAATATCTCATTAAGATAAGAAGGGAAAGAAAATAATTTAAACTTGGACTCTAGGATATGAAAGTGAAAGGATTAGAAGTTGAGTGGGAAAGGAGATTAGAAGATGTGATAAGGAGGGAAGGATGGAATTAGAACGGGGGAGGTTCCACTTTTCAAGGAAGGTGGAGTGGAACTCCTTCCATTGTAATTCATGTGGAAAAGAAAGGTGGAAAGAGGGAAAGATGGAGAGATAGAATTCAAGGACTCTTCTCCTATTGTTCCACCTAGCATGATATCTTACCATATTGAATCTCACTCAAATTCCTTTCTAATTATCACTTGGAAAATCATGTTTTTAGTATAGATTGGTTGATATTTTACCATATTGAATGTCACCCAAATTCCTTTCTAATTATCCCTTCGAAAATCACATTTTTAGTATGGATTGCTTGACTTTCTCCTCCAAGCTAGTGACTCCATGTAGCTTGGCTCATTTGGCTCAATCTGATGGCTCATTCTTAGTGGCTTGAGTGCCCTAATCACTTGCCTAAAGGCTTTCATGGCTTAGCTTACTTAGGTTTCCTTGATAGACTAGGAAACTTGCATGCATAGCTTCAATTCTCATGCAAATGTGGTGGAATTGCATGCCTTTTTGCACCGCCCCATTTTAGTCAACTTTGGATCTTCCTATTGCGTTCTACCTTAAGATGATCTTGAACCTTGATTTAGCTTTGAAATGATGAAATTTAGATCTTTGGCCCTCTTTTGTTCATTATCTTCAAATCATATCTTTCTTGATCTCAACCGTTAGATCATCTTCTCAACACCTAGAAATAACTAAAAACCCTAATTAAATCTTAGAAAATTATGATTATTTATATACTTACTCTAGATTAGCTTTTGAGCCTGCCAAATATCAAACTTATGAATTAATAGGTTACAAATGCATGTGTTATGAATTTGTACAAAAAATTCCTAGAATAATGCCTATAATTTATAAGACGTGGACTACTAATTGGATACCTTTTATACTAAACAAAACACTTATCATACCCCTCAACCAAAATTTTGCTAGTCTCGAGAAAAACATGCAAAATATCATGAAAACAAAATGGTTGCCTTTGTCATAGGTACTCATGATTGCATTTAGCATATGAAATAAGCACTTAAACTCCTAGGTTACCCCTAATAGACGAGTTAACTCTCCTGAGCATTTATAGGGAATATACCCACAAAATTCTTCCTTTATTTTATCTTAGAGAAATATTATTTATTAGCATTCTACTGGCTTTAACAAACTTAATAATGGTGAATGAAAATTTTTGTAAGTTATCCATATACCAAAGCCATTTTATTAAGTTATATCTCAATGTCATGTGTGTACAGGTACATAATCTTGACTTCTAGATAGATATACTTACTTTATTAGAATAATCTTTTAACCTCAAATTATCACTAGTATACATTTAGAAATGAAACTGTAAGAGAAGAAAAGGTAAAACAAAATCCAAAGATACTGATGGTTCACATAATTTCTTTTAAGCACAAATGAGACAATGGAATATGATCACTAAGAATAGATACCATTACTAAGACCAATAAGGGTAGTTCACCTTAATTCCTTTATATTTATATCCTCATTAAGGATATTTTCCACCATAAATCAACAATTCTTTAGATAGGATGAAACCTAGGGTTGGGAATGGTCTTGAAAGAATAGGTAACAATGTTTCAAAGTTTCAAATTTGAGTAGAGGTCTTCTATGAATATTTGTTTGGTCAACTTTATTGAAGTGAATATATTTTCCTTTCCTTTTCCTCTTCACAATTTTTATTTTCTTTTTCTAATACTTATTTTTGTATGTCCTTTTTTTCTCTTTAAGGAAAGGCTTTTATAAGAACTTTGGTATTTTTCACTTCTTTTACATTTGTCTTCTTCAAACTTTTTCTACCATTTCTATTCATTTTTTAAAGATAGGTAGTAGATATTTATCTAGGTTTCTGGGTTAAGGTAAATGGAGTTTTGAAAAGAAAAGGCTTACCAAGAGGTTCAAGGGTCTTACTAGTGGTATAATATACTGGGTAGGCTTTATGTCTTTGGGCTGAAATAGGGATAACCTATATCATTTCTCAAGTTTCTTAAAACCAATTATATTCAATACATATTCAAGAAAAAAAAAATAGTACTTTTATTTACTCTTGGCAATTGACCAAATTAAAGATACTGGGATCTTTCAAATTTGATGTTCATAGAAGAAAATATTGAATTATATATAATTGTGGGAAAGATAATAATCTCTAATACTTACTAGGTATATAGGTGTCCACTAATTTTTCTTAGGGTCTTTAAGTCATAACCATCTATTAGTCTATATTTGTGAACTGTGGATAAGTATATTTTGACATTTAACTTTATAAAGTACTTCAAGACATGAATAAATTATAGAATTAACCATAAGCATTTCTATTAAGAAGTTAAAGTAGGAGAAATACTAAGCTTTAGAAAATCATATTCTCATCACATTAAGGAACTTGATCTTAAAAACTCAAAAAGATTTTTCTTTTCTTTTTTTTCAAAATATAATAAAAACATAGAAATCTCATGCATATCTACACCCCCAACCTAAACTAAACATTGTCCTTAATGTTTTGTAACATAGGATCACTACATCCTGGATGGGAAATGTAGAACTATGAGACTATAAAAACCCTTGGGTCACCTCCTAGTGAGAGCTAAGTGTTGAAGTTTTTTACAAGTGCACGGCCTATTGTGGTACAGCTAATGCAAGTACGGGTCGATCCCACAAGGATGCACTTTAAGATTTTTGAGTTTTTAACAAAATTTAATTATTTAAAATTAAAATTATTTGAAAAAATTAGCATAAATAAATGAGACTTTATCTTTAGTTTAACAATGAAATTCCAGAGGTATAATTCAGAAAGAATAGAAAAAGAAACAACAAAACCTTAACTAAAACTACAACTAGAAAATATTAAAAAAAATTCTAATTCCCTATCTTAGGTGCTATCTAATTTATTCACTTCTAGTATCCCAAACTTTGATCAAACTTCATCAATATATTCAACATGTACAGGATTAATGATCTGACAGAGGAATTTGTTAGATTCTTCAAATTTTCAGAGATCTAATCGAATTAAGGAATTTAAGAATTAATGGCTTAGATCTATTTTCAAAACACAAATTGAAGATCAGGAACATCAATTAAAGTAGAATCTATCCTAGGAACATGTTATAAAATTTAATTTAAATTTTGAATTAAAATAGACAAGAAATAAGAGTTTTTTCATGGGTAAACTAGAAACCTTGATTTGGTTAAATAGGAATAGATAAGATAGTTCCTGGATTAACTATGGAATAATACAAAATGTGAATAACCAAAATGGAAATAACATAAAACACAAATAGTAACAGTAACAGGACAGCACATGTAATTTGAAATATTCTAATAAGGGAAAAATTGAAATTTTCTTCCCAAACTTAAAATTTTTTGTAAAATAGGGTTTGCCAGAGGAGATGGAGTAAGCTGTTGATGGTGCTAGCCTAGGTGGAGGGCTGTGGCGTCGGGTGATGGGTTCGTGCCTAGCTGGTGTTGTGAAGATGCTAGATCGTTTGGCCATCGTTTGGAGCAGAGCTAGACGATCTGGGTCATCTGTGCATCGTCGACTGGGCGTTGAAGATGATGCATGGAGTAGAGGAGAAGAAGGGAGACTGGAGGAATTGAAACTACTGGGTTGGATGCGAAAGCAGGGGACAAAGGGATGGTCTAGAAAGATGGGTGTCGCACGGCTCTTGAGTGGTGGCGATAAAGTAGAAACAAAGGGTTGAGATCTAGTGGTAGAAAAAAAAATGACCCGTGCTTAGTTTGGACGATGAAAATATGGATGGACAACTAGATGTGATGCTGGGATTGAAGAATAGAGGGAGACGAGATGGTGAACGGTGCCAGATTGGAGCTGAACAGAGGTGGTGGGAAACAGAGGAGGTAGAGATGGGTTTTAGTCAAAAGACGATTGACGGTGGAGATAACTGGGAAGAGATGGGGTTGAGGGAGAACCGACGAGAAGCAGAGATGATGGTGCATCGTTTCTAGGTTGGGCGACCAGTGCTAGTGTGACTATTGGGAGGAATAATCAAGCAATGCTGGGAAAAAGAGAAGATGGGGCTTGTGAAGTGAATGGAGACTAGAAGTCAGTTTGACGATCTAGTGCGGTGAACAAAACAAAAGAAGAAAGGGAGTGGTTGTGAATGTGAGAGAGAAGTGGAAAGAAAAAACTAGAACTATGAAAGTAAGAAGAAAACAATGAAGAAAAAAGAATGGAAAGCATAAAACGAGGAGAATGATGAATGTAAGCAACGGAAACTGCCAAAACTTTTTTTTCATTTTTTTTTTCACTCCCTACGGTTCCCCTCTTTATAAGTTTTTCCCTTCCTAACTCCACTCCACCTATTTCCTTTAACATTTAGTTTCCTATTAGGAAACTTCCTCCTCTTCCAAATTAGGACTCCTCTTCTATTAAGAAACCTTCTTCTTTTAGAACCCTTCTTCCCTTGCCTTATTGATCTTCAAACTGATCTATACTATTGAAATTAAATCTGAGCCATCCAACCCTTCTTTAGTTGATCTACAAGACCAAAGACTAGATTAGAGCCATCCAAACCATACATTAAGCACCCACTTAGCTCAATTGATCATTTGCCATTAATTTTGACAATTTACGGTTGGCTGGTCAATTTGAACAATTTTTTATATTTTATCCAAAATTACCAAATTAATGAGTTAGATGGTCTAATTAAATGCTAAACTATGGGTCTTTTAGCCAAAATTAAACACTTAACAGCCCCCCAACAACTATTTTCCTAGTCCCGAGCAAAACATGCAGAAAACTATTTTACACAAAACTGGTACAAGGTGCCACTTTCGGAGGTACTCACAATTACACTTAGCACATGTAACAAGCCCTTGAACCCCTAGGTTACCCCTAGTGGATGAGTTAGGCCTCATGAGGGTTTACAATGAATTTACCCACAAAATTTAATAAGGTCAAGTCCCCTATTTTATCTCAAAGAATTCTCATTCATTAGCAATTTTACTAGTTTTTCACAACTTAATGAAGAGGAATGGACAATTTTACATATCATACATATATTAAAGACATTTTATTTGAGCTATTTCTTAGAGTGCATATGTGTGTGTACAGCCACATAAATCTTGATTTCTAACTAGATATGCTTACATTCCATTGGAAATATGCCTTGACCTCAAATCCTCATAGGCATATTTCTCTCATTACGTGACTGAATCCAAGAAGCTATTGGTTCACATAATTCTTTTAAATGCTCATGAGACAAAGAAAAGTGATCCCTAAGAATGGATGCTAACACCAAGAATATTAGGGGTCTTTTACCTTAATTCTTTTTGTTTGTCTCATCTTTATGGTTATGTCTACCTAAGATTAATAAGTTTTTAACTAGGATGAAATGTAGGCTTAGGACATGTTTAGAAAAGAAAGGTATAAAGATTTGAAAGGTTCAAAATTGAGTAGATGTCTTTAATGAATATCTGGTAAAACAACTTTTCTTTTGGGTTTGCACTAATTTCTCTTTTAGATTTTGGTCTTTCTTTTTCATTTTTTTTTTCACTTTTCTTTTTCTTCTTTGGAAGAAAGACAGCATAATTTTTCTCATTTTTTGACTTTGTCCATTTTTTTTACTCAGAAAAAGTGCTCAACATACACCATTGAAATGTAGCTGGAGTGTTAAAAAGCCTTAAAGGCATATGTCTGTAAGCGAAGGTTCCAAAAGGGCAGGTGAAGGTGGTCTTCTCCTGATCCTCTAGTGCTATAGGAATTTGGTTGTAAACTGGAATATCCATCCAGAAAACAATAATAGCTATGTCCGGCTAACCTCTCTAGCATTTGGTCAATGAAAGGTAGAGGAAAATGATCTTTCCTCGTGATCACATTCAACTTTCGATAGTCAATACAAACTCTCCACCTAGTGGACATCCGGGTGGGGACTAACTCGTTATCCTCATTTTTGACTACCGTGACCCCAGATTTCGTAGGTACAACCTAAACGGGGCTGACCCAAGTACTATTAGAGATAGGGTATATAACGCTAACATCTAAGAGCTTTAGGACTTCATCTCTAACCATGTCCTTCATGTGCAGGTTCAGTCGCCTTTGAGTTTCCCTAGAAGGTTTTGCATTTTCTTCTAGATGTATCTTATGCATGCATACGATTAGACTTATCCCTTTTATGTCTGCTATTGTCCACCTTTGAGCTATTTTATGTTCCTTAAGAACATTTAAAAGCTTACCCTCCTATTCTTTATCTAAGTCTAATGCTATTATTACGGGTAAGGTTTCATCTAGGCCTAGGCATGAATATTTCAAGTTATCAGGCAAGGGTTTTAGGTCCAAAGATGGTGGTTGCTCTATTGAGGGTATGGGGACAGATTTAGATGGTGGGAGTGGTTCCACATAAGGACCCCACTTAGAGGTATCCATGATTGGTGCAACATCTAAAAGATTGTTTACCTCCCTAATAGACTTGTCTATATCAAATTCTCTATTAAAGTGCATCAAACAAGCCTCTAGTGGGTCCGAGATGGACAATGGTGAATGAATCTTATTAATTAGACTCTTTATCAAGTTGACATCACAAGGATCATTGAGGTCTAAATGTTGTTTATCCGCATTAAAAACATTAAGCTTAACCTTCATGTTGCCAAATGAGAGTTTTATTACACTCTTCCTATAGTTAATAATGGCATTGGACATTGCTATGAATGGACATCCAAGGATGACTAGGATTTGACTACCAGGATCGGATATAGGTTGGGTGTCTAGCACAATAAAATCAACAGGCTAATAAAACTTATCCACCTATATCAAGACATCTTCAACCAAACCATGAGGTATCTTGATAGATCTATCAACTAATTGTAGTGTGGTAGTGGTTGGTTTTAACTCACCGAGTTTTAGTTGCTCATAGACAGAGTATGGCAGCAAGTTAACACTAGCCCTAAGTCAAGAAGTGCCCATCTATGACATGATCTCCAATAACACAAGTGATTGTAGGACATCCTGGGTCTCTAAACTTTCGTGGGGTCTTGTATTGAATCAAAGAGCTCACCTGTTTAGTGAGGAAGGCTTTCTTTTGAACATTAAGTATTCATTTTATTGTGCAGAGCTCTTTTAAGAAATTGGCATAGGCAGGGATGTCTTTAATTGCATTGATAAATGGTATATTGATTTGTATATGTTTAAGTACCTCCATTTACTCATTGAATTTTGATCCTTTCTTGTTTTATTTAGAAATTGGGGAAAAGGGGCTTTAGGCACATAGGGTGAGTCTAGTATAGGTTCTACAGGGTTGTTATGTCTTTTCTCTTTTTCCTGCATTTTTGTTGCCTCTTTTTCCTCTATAGTTTCCTTAGCCTACCCTTCTTAATATCGATTTAACAACTGCTCCTAAGGGTGGTTATAGATTTGGCATGCTCATGAGGGTTAAGGTTTTGAGAACTTCACCCTATCTCAAATTGACCCTTAGGGTTAGGGATGGGTTGACTAGGAAACTAACCATTTCCTCTATTATATAATTTAGTAGACAATTGGCTTACTTGCATCTCTAACTTGGTTGTGGCTTGAGAGTTGACATTGGCTAACTATCTATTCTCATTTTGCAATTGGTGTAAGGCCTTTTTTAGTGTAATCATTACCTTTTACAATTTTTTCCAGCATGGTATGGATGTTTTCCTCTAAATATGGTTTCTTTTGATGTAGAGGTTGTTGAAAGCCAGGTGGCTGATGGGGAACTGTAGTTCTAAGAGGAAAGTTTGGGCAGGGGGATTTACAGATGGCCCCCCTTGGTGGTTATTCTTTGACCAAGACAAATTGGGATGCCTAGCCCATCTAGGGTTGTGGGTCTCAGAATATGGGATGTTGCTAGGTTGGCAATATGATTTCGCTTGGTCCATAAGATATTCAAGGAATACTTTATTAGATGGACACGTTGAGGTTAAATGGGCTGGACTAGAACAACTAGCACATACCTCTTGTGGAGGTCTTTGGGATAATGTAGCAGCCATGAAAGATTGAAATATAATTTCATGGTTATCCATTCTTCCAGCTAATTTTTCAACGATAGAGTCGAGCTTATAGGATAGATCAGTATGTGCTCCTATCTCATAGATACTTCCTTTCTTAGGGGGTTGGTTAGTTCTTTCTCTCCTATTTTAATAATTCCACTGCTAAGAATTTTCAGCTACAGTTTGAAAGAATTCCCATGCCTCACTTTCATCTTTTAACATGAGGGTCCCTCCACTCTCTGCGTCTATCATTTGCCTATTTTGAGGCGCCAATGCCTCATAGAAGTATCGAACTTGCTGCCATTTCTCAAATCCATGGTGAGGGCATTTTTGCAATAGTACATTCCATCGTTCCTAACATTCAAAATATTGTTCATCGTCCCTTCGTTGGAAATTTATAATTTTACGACCCAGGGCATTTGTTTTGTTAATAGAGAAGAACTTGTTCAAAACTTCTTAGACAATTAGTCCCATGTATGTATGGAACCTACCTCCAAGGAATTAAGCCATTACTTGGCTTTGTCCTTAAGTGAAAATGGGAATAACCTAAGCCTAACCAAATAATCCAAAAAAATTTAGAACCAAAATGTGGCACAAATATCAAGGAAATCCTTGATATGTAGGTACGGGTCTTCTTAGTCTCAACCATAAGAAGTAGGGAGTAATTGAATTACTCCCAGCTTTAACTTGAAGTGATTAGCATTAGTGGGAGGTAAAGCTATGTAGGATGGGGTATTGAGTTGGAGCGGTGCATAAAAATCTCTAATCGTCATGTGAGCAATCTCTGTCGGTGGTTCATCCATAGGGATAGGAACTATGTTCCTTTCCCCATAGTGTTGGATGCATTAAATCTTTGGGTTTAAAGGTAGTAGCTTAGGGTTCTGAGATTGACATCCTTGTATAAACTATTCCTAATCTAAAATATCCTACTCTAAATGCTAACTCTAACTCTATACGATGCAAGGAAAAGGCACCGTCAAACACCTTAGGCTAATAAGCAATATATTGATTTTCTTAAATTAGTGTGGAGACAATGCTTTTAATTAGCCTAATCTAGTGCTCCTCCTCTCCTTTAGATTTGATTATTGCTCAGTAGTTAGGATCTGCGCAAGGTGGTTAATACAACCCTCATGTACGGAGGCGTTTAGACCTCACAAACATCAACAGGATGTGAGAGAAGAGTGAGGCTCTATTAGACAACCCCCAATAACCACAGTGCTCAAAAGCTACATGAGTGACAATAAATCACATCTTGGTAAGAGGGTCCTACAAGCATGTGATGGCCTGATAAGTCTCTTCTGATTGATTTTAATTTGATTTGAAGGGTAGGGTAGTGTGCTTGAGGTGATTATCCTAGGTGAGCCAAGGAGTGGTGATGAAATTCACCCTTGATCTTATGGAGGTAGGGTGCCATTACTAATTAAATTCCACATTCCATGGTAGTTCTATCAGCATATATATATATATATATATATATCACCTTAAAGAATTAACTGTGTCCTAAGAATGCAATTAAAATAGTAAACTAATGCAAAATCCTAAAAATGTAACAATTATAAAAGATGCTTTCTATATGAGTTACACTACCAAACGATGCAAATTTACTCTAAATGCAAAGCCCTAATCTGTGAAATAAATGAGTGAGAAAACTTATAGTGGGGTTTATGATGAAGATCAAGTGTGGGCCACCTTACCCCACACTTACCTTGTATTATACAACCCTTTAAAATTAAAATTAAAATTGCAATTTACAAGGATCCTCACCACAAGATTCACTCAAAAGAAAGAAAAAAAAAAAAGTCTATTCTAGGAAAGCAGGGAAATTTCCATTTTGATGAAGATTTCCTCACAAATTTTCTCCACTTTCCTATTTCCCTAAAAAAGAAAATTAGAAATAAGTACCAAATTTAGGAAATTAGGTGGGTATGCATTAAAAAAAATTATAAAATGCACCTAAAATGCTGAAACTCTGCAATTCCTATCATTTTTTTTTTGGATTTTTTTAATTTTTAATTAAATTTTATCAAAACTCTGTTGCGAATCCCTGGCAATGGTGCCAAAAACTTGTTAATGTTTTTCATAAGTGCATGAGCTATTGTGGTATAGTTAATGCAAGTATGGTCGATCCCATAGGGACGTGTTTAAGATTTTGATTTTGAACTTTTTAACAAAATTCAATTATTTAAAATTTAAATTAATTAACAAAAATAAAATAGACTTCATCTTTAGTTTAACAGTGAAATTCTAGAGGCATAATTCTAGAAAGAATAGAAAGAAACAACAACAAAACTTTAACTAAAACTAAAACTAGAAAAAATTAAGAAAATTCTAGTTCCCTATCTTAAGTGCTATCTAATTTCTTCACTTCTAGTATCCCAAACTTTGATCAAACTCCATCAATATATTCAACAAGTCTGGATTAATGATCTGAAAGAGGAATTTGTCAAATCCTTCAAATTTTTAGAGATCTAATCGAATTAAGGAATTTAAGAATTAATGGCTTAGATATGTTTTCAGAACCCAAATTAAAGATTAGGAACAACAATTAAACTAGAATCTATCCTAAGAACATGTTATAAATTTTAATTGAAATTCTGAATTAAAATAGATGAGAAATAAGAGTTTTTTTGTGGGTAAACCAGAACCCTTGATTTGGTTAATTAGGAACAAATAAGATAGTTCCTAGATTAACTATGGAATAACATAAAACATGAATAACCAAAATGGGAATAACATAAAACAAAAATAGTAATAGTAATAGTAATAGGACAGCACATGTAATTTGAAATATTCTAATAAGGGAAAAACTAGAATTTTCTTCCCAAACTTCTTTAAAAAATTTCATAAAACAGAGTTTGCTGAAGGAGATGGAGGAACCGTTGATGGTGCTAGCCTAGGTGGAGGGCTATGGCATTGGGTGATGGGTTCATGCTTGGGCAGTGTTGCAAAGATGTTGGATCATCTGGCCGTCGTCTGGAATAGAGCCAGACGATCTGGGTCTTCTATGCATCGTCCACTGGGCATTGAAGATGATGCATGGAGCAAAGGAGGAGAAGGGAGACTGGAGGAAGTGAAACTGGTGGGCTGGCCGTGAAAGGAGGGGAGAAAGGAATGATTTGGAAAGATGGGTGTCGCACGGCTCTTAAGTGGTGGAGACAAAGTAGAAACAAAGGGTTGAGATCTGGTGGTAGAAAAGAAAAATGACTCGTGCCTAGTTTGGGCGATGAAAATATGGATGGAAGACTAGATGTGATGCCGAGATTGAAGAATAGAGGGAGATGAGATGGTGAACGGTGCTAGATTGGAGCTACACAGAGGTGGTGGGAAATAGAGGAGGTAGAGAGGGGTTTTCATCAGAATACGATTGACAATGGAGATAACTGGGAAGAGATGGGGTTGAGGGAGAAATGACGAGAAGCAGAGATGATGGTGCATCGTTTCTAGGTTGGGCGACCAGTGCTGGTGTGACTATCGGAAGGAATAATATTGCAGTGCTGGGAAAAAGAGAAGACAGGGCTTGTGTAGTGAATGGAGACTGGAAGTAGTTTGAGGAGATGGTGTGGTGAACAAAACAAAAGAAGAGAGGGAGTGGTTGTGAACGTGAGAGAGAAGTGGAAAGAGAAAATCAGAACTGCAAAAGCAAGAAGAAAATAGTGAAGTAAAAAGAATGGAAAGCATAAAATGAGGAGAATGAAGAATGTAAGCAATGGAAACAACCAAAATTGCCAAAACTTTACTTTTTTTTCACTCCCTACAATTCCCCCTCTTTATAAGTTTTTCCCTTCCTAATTCTACACCTCTTTCCTTTAACATTTAGTTTCCTATTAGGAAACTTCCTCCTCTTCCAAATTAGGACTCCTCTTCTATGATAAAACCTTCTTCTTGTAGGAACCCTTTTTTCCCTTGCCTTATTGATCTTCAAACTGATCTACACCGTTGAAATTAAATATGAGTCATCCAACCCTCCTTTAGTTGATTTGCAAGACCAAAGACTAGATTAGAGTCATCTAAACTATACATTAAGAATTCACTTAGCTCAATTGATCATCTGATCGTTAATTTTGACAATTTACGGTTGGATGGTCAATTTGAGTGACTTTTTATATTTTATCCAAAAAATTACCAAATTAATGAGTTAGATGGTCTAATTAAATCTAAACTAGGGGTCTTTTAGCCAAAATTAAACACTTGACATCAACTTTAACATCGTTAGCCAGATATATCCTATAACTAAACTAACTAATCTACTCTACCCTAGTCGTAAACCTAACTAGTTTACCTAATTTCTAACTCTAACAATTAAATGGAGGAATTGATCACTTCACTTAAGAATTTCATGATAGTCAATATACATCCACCACCTCAAAATTGTTGGGGGTGACAATATGATGACACTGTGGACCACCATCATTTTGAATTTTGTGGGACCACATTGAAATGAATGGTTCCCATTTTTACCAAATTGAAGGATAGTGGTGCCCATTGCAATCAGTATATAATCTTCCTCCTTCTCCCTTACATATTCCTGAAATTGGGGTTTAAGCGGACTTTGCATTTCCCTAAAAATTTATTCTTGTTTTTTTGGAGGTAGAGTAATGGTGGGACTTAAACCCTCAGTGTTTTTTATTATGTACCCTATAGTTGGTTGATGTTGAGTCAGTGCATCAACTGACTCTTCTTCCTCTAATTCTTCTAACACAAGTAAGATTTTAGTTGGTCCTACTTTACTATATAGTGTTTGATCAAATAATGTATTTAGGTCCCAATTGGATATGTCTTCTACTTTACAAGGCTCAAATTGAATCTTAGAAAATGTAGGAGGTTCTACTTGGTCTTGTCATTTAGAAATGCCAACTAATGGCTCAATGTCCAAATACTTATTTACTTCATCAATAGAGGTCTCTTCATTGTAATCAGAAAAAGGAGAAAGATATGACTCTAGTGGATATAAGTTAGAGGATTCCATGGATGTTTGGAAACCTTATAGCTCAAAAGGATCATATGATAATTTCATCTTAGTATTAGTAAATATGGGCATCTCATTGGCCTTAATTGGTTCAAGTTCCTTAACACTTTCTATAAATTTAGCATTCATTTGTCTCAACTTATCAATGGATCCTTGAGTTGCTTTCATATATATCCTAAAGGTCTCTTCAAATGATTATTCCCTCTATTGTGGAGGAAATGACTCCTATGGATCATACTGTTTTGGCGTTGGGGTACTGGGAAAGGGTTGAGCAAGTTCGAACCATGATCAATCTCGCTGATATGTTCGATATTTCTAATAAGGTTGATCATTGTGGAACCACGATGGTTCTTCCTAATATTCATGATATTCTTCAGATCATGGTTGGTTATGATGCCTATCCCACGCATTATAGTCTTGATAGTCTATCTAAGGATAATAATGATTGCTAGGTTTGGTAAATGTATTAGGTGCATTCACTTCCTCCTGATAATAGTCATTATAGGTGGAGCTTAATGGCCATGAATTATGGTGGGTTAGAATAGATGTAGGAATTCTCATACGAGGCTGCCAAGATGTCTCGCTAGCCTCCCACCAAAATGCATTTAACCTATCCAATTTACTATCAATACTTTTCATCACAACATCTAATCTATCAAATGTATTGGACAGATCAAGAGTATACCATGTCTCTGTCTCATACATATCCCCATAATATAATGACTTAGGAATGAAAAAGTATAATAGTGGTGGCTTACTTTCCCCTGCTTGGTAGGCCATTGGAATCAACTTTATATACAATGAAAGAAATTATTGTAAACAATAAATGAGTGCTTCTCTCTCTCTCTCTCTCTTTTTTATGTGAAACTAAGGAAAAGCCTAACTATATGATGCAATCTAACTAAATTGGACTCCTAACTCTAAATGATGCACAATCAATCCTTAATGGTATGTTAATGAGCTGAATTGATATTCTTTGTTAATGTGTAGGGTGGTAGCTTTTATACCTAGTTATGACAGCTCCTCCTTTCATCCAAGCTCGACTACTACTTATCAATTAGGTCCTACTAAGAGTGGTTAATACAATTCTCTTGTAAGGATGTGTTTAGAGCTCAACAAATGTTAATGAAAGGTAAGTGAAAATCACTTGGATTTTTGATACCTAGTATAACCACGATGGCTCAAAAGCCACTAGAGTGACGATAGATCTCCTCCTTCTATAAGATTCCTACAAGCTCAAAACCCTAAGTCTTTTGCTACTTGGTTTTAATTTAAGCTTTAAGGGCTAGGATCATGAACATATAAGGAATTGATTTGATTACCTAGGTGGGCCAAGGATCTGGTGATGAAATCTAGTCCTTATCTTATGAGGGTTCCTATGAGGCCCTTACTATCAATGTCTTCCATCCACCATAAAAGCAGTAAACATGTAATGAAGTTACAAAGAAAGGAAACTAATGCCGACCTATATGTTACCTAACAAAGGGTCCACACCTAAATAGACAAGACATTATCACTAGATAGCCTATGCCTCAATTATAGCAGAGCTTAGGCTAACCTTTATTAAATAGGTGTAATCTAATGTAATAACCCTAAATAAGATGCAACAAGTATAATGAATGATCGTAAACTATATGAATTACCCTACCATCCAAAATACAACATAACAACTGAGATTTTCATGGGTCAAAAAGCAAAATTTTCACTATGATACGCAATCACTATGCAAATTTTACCCTAAATGCACCTACATTAGAAAAACAAAAGAGAGCGAGAGTAACGTAATGAAGTTCAAGTGTGGGTCATCATACCCCACACTTGCCTATATTATTACAACCCATTTAAAACAAATAATTGAAATTAAGATTGCAATGGGGCCTCACTGCAAGTTCACTAAAAAATAAATAAATAGAAAACCATAATATAGGAAAGTAAGGAAGTCAAAATTATGTTAATGAAACTTTAGCCCATAGGATGACCACTGCTCCTTTTGTCAATTCCCCTTCCACAAAAAGAAAAAGAAAAAGAGATCTATCAATTTTTGAAGAATTACCAAAATATGCATATATGATGTAATAACCGTAATCTAATGCAACCAAAAACTATGACTATAGATAAGCAATCTAAACTAGAATCGAACCACAAATCCATTGTGATTCTCCTGCAAAGGTGCCAAAAACATGGTGTAGCTTTAATACAAGCACACAAATTATTGTAGTAATTGTACATGTGAGGTTGATCAAACGAGGAATCCCACGATTTTGTATGTTGGTTGAGTCTTGCTTAAAACACTTCTCCTAGCCAAAGAGAAATTGAATTTGATCTAAACTAAGAATGTAAATTACATGAAATAGAAACATGCATGGAACTAGAAACTACAACTAAGCAAACCTCTTAAAAATAACACTTTCAAAAAATAAAACTTAGGAACTAACTAAAACTAATCTAACATGCATATAGCTTAAGCAACAATGAACTAAACTAACCAATCAAAGCATTCAAAACTAACCTCAAAAGTGTGTGCATGAACATATGGAAAGTGTGCATAAAACATGATAACTTATTGAATTGAAATTTATATGAGAATGGTGTACATATTACATAAACATAGAAATAAAGTGCACCCTCTTCAAATCCATAAAATCATCTCAAATTCCAATCCAACATCCACTATGCAATAAGTAGCATACGTGTGGATCTAGGAGAGAACCAAAGGAAAAGAGAGTGAAAAGATGAGAAGGAAAGTAACAGAAGAGCAAGAAAAGATAAGCAATGGAAAGGCTTGGAAATAAAGGACTTTAAGGAATTAGGAGCTTGATCCAAAGGCTATTATCTCATGGCTATCACTACAAGAGATTAATGGTCCTTGGACACAAGGATCTTAAGCACAGAATTAAAAGAAACCAACAAGGGAAATTAAGTAATAAAAAAAAAATGCATGGAGCAAAGATGGATAGCTAAGCAATAAGAGATGAAAAGAAGCATGAAAATCAACCTAAAATTAGAAGACATACAGAGAAGGAGTGGAAAATGTTTAATGGAGACACGAAAGGTAGGATATAGCTGTGGAAAACTAGGCTCCAAGGTGGGTGGCATGATTCTCCTTATGAGGGAGATGTGGATGCCCTGGATGCTTGTAGAGGTTCTTCTAAAAAGATTATATGTGATTAAGATAAGTAGGTAAAGAAAAGAAATTGAACTAGGAGTCTACGATAGGAAAGTAATTGGATTAGAAGTTGAGTGGGAAAGGAGATTTGTGGGTGGGAAGGATGGAATTAGAAGGGGGGAGGTCACTTTTCAAGGAAGGTTGCGTGGAACACCTTCCCTTGTAATTCACATGGAAGAGAAAGGTGGAAAAAGAGAGGGAAAGATGGAGAGATAGAATTCAAGGACTAATCTCCTATTGGTCCACTTAGTATGATATCTTACCATGCTGATTATCACCTAAATTCCTTTCTAATTATACCTCAAAAATCATATTTTTAGTATAGATAATTGCTTGAGTTTCTCCTCCAATCATGCGACTTCATGTAACTTGGCTTGTTTAGCTTATTTAGCTCACTTTGATGGCCCATTGCTTGGTGGCTTGAGTGACTTAGTCTCTTAGCTTCAAGGCTTTAATGGCTTGGCTTGCTTAGGTTTACTTGATAAACTAGGAAACTTGCATGCATGGCACCAATTATTATGCAAAGGTGGTAGAATTGCATGGCTTAGCATAGGTCTTTGGCCCTCCTTTGATCTTGATCTTCAAATCTTATCTTTCTTGATCTCAGCTAATGGCTCATCTTCTCAACACCTGCAAAAGAGTAAAAATCCTAAATAAAAAATTATGATTATTCACAAACTTACTCTATATTAGCTACTAAACCTGCCAAATATCAAAATTTTGAATTATTAGGTTAGAAATGCATGCGTTATGAATTATGAGAAAAATCTTAGAATAATGCCTATAATTTATAACACATGAACAATTGATTAGGTACTTTTTTAAACAAAATTGAACACTTATCCCATAGCCTCAAATCTAGAATAAGAATAGGAATTTAAATCTTCTCAGGGAGCATAAGGCTGCCTTAGGTTGGACCATGGACATTAAAGGGTTTAACGTTACTGTGTGTATGTAGAGGATTCACCTAAAAGAAAATGTTAAACCATCGAAGGAAACACAAAGGAGACTAAAGCCTAATTGAAAGAGGTTCTGTGAGATGAAGTGCTTAAACTCCTAGATGTTGGTGATATTTACCCTATATCTAACAGTACTTAGGTCAGCCCAGTTAAAGTTGTCCCCAAGAAGTCGGGAGCCATAATAATCCGAAATGGGGACAACAAGTTAGTCCCCACTTGCTTGACCACCAGATGTAGAGCTTGTGTAGAGTACTGAAAATTGAACTCTATCAAGAGGAAAGACCACTTTCCTCTTTCATTCATTAACCAAATGATGGAAAAGTTAGCCGGTCATGGTTATTATTTCTTTTTTGATGGTTATTCTGGCTATGACCAAATCCCCATACCACTTAAAGACCAAGAGAAGACTACTTCACCTACTCTTTTAGGACCTTTGCCTTTTCAAAGGAGTATTTAAGCATATTTTTTGATATAGTGGAGTGGTTCTTAGAGGTGTTTATGGATGGTTTCTCAGTATTTGGTTCTTCATTTGATGAATTCCTACACCATTTAAAACTTTTCCTTATTAGGTGTGGAAAAAAATTAGTGTTAAACTGGGAAAAAGGTCATTTCATGGTTCAACATGGCATTGTTCTAAGCCACATCAAATCACACAATGGCATACAAATACACAAAGCCAAAGTAGATTTAATCTCTAAACTTCCTCTCCAAGGACGATTAAGGAAAAGTGCTCATTTTTAGGCCATCCTAGTTTTTATAGATAATTCATCAAGGACTTTAGTAAAATTGCTAAACCGTTATTTAATTTACTTACCAAGGAGGCAACCTTTGACTTTGATAAAAATTATATGAAAGCATTTGAGCACCTAAAGGCTGAATTAACTTTTTCACCTATTATTTGATTACCAGATTAGAGTACATCATTTGAAATAATGTGTGATGCTTCAGACTATCCAATCCAATCTATGATGGGATAGTGCATTGATGAACTTCCCCATGTGATATATTATGCTAACAAGACCCTCAATGATGCCCAACTCAATTATTCCACTATAGAAAAAGAGTTTTTGGTAGTTGTATTGCCATTGGATAAGTTGACATCTTACTTGTTAGGATTTAAGGTCATTGTCTATTTAGACCATGCAACATTAAAATACCTTCTTTTAAAGAAGGATTCTAAACCTAGGCTGATCTGATATATACTATTGTTATGGGAGTTTAATTTGGAAACTTAGATGAGAAAGGTTCCAAAAATGTTGTAGTAGACCATCTATCCAAGTTAATTATGGAGTCTACTAGTGAGAATGTGCCTCTAACAGAAGCATTTCTTGATGAACAAATGTTGCACATTTCTCAATTACCTTGGTATCCAAATATAGTCAATTATCTTATCACAGGTCAAATGCCTAATCATTGGTCTACACAATATAGGAAAAGGTTTATTACTAAGGTCAAACACTTTACATGGGATGATCCATACTTGTTCAAGTATTATCCATATCAGGTCATTAGTAGATGCATACCAAATAATGAACAATACAAAATCATTTTCTTTTATCATGACCATGTATTGCAGGGCCATTTCAATTCCAAAAACAAAACCATAAAGATTTTGCAGTGTGATTTTTATTGGCCTACCACTTTTAGGGATTCTCATGCTTAGTACATAGATGTACCAGATGTCAATAGTAAGGGAGCATAGGAAAAGGAAATATGATGCTCTTAAACCCCATTCTTATCATTGAGCCTTTTGATGTTTGAGGCATTGATTTTATGGGACCTTTTCCCAAACTCCTTTGGTTATTTGTACATCCTTGTGGGAGTGGACTATATTTCCAAATGGATAGAAGTTGTACCATGTAAGACCAATGACCATAGGCTGGTTGTTAAGTTTTTATAGGAAAATAGATTTGCATGCTTTGGTACCCCAAGGGCCATAATTAGTGATGGTGGAAAACACATTTGTAATAGAGTGTTTGAGAAGTTAATGAAGAAATATGGTGTTACCATAGGATTGTTACCCCTTATCATCCTCGGACTGGTGGACATGTAGAAGTGTCAAATAGGGAGATAAAGCGACTCTTAGAAAAGATAATTAATTGTAATAGGAACAATTGGTCTTTGAAACTTAGAGATGCTCTATGAGCCTACAGACGACATACAAGACCCCTATAGGCATGTTGCCCTACTTCTTGGTATATGTAAAGGCCTACTACCCACAAGTAGAACTTGAGCATAATGCATATTGGGCCATTAAAAAGCTTAATTTTGAATTCGATACTATTGGAACCCACAGAAAAATCCAACTCATTGAGTTGGATAAATTAAGGAAAAATGCATATGAGTCAGCCAAGACATACAAAGACTACATAAAAAGCCATCATGATAGACACATTTTGCAAAGTCTTTCACAAAAGGATAGAAGGTCCTCTTATATAATTCTAGATTGCATCTATTCCCTAAAAAGCATCGATCTCAATGGACTAGAACCTAAATAGTACATCATTTTATCCTCAAGGGGCCATTGAGATAGAAAAGGATGGAGAGATTTTCAAAGTAAATGGGCAAGGGTTGAAACCCTAGTTAGAGTTGGTAAACACTAAAGTAGAAGAAACCTTGCTAGAGTAATCTACCAGGACCCACCTTAGCATATCCCATGACACCTGCATCTTTCATGAGTCCAACATTCATCACTATCATTCATCATTGCATAGTATTGTATGTCTGGTTGAAGACGTTAAACTTAGCACTTACTGGGAGGTAATCTAGGAGTTTTCTTTAGAATCTCATTGTTCTACATTACCCATTTATCATATATAGGGACCTATGTTTCAAACATTGGGGACAATGTTTAGTTCAGGTTGGAGGGTATAGATATGCATGAGATTTCTGAATTTTCTTGTATTTTTTAATATAAAATATTTTATAAGTTTTTAAGGTCAAAGTTCCCTTGCCATGTTGAGAATTGGATTTTTCAAAGCTTAGTATTTCTCCTACTTTACTTCTTAATAGAAATACATATGGTTAATTCTACATTTTATTCATGTCCTAAAGTATTTTTTGAAAGTTAAATCTTAGAACACACTTACATATAGTACATAATCTTGACTAATAGATAGTTATGACTTAAAGACCTTGAGGAAAATCAGTGGAGACTTATATACCCAGTGAGTATTAGAGACTATTATCTTTTTGAGAGTTATATCTAATTCCATATTTTCTTCAGCACACATAAATTAGAAATATTCTAGTTTCTATGTTTTGGTCAATTCCCAAGAATTAGAATAGGAGTACTAACTTTGTTTCCTAAATATTTATTGAATTTGACAAGTTTTGAGAAACTTAGGAAATGATACAGGCCATCCTTGCTTTAGCCTAAAGACACAAATCCTACAATGTATATAATACCACTAGTTAGACCCTTTGAGCCTCTTGGTAAGCTTTTTCTTTTCAAAACCTCATTTACCTTAACCCAAAAACCTAATTAAAATAGCCATTACCTATCTTTCAAAATTTAGTATAGATGATAGAAAAAGGGAAAATGTCTAAGAAGTGAGAAATATCAAAAGTGTTATAAGGAGAAAGTCTCTCAGAAATCCAAAGAAAGTTAAAAAGAAAAAGAATTATTGAAAATAGAAGAAAAGATGGGAAAAGAAGAGAAACGAAAAATAGAAAGGACATTCACTTCAGTGCAATCAAAAGTAAAGTTGTCCACCATTCAATTGAAGATCTCTACTCATATTTGAAAATATGAATCCATTTACCCTTTCTTTCAAAACCTATCCCAAGCCTACATTTCATCCTATCTATAGACTTATTAATCTTAAGGTGGAAGATGGCCTTAATAAGGATATAAATATGAAGGAATGAACGTGAAATATTTCTACTAGTCTTAGTAATGGCGTCATTCATTGAGATCATAAGCCTTTGTCTTACTTGTGCTCATAAAATTATGTCAACCATTAGTATCTTTTGATCTGGTCACATATTAAGAGAATTTTGTTTGACCCCTTTTCCCTAAGAGCTTTGTTTCTAAGTATATAACTGTGAGAATTTGAGTCAAGACAATATTCCAATGGAGTATAACATATCTATTTAGAAGGATAGATTATGTAGTTTATACACATACTGCATTCTGAGATATAACTATAATAAAATGGCTTTGGCATATGAGTAACTTGTAGAATTTTCCATTCATCTTTATTAAGTTGTTAAAGCTAGTAGAGTGCTAATGACAATAATTCTCTAAGATAAAATAAAGGACATGGCTATATTGAATTTGGTGGGTATATTCACTACAAACCCTCACGAGACTTAACTCATCCACTATGGGGAACTAAGGGACGTAAGGGCATATTGCATATACTAAATGCAACCATGAGTACCTGCGAAAATGACAGCCATTTTGTTTTCATGATTTTTCACATGTTTTACTCGGGTTTAACAAAATACAAGTTGAGGGTGTGATAAGTGTTTAATTTTGTATAAAAAGTACCCAATTAGTAAATGTATTATAAATTATAGCCATTATTCTAGAATTTTTTTGAAATTTCATAACGCATGCATTTCTAACCTAATATTCAAATGTTTGATGCTTGGCAGGTTCAAGAGCTAATCCATAGTAAATATGTGAATTTTTTAATATTTAAGGTGTTGAGAAGATGATTTTATGGTCGAGATCAAGTAAGATGTGATTCAAAAATAAAGATCAAAAGATTAAGCCAAGGTCCATATTTCAAACATTTTCAAGGTTTATTCAAGGTTCGTGATCATCCTAGGGCAAGTTAAAAAGCAAAATGGAAAGACTAAAAGTCACTAAAATGGGCTCATGCATAATTCTTGCATTTGCACCACCTTTGCATGGGATCCATACACGCCACCTAAGTCATTTAAGCCATTATAGAGGGTGACAAGCACCTAAGCCACTCAAGCCATCAAAGTGAGCTATGAAACCACTTAAGCTAATGCCAAATGGAGTCACACTACTGGAGGAGACCTTTTAAGCAATATCCATGCTAAAATTGGATTTTTTAAGGGATACATAGCAAGAAATTATGGAGATTAGTATATGGAAAGATAGCATGCAATGTGGACCAATAGGAGAAGAGTCCATTCTACATCCTTCTTTTTCTTTCGATACTTCCATTTCTTTCCACTTACCAAATAAGCATTCCACGTGAAATACCTTAGGTGGTGGCACCTCCTAAAAAGGTGGGGCCTCCCACCATCCCAAATTCTTTAGGGTTGCAATGAATTCATCCCATCTTGGATGCTCACTATCTCTAATGCCAGTTCCCACGTTCTAAATCTAACTTATAGCTTCCATACTTATCCCTATTTTGAAGTCATAGCCTATCTCATTCTTTCCCTAAGTGAATCACTTTCTAAACCTATGCAATACATGAATTCCACATCAAACCCTTGGGGGCATTCCATAATTTTTTGCATTTAAAAGGGCCCGTAATGGTTTTTCACTTTTAAAGTATAGTTGTCCAATTCATAACATTGATTGCATATCATACTTTTGATTTTAACCTTAGGATCACAAAACAAATAAAACTCTCCTTAGGGCATTAATGTAGGAATCATGTTTGAGAAGGGAAAGTGGCTACCTTCTAAAAAAGTGGCACCTCCCACCTTCCCTAAAACCCTAATATTCTAGCATGTTCTTCCCTTGGTGCTTCACTCCTCCACGCCTCATTTTTCATTTCCTTCCTTCTGATTACTTAGTTCTATTGATCTAGTTCATTTCTTCTTCTTTCGTTCCTTGCCTTTTTTTCTTCTTAGCTTAATGCTTTTAGTACTTGTTTTTTTTTTTTTTTTTTTTTCCTTAGTTATTTGTTTCTTGTTCAAGCCTTAGATCCTTGTATTTAAGACTAGCTAAGAGACTGCAGACCTTGGATCAAGTTATTTGGTCTTCAAATTCCTTGATTTCCATAGCTCCATTCCATTTTCTTTTCCTCTCTTTTTTCTTGATTCCCTTTAGGTTCATCTGTATACATCTCTAGGATACTGTATTACTTGAAATTGAAGTCAGTAATTTGTATTCGAATGATAAGAAGTAAGAGATGATTTTCTTTATAAGCTTCCAATGTTCATGCAGACTTTCTATAAGAATTTTAATTCAAAATAGTTCCATACTCGGTGCAAAATTTTCCTTGTTATTTCTATGAAATTTAGTCCAATGAATATCATGTTCTAGGCTTAATTTCCATGTGCCATTGCATTATATCTTCCATGTACACCATCATATATTAGAAGCAATTTAGTTGCACACACATCACATTCAAGAACCACACGCACACCTCATGGGTCATGTGCATGGCCTTGAAGGGGATATCATTAGATTAATTGCTTGTTTCAATGTTATTTCTCCCCTAGGTTTTATTTCATGCACACATCAATGTCCATTATAGGTTCCCATATTTCGTTCTTGTATCATGCATACCTTACATTCTTTCCAATTTTCATGTGCACAATTCCTTGGTCAATGCACACCACTTTGTTTTAATTTTGCATGTTTTGTAGATAAGTTTAGGTTTAGTTGATCATTGCCTAAGTTTAACCCACATTAGATTAGTTTGAATAAGTTTCCATGTTTAGTTCTTAGAAATTTTTCATTTAGTTCATGTTTATAATTTTATACATGTTTCCCATTTTCCAATTGCTTACTTTCCTAATTAAATCAAAACCATCTCTATTTCGCTAAAGATAAGTAATTTAAATAAGATCCAATCAATTACATGAGATTCCTCATGGGATAGACCTCTCTCATGTGCAAATTACTATATTGATTCATGCTCTTGTGAGTAATTTTGAAACATACACCAAAGAATAGATATCTGTTTCCTTATATTAACAATTTAATTAACTAGGTACAGTGGGCCAAGGTATTCCCCAAGGCTTATTTGACATATATATATATATATATATAGAGAGAGAGAGAGAGAGAGAGAGAGAGAGAGGTCCATCAATGGTCTAGTTTTTCTAATCATGTGTGACAAACTTCACCCTAATAGACATTGACATAATCTACCAAGTAGATGCTTTAGCTGTTGATAGTAGGACCATTGCATGAGTGACTGTCCAATGAAAAGGGAGAGTTCTTACCATCACTAGAGATCAAACCCGTACCTCCAATGTCATAGTGGAAGGATTTCTCTTGATATTTGATAGGCATTCTTGTATTTTGATTGACCTAGGTGCTATGCATTCATTTATATCTAGCGATGTTTCCTCTAGCATCGACATTACTACACAGAGACTGGAATTTTGCTTAGTGGTCAGCAGCACACTAGTGGGTGATTATGTGATTTAATAGGAGTTTTTATAGGACATACCCATTTTTATTTCTTGGAGGAGACTACCAATCTAATCATCCTAAGAACAAATGACTTTGAAGTCATCTTGGTCATGGATTGGTTCACATAACATGGATGCTAGTGGATAGCAAGAGGAAGTGTGTGACCCTTTGTGGCCTAGATACAAAGACTATTGTGTTTCAGGGTTTGTTTGACACATCTAGTGATAGGATTATCTTTTCTATTCAAGCTACTCACCTGGTGACTCATGGATGACATGCATATTTTTCTTGTGTAGTGGTTCAAAAGAAGGAATCTAGACCCCAAGTTGAGGAGATACAGGTTTTGTAAGATTTCTAGGATGTGTTTCTGTACGAGTTTCCTGATATTTCTCTAAGGTGTGGGATGGAGTTCATGATTGAGCTATTACCTAAAGTAGATCCAATCTCAAAGGCTTCATACTGCATGGCCCCTAAAAGGTTGAAGAAGTTTAAGATTTAGCTACAGAGCTGTTGGATTAGGAGTTTATATGTCCAAGTGTTTTACCATGAGAAACCTTAGTTTTGATTGTTAAGAAGAAGGATGGTTCCCCACTTTTGTGTATCAACTACAATTAGTCAAATGGAATTACACTGAAGAACAATATGCCTTGCCTCGTGTCGTCAAATTATTTGACTAGTTATAGTTGATCAAGTTATTTTCCAAGGTTGATCTAATAAAGAATAGAGAGAGAGAGAGAGAGAGAGAGAGAGAGAGAGAGAGAGAGAGAGAGAGAGAGAGAGAGAGAGAGAGAGAGAGAGAGAGAGAGAGAGAGAGAGAGAGAGAGAGAGAGAGAGAGAGAGAGAGGGGTCCAATAACAATCTAGTTTTTTTTACTATGTGGGACTAGCACAGGAGAAGGAAATTTGCAGTGAGGAAGACTTTTGCACAACCTATGAAGCTAACATTTGGCCAATTTAGGAAGAGGGAGGAAGATCATGACAAGTGTTAGACTTATCAGCATACCCACCGTAGCAGACATTGCCATACTAGAGCAAGTAGATGCTTTAGCTATGGATAGTAGCGCCATCGCATTAGAGACAGTCTGTGGGAAAGAAGAGATCTCCCTCCACATCAAGATGTTGTCCCCAAGTGTCTAGGAAGATCTTTTACCATCACCAAAGATTAAACCTGTACCTCCAATGCCATAGTGGAATGAGCTCTATTAATATTTGATAAGAATGCTCCTATTTGATTAACTAGGTGCTACCGATTCATTTATATATAGTGACTTTGCCTCTAACATCGACATTACTATCCATAGACTGGGATCTTGCTTAGAGTGCAACACACCAGTGGGTGATTCTATGATTTTCGCAGGAGTTTGTAGAGGACATACCCATTGTTATTTCATATTGGAGACTGACAATCTAATCATCCTAGAGACTAATGACTTTGAAGTCATCTTGGGCATGGATTGGTAGGCAGAACATACCATGTGACTCTTTGGCAGCCCATACATGGAGACTTTTGTGTTTCAGGGATGACTTGACATATCTAGTGTTAGGATCATCTCTTCTATTTAGGGAACTCATGGACGTCAGGAATATTTTTCTTGTGTAATGGTTCAGGAGAAGTAGTCTTAACCTTAAGTTGAGGAGATAGAGGTTGTGTAGGATTTCTAAGAAGTGTTTCCAAAGGAGTTGATTGGAGTAGCTCCCATCTTAAAGGATCCGTACCACATGGCCCATGTAGGGTTGAAGAAGCTGAAGGAGCTATTGAATAGGGGATTTATACGCTCAAATGTTTCACCATGAGGAGCCCTAGTTCTATTTGTGAAGAAGAAGGATGGTTTGTTACGGTTGTGTATCAACTACAAGCCGTTGAATGGGGTTATAGTGAAAAACAAATATACATTGCCTTGTCACAACAACATAGTTGAAAAAGATGTTCTCCAAGGTTGATCTAACATAGAGATAAAGAGTTGGGGAGAGAGAGAGGGGTCCAACTGTAGTCTAGATTTTCTAAACATGTGCAAACAACATAGGTGAAGGAAGTTTGCAGTGTGGAAAACTTGTGCATAGACTATGAAATTGACATTTGGCTAGTTTAGGAAGAGGAAGGAAGATCTTGGCAAGGGCCTAACTTGTCAACATATCCAGAGTGGTAAATGTAGCCACACTAGAGCAAGTACATGCTTTAGTTGTGGACTGTAAGGACAGAGCATGAGAGATTGCCCACAAAAAAGAAGAGATGTGCCTCCTCATCAAGGTGTAGTCCCCAGGTGCTAAGGGAGAGTTTTTACCATCACCAAAGATTAGACCCATACCTTCATTGCCATAGTGGAAGATACTCTCTTGAAATTTGATAAGCAAGATAGTATTTTGATTCACCTATGTGCTACACATTCATTTATATCCAATGACTTTGCCTCCATCATCAACATCACTACACATAGACTGGGATTTTACTTAGAGACCAACACACTAGTGGGTGATTTTATGATTTCATAAGAACTTTTATAGGATGTACCCATTGTTATTTTGTTAGGAGACTACAATCTAATCATCCTAGAGATGAATGACTTTGAAGTCATCTTGGGCATGGATTGGTTGGCAGAACATGGATACTAGTGGATTGTAGGAGGAAGCATGTAATCCTTTGTGGCCTACACATGGAGACTATTGTGTTTCAGGGTTAGGATCCTCTCTTTGATTCAAGCAACTTGCTTGGTTACTCATAGATGACAAGCATACTTTGCTAGAATAATTGTTTAGGAGGAGTCTAGACCCTAGGTTGAGGAGATAGAAGTTGTTTGAGATTTGCAAGATATGCTTCCCAAGAAGTTTCTTAGTGTACCTTTTAGGTGTGAGATGGAGTTCATGATTGAACTATTACCTAGAGTAGCTCCAATTTCAAAGACTTCATATTGCATGGCCTTTGTAGGGGTGAAGAATTTTAAGATTCGGCTATGGGAGATGTTGGATGAGTGGTTTATATGTCCAAGTGTTTCGCCATTAGAAGCCTCAATTCAATTTGTGAAGAAGAAAGATGGTTCCCTATGGTTGTTAATAACTAAAGTCTGTTGAATGGGGTTAAAGTGAAGAACAAATATATGTTGCCTCATATCAATGAATTATTTGACCAGTTACAGTCGACCATCGTGTTCTCCAAGGTTGATCTAATAGAGAGAGAGAGAGAGAGAGAGAGAGAGAGAGAGAGAGAGAGAGAGAGAGAGAGAGAGAGAGAGAGAGAGAGAGAGAGAGAGAGAGAGAGAGAGAAGGGCCTCCAACAAATATATGTGGGACTAGCACAGGAGAAGGAAGGTTTTAGTAAGGAAGACTTTTGCACAACCTACAAGTTGACATTTAACCAATTTAGGAATAGGGAGGAAGATCATGGCAAGTGCCAAACATGTTAACATAGCCACCTTAGCAGACATGGCCATACTCATTGAGTATCCAAATTTTGTTAGAAAGTACCCAATTAGTTACCCATTTGTTATAACTCATAGTATAAAATCAAGGGTTTGGCTAAAAATTATAACATATGAATTTTCTAACTTAATGACTCTAAAGTTTGATAATATTTAGGCTCACAGGCTAATTTGGAGTAAGTATGTGGAACAATCATAATTTTTAGGATTTAATTAGAGATTTTGATCTTTTGTAGGTGATGGGATGGTAACCCAATGGCTGAGGTTGATCAAGATAGAAATTAAAGAATTTATTAGCTTTCCTAGTCTAAATAGGAAACCTAAGGAAGCCAAGGTCTATATCCAAAGTGTGATCAAGGATCAAGATCATCTAAGCAAGCAAAAATGTAGTTGAAGAAGCTAAAGTTGCTTAAAATGAGCCCATGCAAAAGCCATGTATTTCCACCACCTTTCAATGGGAGCAATTCAAAGCCACCTAAGCCACATAAGCCATGATAAAAGGTGACAATCCAAGGAGCAAGCCAAGCAATTAAAGCCAAGAGTGTGAACCATAAAGCCAAGCAAATGAGCCCTCAAAGCATGCCATCATTTCCACTTTAAGCCAAGTTACATGGAGTAATGCTATTGGTGGAGCATTTCACTTAATTATCATTAGCTGAAAAGTGGGTTTTTAAGAGGATGATTAAGAGATATTTGGGCTTAAAGTCTAGACAAATAAGCATGCATGTAGTCCAATAGGAAACACCCACCTTATTTTTCCTTTTTCCATGTTTTTTTCTACCATTTTCTCTCCTTACACCTCACCATACAATGCATGCCATGAATTTTTTCAATGGGGAAATGCACCTTCCTAAGATGGTGTTGCCTCCCACCATCCAAAAATCGCTCCTAACTACCTAAAGTGCCACCTAGCCAACCAAACACTCACCATCCAATTTTCACCTCTTCCTTCTTATCTCTTTCTCAATTTCCCTCTTTCTTGGTCCTTATCTCCCTCTCTTTCTAATTCTCTACTCCCTCTACAATTTACACAAAGTGGAAGATGCACCACCCTAAAAGGTAGGCCCTGCCACTTGGTTGGAACATTCTCCCCATCTTAGGTCTCCTCTTAATGTTCTAGATTGTCCAATCCCTCCATGCCACCTAACTTTTTAATCTCATATCCCCTAGGGTTCCCTTTTGAAGCAGCCAACCTATATAAAACTCTCAAGGAGTTTCATGTGAAACAACAATGGAGAAGGGGAGAACACCCCTTCCTAATAAGGTGGGTCTCCACCCTTGCCTCCTTCCTAAGATCTCCAACACACCCCACTTTTTTAAATCCCTCTTCTCCAACCATTCCATGCCTCTTTTCTTTGGTGTTTTCTCTCCTTGTAGCATTTACAATTTTAAGTATTAGGAAAATTTTGATATATAAGGCAAGGAAGATAGAGAGTGCTCAAAACACACTCTCCCCCCTCTTTATTCTCTCTCCCTCTGTAATGACTCCAATTTTGTAATATTGAAATTCCAAATTTAGCAATGAAAAGTTCAGTTTTTAAAGAAAAGGGCATTTTGGTCATTTCACTATTCACCTTGACTGAACCCAGAAATTTGGTCCTAAAAATGGTTCCATTAGATGCTTCTCGGAAAAAGGAATCCAACAAGACCAAAATCACCCAAAACGAAGTTAAAATGAGCAAGATATGGCCCTTTGAAGTTCAGGGGCAAAACTATAAATTTTACAAAAACGGTTTAACCTGCAAAACACAGGGGCCCGTTTTGATACAGGCACCCCTTCATCTTCAACCTCTAGAGTGATCTAGAATGGTGGTGATTGGAGGAGAAATCACTGCCATTTTAGAGGTTTCTCCACCGCGCGTCTGTAGACGCGCCCGTTGAGGCACACTCCACAGATGAGCAGTGCGCTAGCGCTGTGGGTTTTTTTCGTTCCTTAAGGAAGCCAGGGCGCACGACGCAGTCGCGCAGCACCCTAGCATTCCGTTTTTTTTCATTCTTAAGACTGTATGTACATACGACACTAAAATGCTTATAACTTGAGATCTAGAGCTCCGATTGAGGCGCCGCAAAAGGCATTGTGTCCGTGTCAATGACGCGGACACATCTAAACTATAAAATCCTTGATCAAGGCCCAATCAAAGGTGGGAATGACCTTTAGAATAGGATGGTGCCGCGTGGCCATTAGAACATTGGAAAACTGAGGATACCAAGGCCCAATTAGGACCTTAGGACACCCATAGGCATAGGGATGGACCCCTAATACCTAAGTAATACGACCAATTACTCGAAAACCCATAAAAGATAGGCCAAACTAACCTTGATTCCCCAAACCATGATCAGGAGCGTTCGAGGACAAAAGGGTTAGCGCAACCTAGCCAGGTAGGTGCTCTATCACTATTAGATTCTTTTAAAAGATCTATTATTGTTTTGAGAACATATGTCATAAGTATATGACTTGTTTAGCATGACTTGATTCAGCATGCATGTGATAAACATTTTGTACATAGACATGTTTCATAAATGATTACATATACATTATGCACATATATGTTTTGCAAACAAGTGCATACATTGCATGATTTAAGTACTTGCAAAGATTGCATGTCCTTAAGGGTTGCCAAAAGACGCTGGAGTGCCGAGGGTCAGGCAGTTGTGAGGGACCCAAAGAGGACTGGTTTTGAACAGAGGTTTTTAGCTTATTTGATCGTACATGATTTGGGCTAGTAAGCTCGTGGGTGCTATGCCGAGGGGTGTGGGTTGGCCACCCAGCCTCTACCACTATTAGGTGGATAGGTACCACGCCCAAAAAGGGCATGTCCCTGCTTCGACTGATGTGGTACAAGGGCCTACCACTGGAGTCACGGCACTGGGTCGAAGTGTCATATGCCCCGTGGAGGTATATGATCCTGTGTCCCTAGGTACCCGGGGACCACACGGCGGTGAGGTCGTGGGCATAGTGGGACCCTATGGTTTCATGGATTTATGTGCATTGCATATGGCATGATATGAGGTTGGTCGACCATACCATACTAGAGATCCATGAGTTGGATTCCATGAAGCATCTTATGCATATCATGATGTTATGATATATATGTATATAATACTTTCGATTTTGGATTGTTAGTATTTCAGTTTAATAATGGATTTTAATAACGATGTTGAACTTGAGTATTCAGACATGCACCTGTTTTGAATGAGCATATAATTTAAAAATATCTCATGCATTATAAAACTAGTAGTGATAGGCTCTTACTGAGTATAGTATATACTCACCCAATCCTTAACATTTTTCAGATACCAAGTAAATACTTAAAGGCAAGGAACGCTTGTGCTAGGAAGACACACAGACTAAGTACAAGTGAGTAAACCCCTACCTTATCTTTCAATGTTACTTGATTGTAGTTACTCTCTAATAGCTGGGGCTGTGACTAACACTTTCTTGGGAATAATATTGATTCAAAAACTTTGCCATGGCTAAATAATTTGAGAATGTGTATTTGACACTCGGGGTTTTTATGAAAGATTGTCTTCCAAAAGTAAAAGATTTTCATGCATCTCATACTTATAAAACAAGAGATCTTGCCTTTATACCAAAATTGCATCATATAAAAAACTTGGGTCATGACACCCTCTCACATGAATAGTCACGCACTCCGGTGTTGGATTTCTCTACCCTTTGAACAGCTGGGAATGAGGTAGGATTACTCCACCCTTCTCTTTGCATTAAATTTTAAGGCTTATTAACTTGTAAACACCGAAAAACGAAGTGAACATGTAGTTTTTGTAAAAATTCATGCTTTACTATTTTTCACTAAAAAATTTGATGAGACAATCTAGATTAAGATCCAGACCGTTCATATTAAGTATGATGAGGAGAGGAAAGGACCCATGAAATTTCGTGACGATCAGACGGCTAGGGAGCCCAAAAAACCCAGAAAATAAAATTGTATTATTCGAGTTTTTGAAAATGAGACAAAAATCATGAAAAAAGAATAGATTTAGGTGGAATTTGTGAAAATGGAGGTGAAAATGAAATGTACGAGAAAAACTGGACTCAGAGATGCAAAAATCACAAAAAAAAATGAGCACCTAGGGTCGCCGGCAACGGCAAACCAGTCTAATCGTCGTCTCTGGCAACGGTGAACGGAACAGGAAGAAAATGTAGGGCACGTAGTGCGCCACACGGTGCGACTAGAATGCTCCACGCATGCGACGTACTGCGCTCCAAATGCGCGATGTTTCAGCCCCACGTGCAGAGCGCGTCCATAGACGTGCGCACCACCCACGCGGGTTCCTGACGCGCAACACATTCACAGATGTGCCCGCCACCCACATGTGGATGGCACGCGCCGTATAACAGGCCCATTTTCTTATTTTTGAGGGTTTTAACCCTTTATTCATTAAAAACATGATTTTAGGAGCTACAAAGGTCTAAATCACGATCCAAAAGAGGCGTTGTGATCGTCTCAAAAAGGCAGACCTAGATTTATGACAAAAATCTAGTTTGGAGCAGATTTTCAATAGCCAAACTACTAAGCACTATTCAATGATTTATATTAAGTCATTAATGGATGATCAGGCTTTAGATTTTGGTTATATGCGTTAACCATGACATGATTTATGGCGTGACAGGTACATCAGGGTGTACACCTCGATATTGTTACGCATTTGGTTAGGATATTGAGATATTGAGGTAGGTGATTTCATTCACAATTTTTCCATGATTCTCAAATGGTGATTTGGTGATTTGAGTTTTTGAGGCATGTGATTTATGCCTTACCATATGCATGAGATTGATTTCAACATGTAGCTTCTCATGTGCGTGCTATCTTTCTGGTGGTTATTGGATGCACTGTTCTTGATATCTTTTGTGATATTCACTTGATTGTTGGTCTTCTTGACATGTTGGAGTCACTCTAACTTGAGACTATTGATTCTGTGGTAGGATGCATTTCTTCACCCTGTGAGTGCCTGAGTGCCTGTGAGGGTGAAAGCAAGCATGCAATGCGACTTTTCGTGAGTGCCTGAGTGCCCATGAGGGTGAAAGGGTGAAAGCAAAAGTGGAATGCACCGTTTCGCGAGTGCCTGAGTGCCCGTGAGGTTGGAAGGGTGAAAGGGTGAAAGCGGATGGTACAAAGAGCTAACCCCACATTGTCGTGAGTGTACTTAAGACACTCATAAGGCTTGACTGTGTATGATGTTTGATACTTTTGATATGCATTCACGTGTTTTTAGATTTTCTCGGATTGTGCATGTCCTGAGATCATGGTTGATGATATCTTATTTGTTTCATGGACTTGGTATGTCCTTCATCGTGTGATTTAAGGCTTTATATATATATATATATATGTTTGATCCTCTTACGATCTTATGCCTTGCACCATGTGATTTGTTTTTACTGAGTTTAGTTTGAATGTATATCACATGCACAAGCATAGGCATTGCTTTGATTTGCAATGCCTCAGATACAGAGAGTGACAATAGGTTGATAAGCTAACAGAGTAGGTAAAAGTGATGGTAGCTTCAAGCGAAACACAGACGATGTTCAGAGATGACCAGGTTTGCTCAAGACCTCACTTTGGGTTTTGAATATGGACTGTACTTTAATTAAAAATGTAATGTGACCTGGATGTCAGAATATGGATTTATGTTGGATGTGATGGCTGTATGGAGGGACCCTGGGTATTTGGTAGTGGCTATATTTTCTTCTCTATTGTTGGAGTATATTTTATTGAAAACAACATTTGGTTGTGGATGGGTTTGGAGACTGAGTCTCCCTTATGATATGTATTATACATTGTTTCTCAGGTGATTTTGTATTGCACTGGTCATGTGCAATGGTCCAAATTACAGAGGAAACTCTGTCAAATTTTCGATAGAAGTGGTATCTCATTTCACTGTCAAATATGTAGTTTTGTGGTTGTATGACTCCCTGGACTTTGAAAGAAATGCTTTTGTTTAAGTCTTTATTTTTGGTCACTTTAGAAATCAAAGTTTTTTTAAATAGGGATCCCAACTATTTTTGGAAATTATTATTATAGTGTGTATAAAAATCTGGAGTGTCATAGTTTGGTATCAAAGCCCAGCTCTACTCCATCACAGCCACTCCAACAAATTCACAGATCACATACAGTCCATGAGGTGAGGCAGTTTCCTAAATATGAGTTACAGAGATAAGTCATGTGAGCAATGTCAATGATCGTGAAATAGATAATGCCATGGAGATTGGCAAACTTTATTAAGGAAATTGCAACCTTAAGTACTTGTATGAGCACAAGGAAGTGCATTTTTCAGGGGAGTACATGATTCTTATAATCATGAATCAGAATAAAGATTTTAAGGTAGTTCTCTTAGTGAGAACTTTAATATATTATAGAAGATATATTCAATTGCATTGCTTTTGATGGCCAAGTTTCTAACTTGGATTGTGCGTGTAACTATTGGAAAAAGACTAACAATTTTTGTAATAAAAATAGTAGGATGAAAATGGTGAAGGATCAGAAATGGTTTGAGAGTAGTGTAGTGTTAATTTAAACATGAAGTAGATTTATTGATGAATAAATTATAATATTGGGAATAATCATTGGAAATTGATGAAATAGGATCTTAGTGCCCTATAGATGAAATATCGGATTTTGAGACGGAAATTGGTGAGTTAGTGTATAAAGAGGTGTTGAAAGTGAGTCATCAATGAAAATTGAATGCCTATAAATTGTTCTGAGGGTTTTCAATTACGATTGAAGATGCCTAGCCCTTGAAGGAGGTAACAACCCTTATATGATAATCATTAGTAGTAATGATATCAGACATTGGTGGGTGAATACTTACAAATTGTTTGAGGTCATAATTATGATTTGAAGTGCATATTACCTGTAGGACATTATGACATAATTCTTGAATAGAAATGACGTTGTAATAAAGCAACTAGGAAGAAAAACATACGAAGTGAATGAGGCGAGACGAAATTAATCATGATTGATTCACATGCAACACCGACATAGATGATAGCGTGGTTCAAATAATTAAGGAAGTATTATAAAGGTAAATTTGCTTGGGTGTGAAATAAATCTTGTAAATGATTTTTATTGATATGACTATGAAATAATTCATTAGTTCAATAAAGTGAAATAACGGAAGTGAGGACATTGAAAATGTAATTATAAAGATTTTAAGGATGATTAGTCGCGAAGATGTGTTCCTCCATTATTGAGATCTTTATTTAGAAGGCTCTTAGAAAGGCCTGTGATAATATATATACCTTTGCCTTGTGAAGAACTGATGATATTATGAGTGTTGTTGTTACAGAGTAGAGAAATTAAATAATTTGATAGTATTGAACTAGTATACTCAATGGAAGAGACTTGCCCTAACTCCTTCACCATGAAGAAGAAGACCATGGATAGATTGTCATATGTTGACAAATGTATTGAGGAATCAAATCATTGTGTTGCATTCTATACCGGTTACAAGCTTGCAGACATAACCTATATATATATATATGAGGGATTCTGTTAGGTCAAGATTGGCTGCAAAAATTCGGACATGGGTAGTTCGAGTCAGCCTAATAAGGGCAAGAGACTTTTCATTGATATGATTGCAGAGGCCAGTGAGCCAGTGACAATTGATTAAACTGTGTTGGGATGCGAAAGAGAGACATAATGTGTACAAGTAGTGGAGACTATGATATTCTGTTACAGATTGTCCCGGTGGACAATGAGTTAGACTGACAGACATTTAAGACAGGGCAGAGATGGCCTCACGTTAGTAATGATGATCCATCATGATACCTTTACATCTACGTACATGTCATGCTTTTGACCATCATTACCATTACTTGTAGTAGGCAGCCTAATAAATGTGCCTTTATATGTATTTAAAGATCCTTGGGTTGGAGGTTAGGACACTGATTGTCAAGTTATTGAAACTTATAAATACCTTTAATAAGTACTGGTGGAAAATGATGATGAGTTAGAGGATAAATACTGAATTTATTGTCCTCGATTTGAGGGATTATGATATCATCCCTGGGGATGAATTCCATTGTTGGAGGATAATTGAGTTTGGTGAGAAGAAAGGTACTTTTGATAAATTAGATAACTAGTGATCTCACTCCTAAGTAAGAAGGGGTATCATTGAGATTCGCGTTAACCTTGCCTTGAAGGCAAAATAGTGCTCATCTGATGTACAGAGTTCGGGTTTATGATTGTGGATGACAGAAAATGACTACAGATTTAGCACACAGAGGGTGTGAAGATTTACGATCTTCTTGAGGAGGTGTCAGGATTTTTTGCCATGAGAGTGATATTTTTTTTTTGATGTATCAATTTGACATCAGATAGAGTGGCATTTTCTAAAGTGCCATACAAGATGGCCCTAGCTGAGTGGGAATGGTTTCACCTAAAGTGGTTGTTCGACCAGAGACTAGCAATAACCCTCCTTGTAAGGAGAAAGATAGATTCTTATTGCTAAGTGCAGATGGTTGATTATTGATAGCTTCACAGTGGAGAATTAATATTCTTTATCGTGTATTGATGATCCGTATGATCAGTCTTGGACTATGCATCGTATTGGTGGATATTGATTTGAGGTTTGGTTATCAGTAGCTGATGATTGCAACTGAAATGCCTTTGAGACAATTATTAGAACTCGTTATGCTTGCTATAAGCTTGGGTCATATAAATTGATGAATTTAGTACACTGATAGTACATATGGGTATAATAGGCTGAATTTCTAAAGTTTGTTGAGATGAGTTATGATTATGTAGTGAATGATGTTTTCTATATATCATGACCTTGCTGAGCACAAGAAGTTCTTGTGTGGTGTTTGAAGTTTCCAAAGGACTCATCTTTTGCTATAAATGTATATGAGTAGGAATTATGGTCAAGGAAGATGAATTATCTTGACCAAGGGACTGTGATAATTTGGGACTAGTTAAACTAATGACTAAGGTTGATAGTCTCCTTAGTCTGGTGAATAGTTATTGTTAGAAGATTGAGTTCTCCAGGATAGTAATGACATGGATACTATTTTATATATAAACATGAGCCTGATCTCTCATGTGTGATAAAGTATGTTGAGTATGAGAGCATTTTCTTTTGTGTAATCAGCTTAAAAATTTTGGCTTATACTTGTGAGTAGCCGATGAGGGCGGCCTAAGAGGGCGGCAAGCTTATAGGTGGTGAGCTTCTAGGTGGTAGGCTTCTAGGTACTCACAGTATGATTGTGCTATAAACTGGAATTTTTTTTTTATTAGCATGTGGTTGCCTGTTACTGAACTAGTATGCTCTGATTTTTATTGGCATGTGGTTGCCTGTTACTGAGCTGGTATGCTCTGATTTTTATTGGCATGTGGTTGCCTGTTGCTGAGCTGGTATGCTCTGATTTTGATTGGCATGTGACTACCTGTTACTGAGCTGGTATGCTCTGATTTTTGATTGCCACATGATTGCCTATTCTTGAGCTAGTATACACTGATTTTGATTCTCATATGATTGCTTGTTGATGCATAGAGATGCATTGATTCTGATTGGCACATGTTGCCTATTCAGGGATTGATGTGATATGGTTTGATAGATATACAGTACCTAATGATGAGGTAGTATGTGCTGGAATGGATTTGATATAGAATTGACTATATGTGAGTCGTGACACATCAATTTGATTGACATGGTGAATTAATTATGCTAAAGATGTAAACAAATGATTAACTCTTGGATGAGAGTATGATTGGTGCAAATGACATCATATGTGTGGTTATTACGTGTTTTAACTACAAGATTCGAAATGGGTTGAAACATACCTTGGTTTATATGTATGAGCCATTATCTAAGGAGAACGTGATATGAAACTGTTTATCAACATTGGTTCTAAAAGGATGATACTATATGTGTGTTTTATGATACCATACGATGATATCATGTGGGGATGTTTTTAGAATTATTAAGGAATGAGATGAAAAGAATTTTGAGGACAAAATTTTCTATAAGGTGGGTAGGATGTAACATTTACTATTTTAAGTATTAGGAAAAATTTGATATATAAGGCAAGGAAGAGAGAGAGTGCTCAAAACGCACTCTCCTCCCTCTTTATTCTCTCTCTCTCTCTCTCTCTCTCTCTCTCTCTCTCTCTCTCTCTCTCTCTCTCTCTCTCTCTCTCTCTCTCTCTCTCTCTCTCTCTCTCTCTCTCTCTCTCTCTCTCTCTCTCTCTCTCTCTCTCTCTCTCTCTCTCTCACGTGAATAGTCACGCACCCCGATGATGGATTTCTCCACCCTTTGAACAGCCGAGAATGAGGTAGGATTACTCGACCCTTCTCTTTGCATTAAATTTGAAGGCGTATTAACTTGTAAACGGCGTGAACATTAGGTTTTTGTAAAAATTCATGCTTTACTCTTTTTCACTAAAAAATTTGATGAGGCGGTCTCAGATTAAGATTCGGATTGTTCATATTGAGTATGATGAGGAGAGGAAAGGACCCATGAAATTTCATGATGATCGGACGGCTAGGGAGGCCAAAAAACCCAAAAAACAAAAAAAAAAATTGTATTATGGGAGTTTTTGAAAACAAGACAAAAATCATGAAAAAACGATAGATTTAGGTGGGATTTGTGAAAATGGAGGGTGAAAATGAAATGTAAGCGAAAAACTGGACTCAGAGATGTAAAAATCATGAAAAACAGAGCACCAGGGGTTGCTGGCGATGGCAAACTAGTCCGGTCGTCGTCTCTGGCAACGGCAACCGGAATGGGAAGAAAATGCAGGGCACGTGGTGTGCCACAAGGTGCGGCTAAAACGTGCCACGCGTACGATGCGCGGGCTCCGAACGCGCGCTGTTTCAGCCCCACGCATAGAGCGCGTCTATAGAAGCACGCCACCCACGCTGGTTCCTAACGCGCCCGCCATGCTCGTGTGGATGGCACGCACTGTATAGTGGGCCCATTTTCTTATTTTCAAGGGTTTTAACCCTTTATTCATTAAAAACGTGATTTTAGGACCTACAGAGGTCCAAATCACGATCCGAAAGAGGCGTTGTGATCATCTCAACAAGGCAGACCTAGATTTAAGACAAAAATCTAGTTTGGAGCAGCTTTTCAATAGCCAAACTACTAAGCACTATTCAATGATTTATATTAAGCTGATTAATGGATGATCAGGCTTTAGATTTTGGTTATATGCGTTAACCATGACATGATTTATGGTGTGACAGGTACATCAGGGCATACACCTCGATATTGTTACACGTTTGGTTGGGATATTGAGATACTGAGGTAGGTGATTTCATTCACAATTTTTTCATGATTCTCAAATGGTGATTTGGTGATTTGAGTTTTTGAGGCATGTGATTTATGCCTTACTATATGCATGAGATTGATTTCAGCATATAACTTCTCATGTGCGTGCTATCTTTCTGGTGGTTATTACATGCACTGTTCTTAATATCTTTCGTGATATTCCCTTGATTGTTGGTCTTCTTGACATGTGGGAGTCACTCTGACTTGATATTTGAGACTATTGATCCTGTGGTAGGATACATTTCTTCACCCCATGAGTGCCTGAGTGCCCGTGAGGGTGAAAGGGTGAAAGCAGGTGTCCAACGCGACTTTTCGTGAGTGCCTGAATGCCCGTGGGGGTGAAAGGGTGAAAGCGAAAGTGGAACGCGTCATTCCCGTGAGTGCCTGAGTGCCTGTGATGGTGAAAGGGTGAAAGCAAATGGTACAAAGAGCTGACCCCACATTGCTATGAGTGTACTTGAGACACTCATAGGGCTTGATTGTGTATGATGTTTGATACTTTTAACATGCATTCACGTGTTTTTAGATTTTCTCGGATTGTGCATGTCCTAATATCATGGTTGATGATATCTTATTTGTTTCATGGACTTGGTATGTCCTTCATCGTGTGATTTAAGGCTTTATATATATATATATGTTTGATCCTCTTACGATCTTATGCCTTGCACCATGTGATTTTTTTTTATTGAGTTTACTTTGAATGTATATCACATACACAAGCATAGCTTGCTGAGGCATTGCTTTGATTTGAAATGCCTCAGATACAGAGAGTGACAACCGGTTGACGCGTTGACAGAGCAGGTAAAAGTGCTGGCAGCTTCCAGCGAAACACGGACGATGTTCAGAGATGACCATGTTTGCTCAAGACCTCACTTTGGGTTTTGAATATGGACTGTACTTTAATTAAAATTGTAATGTGACCTAGATGTCAAAATGTGGATTTACGTTGGATGTGATGGCTGTATGGAGAGACCCTAGGTATTTGGTAGTGGCTATATTTTCTTCTCTATTGTTGGAGTATATTTTATTTAAAACAACATTTGGTTGTGAATGGGTGTGGATACTGAGTCTCCCTTATGATATGTATTATACATTGTTTCTCAAGTGATTTTGTATTGCACTGGTCATGTGCAATGGTCCAAATTACAAAGGAAACTCTGTCAAATTTTCGGTAGAAATGGTATCTCATTTCACTATTAAATCTGTAGTTTTGTGGTTGTATGACTCCTCGGACTTTGGAAGAAACGCTTTTGTTTAAGTTTTTATTTTTGGTCACTTTAGAAATCAAAGCATTTTTTAAACAGGGATCCCAACTATTTTTGGAAATTATTATTCTAGTGTGTATAAAAATCTGAGGTGTCACAGTTTTGTTTCAAGCCATTATGACGAAAAGGCTAGCCTTGGCCAATGAGGGTAGGCTAATGAGGGTGGGCCAAGAGGCGCAGTCCCTGAGGCTAGCAAGTTTCTAGGCTAGGTGAGGCACCTAGAGTTAGTCCCACATCGCTAAGGGAAGAGTTCCTAGACTATTGATAAGGGGTTAGAGGACTTTCCATACAACCAGGCCTTTTCCCCCACAGGGGAAGAACAAAACTGTGTGAGGGTTGGGTGTTATGGGCCCCAGTCCCCAGAGCGGACAATATGGTTGTGTGTGGGGCCCTCGGGCTGTTACAATTGTATGAATAGTGAGATAAGGCCTCTGGACGAGAACATTTGACCCATAATGATGAATCGACCATTAACATTTGACATGAGTTTGGATAAAATCTTAACGGAGAAAAGAGTTTAATGAATTCAATAATTATGAAACTGGATATGGAGTTAGGACATTTTACTTTCAATATATGATAAGGTCCTCGATGGAAGATGCTACTAATTGGCTTTCATTTTTTAATGTAATATTGGTCAAGGAATCAAGTCATTCGAAGTTAATCAAGAGTTTGGCTGTAGAGTATATGATACCATGTCAGTTATTGAAGTGTCTTGGGGACAAAAAAAAAAAAAAAAGAAGCAAAGTTAGACACAATAGAAAGAAGGTAACTTTTTTGGACTTATGGATGATGAAAGAGATCACTAGATGAAAGGGATTATCCTATGATATTCGAAATGAAATAGGAGAAATAAGATAATATGATCTTGAAAGGAGTAATTTGTACATGAATAAAGAAGCATGATCCTACGAGGAGATTATCCTATACACAATGAGAAAAGTATAAGCATCTGAGGATTTCGAGATAGATGCATTACAGCCAGAGACCAGTATTGTTAAACTGGCACGTATGAGAGTAAGCATCAGAGTATACAGTGAAAGCGGCCCTTATAGGTAAGGCCTTGTAGAAGGAACAACAGAAATGATAAATTAAGGTTGAGCCTAGATTTGATTCCTAAGAGAGAAATGCATTCACTAAGAAATCATCTAAGAGACAAATACCTGGAAGATGATAATTTATGGAATTTCGAGGACGAAATTCTTTTAAGGGGGTAATAATGTAATGCCCGAGCAATTTACACTATTTTTAACAAAAATTGCACGTTCTATAGGGAAAAAAAACTATGTTGAATGTTTGATTTTATTTAAAATATTAAATCAAGGAATTTGTGCAGACACTTAGTACCATTAGATTCTACTCGAAAAATGGAATCCAACGCCTCAAAAATCTCCCAAAACAGAGTTCGTATGAGGAAGTTACAGCCGTTTAAAGATAGGGGTATTTCTGAAAATAAAACGAAAAAACGTAAAAGGACGAAAAACGCAGGGGGCCATTTTGATAACGGCACCCCTTGCGGTCTTCAGCCTCAAGAACCCTCCAGAAACCCTTGATCCTGATTTTTTTGGAGAATTTTGCCACCGCCATTGGCAGCATCGCCATAGCAGGGCTATAAAAAGCCCCATCCCCCCTCTCCAAAAACACTATTTTTTTTGTTGTTTTAAGACTGGGGTTTCCAGCAAAATCGGAAACCCATCTCAAAACCCATCCTCTGTGTTTTTCAGCAACGGCTAGGCCCAAGTCAGGCCGGCCATTGCCATTTTCCTCCATGCCCTCTCTTCTTTCCGATCTTGGCAATGGAGTTTTCCTCTTTCTTCGAGTTTTTCGGCGAGTAGGAAGTTTCAGATGGAAGTAGGGGCTCTATCACCGGCAATGGGCGTCCCCAAGCTGCCCAGGTAAGCCTGTTCTTCTCTCTCTCTCTTGGTTCTTCCCCTTTCAGGCTAGATCTAGGCTGGATCTAGCATTCTCAGACGTTGTCCAGCCAGATCTCCTGGCCGAAAAACATCCCAAAACGGCTCAGACAGCCCTGCACGAGCCAGGCGTCCCAAGGACGCCAAGCACCATGTGCACCTGGAACAGGGTCCCAGGGATGCGCTCCGGGCATACAATAGTGCATACACTGTCCCAGGAGCGACCCTCAGGTGCGCGCGTGACATAGGGCACGGGTCCTGGCTCGACCAGGGTGCACGGGGTGCCCTGGGAGCTGAGACGCGCCATGATACAAGGTGCGCCCGTGCAATGATGCGCGTCATAGCGCATCACCTGAGCATGCATGTGCGCGTGCAAAAATGCGATCCCTGACACGGCCTTTAGGCGCACACGCACGTGAGGGAACTGAGACACATGGACCCAACAAGACTTTAAAGCTAAGATTAAAGGACAATTTATAGAGTTAGCTATGGAATAGTAGGTCCACATCATAGGATCCAGCCTGACAATAAATTAGGCAAGAACCAGGGACCCAATGGGCAGGGCTAGTAGTCTAATGTCTAAATAGACTGAAATTAATTAGGACTCCTTGTATCCATTTATACCCAGGAGTTTATAAATGAGGCTCAGGGACGGGTTGAGTACTAAAGGACGTGACTCCAAGAGGCTTTGAGGTAGGTGCTCTATCGCTACTAGATTCTTTAGAAGAACTATGATTGTTTTGAGAATACATGGTTTAAGTATATGACTTGTTTAGCATGACTTAATTCAGCATGCATGTGATAAATGCTTTATGCATAGACATGTTTTGTAAATGATTGCATATACATTATGCATAGATATGTTTCGCAAACAATTGCATACATTGCATGATTTAAGTTCTTGCAAAAATTGCATGTCCTTGAGAGTTACCAAAAGACGCTGGAGTGCCGGGGGCCAAGCAGTTGTGAGGAACCCAAAGAGGATAGGTTTTGAAAAAGAGGTTTTTTGCTTATTTGATCTTATGTAATTTGGGCTAGTAAGCTCATGGGTGCTATGCCGAGGGGTCTGGGATGGCCACCCAGCCTCTACCACTACTAGGTGGAATGGGTACCATGCCCAAAAAGGGCATGTCCCTACGTCGACTGCATGTGGTACAGGGGGCTACCACTGGTGTCACGACACTAGGTCGATGTGTCATATGCCCTATGGAGGCTATGACGCTATGTCCTCAGGTACCCGGGGACCACATGGCGACGAGGTCGTGGGCATAGTTTGGACCCTATGGTTTTATGGACCTATTTGCATTACATATAGCATGATATGAGGTTGGTCGACCATACCATACCAGATATCCATGAGTTGGATTCAGTTGAGCATCTGATGCATATCTTTAAGTTTATGATATATGATACTTTCGACTTGGATTATGATATTTCTTTAAGTCGTCAGTATTCCAGTTTAACAGTGGTTTTTAATATCGATATTGAACATGATTATTCGAACATGCATATGTTTTTATGAGCACATGATTTTTAAACATAGCATGCATTGCAAAACTATTAGTGATAGACTCCTACTGAGTATAGTATATACTCACCCTATCCTTAACATTTTTTAGGATAATTCCATCCACGAGTAGAGGACATCTATGTTAGTGCTATGAGCAAGTGAATCAAAAAGGAAACAATTATACATGTAAGTAAATTCTCAACCCTTTGGACATGTATTTGTATTTAATTACAGTTGGGCTGTGTACTGTGACCGGATAGATCTGGGGAAAAACACTTATGATTTCTAAAGCTTTTCAAAAACTGCTTTGGTTGTTGTGAAAGCAAATGACACTCGGGGTTTTCAAATTGAATTTCAAATAAAAGATTTTTCCGCTGCACTGCATTGTCTTTTTTAAAAATAGGGATCCCACCTTAGGATTTTAGATTTTTCATTTAAAAATGCATGAGAAAACCCGGGTCGTTACAGTGATAGATCCATTATTTGAGAACTCATTTAAAACCATATTTCATGGCAATTATGGCAATGATTTTAGAAAGCCTTCATGCTTTTGAAATGAAGGCATAAGCAAGCTTTTGAAATGAGACACATAAGGGTTATATTCATTGATTGATAAATGATTTACTACATGCAAAGTGGACATGCATTGCACTCAATGGCATGGATGAATGAACACCTTCATCTTATTGATGAAAGGGTTTTGAATTGGACTACATATGATTTGGGAAGTCATGGGTTTGAGCAAGCCATATCTTTGTATTCTATTTTGATATAATGGAGGATAATTGACTAGGGAATTATAACTCCCTGAGCTTATGGGGCATATGTAAGGCCCAAAGAGACTATGTTAGGAGGTGTAGACTAGCACCTCACCTCTTATAGATATTAGCCCCATTAATTGGGCATGATGATACAGTAGTAGGCTTCATGGAGCCGTATCCAGGATATATTGGTAACCCTATGAGGGCGACTCAAAAGTGAACCATGTAGTATCCATTGCATAGTAATAGTGGTGAAAGATGTTTGGGCAATAGTAGCTACACTATGTTCCATAGATGTCTTTATATGATGTAATGTTATGTGATAGTTGGCATGGGCTAATGCATAGGTTATTCTCATGAGTTAGACTAAAGCCTGTGGTAGGATGGTTGTGCCATGTAGCATTGATATGCAATTTTATGATTGATTACAAACTTCACTGATGAGTTGAGCTAGTGTTACACAGTTATAATTAATAATAGGAGCCTCATAAGAGTGTGTCATGATATGCTTGATGATATGATATGACACCAATGATGATTAACTGATTTACTATAGTTATCATATCGTTTCATAAGCATTCATCACCTTTGTAGAAAGGGAAGCAAAGGAGATGACCACTTGACTCGAGACATAGGTGTTAAGTGGATTAGGATTTTTAGCTACCTTTGATTTCTAATAAACTCTTGTGGAAGTGTGTGTGTGTGTGTGTGTGTGTACGCGCGTGTGTGTGTGTGTGTGGTGTGTGTGTGTATTGGGTTGATACTTGACAATTATGAAGGAGACTGTTAAAGATGGGTTAGTGATAGTAGTTTTAGTTGTGACCAATCGATCCTGTGACATGCTCTTCCATTATAGTATATATTTATACTTTAATGATTATTTTGACTATATGTGAAGGTTTAACAAAGTGGCCTCAGTCTAAAGTGTGGTTTCCTTGAAAAATATCTAAGTAATATAGGTTTTCCACCTAAACTTTTATAAGAATTACACTACATTATACATGTATTTTCAAAGAATGAATTTAGAAAATCAGGATGTTGCATGACATTAAGAACATGTCACACATGAACGGATTTCCAGTATGCAAATTTAAGGAATTGACTTCTTCTTTTGGAAACTTCTACAATTGCTACCACTTGTAGGTTTAGTTACTTCCTTCTTCTCCCATAAGACAATAAGGTTTTCAACTAGTACCAATACTTATTATTTGGTCAACATCTTTTGAGATGTCCTTGTCTTCACACTACCATTAAATTTCTCTCTTAAACTGATATGAATAGTCTCTACAAAAAAATCTTCTTTGACCAAGGAATACCATTTTCCTTCCCTGCTCAAGTCATAAGGCACACATTTGGCATTACATATATGACAATCATTGTATCCCTTCAAGGCACATCAAGACAAATTATAATACGTAGAGAAATCACTTATTGTGAACAATAGTATAGCCTCGACGGTGAATGACTCTTTCTTGTATGCATTATAAGCTTCAACCCTTAAGTCCCATAAAGTCTTAAGATAGTTGATCGAGGGAGCTAAGTACACATTAATGTCAATCTCCAGTTGCTTAGAACTAAATATTAATATAGTTAACACCATGAACTTCCTCTTTACGCATAGCAATAGTTGGAAGTTATAACAAATTATTATAATAGACTAACAACTACTCTTATTACTCATACAACCATGAGAATTAATCTCGCTTGTAGATATTACAAGTCATACGTTTCTAAGTTCTTCTAGAAAATTAGGTCATAAGAAGTCTAAGAGCATTCACGCAGGCTATCTACTAGATAGTATAAATAGCTATAAGTTACTCTCACCTCAGCATGACATACTAGTTTCTTCACTATTGTATCTTTTAAACCCTAGAATGGGGAAAAAATACCATATGACCTTTGTAAGCATGTCTTTCACCTGCTTATTGAATTGTTCTTCAACTTCCATCTTGATTATCGAAAAGTTGGGCAAGTATTTCTATTCTTGTATTCCATCCTATACAAGATGCAGTCATTGGGACAATCATATAACTTCTTATACTTCAAGCCTAATGCAACCAAGATTTTCTTTGCTTCCCATGGATCTCACCAGTGTCTTCTCCTTCGATAAAATTTTACCCGCTACTTTCAAGACTCTACAAAACATTGATCTAAAAAAAAAAATCTTAATTTTAGATGGAAATAGTTATTTGAGATTATTGGAATGGATTGTCCAGGAACTGTAGTAATCAACCAAACCCCTAGCAATTTTCTCAACTAGCATTTTATCTTCTTCCTTGTCCTTCTCTATCACCATTGATGAACATCTTTATCTCTCTCTCTCTCTCTCTCTCTCTCTCTCTCTCTCTCTCTCTCTCTCTCTCTCTCTCTCTCTCTCTCAAATTAAAAATGAACATCAATTTATAAAAGATAGACATACATTTTAGGAAACAACAAGACCCATCTAGTGGTTCACATACACAGCCCCTATAATCATTATATTAAATGTCTAATCAGCATAATCCAAATAGCTAACTACATAATACAAAAACTTTAACAAAATATATACCTGAGTGCAAAGTATGGCTATAGAACTCCTCTTGCTTGTGTATTCCTTCTCTTGTCTGTCTGTATTTGAGATATTGTAAACACAAAACATTTACAATATCTCAGTAGGCTATGCTTCATAAAGGGAGTTAAGAAAACATGTTAATTACATATGAATTAAGAATTTTACATCAATTAAAATATTTAATTATCTGTAAGCCATTGATAAAGTAGCTATTTATAATTCTTGTCAATCATAGGAATATAATAATTCCACTTTAGAGATTACACTTTACATGATATATATAATCCACTGGTATTTTAAATATTTATCATTATCATTTTTCATACGATACCATACTCCGATTCTATGAACCATACTCTACATAATATATCTACTCATTCACTTTCCCCATACAAAAACTTTTATGAAACTATGCCCTCCAACATATACATATAGGACTATACCATATATATTAAAATTGTTAAAAGTCATACAAAGTTATGAACATAGTTCATAAGCTTTATAACCTACACTCCCAGACTATACTAGGTCTCAAAATCATACCCCTTCCATATGGGGTTTATAATACTCCAGTCGCTGCTAGTAAAGTCATAAAAGGCATCTCACCATGCCATCATCATAATAAGCATCTCATCATGCCATCATCATATAAGGCACCTCATCATGCCATCATATACGCATGTCACATGCTATCATATATGCACAACAGTGTATCAAATACAAGGACTACTATGCTGAAGTCTAAATTTGTACAGCACGCCCAAATAACTGCATAATAATCCACTGATACTAACTATGGAAATAAAAAAATCCATGATCGCATTGGGGGAACCATGGCTATCACAATGGCAGCCTTCCCATGATTACCCCACCTAATGTTTAGCCTCTCATTGGGCATGGTATCCATCACATAATAAATTTCAGAGCGGGTGGCCAAACCCTAAACTCTCTAAACATAGCATTCCCAGGCCTATGCCTGTCTAAATCAAAACCCTCAAGCCACCATGCCTGGATGTAAAATAATAATATACAGGCATCTTGCCTGTCCATAATATATATGAATATCTCATAAGAATCATAACATCCTCACTTATTAGGCGATCACCCACCAAGGATGTGATGTAAAATCTTAAACTCATACATCGCATATGATGTAATGGTGCCCATGTACCATAAATGTCTTTTTATCACAATAACAGATGTGATATTTTTTTAAGAACAGATCGTGTGTATCCTTTAATATCATTCAATAGACTTCAATTATAAGCATGTTATTCATGTGGCATTTCAAATCACAATTTTTCATCATTCATAAGTAAACATTTTTCATCATCATATATCATATGAAATGCACAATTTAAATGACATAATATCTATCATAAGAATAAGATCATATTTTAAAAACATGCATCTTATTATTAAGACATGCTTTCTTAAGTCTCCACTACCTCGTGTGACGAGTTCATTCATTTCCCACTAGTTGGTCAACGAAGCTTGCAAAGTCTCACATATCCATATTGATCTAGTCCTTGTTCTTCACCTAAATTTGCTAAATCAAGTAATCAATTAGTAATTTCTAACTGAATGGTCTAATTGGATAGGCAGAATTGACCAAGATCATAGAGCTTGATCACTTTCCTTACATAGATCCTTGATTGATCTTGAATATTGATCAAGATTGGTGGGATCTTCTCTAATCGAGCTTTTGATCCTAAGTCTCTCATCAGATTCTTGATCTACACTTCCTAATGGTCATGTTAGCCTATTTGGATTTTAAAAATGGAGTCAGATCATCACAAATCAGATGATCTCACCCTCAATCAATGGTTGGATAAATTCAATGGTTGGATCTTAGTATGATCTTTGAAATTAGTTGCATATCCATCATTCAAAGATAGATCAATGATTAGATGTTGATGGATGGTTAGATCAGTCATAGATCTGGTACGATCAATGGTGTAGTCATGATCAATGGTCAAATCTTCTATAATCAATGACCAGGTAGATTCGTTTTGTTCCTTATGTTGCAAGGATCTTGAGGGTACTCTCTAATCTCTGAGATCCTTCCTAGATTGGCCAGAATCATGGATCAAAGTTCAATGATTTATTAGGGTTTTGTTGAGTCAAATCAGGTCCTACAAACAAGTCAGGAGTGAGTTGACTTAGTAGGTCAACTGAACCCTGATCACTAAAGAGAAAACAAGGGAGATGTGGGAGTGGTGGTCAGCTGTGGCTTCCTATTAGGTCAAAATCCAATCTAGGCCAAAGTGGAAAAGAGAGACGAGGAAACTAGTCCAGACTTGCCAGCCCAGCCTTGGGCGTGGCTGAGTTGGTGACACAGAGAAAATCAAGGAACTATGTTTGTGGTATGCCGGGGATGGAAAAAGGAAATAGAGTAATATCTGACCGGCTAGCGTGGGCGCACAGGCATGTCTGGCTAGTTGCATTGTAGGGGAACTTGACTCGAGTGAGGGGAAGGAGAGGGAAGAGGTGGAGGTTAAGTGGGGTTTCCTGTGCTAGTGAGAGGAAGTGGGGATTGGTCGAGGAGGATCATGCACTAGTGCACTGTAGGCCTAAGCGGCAAGTGTGCAGTTAGAGCTCTGATGGTGGGGTTGAATGGAGGGAGTTTTGCGCGCTAGAGCTGGGTGATCGATTGTTAGTGGGGGAATAGCGAGATTAGAAAGAGGGGCTTTCTCTATCACCAGAGAAAACCCAATAAGGGTTTCTATCAAGCATAGAGAGAGAAGGAAAATGGGGTTGTGCCAGTGCCGATGGGGGAAGATTGGAAGGATGAAGGAAAAAAAATTGGTGAAGGAAAATAAGGTTTTGCCGTGGCTTGCTCTAGTAGTTGTGAAAACCAGAGAGGGAGGTGAGATGGGTTACTCATCGGTTCAAGAAGAGTAATAAGATGGGGAGATTCTAGTCTCATTGCTGGAGAAAAACCTTGCAATAAGGGGGTCAGGTTTCCAAGTAGCAGGTATTGATGTCTAAAGGGGAGATTGAATGGAACATGTGCACCAGTCACCTGTTCATTACCTAGGTAATGGACTTCACATGTCGACAATCGAAAGGGAATAGGGAAGGTTTCGGTCCAAGAAATATGACAGTTACAGGTTGGGGCACTGGTTGGGCAGTGTCGGCTGGAGGTGGGGAAGACAGAGTGAGGGAGAAAGGTTTTTTGGCAGTGGCTGCTGGAGGGCAGTGAGACAGAGAGGGAAAGGAAAAGATTGAACAAAAGTGGGGTTTGGTGTCTTGTTGCATTAGTGAGGCAATGGACATCGTCATAGAGGGTATTTTGTTAGGGGTTTGCTATCAGAGAGGAAGGAGATGATCAGAGAAGAAGGGAATCCAATCGAAGGGGGTTTTTGCATTTAGTTGGGGTTGTCAGTGCCGGTTTCACGGTTGGAGGATAGATCGTATGATTTATTCTTCTTTTGGAAAGTCACAAAAAGGGGGTGCCAATATAAATTTGTCCCCCTCCTTTTACTTATTATAAATTATTTCTTTTTCTATTATAAATTATTTCTTTTTCTTTCTCATTTAGTTTATATTAGTTGTTAATCATGATGGTTTTACCACTTTAAACACCATGATACCAATTAATGATGCTTTTCAACTCCATTGACTATCACATTCCAACTACAAGTGGGGCCCACTTAGTGAAATTACAAAAATACCCTTTTGTAATAAAATTACAGTTTATTCGTCCAACCTCCGATTTCAGCAAACTTAGTGTCTTTGGATTTGTATCAACGAGTACATTCCAAATATTCATGCTTCACTACACATTCCATTTCTATAAAAATTTATTTTTTTTGGGTCAAAATTTCCAATTTCATATAATAATGCCCATAATAGTATTTACAAAATTTGGGGTTGTTACAATCTTCCCCCCTTAATTGAATTTCATCCTCAAAATTCTTTTCAAGCTATCTTTCAAACCATTCTAGGAGTGTTCTCATTTCATCCCAAACTTAATTTCTTAGAATTTCTTCCATGAAACCATATTTTCCAAAATATAACTAATCTTTAACTTAAAATCAATATCATACCACTTTCACTACGTACTATGATATTTGATCGTTACTAGGTAATCTATCAAAATCTCGATTCATAACTCATACTCCAATCACCACATTAGTGAGATTATGTTTCAATCCAATTAATTTCCAATCTTTGTTTTCTTAACATCCAACTTATGTTTTCCTTAACCTTCCACAATAATTACTCATTGATTGGAATAGGGATATTAACTTCTTTCCCACTCTTTCTACCCTCTTAAATAGCAATACATTTATGACTAAATTCTTCTTTTTATTTCTACCTTCATAGGTTCTTTGATTGTAATGATCTTGAGAACATATACCCTCTATCTGTAACTCAAATTGTTATACATCTCTCAACTTAAATTAAATCTCTTCTACATATATTTCATCAATCCTAACATTAGGAAACTGCCTATCTTTTAGAATTCAAGTATCATATCTGTAACAAAATTTTAGCAAAGTCTCCTCTATTTTTTGGACTTATGCATTTAACGCGTGCGATTGCGATACACCTGATAAATCATTCATACATACATAATATCTTTCTAAGACTCCACCTCATCACATTCCAACATCCATCATAATATAAATAACCATTCATCCCACACATTCACCTGATATGAAAATTTTTCAAGATAATGCAATTACGTACCCATTTCCACAACATAAGGTATAATATTTAGATCATTTTGAGGTACATTTCCATTTCATTATAAAACCATCAAATGAATAATTATTTAACCACACTTGCATCACCATCACAACCATATGTCCTGTACAGTTTTCATGTCATTCCATAATATCTATCAAAATATCCACTAAATTGCATGGGTTTAGATGTATAGAAGTTTGCACTTTCAATGACTCTTCAAAGACACTTTACTATAATAAATCAAATCTAGGTTGTAAAATCAAAACCTTTCACTAGTAACTTTCCACACTTCATCATATGTTCAAAACAGATAATATTTGCATTTCTTCAAGCAATCATTTAATAGAAGATATCATTGCATATCAAATACCTTTTCATTATATTCACTAATAATTCTTTTAGGCTCACTCACCAATTTCACATATGAAATCAAAATAAAGAGATTACCATTTACATCAAGGAATGTCTTAGACATTATCACATTCCAATTTACTGAGATAAGATGTACAGACTTAAAGTCTTATAATAAACAAAAATGCCCTTTAACTTAAGCATCAATGAAACATGCAACCATAGATGCTAAGGATACCACATATGATTCAGAATTTAATACTTGAACTTATATCCTTTTGTGTATTCAAATTCAAACACCAAATTAATGCATTCATTGTTTCTCAAATGCAATTATGTATCTAATATCATTAAATGAATAACTGAATTTGCACAACTATGCATTCACATTCAAATACATAAATATCATCATTGGTGTTTTCAACATCAATACATTACCATCATGATTTCAATACTGAGACTTCAATGCTTTCATCAATACAAACAAAAACAATTGTTTGTCATATTCCCCCATGACACATGATTCAAAGGAATTTCTTCAATTCATTTATCACAAGGTTTATATTCTTTATTCTCATATATATTAACAAATACTCTTCATCAGAAGAGTCCAATTTCATAGCGTCGATCAACTGCTAGTGGAATAAACTCAAAGTCCATCAATCACTGATGGAATATCTCAAATTCGGATATAATTCACCCATCATATCTAATCTTACAAGGGCCTCTTGCTTTGATCTACATCATTCCACCAAGAACCTTTCATCTATCTACATCTCACCAATATCCCATTTTGATCTAATTGGATCTACATCCATGTCCCCCTCGATCTAAATGGAAGTAAAAAAGAAGTATAAGCCATGACATATTAATGATCTTCCATGTGAGATCATGGTTGAAATTTTATCTCAATTACTCATCAACACAATGTATAATTGCACTTATATATGTAAACAAAGGCTACAATTGGTCCATTGATTTGGTCATGAGAAGGAAAGAGGGTTCATGTGAGAATGAATCAAATGATTGAAACTATGGGTAATTAATCTGCAAAATCATGCTGGTTTGTGCGGCTTGCATTTTTAGCGTTCTTGCTCTTGTTTTTTAGTTTGATGATTCCAGTGGTTATGGACCATTTGTGGGTTATTGATTGGAGGTTCTGCTGGTTGAAAAAACTAGGAGAGTAGGGCAAAAATTAGAAGAAAGTTTTTCCTTTTTCTAATAGTCCATGGCAGCTCAGCATGCCAAATGCACCTTCGGAGCAGTCAAAGGACACAGTGGCCACACAAAATAAAAGAAAATTTACGGCATAATATGCTGCCTGCGTTATTGCTCCAATTGTTAGAATATACTAAATTCAGGATATGTCAAAATTAATTAAAATTTGTGATAGAGATTAAAATGCAATAATTAGAGGGTTTTTTAAGCAATTTTTCCTTGAGAAAAACTACAATTGTCTGTGCGAGTTAAATGCACAATCAAGTAGAAGTAGGGCGTGGCTCCTTGCGACCGAACCATTGATCTCCCCAGCCATCAGACGATCGTAACCTCCAACTAGTCAAGATTCATACCAGCCGTTCATGTCACGCGAAGGTCCAGAGTAGCAGTAGTGTAGGATCATCCAGTGTAAAGGTTTCTTGGACATCACCTGTCTAGGTTGGGCCTGAAGATAACTGTTTTCAATCAGTAAAAGATGGGCCCATGTACCTTCAATTGAGAGTACTCGCAGACAACATATAAATTATAAATGAAGAAAAGTTTGGAACACAAGATGGCCTTTTAAAAACTCCAATTAACTGACCAAAGAGCCGTTCCAATCTCAAACACTCTTCAAACCAAAACAAGAATTGGAACGTGGGCAGTTATTATTTCCGCCATATTCTCGTCCAGTCATCCAAACTGCCAAAATCAAATCAATCACCTATTTCCTTAATTCCAGACTCCATATGCTTGCAGCAAAGAAACAAGAAGATTCACAGCAAACCCACTATGATAAAAGCTCAAGAGAGGTACGAACTTCAACACCAATACAAAGGCCTCCAAAATGACTGGGAGTCCTACAAAAAATCCAAGCCAAATCCATCTCACAGACGTTCTTCAACAGACCTGAAACCTTGCACCCCCTCCATCTTAGAACTGATGGACAATTCACCAAGAAAACTCATGTCTTCTTTACAACAATGCCATTCTCCTTCTGATGGATGGATTGTGAGGAATAACGATTTTGCCATCACCGAGACGGCCAGAGAGCGCCAGGAAGCCCGGGAGAGTGGTAGATTGAAGGGAAGAAGACTCTTTGATGCTTTGGAGGATACAGCAGGAATAGATCTTCAAGGAACAGAGGAAATATGCAGTATTTGCTCTTCCGTTTTGTCACAGGGCCGTGAAGCAAGATCTTGGAGCAGTTATTCATCTTCTGCTTATTCCGATGTTGATGATAATGGTGATAGTGAAGATGACGATGGTGGTATTTCTTTTAATGTTGAGAATAAGGAGAGAGAAAAAGTAGAGGTAGTGGAGAAGGGAGCTGTTGTTATTGATGGTGATAATGGAGGTAAGTGGATGATCAGGATGGGATGGCTTGCTCTTGTTCTCATGGTGTTCGCACTAGGTATTATATTTTGGAAGAGCAGCATTGATGCAGAGGAAGATTTTGATTGTTTGATTCCAACATGAATCAGCAGCACCTTGCTTGTGGATTTTGCTTTAACCGGATATTGATGATTACAGATCACGTTGCGATCCTTATGAATAGGAGCTTTCTCGTCCTAGCGTTTTTCTTCTTCTGGATTAGTGAGCATCATAAATATTTTTATGCTTTTCTTGGTTTTTTTCTTTAGTTATGGATTAAATCTTGTAAATGAATTTTTCGTTGTTGTTGATTTAGCGGTTGATGGTTGTTTTCTGCAATGATATATTTTGTTTGCGAGATGATAATGTGATGTAACTCTCTCTCTAATGTGGGAAAGTATCAGCGTCCCTAATTGGTTAATAAACACCTTTTTTTTTTAATACAGAAGCAATACCTGATCTCCTAAAAAAGATAAGTGCCATCTCAAACCTTCAACCAAACATAACAAGAAAAGGGCATGCTTTCTGCCACATTATGTAATTGTCCTTCTATGGATCCTACCCTCCGCAAGGCACCTTAGTAACTTTGACGTGTGCATTTCGAGCATTGTAGACAGTGGATCGACTATAACAAGAAAATCACGCTAATCAAATAGTTTTAATTAGACGTCAATTTATCTTCGTATCCAATTGACTTAGCTCACTGGCTTATGCTTCTGATCTTCAATTAACAGGCCAATGATATAAATTGTTGGGCTAGCTTTTGCCTGTGATACTGAGAACTCAGTAACCGACTTAACCGTCTCATGGCCGCGGTAACAATCTTTCTTGTGGAGTATCAATTTCCCCATTGATTGCACTCTTTGTACTAGTAAACATGTGAGGTTGATCCAAGCTACTTATGAGGTTGAGGCTGTTGTAAGAATCAAAAGGATTTGGTGCTTAATACTTGACGGTGGGTCTATGCAGCCTTGACAAGGTTCACATTTCATCAACCAATGGCGATCGCAAGGAAATAAGTAATGTCACCCTGGAACTACTCGCCTTTTACGATTTCGTTAGAAAACGGAACTGAGTCAATTGTCCGATGGCAAAAAGATAAAGTTAGTACGAAGTTTTACGAAAAAGGCGTAGTTGAGTTTTTATATAATGGCCATTCCTTTCTTTAACCTAAAAGGAATCAAGCTGTTGGAAGCATTCAATGGGCCCGATTATCCAAAGACAAGGCTTAGATGGGCGGAGTGCCGGAGTTAGTCAGAAACTCAGCAGGAAAGCGTCTCTTTGCAAAACGGGTTCGAATACCGGGCTGAGTTGGTGAAAAGCCATGTGTACCAGCCGAGGGTTTGACTGTTCGGACCCACCCACCTGAAAAGTATAAAAATGTTTCATGTGTTCCAACCTAGGGGTTGACTGTTCGGGGCCACTCACCATAAAATGTAAAAATGTTTCTGGTAAAAGGAGATGCTGCTGCATTAGAGACAGAATAGCAACAGGGCAGTTTGGCTGCCATGAAATCATGGTTACCGCGACTATGGGCCAACAAGTAACCTAGAGGTCCAGTAAATTGGATTAAAACTCAGTGAAAATGAGTTCCTGAAAAAAACTAAATCAGATCTTGTGCTTCAACCCCATTTTCCATCTAAGATTGGCATGTTGACTGTATCAACTTCATGGTCTATTCTGCTACCACAAACTCTTTTTCACCAAATGACATTTGATCACTATTTTCGTAACCACATTTTCCCAGTACTTGGAAGACCAAAATTCGCGCTTCTATCTCAGTAAATCTTCTAATGGAGAAGCCCGAGCTTTGACTGTATCATAGGAGGAAGAAATGGAAGTTGCAGAGAGGATTACCAGCTTTCTTATTCTCATTTCTTTTCTCCCCTTTCCACTGTTTCTTATATTTGGAGGTCCTAAGTTTAACTTTGAAAGTTTTCACAGTAATTATAACTTCAGTAGTTTCAGTACTCTCATCCACTTATTTCATACTATTTCACAAGCAAACTCCAGCCTGTGTCGGACCAGCTGGATAATTTGAGAAGTATGTTAACGAATCAAAGTAAAGGCTGAAGGATAGGGCCAGAAAATCGTACCACTTGCAGAATAATGCGCAGGTGATTACTTCAGGAAAAACTGATGTAGCGGCTTGATGACGATACGAATAGCATTTCTATAGTCGGAATCTGTAGATGGGTTTTTGATGGCTTAGGGTCCTTTGTAACAGTGTAATTGGGTTGCCTCTGTATTGTGTAACGTGGGCCCTTGGTATTGTTTGAGTTGTTATGTTTTCTGGTAATGGAACTTTTGCATTCATTCAAGTCTTTCTTCTCAAGAATAAGTTCCTGTTACAGATTCATGTTCTTCACCGACCTAAATGATACTGAAATTGCAAGGCACTTATTTGAAAAAACGGATTTGAAACTTTACATCTCCGGATTTCTTCGTTATTACAGGAGATTATCCATACCATGTAAAATTGAATCCCTGAAAAATCTCAGGCAACAAAGTAAATTCTATTTAAATTGATAAGCTCTCATTGTTGTAATTTTCGAGGAATGTCAGCTTCTAGGAAAGCCAAAATCAATTATGTCAGTTTGGATTCGTAGTTGTTAATACTGTTCTGTTACATAATTAAATGCTCACCAATTCCAAGCAAAACACTTCTCAAACCACAAAGGCTGACCAGACATCCACGTTGTACTCAGAGAGCACCAGAAGGGAAAGAACAATACAAGGCGCAGCATCTTAGGAGTCAACAATTGGATCTATGCATGCATTCTAAATTAATTCTTAGCAATATTGATCATATATAATTGTAAACATTTTGAAGGGAAGCCTTGGCACGACTGTAAAAATTGTCGTCGTGTGACTTTGAGGTCACGGGTTCAAAGAGTGAAAACAACTTCTTGCAAAAATACACGATAAGGCCACATACCATAGGCTCTTGTGGTCTGCCCCTTCCCCCAACCACACATAGGCAGGAGCTTTGTGCACCAAGGGGGAATTGTAAACATTTTCTTCTTAAATACAAAAAATTTTAAACACCCATTTTGTTTCCATTTGCCCTCTTCATTGGGGCCTTTTGAAGTTCTTGTAATCTTAAGCTTGATGAAACCAAGCAACCATACGCTACTCTGGATAAAAGTAAACTTCTACCAAAATTCATTGGTCAAACCTATTATATCCAATTTGTCCAGGCATTCTTGTATAAGGGGCATCAACATGTATGTTTCTAGTCTCCCAATTTCTAGATGTAGTAAATACAAAATATCAATTATCATGAATTGGGAAAGAGTTTTTCCTTACATGCAACATGAAGGAGGATGTGGAGCTGTAGGTTCTTGTAAGAAAAGATGTCCATTCAAATCAGTTGGGACTTGAAGAACTAGAATTCGAAGAACTACAGGTTAGGGGTTCTCTGGTAGCACAGCTTCCATTTAGATTAGGATCTGCCACCGTGACTGTTGAGGAGATTCCTTGTGGGTCCTAAAAGAGGCTAGCTAGAGACAATGGTCTAATGATGAAAAGTTATAACAAGTGAACTGGCTATACCTTGCAGCTTGAAGTTGAGGTTGTTGCATGCAACAATCTTGAAGCCTACCATGGAAAAATGAGTCTTTAAATCAATCAATCCGTATAAATTTAAATTTTTTTTTCAAATAAAGAAAGGAGTAAACTCTTGAGGCTCCACCAGACGTAGAGGGAGATGGTGCTTCCATTGGTAGAGTAGGTGGCATATGTACAGTCTGTAACAGTGTAAATGGGAAATGAAAGAGATAGCAAATATCGTCCTTTTTTCTCTATTATGGGATCAACTAGAAAGAGCAAAAGGATGCATCAAGTGTTATGCGTGGTGGTTAGGATCAAAGCATAGTAACACAATCACACATAAAGACACACAAGGTTTATGTGGTTCGGCTATGTATAACTTATGTCCACGAGAGGAGGAGGGGGAATATTTTCACTATGTGAGAGAGACGTACAACCCGTTTGCTAGATACCTTTTAGCTCTGCCTCTAGTCCTATTTATAGAGGCTAGAGGTGATTTAGAACTTTCCTGGTAGATTCCTAGTATTTTCTAATTCAAATTTCCTTTTCCTTATTTGGTTAGGACTCTTAATCAGATTAGAATTATAATTAACTAAGACTCTTCTTATCTTGCAGGACTCTTTGGGCGTGATAATGGGGATAGACGTTATCAATTCTCCCCCTCCATCCCCTTGCCATACTCCACTAGTCTGAGCTCATGCTTGCTATGTTTTTACATAGCAACAGCTTCTCATAGGTTATCACCTTTGTCAACATATATGTAGGATTCTCATTAGTGAAAATCTTTTCTAGCTTTAGCATCTATTCTTCTGTCACCTCTCATATCCAGTGATATTGTATGTCGATGTGCTTGGTGCGCATGTGATACATTGAGTTCTTGCTCAGGTCTAAAGCACTCTAACTATGACAATGTATCTTGTATTTTTCCTATGTGATACCGAGCTCCTGAAGAAACCGCTTTATCCACAATATTTCCTTGCCTACTTCAGCTACGAAAATATATTCAACTTCTATTGCTGATAGAGCTACGCACTTCTGCAACTTGGACTACCATAATAAAGCTCCCCTGCAAAAGTGAAAATGAACCTTGATGTTGACTTTCTTCCATCAAGATCTCCAGCCATATCAGCATCTATGTAACCTTCCAGGAGTGTATCTATACTTTTGAAGCACAAGCACAACTTAGATGTGCCCTTCATGTACCGTAGTATCCACATCATGACTTCCCAATGATCTATGCTTGGATTTGAAAGAAATCTGCTCATGACTCCTACTGCAAGAGCAATATCTAGCCTTGTGCACATCATTGCATACATTAGACTCCCAACTGCTAATGAGTAAGGAATCTTAGCAATCTTGTTTGTTTCCTATGGTGTTGAGGGACACGTCCTTTTTGGTAATTTGAAATGAATGCCTAGTGGAGTGTTGACTAGCTTGATGCTCTCCATGTTGAACCTCTTGATTACTCATTCAATATATTTTTCCTATGATAGCCACAACTTCCTTGCTTTCCTATCAAGTGTAATCTTCATCATCAAAATCTGCTGCCCCTAAATCTTTCATGTCAAAAGACTTACATAACTCTCTCTTCAGCCTTCTGATCATAGTCATATCTGGTCCAACTATCAACATGTCATCTATATAGAGTAGTAGAATGACAAATTTATCCTCAAGTAATCTCTAGACGTACACACGCTAATTTGCAGCTATTCTTTTGAAACCTTGACTTGTCATGAATGAGTCAAACTTCTTATACCATTGTCTTGGTGCTTGCTTGAGGCCATAGAGACTTTTTTTCAACTTGCATACTAAATGCTTCTTCTTTTCTACTTCGAACCCCTCTAGTTGTTCCATGTATATCTCCTCCTTTAGATCTCCATGTAGAAAAGCTGGCTTGACATACATCTGTTCAAGCTCCAAGTTGTGCCTTGCCACCAATCTGAGTATAATCCTAATTGATGTCATCTTTACTACTAGTGAGAAGATCTCGTCAAAGTTTATTCCTTTCATCTGTTAAAAACCTTTGACGACCAATCGCGCTTTGTACTTGACTGGTTCTCCATTGCCTCCTCTTTTGACCTTGAAGACCCACTTGTTCTTCAATGCTCCTTTCTCCTTGGGAAGTGTCACTAGCTCATATGTCTGATTTTTCTTTAATGAGCTAATTTCTTCTTGCATAGCTTGCACCCATTTGCCCTTGTCTACATGCGTCAGGTCTTGTTGAAAATTCTTTAGCTCCCCCTCATTAGTGAGCATGATATATTTTGATTTAGAATATTTCTGTGATGGAATCAGAATACATCTTCTTGTTGACATCTTTGGCTGAGCTTCTACTTCAGGCTGAGGTGATAATTCAACATTTGATGTTATAACATCTTTTGCTACAGGGGACTGATGCTCCCCATGCTCGAACTCCTCTGTCTTTGGTTTAGCTTCTAGTGTAGCTTCTGAGTCGATCTGAATGGGTGCTGAGTCTAGTACTAGAGTTGGAGTGTTAGTATCTTTAGCCTTTCTTGGATCTTCATAGAACTGATTCTCTTAAAATATTACATCTCTGCTACGGATGATTCTTCTCGTCTCAAGGTCCCACAATCTGTATTTGAATTCTTCATCTCCATACCCGATGAAGATACATGGGGTAGATTTTAGGTCTAGCTTTTGTCTCATCTCTTTAGATACATGTGTAAAAGCTTTGCACCCGAATACCCACAGGTGTGCATATGTCACTTTCTTGCTCATCCACTTCTATTCTAGAACTTTGAAGTCAAGTGGTGCTAATGGTAACTTGTTGATCAAGTAGTAGGTGGTCATCACAGCTTCACCCCAGAATGGCTTAGGTAGCTTAGCCATACTAAGCATGCATCTTACTCTCTCCATAATGGTTTGGTTCATCTTCTCAGCTACTCCATTATGTTATGGGGTATGTGAAACTGTCTTCTCGTGTCGAATGTTGCGTGTTGCATAATACGCTCTAAACTCTTTTGATGTGTATTCTCCTCCATTGTCTATTCTAAGGTTATTGAGCTTCTTTCCAGTTTGTCGTTCCACCATTGTATGAAATCTTTTGAAGCATTCGAATACCCATTCTTTATTTTTTACAAAGTATACCCGTACCCTCCTAGATGAATCGTCTATAAATGTTATAAAATATTTGTTCCCCCTCAGTGACTCTACTTCCATGGGACCACATACATCCAAGTACACCAAACTTAAGATTTCATTTCTTTTATTACTAGAAGAGGAGAAGGAAACTCTATGTTGCCTGCCAAATAAATAGTAATTGCATGGATTAAGAGCTATACCTTTGGCTAGTTTGATGAGCTACTTCTTTGCAAGTGTGAACTGACCTTTCTCTCCCATGTGGCCGAGTCTTCTATGCTAAAGGTTTGGAGATCCTTCATCCTCCATTGTGTTAAGGGTGTCTTTAGATATGCTTGTGTGGATCTTGTATAGTGTGCAGCATATGTGTTCTTTAGCCACAATCATAGCGCCTTTCATCAATTTTCAGGTACTATTGCCAAAGTAGTTGGTGTTTGTCTGTCAAGAGCTGGGACTAATATCAGGTTTAGTCTGAGTTCTTGTATGTGTAGCACATCCTTAAGTATTACTATATAGCCTATGTCTGTCTTTATCTACACGTCACCGATCCCAACTATTATTGAGGAACTGTCATTCCCCATCTTCACAATGCTAATGTCTCCTTCTTTGTATGTGATGAAGAAGTCCTTGTGTGGAGTGGTGTGATGGGAAGCTACTGTGTCTATCACCCACTCTACTTTACTCTTGACTATGTGCAAGCATGACTCCTCCTTAGCAGTAAGCACTACTATGTCCTAAGCAATGGTGACTAGTGTCTCACCATTATCCTCCTTTGGCTTGCAATGATCCATCTCTTTCTTCAGTTTTTTACAATCTCTCTTTCAGATGCCCTGGAATGCCTCACACACAAAAGAAGACAAGAAAATTTACGTGGTTTGGCCAAACTTGGCTAACTCCACGGGAGAGGAGGATTCCACTATAATCTAATCAGATTACATGGATGAGGAGGGGGAGAAGGCTTTGAACCTCCTGTAGCCCTCCTCTCTTTCTTTAAGGACAAACTCTCTCACACACCTAATCATATCATCACACACACACACACACACACAGGATTTTCTACACATGGATATGGATGGACACTTCTTTATTTGATCCTTCTTGATCAATCCTTATCTTCTTTGAACTTGTCCTAACAGTGTCCTAATGTTGCCAAGTTTCCTCACATGGGTATGGACCACATGCAGGTCCACCCCAACATTAGGTGCATAATATTTTTGAGCCTTCATCTAGATATTGGTGTCATTTGTGATGCTTCAAGCACTTGCCTGGAAGAACTGGCCAGGGATGCCTGTAAAGTTCACAGAAAATGAGTAAGAAAAGAGAACTGTAACATCATTTTCTTAGCTCCAAGAACTACAGCTAAGCTAATTATTCAGCATGAGCACCTAAGGTTGTTGCCAACAAGGTGAAGAGTTATCAGATTTGATGAATCTAAATAAATGATATCAATCACTTGGCTATAGAAATAATCTAATTCTTGTAGTTTAAAGTCAATGCATAAGTGATCATAACTATGGTGTAAATTACAAATGATAATGTAAGTGGTAAACCAAGTAGTTTTTCTTGAGAATTGCCTGCATTTCCACTTTGCCACAAGTTATAAATGAACTCAACCAACTGATGAAGCCCTAGATTTGTGAGATCTTAAAGGAGTTTTCACATGGCATATCCACCAATATAAAATTCACAACACTAATACGACCAACTGCTAACCTATTACTATTTCAAACAGTACCTATTTCCCTTCTATTCAACCAATTTTAGTCTGCTAAACTTTAGTCAAGATCAACCCAGTCTTATGGTTTCTAATAAAGCATTAGTTCACACCTGGTGTAATTGAAGGAAAATGAAAGAAAAAAAAGAAAAAGAAAAAAAGAGTACGGATGAAAATTGCTAGATCTTAAACTTGATGATGAACTTCTTCAACATCCACACCAAATACTCTTAGATCCCCTCATAGCTGATCAACCTAAATGAATATGAAACAGTATATGAACTTCAAGAATTAAGTTACAAGGCACAAGGAAATAGAAAATCCATCTTTGTTCTATCAATAGAAGTTGCCAAAACAGAATAACCTTTAATATGGTTATCAATTCACCTCATCTCTAGTAGCAGCATTAGGTTGCACACACTCATCTAAATTACTACCCACATGATCAATTCTCATAGATAAATTTCTCTTAGTAGCATGCATAAGAAAGAAATTTGGATATTTGAAGAGGCAAGACGTACAATATCCTCATCCTCATCATCATCAAGGCCTTATCCCAATTAGGGGTTGGCCACATGAATCTTATTCTTCCATTCCTCTCTATTAAGTACCATGGCTTCATTTAGTCCCAACACAATATCCTATCATGGAATAATGTGAGAACGCTAAATGAAACAAGTAAGAATATTATTTGCTGAATTGATTTTGACATCTAATAAAGGAATATGAAAGCCAAGTAGAAATAACATGGTAGCAATATGATGACCAGATCCATAGGTACACAAAAGCAATTTAGGTAGGTGCTAAACAATGCTTGACTAGAAAACACATTAGCAGGTTAATAGAGTCATTGCTCCATTTCCAAGCTAAGTTTTAGGATGACATTGGACTTGTACTACACAAGTCATGAATACTTCCTTCATGGGCCTATTTTAGTCATCTTTAACTCTTCTAATTGCTTCCATTGATCCATCATCTTGCTTTGATACGATCTTGGACCTTGATCTACTTTCAAATGTTGAAATTTATGCTTGACTCTATATTTTGATCTTGATCTTTAATTCTCATTTCGATAAATCTCAGCCTTTGGATCACCCTCCATGACCTACAAAAGTTGAAAAATCCTAATTAAATCCTAAGAATATGATCATTCATATACTTACTCCAGATTAGCCTTTGAACTTAAAAATATAATATTTTAAAATTATTTGGTCAAAAAGGATTGTGTTATAAATTTTGCCCAAAAAAGCCTAAAATAATACTATAAATTATAACACATGGGCGACTAATTAGGTATTATTTATACAAGATTGAACACTTATCACAACCCCTAACTAGCATTTTGCTTTACTCTAACTAAGTTGACCAGGAAAGACACAAGATTTGAATGGACTGATAAATGTGAGGAAAGCTTCTAGGAACTAAAAAGAAGGTTAACTACAACACCTGTCCTTACCTTACCTTCAGGAAGTGGTGGATTTGAGATATACAGTGATGCTTCGCAACAAGGACTAGGCTGCGTACTTATGCAACATGGGAAGGTAATTGCTTATGCTTCTCGGCAACTCAAGAAGCATGAAGTCAATTACCCGACCCATGACTTAGAATTAGCGGCCATAGTCTTTGCCTTGCGAATCTGGAGACATTATTTATATGGGGAAAAGTTTGAAGTTTTTACAGATCATAAGAGTCTTAAATATATCTTTTCCCAACAAGACTTAAACATGCGACAAAGAAGATAGATGGAGTACTTAAAAGACTATGACTTCTCCATTCATTATCACCCTGGAAAAGCTAATGTGGTAGTTGATGCATTAAGTAGAAAAACCCAAGGGAGGTGTGCAAGTCTATTAACTAAGAGATGGAAGCTATTACAAGAAGTAATAACATGGAAACTGGACATAAGTAAGCACAAGATCGTTATGGCAGGTCTAACAATAAAGTTAGCTATTAATGAAAAGGTTAAGCAAGAACAAAAAGGAGATCTGGATATGCAAGCTTTCATAGGAAAACCAGGGTTTACTAAAGGGGAAGATGGTAGCATCTACATGCAAGGAAGATTAGCGGTACCGAATAATGAAGCATTAAAACAAGAAATCTTAAAAGAGGCTCATCAGTCTAAGTACACTATACACTTGGGAGGAACTAAGATGTATCGAGACTTAAAGAGACAATATTGGTGGGATGGTATGAAAAGAGACATAGGAGAATTTGTGGCAAAGTGTCTAACATGTCAACAAGTAAAGGCTGAACATCAAAGACTTGCGGGATTGTTACAACCCCTTGAGTTACTTGAATGGAAATGGGACCATATTACCATGGACTTCATTGTAGGGTTACCTAGGACCTCTAAGGGTCATGACATGATCTGGGTAATTGTTGATAGATTGACTAAGACAGCCCATTTCCTTCTTATACGCCATACCCAATCCACTGACAGCCTATCTCAGCTATACATCAAAGAGATAGTGAGTTTACATGGCATACCCCTTAGTATCACTTCAGATAGGGATAGTCGCTTCACTTCGCAACTCTGGAAGTCCGTCCAAAAATCCTTAGGATCTTCCTTGAACTATAGCACAGCCTTCCATCCACAGATCGATGGACAGTCAGAGCGCACAATCTAGATAGTCGAAGATATGTTGCGAACCTGTGCCCTCGATTGGAAGCAGAGCTGGGATGAAAACCTACCGCTAGTCGAGTTTGCGTACAACAATAGCTTTCAGTAGAGCATTGGCATGGCTCCGTACGAGGTGCTCTATGAGAGACCCTGTCGATCACCCACCAGGTGGAGTGAAGTTGGAGAGTCCAGGGTGCTCCAGTTCGAGCTGGTGGAGCAATGCGCTGAGAAGGTCAAACTCATAAGAAGACACCTCCTCATAGCTCAAAGCTTCAAAAGAGCTATGCTGATCGAAGGAGGAGACCATTGGAATTCGACATAGGAGAGCACGTCTTCCTGAAGATATTTCCCACTAAAGGAGTTATGTGGTTCAACATCAAAGGCAAGCTTTGTCCGCATTACATAGGACCTTTTGAAATCCTGGAGAAAGTGAGAAAAGTGGCCTATAGGATCGCACTACCCCCTCAGCTATCTGAAGTGCATAACGTATTCCATATATCTATGCTAAGGAGGTACGTGCCTGACCCTGCTCATGTCATCAACCAGGTACCCATAGAGTTGACAGAGGATCTCAAGCTAGAGACTAGTTGAGATCCGGGATCATAAGAGTAAGAAGCTGCGGAACAAGGACATACACTTAGTCAAAGTTTTGTGGAGAAATGCACACATGGAAGAAGAGACTTGGGAACTGGAGTTAGAAATGCAAGAAAAGTACCCCGAGATCTTTTGACTGTATATATTGTAGAATTTCGAGGGCGAAATTCCCCTAAGGGGGTAAGAATGTAATGACTCCAATTTTGTAACATTAAAATCCCAAGTTAGCAATGAAAAGTTCACCTTTTGTAGATAAGGGTATTTTGGTCATTTTACTATTCACCCTGACTGAACCCAAAAGTTTGGTCCTGAAAATGATACCATTAGGTGCATTTCGGAAAAATGAATCCAACATGACCAAAATCACCCAAAATGGAGTTAAAATGAGCAAGTTATGGCCCTTTGAAGTTCAGAGGCAAAAATGTATTTTTCATTAAAAAACGGATCTAGACTGAGAAACACAGGGGCCCATTTTGATACAGGCACCCCTCTTCTTCAACCTCTTAGAGGGTTCTAGAACGACGGTGTTTGGAGGAGAAATCACCGCCATTGTGGAGGTTTCTCCACCGCCTTTCAAGGGCGGTGAGAGCCCCTTCCAGAACCCTCTTATAGCTCTATAAATAGAGATCTTGGGTGCCTCTAATGACAGCCCGAAAGCTTGGGAAAAACCCATTTTGGAGAAGCAACCAAGAGGAGAAACGTGGAGAAAAACTCGGTAATGATTGTTTTGAATGCATGTTTTAAGTATAAGTTATATGATTTGTTTAGTATAACTTAATCTTATAAACGAATTCAACATACATATGACAAATACATTATGCATAGACATGTTTTGCAAACAATTGCATATATTGCATGATTTGTGAGCATTGAGTTCTTGAAAAATTGCATGTCCTTGAGGGTTACCAAAAGACGTTGGAGTGCCCAAAAGATGCTGGGTAGGTAGTTGTGAGGGACCCAAAGAGGACAGGTTTTGAAAAAGAGGTTTTTGCTTGTTTGGTCTTATATGATTTGGGCTAATAAGCTCATGGCCACTATGCCGAGAGGTCTGGGTTGGCCTCCAGCCTCTACCACTACTAGGTGGAATGGGTACCACACCCAAAACGGGCAACGTCCCTACATCGATTGCATGTGGTACAGGGGGCTACCACTGGTGTCATGGCACTGGGTTGATATGTCATATGCCCCATTGAGGCTATGACCGAGTGTCCTCAGGTACCCGGGGACCACACGGCGGCGAGGTCGTGGGCATAGTTTGGGCCTTATGGTTTCGTGGATTTACTTGCATTGCATATGGCATGACATGAGGTTGGTCGACCATACCATACCATATATCCATGAGATGGATTTAGTTGAGCATCTTATGCACATCATTATGTTATAATATATATGATACTTTTGATTTGGATTATGTGATCCTTTAAGTCGTTAGTATTCTAATTCGACAATGGTTTTTAATCCCAATATTCAACATGAGTGTTCAAACATGCACATGTTTTGAAAGACCATATGATTTTAAACATAGCATGCATTGTAAAACTAGTAGTGATGGACTCCTACTGAGTATAGTATATACTCACCCAATCCTCAACATTTTTCAGACACAAAGTAAACACTTAAGGACAAGGTATGCCTGTGACAGAAGACACCAAGACTAAGTGCAAGTAAGTAAACCCCTACCTTATCTTTCAATGTTACTTGCTTGTAGTTACTCTCTATAGCTGAGGCTGTGATTAACACTTTCTTGAGAATAATGTTGATTTGAAACTATGCCATGGCTAGATAATTTGAAAATGTGTTTTGACACTCGGGGTTTTTATGAAAGATTGTTTTCCAAAATGAAAAAGATTTTCATGCATTTCATATTTATAAAACAAGAGATCTCGCCTTTTTATCAATTGCATCATATAAAACCTGGGTCGTCACACTCACAATTACACTTAGCATATGCAACAAGCCTTTAAACCCCTACGTTACCCCTAATTAATGAGTTATGCCTTGTGAGGGTTTGCAATGAATATACCCACGAAATTTATAAGGTTAAGTCCCTTAATTTATCTTAAAGACTTCTCATCCATTAGTACTCTACTTACTTTAACAACTTAATAAAGATGAAGAAGAAATTCTACAAATTATCCACATACCAAAGCCATTTTATCCTAGTTTTATCTTGGAGTGCATGTCTGTGTACTACTACATAAGTGAGGACTTTTAAATAGATATGCTTATTACTCCATTAGAAAGATGTCATGACCACAAATTCTCACTAGTATGCACTCAGAATTAAAGCTCTCAGAGAAAAGGGGTCAAAACAAATTTTCTCTCACTATGTGACTGACTCCAAAGATACTAATGGTTCACATAACTTTTTAAGCACTAATGAGAAAAATAATATGATCCCTTAGAATAGATGCTATTACCAAGACCATTAGAAATAGTTCCCCTTAATTCCTTTATCCTCATCAAGGCTATGTTCCATCTAAGATCAATAGGTCTTCAAATAGTACAAAACTTAGATTTAGGATAGGTTTTGAAAAGAAGAGTATCAGGGATTCAAAGTTCAAATATGACTAGAGATTTCAATGTATATTTGTTTGGACTACTTTTTCTTTTTGGTTGTACTTGGAGTGAATATCTTCTCTATTTTTCCTTTCTATTCTCAACTTGTATTTTCTTTCTTTGATACTTTTCCTTTTATTTGTGAGAAGGAACACTTTTCTTTGAGTGAAAGGGTTTTAGATCTTTTTCACTTCTTTGAATTTTGTCCTTTTTTATACTTTTTCTACATCTCTACTTATTTTCGAAAGTAAGGTAAAGGATATTTTAACTAGCATCTCTTTGGATTAGGGTTAAATTATGTTTGAGAAAGAAAAAGTCTTACCAAGAGGCTCAAAGGATCTAACTAGTGATATAATATAATGGGTAGGCTTTATATCTCTGGGCTAAAATAAGGATGGCCTATATCATTTCCTAGATTTCTTAAAACCTATAAGATTCAATAAATATTTAGGAAAGAAAGTTAGTACTCCTTTTTGTTTCTTAGCAATTTGACTAAAACAAAGATACTAAGATCTTTCAAAGCAAATATATATTGAAGAAGATAGTGAATTATGTATAACCCTCTTAAAAAATGTAGTCTTTAATACATGTAGGATATATAGGTTTCCAATAATTTTTCTCAAGGTCTCTAAGTCATAACCATCTATTAGTCTAGACTTATGCACTGTGTGGAAGTATATTCCAATATTTAACTTTCATAGAATACTTTAGGACATGAATAAAATGCAAAATTAACCATATGCATTTCTATTAAGGAGTTAAAGTAGTGTAAATACTAAATTTTAGGCAACCCAATTAGCATCACAGCAAAGGAACTTGACCTTAAAAACTTTTTAAAATCTAAAAACAATTCAATTTTTTTTTTTTTAAATACAAGAACTCAATAGAAACTCAGAAATCTCATATATATCTAGAACCCCAACCTGAACTAAACATTGTCCCTAATGTTTTGAAATATAGGACATCTATATGATAAATGAGTGATGCAAAACCATGAGACTCCAGTGGATCGAAGGTAGACAATGGTAGAAAAACATATGGAATTAGATCTTTAATAATGTTGCAAGAGTCATCAAGATTTAAGTGTTGTTGGTTGGCATTAAAAACATTAAGCTCAACTTTCATATTGCTAAAGAATAATTGTAATATATCATTTCTACAATTGATGATGCCATTAGATGTTGCCAAGAATGGACATCCAAAATCACCAAAATCTAACTACTAGGATCTAATACAGATTTGGTATCCATGACTGTGAAATTGATAGGAAAGTAAAACTAGTCCACTTGTATTAGAACATCTTTAACCATACCATGTGGAATCTTAACTGATCTATTTACTAGCTGCAAAGTGGTATTGGTTTGTTTAAGGTCATGGAGTCCTAATTGGTCATAGACAGAATAAGGCAACAAATTTACACTAACCCCTTAATCAAATAGTGTCCTTTCAATGACATGGTTTCTTATGACATAAGAGATAGTAGGACACCCTAGATCTCTTGTGACACCCCGGTTTTTTTATGAAAAGTTTTTGAATTTTTTTTAAAAAGATGGTGTGCCTCTAAATTTTAAAATACAAAAATAGTGGAAAACTTTTCTTTGAAATTCATTTTCCCAAAAACCTTGATGTCACCTGTATGCTCACACTATACATACATATATATATATATAGTTTTCTAGAAGATAGAAATTCATTTCTTAAAATAGGACCCATTCAGTAGTTCACTTGTATAACCCCTATAACATTATATTAAATGTCCAATATCACAATTCAAATTACTAACTGCATAATACAAAAGCTTTAAATAAAGTACATACCTGAGTGCAGAAGTATGGTTGCTGGATTCCTCTTCTTGTGTACATCTTCTCCTATTTATCTATATCTAAGATATTGTAAACATAAAATATTTACAACATCTCAACAAGCTATGCTTGGTATGGGAGTTTAAGAAGCATGCTAAATCTTAAGATACATTAATTATTCCATAGTAATTAGAATATTCATTATCATAACAATTATATTGAATTGGATTTACTATATGTTTCATATTTCAATAATCCATTTATAAACTAAATATGTACATGCTTCATAATCATTAAAAATCCATTGATAAATCAATTATTAACATGTTTCATAATCAATAATAATTCATTGATAAATCAATTATTAACATGTTTCATAATTATCAATATCTACATGTTTCATAATTATAAGTATTCCATTAATTTATCAAACATCTTTAATTATTATTTGTTATCTAAATAAACTAATCGAATTCCATGAACCATACTCTGCATAACAGTTCTACCCATTCATATACCCATATGAAACTTATATGAAACTATGCCCTCAATCATATACATATAGCATACGTACACATATATGGAAATTGTTAAAAGACATACAAAATTATGAATATAATCAATATCATCTAATTTACATTCCCAGATTGTACTGGGTTTCAGAATCACACCCCTCATCATGTGGGGTTCGTAATTATCTAGCCTCTGCTCGTATATCAATATAATCCTCGTACTCCTAACTATACGGGATCCACAATCCTCCATCCATTGCTGGGAAAACAATATAAGGAATGTCATTATGCCACATCATATAAGGCATCTCATAATGCTATAATATAAGCACCATAATGCATAAAAAAATAAGGAATACCATGCTGCAATTTGATCTGTACTAGCGTGCTTGGATAACTACCCTGTTCACCACTAATACCATAGTGAAAAATATTGTGTCACTGCCCATATGGGGAGACAGGACTTTCACAGTGGGCCCTTCCCATAATTGCCCCACCCGACTTTTAGCCTCTCATAGGGCAAGGTATTATCATATAATCAAATTTCAGGAAACGGGTGGCCAAACCCTCATAACTCCCTTAGCATAGCACCCCCAGGCATATGCCTGTATAAAAAAATACTCTCAGGCCTCCATTGCCAGATGTAATATAATCATAATATCAAGCAAATTACCTGTTCACATATTTCATAACAAGAATACACTTATTAGGAGACAATCCACCAAGGATGTACCCTACAAACCTAGACTCATACATCACAAATACTAATATGGCAACCATGTACTATAAACATAATTTCACAATCCTATAAGATGTATAAGCCTTAATCATGTTTGTTAGATAGTAGGTGATTTTAAATAACTAATTCCCATCATTCACCATACAAAGCACATTTAGTGACAATTATACCATTTCCATGTTGTAACTTTCATAATAAGGAATAAGATCATGTTTAAAAGATGATTCTTAAATTTTCACCTACCTCGTGTGATGCGTCCTTCAATTCCATTAGCATTGATCGCCATCCATTCAAGCTAGTAAAATCCTCATTTTTACCTAGACCCTCCAAATCAAACAATTAATTAGTAACTTCTAACTGAATGATCTAATTGAATAAGCTACGTTGATCATGATCATTGAACTTGATCAATTTCCATACATGAATCCTAGATTGATCTCGACCATTGATCAAGATCAATGAAATCTTCTCAAATCAAGCTTGTGATCCCAAATCTCTCATCAGATTCTTAATCTACACTTCTTAATGGTCATGATAGACCATTTGGATTGGAAACACAAAATCAAATCATCATAGATTAGATGATCTGACCTCCAATGAAAGGTATGGCAATTTCAATGATCAGATCTTCCTAGATAAAAAATTGGGAAGATGGGTTTTGTTCCTTGCATCCCAAGGATCGCAAGGGTACTCTTGAATTTTTGAAACTCCTCCTAGATTGCTCAGAATCTAGGTTTGAAGGTGAAGGGTTAAACTAGGTCCTGTCCAACCGAGCCAGAGGTGGCCAACTCGGGTGAATGTGAAATAGCAGGGAAAATAGGGGTGGATGGTGACTATTGGTTGGACTGGTTCTATCTGATCCCGACCACTAGAAAACACAAGCACACTTGAAAACTAGGTTGTGCTAGTGACAGGAAAGCCTAGCATTGCTGGTGCTTAGGGAAGATGAAGAAAAGGGGAAAGCTCAGGTGGCTGGCGCAGCCTGCACACACTGAAAAATGAGTTTGCCAAAGATCTGGTGGCTTCTAGTCATGTAGGCCTAGCAGAGAAACTTGATCTGGTTTTCTTGTTGGTCATTAGAAAAATTGGAGAAGGGAAACCTAGCTTGATTGGGAAACCCGATTTGGGTTTTCTTCTTAGTTGCCAAAAAACCAGAAGAAAAGGGATTAGGGAAACCTGATGTGGGTATCCCTCTGTCGCTAGAAAACCAGAAGGAATGAGATTAAGGAAACCCAATCTAGGTACCCTCTATCACCGGAAAAGCACAGATCCATTAGGGATCTGCTTGGGGAAGAGGGGCGGTGGACTAGAAGATCGGAAGATGCTGGAGATTTCTAGCTTTCCAGCAATCATGGCCTAGCTGAGCTTGATGACATCGAAAGGAAAAAGAGATCAGAGAGAGAGAGAGAGAGAGAGAGAGAGGGGGGGGGGGATCCATATGCGATCTGTGCACGCCAGAATCTGGGGGGTTTTGCCGGCTTGGGAATGCCAAAAATTGGGTTTGGGTTGTCTGGTCTTGCTGGTTGCTGGTAGAGAGGAAAGGTACGTCGGATGGAAGGGGGAAGAGGGGAGAATGGTGGGTGCTAGGGTTAGGGTTGTCAGGTCTGTTCTCTTTGAGAATAAATCATGCGATAAGGGGGTGCCATTATCAAAATGGCCCCCCTAAGGTTTCTATTTTTTTAACTTTTAATTACTGAAATAACCCTGACTTTGAAGTGCCAAGGACTCTGTTTTTAGCATTCTTTAGCTCGTTGGATTGTATTTTCTAGGTAATATCTAATGGTTTTAGTTTTAGTACCAAATTTTTATCCTATTAAAAGATATACTTCTTGAAAACTCATAACCTGGTCATGGAATAGTAAAATTTTGGGGTAAAATTCATCCGAACTCTGATTACAGTGTTCTTTATGTCGTTGGACTCGATTTTTTGAGTACATTGCAAATATTCATATTTCCACTCCAAATTCCATTTCTATATAAAAATTTATTTTCTCTAGGTAAATTTTTTTAATTATATTCCATATTTCCAATTTTACATAATAACACCCAGAATAGTATTTACAAATTTTGGGGTTGTTACATCTCTAAACTTAGGTGAGGTATATTTTGGATTAAAGAGCTCATTTGCTCAATGAGAAAGGCTTTCTTTTGCACATTAATATTTTGCTTTGTAGTGCAAAGCTCTTTAAGAAACTTGGCATAGGTAGGAATATCTTTAATGGCATTAAGTAATGGGATATTAATTTTCACATGCTTGAACACTTCCATTATCTCATTGAAACTTGTTCCTTTCTTAGCCTTGTTGAGTAATTGAGGGAATGGGGTTTAGGCACATAAGGTTCATTCACTATAGGCTTAGTTGAAGTTGGAGTTTTGTCTTTTTTCTTTCTCCTATGTTTTTGCTTTTTCATTCTCCTCAACATTTTCCCCAATCTTTTCCTCTATTTTCCCTACTTTGTTATTGACCTGACAGCCACTGCTAATGGTTGTGATGGACTTAGATTGCTCATGGGGACTTTGGGAATTAAACCATGTTTCTAATTAGTCCTTAGGGCTTGGAATAGACTAATAGGGAAACCTTCCTCTTTCCCTTTCACTTAATTTAGTCTTATTTGCATCTCTAACTTAGCAATAGCTTAAGATTTTTTTCGTATCTCATTTTGGAATTGACATAAAATCTTGTTTGTATCCTAATTTTGTTTTATGAGCAATTGAATTTTATCCTTAATTGATTGTTGCTTTGGTTGTTGAGGATGCTGAAAACTAGGTGACTGCTAAGAAGCTAAAATCTTAAGAAAGTTTGAAATAGGGGATACAATATGTACCTCCCTGATAGGTATTCTTATACCATGACAAATTTGGATGCCTAGCTCATCCTAGATTGTAGGTTTTAGAGTATGGATTGTTATTTCTAAGAATGTGATATGCACTACGAGCATTCACTTATTCTAAAAGATTTTCATGATACACTCTATTGGATTGGCAAGCTATCGTTAAATGGGCTAGGTTAGAACAAACAACACATACCTCTTTTGGGGGTTTATTATTAGCAACAATGAATACACTTGTCCATTCTACAATCCAACAATCGAGTGGATGTTTTGTTTCTAAAGTCACTCCTATTTCATATAGGCCTCCTTTCTTTTGAGGTTTGGTATTTCTCTCTCTCCTATTGGAATACTCCCATTGCCAGGAATTGTTAGCTAAAGTTTGGAAAAAATTCCTAGGTCTCTATTTGGTTTTTTTACATGAGGGCTTCTCCACTAGTTGCATCTACCATTTATCTATTTTGAGGTGTTAGTGCCTCATAAAATTACTAAACTTGTTGCCATTTTTTATATCTATTGTAAGGGCACTTCTACAGTAATTCATCCTATCTCTCCAAATATTCATGGTATTGCTCATCATCTCTTTGTTGAAAATTGATGATTACCTTGTGAAGGGCCTTTGTCTTATGGACAAGAAAGAACTTGTTTAGTAACTTCCTAAATAACTGATCCCATGTGGCAATGGAACCGACCTTGAAAGAATTCAGCCATAATTTGGAATTATCCTTTAATGAGAAAGGGAACAACCTTAGTCTAATAAAATCATCCGCAATATTATGAAATTTGAATGTCACAGAAATATCAAGGAATTCCTTCAATTGGAGGTATGAGCCCTCTCTTTCATGACCATATAATGTTGGAAGTAACTGAACTACTCTAGGTTTAAGTTCAAAGTGGTCTACATTGGTGGGTGGAAATGTGATGCATGATGGAGTGCTTAGTTGGAGAGGTGCATAAAAATCTCCAAGTGTTGTTCTTAGCTCGTGGTTATGCCATGGGGTTAGGAACTTGGTGTTTTACCTTGCTTATGAGTAAGTTCAATATCAGGGTCTAAGGGTACTAATTTAGTTTTCTAACATCAACATCCTTGCGTGCACTAAATTGAAACCTAATTAAATGATGCTAGCTAAATCTAAATGTGACTCCTAACTCTACAATATGTAATCAAATAATTTCTAATGCTAACGAGATGCCTTTTGTGATGTTTCTTATTCTATGAGGTTGTATCTTCTAAACCTAAAGCTAGGCAGCTCCTCCTTTAATTCAAGCTTGACTATTGCTTACCAAATAGATCTCATACAAGGGGTTAATAGAGTATTCTCATGATAGGAGGCATTTAAACCTGAACATCTATCAACAAAAGGTGTGGAAAAATTACTTGAATTTTGCATACCCCCTATAACCACAAAGTTCAAAAGCCACTAGAGTGACAATAGATCACCTATTTCAAAAATGATCCTATGAGCTTAAAACCCTAGGTCTCTTGCTACTTGAAATTAAATTAAGATTAATGGCTAGGATAGCAAGTATATAAGGAAATGATTTGATTTCCTAGGTTGGTCAAGGATCTAGTGATGAAATCTAGTCCTTATCTTGTGAGGATTCTTGTGGGGCCCTTACTATCATTATGGTCCATCCACCATAAAGCAATAAACATGCAATGTAATATAAGAAATCGAACTAATGCAACCTCTATGCTATCCAACCAATGTTAAATAGGTGCTCTCTAATGCAATAACCCTAATTAAAGATACAACAGTTAAGATGAATGGTCCTAAAACTATATTAATAATTCTACTAACCAAAGTCAAATTATACTAAATGTAACCTAACTAGAAAAGTAAATCCAAGTGAGGGATACTTACAATGCAGTGTCTGATGAAGATCAAGTGTGAGCCTCCATACCAAGGCACTTGCCCTATTTTAATACAACCCATTTAAAATTGAAATAGAGAAATTGCAACTTACAATAGGGTCTCACAATAAGTTCACTCAGAAGGAAAAACCCCAATCTAAGAAAGCAATCAAATTTGATGAAGCTCCTCTTGCCAATTTCCCCTTGCATAAAAAGAAGAAAGATATGTCAATTTTTGAAGAATCAATAAGATATGCAATGCAATGCAAAAATCCTAATATAATGCAACTTAAGACTGCATTTAAAGATAAACAATCCAAATAAGAATCCATCCACAAATCTATTGTAATATCCTAGCAATGGTGCCAAAAACTTGGTGTAGCTTTAAAATTACTCGCAAGTGCACAATTTAATGTAGTATTTGCATGCAAACAAGGTTGATCCCACAAGGACTCTCACATATTTGCAATGCATTGGATTTTATTCAAATTGAATAACTTCAGCCAAAGAAAGAGAGTTGGATTGAATTAGGACTTAAAAGTAAACATGCACAAAATTATAAACTATAAATAAAGGAAACTTGCCCAAGATAAAAACAAATAATTAAAATGAAAACTTACCAAAACTATAAACTTTTTTAATCTAGAATTAAAAATAAAGGAAACTTAAACTAAGAAAATGGAATTGAAAACTTAACTAATTAACAAGTTAGAAAATAAAGAAATTACAAAGAGTTAGAAAGACTCTGACTAAGGAATTAAACTTAATGGAATTACACAAAAAGGAAGCTTTCTTGATTTGGCACTTTCCTAAACTAAAAATTGTTAAAAATAGTTCTAAAAATAAAAAGAAAAATTTTTAAACCTAAAAAAATATGTAAAAAACTAATTTGACTACTATTAGACAAGATCTAACAACTAAATTAACCAAGGATTAAAGATTAATGGGACTTAGTACCGTGCACAAGGTTCTAGGACTATGTGCATGGTTCTATGGCCTCAAAGATGACTAGATTTGATGGTTTTAATGCAAACTAACATGAAAACTAACTATGGAATCTAGTAAAAAAAACATGGTACTATAAATGGGTACTTAAGGACTCAAGCAAAGGAGGTGTTTTGGTGGTTGCAAATAAAGCACAAAGTTAAGGAGAAAACAATTTCTAGATTTTGGTACTTAAGAACCTTAACTAAAACATGCATAAATAAGCAATTGAAACCATAAATTTTGAGCAAGGAAACAACCTAGATCTCAAGCACTTTGATAAAATAAACAATCCATAACAATAATTCCCACAAAAATTTATCGAATCATCTCCAAATTACACAAAAAACTAGATGCATAATACATGTTTTATTGGTGAAAATTGCATCTAATTCTTAAGCATGAAATCCTACCTAAACAACACCAACAATGCAATATAATGCTCAAAAACTAAATTATGATTACATGAAAAGAAAACGATGGAGGAAATCAATATAAAAGAAAGCTTAGTGGGTAAACTAACTGAGGAAAGATTGCCCAAAACTATGGGGAAAAAAGGGTAGAAAACGTTGGATTAAGGTGGGGAAATCAAGGATTTAAACTAGCTATTCTCTTGGATGTTACTACCAAAGAATTAATAACTTGAATCTTGATTGAATAATAAATAAAACTATAGAATTGAAGTAAGAATGGAAAGGCTTGAGGGTTGGAAAGATAGTGTGGGCTTTAAGGAACAAAATAATAAAAACTAAAAGCAATGAAACTAAAGCAAAACAACTAAGTTATTAACCTAAATTGGAGAGCAAATAAGCTAGAGAATAACAAGAATACTAGAGAAAGAAAAGCATCAAAGGAGTTTGTGCTCCTTTCAAGGTTGTCTCACCCATCCTCTACTTGGAAGATTCATATGGACCATGGAGCTATATATAGATGATTGAGTTACTAACTTCCAAAAGGTGAATCCATGAGAAAAAGTGGCTCTAGAGTTAGGGTATTAAATGAGGAAGGTTAAGAGGAGGAAATTTAGGTAGTAATGATGTCATAATGATGACATAAAAGAGAGAGAATCATGATGGCTGGCTGGTTTTTCACTTAGGAAGGGGGAAAGCATCATTTTCCTTGGGAGGAAAGTGGCTCTCCACCCTCCTAATTCGATGAAATTTGGTTGGTGAGAAGAATGAATGAAATGGGCAATTGGAAAGATGGAAAAGATCTAGAATTTAAGGAGTTGAGATTTGAAGTAGATATAGGGTTTCCTATTTAGGAAACCACTTCATCATCAATTAGAAAGGGTGGGGTGCATCTTTTGCTTAAGAAGGTGACTCCCACCTTGATCTTATAATCCTAGGTCAAATGAATGAAAAAAAAGTGGGAGTTGGAGTTATAAAGTAGGGTTTCTATCTTGATGAGTCTAACAATGCATAGTCATCTTACCTTTTACATAATTCTCTCAAACCTTCTAATAAATCCAAAATAAGAAAGTGGAGCATTGCTTGAATTCTCCTCCAATTGTATGACTCCATGTGACATTTGGCTTGATTGGCTTATGTGGCTCACTTTGAGGACTCATTTTCCTTAGCTTCATGGCTCACACCCTTGCCTTTAATGGCTCAAGTGGCTTGTCTTGAATTCCTTAGCTTGTCACCTTCTCTCATGGCTTATATGGCTAAGGTGGCTTAAATAGCTCCCAAGCAAAGGTGATGGAAATGCATGGCTTACTTCATGGGCCCATTTTAGTCACCTTTAGTTCTTCCAACTACTTCCATTGATCCATCATGTTGCCTTGATATAGTCTTGGACCTTGATCTACTTTGAAATTTTGAAATTTAGGCCATGACTTGGTCTTTTGATTTTAATCTTCAATACTCATCTTGATAAATCTCATCCTTTGGATCATCTCTCTAAGACCTAAATAAGGTGAAAAACCTAATTAAATCCTCAAAATATGATCATTCATATACTTACTTTGGATTATTACAAAATATGAAAAATTTTAATTATTAGGTCAGAAATGCATGTGTTATAAATTTGGACAAAAAAATCCTAAAATCAAATAACAATATAAGTTATAACAATCAGCAACTAATTGGGTATTATTTATACAAATTGAACACTTATCTACCACCTTAGTAATAGTAATTCTTGTTTTGGGTCCTACAATCAAGGATGGGTTAAGCATCCAAATTTTTCATGGTCTAAGAATAATGCCCAAAGGAGTCCATCAGGGATTCCCCATCGTCAAACTTTTACTCATGCTTAAGTCCCACACCTGCCAATTCCTGAATATTTTTCACAACAACTAAGAACACCTTCCCTAGAGGAAACCTCAAATTTATTCATGCTTAATTCTACACTATTTCAAAATGATTCTAAGAAATCATTGCATGCCAACTTTGAAAACATTACAAAGATGGAATACACTATAAGTCAATTATCTGCTTCCTTAAGTGAAAGAGAGAAAGGAAAATTTCCCAGTCAACCTATTCCAAACCCTAAGGGACATTTGAAATAGGGTTTAGTTCTCATAATCATATACCCCATGAACAAGCAAAGTCTATCATAACCCTTAAGAGTGGTCATCAAGTTGATACTAAAGTAGGACAGACAGAGGAAAAGACTAAAGAAAACATAAAGGAAAATGAACTAATTAAAACTTAGGAAACAAGAAAAAAGAAAGAAATGTTCCACTCCATCTAAGCCTATAGTGGAAGCACCTTATGTGCTTAAAGACCTATTCCTCAATTACTCAAGAAGGCTAATGAGATAATGGAATTGTTTAAACATGTGGAAATTAATATCTCATTACTCAATGTTATTAAGGTCATTCCTGCTTATGCCAAGTTTCTTAAAGAGATTTGCACACAAAAGTGAAAACTTAATGTGCAAAAGAAAGCATTTCTCACTGAGTAAGGTGACCTCTTTAATATGACACCAAACCCTCCTAAGTTTAGAGACCAATGTGTCCTACCATTTCTTGTGTCATTAGAAATCATGTCATAGATAGGGCACTACTTGATTTAGGGGCTAGTGTATATTTGTTGCCATTTTCTCTCTATGAGCAATTAGGTCTTGGTGACCTTAAACTGACCATTATCACATTACAGTTGTTAGATAGATCAGTAAAAATTCCACTTGATATGGTTGAAGATGTTCTACTATAGGTGGACAAGTTTTATTTCCCTATAGATTTCTTTATCTTGGATACCTAGCTTGTGTCAGACCTTGATAGTCAAATCCCGAGGATTCTTCGATGTCCATTTTTAGCAACATCCAATGCCATCATTAACTACAAAAATGGTGTAATGAAGTTATCATTTAACAATATGAAAGTCAAGCTTAATATTTTTTATGTGGATCATCAACATCTAGACCTAGATGATGTGTATGTACTAAATTTAATTGAAGATCTACTTCAAGATTTTAATACACCATCATCTATCTTAGACCCACTTGAGCCATATCTAGTACATTTTAACTATGAATTGGATATAAACAAGTCCACTGATGAGATAAATAATCTTTTAGATGTTGCACCTATAATGGATATGTCTAAATGGGGCCCTCATGTGGAATCACTTCATCAAAATCTATACTAGTCACATCTATAGATAAAACCACCCACCTTGGTCCATAAACCTTTATCTAAAAATCTAATGTACTCCTACTTAAGACCCACTGAAACCTCACCTTTCATCATAGCCTCAAATCCAGATAAGGAACAGGAGGGTAAGCTTCCTAATGCTCTTAGGAAACATAAGACATCTTTGGGTTGGACCATAGCAGATATTAAGGGAATTAGTCATTCTATGTGAATGCATAGAATACACTTAGAAGAAAATGCTAAACCATCTAGGCAAATATAGAAGTGATTAAACCCCAACATGAAGGAGGTAATGAGAGATGAAGTGCTTAAGCTCTTAGATGTTAGAGTCATCTACCCCATATTTGATAGTACTAGGGTCAATCTAGTTCAGATTGTCTATAAGAAATCTGGGGTCATGGTAATTAAAAGTGAGGAGAGTGAATTAATCCCCACTAGCATGACCACTGGGTGGAGAATTTGCATAGATTACCGAAAATTGAAGTCAATAATGAAGAAAGACCACTTTCCTCTGCCATTCATAGTCTAAATGATAGAAAGGTGAGCTGGTCCAAGTTATTACTACCTTCGTAATGGTTATTCTAGCTATAACTAAAACCCTATAGCACTTGAGGACTAGGAGAAGACCACTTTGTCCTGCCCTTTTAGAACCTTTGCTTACTTTCATATGCATTTTGTATTTTCAAGTGCTCTGACTAGTTTTCAAAAGTGCATGTTGAGGATATTTTCAAATAAGGTAGAAAGAATTTTAGAGGTGTTTATGGATGATTTCTCAATATTTGATTCTTCATTTGATGAATGCTTACACCATTTAAAACTTGTCCTTACTAGGTGTCAAGAAAGGAACTTAGTGTTAAATTGGGAAAATGTCACTTTATGGTTCAAAATGACATTATTTTAGGCCACATTATTTGACATAATGGCATAGAAGTGGATTTAATCTCTAACATGCCTCCTCCAAGGATGGTGAAGAATTGGATCATTTTTAGGCCATGCTGGTTGAAATAGCTAAGCCCTTATATAATTTACTTATGAAGGAAGGATCTTTTGACTCTAATGAAAATTGGGCATTTGAGTGCTTAAAGGTTGAGTTAACTTCTACACCTAATATTCAACCATCAGACTAGAAAGCACCATTTAAAATAATGTGTGATGCTTCAAATTACATGATTGGAGTTGTGTTGGGGCAGTGTATTAGTAAACTTCCTCATGTCATATATTATGCTATGAAAACATTCAAAGATGGCCAACTTAATTATTCTACTACAAAAGAAAGAGTTGTTGGTAGTTGTCTTTGCCCTAGATAAATTTAGATCTTACTTGTTAGGATTTAAGGTCATAGTATACTTAGTTCATGCAGTACTTAAATATCTTCTTTCAAAGAAAGATGCAAAACCTAGGCTAATATGAAGGATACTATTACTATAACAATTTAATCTAGAAATTTTGGATAAGAAAGGTTTCAAGAATATTGTGGCTGGCCACTTATCCAAGCTAGTTGTGGAGTCTACTAGTGAGAATGTTCCTCTAATAGAAACTTTTCATAATGAAAAATTGTTGCACATTTCTTAGTGCGTTCATACGCAGGTATATTCAATTACCTTGTCACATGTCAAATGTCTAATCACTAGACTAAACAAGATAGAAGAAGGTTCATTAATAAGGTTGGACCCTTGGGATGACCCATACTTGTTTAAGTATTGTCCTAATCAGGACATCAGGAGATGTGTGGCAGATAATGAACATCATAAGATCATCTCCTTTTATCATGATCATGCATGTGGGGAACATTATAGTTCCATAAAAATAGTTGTAAAGATTATGCTATGTGGTTTTATTGGCCTACCATTTTCAAGGATTCACATGCTTACTGATTAGCATGTGATAGATGTCAGCGGTTAGGGAGCATAGGAAAGAGAAATATGATGGCCTTGAACCCTATTCTTATCATTAAGCCTTTTAATATTTGGGGCATTGATTTTTTGAGACTTTTTCCTAATTGCTTTGGTTATTTGTACATCCTTGTGGGGGTGGATTATGTGTCAAAATGGGTGGAAACCGTACCTTGTAAGACCAATGACCAAAATGTGGTGGTTAAGTTCTTAAAAGAAAATATATTTGTACATTTTGGTACACCTAAGGCCATAATTAGTGATGGGAGTAAACACTTTTGCTATAGGGTGTTAGAGAATTTAATAAAAAAATATGGTGTTACCCATAGAATTGTTATCCCTTATCATCCTCAGACCAGTGATTATGTAGAAGTTTTTAATAGAGAAGTAGAGCAAATTTTAGAAAGATAGTTAATTCAAATATGAAAGACTGGTCTTAAAGGCTTAGTGATGCTTTATGATCATATAGTACTACATTTAGGACCTATATAGACATGTCACCTTATGGCTTAGTCTATGGATAGGCCTACCACTTATTAGTAGAATTAGAGCATAGAGCATATTGGGCAATCAAAAAGTGCAATTATGAGTTATATACTGCGGGGATTCATAGAAAACTCCGACTCAGTGAGTTGGAAGAGTTAGGAAAGATGCATATGAGTCAACAAGCTATACAAAGACTACATGAAAAGCACTTATGATAGAAATATCTTAAGAAAGTCCTTCACACTTAGACAGAAGGTCCTTTAGTATAATTCTAGATTGCATCTATTTCTAAGAAAACTTAAATCTTGATAGATTACGTTACATTGTATGTACTATTTACCCTCATGGGGCTATAGAAAAGGATGGTGAGATTTCCAAAGTCAATAGGTAAAGGTTAAAGCCCTACCTAGAGTTGGTCAACCTTGAAGTAGAGGAAATCTTGTTAGAGGAACCAGTATACCAGGAACCACCTTAGCATGTTCTTAACACCTGTTTCATCATTATTATTGTATAACATGTCTAGCTGAAGACGTTAAACTTATCATTCACTAGGAGGCAAGCTAAGATTTTAATGTCTCATTGTTCTACATTACCTATTCATCATATAAGTGTCATATATTTCAAAATATTGGGAAAAAATTGTAGTTTAGGCTGGGGTGTAGACATGCATGAGATGTTTAATTTTCTTCATATTTTTTTAAAAAATTTGAATTTTTCTAAGTTTTTTGGTCAGAGTTCTTTTATTGTGATGAGAATTAGATTGTCTGATGTTTAGTATTTCCACTACTTGAACATCTTAATAGAAATGCATATGATTAATTCTGTATTTTATTCATGTCTTGAAGTATTTTACGAAAGTTAAATCTTAAAAGATATTACACACAATACATGAGTCTAAACTAATAGGTTTTATGATTTAGAGACCTTGAAGAAAATCAGTGAAGACCTATATACCCAACTAAGTTTTAGAGACTATCACCTTTTTGACGGTTATAAATAATTTTATATTTTCTTTAGCTAACATTACTTTAAAAGATCTCAGTATTCTTTATGTTGGTCAAATTTCCAAGAATAAAAAAAGAGTGTTAACTTTCTTTCTTGAATATTTATTGACTCAGATAGGTTTTTACTAAGAAATAATATAGGCCATCCTTATTATTACCCAGATAGATAAAGCTTGCCCAGTATATTAATATCACAAGGTAGACCCTGTGAGCCTCCTCGTAGGCCTTTTCTTTTTAAAAACTCCATTTACCTTGACCTAAAAACAAGTTAAAATATCAATTACCTACCCTTTGAAAATGAGTAGGGATGATGGTAAGACTTCAGAAAAAAGAAGAAAGCCTAAGAAGTGAAAAATATCAAAAGTACAAGGAAAAGTGTTCCTTCTCATAAAAATAAGGAAAAGTGAAAAAGTGTATTATTTCAAAAAGAAAACAAAACAAAAGTTGAGAAAATAGAAAGAAAAAATAGAAAAAATATTCACTTCAAGTACAACCAAAAAGAAAAGTTGTCCAATATTTATAGAAGACCTCTACTTAGATTTGAAATTTTGAATCCTTATACCCTTCTTTTCAGAACTTGTCCTAAGTCTATGTTTCATGTTATTTGAAGACCTATCAATCTTAAGGTGGAAGATAGCCTTAATGAGGATATAAATAGGAAGGAAGGTTAATTATCCCAACTGGTCTTTGCAATGGTATCCATTCTATGTCTCAATTATGCATAAAAGTTACGTGAACATTAGTATCTTTGGATTTGGTCGCATAGTGATAGAAATTTGTTTGACCCTTTTCTTTGAGAGCTTTATTTCTGAGTGTATACTAGTGAGAATTTGAGGTTAAGACATCTTTTGAAAGGAGCAATAAGCATTTCTATTTAGAAGTATTGATTTATGTAGCTTATATAAACACATGCATTCCGAGACTGGACAGGAATAAAATGGCTTTGGTATGTGGATAATGTGTAGAATTTTCATTTATTTTTATTATGTTTTTAAAGTAAGTAGAGTATTAATGGATGCGAATTATCTAAGATAAAATAAAGGACTTAGCCTTATTGAATTTTGTGGATATATTCACTGTAAACCCTCACAAAAATTAACTCATCCACTAAGGGTAGCATAGAAGTTTAAGGGCTTGTTGCATATGCTAAATGCAATAGTGAATACTTATTAAAATGGAAACCATTTTGTTCTCATGATTTTTTTCATGTCTTTCTCAGGACTAACAACACGCAAGTTGGGGGCTGTGGTAAGTGTTTAATTTTGTATAAAAAATAGCCAATTAGTAGCTAATATGTTACAAAATATAGTGTTATTTCAAAGGTTTTTTAGAATTTTTTAACACATGCATTTTTGACCTAATAATTCAAAAGTTCGATATTTTATAGGTTCAAGAGCTAATCCAAAGTAAATATGTGAATTATCATAATTTTTTAGGATTTAATTAGTGTTTTTAATCTTTTTTTTAAGGAAATGAGAAGGTGATCCAATGGCCTATATTGCAGTTGACAAAATTTTTTGTGGGTTGATCTATGCGGTTACATTGTTGAGGGTGTAGAGGGGACTACCCCTATACTAAAAATTATCTTTAGGCAAGTAAGAGGGAAATTGAAATAAATATAAGGTGAATCAAATAATCAAATAAATATAAGGTGTATACCATTCATGAGGTTTCCTAATCCAACTAGGAAGCCAAGCTACTCAAGCCTTGAAGCCACTTAATCCACCAAGGAATGGGCCATCGAAGTTAGCCAATATGCCATGGATGAATGCAACATGGAGCCACATGATTAGAGCACCAATTCAAGGCAACTATCCTATGTTAAAATTGTGAGTTTTAGGGGATTTTGAGAGATATTTGTAAAAGGTAAGATGACCATGCATTGGTGGAAGCATTAGGAGAGAAAATGCCACTTTTTAATTCGATTTCCCATTCTTTTTGCCCCATCCATATTAGGGTTTGATGATTTAACCCTAGAGAGGAACCACCTTCTTCGAAGGTGACACATCCCCCTTCTTTGGATGCTCATTAAGGTGGTTTCCTATATAGGAAACCTTAGATCTATGTCCATTCAAAGAACATCAAAACCCTAAGTTTACCTCAACTTTTTCCTAACATGTTTTCTCCTTTTTCTATTTCCATTCCAACCACTTAATTAAGGGGGGTGGAATTTCACCCACTTTCCTAAGAAAATGATGCCTCTCCCCCCGCCCACCTTACTTACTTTGGAAACCAGCCATGTCACCCTCTTATGTCATCTTACTTACATCATCTTCCACCTAACTTTCCTAATTGAATTCCTATATCTAGATCCAGCTCCCTTTCCTAGAATAAGCCCTAACCAAATTTGAAAGCCAGCCACCAATAAATGCAAAGGTTGTCCTCAATTTTTTAATTAAGTAGAGGTTGGGAAGGAGAACCTTGAAACATTGCACTCATTATTATGTTATCTTTGGAGCTGGACTTTGGATTTCTTTGGTGCTTTTATTCTTTGGACTTCTAGTTATTTCCCTTGTTGATTGCTCTCCAATTCAGGGTAGTAATTTGCTTTCTTTGCATTAGTTTCATTGTCTTAAATTGTTCAAGTTTTGTTCTTGAATTCCATAAGCATAATTCTAGCCCTTTAAGTCCTTTGTTTATTGCTTAAATTCTATATTTTCCTTTTCTCATTCAATCAATATCTATGCTAAGTCTTCTCTAGTAGTGATAGCTAAGAGAAGAGATAGCTTAGAGCCATGGTGTCTTCCCTTAGCTTTGCACGTTTCCTATCTTAGATCTTAATTTAGGTGCAGGTGCACTCTCCTTCATATAGTTTGTCCTATTACCCTTCTTTTCTCTTAAATTCATTTGTAGGTTTCTTTTGCATGTCATCATAATTTAGACTAAAAGTGTTAGATTGACTTTTTGTTGTTGTTGTTGTTTGTATTAGGTTTTAGGGCTTAATTTCTTACACATTTTCCAGAATTATACACTTATTTTATGCACAAAATTTTAATGTAATTTGGCATTAATTCAATGAAATTCATTGAGGATTCTTGTTATTGAATGTTTCCATCATCATAGTACTTTAGATCTGGGTTGTTATCTTGCATAAAAGTTAGTGTTTCAAATGCTATATATGCCTTATTTGATTTAAAGTTCTAAGTGCTTAGAATCTGGAAATTTCTCCCTTTAATCTTTATGCTTGGCTTCCATCCATCAAAACAACTTATTTTCTTGAATCCTTTAGAGCCCATTTAGCTTTTTAGGTTTTTTTATTAAGTTCATATTATAGGTTTCATGTTATTTTGCATTTAAAGAATCAAATATGGTCATCCTTCAACCTATGAACTATGCGCACAATCCATGGAACATGTGCATGGTACTAGGTTAATTTTCTCTTTGATTTTTAGTTAATTTAGTTGCTTAATCTTGTTTTAGTAGTTTTTATTTAGTTGTTTGCATCCTTTTAGGAGTTTCCTTTAGGTCAAGTTGCTTAGTTTAATTCAAGTTGCTTAGTTAAATTTTAGCAAATTTTCTTGAATTGTAGTTTCTAATTTCATGCATTTACTTTCCTAGTTTAAATTCAAATGAATTCAATCTCTCTCTTTGGATGAAGTTAAGCACTTTAAATAATATTCATCCAACATACAAATTTGATGAAATTCCTCATGAGATTGACCTCTCACACATGCAATTACTACTTTGATTCATGCACTAGCTAGTAATTTTAAAGCTACACCAATGCTTATAGTTTCATCCATAATTGTCTTGAATGTGTATTTGAGTTAATCTTGCCTTTCATCTATTCAAATAGCACACACACCATCCTTAATTTTAGTGTATTCAAAATTGCATGCTTGTTTCATTGATTAGTTTTAGTCTTGTTTAGGTTTCATTATTAGTTTCCTTGTTAGAGTAGTTTTAGTTAGCTTTTAATTTTAGTTTTAGAAGGTTTTATTTTTAAAAAGATCTAATTTTAAGATTCCTAGACTAAGTTATTTTATTGAAGCCCATATGAAAGAGGAGGAGGGGGTGCTAGACAGCAAGGAAGAAGTTGAAGATGATTTTGTTGTTTCTTTCCTACTTGCAAATGAATATGCATTTATATATTAGTTTGTAAGTAAGAAATGAATATCATCTCTAGCTTTTTAAAAGTATGGGAACCCTAGCATGATATGAATAAAAAATTGGCATTCCCTTAAGCTAGGGTGTACCCCATAAGCAATGCGTTGCATTGGATTCTGAGCATGGTGAAAAATGGACAAGGGTTGCTAGGGTGTTTCTCCAAAAGCAACATGTGCAAAGGTTGCTAGAGCATCCCCTTGGAAGTGATGCGCTACATCAGAACCCAAGTGTAGTGAAAAATGGGTGTGGGTTCATGCCATGGAGGTCAAGAAGTGTGTAGGTAAATAAGATATCTTAAGAGCATAAGATTCGTATTGCTACATGGAATATAGGGACATTGATAGGGAAGAGTTTGGAGTTAGTAGATACGATGACATGTAGGAGAGTCAATAATGCTTGTATCAAAGAAACCAAGTGGAAAGAGGCTAAAACTAGAGAAATCAATGGGTATAAACTCTTGTACATAGGAAAGGATAATAACATAAATGACATAGGAATAATAGTGGATGAAAAATTATTGGATAAAATTGTGGATGTTAAAAGAATTAGTGATAAAATTATAATAATAAAAACTTGTTCTAGGAGAGCAGATCATAAATGTTATAAGTGCATATACACCACAAGTAGGGTTAGAAGATATAATAAAGAGATAGTTTTAGCAAGATATGGAGGGAGTCACGCAAGAAATTCCCAACACTAAGGAGATATTTATAGGAGCAGACTTAAATGACCATGTAGGAAAAGGAAAGGAAGGATATGATAGGATACATGGAGGGTATGGTATAGGAGAACAAAATAAGATGGGGAAACTATCCTTGATTTTTCTTTATCGTATAACCTGACCATTGCAAATACATTCTTTAAAAAGAAGGATGAACACTTAATAACCTTTAAAAGTGGACTTCATAAAAGCCAAATAGACTTTTTTCTACTTAGGAATACTAAAAGATCAATGTGTAAGGATTGTAAGGTGACACCCGAAGAGAGTTTAGCCTCACAATATAGGTTAATGGTTATGGATATCTATATTAAAAGATGGAAGAAAGGAAATTAAATTAATAGGTATCCAAAAACTAAGTGGTGGAACTTAAAAGGACAGTAAATAACCTCATTTATAAATAAGTTGATGGTAGAAGGAAACTAGAATTATGAAACAGAAGTAAACACCATGTGGACTAATATGGCTAACTCCATTAAGAAAGTGGCAAAAGATGTCTTAGGAGTATCTAAAGGTAAAAGGCAATTAATAAAGGAAATATAGTGGCGGAGTGAAATAGTGCAAAAAGTTATTAAAGAAAAACGGATATGTTTTAAAGAATGGTAGAAGACTAGAAATAATGAAAACTATGAACAGTCTAAGAATGCCAAAAAGGTTGCTAAGAGAATAGTAAGTGACTCTAATCTTAAGGCATATGATGACCTCTATAGTAGACTAGGATCAAGAGAAGGTGAGAAAGATGTGTTTAAACTTGCAAAAATAAGAGAATAGAAGGGTAAGGACCTCTAGATCATGTTAGGTGCATTAGAAGTGATGATCATAGGGTACTAGTCAAAGATGACGAGATCAAACAAAGGTGGGAAACTTACTTTTAGAAATCGTTACTTGACAATGGCTCTAAGAATATAGGGGTTGAAAATATTGTCAACCTAAACAACATTGGACATTATAGATATGAATGTAGGGTTAGAATACCTGAAGTGAAAGAGGCCTTAAAAAAGATGAAATCAGGAAAGGCCATAGGGCTCGATGGTATACCAATAGAGGTTTGGAAGCATATGGGAGATACTAGAGTAGTTTGGTTGGCCAAGTTGTTTAACAAGATTATAAAATCAAAGAAAATGCCAGATGAATGGAGGGAAAGCTTTGTTGTACCAATTTATAAGAATAAAGGAAACATAAAAGTTGCACTAATTATCGAGGGATCAAATTTATGAGCCACATTATGAAACTTTTTGAAAGATTGATTGAGAAGAGGCTAAAACAAGAAACAAGTGTATCGGAGAACCAGTTTGGTTTCATATTTAGGAGATCTACCATGGAAGCTATTTTCTTATTAAGACAATTGATAGAGAAATGTGGGGGGAGGAAAGATCTCCACATGGTCTTTATCAATATGGAGAAAGCTTATGATAGATTCCATAAAGAGTTAATATGGAGGGTGTTGGGTGAGAAAAGGGTTTTGCAGTGGTGTATATAAACATAATTAAAGATATGTATGAGGGAGCGGTAACAAATGTTAAGACTACTAGTGGTCAGACTAAAAGGAAAATTCTATAGGATGGCCATAAGGCTGGCCATGGTCTAAGGATCAAAGTGTTGGATAGTTAAGGAACATCATGTTTATAGAAATGAGGATGTTGAGATGGATGAGTGGCAAGATAAGAAAGGATAGAATTATGAATGAAAACAATAAAGGAAACTTAGGGGTAGTACCAATAGGTAACAAGATGAGAGAGATTAGACTTAGATGGTTTGGACATGTCCAAAGGAGAAAGAAACGACACCAGTAAGAAGGAGTAAGGCAATGCAAGTAGAAGGTTCTAAAAGGACAAGGGGAAGGTCCAAAACAACATGGATAAAAGTGGTGAAAAAATATTTAAAAACTTTAGGACTAAATGAAGCCATGGTACTTAATAGAAAGGAATGGAGAAATAAGATTCATGTGGCCAACCCCTAATTGGGATAGGGTCTTGATGATGATGGTGATGAGTTTTGCATTAGTTTTCTTCATTGTGTGCATATTATTTTGGAATGTTTCTAGTTCTATTTAAGATCCTTAATTTTATAAAGCTTCCTTAGTTCATGTTTCTAACTCCTTACATGTTTGTTTTTCTAAGTACTTTTAATTCCTAAAGTAGTTCAAAATACAATCTTTCTTAGGGCTAGGATAGGTAATTTAAATACCTGCCAATTGCTTAGAAGTCTGTGACATTCCTCATGGGATCGGCCTCACTCACATACAAGTACTACATTGATTAGTGTGCTTGCAAGTAATTTTGAAGCTATACAAGGTACTCATAATTGAATTTAGCCTATGCTATAAGCCATTGAACCTCTAGGTTACCCTTAGTGGACGAGTTAAGCCTCATGAGGATTTACGATGAATTTACTCACAAAATTCAACAAGTGGTCAATTCATTTGTTTATCTTGGAGAATTCTCTTCCTTCAAGCCTCAATAACATTAACAAACTAATAGGAATAGGTGAAATGCTCACAACCCTACTCATATGCTAAAGATATTCCATTAAAACTTATATCTCATAGTGTAGTGTGTGTATAGTCAACATATAAATACTCTTGATGTCTAAGTAGATTATGACTAGTAATTCAGTTAGAAATATGTTTTAGCCTAAAATCTTACAGTTAAATGTACACTCAATAATAAAACTATCAGAGAAAATGTCAAGAGTATCTCTCAATTATGTGAGCAGAGGTTTTGAAATTTTAATAGGCACATGTTATCTAAAAGAATAAGAACACTTGGGAGTTATTATGATCCCTTTAGAAAGTGAGACAATTACCCAAAGAAAGCTAAGAAATATCATACCATAATTTCTATTTTTCTATATCCCCATCAAGATTATATTTAGCTTAATATATAGGTCTTTAATTAGGACAAAACATAGGCTTAGGACAGGGTGATGAAAAGAATGGATATGGTATTCAAAGTCTTTAAAAATAAGTAGAGGCATTCTTTTAGAGGTTGACAATTCTTTTCCATTGTACTAAAGTGAATATTCTTTTTTTGCTTTTCTATTTTTCTTCTATTCGATCCTCTTTCTTTTGCATCTTTAAATTATTATTTTTTATCTCTTTGAAGAACTTTCTTTTCTTGATATTCACTTTCTTTCTTGAATTGCACTTTGAAGATATTTCTTCAACCATCTCTAACTTATTTTTGAAGAAAATAGGTAATGGATATTTAATATTAGGTTAATATAGGTGTGGGTAATTAGGTTCACAAGAAAAAGGCTTCTATAAAAGGCTCAAAAAGGCTAACTAGTGGTAAAAGTATCACAAGATAAGCTTTATGACTATCAGTTTCAATAAAGATGGCCTAAATCATTTCTTACATTTAATATTTTCTATTAGTTTTAACAAACTTCTTGTAGATTAAGGGTAATAATCAGCAATAATTCTTGGTAATTGGCCAACTCAAAGAATACTGGGATCAACTAGAATTTAAGCACACTAAAGAACATTTTGGAATTTTATGTATAACCCTTGGAAAAAATGAATGGCTCAACTAATCACATGCTTTATAGGTCTCCACTAGTTTTCTTCAAGGTCTCTAAATCATAACCACTTATTAGTCCAAACTAAGGACATGTGACTGTGAGCATAAGAGTGTTAGAGATTGGTTGTCATGAAACACTTTAGAAAATGAGTATATTAAGGAATTAATCATATAATATTCTATTAAAAATCTAAAGAGATTAGAAAGCACTAAACTTCAAAGAGAATATAAATCTAATTCTAGGTACAGGAATTGCCCCAACAATTAAAAAAAAAAGATGTTCACAATTAGATTTTTTTAAATAAGAAAAATATTATAAAAAGGCTAGAATTTTCTAGAATTCTTCAACCCCCAACCTAAGGTAAACATTTTCCTTATTGCTTCAAAAGTAGGAAGATAATAATGCATTGACAAATGAAAACAATGAGAGATATAGAAAAGGAAAGTTCTAAAAGATTATGTACAAATGGACCATATACAGAGGAACAAATTATAACGTTCTATGCTTCCCTAGGTCCAACACAAAATTAGCCAAACAGGCCTTTGAAAAGGTAGGATGACTTAATTTATCTTGCACTTTTTAATTTTTCATTTTAACACAATGCAAAGTATCAAAGGTTTCTCTAGGCTACTTCTCATAACTAGAGACAATATTGGAACCTTGACACAATCTTTGTGGAAAAGGATTAGGAGTATGAAATAGCTTAATGGATGGGATATTTTCCTTAGCAACAAATTTTTCTTGTTTATTAAGGGGTTTTTGTACTCTTTCAACCTTTGAGGACCATTTGTCTTAGTGATCTTACCACTATGAAGAATGGTAATTGCCTTTGCTTGACATCTACCACATGCATATCGATAGGGTTTACATTTAGTGGGGTAGGAATTTGTCCTTTTTCAAGAGTCTACACCATTTGAGACATCATATCCATTAGTTTGGTCATGTATAGTTCAAATTGGGCATTTTTTTGCTCCTGGTTTTGGATAAATCAATGGAAGTGATCCTCCACTTTCCTCTTAGGTGGAGGTACGTAAGGTCCAGGAACAGGTGGTCCTTGTTGTGGTTGGTAGGGGGTGTTGGGCCTATTGTGACACGTGTTATATCCATTTTCCTAACTGAAAATGGGATGATTACTCCAATTGGGATTATATGTCTCTAAAGATAGAGAAAAAGATTGCTCATAAGAATGGGTATGTTCATTAAACTTATCCTTGAATGCAGGAATGGTACGGCATTCTTGAATAAGGTGTGTTACATTTACAAATACCGCACACTTGTTCGACCTTCTTAGAGAAATTTTTTTCCATGGCCTCTACTCTTCTAGCCAAAAAGACTATCTTCGCATTCGTGTCATGTTTTCTATCTAGCATAAATGTTTTACCCATTGTATGTGGTAGCAAACCTCAGTGTGTCTGAGTAATCCACTATGTTTGACTCCACCCAAGTTTGAGCACACTTTGCAAGCCATTCTAAATGCTTTTCTGCCTCTTGTGGTGGTTTAATGAAAATTTTCCATTGCACAGTATTTCTATAAATTGTCATATATTAGAAGTAAGTGCATCATAAAAGAAGTTGATGATATGCCATAGTTCATACCCATGATATGGACAAGTTAATAATAAATCATTAAACCTTTCCTAGCATTGATAAAATGGTTTTTTTCCCTATTGAGTGAAGTTCATTATGTGATGATGTAGAGTATTGGTTTTATGTATAGGGAAAAACATTTTCAAGAATACCCTATTCATTTCTTGTTAAGTTCTTATTGATCATGCAAGCATTGAATGAAACCACATTTTAGCATTGTGTATGTTGTTTCATGCACACTTCATCAAATTCTTTTATATGCTTATAAGGACTCTCATTATCCAACCTATAAAATGGAGGAAGTAATTGAATTACTCCCATCTCTATTTTAATCATAATAGAATTTTGAGGTAAAACAACACATGAAGGTATGTTGGTATGATTAGGCTGTAAGTAATCTCTTAGTGTTCTCCCATTAGGATTTTGGGTATGCTAATAATGGTCACGTACATTGTGTTGGTCCCATTCCCCACTATAATTCCTTCGCCTATTTTTAGTTGGTGGAAAACGATTCCTCCTTGTATGAATGTTATCTTTAGAAAGAGGTGAAGAATCATCAGCATCAAAGACAGGATTGTTCATTCATGTGGAATCATTATCGTTATCCATGATAAGAGGTGGATCATCATCTAGTGACAACATTATTTGAGCATGAGACAATCTTCCCACCATCCTTTGACATCATGATACACTTAACAGTGCACTTCATTGATGAGGTCAAACTTTGTGGGGCAGTTGCGATGGATCTACTTATTTGAGATGTACATAAATTTTTTAAAAGAGTATGTGTAATATGAACAATATTGACATATCCATCAAGACATTAGTTGTAAAATTAAGAATTTGGATCAAATGGGCAACTTCAAAAGGTTAGGATGCATACTAAGTCTAGAAAAAATGGAATGTAGAATCCTAAGCCTAGAAGGGGACCATAGAGAATATACCATACAATAATGAGAAGCCAAGTGGTTAATGTATAACATAATCTAGACATAGACTATAATGGAGCAAAGGATTAAGTAATAGAGGTATTACATGTGAATACCTAGCCTAAACGCTATAATACAAGTGAGAAAGTGCTAGTATTTTGCCAATTATCAATGAATGCTAAAAATCCCTAGGTGAATGGAGTATGTACACTAGGTTATATTTATGAATAATGAATACATAAGGATGGGAAATATATATTTAAATCCAAGTGGGTGATGGAGGAATACATTGGTATGGTGTATGTTACCCTAAATTAAGACTAGCTATAGGTCAATAATAAAGAACATACACCAATCTAGCATGTATAAATTGTAATGACGATGGGAAAGGTGTGGAGAGCTATAAATGCTCCCACATGTCAACTACCATGATGGAAAATTTCATTTTGATGGTGCCATGGGAATCTAATTACAAGCCTGGGATAGGAATCTAGCCAAGAGACTACGTGACAAACCTAGAATGAATGATTGCTTAAATTGGGAAGAGAAATGGAGGCCAATGGCAGCCACCATACATGAATTTGGAGAAACATGTGGAGGGCCAAATCCCATGCATGGAGGTAGCTGGCAAAGACCATGATGAAGCCCCATTTTTCCATATGTCGATAGAGTAAAAATAGCAAAGGAAAGAAGGACTTTTCTAGGATAAAGACTCCATGCTATGATCTTAGGGAAGCCTTGCAAAACCAAAATGTGAGAAGGAAAGGAAGAAAAACTAGAGGAGAAGAAGGGACATCATGAAGAAAAAGTGAAGAGGAGAAAAGGTGAAGGAGAGCTAGAAAAAAGGAGGTAAAAAACATTGGTAGAGTGGAGCAGTCCAAGTCCTACAACACATATGACTTTAGGCAGCCTAATAACTCCACCAACCTCCACCATTGTCAAGCTTCAAATCAGGCATGGGGACATGTTGAGAGTTTTCCTATAAGTGTATTGTTGGTCAATTGTAGTGTCGCAAGGTTGAATCCACAGGGAGGATATAGTGTGAATTTTTTTAAGCACCAAATTATTCTATTGGAATGATTCTAACTATGTATGGAATACACAAACTAATAAGAGTTGAGATGATGACAATTAGATTGACATTGAATTGGAATGCATTAAAGAAAACTAACTTCAAGTTAGTTGTTAGGATTGAAGGTCACTTAAACTAGACTAAAGACCACCTCAAGCGTAGGCTAAAGAAACTTAACCTAACATGCTTGCTAGACTAATTAATGAAATTAACATGTTAACTATATAGAAAGGTTTTTAATAGAACACTGAAAAACAATTTCATGAAGCTTGAACTTAATATTACAATGACATAAGATAAAGTTAAAGAACACCTTTCTAACTATACATAGCTTGGTGAAACCATCCTAGAATAGCTAGAGAGGTTACTAAAAAATCTAATCCTAGAATTTAAAAGAGACCAAAACTAGATCTATGATAACACAAAACATGGAAATGAAAGCTAAAACATGAATTTAAAAAACCCATAGACTTCTTGGAAGACTATCTAAGCTTTAACAAAAACCAGTAGCACTTCAACTTAAACACATTCAAGATAAGAACTATTTAATCTCTTCTTCTTCCTTGATTCATTACAAAGCTAAATTTAGAGCAATCTTCCTAATGGATGTTTAGCATTGTAGTGGCATGTCTAAACATTTAAACATCTCAAAGTCTAGCAATATTATCTTCAAGGAGAGCATCCAAAAGGATTGTACAGTACTAGCATCAAAGTAGTGCACACCACCCCACCCCGTTCCTATTGATTCACTTCTGTAAGTCACAAACCAACCACACAAAAGTAGAATATATGGATCAAAACCATAGGACAAGCTGAAATGCACAAAGGAACAATAAGTGAAATCAAACAAGTAACTCACTCTCCTAGTGGGTATTCCTAAAGCTGCTCAAGCTAGTAGATGCATGTAATGACTCCAATTTTGTAATATTAAAATCCCAAGTTAGCAATGAAAAGTTCAGTTTTTGAAGACAAGGGCATTTTGGTCATTTCACTATTCACCTTGACTGAACCAAGAAAATTGGTCCTAAAAATGATACCATTAGGTGCGTATCAAAAAAAGGAATCCAACAAGACCAAAATCACCCAAAACAGAGTTAAAATGAGCAAGTTATGGCCCTTTGAAGTTCAGGGGCAAAAATGTAATTTTATTAAAAAAAGGATTTAGCCTGCAAAACACAGGGGCCTGTTTTGATACGGGCACCCTTCATCTTCAACCCCCTAGAGGGTTCTAGAATGGCAGTGATTGGAGGAGAAATCACCGCCATTCTGGAGGTTTCTCCATCGCCATTCAAGGGCGGTGAGAGCCCCCTCCAGAACCCTCTTATAGCTCTATAAATAGAGCTCTTGGGAGCCTCTAATGGCAGCCCAAAAGCTTGAAGAAAACCCGTTAAGGAGAAGCAACCTAAAAGGGAAAATGAGGAGAAAAACCCAGCAACGAGCCAGGTATGCCCAAGATCCCTCAAAACTCATCTTCACAGTAGTTCTAAGATCAATTTCCCTAGGTTTTTCCATGAAAAATTATACAAAATGGAGCCCTGGGGAGTCACCAAGGACCTAGGGACATTCCCTGGGCTGCACTGGTTCGACAGGGTCGAACCAGGGTGTCCTGAGGATGCCCCGGTCCCCCAACGAATGAAAATGTTCTAGTCGGAGCGTAATGCGTTGACCGCGTTTGGAAAAAACCAAATGGGTGCGTCCGTGGACGCGCTCACAAAAGGAAGAGACGGCAGGAAAATCCAGTGCTTCTGCAGACGCGCCCACTGAGGTGCATGCCATAGACATGCACCGCCCTAGCAGTTGGGATTTTTCACTCCTTCAGAAAAGGTGGGCGCAGGCTGCTAATGTGCAGCGCCGTAGCATTCCGTCTTTTCACTCTTGAGACCCTTATGTACTTGTGACACTAAAACGCTTATAACTTGAGATCTAGAGCTCCGATTGAGGTCCCACAAAAGGCGTTGTGTCCATGTCGATGATGTAGACACACCAAAATATAAAATCCCTAATCAAGGCCCAATCAAAGGTGCGCATGAACTTTAGAATAGGATGGTGGCGCATGGCCATTAGACCTTTGGAAAACTAAGGATACCAAGGCCCAATTAGGACCTTAGGACACCCATAGGGATGGACCCCTAATGCCTAAGTAATAAGACCAACCACTCTAAAACCTATAAAAGATAGGCCAAACTAACCTTGATTCCTCAAACCATGTTCAGGAGCATACGAGGACAAGGGGTTAGCGCGACCTAGCCAGGTAGGTGCTCTATCGCTACTAGATTCTTTTAAAAGAACTAGGATTGTTTTGCAAATACATGATTTATGTATATGACTTGTTTAGCATGCATGTGACAAATTCTTTATGCATAGACATGTTTTGTATATACATTATGCATAGATATGTTTTGCAAACTATTGCATACATTGCATGATTTATGAGCATTAAGTTCTTGCAAAGATTGCATGTCCTTGAGGGTTGCCAAAAGACGCTGGAGTGCCGAGGGCCAGGCAGTTGTGAGGGACCCAAAGAGGACAGGTTTTGAAAAGAGGTTTTTGACTTATTTGATCGTACATGATTTGGGCTAGTAAGCTCGTGGGTGCTATGCCGAGGGGTTTGGGTTGGCCACCCAGCCTCTACCACTATTAGGTGGATGGGTACCACGCCTAAAAAGGGCATGTCCCTGCTTCGACTGCATGTGGTACAGTGTAATAACCCTAAATATTAATAGTTTTAAAATAATAAGAGGGGTAAAATTGTAAATATGCATGGGCCTACAGGGCTTGGGACCCACAATGAGGCTATAAAAGCCAGCCCTGTCTCCTGTGCGGCCAAACCATTCACTTTTGTGTTCGGTTTGGCAACACAGGGCACGACACGGAACTCCCTGAGTAGGCTCACACAGTGGCGATCTGACCACGATAGGCCACCCTCCACATTTCCCTGTGTTTTCCTATTGTTTCTGCTGTTTTTAACGCCGAAAAACTGTGTGGATTGCCGTTTTCCGGTGAACAAGTAGGCAATACTGTTTTTGTTAAAGTAAACTAATGAAACGGCATCAGATTGTGATCTAAACCATCCATCATAGGCATTATAACATGAAGAACAATCCCATGAATTTTCATGGTGATCGGACGGCTAGATATGTCGGAAAACTAATAAAATAGTATAGGGAAAAATTTTAGGGACGTGACAAAAATCGTATAAAAACACTAGATAATGGCATAGATGTTGAAAAGGAGCTCATATATGGAATCTACGCGAAAAACTGAACGGAACGGTACAAAAATTGCACCATTTGGACACCTGTGCGTGGTTGGCGGCGACCGGAGTCCGGTCGTCTTCTCCGGCGACGGCGAACCACCGCGACACATGTCACCCCCTAACGCGCGCCACATAGGCGCCACACACACAAATGGCACGCGCACGACACGCGACACCACGCACGCAGCACCTGCACGGCACGCGCCCACATAGGTGACACGTGGTGCCATGCACCACGTGCCACGCGGAATGCAGCGCACTAAAGCACTGACAAAATGTGCATGGAAATCGAGCACGAGTGCATACGCACCAGCCCACATGCGCACACACGAAAACGGTGCATGTGCGTGCGTGCCTGACAAAACGACGCCTAGCGCGTCTGTCCACGCGCTCGCACGGAGATGCAGCGCAGACGCGTTCAGCGCGTTTGTGCACGTGCCCCCCAGAAAAAATGATGCCTAGCGCATCTGTGCAAGCGCTCGCATGAAGACAGGTGTCTACCTATCTAGCGCGTCTGTGGATGCGCCTGCACGCGCAAACACGTGCGACGCACGGGTTTTTGTGATTTTTCAGGTCCTTTGACCCGTTCATTCATAAAAACTTGATTTTTAGGAGCTACAGAGGTCCAAATCACGATCCGGAAGAGGCGTTGCGACCGTATCGACGGCGCGGACCTAGATGTGACTTGAAAAGTTAGATATAAATTCTGTTTTTAGATTTAAACCATAGAATGTTGTTAGATAGTCTCAATCAGGCTGATCAATGAATGATCAGACCTTAGAGGTTGATAGTATACATCAAATGTGAGATAATCTAGGAGATTAGAGGGTTAAACAGTATTGAATTACTAAATGATGGAAGATTTATGATGTAACAGGTATGTCAGAGCGCCACGTGATATTTCCACGCTCTTGATTTGAGCATTTCATTTTCTGAGGTAGGTGATTATATTCAATTATTTCATGATTTCAATAACCATGAATGGATTTTAGTGCTTTGAGACATGTGTTTTACATCTTCTCATGTACATAACTAGATCCCTATTTTCGTGTTATAGCATGACTTTTCTATTTGATAATGACAATGTTTGTCGGGCTTTAATTGTGTTATTGAGATTATTTATAACGTATTTACAAGGTTTGTAAGATTTATACCTTGTCGATGATTTATGACGGGTGCTTTCACCCAGTGGGTACTATGCTAGGAGGGTTGTAGGGTTGGCCACCCGCCCTCTGATTTTGTGATGAGGATGATGATAGACACTGCCTTAGAGTGATACAGGGCCAGGTACGTAGGGGTGGTATCATGGGTAGTCCCCCCTACGGGTCCGTTCCTTCCCATGGGGATGGAGAAAGTCTCTCGTTTGGTGTCGGCCAGGAGCGGCGGTGGTTTAGACCCTGATGGGGTTGCCACTGCAGCATAGTAACCCATATAGTTGTGCATGTTTATATGATGTTGTATGTATGGTGAACCGGGGCAAGTCGGGCCTAGGCCATGAGAGACTCTGGGGGCTGATGTTGACTGCACGGGAGGTACCAACGTTAGTATGGATATACATCACCAGTGATTGAGTATATTGGAGAAATTTTGATATAGTTTTGATACAATGTTTTGGTATCAATGATTGCATGCATATCTTTCCATGGGTATATATACTAGTATAGCTTTGATGTACTTGCCTTGTATTTTGATCATGCCTTGCATGCTATATTGATTTACCTCGGCATCTTATTTGTGAAAGTTGTGATTGGAAGCATTTCAGTTATTTGACATGTTTTGGGTATGCTTCCCTTATGAGAATTCTATTGTAAACTTTGTTAAACTTTATTTGAGTGTAATGACCTACACAAGCATAGCTTGCTGAGGCATTGCCTTGTTTTGCAATGCCTCAGATTTGGAATGCGATAACATCAAGGGAAAGCAGGTAGAGTAGCGGGGATCTGGAAGGAGACTTAAAGACATTCCATTTTATTTTCTCCTTCAGACATATATTAGAGTATGTCACTTGGATTAGACTTTTGAGACTTTCTTAGATGTGGATACATATTATAGATTGAACTCATATTATGTTATGGAGGATTGTTAAAGTTTAGATGGAAATATTATGGTGATTATGGATGGAACCTGGTGACGTTTGAATTGATTTATTATCATCTTTAATTAGCCAGTGTATTTATCGTGGTTTTTAATCGAGCATGCTCAGAGTATCAAGGTTTTAATGTTGTTTATGATTACAGTTTTGAATGAAGTTGACCCCCAAAGTTTACGCTTTCGAGAAATTCTTTTAAAGCTGCGTTAAAAGCTCTATAATATGAAATTTTAATTTTTAGGGATCCCGTCTATTTTCTTAAAACGTATTGTTATTTTTATTTTAATGAGGAATTTTTTTTGTTAAAACCCGGGGTGTCACATACAGGGGGCTATCACTGATGTCACGGCACTGGGTCGAAGTGTCATATGCCCCATGGAGGTATATGATCCTGTGTCCCTAGGTACTTGGGGACCACACGGCGGTGAGGTCGTGGGCATAGTGGGACCTTATGGTTTCGTGGATTTATGTGCATTGCATATGGCATGATATAAGGTTGGTCGACCATACCATGATAGATATCCATGAGTTGGATTCAATAAAGCATCTTATGCATATCATAATGTTATGATATATATGTATATGATACTTTCGATTTTGGATTATGTGATCCTTTAAGTTGTTAGTATTTCAGTTTGACAATGGATTTTTTATCTCGATATTGAACTTGAGTATTCAGACATGCACATGTTTTGGAAAGAGCATATGATTTTAAAACATCTCATGCATTATAAAACTAGTAATGATAGACTCCTACTGAGTATAGTATATACTCACCCTATCCTTAACATTTTTCAGGATAATTCCATCCACGAGTAGAGGACATCTATGTTAGTGCTCCGAGCAAGTGAATCAAAAAGGAAACAATTATACATGTAAGTAAATTCTCAACCCTTTGGACATGTATTTGTATTTAATTACAGTTGGGCTGTGTGCTGTGACTGGATAGACCTGGGGAAAAACGTTTATGATTTCTGAAGTTTTTCAAAAACTACCTTGGATGTTGTGAAAGCAAAATGACACTCGGGGTTTTCAAATTGGATTTCAAATAAAAGATCTTTCTGTTGCACTGCATTGTTTTTCAAATAGGGATCCCGCCTTAAGAATTTAGATTTTTCATTTAAAAATGCATGAGAAAACCCGGGTTGTCACAATGCATGTGATGAAGGAAAAGGAAAACATTGAAATGCAACTCTTGTATGTCCCATGCTACCTCCTTCTGAAAGTAGCTACAATCATAGCATTGAAAAACATATTAGGCCAACATACAGTTGACTTTGTCTTCTATGAGGTACTCAAACTAGCAGGTGGAGAGGGAGAAATAACAAAGCATTAAATGTAGGTGTGTTGTCTCTTTTGAGCAGCTGATGTTAGCAGCTGCCACACATATGAAAGAAACACATTAATTTGTTCTGCTACCTGACCCTCGATGGTTCAACATGAGTCTTCTACAAGCATCTCAAACAAGTAGCTGGAAATAATAGAAGAAAAACATGTTAAATCAACTTTCTACAGACCCTTAAGCACAACTAGTTGCATACTCTACTTTGAGAATAGTAAGTAGATAGCATCCCAACATGTGTGTGATGCTTCTTGCTATCAAGATAAGCAAATCTATTGATCAAGACCTGCCAGTTGCAAAAAACAAAGAAGTCAATAGTCCTAATGGGAGACATCTTTAGCCAATTAACACCACCGACTTCCTTACTCAACTGATTATTATGAAAACCATTCAACCTTACACAAGTTGTAAATGAGACAAAATAAAATTCTATTCTAGAAACACCACAACCAAACACCAATTAGCAAAGCGAACATGGCTCTTTGACTGATTCAAAAGACCCTATATCCAAAACAATGAATAGCAATAAAGCCAAAGAAGCAAATTGATAGAAACAAAGAACATAACTTGTGGATGCCTATAGTCTCTTGCTTAACAACACCATACACCTAAGAAATCTTAACACCCATATACTTGAAACTGTAAAAGAAGCAACTATAGAAATAGAGGAAACAATGACATCAAATCATGGAGTCATAGATAAGCCAATGAGTGTAACAGTAACCTAGTAGTTTAGCAAAAACAGAACAACGAGAAGGGAAACCAAATCATAAATAAGATCCTTGAGAAATCTGTTACATCACTTGAACATCTAGACAATAGCAGATCGCCAATAAGATATGCTTGCAACTCCTATTCTAGCAACCTTGCTAACTACAACCAAGGTCAATTTACATGACCTATAAACCAATTCAAATGATCACATGCTTCCAGCTTGACATTCTCTCCTCTTTAATCAATGATGAAATGTAGATCATGAGCTGAATTAGATCTAAGATGCCTCTTGATGTGAAGATGCATGATTTGGATGTAAAGGAAACTTAAAGATGTTCTTAATGATTTGAAGATATAGATAGATTTTCTCCTATTTTCCTTTTCTTTAAGAAGTGCAAAACTCTACCCAAGGGGACCTGCCTCCTTCCTCCTTTTGACAGTGAGGAAAATATGGAAGACAAAGCACTAAAATTCTATTCTTAACTTATGTATCTAGGGAACACCTTTCATCCAACCATACATTTCCAACTACACATTTTTTAGTTGATTTCCACTTAAGGAAACCATCATATGAGACTTCTTAGCACCATGTGATGTCCCATGCAACTTCCTTTCATCCAATCATGTCATGCAACCCCAACCTTGTGGGACCTTAATGTGTGTAAGCATGGACCCAAATATGATCTTCCATTGCATGCAACAAATGTAAGTAATTTGGGTTTGCATGATCATGGAATACTCCTTTGTATTTGAGCAATGTTAAAAATTGAGCTTCTACATCTTCAAATGATCTTATTCATCAAATTTTCATCATAGGTTAATCTGAGCCATCCATTTACATTTAAGATTGATTTGCGATATAAAATATGTATTGTCTTGATCTCACCTCTTGGATCTCTAGAATACAACCTGAAAAAACATATGAAAATCCTAAATAGTATTATTTTACAAATGGTTTGACACATACTTAGCTTTGAATGATGAATACACAAAATAATGGTTAGATGACTATTAATCAGTTTAGTGCAAATCCATCATATAACATAAAAATGATTCATCTAATGCATTACAATAATACAAAATTTAGGGTTTTTGGATGCAATATTTCTCACTCAATAGGACACTAGGAAGAACCCTAATAAGTTCAATGGATTAGACATCTAATAGCCTTAGTAGCATGCTTCCTTTGGGGCACACTTAAGAGCATGTTTGCATTATTCATATTATGATTCTTGCTTACTATTATAGCATGGTATTCTCACTCATTTTGGACTTGATTTTCACCCATCATGATTAATGTGTTTCATGCTTGATTCTCATGCCTAAATGATATGTTCACAGAGGGTGAAACTTTTTTGGGGAAAAAGGGTGAAGAGCATGGTAACATGAGGGTCCATTTGCAAAGGGACAAATTGTGCCATCTCTAATGGGGCTTTTCCATGATAGAAATTTTACTAATTTTTGAAGATCATGATATATATATATATATGTTAAGGATGGTTTTATCATTAATATATCTCCTACAATGATTCCATGATTGATCAATGTTTTGTTATGAAATCTTGAAGTATTTTGAGCTAACAAAATGATGCCCTTTTAATTATGGAAATGATGCCATGTTACTAGATTTTGTGACGACCCAGGTTTTCACATGCATTTTTAAATGCAAAACTAATGCCTAAGGTGGGATCCCTATTTGAAAAACAATGCAATGTAGAGGAAAATCTTTTTGTTTTAAACTCATTTTGAAAACCCCGAGTGTCAAAACACATTTTCAAATCATATAGCTATGGCATAGTTTTAAATCAACTCTATTCCCAAGAAAGTGTTAGTCACAGCCCCAGCTACAGAGAGTAACTACAATCAAGTAACATTCACTAAAAGATAGGGTAGGGGTTTACTTACTTGTATTTAATTTGGATGTTCTCTATGTCACGGGTGTATCCTGTCCTTAAGTGTTTACTTGTATTTGAAAAATGTTAAGGATTGGGTGAGTATACACTATACTCAGTAGGAGTCCATCACTACTAGTTTTATAATGCATGCTAGGTTTTAAACCATATGTTCTTTACACCATGTGCATGTTTGAACACTCATGTTCAATATTGATATTAAAAATCATTGTCAAAATAGAATACTGACGACTTAAAGAATAGCAGAATCCAAGTCGAAAGTAACATAGATATTATGAAAATATACTATGATATGCATAAGATGCTCATATGAATCCAACTCATGGATCTATGGTCGACCATACTCATGTCATGCCATATGCAATGCAAGTAAATCCTAAAAAACATAGGGCACACTATGCCCATGACCTCATCGCCGTGTGGTCCACGGGTACCTAGGGACTCTCGGTCATAGCCTCCATGGGGCATATGACACTTCGATGTGTGCCGTGACACCAGTGGTAGTCCTCGTTACCACTCAGCAATCGAAGCAAGGACAAGCCTTTTTGGCGTGGTACCCTTTCCACCTATAGTGGTAGAGGCTGGGAGGCCACCCCGAACCTCTCGGCATAACGCCCACGAGCTTACTAGCCCAAAATCATCTAAAGAAAAAGCCAAAGCTCAATCATGGAAAATCATGCAATTTATGCAATCGGTTGCAAAACATGTGTGAAATGCATAAAATTTGCTTATGCTAGTATCGCATTCAAAGTCATAACCCTACCTAGAAGCCTGACAGCCTAAAAGCCTGTCAACTCTCTCTGGCCCACCCTCATCGGCCAAGGTTACACTTTTCAAAACATGTCTATGCATGTATCATGCAGACAAGAATCCTTTTTCAAAACATGTCTATGCATGTAGCACATGTCTTGGCAATATATGCGCAATGTATTTTTCATATGCATGCTAAGTTCGTTTATGAAATCAATTCATGCTAAACAGGTCATGTGCATAAGGATGTAACATAAGTTTATATGATATATGCATAAAGACAGGAAAACCAACCATTGCTCAAAACATGCATTCTCAAAGCATAATGGGTTCTGTTTTTTTTTTCTTTTTTTCTAAAGTCTAGTAGCGATAGGACACCTACCTAGTTTGATCACACTAGTCCCCTTGTCCTTGTACGTTCCTGGACATGGTTTAGGGGAAAAAGGTTAGCTTGTCCTATTTCTATAGGTTTTAAAACATTTTACCTCACTACTTAGGCATTAAGGGTCCATTCCCATGCCTAAGCGCCTCCTAAGGTCCCTAACTGGGCCTTGGTATAGTCAGGTTTGCAAAGGTTTAGTGGCCCTGCACCACTATCATGGTTTAAGGGTCATGCTAGCCTTAGATAGAGGCTTGATCAGGTATTTTATGGTTTGGGGTGTGTCCGCGCCATCGATATGGACACAACGCCTCTCGCGACACCTCAATTGGAGTCCTAGAACTCAAGTTATGGGCATTTTAGTGTTAAGAGTACATAGAAGGCCCAAAACAGCCTTGCGTCACCGCTCCCGGGACGCACTTGCGTCTTGGTGAAGCGACGATTGGCCCGCACGTGCAGTCGCACGCTCCTGGGAGCAATCAGGCTGTGCATTCTGCTTTCGCAGACCGCACGGCATCACCATAGCAATCCCATACGAAGCGAGCGCCCGGGACGCTAACGCATCCCACATCAGTGATGTGCGCCCCACAGGGCACGTTTGCTGATGCACCAGGCCTCCGCCCTCTCTCCTCGTTTGTGGGCGCATCCACAGACGCACCTGTTGGTTTGCCTTTAATGCATTCGACGCGTTTCGTTTCCGTGGTGACCTAGGCGTCCTCGGGATGCCCTGCCAGTATGCCCCAAGTACCTTCCCTGGGTCTGTTGTCACTCCCTAAAGCCCCGTTTTGCATGGTTTCTCATGCAAAAGCTTAGGGAAATTCATCCTAAGAATGAGGGGGAGATGGGCTTGGAGTTGTTTAAGGCGTACTTGGTTCGTGGCTGGGTATTTTCCACGTTTTCTCCTCTTGCACATAGCTCCCAAATTGGTTTTTCCCAGGGTTTTGGGCTGCCATTGAAGGTGTCCAAGAGCTCTATTTATAGAGCTTACAGAGGTTTCTACAGAGGGGTTTCTATTGCCATGGCATTGCAGTGGAGAAACCTCCAGAATGGCGGTAGTTTCAACCCTACACACCGTCATTCTAGAAACCTCCAGTATGTTTGGGAAGAAAGGGGTGCCCATATCAAAATGGGTCCCTATTTTCTCAGGCCAAATTCGTTTTAACTTTAATTACAATTTTGCCCTTAAACTTCAAAGGGCCATAACTTGCTCATTTTAACTCCGTTTTGGGTGATTCTGGTCTTGTTGGATTCCTTTTTCTGAGACACTCCTAAGGGTACCATTCTAAGGACCAAATTTCTAGGGTCTAGTTAGGGTGAACAGTGAAATAACCAAAATACCCTTATCTCAAAAAGTGAACTTTTCATTACCAACTTGGGATTTCAAGGTTACAAAAATGGAGTCATTACATTCTTACCCCCTTAGGGGAATTTTGCCCCCAAAATTCTGCAATATATACAGTCAAAAGATCTCGGGGTACTCTTCTCGCATTTCTGACTCCGGTTCCCAAGTCTCTTCTTCCATGTGCGCATTTCTCCATAAAACTTTGACTAAGTGCTAAAGTTCAAGGAAGATCCTAAGGATTTTTGGACAGACTTCCAGAATTTTGAAGTGAAGCGACTATCCCTATCTGAAGTGATACTAAGGGGTATGCCATGTAAACTCACTATCTCTTTGATGTATAGCTGAGATAGGCTGTCAGTGGATTGGGTATGGCATAAAGGAAGGAAATGGGTTGTCTTAGTCAATCTATCAACAATTGCCTAGATCATGTCACGACCCTTAGAGGTCCTGGGTAACCCTATGATGAAGTCCATGGTAATATGATCCCATTTCCATTCGGGTAACTTAAGGGGTTGTAACAATCCCGCAGGTCTTTGATGTTCGGCCTTTACTTGTTGACATGTTAGACACTTTGCCACAATTTCCCCTATGTCTCTTTTCATACCATCCCACCAATATTGTCTCTTTAAGTCTTGATACATCTTAGATCCTCCTAGGTGTATAGTATACTTAGACCAATGAGCCTCTTTTAAGATTTCTTGTCTTAATTCTTTATTAGTCGGTACCACTAATCTTCCTTGTATGTAAACGCTACCATCTTCCCCTTTAGTAAACCTTGGTTTTCCTATTAAAGCTTGTATGTCCGGATCTCCTTGCTGTGGTTGTTTAACCTTTTCATTAATAGCCGACTTTATCGTTAGACCTGCCATAATGATCTTGCGCTTACTTATGTCTGGTTTCCACGTTATTACTTCTTGTAATAGCTTCCATCTCTTAGTAAATAAACTTGCACACATCCCTTGGGTTTTTCTACTTAATGCATTAGCTACCACATTAGCTTTTCCAGGGTGATAATGAATGGAGAAGTCATAGTCTTTTAAGTATTCCATCCATCTTCTTTGTCGCATGTTTAAGTCTTGTTAGGAAAAGATATATTTAAGACTCTTATGATCTGTGAAAACTTCAAACTTTTCCCCATATACATAATGTCTCCAGATTCGCAAGGCAAAGATTATGGCTGCTAATTCTAAGTCATGGGTCGGGTAATTGACTTCATGCTTCTTGAGTTGCCTAGAAGCGTAAGCAATTACCTTCCCATGTTGCATAAGTACGCTGCCTAGTCCTTGTTGCAAGGCATCACTATATATCTCAAATCTGCCACTTCCTGAAGGTAAGGTAAGGACCCACAAACACTATGATGAATTTGTCTAAGTGCTCCTTGAACACCCTATTCATGAGGTCCATAAACGGGGCTGGAGCATTAGTTAAACCAAAGGACATCACTCTGAATTCATAATGGCCGTATCGAGTCCTGAAGGCTGTTTTGGGGATATCTTCTTCTCTAACTTGAAGTTGATGGTAGCCGGATCGTAGATCAATCTTAGAGAAGACTCTGGCTGACTGAAGTTGATCAAAAAGATCATCAATTCAGGGAAGGGGGTACTTATTCTTAATGATGACCCTATTTAGCATCCGATAGTCTACGTATAATCTCATGGAGCCATCCTTTTTCTTAACAAAAAGGACTGGAGCTCCCCACAGAGATACGCTAGGCCGTATGAACCCTTTGTCAAGTAGTTCCTATAACTAGGTCTTCAATTATTTTAGTTCTGCAAGAGCCATTCGGTAAGGAGCTTTGGAAATAGGGGAAGTACCAGGTATAAGGTCAATGGTAAACTCAATTTCTCTTGGTGGGGGTAGACCTGGTAAGTCCTCAGGGAATATGTCAGGAAATTCTTGGACTACCTCTACATCCTCTAGCTTTGGTTGGGGACTCTCGACAGATTCAATCTTGGCCAAGAAGAAGGGACATCCCTGAGCAATGTGCTTAACTGCTTTCATGGAAGAAATAACACACGCTCCAGACTAATCCTTTCTTTCTTGGAGGGTGAAAGTGTCTCCATTAGGTAGGGTAAAAGTGACACATTTTTGGCGGCAATCAATAAAGGCTTGATGAAGGGCTAGCTAGTCCATACCTAGGACGGCGTCGAAGTCTTTCATATCTAAGTGAATAAGATTGGTATGTAACAAATGATCTTTGACCAAAACGGGGACATCCTGGTGATAAGAATAGGTGGGAAGTGCCTGGCCTATAGGAGTCATGACTTCTAGAGTGAAGTCCAGGTCCTGTGGTATAATGTCCAAGCTTGATGCAAACTCCCGAGATATGAAAGAATGAGTGGAGCCTGTATCGAATAGAACTTTAGCAGGTGTATCATAGATAGAAAGAATACCTTCAACTACTGCATTTGAAGCCTGAGCTTGACTGGAAGTGAGGGCAAAGACACGTCCTTGGCTTTTTGGAACCTGATCTCCTTTACGCTCTTCAACTTTCCTTTTAGGACAATTCCTAGCAAAATGTCCTAATTCTCCACAAGTATAGCAAGTGATGTTGACAGTGGGACATGGTTTTGCCTAAATGATTCCTGTTACACCTAGGGCATGTCTTCCAGTCTGGTCTTCTTCCTTTGTTTTCAAACAGCTTCTTGAAAGGTGGCCTGGGTCCAGATGATTGAAATAGTCTCTTTTCTTTATTTCTCATGGTGTTGATGTTTTTAGTTTCCTTTATCGCCTGATTCCTTTGATAATCTTTTTCGTATAGGGAGGTCATCTCTACGGCTTTGGCTACGGTGGAAGGTTGGAAACCTAGAACTCTATTCCTGAGTCCTGGGTTGAGCCCATCTACAAATCTTTCCCCCACGTCTTCCTCATCAACACAAGCATGTGGTGCAAATCTTCGGAGGTTGATGAATTTATTTTCATACTGTTGGACAGTCATGTTTCCTTGTTCTAAGTCCATAAATTCCTTTTCCTTCTATTTTCTTCTGTGTTTAGGATAATATTTGTCATTAAAGACCTTTTTAAACTCTTCCCATCCTATTGTTTCTTGCGGGTCAAAATAAGTCCTTTCCGCTGTTTCCCACCAAAAGGTAGCCTCTCCTCTTAACACAAACGTGGCCATGGGTACCTTTCTTTCTTCAGCTATGTTCATGGCTTTAAATATCTTTTCAATATCAATTAACCATTTTTCAGCTGTAGATGCTTCATCTTCTCTTATGAATGAGGGAGCTAATTTCTGAAACCTTTCTAACTGAACCTCAGTCCTATCTATTGCTTTATCAGGGGAAGGATCTCGTGTGGTAGGGGTTTGGGTTTAATTACTCATGTATTGTCCCATATGTTGTAGGAATTGCTGGAATAATTCAGCCATCCCATTGCCTGACCCAGTGGAGTCCACTGGTGGGGCTTCAGGTCTTGCAGCATCGCTTACTTTCTTTCTAAGCATCTGTAAATCACAAGGTAATTCACAAGACCTTAGTATGTGTTATCATATTACCCCTTAATCTTTCATGGATGAAACTTGATTATAAGTTATTCTCCTCATAACTGGGCTGTGAGTAACGTCAAACTGCGCTCTGATACCAACTGTGACGACCCGGGTTTTATATGATGCAATTTATTAAAAAGGCAAGCTCTTACTTTAGAAATATAAAATGCATGAAAATCTTTTGTTTTGGAAAGCAATCTATCGTATGAAACCCCAAGTGTCAAAACACATTTTCAAATCATATAGCCATGGCATAGTTTTAAATCAACTCTATTCTCAAGAAAGTGTTAGTCACAGCCCCGGCTACAGAGAGTAACTACAATCAAGTAGCATTCACTAAAAGATAGGGTAGGGGTTTACTTGTATTTAATTTGGATGTTCTCTATGTCACGGGTGTATCCTATCCTTAAGTGTTTACTTGTATCTAAAAAATGTTAAGGATTGGGTGAGTATACACGATACTCAATAGGAGTCCATCACTACTAGTTTTATAATGCATGCTAGGTTTTAAATCATATATTCTTTAAACCATGTACATGTTTGAACACTCATGTTCAATATCGATATTAAAAACCATTGTCAAAATAGAATACTGACGACTTAAAGAATAGCAGAATCCAAGTCGAAAGTAACATAGATATCATGAAAATATACTATGATATGCATAAGATGCTCATCTGAATCCAACTCATGGATCTATGGTCGACCACACTCATGTCATGCCATATGCAATGCAAGTAAATCCTCAATAACATAGGGCACACTATGCCCACGACCTCATCGCCGTATGATCCTCGGGTACTTAGGGACTCTTGATCATAGCCTCCATGGCGCATGTGACACTTCGACGGGTGCCATGACACCAGTGGTAGTCCTCATTACCACTCAGCAATCGAAGTAAGACAAGCCTTTTTGGCGTGGTACCCTTTCCACCTATAGTGGTAGAGGTTGGGAGTCCACCCTGAACCTCTCGACATATCGTCCACGTGTTTACTAGCCCAAAAGCATCTAAAGATAAAGCCAAAGCTCAATCATGGCAAATCATGCAATTTATGCAATCAGTTGCAAAACATGCATGCAATGCATAAAATCTACTCATGCTAGTATCGCATTCAAAGTCATAACCTTGCCTAGAAGCCTGTCAGCTCTCTCTGGATCGCCCTCATCGGCCCACCCTCATCAACGCACCCTCATCGGCCAAGGTTACACTTTTCAAAACATGTCTATGCATGTATCATGTAGACAAGAATCCTTTTTCAAAACATGTTTATGCATGTAACACATGTCTTGGCAATATATGCGCAATGTATTTTTCATATGCATGCTAAGTTCGTTTATGAAATCAATTCATGCTAAACAGGTCATGTGCATAAGGATGTAACATAAGTTTATATGATATACGCATAAAGACAGGAAAAGCAACCATGACTCAAAACATGCACTCTCAAAGCATCATGGGTTCTTTTCTTCTTTTTTTTCTTTTTTTTTTCAAAAGTCTAGTAGTGATAGGACACCTACCTGGTTTGATCATGCTAGTCCCCTTGTCATCGTATGTTATTGGACATGGTTTAGGGGAAAAAGGTTAGCTTGGCCTATTTCTATAGGTTCTAGAATAGTTTACCTCACTACTTAGGCATTAAGGGTCCATTCCCATGCCTAAGGACCTCCTAAGGTCCCTAACTGGGCCTTGGTATAGTCAGGTTTGCAAAGGTTTAGTGGCCTCGCACCACTATCATAGTTTAAGGGTCATGATAGCCTTAGATAGGGCTTGATCAGGTATTTTATGGTTTGGGTGTGTCCACGCCGTCGATACGGACACAAGGCCTCTCGCGGCACCTCAATCGGAGTCTTAGAACTCATGTTATGGGCATTTTAGTGTTATGAGTAGATAGAGGCCCAAAACAACCCTGCGTCACCGCTACCGGGACGCACTTGCATCCTGGTCGAGCAGTGACTAGCTTGCACGGGTAGTCGCATGCTCCTGGGTGCAATCAGGCTGCGCACTCTACTTTCGCAGAATGCATGGCATCACCATAGCAATCCCATACGAGGCAGGCACCCAGGACGCTAATGCGTCCCGCGTCAACGGCGCTCACCCCACAGGGCACGTTTGCTGATGCACCAGGCCTCCGCCCTCTTTCTTGATTTGCGGGCACGTCCATGGACGCGCCCGTTAGTTTGCCTTTAACGCATTCGGCGCATTTTGTTTCTGTGGTGACTTGGGCATCCTCGGGACACCCTAGTTCGACCCTATTGGACCAGTACACCCCAGGCACCTTCCCTGAGTCTGTTGTTGCTCCCTAGAGCCTTGTTTTGCATGGTTTCTCATGCAAAAGCTTAGGAAAATTCATCTTACAACTGAGGGGGAGATGGGTTTGGAGTTGTTTAAGGCGTACCTGGTTCGTGGCTGAGTATTTTCCTTGTTTTCTCCTCTTGCACATAGCTTCTAGATTGGTTTTTCCCAGGGTTTTGAGGTTCTATTTGAGGCGCCCAAGAGCTCTATTTATAGAGCTTACAAAGGTTCTGGAGGGGGGTTTCTAAAGCCATGGAATGGCGGTGGAGAAACCTCCAGAATGGTGGTGGTTTCTCCCCTGCACACCATCATTCTAGAAACCTCCAGTATGTTTGGGAAGAAGGGGGTGCCCGTATCAAAACAGGTCCCTATTTTCTCAGGCCAAATTCGTTTTAACTTTAATTACAATTTTGCCCTTAAACTTCAAAGGGCCATAACTTGCTCATTTTAACTCCATTTTGGGTGATTCTGGTCTTGTTGGATCCCTTTTTCCGAGACACACCAAGGGTACCATTCTAAGGACCAAATTTCTGGGGTCTAGTCAAGGTGAACAGTGAAATAACCAAAATACCCTTATCTCAAAAAGTGAACTTTTCATTACCAACTTGGGATTTCAAGGTTACAAAAATGGAGTCAATACAGATTTTGAGTGAGTTTTTTCTTACTGCTGTATACACTAATTATGATTAATTTCTTTGGGGATTATTAGTTCATAATGGCATGTATACCTTTTGATGCCAAAAATTTTTCTTAAAGAGTCTTGGAAATGGCACATACATTTGATGTGTTTCTAAGTCCAATTTTGAGCAAAGTAATGGACTAAATTGATGTTCATTATTAATGAATCAAATCTCTTGATAAATTGGATAACTTTACATGCTATTAAGTATTGTCAATCTAAACTATGATCCAACAATTTTTATGATAAAAAATCCTCCAAAGTTGGATCATTTTCTACAATCCATACAAAAAATGATACCAATAACAAGGGTATTTTGAGACTAATTAAGTGATGAGAAAATGTTGGAATCTCTCTAAACCTTATGTACATTAATGATACTCCATAAGTTAAGTAAGCACGGATATAAAATTCATAAGTTAAAACCTTTGATTTCATAGGTTTGGAATTACAAAATCTAGGGAAACTCCTAGGAGCACATGAACTGCTATTGACGCCTAAACATGAGATCTAGTAGCATAACACCCAAGCCATTGAAATTACTAAGAAAATGATGACAAAAGTGAGGCTAAAACAACAAATAATTGGTATGTGATATTTAACCCTAAGGCTTTTCCTACGGCATAAGAGGATTTACATACCAAGAGGTACCATTGGAATGTCCCAGAAACCATTGAATATGGGATCGGTGTAGCGCATTGTCATGGTGTATTTTTAAGAATTCCCATTGGAAAAGATGATCAAGACTAATTCTAATATCAATAGCAATGGTGGTATGGTTAAGCCTTGAAAATATGTTACTCATTCACTCAAATCAAGTGAAATTTGGACTTAGAATCATCGGCCATTCTAGGGTGAGACTTGGGGTTGACTACTCTATGGACCATGTGTCCTTTGACAAATGCATTCCACCAATACCAAGTCATGAAAAAGAGACCTTAGAACATAAGCTAATGTTGGAAATGATGAAAACATAATTCAAGACTTAATCCCTAAAAGAAGTAAGTGAATTTCCCTATGTAGTACCCATAATCTAAAAACTATTCACTTAATGTTAATAAGTGACCACTATCATTGAATTTCCTTCAGGAGGAAGTGTTAATAATAAAATAAGGGTAGGAAATGCCTTAAGTGATACCACAAATATGTCATGTGAGTGCTACTTTAATATGTGTGAAAGGCATGGGAATGTTATATTGATTCCATAATAAAGCTATGGAATGCTATAAGTAATGACATGTAAGTGATATGCTTATGATAATTGAATGCTATGTAAAGATCATGGAAATTCTATGCCTTAGTGATGCCATGACTATCATATGTATGCTACTTGAAAGGCTATGCTAATGTTGTATGAATGCAATGGCACGCTATGGATGACAACATGTATACATCATGTGAATGATACTTAAAAATGTTATGTTAATACCATGCGGATGCCATGAGGTGCCATAGAAGAAAAGAAGTATATGACATGGAAAATGTTACTTGAAATAGTCTGTGAATGCTATGGAAATGTCAAAGAATTGATGCACTATTATTATGAATATGCCATGGAAATTGGCATGTAAAATGAACTAAGGAAAATGCTATAAAGTGACATACAACATTATAATAAGTGATGGAAAGTTATGATAATACCCATGCTATACATTAGTAACCAAGGAACTTAATTTCAAAAACACCATAAGATTGATTATAGTGGTGGAAATCAAATTAACATGCCTGATTGGACAATCATCATTTTACTTGAACTTGTAGGAAAACGTTTTCATGGATACCTAGTATGTTTAGCTAAAGATTGATAGATCTACTATATAAAAACTTCATAAAGTTGTATGTTTCAATGTCCTTGAAAAGTTATACATAGAAGAACATTGAGAAACAATGGATAGAAAAAGTCATGAAAAGGAAAATTCTTGAAATGAAATATGGAGAAAAAAATCTTGAAAAGAAATGCATCGAAAACCTTTGAAAAGCATGCATTGAAATTCCATGGAGAAAGGATGCATTTAAGATGCTCCAATTCGAATAGGTAAAAATATGAAAAGTAATATAACATGTATTGACCTCATTTGGCATAGATAGAAGAACACTTTCATCTTAGTGATGGAAAGGGATTCCATAATCAATCTTACATGATTTTGAAGGATATGAAGGTGAGTAGTCTCATTTATCATTTGTTTTGAGTTTTGGATTTTGCCCTATAAGGTAATGTTTTATTGGAATTTGTAAGTCCTTAGCTCATAAGGCATTTGTAAGTCATAAAGGCACTATGATAGGAGGTATAGATTGGCCCTTGACTTCTAATTTGATACCTATCCTTACAAGCATTCTACTTCAAGAGTATATTTCATAGAGCTATTCCTAGGTTAAGCTGGTAACCTTATAAGGGTTTGCCTAAAATAGACCATGCAAATATCCATGACAGTTGCGGTGGCTGGTGAAAGTTGGCTTGGCATTGGTAGTCCCACTGGTGGTGCATAGATGTCAAGATATGATATAATGTTTTAGCATATGTGCTAACATATTGGTCATTCTCGAGAGTCAGGCCAGAGCCCGTGGCAAGATGGCTGTGCTTGTAACAACCCCAAAAATTTGCTATTGCATGATCAAAGTATGAGTTTTCTAGGAAAATAACTTTTATGGAATTAGAATAAGGAACTAAAAAATATATAATTGGATTGTACTCAAAAAATGGAATCCAACGACCTAAAGAAAGCTAAAAACGAAGTCCAAATGAGGAAGTTATGGGACTTCAAAGTCAAGGCTATTTTGGTAATTAAAAGTTAAAAGAAAATTAAGAACATGAAATTGAAATTAGAAAATCTAGATTCTACTCGTCGATAAGAATCCAACGACACTAAGTTTATTGAAATCGGAGATCAAATGAATAAATGGTAATTTTCTTACAAAAGGGCATTTTAGTAGTTTTACTAGTGGCCCCACTTGTAGAAATGTGGGTCTGGTGGTGATGAGGTGTTGGTTGCATAACAATCATACATGTTGACTAAACTTAGGCTGAGTAGAATGATAAGGAAGAAAAACAATCATTTTAGGTTTAATATATAAAAAGAAAAGAGGGAAAAGAAATGAGTTAAATAACAAAGTGAAGGGGGCCACATTTGATAATGGCACCCCCCCTTAAGTAAAATGAGAAATAGACATTAGGTCTATTTCCCAAACTTGATGCAAATGGGAAAACCAGAGGGGAGAAAGAGAAAATGGGGAAGAAGAGAAGAAGAGAAGAAGAAGAGGGAAGAGGAAGGAGAAGAGAGGAAGGGAGGTGGAAGGCCAACCTGCACACTGAAGAAGTGCAGGCCCACCTAAGAAGAAGAAGAAAAGGAGATTTTTGGGGGGTTTTCATTGCCAAAGAAGGAAGGCCACGCTGGGAACAATGGTGGCTCAGATGGTTAATCTGGCTGCCCATTTCATTCTACAATAGGGGGCGATCAAAAGCCCTTTGATCCCATTGCAATCAAAGGAGAATCGAAGCTGGATTGAGAGGGGAACAATGCACGTGGCTAGGGATGTAGCATTTCATGGTAGATCAGAGCTGATCTAGCACGCCTAAGAAGGGGAAAACATGGTCATGCCTCCTTTAGGTAAGATCTACAAAACCTTGTTCTTAATTTGGTGAAATTTGTTAGATCCATGAATTTCTATCCTAGATCTAAATTTAAGGATAATCCAACCATCCATTTCTTAATCTAAGTTTATGGATAGGTAGATACACGGTTGACAAACCTTAAAATCAACTCAGATTGCTTATCTAGACTATAAGACCAATTGGATGATCTCAGCCATTCATTAGGTACTGTTCATACAGTAAAAATTTGATGTCTGGTCACTGATCAGACACCATAGATGAATTAAACAGCCCTGAAATTGCTATAATATAAGAGGAATTGATGATCACACAGTAATTCTGCAGTGTCTAGTTGATGATCATACACCGCTGATGAATCCTACAACCCTAAATTATCTAGGATGTGACTAGTATGGTGTAATTTAGATGAAAACCTCTCAAGAAACCTCAGTTGTCTGATCTGTTACTATTCAAACAATGACTTGTTGCATTGGATTGATGATCAAACCCCACAGATGAGTTTTGATTGCCAATCTAAAGCTAGAAGTGGTCTATCCGACCAATGTGCACCCTTAAATTAGTTAAATCTGACCATGTAATCTGATGGAAAACATAATTTAGATGCCCACATAGATCAAACAGTAGATCTCAACCCTAAACTAAGGACATACATCCACAAAAGCCCTGATCAACTCACATGAGTCTTGATCGTCCATGTAAAGATCTAAAAATGATGATCCAACCCTTGGATACCATTGGATTCTTAAAATTATGATCATAATTAAATCTAAATATCTCTGTGTATGTGAATGTATTAAGAAAAGAGTTTTTATGCATTGAATAGATTAAAGCACATGCGGTCGATCATGAAGAAGAGGGTGATTAAAGCTAGTGGAATCTAGTGAATGTGTCACACGAGGTAGGTGGAAATTTAAAACAGCATGTCTAAATAATAAGATGCATATTCTAAACATGATCTTATTTCTGATTATAGATGTTATGAAACTAAAATGGTATGATTAGTATTCGACATGCTTTAAATTGAAACAATAAAATAATATTAATTAAAAGAATTGCATGTTATAATTGATCCTTATGACTTGTACATCATGTACGTAAATTGTGAAATTATGTTTATGGTGCATGGGTACCATATCAGTATTGATGATGTATGAGTCTAGGTTTATAGGATACATCCTTGGTGTGTTATCACCAAATAAGTGAGGATGTTATTCTTGTTATGAAATATATGAATAGGCAAATTGCCTGCTATTATGATTATTTTACATCTGGGCATGGAGGCCTGAGAGTTTTGTTCTAGACAAGCGTAGGCCTAGGGATGCTATGCTGGGAGAGTTATGAGGATTTGGCCACTTGCTCTCTGAAATTTATTATGTCATGGATACCAAGCACTATGTGTTGGTAAAAGTTGAGTGAGGCAATTATGGGAAGGTCACTATAGTGACAGCCATAGTCCTCCCATACAGACATGGATATTGTGATTTCCACTGAGGATGGTATAGGTGGATTATTGAGTAGTTATCCGGCACGCTATATGAATTCTAACTGCATGCATAGTAGTCCTTATATTTGATGCACTATAGTGCTTATATGATCTCACATTTTGAGATACCTTTTGTGATATGGCATGATGATATGTCTTATATTCCTTTCCCAGCATTGGCTGGAGGATTGTGGGCCTCGTATAGTGAGGGGCATGAGGATTATATTGATATACCAATAGAGGCTAGATGATTATGAACCCCATATGATGAGGGGTATGATTCTGAAACCCAGCATCGTCTGAGAATGTAAATTAGATGATATTGATTATATGCATAATTTTGTATGTTTTTTTGACAATTTTCATATATGTGTATGTATGCTATATGTATATGATTGAGGGCATAGTTTCATATAAGTTTCATATGGGTATTTGAATGGGTAGAACTATTATGCAGAGTATGGTTCATGGAATTGGATTAGTTTATTTAGATAACAAATAATAATTAAAGATGTTTGATAAATCAATGGATTACTTATAATTATGAAATATGTAGATATTTGGTTTATAAATAGATTATTGAAATGTGAAACATATAGTAAATCCCATTCAATAAAATTGCTATGAAAATGAATGTTCTAATTACTATGGAATAATTAATGTATTTTAAGATTTAGCATGCTTCTTAAACTCCCCTACCAAGCATAGCTTGCTGAGATGTTGTAAATATTTTATGTTTACAATATCTCAGAGGTAGATAGACAGGAGAAGATGTACACAAGAAGAGGAATCCAGCAACCATACTTTTGCGCTTAGGTATATACTTTATTTAAAGCTTTTGTATTGTGTAGTTAGTAATTTGAATTATGGTATTGGACATTTAATATAATGCTATAGGGCCTGTACAAGTGAACCATTAGATGGGTCCTGTTTTAAGAAATGAATTTCTATATTCTAGAAAACTATATATAGGTATAGTGTGAGCAATAAGTTGACATCTGAGTTTTTGGAAAAATAAATTTCAAAGAAAAATCTTTCATTGTTTCTGTATTTTAAAATTTAAAGGTGCGCCACCATTTGAAATAAATGCCAAAAATTTTCATGAAAAACCCAGGGTGTCACAGTGCCACTCAATAGATAGTACTACTTGATTTGGTTGTCGACTAACAAGTCGAGCCCGGGTTGGGAGTAAGCCCCAATCCACTACACTATTTTGATGTGACAAATGTGATGTTGTTTTATCAATTGAGAGCATTTTTCACCAGTACAACTTAATTGAGATAGTTTTTATCAACTACTTACATTCTTACACATGCATAAGTTGCCTACAATATACATGGAAGTATTATATGAGACATATACTAGACTTGGATAATTAGAACTCATTAACTTGCCCTTACTAGCTCATTTATTTATCCATTTACACTTCCTTATATGAGACATCAAATTGTGGTTGCCACACTTTTCCATTGGCTTGTTAGCTCGCTTCTAGTTAAGTGGTTGTGCTCACCCCCCACCAACAATTTTAGGAAAGAGTTTGAAGACATTGAGTGCTAAGGAGAAGGGGAAGGACAAAGTTACATCTACTAATCACTAATGGATCCATTGAGTCATAGTCTCAACTATTCAGGAATCAAGTTTTAGAACTATACTAAATTAAATGAACTAGAAACTTATGGGTGCTTTATCAATTTCAAATGCCTCCTAGGAGAAGTAGATAAGACATTTCATCTCTAGATCTACTACAGGGACTTAGACTAGTGCTAAGGCCCAAGGAGATGCCATTAAGGATATTGTATAGCTACTGCTTTAGCAAGTGAAGTAGAGGCTACTAGGCCCCAAGAGATTGGAGGAAGTGGTGGAGTTTTGCATAGAGCACTTACCAAGAGTGGATGATATTAGAATTCAAGAAAGTAACAATCATTTGGATTTCATTATACCAAAGTTGGTGAACCCCTTTCAAGTGATGGTGTATCGACCATGACCATGTAAATGGGACCAATCATACCTTTATGTCTTGTGAAACAATATTGATGAAGTCCAGCTATATATTGAGTAAGTTGATTATGCTCAACTTTCTCTCTCTCTCTCTCTTTGCCATTTTATTCCTCTATTTTATATATGTGTAAAAGTTAATTAATGATTATATTTTCTTTGATCTATCCATTAATTTATACATATATATATATAGTGAGTATATAGCATTCTTAAAAGCAAAGTGTCCAACTTACCATAGAAATAGATATGGCAGCAATATGAGCAACCATCAGAAGGTAAAATAAATTAATTCACATTTCTTATAAATTACATATTATATATATAATTATACTTAATTACAATAATCATATCCCACTTAATATATATACACAAGGTCAAGATCAGCAAGACGTTCCAAATAATAGTATATCTAAATCCTTTGGTTAGATGGCTATGGCACCACTACTAGAAGTAATAAAGTATGTTGGATATGCCATTAGTGGTTATTGTTTTTATACAAAAGACTGTGGTAACTCAATAGTGCAACAAATAACATATCAAATTAATTGCCAATGCAAAAATGTGATTGTGTTTAAGTGCTATTAGGTGGAACACAATCAACATATCATCAAAACCAATACCCTTGAATTGACATTGGTTGACAACAACAAGATAGATTATAAAAATGACTAGTTTATTTTGGCATCAAAAGCTATACAAGCATTTTATGTGCAAGATGGACATGATAACAGATGGTCAACTATTTTATCAACGCCCTCAAGGAATTTTTATAAAGATGATATAGGCAATACTACAATAGATTACCCTTGTATTATGAAAATGATTCAATAAATTGATATTATTGGTGATATTGAGGATTGTGTGGGTGATAATGAAGAAGAGAGTGCTAGGGTCGAACAAAATATGTGAGGGGGCAATTAAGATGTAAATATTCAAAATATAATTAGAGTTACCACAAAATTTACATGTGTATATTTCTATAGCTATATATGATGCATGTACATCAAGAACAAGATAGCCCATGAGTATTATACATGATGTATGGAGCAGGGAGTTAAAAAATATTGTAATTTCCTCAAAACAAAAACTTGTATAACAGTGGTTTTAAAGTTGATTTTAAAAAATTGACTTTAAAAATCTCACTATTGAAATTGGAATTTCATGATCCATCCATTTCCCCTTCCTACCCTATCTACCATAGGAGATCCCTTTGTGTATCTATTTAACACTCCCTTAGAATATCTCCTAAGTTTTTGTTGGCAAAGAGGGAAGTCTCCTCTCTCTCTCTCTCTTGCAACCCTTCTTAGCTAGGAGTCAGTGAAAAACCAGATTGGAAACCCCTTTTTATTTTTCTCTCTCAGTCACACAAGTCTAGAAAATCTAGTCATGTACAACCCAATAACTTTCAGTCTTAATGCATTTTTTGGAACTGGGAGTGGATTTGATTTTTTGCTATTTTAGCGACTATTGAACTATGTTATATGTTTTTTTTTTTTTTTTTTTTGCAATCCAAAGTAGATCTTTGTTAATGTATTGAATGTGCCAAATTGAGAGTAAAGAATGATGCTTTTACAGATGTTCTATATGGATATTTACATGAAAATGTATTCATGCTATTATAGAAAAATTTCAGTAGTTGTTATAGAAATTTAGTCAGTTCATTTTGATTATGAGAATGGATTCCCTAATGATTCTGATCAGATATTGCTGGAAATAGCTTGCAAAATATGTTAACCTATTTAAGGTACAGTTTGATTTCTTAAAATAAAAAACTATTTCTTCCATTACAAGTGTTCATGTAAGTGATGGAAATTGGGCATTGCTTAGTGAGCCATAGTTCTTTAGTAGTATTCCTATTGAAAGATGACCATATGCAAATGAAAAATATTAATTGAAGAAAAACTAACCAAACCCTTATTATGATGGAATTAAAGGGAACATTAATCAGGGAAAATGATTGATGAAAGGTTATTTGATTTAGGAAAATTAATCAAGTATATAACTCTGGAGTTGAAAGGAAAATTAACCAAATCCTTATTAGTATGGGTTGGGTTAGATAAATACTAGTTGTACTATTTATGTTAATGATTAGACTTCGAATAGGAAGATTAAATATTGGCACTTTGTTTGGTTATTAGAATGGTGCATCTAATGTGCCAATCATAGATCCTTTTTGCTTAATTAGAGATCATAATCATTTTATAGAGCTGAGAAAATGAGATTTGATTGCCCTCCCTAGCTACAACAATCATCAAACCATTGTTAGAAGGCAAGAAGAAAAGAAAATGAAAAGAAGAGAACACATTTCACACAATTATCATATTCACTTTACAATCTCATGCTTCAAACACCGCCATAATAACTAATCAAACTCCTTTTCAACCTTGAGACTAAGTTATTAAGTAGTCAAATATGTTTGGTTGAGTGTGTTTAAAGCTTGCAGTTTAAACTTTATTATGCCTTAGATGTCTAAAAACACCACTTCCTATCCTCAATGGAGACTTAACACATGCTTTCAACTTAGAAGTCAAACATCAATAATGTGTACATTGTGAAAGAACATAACTTAGTATCTTAGGCTTCACCACCCATTTTAGGAGGTAGCTGATTTCATGGCACAACACTTCTTTGCTGAACTAGTGTCAAATGTGCATGCATTAGTCATGCACACGTAGATAAGCAACGTAGTCAAGTGTGCATGCATTAGTCATGCACATGAATATAGTCAAGTGCTGGACAAATTTGAGAAACATAAGTAGTGCACAGAAAATTCTCTAAGGTAATATTATTATTAAATCATTTTCCATAGGTTGTTTGTTGCAAATTGAAGACTGGGTGCAACAATTAATTAAAATCCTTTTAGTATACATTAGATGTCCATAATGATGTGTCTTTTTATGAACTGCATAACTTTTCCACATAAATGTACACAATAAGTCAATTTCTTTTCATTTAAAACCTAGGTATTTGTTATTCATTCATGGATTCAATTTAATCTAAGAAGGCCCCATTGTTTACTTTGTTACTATGTCTCATTTCCCCTCTCTAATTTTCTCTTAATTTCTTCATTGCTATTTGTTAAAATGAAATATAGGGTTGGAACAAAATGGATTCATAAACCTTGGTTTTCAGGTAATTTAGTGTGGTCTTCCTTGAATATTGGTTTCCAATTGATTTTATGCAATTGAACACTTAGATAATGAATTTTCCATACTTAACCATTTTGAATTCGCTATTGCAGGTCTCCATTCTTCCTCCTTTGGCTTAGATTCTTGTGAGCTACTTTGTGACTATCATTTTCTGACAACTTGTTCTCATTTAAAATTGAAACAACTATGGTAATTACTGTGGATAGATTCAGTTTTCAATTGAAAATAAGTTATCCAATGTCTTTGGTCCTTCCACTTAACTTTATTTTTTTACTACAAAATCAAATTGTCTAGTCAGTGTCTATGCCATGGTTTCCATTTAAATACCACTACAATTTCATAGGCTAATGCCACCTTTAATTTGTACTAAAAAAACCATGTTTCTTAGTGTGGAGTACTTAGTATTGTTTTAGAATGGCCTATGTTTTTATCATTTTAGTGCATTAGATATATCATCTTTACACTTATATTATGGATTTGCACTAAAATTGTAATCTGGTGTATTTTTCAGGGTTAGATCGCCATCCGAAGATATATATGCTTGGAACCATTTGTGAAATAATACTAATTAGGATTTTTGTGTGACTTGAAGGTTGTATGTTAAGATACAAGTGGAGAGATCAAGCTGATCAACATTTTTATCTTATCAATCAAGCTTAGACATAAACAAACAGCTCAATTTGATCCAATTTTGATGAACCAGATCAAGTGAAGATGTAGAAGCCTACGTCTTTGAGAATTATTTAAGCTATTTTTCCACTAATCTCATACAAGCCTAAAACTATTCCCGCTTGGAAATCATACATCAAGCCACTCACTTCTTCATTCTTACACACTTCAAGGCCCACAAGGTTGGTACTATGTAAAATGAAATAACATGTAACATATGGATGACAAGGGAGTGTATATGATGTCATGTGATGATGAAGGATTTCACTTGATAGTTTCTTAAAGTGAAGATCAAGTAAAAAATAAGTAATTGGAAATGGATGGATGAATAAAAGGTGGAGATCTTATGGATGATGGCATTATGATGCAGCCATTTGTCACAAGGAGAGTTGTTATACCTTTTTCAAACAAGATGGAGCTACTAATGCTATCAAGAGAAATCACCTAGAACCATTCTACTTTCATCAATGGATGGTGTGATTGGAGGAGAGAGTCAATGGTAGGTGAATAGGGGCTTAAGGAGATAGGGAGTAGCTGCTACATTAGCAACTCCTCACTCTATATAAGGTAGTAAGTGAGGAGAGGGGAGAGAGGGGAGCACAAAAAGATAGGAGAAAAAAATTCTAATCTCTCTTTGATTCATTAGACAGTAATCTATTGTTTTTTATTTCTTAGTTCTTATAATCTATCCTCTACAAGAGTTTGGAGTGAAGGAAGAAGTATCCATTGCAACATTCTCTCTCTCTCTCTCTCTCTCTCTCTCTCTCTCTCTCTCTCTCTCATTTGATTTGAAACTTCATGCAAGGAGTGCTTACTAGTGCATTCAACCTCTTGCTACTGTCATTCTAGCTCCCAAATTTTATATGAATGGCAGCAAGCTGGAGGTTAAATTTAGTAAATGAGAAGCTAGAAACTAGTTTTCTAGCCTCCCCTTAAAAAATTCCCACTGGGAGAGAGCATGAAAGCAAGGTAGAACTAAGTTTCTCACACCTAATTCACTACTACTACCCATGCTTCAAATCTCACTAGTGACACTCTCTAAAGTTACAGTTGCACTAACTACACATGCAAGTTTCTCATTACTTTCTCATTGGATTTAAGTGAGATTTAAATAGGGAATGAAGGACATGTTGAAAAATCATTTCATAACTTAGAGATATTTAATAATATTTGTTTCTTTCATCTTTATCACTTTTGTAATTTTTCTTTTTCTCAATTGTTGTAACAATCAAGTAAATGAAAAAATAGTGTGAAGTAGATATTATTTAGCATAGGTTTTGGGATGGTTCTTTCCCTTAGTTGTAGATTAGTTTAATTTATTTACATTTTAATTATTTTAATATAAATTAAAATAATTCGTGTTAAATTAAAAATTATGTTAGATTGGTTTATTTTTTCTTAGGATTAAGGAACTCCACTTATAAATTCCTAATACCTTAAATGTCATAGAAAATTTAATTTCAAATTTGTCTCAATTTGGAAAAGACAGAATTGCTCTTAGTACAATTCTTTGATTCAATGTCATGACCTTTCATAATGAATAATTGAAATTAATCCTTGATTCACTATTGTTATATCTTTTACATGGAATTTGTAGCATTTGGTAATCTATTTAGTTTCTAATGATTAATTATTTTTAAGTTAAATTTTCAAAGAAACCACATTCTGAGAAAATTGCCATAGTTTCTATCTACTTCTTGAGTTATAAAGAGGAATAACTAGTGTGGGCCCTATTGCTAGTCTAGGTGATTTCTAATCATAATTTTCAATCATAGATAATTATCTTATATCAATCTTATCTATTTAATCATTTTATCACATCATCTTATAACTTTCTGCTATAAATTCCTTAAGATCATGGTAGTAGAATCGTTTGGATCTTTAAATTCACATTAAATCGTCCCTATGGATTCAACCCTGCAACACTACAATTGATTAACTGTGCACTTACTGCAAAACTCTAAATAAGCTTTTGGCATGGCTGCTGAGGAGGTGATTGTGTGGCTAAAGCACCATCAAATCAGGTTTTGGAATAATTAGATATGTTTAATTTTCTTTTGACTGGAATCATTGGGAGGTTGACTTGTATTTTATTTTAAATAGAAATTTTAGTTTAGATGTTGTAATGATACAGGTTAAGGGTAAACCATTGCTACTTAGAAGAGGATGTGGTTTGTAAATCATTTACCTTGTACAATAAGATTTCTTTCCAAGACCCCAATGTATGATCTAATCAAATTTTTTTTTCCTAGATTTTTGGATTTGCATTATTAAAGTAACTTTGCATAATTGTTTGGTAGTATAATTCATGTACATAGCATTAATATTTTAATTGTTGCATACTTTCTAGGTTGTTGCATTAGTTTCTTGTGTTTCTTACATTTTTAGGACACGTTTACCTTCTTTAAGGTGATTTATTGTGCTGTGATGAGTGAAAATTGATTAGTAAGGGTATCGTACCTTACAAGATCAAGGGTGGATTTCATTACCACTTCTTGGCCCACCTAAGTTAATTATCACCTTTTGCATATTCTAGCCTTTATGTTTTAATTAAAACCTATAGAGGCTTCGATCTCATAAGAACCTCTTGGAAGGAGGGAAACTATTGGTACTCTAGTGCCCCAAGATAAACCATTGGGTTAGTACTTAAACGGCTAGCTGTGCGAACACATCCTTTGACTTGAATTACCTATGGATAATTGAGGAGGGTGTAAAGCAATTGATTTAGCAAGGACCTAACTAATAGTAGTATAAGTATGAAAGAGATGAGGAGCTATCTAGATTAGGTTAATCTAAAAGATACTCTCCTTATAGAAATTAAGATAATTAAAACATCTTTTAGCTTGTTAGCAATGGGTTTGTTAATTATGTCCTTTGTTTGTACATCACCATAAGTTGCTTCACATAGTTTAATTTTCTAAAAAATTAAAATAATACTAAAAATCTTTTGTCATATGCATTGGATACAGGATGAAACTGAAAGGTTGGTCATACTAATCCAACACAACATAAAACCAGATCAGTTTCCCATAGTGGCGGATCAAGGGGAAAAATCATCCCCTGGAAATAACAGAGATAAAATTATTCCTCATATTCTCTTTAATAATAAACCACCACCTCACATGGTTGGTGAAGATCTTCCACCATAGAGTAAGAATCCACCATTGTATAGAGATTTGAGAAGGAATCAATAAAGGGAGTGAGACTTAAATAATCAGCATGAGAATAATTGGAATAACTAGCATCCTCATGGGAGAATATTATAGAATCACCTTCATTTTACTCGCACTAACACACCATCATGTGTCACTCTACATTAGAATGTTGGTGTAGTAGAGTAAAAGATGGGAGTAATTCAATTACTTTCCAAATTTCATGGATTGAATAGTAAGAGTCCTTATCTACACTTAAAAGATTTTGATGAAGTGTACACTACGCAGCACATAAAAAGTATCGTATTAGATACCATAAGGCTTCAACTATTTCCTTTTTCTTTAAAGGAAAAAGCTAAGATGTGGTTTAATGCACTACCAATATGTTCCTTCAAAACTAAGCAAGACATGACAAGGGAGTTATTGAAAAAGTTCTTCTCAACCCATAAAACCAATACTCTTTGTAGAAAGAACTTTACGTAGAAGAATAAAGAGACCTTCTAGAAATGCTGGGAAAAATTCAAGGATCTATTATTGATGTGTTCACATAATTGATACAAACATTGGCACATTGTTAGCTTCTTTTATGGACTCAATTCTGAAATATGTTGGTTTGTGGAAATGATGTGCAATGGTAACATTTTGAACAAACAACCAGAGGAGGCACGAGAGTGCTTGGAATGGCTGGCTAAGTATGCTCAAAGCTAGGCAGCTTCTAAGAAAGTGGATTACTTAGATAGGGCAAAGCCCACCACATCTTCTAAAAGAGGTATCAATGCCATGAATGAAAAAGATGACATAAATGTGAAGATAACTTTCCTAGCTAGAAAACTAGAGGCCATAGAAATGGGGGAAGTTGCCTCTAAAAAGGTCGAATAGTATGTTGTGTTTGTGATAGTACTATAGACCCTAATAAGGAATGCCCTAAAATCCCATCTTTCCAAGTTGTGTTACATCAATAGGAAAATTCCTTAAATTCATATAAACACATTTTTCCCATATTCTAAGGCATACAACTTTATTTGGTGAAATCATCCCATCTTTAGTTGGCAAAATGAACCAAATGCTAACATCTCACACCAACCCCCTTCCAACCCCACCAAGGACCACATGCTTCTAGACCATATATGCCTCCACCTAAGAGGTTAGTGGAGGATAATCTTCATTAGATCATTTAAATCCAGGAAAGAAAAAATGCCCAACTTGAAGCATCTATAAGTGACATGAAAAACATGTTCACACAATTCATGCAAACCTAGAAAAAGGAAAATTTCCTAATCCACCATAAGAAAACACTAAAGGTGCACATGCGGCTAAGACAAAGGGTTCTTCGAGCTTGAACATGGAACAAACTAATTTAGTCACCACTCTTTGAAATGGAAAGGTGGTTCAAAACAATGGTCCCACTAAGGCTATTAAAACTTAGGAGACTCCTCAGGCTAAGGAAAAGCCTATCATTGAGGATACTGCAGAGAAACCTCACCTTCCCATAGATCCATGTCCCATCCCACTTTTGTGTCCTCAATGGTTGCATCAAATTCCTAAGGTAGATTTCAATGATGAGATCACAAATATTTTTAAATAAGTTAAGATCAACATTTCAATTTTGGATGCCATCAAATAGATCTCTTCATATGCTAAGTTTTTGAGAGATCTTTGCATTCGCAAACGAATGTTGATTATACACAAGAAGGCTTTCTTGACTGAATAAGTTAGTTCGAACCTTCAGCATCATATACCATCTAATTATAAAGATCTAGGTTTTTGAACTTTGACTTGTATAATTAGCAACTACAAGATAAACCAAGCTTTGGTTGCTTTAGAATCTAATGTGAATCTATGAATGCATTTGGTATATGAGTAGCTAGCTTTGGGAGAACTTAAACCAACTACTACTACCCTTCAGTTAGCTGACAAATCTTCAAATACTAAGAGGAATAGTAGAATATATATTTATCCAGGTAGAACAATTCTACTTTCTTGTAGACTTTTTAGTTCTAGATAAAGAGCTAGTGCTGAATGAAAGGAATGAAACACTAGTAATTATTGGGGAACCATTTTCAACCAAATCCAATGCCTTAATCAATTACTAGAATGGAATGATGAAGCTATCCTTTGGAAATATGACACTAGAACTGAACATTTTTAACATCTACAAGTAGCTGAGAGAATTGATTGATGACTTGCACTGTGTTAATATGATAAATTCAACTGTAAGATTAATTTGTTCAGTCTAGTGTAGCCTTAAAATGACTCACAAGAGCATGAATCAATGTAGTAATTTCTTTCAAACGAGGTCAATCCCAGAAGGAATCTCACAGATTTGCAATGGATTGGATTTTATTTAAATTATTCAGCTTCAGTAAAAGGAGAAGGGTTTGGATTGAATTATGAGATTAAGGTGCTCAAATAAAACATGTATGGAATTAGAAACTAAAAATTAAAAGGAAACTTGCCTAAATTAAAACTAAACAATGAAAATGGAAAGGTAACTAACTAAAGGAAACTACAACACTTTAGAATGATTCAAACTAAGCAATGATTAAGGAAACTACTAAATTAGAAACTTTCCTAAATTAAAACTTACCTAACTTAAAACCTACTAAAAAAATTGTCTAAACCTAAAACAATATGCAAAAAATTGATTAAAAATTTCTAAAATAATATCATGCAACTACCTTATCCAAAAATCTAAATATGCAAGTGGTCTACTACCACATGCTTGGTCCATGGACTGTGCGCATGGTTCTATGGCCTAAAAGATGACTATTTATCATGATTTAATAGTAATCTAACATGCCAACTAACTATAGAATCTAATAAACAACAATAAAATATAAATGGGTAACTAAGTATTGAAGCAAAAACAATGTCCAAATGGCAGAAATTAAAGCACAAAATTAAGGAAAAAACAAGTTTTAGATTTTGGTACTTAAGAACATTCAACAAATCTCACATTAAAAAGCTATTAAAACAACAACTTCTATGCAAGGAAACAACCAGATCTCAAGTAAATTGATGAAATAATTAATCCATAACAAGAATTAACAAAGAATTTTATTGCATCATGTTCAAATTGCACACAAAATTTAGACATGTAAAGTTGTCTACAACATATGTTAAGTGTGTGCTATTCTTGCTTGCAAAAGAAATTCTAAGCAATAAATTTTTTTATAATATAAAGCTTCTAAACTAAAGTAGACTGACATGCAAAGAAAATCGATGAATGAATTTAAGAGAAACAATTGTTAAGTGGTTGAACTAACAAAGGAAAAACTCCCCAAAACTAAGATGCAAAACAAGGAGAGAAACATGTAGAACTACTAAGTGGAAACTCAAGGCTCTAAGCTATCTTCTCTCTTGGCTCTCACTACCAGAGAGAAGTTAACTTAGATCTTGAATGAATAAGAAAAGAAAACTAGAGATTTGGAAGCAAGAAAGAATGTGAACAAGGGTGAAACTAAGCGTGGAATTCAAAGAAGTAAAAACAACATGAAACAACCATGAAAGTAAGCTATGAAAGTAAATTACTAACCTAGAATTGGAGAAAAAATGACCACAAGAATAATTAGAAAAAAAAAATAAGAAGAGAAAAGTACCAACAAAGTTTCAAATTCCATCAACAACTTAAGCACCAAAGGGAAACTAGAATTCAAGGTTGTGTTACTCAGCCTCTACTTAGAAAATTCGTATAGAACATGGGACTATATATAGATGAGTGGGTTCCTAAATTAAGAAGGGGTGAAAAATGAGGAAAGTGGCCCTAGGGTTATTTATTGAATGAGGAAGGTTAGATGGCAGATGAATTAGCAAGATGGTGTAAAAGGAGGAGTTGAAAGATGACATAAGAGGGACATGATGACTGGTTTCTAATTTTTAATACGGAGGTCTCATTTCTATGGAAGGAAAGTGAAGCTCTTTCCTTGAAAATTCAATAATGTTTAGTGGATGAAAAGTTATAGAAGTGGTAAGGAATGATGTTTAGGAAAGATGTGTAAAGACCTAAATATTTAAAGTTGTTTGGATTGAAGTAGATCTAGGGCTTTCTATTTAACCCTTGATTAATAAATAGGAAAGTAGGGAGCATTTCTTTTCATATGGATGTTCCTCCCTTCTTTAACTTGTAACCCTAGGAAAAAATGTAGAAAAAAAAGTGGGAGATAGAGTTGGAAAGTAGGGTTTCTCTCTTGATGGGTCCACCAATGCATAATCATCTTAACTTTTACTTTGTTCTTTCAAACCTTCTAATTAAACCTTGAAAATCCAAATTTAAAAAGTGGGTCAATTCTTGAATTTTCCTCCAATTGTATGACTCCATGTGGCATTTGGCTTAGTTTGCTTTTGTGGCTCATTTTCAGGGCTCATTTCGCTTGGCTTCATAGCTCACACCCTAGGCCTTAATGGGTAGAATGGCTTGGCTTGAATTCCTTATCTTATCACCTTTTCTCATGGCTTATATGGCTAAAGCTTATTGAATGGCTCCCATGCAAAGGTAGTGGAAATGCATGGCTTGCTTTATGGGCCCATTTTAGTCATATTTAGCTCTTCCAATTGCCTTCTTACTCACCCTAAGATGATCTTGAACCTTCATCACACCTTGGATTGATGACATTTAGGCTTTGGCTTGCTTAGGTTTTCTAGTTTGATTAAGAAACCTCATGAATGGCCTCAATTCTTATCTCGATCAAGCTCGGCCTTTGGATTATCTTCTCAAAACCTATAAAAGAAAAAGAACCTAATTAAATCCTAAAATGTTATGATCATTCACACACTTACTTTGGATTAGCTTCTGAACCTACAAAATATCACATTTTTTAATGCTTAGGTAAAAAATGCATGTGTTATAAATTTTCGACAAAAAACCTAATTTAACACTATAAGTTATAACTCATTGGCTACTAATGTGGGGACCCGGGTTTTTATAACACATTTTATAATACATTTTATAAAGATAGGGCCCTTAGAGTAAAAAAAAATTTTTCGCAAACCAAAGCAGCAGAAATTCTTTTCTTTAGAATTTGTTTTGTAAAACCCAAGTCACCACTTCATACATAACATAAGTAGAATTTTGTACATGATAAAATTCCATTGAAGGAATATACTTTTATTAAACTTCAGGATCCATCCAATGGTTCACAGTATACAGCCCATTGTATCTTTACAATACTTGTCCAAATACATAATCCAAATTACAAAGTTCAAAATTCAATACATGCTCTCAATACAATGTTTCAAGGGATATACCCTGATTACTTATTCTTCAATAGTTCTTCAAGTCTAGAGATCCTAAGTCTCCTTCTCTGTATCTGAGATATTATAAACATTCGAACATTTACAATATCTCAGCAAGCTATGCTTGGTAGGGATAAGAATGTAAGTTATTGACAGTATAATCTCAATATTCAATTATCCCATAATTCATTCTATCATAAACACATTCATAGATAACTATTATTTATATGGACATCTCATTTCCTTGTCATTTGTGTTCACCATTATATATACATATTGTATAAGGACAAATTCATTAAAATTGTAAAAATAATCAATAATCATTTCTATACAAAGCTGATCAACTCCTTTCATTATAGGAGATTTGTATCTCAACCAGTTACTATACTGGGAATTTCCCTTATTGGGAAAAATATTGGTAATATACAATTACCTGGCATTTCATCATGCCATCCCTTAAGGCGTTTCACTATGCCAACTTCATATGCATCATAATGCAAAATAATCAAGGACTACTATGCTTGTAGTCGAATCCGTACACCGCGCCCGGATAACTGTTTTATAATCCACTTATACCATTCTTAGTGGAAATTACAATATCCATGTCCATATGGGAGGACCATGACTGTCACAGTGGTGGCCTTCCCATAATTGCCATACCCGACTTTTAGCCTTTCTTAAGCTTGGTATTCAATATCATCAAGTTTCAGAGAGTGGGTGGCCAAACCCTCTTAACTCTCCTAGCATAGCGTTCCCAGGCCTATGCCTGTTTAAAACAAAACCACAAGCCTCCAAGCTTGTATGTAAAATAATACTTATATATATATCAGACTATCTGTCTGTTTATCTAGGGTTGGAATATTTTCTACATTCCTATTAATTTAGGGTTGTTCTCAATTCTCAACTTAACCATTTTATACTTATTTTCCTCATCATTTGGTTGGATCATATTTCAATTTGAGGTATTTACCTTAATATATTGGTATTATACATGTCAATACTTCAAAACATACTATCATGTATTAGACATGTATGTTCATGTAAAGGCATTCTTAATAATCCACCTACCTCAATAAGGTATTCTTACTCCTTGAAATCTGTCATAGTCTCGACCACATATATCTGTCAAATCATATGTACAATGTCATTTTTCTAATCAAGGGTACATACTACATGGTCTTTTGATCATCCTTATGTAGGATAATCTGAATCTTTCTTCCTTGAATAATATATATCCAAGGGTTTAATATCATCTATACAAATACTATCTATATCATACATAAACAATCTAATCTACATTGGTGTTTATTTTTTCTTATTATTTTTTATCATCTTTATCTTACTTACTATTTTTATTAGGGTTAGATAATTTTCTATCTTTTTATGTTCTTATTATTATTCAACCAGTTAGTGTCTTACTTGGTTGAAGATAATTTATTTCTTCCTAGTACTAAACAGCTCCTCCTTATTTCAGGTTGACTAGTGCTTACCAGTTAAAGTCTGCTCAAAAAGTGGTTAATATAGCCCTCATGTAAGGAGGCATTTAGACCTCTCTTACGTCAATGGGAGGTGAGAGAAAAGGACTTGGCTCTTGTATACCCCCTATAACCACAATGTTAAGAGTCCAATGGAGTGATACTAGCTCAACCTTTGATAAGGTTCCCATGAGCTCTTTACCTTAAGTCCCTTCTCTAATTGATTTTAATTAATTTCCATGGATATGCACAATGTCATCCATGGATGTTCATTATTTTCCTACTTTGGGCCAAGGAAATGATAAATCATTGCTTATATTGTCCTACTAACTATAACCCTTATTAAGTTAAAATCATTTATTCATCTTAGTTGTCTATGAATCTCTATATTTCATTAGTTTACATTTTTGGTGATTTATGCTCATTATATCTTAACAACTGCTTAACAATTGAATATAATGTTACAATAATTAAATTGTAAACTTTAAAGCATAAATCGAATATAAGTCTAACAACCATATACTAACATTCTTCTTATGAATGTAACTTAAGCTAGTGAAATAAAACTAATATGATCCTAAGTTATGAAACACATAAAATTGTACTTCTATCATAATGGAATCATGCTTAAATCTCTCATTTACACTAACATGGCCCTAAGATAATCAAATCTACTAACAAACTAATCATTTAGGGCATATCATACTAAAATTTAAAGATTACACTATCATGCTTTCTAACTTATAACATAAATCACATTTACATTTCTATATCCAATAAAAGACAATTAAACTAATTATATTGAGATTATTATAAACCTTTAAATATGATCCAATCATTAGATCTTAGGTATTTTCATTTAGATCAAAGGTTTTAATTACCTTTAGGGCTTTTAATCCATTAAGATCCAAAAATCATATCCACTTGATTTTGTTACATTTAATCCATGATCTAACTGGATTCCATTATAATATCATCCATTTAATCCATCTCAAGGATCTGATCATACTTGGTCTCATTGATCAAGTGGGTCCCTTTGTATTTTTAGGGTTTTTCTACCATAAAGGGTAGATCCCTTAATTTATTCAAGATCTATCCAAATTAACCATGGATATGACTTTAGTGCAGTATTATATCATCATTAAAATAAATTACCAAGATCTGATCACCTCAGATCTTGAATATCTTAGAAATTGAAAACTTATCTCTAAAATACAGAATGTTTCATGAATAATGTTATACATATTATGATTTCATAAGAATCTAGACCTTACAAGCTTTTCATAGATTTTTTCTGATCTCAATTTGGAGTTCATATGACTCCACAATCTAAATTTGAACGGCCCAGATTAGTCGGGCAGAACAAGTCAGGCGGACGAAATTGTCGCTGCGCGCCCGTTACCGGGACACAAGCGGGGCGCGCTCCCCCAAGACATCCGTTTCATGCATGGTCGTCCATCGGGATGATGTCACACACGCATTACGCATGCGGGGATGCTATCATGTTGCACATTCTCGTGTGGCGTTTTGCGCAGCGTCCTGGGAGCCGCTAGAAACGGATCTTCTTTAGGAAGACCAAACAGTCCATTTTGGACTGTCCAATCAATTCCTCTTAATTGAGGGCCCAAACCTTATTATAGTTTCTTAAAACTTTTACTCTAGGGGTTTTGGACCCTTCTGGATCGACTAGAAAGATCAGATTTTCCATCTGAGCTCTCTATCACCATGAATTGAAGACTCTGGTATTTACTTTTCTTTTACAATTTTTCATTCAAATAAAATTACAGAAAAATAAAAATTACACTAAACAATAATAAACATGTATATGAAGTAGTTCCACCTACCTAATTGGAGAAAAAACTTATATTTGATGCCCAATTTGAGAGAATTACCGGTTGATGATAATATAGCTCAATTGTCCCCATTTTGTGATTTTCTGTTGTTGGAATCATTGGATCATGAAATTGAGTTGGGGTTTTTGTATATATGGTAGTATAAGATGTTATGGATGGTGGAATTTATGAGATTACACCTGAAATGAAGTGCCTAATTGATTTTAGGTCTCTTGTTCCAATTAGAAAGAGGAGAGAGAAATAAGGAAAAGAGAGGTTGGGGAAGGATGAAAGAGAATTTGGGGCTAAAACTCTAAGAAGATTTGGGAATTTTGTGGGAAAGGTTGTGAAAATTTTTGAAATTTTTTGGGACATATTTATAGCCAATTTTGAATTTTTTATTATTTCTTTTGATAATATCTTTTATTACTTTATAATTTTTTATTACAAGTGCATTCTCCATTCCTATCCCATTCTCCACTACAATCTCCACTATCAGCTGATAATGCAATGAGCAATTATTGTTGCTTCTAGAACCCCACTTTCATGTACAAAGACCTTTTTGCCCTTTTAACTCCAAAATTGGAGAAAAATAGATAATATTTGTCTGAAATCAGAATTGAGCATACTTAGTGGCATTGGAATCATATTTCTGAGTACTTCATGAGTATTGAGGTCTTATTTCTTGGCTATGGGTAAAATTATCATTTTACCCTCAAATGGAGAATATTAAGGAATTTTCATTTTAACTCAGAATTAAACGTACTTAATGTTGTTTCGATCAGTTTTCCTAGTACATGCATAATTTTTATGTTTTAATTCTTGATATAATCTCTATAAAAAAAGAATTTTTAATAACCTAATATTCCAGCCCAGAATTGCTAAAAATTCAAACTTTATTAATTTTCTTAATAATTTACAAAAATTTGGGGTCATTACAACTAATTGGGTACGATTATACAAAATTGAACACTTATCACACCACTCAACCAGAATTTTTCTAATCTCTAGCAAAATATGCTAAAAATCACGAAAACAAAATGGTTGCTTTAATAGGTACTTACGATTACAATTAGCATATGCAACAAGCCCTTAAACTCTTAGGTTATCCCTAATGGACAAATTATGCTTTGTGAGGGTTTGCAATGAATCATCATCATCATCATCATCATCATCAAGACCTTATCCCAATTAAGGATCAGCCACATGAATCTTATTCCTCCATTCCACTCTATTAAATACCATGGTTTCATTTAGTCCCAAAGTTTTTCAATCTTTCCTCACCACTTCTATCCACGTTCTTTTGGGCCTTCCCCTTGCCCTTTTAGAACCTTCTACTTGTATTGCCTCACTCCTTCTAACTAGTGCCGTTGTTGGTCTCCTTTGGACATGTCCAAACCATCTAAGTCTAATATCCCTCATCTTATTACCTATTGGTGCTACCCCTAAATTTCCTTTAATATTTTCATTTCTAATTCTGTCCTTTCTTGTCTTACCACTCATCCATCTCAACATCCTCATTTCTGCGACGCTCATCCTATGAGTATCATGTTCCTTAACTGGCCAACACTCTAATCTATAGAGCATGGCTGGCCTTATAACCATCCTATAGAATTTTCCTTTTAGTTTGAGTGGCACCCGCCGATCACATAAAACTCCAGATGCACATCTCCATTTGTTCCAACCCGCTTGGATTCTCTGGGTAACCTCCCTCTCAATCTCTCCACTCTCATGGATCAATGATCCTAAGTACCGAAAGAGGTCTTTCACGAGGACTTCTTAGTTATCAATCTTGATTGGTGTTCTACTCCTACTCTCCTTGCTAAAATTACGTTCCATATATTCTATCTTAGTTCGACTAATTTTAAATCCTTCAGATTCTAATGCTTCTCTCCATAACTCTAGCTTTATGTCTACACCCTCCCTTGTCTCATCAAGTAAGACTATATCATCTGCAAATAGCATGCACCAAGGGATCTCCTAGTACAAATGTTTTGTTTACTCATCCATAACTAATGTGAAGAGGTATGGACTCAATGCCGATCCTTGGTGCAATCCTACAGTGACAGGAAAATCACCAGTCACACCACTAGTGGTCTTAACATTGTTATTGCTCCCTCATACATATCTTTAATTAAGTCTATATACCCTTGAGAAACCCCCTTACCCCCCAACACCCTCCATATTAACTCTCTAGGACTTTCATAAGCTTTCTCTAAATCTATAAAGACCATCTGTAGGTCTTTCCTCCTCTCCCTATATTTCTCTATTAATTGTCTTAGCAAGAAAATAGCTTTCATGGTAGACCTCTCAGGCATGAAACCAAACTAATTCTCCGATACACTTGTTTCATGTCGTAGCCTCTTCTCAATCACTCTTTCAAAAATTTTCATAGTGTGACTCATAAGTTTGATCCCTCGATAATTAGTGCAGCTATGAATGTCACCTTTATTATTATAGATTGGTACAATAGAGCTTTTCCTCCACTCATTAGGCATTTTCTTTGATTTTATAATCTTGTTAAACAACTTGGTCAACCAAACTACCCCAATATCTCCCATATGCTTCCAAACCTCTATTGGTACACCATCAAGCCCCATGGCCTTTCCTGATTTCATCTTTTTCAAGGCCTCTTTTACTTCAGGTATTCTAATCCTACGTTCATATATATAATATCCAATGTTATTTAGATTTATATTATTTTCAATCCCTATATTCTCAGAGCTATTGTCATTTAATAATTTTTGAAAGTATGTTTCCCACCTTTGTTTGATCTCATCTTCTTTGACTAATACCCTTTGATCATTGCTTCTAATACACCTAACATTATTTAAGTCCTTACCCTTCTGTTCTTTATTTTTACAAGTTTAAACACATCTTTCTCACCTTCTCTTGTTCCTAATTTATTATGGAGCTCATCATATGTTTTAAGTTTAGCCTCACTTACTATTTTCTTAACCGTGTTTTTAGCATTCTTATATTGTTCATAGTTTTCATTATTTCTAATCTTTTGCCAAGCTTTAAAATGCATCCATTTTTCTTTAATAACTTTTTGCACTATTTCACTCCACCACCATGTTTCCTTTGCTGATAGCCTTTTACCTTTAGATACTCCTAAGACATCTTTTGCCACTTTCTTAATGGACTCAGCCATATTAGTCCACATGGTATTTACTTCTGTTTCATAGTTCCAATTTCCTACAACCATCAACTTATTTTTGAATGAGGTTATTTTCTCTCCTTTTAAGTTCCACCACTTAGTTTTTGGATGTGTACTAAGTTCAGTTCTTTTACTCCATCTTTTAATATGGATATTCATAACCATTAACCTATGTTGTGAGGTTAAACTCTCACTAGGTATCACCTTACAATCCTTGTATATAGATCATTCATTATTCCTAAGTAGAAAAAAGTCTATTTGGCTTTTATGAAGTCCACTTTTAAAGGTTATTAAGTGTTCATCCCTCTTCTTAAAGAGTGTATTTGCAATGGACAGGTTATATGACAAAGCAAAATCAAGGATATTCTCCCCCATCTCATTTCGTTCACCTATACCATACCCTCTATGTATTTTATCATATCCTTCCTTATCTTTTCCTACATGGCCATTTAAGTCTGCTCCTATAAATATCCCCTCAGTGTTGAGAATTTCTTGTATGACTCCCTCCATATCTTCCCAAAACTATCTATTGATTATGTCTTGTAACCCTACTTGTGGTGCGTATGCACTAATAACATTTATAATCTGCTCTCTTAGAACAATTATTATTATTATAATTCTACCATAGATTCTTTTAATGTCCACAACTTTATCCTTTAATTCCTTATCCACTATTATTCCTATGCTATTTTTATTATTTTCCTTTCCTACGTACCATAATTTATACCTATCTATTTCTCTAGCTTTAGCCCCTTTCCACTTGGTTTCTTGGATACAAGCGATGTTGACACTCCTACATTTCATTGCGTCTACTAACTCCAAACTCTTACCTATCAATGTCCCTATATTCCATGTAGCAATGCGAATCTTATGCTCTGGAGATACCTTATTTACTACCGCCTTTCTCAACCTCCATGCTATGAACCCATGTCCACTTTTCACTACACCTGGGTTTTAAGGCAGCGCGTCGCTTCCGAGGGGACGCTCTAGTAGCCCTTACCTACTTTTCACTACACTTGGGGGGTACAGTTTGCCTGCCTTCTATGATTCAGCCAATGGGGGTGAAAAGAAAAAATTAGTAATAAAAAGGGGTCTGGTTTCCTCTTTTCAAATTAGCCAAAAATGGAAGGAGGTGGTGGTGGCTGGTTTCCTCTCTTCAAAGCCCACCACCTTCTCATTTGCCTTCTTCCACTTTCCTTCTAGCTTGCTTTCCTCCTTGGAGACTTTTAATTATTGGGGCTTTCCAGATCTTCTCCATGTTTTCCTTTCAAACAAAGTTTCCTTTAAGAAATTATTCCATCTACACCAATAATATTTGATGGGTGACCTCCACTGTGAACTTTTGATTTAAGTTATCCTATCTTATTTGAGCTGATCTACAAAATATAAGACTCTATTGGAATCATCTAAACCATACATTAAGCATCTTACAAGCTCTAATGATCACTTGATATTTAAATTTGACAAATTAATGGTTGGATGGTCAATTTAAGCTAAAATTCATATTTCATCTAAAAGTTATCAAATTGTTGAGTTAGATGATGTAATTAAATGCTAAATTAAGGGTATTTTGGCCAAAATTAAACACTTAACACACACCCCAACCAGCATTTTGCTAGTCCCTAGCAAAACATGAGAAAAATCCATTTTCAAAAACTAAAACAAGGTGCCACTTTCGTAGGTACTCACGATTGCATTTAGCATATGCAATAAGCACTTTAACCTCTAGGTTGACCCTAGTGAACGAGTTAGGCCTCGTGAGGGTTTGTAGTGAATACACCCACAAAATACAATAAAGTTGAGTCCCCTATTATATCATAGAGAATCCTCATTCACTAACATTCTATTAGCTTTTCACAACTTAATGGAGAAGATTTGACAGTTTTACAAAATCATACACATATGAAAGACATTTTAATTGAGTTATTTCTAGAAGTGCATGTGTGTGTGTACAACCACACAAATCTTGACTTCTAACAGGATATGCTTAAATTTCATTAGAAATATGTCTTGACCTCAAATCCTCACAAGTATACACTCAAAAATGAAACTCTCATATACAGGTTTAAATATATTTCTCTCATTGTGTGATCAAATACAATAAGCTAATGGTTCACATAATAGAATTTTTTTTATTTTTTTTAATGCTTACGAGGGAAAGGAAAGTGATCTGTAAGAGTGATCAAGAATATTAAGGGTCTTTTACCTTAATTCCTTCTTTTTATCTCCTCTTTGAGGCTATGTTTTACCTAAGATCAATAGGTCTTTAACTAGGATGAAATATATGCTTAGTTTAGGTTCAAAAAAGAAGGGTATAAGGAATTGAAAGGTTCAAAATTGAGTAGAAGTATTCAATGAATATCTTTTAGGACAACTTGTCTTTTGGGTTGTAATTCATGTGAATATTTCTTTGTATTTTTGTCTTTCTCTTTCAATTTTCTCCTCTTTTTCTGTTTCTGATACTTCTTTCTTTTTACTTTTCTTTATATTTGGCCTCTATGGAAGAAAGACGGCTAATTTTCTCACTTCTTTAGCTTTTTATCCTCTTTTAAACTTTTTCTACTAAATCTACTCATTTTGACAATGGGTAATGGTTATTTATTTTTTTGGTTTATTTTGGGTTAAGGTAAATAGGGTTAAGAAAGAAAAGGCTTAATAATAGGCTCAAAGGGGCTAACTAGCAATATGATATACTGCGTAGGCTTTATATCTCTAGGCTAAGTAAGGATGGCCTATATCATTCCTTAGGTTTCCTAAAGCCTATCAAATTTAATAAATTTTCTAGAAATAAAGCTATTACTCCTATTTATTCTTGATGTTTAACCAAAACAAGGATAACAAGATCACAGTAATATATATATATATACACATATATATAGTCTAAAGAAATTGTAGAATTACTTATAACTCTCTAAAAGAAGATAGTCCCCAAATTCACTAGGTTATAGGTCTCCATTGATGTTCCTCTAGGTCTCTAAGTCATTCCTCTTTATTAGTCTTAACTATGTGTTGTGTGTAAATGGTTCCCAAGAATTAAATTTCATAAAATATTTCACATATGGATAATATGCAAAACTAATCATATACACTTTCATTAAGAGGAGAAAATAGTATAATTACTAAATTCTAAACATCCAGTTCTCATCGCAGTAAGGGAACTCTTCCTTAGAAACATTTTCTTTTTTAGACTTTTTTTTTTCAAAAGAATCAAGAAAAGTCAAAATCACTATGGGCATCCACACCCACCCCCCAACCTCAATGAAACATTGTTCCCAATGTTTGAAACCATAGGATCCTATAAGGAAATTGAGTGATGTAGACTCTAAAACCCTAAGTTGCCTACCAGTAAGCACTAAGTTTAACGTCTCAGCTAGACATTAACAATTGAATTTACAATTTGTAAGATAGGCCTCCAATGGGTAGAAGATAGATAATAGTGGTGAAACTTCTAGAATTAAATCTTCAATCATGTCACAAGAGTCATCAAGATCTAATTGTTGATTATTTGCATTGAAGACATTGAGCCTAACTTTTGTATTGCCAAAGGATAATTATAATACACCATTTCTACAATTTATGATTGCATTGGATGTCACTATGAATGGACATCCAAAAATCGCCAGGATCTGACTACTGGGGTCTGTTACAGGCTGGGTATCCAGGACAACGAAATCGATAGGGAAATAAAACTAATCCACCTATATTAATACATCCTCAACCATACCATGAGGAGTCTTAGTGGATCTATCATCTAATTGCAATGTGGTGTTAGGCGGCTTAAACTAACCAAGCCCTAGTTACTTATAGACAGAATATGGCAATAGATTAACATTAGCCTCTAAGTTAAGTAATGCCCAATTTATGACATGATCTCCTATAATGCAAGAAATTGTAAGGCATCCTAGATCTTTAAATTTTGTTGGGGTTTTGTGTTGAATTAAAGAGCTCATCTGCTTAGTGAGGAAGGCTTTCTTTTGCTCATTAAGCTTTCACTTTGTAGTGTAGAGCTCTTTAAGAAATTTGGCATAAGAAGGAATATCATTTATAGCATTGAGTAATGGAATATTGATTTGTACATGTTTAAACACTTCCATTATTTCATTAAAATTTGTTCCTTTCCTAGCCTTGTTGAGTAATTGAGGGAATGGAGCTTTAGGCACATAGGGTGCCTCCACTATAGGCTCAGAAGGAGTAGGAGATGTTTGTCTAATCTCTTTCTCATGTGTTTTGGTTGCCTCTTTCTCCTCTATAGTTTCCTTAGCTTGCCCTATTTTGTCATCGATCTAACAGCCACTCCTAAAGGTCGTTATAGACATGGTATGCTCAAGAGGGTGAATAGCTTGAAAACTTGAACCTATCTCAAATTGACCCTTAGGGTTGTGGATGGGTCCACTAGGGAAATGACCACCCTTTCCCTTATAAAGGAGTTTAGCTGATAATTGGCTTACTTGCATGTCTAATTTGGCTATGGCTTGAGAGTTGACATGAGCTAAATGTCTACTATCATTTTGTAACTAGTGTAAGGCCTTTTTAGTGTCATCAATATCTTTTACAATTTTTTAAGCATGGTATGGATGTTTTCCTCTAAAGATGGTTTCTTTTATTGTTGAGGTTGTTGAAAGCGAGCTGGCTATTGGGGAACTATAGTTCTAAGAGGAAAGTTTTGGACAGGGGAATTTACATATGGTATCCCTTGGGGGTTATTCATTGACCAAGATAAATTGGGATGCCCAGCTTATCCAATGTTGTAAGTCTCAGCATATGGGTTGTTGCTAGGTTGGCAATGCACATTCAATGGATTCACTTGGTGAACAAGATAGTTGTTTAGCACTTTATTTGATGGATAAGATGAGGCGATATGGGATGGGCTAGAACATATAGCACAAATGTCTTGTGGAGGTTTATGGGATAAAGTAGTAGCCATGAAAGTTTCAAACCTCATTTCAAGTTTGTTCATTCTTCCATCTATGAGGGTAATAGGATCTACAAGGGAAAAAATGAAAGTTTTTCATGATCAAAATATTTTAAGAAAACCCTTTACTCCATCCCAAAAGGTACTTCTTTACAACTCTAAGCTCCATCTCTCCTTAAAGAAGCTTAGAACTAGATAGACTAGTCCTTATATTATTCAAGAGGTATTTCCATATGGGACTACTAAGATTGAAGATACTAGGACTAGCCACACCTTTCAAAGTTAATGGACAACATCTAAGGCCATAATTAGAGTTGGTTAATCTAAAAGTTCAGGCCACAAATCAAGAGGATTTTATCTATGAAGATTGAATGGGCTCTAGCCCTGTACGTTTTTAGTTGAAGAAGTTAAACTTAGCACTCCAAGGAAGCAACTTAGCATTTTCCAGAGTTTGTGCCATCTACATCAGTCCACCATCCATCTTCTTTCTCAGTGTATCACAAACTCTTAGTTTATCTTTCAAACATAGAGGGCAATGATTCCCTTAGGTTGGGGAGTGTAGAATTCTAGCAAATTCTAGTCCTTTTATACTTCATTTTTTTATAATTGTTCTTTTAATAGTTGTTTTTTCTTAAAAATTTTCAAATCATTTTTAATTTCAAGATCCATTCTATATTATGATGAGAATTAGATTTTCCTAAAGTTTAGTGCACTTATCTTTAGTAGAATAATACATGATTCCTTATCTTACTCATTTTCTAAAGTGTTTCATGACAAAAAATCTAGGACACTTTTATGCACACAGTCACATGTAATTAGTTTAGACTAATAAGTGGTTATGACTTTGAAACCCTAAGGAAAACTAGTGGAAACATATAAACCATGTGATTAGTTGAGCTATTAATTTTTCTGAGGGTTATACATGAAATTCCAAAATTTAGTTCAATGTGCTTAAATTCTAGTTTATCCAAGTATTCTTGATTTGGTCAATTACTAAGAGTAATTATTAAGTATTACCCCTCAATCTTCTCGAAGTTTGATGAAAATAATGGAAAATATTGAACCTAAGAAATGATTTAGGTCATCCTTGTTGAGAGTCAAAGCCATAATGCCTACCCAATGATACATTTATCACTCGTTAGCCTTTTTTGAGCCTTTTATATGTCTTTTTTCTTGTGACCCCAATTACCTACACCTATATTAACCTAATATAATATACCATTTTCTATTTTCTTTAAAAATAAGTTAGAGATGGTTCAAGAAATATCTATAAATTGTAATTCAACAAAAGAAAGTTCTTCAAAGAGATCCAAAGAATTTTCAATAAATGGAAAAGAAAGAAGAAACAAAAGACGAAAAATAGAGAAGTTCAAAAGAATGTTCACCTTCAGTCAACAAAGAAAACTTTCCAACCTTTAGTAGAAGGCCTCTACTTATTTTTAAAGTCTTTGAATACCCTATATGTTCTTTTCATTGCCTTGTCCAAAGCCTATGTGTTGTTTACCTCAAGTGCATGGGCTATTATAGTGTAGTGCATGCAAGTATGGGTCAATACCACAGGGACTCGCTTTAATAATTTGGAGTTTAAATAAAATTTAATTTTTCAAAAATTAAAAATTATAGACACAAATTAAATGGAAGTACAATTAGAATTCATATCTATTTAATCAATGAAAATTATAGAATTCCAACTCAAAAAGATAGGAAATTAACTAAAGAAAAGAAAATTCTACTTCCTTAGCTTGATTACATCATTTTCTTCAATTATGATATCTTCAATCTCTATCAACCTTCATCAATTTCTTTCTAGTGCTTTTGATTAATGATCCAACGGATGGATTTGGCAAATTCTTCAAAATTTCAAAGATCTAGTCTAGATATGGATATTGGGTTTTAATGGCTTAGATCTAATTTTTGAATCTTAGATTGAAGATTTGGAATGATAAACAAGCTATAAAATATCCTAAAAACAAGATCTCGAAATTGATTGAAAATCGGATGTGAAATAGATGAGAAATTGAAGAAATCCAATTTCTTAAAGCAAAACCCTTGGTTTAGTTAAACTTTATTTAACATAGGCATTGATGAAACAATTCTTGGATTAATCATTGAATAATGCAAAACATAGATAAGAGAAATAAGTATAAAATAGAAAATAAATAAGAACACTAACATGATGAAAATATAATTGAAATTATTGTGTTATGGGCAAAATTGGAATTTTCACCGAAAGTTCATTCTTTTCCCCATAAAATAGAAAAACCCAACGAAGCAAAGGAAGATGGTGAAGATGGGGGAGAAGGTAAGCAGATGAGGAGAAGAAGTGGGGGAAAGAGGAAAAATAGAGGAAAACCTACTCTGAGCCGTCCAGTGTGATGAAAGGAAAAGAGGTGGAGTAGAGCGACAAAGAAAGATGGTGGAGAACTGAGGTAAAAGAAGGGAACCTGGGCTATGACAGATAGAGGGGAGGAGCAATTACCGGTTGTAGGTTGTGTGGATAGAACAAAGAGGGTGGCTGGGAAAAGAGAGAGGGAGACAAAGGAGGTGTTGACTGCGGGTGGTGGTCAAGTGGTGCTAGGCCAATGCAGTGGAGCAATGAAGTAGGAACGAACACAGGGAGTGAACGAAGGGGACTAGCAAAGGGAACATGGGGGAGACGATGCCGGTGCAGTCTGTTTGATGGTGTTGGATCAATGACACCAGTGTGGTGAGAAGAGGGGCAGTGAAGTTGAGGAATATGCCTGCCGGTGAAGTAGAGAGATGAGATAGAGCAAAGAGAGGGAGACAAAGCTGGTGCTGGCCGAGGTACGAGATAGAAGAGAGTTGGACAAAGAGTAGAGAATGGTGGGATCAGTTGGGCTGCATCAATGTGGTTGACTTAGAGGGAAGAAAGAGAGAACGAAAGAGAGACTGAGAGAGGGAGTGAATGGGGAAAGATGAGTAGAGAGAATGAGAGAGAAAAGAACGAGGAGAGGGACAACGAGAGAAGTGGGAAAGAAGGGTACAATTGACACTAAATTTAAAATGGAAAGGGAGCAATATATTAGTCAGACAAGGAAGGAGAACATAAAAAAAAAAAATTGAAATAAGAAGGGTGTGGTCTACCTGCCTAGTATGATTTAGCCAATAGGGGTGAAGAGAAAAAATCAGCAATAAAAAGGGGTCTGGTTTCCTCTTTTCAAATTAGCCAAAATGGGAAGGAGGTGGTGGTGGCTGGCTTCCTCTCTTCAAAGCCCACCACCTTCTAATTTTCCTTCTTCCACTTTCCTTCTAGCTTGCTTTCCTACTTGGAGACTTTTAATTATTAGGGCTTTCCAAATCTTCTCCATGTTTTCCTTTCAAACAAAGTTTCATTTAAGAAATTATTCCATCTGCACCATTAATATTTGATGGGTCACCTCCACCATGAACTTTTGATTTAAGTCATCCTAGCTTATTTTAGTTGATCTACAAAACATAAGACTATATTGAAATCTTCTAAATCATACATTAAGCATCTTACAAGCTCTGATGATCATCTGATCATTAAATTTGACAAATTAATGGTTGGATGGTCAATTTAAGCTAAAATTCATATTTTATCTAAAAATTATCAAATTGATGTGGTAGATGATCTAATTAAATGCTAAATTAAGGGTATTTTGGCCAAATTTAAACACTTAAAACACCCCCCAACCAGTATTTTGCTAGTCCATAGCAAAACATGAGAAAAATCCATTTTCAAAAATTGATACAAGTTGCCACTTTCGTAGATACTCATGATTGCATTTAGCATATGCAACAAGCCCTTAAAACCTTAGGTTGACCCTAGTGAACGAGTTAGGCCTCGTGAGGGTTTGTAGTGAATACACCCACAAAATACAATAAAGTTGAGTCCCCTATTTTATCACAGAGAATCCTCATTCACTAACATTCTATTAGCTTTTCAAAACTTAATGGAGAAGATTTGACAATTTTACAAAATCATACACGTATGAAAGACATTTTATGTAAGTTATTTCTAGAAGTGCATGTGTGTGTGTAAAACCACATAAATCTTGACTTCTAATAGGATATGCTTAAATTTCATTAGAAAATTCTTGACCTCAAATCCTCATAGGTATACACTAAAAAATGAAACTCTCATATACAGGTTTAAACATATTTCTCTCATTATGTGATCTAATACAATAAGCTAATGGTTCACAAAATACAATGTTTTTAAAAAATTTTAATGCTCATGAGAGAAAGGAAAGTGATCAATAAGAGTGACTAAGAATATTAGGGGTATTCTAGATTAATTTCATCTTTTTATCTCCTCTTTAAGGCTATGTTTCATCTAAGATCAATAGGTGTTTAACTAGGATGAAATGTAGGCTTGGGTTCGGTTCAAAAAAGAAGGGTATAAGGATTTGAAAGGTTCAAAATTGAGTAGAATTATTCAATGAATATCTGTTAAGACAACTTATCTTTTGGGTTGTACTTGATGTGAATATTTCTTTGTATTTTTGTCTTTCTCTTTCAATTTTTCTCCTCCTATTTCTGATACTTCTTTCTTTTTTACTTTTCTTTATATTTGGCCTCTTTGGAAGAAAGAAGGCTAATTTTCTCACTTCTTTAGCTTTTTGTCCTCTTTTAAACTTTTTCTACTAACTCTACTCATTTTGACAATAGGTAATGGTTATTTATTTTTTTGGTTTATTTTGGGTTAAGGTAAATGGGGTCAAGAAAGAAAAGGCTTAATAATAGGCTCAAAGGGGCTAACTAGTAGTATGATATACTGGGTAGGCTTTACATCTCTAAGCGAAGTAAGGACAGCCTATATCATTCCCTAGGTTTCCTAAAGCCTATCAGACTTAATAAATTTTCTAGACATAAAGCTATTACTCCTATTTATTCTTGATGTTTAACCAAAACAAGTATAATAGGATCACACTAATTTATATATGTTGAAGAAATTGTAGAATTACATATAACTCTCTAAAAGAAGATAGTCCCTAAATTCACTAGGTTATTAGTCTCCATTGATTTTTCTCTAGGTCTCTACATCATTCCTCTCTATTAGTCTTAACAATGTGTTGTGTGCAAATGATTCCCAAGAATTAACTTTCATAAAATGTTTCACATATGGATAATATGCAAAGGTAATCATATACACTTTCATTAAGACATGAAAATTGTGGAATTACTAAATTGTGAACATCTAGTTCTCATCAGAGTAAGGGAACTCTTCCTTAGAAACACTTTCTTTTTTATACATTTTATTTTTTCAAAAGAATCAAGAAAAGTCAAAATCTCTATGGGCATCCACACCCAGCCCCCCCAACCTCAATGCAACATTGTCCCTAATGTTTGAAACCATAGGATCCTATATGGAAATTGAGTGATGTAGACTCTAAAACCCTGAGTTGCCTCCTAGTAAGCACTAAGTTTAATGTCTTCAGCTAGACATTAACAATTGAATTTACAATGTGTAAGATAGGCCTCCAATGGATAGAAGATATATAATATTGGTGAAACTTCTAGAATTAAATCTTCAATCATGTTGCAAGAGTCATCAAGATCTAATTATTGATGATTTGCATTGAAGACATTGAGCCCCACTTTCACATTGCCAAAGGATAATTATAATATGCCATTTCTACAATTTATGATTGCATTGGATGTCACTATGAATGGACATCCAAGAATCGCCAAGATCTGACTACTGGGGTCTGTTACAGGCTGGGTATCTAGGACAATGAAATCGATTGGGAAATAAAACTAATCCACCTATATTAATACATCCTCAACCATACCATGAGGAGTCTTAGTTGATCTATCATCTAATTGCAATGTGGTGTTAGGTGGCTTAGACTCACCAAGCCCTAGTTGCTTATAGACAAAATATGGCAATAGATTAACATTAGCCTATAAGTCAAGTAATGCCCAATTTATGACATGATCTCCTATAATGCAACAAATTGTATGACATCCTGGATCTTTAAATTTTGTTGGGGTTTTGTGTTGAATTAAAGAGGTCACCTGCTCAGTGAGGAAGGCTTTCTTTTATACATTAAGCTTTCGCTTTGTAGTGCAGAGCTCTTTAAGAAATTTGGCATAAGAAGGAATATCATTTATAGCATTGAGTAATGGAATATTGATTTGTACATGTTTAAACACTTCCATTATCTCATTAAAATTTGTTCCTTTCTTAGCCTTGTTGAGTAATTGGGAGAATGGGGCTTTAAGCACATAAGGTGCCTCCACTGTAGGCTCAGAAGGAGTAGGAGATGTTTGTCTAATCTCTTTCTCATGTGTTTTGGTTGCCTCTTTCTCCTTTGCAATTTCCTTAAAATGCCCTATTTTGTTATCGATCTAACGACTGCTCCTAAGGGTGGTTATAGACATGGCATGCTCATGAGGGTTGAGAGCTTGAAAACTTGAACCTATCTCAAATTGACCCTTAGGGTTGGGAATGGGTCAACTAGGGAACTGACCCTTTCCCTTATTATGTATTTTAGCTGACAATTGGCTTACTTGCATGTCTAACTTGGCTATGTCTTGAGAGTTGACATGAGCTGAATGTCTACTATCATTTTGTAACTGGTGTAAGGCCTTTTTAGTGTCATTAATATCTTTTACAATTTTTTAAGCATGGTATGGATGTTTTCCTCTAAAGATGGTTTCTTTTATTATTGAGGTTGTTGAAATCCATCTGATTGTTAAGGAATTATAGTTCTAAGAGGAAAGTTTTGGACAAGGAATTTACAGATGGTCCCCCTTGGTGGTTATTCTTTAACCAAGATAAATTGGGATGCCTAGATTATCCAGGGTTGTAGGTCTCAGCATATGAGTTGTTGCTAGGTTGGCGATACACATTCAATGCATTCACTTGGTCAACAAGATAGTCGTTCAGTACTCTATTTGATGGATAAGACGAGGTGATATGGGATGGACTAGAACATATAGCACAAACCTCTTGTGGAGGTTTATGGGATAAAGTAGCAGCCATGAAAGTTTCAAACATGGTTTCAAGTTTGTTCATTGTTCCACCTAAATTTTCAACTACAAAGTCAAGTTTATGGGATAGATTAGTATGTACTCCTATCTCATAAAGACCCCCCTTCTTAGTGGTCTAGTTGCATTCTCAAAGGGTGTGCTCACCATACTAATGTACAAATCAACCAACTAAACTCCTCTAATCTCCAACCATGTAACCCAATCTAAGTTAGGAGATATGTGATTCCAAAAGAGAACAAGAGAAAACTATGGAGAATATGAAAATGAAAGTAATAGTATGCAAAGATCCTAAGGATGTCTCCAAGTGAGAAACTTGACCTAAAGGTCCCTATCTCTTGGCTATCACTTCAAGATACTACTGGCATTTAAACTCAAGGATTTAAGGTAATTCCACCTAGTAAAGAAGAAGGAAAACCAGGAACAATCAACAATGGAAATAAGGAAGTTCAAGGAAGAAGGCTTTGATATAATAGCTAACTCTTTTTGCTATCCTACCAAAGAGTTATAGCTTTTAAATCAATGGATTATGAAACTAAACTCAAAGCTAATAAGCAAGGAAATCAAACTAAGAACTATGTAAGGAATCAAAAGCAAACAAGGGAACAATGGACATGCTATAAGGGAAGAAAGATCAAGAGGATTCAACCATTTTTCAAAGAAGAAGCAAAACCCAAGTTCTAGGCATGGATCACTTGAGGAAGTAGTAGCCCCACCATGGAAAAGAAGACAATTCCCAAAAGAGAAGGAGGTTCAAAGAAAAAGTGTAAAAGAAGGGGAGAAGGAAGAGAATGCCCCCTCACATTAGAGGAGACATTCTCTTCTCCCTTCCAAAGGTCTCCCTTGTTTGAATTCTTTTTGAATTTTTATATTATGTTTCCTAAGTTTTCTAGGGTGTCCTAAGGTTAAGGTAGGGTTGGGATGAAAAACTAAAGGGATTGGATGGCTAGGATGAAGTGGGCAGCTAGGGTTTTAAAGAGGGATGAGTGGGCTGCCCTTTTTGAGTGCATGAAGTGTTAAGTGTTCAATTTTGGTCAAAATACCCCTAATTTAGCATTCAATTAGATCATCTAACCGTTCAATTTTACAAAACTTAGCTTGATTTTGAATTTAAATTTAATTGACCATCCAAACCTTAATTTGCCAAAATCAACGGTCAGATGATCATTAGAGTTCATTAGATAACTAATGTACGGTTCAGATGATTCTAATTTAGTCTTTTCTTTTGCAGATCAACCAAAAGACGCACGGACGGCTATGATTAAAAGATAACGGTGCAGATCATCTTAAAGGGCAATGGATGGACCAGATCACCCATGAAGATGGATGTGATAGTTTCCTAGAAGACAATGGAGCTAAATTTGGAATCATAGAGAAAAAGGCAACCCTTTCCCCCACTTCTTTCTTTCCTTTTCTTTTTCTTTTTCTTCTTTTTCTTTCTTTCCTTTCTTTTCTTTTTCCACCTTTTCCTTTTTCCTTCCTTTTCTCTTTTCTCTTTTCTCTTTTCTTTTTCCTTATTTCCTTCCTTTTCCTTCTTTCTTTCCTTTTCTTTTTCCCTTCCTCATTCTCACGTACCCACTTTCCTTATTATCTTTTTTGCCTTCCTTCTTAACCGTACCCAACTCTCTCCTCTATTCTTCTTCTCATCTCTCTCCCAACGTTCTCCTCTCTTCCTCTTAGGCTGAGTTGAAAGGAGGAACCATGTTCCCCCCTTCTCCCACTTCTCTCTTCTCCTCTCTTTCTCTCTTCTCATCTTCCTCTCTACTCCCTTCTCTCACTCCCTAGCCTCCAGTGCCCCAGTTCTCTTCTCCATTCTATTCCCTCTCTCAAATCCACGTTTCCTTCTACTTCTTCACCTCCTAGGCTGGGTAGATCTCCTTCTCTCTTTCATTCTTCTTCTCTCCACTCCACTCCACTCCACTCCACGCCACATCTCAACTCTCTCTTCCCTTTTCCTCCTTGGCCGGCCATAGGTGCATGACACACCACAGGCCTGGCGTCATCTCAACTGCCCAGAATCTCATCTTCAACCTTTCCAATTCCACTCGCTCCCATCTCCCTTAGTTGACGAAGTCTGGACGCCCCAAGCATCTCTGCGTCCAGTGCTTCACTAGCCACATCCATCATACTCCACTCGGCCACCATCAAACCCAATTCACCACCGAGTGTTCTTGCTTTGTCTCCCTAAGCTAGATGACACCCCAAGTAACCCCTGCTTCTAGCGTCTGCCCAAAGTATCCATCACCGGACTCCCATCTCCTCTAGCACATGCCAGGCATCCTTGCCTAGGCTTCTATGTTCCAGACGATGCCCAGAAAGGCGTCATTTTCTTCTCTTATCATCTTCACCTCTCTTACCTTCACTCTCTCTCTCTATTCCCATTCTCCTCCACCATTCCCAGCCAACCCTTCTTTTGCCCTTTCTCCAACACCGGGGTCCATCTCTGGCGTTTTTTCTCACCTTCGGACGTTCCAGGGAAGGAAACCCAAATCGGGTTTTCCTTCCTTTCCTCTTTCCCTCCTTCTCCTCTTCTCTTTTCTCCTTTCTCTCTTCTCCTCCTCCGGTCGTTCTCCATCAAGTTTCCTGGTTTTTCCTAAGAAAACCATATTTTAACAAAATTCCAATTTTGCCCCTCCCTCTTAAAATTCAATTCCATTTCTGTCCTTTTTCAGAAATTACATTTGTGTCCCAGTTTATCCCGGTTATGTTTTATCCATGTTTTTCTTATCTAGGAACTGTCCAATCTGAATCAGATCAATTAAGGCCTAACCCATCAACAGTTTTGCCTTAATCAAAACCAAATCTTCAATTTCTCCTTTGTTTCTCAACGAAATTCAAATTAATTTTACAGGTTCATTCTTAGGACATCCCTAGACATAACCAATGCTTCTAATCTTAGATCTGAAATTCAAATATCAATCTGAGCTGTCCCGATCTTGAAATCACAAATTAGCCCAGATCTTAACCATTTTGAAGAATCTGTCAAATCCGACCGGTGGATCACTAATCAAGATCGTGTTAAAGATATCTGTAAAGGCGGATGAGCTTTTAGATGACCAGAAGTGAAGATTTTGATTAAGATTGATCTAGGAAAGTAGTTTTTTCTCATTATTTGATTTTATTTGTTTTATTTCAGAATTGGAAATTCTATATTTTTGAGAATTTGAGTAGATCTGAACATTGATTCTTATTTCAATAATTCCAGTAATTTTGAGTGATTTCTTTTTAATTTTACATAATTAAAATTTATTGAAAACTCCATTTTAAATCAAGTCTCCATGGGATCGACCCGTACATGCATAAGCTATACTACAATAGCCCGTGAACTTGCGGTTAAACAATCAATAAGTTTTTGGCACCGTTGCCAGGGACTTGCAAAGGAGTTTTCATAAAATTTAATTAAAAAATCCAAAAAAAAAATCAAATTTTTTTTAAAAAATCAGAAAAATCCAAAAAAATACATAAATTTAGGAATTGCAAATTTTAGCATTTTAGGAAATTTTAGGTGCATTTTTCAATTTTTTTTGGGGCATAATCACCTTGTTTCCTAAAGTTGGTACTAATTTCTAATTTGATATTTTAGGAAATTGGAAAGTGGAGGAATTGGGCAAGTGGATCTTCATCAAAATGGAAACTTCCCTGCTTTCCTAGAATAGGACTTTCTTTTTTCTTTTGAGTGAATCTTGTAGTGAGGATCCTTGTAAATTGCAATTTTCATTTGAAATTTTAAAGGGATGTATAATACAGGGCAAGTGTAGGATAAGGTGGCCCACACTTGATCTTCATCAGAAACCCCACTGTGAGTTTCCTCACTCATTTATTTCCTAGATTAGGGTTTGTATTTAGAATAATTTGCATTGTTTAGTAGTGTAACTCATATAGAAGCATCTTTTATAATTGTTGCATTTTAAGATTTTGCATTAGTTTATTGCTTTTAATTGCATTCTTAGGGCATGTTTAATGTTTTAAGGTGATTTATATGCTGATCGAATTGCTATGGTGTGTGAAAATTAATTAGTAAGGGCACCCTACCCCCATAAGATCAAGGGTGGATTTCATCACCACCTCTTGGCCCACTCAGGATAATCACCTCAAGCGCGCAAACCTTCCTTTCATGTTAATTTAAAATCAATCAGAAGAGACCTATAGGGCCATCACATGCTCGTAGGACCCTCTTAATAGGACGTGATTTACTGTCAGTCCAGTGGCTTTTGATCACTGTGGTTATTAGGGGTTACTTAATAGAGCCTCGCTCTTCCCCCACCTCCTATTGACGTTTTTTGAGGTCTAAACGCCTCCTTACATGAGGGTTGTATTAACCACTTTAGACAAGACCTAACTGGTAAGCAGTAGTCAACTCCTAAAGAGAGGAGGAGCGCTAGTCTAGGCTAATAAAAGCATCGTCCCCACAGAAAATCAAGAAAATCAAATATATTGCTGCTTATTAGCCTTAGGATTATTTGAGTGTGCCCTTTTGGTTGCGCATCATTCTAGAAGTTAGGTTGCATCATTTAGGTTAGTTTTCTAAAAAAAAAAAAAAAGAAGAAGAAGAAGAAGAAGAAGAAGAAAAGAAAGAGAAGTACTCATTCTTTGTATACAATGATTTTGTTGTCTATAAAGATTAATGGCTTATCAAGAATGGGATAGATAAATGATGACTCATACAAGAAATAGGTTATTTGCCTCAAGGCAAGATACTAAGTCATATTCACAACCTCAGTACAACAATTACTATCCTTATCCTGAACCACAATATCCCAATTCTACTTGGCAATATGACTCTACATATAATGATTATTATCAGGAGCCAATGGATGCACCTCATGCATTCACTGAACCTAGTAATAATTACGATCCCGAGACAAAGTACCAAGATTATAGTGGATGGGCTAGGCATTAGGAACAATCATGGTCTCAGGATTATCACGAAAATCAGGGGCAACAATTATGGGTCCAACCTAATCACTCCTTTCCCATTACTCCAATGACACAACAGTATATGCCTATTGAGTTAATGCCGTCATCACAGGAGGAAGACACATTCGACGAGCGTCCTACGGTATTAGTAGAATCGATTGAACAACTTCATGAAGTGATGGATCAATTTATGGAAAGATTTGGAGGATTTGTACGAAATGAGAATAAGGATGAACCATCTATTAATGATGATAAGATAGAGAATTCATGTGATCATTTTGAAATACAAAGTCCGCTACCATCCACAGAAATCTCCAAACCAGATTTGAGTCATTGTTATGATTCTGATGAAGAGACATCCATTGAGGAAGATGATGAATTCATAGAAACCTCCAACATAGAACCCCTCAATTCGTGTCCTATCTATTTTTACAAAATTGATGAAGGAACATCCTTTGAAGAGGTAAAGGAATTGTTGGAGATTGTGCCACTAATGAAAACTCCTCAATGGCAAGATAAAGTAAAACCCCTTACAGAGCCTAAAATTCAAATTGAGCCTTGTAACGTTGAAGACGTACCTGATTGGGACCTACAGACCTTATTTGAACAACCATTAGATAAGAAATTAGGCCCACCTGATTTGTTGCCTATGCTAATAGAACATCACAAGAAAGAGTCTATTGATCTACTATCCATACATCAATTGAATCTAAGGTACACACTAGAAGATAATCAAGATTTAAGCAAAACCATGCCTCTTCCTCTATTAATATCAGAACAATCTTTTAAGGAAGGGCAGAGTCAGTTTATGTCTCAATGTCAGGAAAATGTAAGGAAAAAGGAGGATCATCCACATCCATATGGTCCAACAGAATTTAAATTCACGGTAGTTCACATTGTTAAAGAGATTCCACCACCCAAATTTTCAAGGTGGAGGAGTTATATTGATTACCGTGAAATTTTGAAGATAGGAGATCATCAGAGTGGTCTCATTCAATTTACATCCATGATAGTCTACTGTGTTATAATTCTACCATCACTAAAAATTTCAGGGTGGATGAACCTTATAGACTATCGTGAGATTTTGAAGTGGCATGAGAAATCTTGCCATTTCATTATTGGAATTAGGAAAACTCAAAGATAAATGAGGATATGTCTGGCTGAAGATGTTAAACTTGGCGCTTGCTGGGAGGCAACCCAGAGTTTTTCATTTTTGTTGTTTTCTACATCACTCATATTCATTTTAGGTCCTACTTTTTAAGCATTGAGGACAATGTTTTTGTTAGGTTGGGGGTGTAGAATTCTAGCAAATTCTAGTTTTTTTTAGGTTTTTAGGTGATTTTCTTGATTTTTCCAAAAAAAATCAGGGAGAAAATTTTTGAATTTTTTTAGGTTAATTCCTTTACTATGATGAGAATTGGATTTTCTAAAGTATAATCTAGATAACTTTAGCTTATTAATGGAATTGAATATAATTAATTCATCTTTTTACTCATTTTCTAAAGTATTCCATGAAAGTAAAGTCTCAGATCATATTTGTACATGCAGTTGCATATAGATAGTCTAGATTGATAAGTGGCTATAACTTAGAAATTCTGAAGAAATTCAATGGAAACCTATAACCTAAGTGAGTTTTTTGAGCTATTCATCCTCTTGAAAGGTTATAAATATTCCTAATTTTCTTCAGCGTGCTTAAAGAAAATTGATCCCAAATTCTTAATTTTGGCTAATTACCTAAATAATTAGAATATTATTTTTAAAATTCTAGAAGGTCATTAACTTTGATAGATTATAGAAAACTTAGAAAATGATTTAGGCCATCCTTGTTGTTAACCTAGAGACATAAAGCCTACCCAGAGGTATTTTTATTGCTAGTTAGCCAAATTGAGCCTTTTATAAAGCCTTTTCTTTTGTCAACCAAATTATCCTTTACCCATATTAACCTAGTATAAATTATCCATTACCCATTTTCTTTGAAAAATAAGTTAGAGAGGAATGAAGAAATACCTTTTAGTTGCAATGAAAGTAGAAAAGTGGATATCAAGAAAAGAAATATTCTTCAAAGTGATTCAAAAGTATTGAAATAGTCTGGAAAAAAAAAAGTTTGAAGAATATAAAGAAAAGTGAAAAAAAAGAAAAAGAAATATTCACTTCATCAAAGAAAAAAAAAGAAAAAGTCCACTTTAGAAGACCTCTACTTATTTTTGAAGAAACTTTGAATATTCTTATACCCTTTCTTTGGTACCTTGTCCTAAGCCTACGTTTCGTCCCAGTTAAAGACCTATTGATTCTAGGAGAAATATAGTCTTGATGAGGAAATCAATGGATAGAATCTAAAAGAGTTGTATTTCTAAATGTTCAAAGGTAATGGCATCTATTCTAAAGGGATCAAAACAATTAAAATCCTTAATAACTCTAGTTTTTCATGAGTATACGTGACATACATTTATTTTTATTAATTCTTCTCACATAATTAAAAGAGAGATATGATTTGAACCCTCTATCTGAGAGATTCTGTTTCTGAGCGTATGTCATTAGTGAGGCTTGAGGTCAAAACATATTTCGGATGGAGTTCAAAAGTTAGAAGTTTGCATAGAGATTAAGATGATTCAATATGTCAACTGTACATGCACACACTCACTCTAAGATTTGAGCTTAAGTGGAATGATTTTGGCATATGGGTAGGGTTTTGAATTCTTCAGTCATTTTTATTAGTATGTTAAAGTTGATGTGATTTATTGAAGATAATTCTCTGAGGAAAAAGAGGAGTTGACTTAAAAATAAAATTTGAAATCTTGAAATTTGGTTTTTCGCATGTTTAGCTTGGGACTAGCAAAATGCTGGTTGGGGGGTGTGTTAAGTGTTCAATTTTGGTCAAAATACCCCTAATTTAGCTTTCAACTAGATCATCTAACCGTTCAATATTAGAAAACTTAGCTTGATTTTGAATTCAAATCTAGTTGACCATCCAAACCTTAATTTGTCAAAATCAACGGTCAGATGATCATTAGAGTTCATTAGATGACTAATGTACGGTTCAGATGATTCTAATTTAGTCTTTTCTTTTGCAGATCAACCAAAGGACGCACAGACTGCTATGATTAAAAGATAATGGTGCAGATCATCTTAAAGGGCAATGGATGGACCAGATCACCCATGAAGATGGATGTGATAGTTTCCTAGAAGACAATGGAGCAAAATTTGGAATCACGGAGAAAAAGGCAACCCTTTCCCCCACTTCTTTCTTTCTTTTTCTTTCTCTCCTTCCTTTCTTTTCTTTTTCCTCCTTTTCCTTTTTCCTTTTTCCTTCTTTCTTTCCTTTTCTTTTTCCCTTCCTCATTCTCATGTACCCACTTTCCTTATTATCTTTTTTGCCTTCCTTCTTAACTGTACCCAACTCTCTCTTCTATTCTTCTTCTCATCTCTCTCCCAACGTTCTCCTCTCTTCCTCTTAGGCTGAGTTCAAAGGAGGAATCGTGTTCCCCCCTTCTCCCACTTCTCTCTTCTCCTCTCTTTCTCTCTTCTCATCTTCCTCTCTACTCCCTTCTCTCACTCCCTAGCCTCCACTGCCCCAGCTCTCTTCTCCATTCTATTCCCTCTCTCAAATCCACGTTTCCTTCTACTTCTTCACCTCCTAGGCTGGGCAGATCTCCTTCTCTCTTTCATTCTTCTTCTCTCCACTCCACGCCACATCTCAACTCTCTCTTCTCTTTTCCTCCTTGGCCGCCTATAGGTGTGTGACACACCATAGTCTTGGTGTCATCTCAACTGCCCAGAATCTCATCTTCAACCTTTCCAGTTCCACTCGCTCCCATCTCCCTTAGTTGACGCAGTATGGGCGCCCCAAGCTTCTCTGCGTCCAGTGCTTCACTAGCCACATCCATCATACTCCACTCGGCCACCATCAAACCCAATTCACCACCCAGTCCTGGCCCTTTGTTCTTGCTTTGTCTCCCTCAGCTAGATGACGCCCCAATCAACCCCTACTTCTAGCATCTACCCAAAGTACCCATCACCAGATGCCCATCTCCTCTAGCACATGCCAGGCGTCCTTGCCTAAGCTTCTATGTTCCAGACGACGCCCAGAAAGGCGTCATTTTTTTCTCTTATCATCTTCACCTCTCTTACCTTCACTCTCTCTCTCTCTATTCCTGTTCTCCTCCACCATTTCCCAGCCAACCCTTCTTTTGCCCCTTCTCCAGCACCGGGGTCCATCTCCGGTGTTTTTTCTCGCCTCCGGACGTTCCAAGGAAGGAAACCCAAAACGGGTTTTCCTTCCTTTCCTCTTTCCCTCCTTCTCCTCTTCTCTTTTCTCCTTTCTCTCTTCTCCTCCTCCGGTCGTTCTCCATCAAGTTTCCTGGTTTTTCCTAAGAAAACCAGATTTTAACAAAATTCCAGTTTTGCCCTCCCTCTTAAAATTCAATTCCATTTTTGTCCTTTTTTAGAAATTACATCTGTGTCCCAGTTTATCCCGGTTAATTTTATCCATATTTTTCTTATCCAGGAACTGTCCAATCTGAATCAGATCAATTAAGGCCTAACCCATCAACGGTTTTGCCTTAATCAAAACCAAATCTTCAATTTCTCCTTTGTTTCTCAACGAAATTCAAATTAATTTTACAAGTTCATTATTAGGACATCCCTAGACATAACCAATGCTTTTGATCTTAGATCTGAAATTCAGAAATCAATCAGAGCTGTCCAGATCTTGAAATCACAAATTAGCCCAGATCTTAACCATTTTGAAGAATCTGTCAAATCCGACCGGTGGATCACTAATCAAGAACGTGTTGAATATATCTGTAAAGGAGGATCAGCTTTTAGAAGAGTAGAAGTGAAGATTTTGATAAAGATTAATCTAGGGAAGTAGTTTTTTTCTCATTATTTAATTTTATTTGTTTTATTTCAGAAATGGAAATTCTGTATTTTTGAGAATTTGAGTAGATCTGAACATTGATTCTTATTTCAATAATTCCAGTAATTTTGAGTGATTTATTTTTAATTTTACATAATTAAATTTTATTGAAAACTCCATTTTAAATCAAGTCTCCGTGGGATCGACCCGTACTTGCATAAGCTACACTACAATAGCCTGTGCACTTGCGGTTAAACAATCAACATGAAGGTGGGAGACGTCCTTTTTTTAGGGGAAAGCATCTTCCAGCTTCAAAAGGCATTGAAAATCCTTTGAATAAGGAAAGTATGTGGGTAGGATAAGGAAGGAAAGAGAAGGGTAAGAATATGATAGAAGGGTAAGGTAAGGTGAGAAACTTTGATTGGCTAAGATATTTCCTAAGAAGTGGGGATTGGTTGGGTAGTTGGAATGGGAGTTCAAGAAGGTGGAGTCTTAGAATGGTAGAACCCTTGAATGGAAAGTGATAAAAACAAGTGGGAAAATAATGGAAAAATATTAAAAATAGAAGGGTCTCATCCTATTGGTCCACCTGCCAACTTATCCTAATGAATTTTCCCTGAATTATCTTCAAAATATCCTTATAATCTCATGGTTAATCCTTTAACTTCTCTACCAATCATGGCCATTCATTTATCTTAGCTTATATGGCTTTGATGGCTAACTTTGAGGTCTTCATTGTCTAGGCTTCATGGTTGGCTTAAACTGTTCTCTTAGATTGGCTTCATAGCTCAATCCCTTGGCATGAGTGGCTTGAATGGCTTGGCTTCAATTCCTTAGCTCATCACCTTCCCTTATGGAATATATGGCCAAGGTGGCTTGAATGGCTCCCATGCAAAGATGGTAAAAATAAATGGTTTGCTTGATGGGTTCACTTCAGCCACCTTTGGCTCCTTTAATTAAGTCCATTATTTGATCATGACCTTGATTTCATGTTTGATTGATGATTGTTAGGCTTTGACTCAATCTTTTAATCTTGATCTTCAATGTTCATCTTGATCGATCTCGACCTTCGGATCACCATCTCACTTCCTACAAAAAGTAAAAAAAAATCTAATTAAATTCTAAAAAATTATAATTAATCACAAAAATTAAATCAAATTAGCCTCTGGACCTACAAAATATCAAAATTTTGAGTCAATAGGTAAAAAATGTATGTGTTACAAATTTTGGTCAAAAATCCTAATTTACCCCTATAAGTTGTAACACATGGGTAATTAATTGGATGTTATTTTTTATGAAAAATCAGATACTCATCAGTTGTTATGTCACTCAAGAAGAAGTGGAGTTAATTCTTCCTGAGTAGAAGAAAAGTAGAGTAGGATATTTTCACCTCTCTCTCCTTTTTCCATTGTTATCTACAAGAAAAGGAGAACTATTGGTTTCTCAAATTTTTGTCATTTTATAAATGATTTTTTTGATGATATAAACCATTGGAAATGTTTTCCTAACCTTTAGAAGAATTTCCCATTATTTTTTAGCAATTTCATTAAGTTTTGAGAGAGATTTTGTTAAGAAAACATCAAATAGTACTGTTAGTGGCTGTGATGAATCTGTCATATTTTTTTATCAAATATCCCCATAAATGTTCATTGTCTCTAAGACCTAATCATGTGAATGGATTTTACAAAAAAAAATTGATTTCTAGGTAGGTTAGAACTTTGACCTAAGTGTATCCAATCATTACATGCTCACTGGTTGCATAGAGTAATAGGGACTATTAATGTGTAATGAATCGGCCATCTTTTTTGTCAAATGTCTTCATATATGTAGGTTATAATCAAAATCTAACCATGCCATTGGATTCTTTGACATTCACATATTCTAGATACCAAATTTCAAAGAAAAATTTAGTCACTAAGGTGGTGAAATCATTGGTGGAAGTGCCTCTGTTCATCATGTTCATCGGGTGTATGTGAGATAATTCCTACAAGTGTTAAATAATTTAATAAGAAACAATGGAAAAATCTATGACAACAAGAATTTTCTCGAGAAAGGTTAGTAACACTCTCTTTTAATATATTTAACTTTATCTCTAATTCAATTCTCATCTAAGTTTAGGGTACAATATCTTATTTTGAAGCTAATTAACTAAGAAATAATATAGAATGTGATTTCATGCCCCATAGTCATTGGTTTTTAAAGTTTATTTTCTACTAGAACTACTAGTGACACTCTCCAAAGTTACAATCACACTAACTACAAGCACATGTTCTTGTTGATTTCTCATTAGATTTGAGTGAGCTTTGAGATGGAGGTTCCTAAATACATTTGACACATGATGAACGAAGGATATGTTGAAAACTTTTCTCATAACATAGAATATTTAATGTTATTTGTTTCTTTTATCTTTATAACTTTTGTAATTTTTCTTTTTCTCAATTATTATAACAATCAAGTAAGTGGAAAGTAGATACTATTTAGCATAGTTTTTAGGGTGGTTCTTTCCTTTAGTTGTATATTAGTTTAATTTATTTAAACTTTTTGTTGCTTTGACATAGATTTAATTAATTCTTGTTAAACTAAAAATTATGTTAGCTAGTTTATTTTTTATTAGGATTAGAGTGGTCCTAGAATAACATTAGGGAACACCACTTATCATTTCCTAACATTTGAAATGTCTTAGAAAATTTAATTTGAAATTTGTCTCTACAATTAATTGATTCAATGTCATTACCTTTCACAAATAATACTTTGAATTAATCATTAATTCATTATAATTATGTTTTATAATGAATAATTAGGATTTTGTAGTCTATGTAGTTTTTAATAATTAATAATTTTTAAGTTAAATTTTCAAAGAAACCATACTTCGAGAAAATGGTTGTAGTTTCAATCTACTATTTGAGTTATAAGGAGAAATAACTAGTGGTAGACCCTAATGCTAGTCTTGGTATCTCTAATCCTAGCTTTTAGTCATAGTTAATTCTCTTAAATTAATCTTATCTATTTGATCATTTGATCATATCATCTTGTAATCTTTCTGGTATAAATCCCTCAGAAACATGATCGTAGAATAATTTGGTGCTTTAAATTCACACTAGATCCTCCCTTTGCATTCGACCATGCACAACACTACAATTGACTAACTCTGCCTTGTAGGAAAACTATAGACACTTTTCTTTTGTTCTACTTTGTGTTATTTATATGCATTACTTGGACTATTTGATTTCACTATTTTTAGTAAAGATGGAACATGAAGAATATGAAGAACATTAATAAGAGGCCAACCTAAGCAACACTCAAAAGAGAAAGGGTAGAGGGTGAACAACAATTGAAAAGGTTATTAAGAGAAAGTTGAAGGAAATAAAAGAAATTGTCTAGTATAATAGTAAAGGGAAAGAGATGGTGACAATGTAGTATCTTATAATAATTTCCTTTACTCCATGGTAAGAAGCATGGTGCTTATCACAATTGATGATTGGAGAGTGTGTCACCAACCATCAAAAATTGAATATAAGAGATGGTGAAGGTATGCAAAAATATTATGTAATAACAGCATATGTAGTACATACCTTATCTTCTTATTTTCAAATATAGTGATGTGCTTATTTGTCCTTTATATACTTACTTTGAGGTACCTGAGGAGAAGAAGATGAGTGCTTTATAAGAAGCTAGTGAGCAATGGAGGAAATGGATGAACTACCTTGCTCGAGATTACATAGTTCTAAGTGTAGATGATCCTTTAGGGTTGTACACAATGCTTATCATTTATTCTGACATCATGGACGTGTTTTCCATTGAGCTTGAGAGTGTGCCACTGCATTTCAGCCCCTGCATTTTTTGTATCACTTGGAGGGGTCCAACTATGGTGAAATGCCTAACTCTATAACCAAAAGTGGTATTTGTATGCTTGCAATGGTGAGTTAGTTTCCTACCTATAGTTCTATATCTCTTTGGCAGTGTTTCTGAATCTAGGGTGTGATGATCTTTCTAAAGTTTGGTATCCCTTTGTAAGCTTTTAATACTTCTTTTGTATTTCTTGATGGTGCTTTTGTATCCAAGGGTGGTGAGTTCATATTTTTATTCTATGGTAGTGAGCATTCTGTGTGCACAAAAAATTGGAAGACATTTTTTTACTATAAATATTTCTTTCCCAATTGGTTTTCCAGTGTCAATGTGTTAGCCATCCAAGACTAGTATGTAGAAAGAAAATATAGTAGGTTAAGAGAGCTCGCTAACATTTTGGAGAAATCACGGTTTCCACTTGATCTTGCTGTTAGTTTTACTTTAATCTTGGGAGCACATTCCTATAAATCTTAAGCTCTGACATTTCTATTGCGAGTCAAAATGTACAAAATAAATGTGGACCATTATATGTTTAGTAATAAGTAATTAAGTACTTAGGAGGATTTATGTCCAGCCAAAGCACTTGTGTTGCCCATTCAAATGTTGATCTGTTGGAAAAACAGTATTGCCCCTTAGATTGCTAAAAATTATAAACACAACCGCCCTGAAAAGTTTTCAGGAACGTGCATGGCAGTAAATCTTGACCAAAATGTAGGATTCCAATTACTTGACATGTGGGATCTGTTACGCACAGTAAGTTAGGATCAAGCAAAACACGCAGAGACTGTAAACACAGAGATTTACGTGGTTCGGCTATGTATAGTTTACATCCACAAGAGGAGGAAGGAGAGCAATCAACTATTGTAGAAGCCTTTACAATTGATCGATGCTCTGAGCTCTACCTCTGGATCCTATTTATAGAGATTAGAGGAGAGCTAAACGTATCCTACATGAATACAAAATCTATCTCCTTTTCCTTATCTGATTAAGACTCCTAATTAGATTAGAATCATTTACATCTAATAGAGTTCTATTCTATGCAGAGTCTTCATGTGAATTTATGGGGTTGGACATCATCAGGATTCTATTTTTCGTCGGGCGTGCTTGATATTGTGAGGCTACTCAACGTGCATCTAAAACATTAGCATAGAAACACCATATAATTTTGAGAAATGCCATTTCCACTTAGTTTTGTGACTGTCTAAGTAACCTTGTATTGCTAATCTGTACCTTTGAATAATCTAACTTGTTCATCTTGTTTGACCTCCTTTAGATTTTTCAGACACTAAAATTCATCACATTTAATGATTTTAGTTATGACATATTGAGTTTTTAAACGTAACCCTTCAAATTTTCAATTGAAAATACTAGTAGCTAGAAGTATGCAATGAACATGAGTTTTTAGCAGAAAACCTAAATAGAAAGGCTAAGCAAGATGATAGGGTCAGATCATCCAAAGATGAAAATTTACTACGCATGGCTCAGGAGTGAATCTTGGAACTCAATTTGGAAAGCAATTGTTTGTAATTTACCCCACTATAATAATTGTGACAAGACAACATTTATCTTCAAAGCAAATAAGCTGATGAAGATAGAGAATTTAGACAGCAATCCATCGTCAGATGCGTCACATGCCCTTCTAGACATTCCATATTGCCGCCCATGTGGGCCCATCCTAGAAAAGTTGTTCTAATCAGGCATCTGAAATCTAAGAGAGTTCCACAATGGGCAAATAGATATTCAACAATAATCATAGCCCTTCCCCAGTGGGACCTATCCCTTTTGGTGGATGATCGAGCATATTTCCACTTGAACTAGTAGCGGGCAGAACAGAAGTATTAACACTGAGGCTCACTGTCTCAATGATCAAACCATTACTCTGACAAAAGTTCTCTATTTCCAACTTACATGTACAATTTTTTCTTCGTTGGATTATCTAAGCCTTTAAATTGTAGAAGCTTTGTTCTCAAATATTTACCATTGTAATCGGATCTTCTAATCATGCGTGTAAATTCTGAGCGCATCCGTGGCATGATGCCATGATCCATTTCATAGATGGTCTGGATCACTGAGAAGCGTAAACACATCTTGTACCATTACCCGCTAATATAATTTCAATTGAAAATATGACAATCCACCGGATAATAACCCGACGGAACCCAAAGCAGAACGGTTAGAAGAAAACTCGGAGCGCATGAGCTTCTAGCAGTGTCTAGAAAGCTTTAAATTCTACATCAATCACATTTGTCTTATTGTCCTTCTTACAGTCTGAATTTCTTATCAGTGTGGAAAAATAACCTATAGGCATCCGAAAGAGACCCATTTTATTCATAGTTCAACTTTTGAAATTGGTGATGGCATTTGACCTACGCCATCGCCCATCAGTGGCTGGGACGCATGTACTTCATGATACTTTGTTTTTTTTTTTTTATATTTTGTCAAATATGTCTTTCTTTATCGATGGGTCTCACATGCAGGTACGAATTAATAGTGATAACATACAAACACGCTTAATAGAAAACCATTTTTGCTAATGCCCATCCTGATGCATCTAATGCCACGAACTTCTACCCAGCCGCTGAAATGAGAGACCAGTCAAGTACCGCCTGAATCATTTTTGCATCCCATGAACCATTTAAAACTGACCACCAACAATCAGTTATAGGCGTACTTTCCCAAAGTTGCATTCTAGCTCATGGAGAAGCAAGTCACAGTCCAAATGAGCTGCTACAGGGACGATTCTGTTCACTTTCCTATCTCGATGGATCATTGACAGGGTGTTATCGGTGCGTCAGATGAAATGAGATGACGTTGGATGAGATGGGATGGGTCATATCTCCGGTAGCTGCGCTTGAGATGAGATCAGTGATGCTAGTAGTGCTTAATAATCATCCTATCTTTGCTTATTGTTAAGTTGAATTTTCAACTCTGATATGAAATTTGGGCCATCTTAGCTTAGCTCATATCATCTCAAGTCAGCTGACTTTATTGCAAGCACCACTAATATCATGTGAAACACTTAACATGACGTTCAATGAAATGGAAGGATCAAATGGGTACCCAGGAATCCTTCCTAAAAATGTAGCAATTTATATGGATACATGCTCATTAATAACATGGACGAATTTACTATGCGAACGATATATTGGAAACTACCCTGTAACAGCCGATTGTGGCTGTATATATCCAAAAGAAGCATAATAGATGAGAGGGCATTTTGGAGTAGGCTGACGGGTTTTATTTTTTTATTTTTTTTCTTTGGTTATAAGTGAGAATTACTAAGTTAATTACTCACACACACTCGTAAATTTAATCTCCAGCCAAAGGAAAAGTGACTTTTTGAACTTGTAACCAAGCATACTTCCATGAAAATGCTATGTTGTCTGTGACCAACTATGCTAGACAATTGTTGGTGGCTCAGAAGTATTTTGGAAATAATAAAAGTAGTGACAAGATCATCAATAGAAAGACTTAGAAGAGTGCTTAGAAAAAGAAATAATAATAGAAAATTGGCTAGAAAATGTAGTTGTGCTAGACATGTGACTTTTACTAGTGAGTTTCCACCACTTCTAAAGGAACAAAATTTACCTATAAAAATATACTTTACTAATCTCCTATTATCTTGCACTACTCTCTCTTACTCTCTCTCTCTTGCAAGTGTCCATGACTAGTGTATAAAGACAACTTCACCAACTTTTTTGAGGGCTTTTATTTTTTTGTACAAGTGAAGAACTAGTATATCACTTAAACACTCCCTTAACTAATCCCAATACAAAGCAGGCAGTAGCAACTTCAACCTACAAACAAGCATAATCCAGGAGGATGCCAAGTTATTGGCACCTAAGTGTGCTAGGCATTGTTTGACTTTAGAGGGCCTTTCTAGAACTTTTGAAGTAGTTAACAATTCTAAAAATCTTGGCTCTACACAGAAAACTAGTTTGAGTTACTCGATTTGTTAACAAATTGAGTTTCTTAGACAAGATAGCTTGCTATATAACAAAAATTATTTGTTTGGCCTAGGATCTAAACAAAAGACCTAATAATAATAATAATAATAATAATAATAATAATAATAATAATAATAATAATAATAATAATAATAATAATAATAATAGAATTCCCAATCTATCTATGCTAAGTGACCATTTATGTATTTGAAGCCACATTTTTAGTGTAACTAAAAATGAATAACATATTGCTGATAAGCAACATTAACTCAACTAAGTGGTTATATTGCCCAAAGATTTTTGAGTACCCATGAGTTGCTTTGTGTTAAGTTGACTTGCTTTAGTTTCAAGTCTAAGTGAAGTTTTCTAGTTTTCAAACTATACAAGTTACATATGAAAACCATAGCTCTCTCTCTCTCTCTCTCTCTCTCTCTCTCTCTCTCTCTCTCTCTCTCTCTCTCTCTCTCTCTCGATCGATCGATCGATCGATCGAAATAGTTACTACTTTTTTTGCATCTGAGAAGAACAATCATCCTATCATCCCTTTTAACTTGTCTTCTTAGCATGTTCACCTAAAACCCATTCAAAGATAATTCATCACCTATTGTGTTTCTACTAAAACTCCAAATCTATCTATAACAAACGGTTGAATCCTCAGCCTTGGTTATCATTTAAGGCCATCTCTCTCTCTCTCTCTAAACTCTTGCTAACTCTCTATAGACATTGCAATTGGGTATTGTTCAAATCCGGCATAATGGGCTTTACTTTTTTTATTATTCTTGAAGGCTAATATAGCATTACATTAATAGGGGTTTTAGACCAAAGTTGGCAAGAAGAAAAGCACCCATGATTGGAGCTCCATTGAAATGAAAGAAGGTTTTGATTTGTCCTATTAGATTGGTTTGTCCACATCAATGTCCATGGTTGTTGGATGTCCAAACAATTTGATGGAGGTCCATGGACATCTAGCTTTGTTTTTTGTAGAATTGGCCTATGTTCATGGACATCTAATTTTGTCTTTTCGTGGATACCAAGAAATAGAATAGTAATTCATTTTAGCATTTTGTGCCAATGGAATATACATATCTTAAATTAAAATAAGACTAAAATAGTGTCTCCACCAATGGAATTAGCCTATCCCATGTTATGAAATAATAAATATTATAATAAATGGGCCTTAATTGTTAAATGCACCTAATAATAATGTTGATGGCCTAATTAATCTCAAATTTGCTAAAACTATAAAAACTTGCATGAAATTAATATGACAAACCTTATCTTAGAGGTATGCATCAAAATGCATTTCTTAAAGATAGTTGAAGCGTCCTAAATTGTGCAAGGGATATGATAGCTGGGATTCAAACAAGCTGGATACAATATGTAGCTTAATTAGTTTGAATGATAAAAATCAATTTGTACTTTAGCTTCCAAGTTGAATGCCATAAAAATAAAGTCTTGAACAATCTATCTTTCATCACAGTAACTTTCAAAGTGAATAAAATTAGAAACTCAATTCATTGCAAATATGAGATCAAAATGGATCAAGAATCTAATTTTCAAGAGAAATTGAGAACATTGAATGCCATAAAAATAAAGTCTTCAACAATCTATCTTTAATCACAGTAACTTTCAAAGTGAATAAAATTAGAAACTCGATTCATTGCAAATATGAGATCAAAATGGATCAAGAATCTAATTTTCAAGAGAAATTGAGAACAAGATGAATTTCACAAGTTTAGAACCCTAGAAGGAGAATGATACCAAAAGGAAAAAGCTTTAAGAACTAGAGATCTTCAAAAGTAGAAGAACACTTAAAGAATAATGTCAAAATGGGGAAACTCTAAGAGAGAGAATAATTATAGAGTGATACCCAAAACTAGCAAAAAATAAACAAAACCAGAGTTAAAAGAGAATAGAGTGATGCCCAAAACTAACAAACTCTAAAAGACAGAGACATAATAAATAATATCCCCACTAAATACACTCTAAAGCCAAATACTAGTGAATTGTAAGGGAAGAAAGCAATTAGTGCATGGAATGGACTAGGGAGCACCATTTATATAGGGAAGCCTCTACTCTAGTGTCTCTATTAGGAGTAATATGGGAGTGTTAGTTCATGTCCCTTGTATAGAAATGTCACATTATATCATTTATAGAATAGGCGATGTGGGATTAACAGTCCGTTTAACCTAAGAAACAAAGTCAAAGTAAAAACAACTCAAAACATTCCATTTTCCCATTTGTTTTTAATTTTAAATATAATAAAAATTAATGAAGTACAAATCAGAATAAGATTGACATAATGAAAGAAATTTTGGCATTCAAACACAATTCATGAATCAGAGAAAGTGAGCAAAGCCTAGAAATTTCTCCTAATGTGTACAAAATCAAGAAGCATCAGGGCAAGTAATGAATCTCAAACAAGTACCTCAAAGAAAGAAATGTAACACGTACTTCTTTTAAATAAGATAGGTGTACTTAACTTAGATGCTTTTACTAAAGCCTATGTGCTAATCTAGTAATTCACTAAGTAATCTAGAGACTAACATGGGGCCCATAGGAGGTGACCAAACCGCCACACTCAAAATAAGTGAGTCCATCAATGGTGTGGTTGTATACAACATCAATCATGCTTTGGTATACAAGTAACACTATGTGCACCATACGAATGGTAATGAAATGTTTTTTATAAACATTTGTAATACATTTAGTAGATCTGGATAGCTTGTTTAGGAACCTAGTCAACGATAGTAGGTAGGGTTGCCACTGCTAGTTAATGTTAGGTCTTTAAGTCCATTTATCTCAATTTTTCTACCACCCACTCTATGTCTAGGCCATTGGAGAGAGGGTTGGATAAATTGTGCCTAGATTCACACAATTGGTAGCTCTACTAAAGGTATTCTAGCCAATAGAATGAGTGAAGCTCTCAAATAAAGCCCTTCTCGAACAAGGCATATTCAAGGCAAACAATGGAGTCCAGCTCCTAAAGTTCTTCCAAAATAGGACTCATCTATCCAATGGAATCAAGCTCCTAGTTAAATCTCTTTCGAATTAGCGCTCTTAGGTGAAAATCCATTCTGTCATTGAATCAGTTTATTTTGAGTCTTAACACCTACAATAGGGAGTAATTGAAGATACCTACTAGTCTTCACAAAATTTTCTAGTGTTCACCACTTAGATAATTATTCATCTTCTATTTGCGATTGTAGATTCATATCTTGTGTCAAACCACCATGTACTTTCTAGTACTTTAGATGAATAAATGGGCTCACTTATGCTTTAACAACATTATATTTAATAGTAAATATGTTTTTCATAAGTTAAATTGACTAAATCTTTTGAGAATATTTTCACAGTAGATAGACAATGCAAGAACTAGCAATATTGATTCTCAAGATCATTTGAGTCACACTTAGATTCATATATCAAGTTGTTTTCTATCAAAGATGCTTAGCAAATTCTTCCATGGAAAAAAATCATTTGGATAAAGTTACAACCCATTATGCCTGTTGCATACCCAAATATCTCCATCGTTTAGTTTATTGCACTGGATACAATCACATATCTAAACTTTTCAAGCTACTACATTGGAATGCATTGTAATTCTACTTTTGACATAATTGGGTAAAAAGAAATATCCTTATGCATAGATGTCTTTAAACACTTCGTTCACAGATGCCATCTAAACACCTACAATTCTTTCAACATATTGACCAATTTAGTATTGTTTTTAAGAGCCTTGTTAGTAACTACATAACCAATGTGCCTATTAGTAATACCATAGTAGCTATTGCTTGTAGCTAACAATTGAACCATATATGTAAAACAATCTTATAATGGTAATCAGAAGTAGTATTTAAAATCTATGTCCCTTTGCTTTCAAGTGTTTGTTGCTCCACAAAATCTAATTGGAGATTTCTTCATTTGCATATAATTATTCAATATTTTCACAACCTTATTTGGCTTCAAATTTAGCATCTATGAGACTAGAAATCATAGCTAATGAAAGCATAATTGGTTATCCAACATTCCAAAGTTGATTTCTTAGCAACATCATTACTTGTGCAAGGTAACCCCACACTTTAAAAATTAAAATCCAATACTTTTTTGAAGTATTTCAAATGTCTCTTAAATTAAACTTCAATGTCTTGCTCATTCATCTATAAAGGACTAACATCCCAATCAATTATTGATCAAACTCAATTATTGATCAAACTCAATTGTATGTCCTTATCAAATTTCGTGTTTGAATTCATGAAAATTAAGTTTGTAATAACACAATTGAACTCATGTAACCATCATATAGTTAATTTGATTCATTATATAGTTATAACTTGATGTTCGATATGATTTAAAGCATTCTTTACCCATCCTGTATGTATCTTCATGTAGATAGATCCAATTGAACTCATAGAGTTTAACACATCAAATTGACATGCCTTTCCATTCACATACTTTAAGATTTAATGACTAGAAGTGAACTTCCTTATTCAGATTGTAGATCTCACATATTTGACATTAGACTCTTCATAGTATACAACTAAGTAAATAACTCATCAATTTGTGACATGTATTTCATCATTTGTCACATCAATACTCTTGTAAATGTGGTATGTCATCTTTTATAATAACACAACAACATTAGTATGTGAAGAGTTCATCTTTTATTGGATGAAGGAATTTCTTGTACTTCATTTTGACTAGTTTCTAAAAGAAGCCTCATACTAGATGAAGGAAGTTTTTTTACTTCATTTTGTCTAGTTTTAAAAGGAAATAAGCTCTCAAAAAGATTGACATTAGTTGTTCCATAACACTTCATACTTGAACATCTATAAGCTCTGTGAATTAGGGAGTATCAAATAAAGATGCAACATGTTCCTCCATATCTCACCTTGGATTCTATGTAACCAAGTAAAACAATATGAATGACTTGGAGTAGGAAGTATTGCTTCTCTGAGTTGGCCATGTTTTCAATTTTTGTTTATTGATGTTCCATAGAAGTTATGTGATTGCCATTTTAGCATCTACTGTGTGGTTATACATTTGTGTCCCATCTTCTAAATTTTAAAAAACACAACTTGAGAATAGTAAAAGCATATGTTAATACTAGACTCAGTATATGTTCTTATTACATCATGGTCATTACAATTTCCAAGAGGTGAACCTCAAGTTGTTCAGCCATCATAAATATAATCTAGTACATTCAAATTTTTTCATAACAAACCCATTGTTTTTTACCCCAATTGATCTGTAGATCATGAACTATTACTATTTGCAATCACAAAGTCATGCCTTTTACACCAATCATTGGCTTATTAGAAATGACCATGTTAAGGTTAATAATTCATGCATTTTTATTTGTTATGTTATAACAATCAATGGAAGGAACACATCTTCTAATTGTTGGAACTATAGAAAACTTGTACAAAATCAATTTAATGAATCTTACCTTAGAGGCATATGTCAAAATGTTCCTCTTGAAGATAATTGAAGCCTCCCAACTTTTTGCAAGGGATATGGCATCTCTATTTTTGTGATCCAACCAAGCTAGAGTTAATCTACACATAATGATTTACATGATCAAAACCATTATATACTTTACTCTCCAAGATGAATGTTGTAAAAATAAAGTCTTCAAAGATCTATCTATAATCACAACAACCATCAAAGAGATAGAAAATCAGAAACTCAATTCACTACAAATATGATATTAAAGTATATTAGGAATTTGAGTTTCAAGAGAAACTAAGAACAAGAAGAACTTCATCAGTTTAAAACCTTAGAATAATTGTGAAGACAAAAGGAACAAGCTCTACTCTAAGAACCAGAGAGTGTTATAAATAAACCCTTAAAGAGTGAAGCCAAAATAGGCAAACTATAAGAGAGAGAGAGAGAGAGAGAGAGAGAGAGAGAGAGAGAGAACAATAATAGAGTATTGCTCAAAATTGGCAAACTCTAAATAAAACTAGAACCAAAAGATAATAGAATGATGCATAAAAGTAACAAACCTTAGAAGATAGAAAAAATAGAGAATGTCTTAGCTAGATGAATTTTAGAAAGCCAAAAACTAGAGAGCTTTTGGGGAAGAGAGGAATTGGTGCAAGGAATGGACTAGGGAGTATAAATTGATATAGGGTAGCATGTTCTTTAGTCTCTCTGTTAGAAGCAATGTGAGACTTTTGGTTCATGTCTCTGACACAAACATATGATTCTATATCTCTTATCAAAAAGGCAATGTGGCACTTAAATCCCTTTAACTTAAAAAACAAAGCCAAGAAAACCTTAGATGACATAATTCCTACTAATAATTATAATGAGCTTAATTAATCATAAACCTAGTTATATTCTAGTTGATTTTAGTTGTTAAATTGGACCTTCTAATAATGCTAATCGTAAAAAATGGCAAACACGTTACGTTATGAACCAATACTTAGTGTCAAGATACCTCTTTGACTAAAATGTTTGATCATATTTTTCTTACTGCAAAAAATATAAGGCTCTAGTTTTGTACTATGCTGAGAAAATTCAAGAAGGGTGGTTGTACAATACAATTTTGAGAATAAGATTATTCAATAAAGAAATTAAACAATGGGATTAAATTAACCAAATTCTCAACACTTGCATGATTTTCTCACACAAAAAGGACAAAACCTTGGAAGCCAACACACTTGGGAAAATTCTCATGCAAATCTTTCACACTCTACTTACCATGGCATGGGAGCCTCAATTCAATCTTAGATATATTTGGAAGACAAAAGTAGCACCAAGGTTGGTGGTATTTGTTTCGAATGTGGCACATGAGAGATTTCCATCATCAAACAACCCATAAAGATGAGAATGGCCTTTACCCAACAAATGCTACCTTTGCAATGAATGGTCTAGCGAAGCAAATCACATTCTTCTACATTGTTCATTTTGTCAAAGGATTTGGAATCACTCATTTATTCTCTGTGCAATGGGTTAGTCTAAAAAAATACAAGATTTGCCACAATGACAGGTGAATATTAAGGGAAGTAAACTTAGAAAACACACTTAGAAGGTTTGTGTTTCACTCAAGTTATGAAGTATCTAGAAAGAAAAAAAAAAGGAGATGTTTTTCTAGTAAGTGTTCATCAGTTAATAACATTTACGTCTTGATTAAATTTCAAGCTTTACATTGGATTCAATCTCATAGTATGGGTAAAAAGTACCATTTATTTCACTTTCATTTGAATTGGAAGATGTTAGTCTCATTCAAGAATCACAAAAACAAACCAAAGGAACCATAGTTTGTTCCTCTTGATGGAACCTATAAAATCAATTTTGATGGTGCTTGCAAAGGAAAGCAATAGGTTGGGGTTTTGGTGGTTTGAGGAGGAACTAGAAAATAAATATTATTTTTAATATTATTGGTCACTTAGATTAGACAGATGCAATAAAGGCAGAATTTATTGTAGTTTTCCAATGCTTAGTGAACATGAAAGTCATTTTAACTAGAGACACTCATTGTAGAAGGAGACTCCTACAATTGTATGGCTGGTAGTAAAAAAGAAACCACCATGTAGGTTTGCTAATATGACTAAACAGATTGAACAATGGATTCAACATAGAAAGGTGCAATTCAAACACATATTCAAGTTTACAAATTCTAATGCAAATTATAAAGAAAAATTGGGTATTGAGATGTTAGGAAATATGAATACTATTAGTCATTCACATCAACAATTAGAAATAAAACAATGAGAGCACAAGAATTTTGGGGACTTCTATTTGGTGTCCTTAGTTGGCATTTTAGTTGTGAACCAAAGATATATTGGGATTTTGTATAGGGGACATGGATACGAATATATGTATATATATTTGTTCTTGAGTTTTCATTTTGTTTTGGTATTCTTTTTTGATCATGTGGAATAGTGTTTTTTGGTTTGATGTGCAGGTCATTGCATGGCTTTCTTTGTCATGGGCTATGTCACCCATTGTATTTTGCTTTACTTTATAGGGTAGTTGATCAACTTGATCACACACCCTTCCATACATCACACACTCCATTTATACAATACATCATCTAGGAAAAAAAATTAATGGTAATGGGTCTAATTAATTGCAAAGCTCATTAAAATTTTAGAGTGTCGTAATTATTAAATTGGACTTATAGAATGATCTTGATTAATCCTAAACCTTGGATTAAAAAATACCTATTAATAATTGTAATGATCCTAATTAATCCTAAACCAAGTTAAATTGTAATGAGTATTGTTGTTAAATTGGACCTACTAATCATGCTAATGGGTCTAACCCAAACTTTGAATTGAAAATTTCCTACTAATAATGATAACAGGCCTAATTAATCTCATGACTAATTAAATTCTAGTGTGCCCTAGCTGTTAAATTGGACCTTCTAAATGAGAAAGAGAAAAGAGATGACACAAGTAACGGACATTATGAAACCATACCTCCACGTGGACAATAAGATGTTCAAAAACAACCTCATTTTGCCTAGCTGTTACAATCTTATACTATAGAAGAGGAGACACACACACACAAAGAGAGAGAGAGAGAGAGAGAGAGAGAGAGAGAGAGAGAGAGAGAGAGAGAGAGAGAGAGAGAGAGAGAGAGAGAGATAACTTAGGTTACTTAGAGTTCATTTTAAAAGTCCTATTATTTAGAGAATATATACAACAATAAATAAGAAAGGTTTAGATAAAAATAGAAGAAAACTTATTGACTCTAAAACGATTCATTTATTCAACCAATAGTATAATGTTGTAATATAAGGATAATTAGATATATATATATATATATATATATGGAGATAGAAAGATTCTAGAGATTGCTGGTGGAGCATGCATTGAATGATGAATTAGAGACAAAATTCTTTTAAATACTCAAGAAAAGAAGGATAAAGATAAATTGCATAAGTGCCATGTGAAAAAATAATAGAGAGTTGGGTGAAAAAGGTAGATAATAAAATGTGCTATGTGGCAAATTAATTAAATAATAGAGGGTTGCTGTTGGAGAAATATTGTTTTGCTTTAATATACAGTAGATTTGTGGTTTGATTTGAGTCTTTTTCCCCTTTTCTACTAAAAATTTATCCCACATTTCAGAACAATATGAGATGAATAGGGGAGTATCATTATCAAACCAGCATCCCACATCTATGGTATGCATAGCACCCTATGTTGTTTGTCTATGACGGTTTTGATCACTTACTGGCTAGACAAAGATCGGCCAACATGGACATATGCGTTTGTTAATTCAGAACGTTTGAGATGGTCTGTTGGTGTGTAAGAAATGAATGATGTGGATCACCATTTACAATCATGTGCATACCCTAATACCCTAGATGAGCAATATACGGGAAATCTCATCTGTTATATTATCCTAGCCTCTAATTAATATTAAAATTCTCTAAAACTAAGATTGGTCCTAGATATAAATATATATATATATATATATAAGAAAAGGTAAGTATTATTGAATGGACGAGAAGACCCAAGTATAGTACATGTATCGAATTATGAAAATTTATGGTCAATTTTACAATTTCTAGCTTGCTTTTTTCCCTTTTGAGAATGATATAGCCTATTAATTTCAAAAATGATTAAGATTTTGTTTTCAGTATAACAAAGAGTTAGGAAGTAAACAACCTTAAATTTACTTAAAATCTTTTAATAAAGGAAAAGTGTCACCTCAAACCTCCGACCAAGTGTAATCTAGAGAGGCGCCGTCATATTTGCTACCAATTGCGCTTGGTTTGGCAAGTTTACAACAAAATTAAATGATTTGATAGAAGTGATGCCACCTCTGCTCAATTTTGATATAGCCATTTATTTTTTATCTTACGGCCTTTGAGAGGACAGAGTTTCCACACATAATTGTACCGAATAGCTGCCCTCTTTCTCTCTCTCGTACGTGCCTTTACCCAGAGCATAAGAAAGCGTGACGGTCTTACAGGACAAAAGAAGCTTCTTCTCCCTTAAACAAACCAGGATCTTCTTGCGCGGATCCCATGTGCCGAAACCATAGGAAAGGAGAGAGGCTTTTGAACGGTGAATACTTCTAGCTCCTAGGAAGATACTGTTAAAGTAGTCATCCTTTGCGCGGCTGCGGTTGACCACAACGTTCCAACATTCAAACCCACATGAAAACAAAACTCTCATAAATGAAAAGCGTGGTACAAAACAAGAGAGTGCCAATACCAGCCACCAACAAATGTTCGTCATGTTCTATTTTTGTTCTTTTCTTTTGATGATATGAAAATAGAAACTTGATTAGATATGCGACAGAAAATGTAATCCTGGAATTATCATTTTACCGTTATTTTCCTCCTTTTTTTTTCTATATCTTTTGAAAACGTTAACAAATTCCTGTTTACCACATCTAAATCTTGATCAGTGCTAGGTTGTCGCGATGAGTGAGTCCACACTCGCTCGAAGGGAGTGGTACCACCTCTCAGTACCTGACCTGGTATTGTCATGTCTCATCTAAACTTGATTAGAAGCTGATACAAATAAATGGGCATCTTGATTAGAAAGATCAAGAGTGGGATTATCGATTGAACCTCGATTAGAAAGAGATAAAACCAAAATTCGTTGCATGTTCAATGTATATGCCAAATGAAGAACTTTCGATCTGTATCTTACCAAACTTTTCTCTTTCCATTCCCATGAGAAGTCACTAAGTAAGGGACTAGATGAATAATCAGACTGTGCTTTGATGCAATCCATAATGCATCATCAAGTTGAGAGGTTCTGTTACTGATAGGACATGTTCTGAAGTAGATACATAGATATCCTTCCAATTAAAAGGTTTGAGGTAAAAGCATTTTATTTTTTAATCATCATTTGCGAGTAAAACCAGTCAAAACAGAATATCAAACAATTTATTCACCTACCCAAAAACAAAAGAAAAATTATAAGGGCCCTCAGACATTTCCTCATAGAATCCACTAATGGGTTTGGTCAGGTTTGAACAAATTTATATGGCATCACGTGCATGATTTTGTTCTTGTTTCCGTGAAACTCGTTTTAAAATAAGGGTCAGTACTGGCGTGACCGAGGGGGTCGAACGTGGATGACTTTTCTCTTCTACGAAGACGACATCATAGACGCCATGACTAGTACGTGATTCGCTTGTACATCTAAGTATTCACATTCATCTAATATACACATGAAAATGATATTTACACACTATTTTTTGATAATGGTATTTCTCCATCTTAAAATATTTGCACTTTACTATGATAATGGTCTATTTTAGATATTATGCCATATGCAGCTGTATGCATAAGTACAAGGGCTTAACGTCCAAGAAATATACATGCCGAGCCTAGTGTTTAAGAATCCAAACCTTTCGTATGCTCGACTACGCTTCAGATAAAGTGTGCCAGGAAATCTCACATTATACATCTCCAACCCGTTCACTGGTCAAGAATTTACTGCTTAGTATCGAATTTATAGACGAATAGAGAGGAGAGTTTCCAAGCAGTACCTGGTGTTTGTGGATCACGGTGTGAGATGGCTTGAGTTTGGAATCTCTCATCTCCCTTTGTACATTAGAGGTTATTTTAAGACTGAATATGTCATCTCATTCCGAGATAATTATATAATAAAAATAGGGTATTTGTTCACTCCCAGAAATTTAACTCAAACTGATTTTTTTTAGTTGAGATAGGAAAAAAAGAAAAAGAAAATAGAAACCTAACTGAGGAAGGGAAATGATAAATTATGGCACTTTAACTAGACCAAAAAGTGAGGGTACCCCTCGGCACGCATGTGCCCTATTTAGCTTCAGACTCTTGTTAATTACTTTTTGACTAATAAATTGCATTAACCACTTACTTGGTTAAATGGTACACATGTCGTCTTAATAGGGAGCCTTACTTTGAGGCCTCCTTAAAGAGTTAGTATATCACTTTTCATAGAGAAATACTAAATAGACCTCCATATGAGAGTATGTGCCACTTTTTCTGAAGCCCACCTTTACATGATTCAACTCATTCATATAAGTTCTCCGGCTTTATTGTTTAGCATATCAAAAAGCACATGGATTTACTCACTCCCAAAAATTTAAGTCAAACTGATTTTTTTTTAGTTGAGATAGGAAAAAAGAAAAAGAAAATAGAAACCTAATTGAGGAAGGAAAATGATAAATTAAGGCTCTTTAACTAGACCTCAAAGTAAGGTTCCTTCTTGCATGTGCCCTATCTAGCCTCAAACTCTTGTTAACTACCTTTAGACTAATAAATTGCATTAACCGCTTACTTGGTTAAATGGTACACGTGTCATCTTAAGAGGGAGCCTTACTTTGAGGCCTAGTTAAAGAATCAGTATATCAATTTTCATTGAGAAATACTAAATAGACCTCCATGTGAGAGTATGTACCACATTTTCTAGAGCCCACCTTTACATGATTCAACTCATTCGTATAATTTGTCCAACTTTGGTGTTTAGCATATTAGAAAGCACATGGATTTATAGATATTACCATATAAAAAGTTGTAATTGAAAATAGTTGGATTAGAAACTTTGACAATCAATAGTGATCCTAGAGTCATGCAATCAACATGTTGTTCGTTCTATTAGAAATCCAAAGTTGGAGTAATCGCATCAATGAGCTGGATCATGCAAATGTGCTGTAGAAAAATTGTTTCCCAAATGGAGCTTCTATCTAGCATTCCTTGCCCTAACTATGTTTGGTTCCTAAATGCTCTCACGCAAAGTAACCTATGCACAAATCTCACATTTAGTGAGACCAAACACATAAGTTTTACATGGTATTGAAAGTAGACCAACATATAGGCCTTTACATTTATGTTAGAGGCCCAGATACAAGTTTTACTACTACACAGGAAGCTTTTAAAGTCAGCATAAAGAAGTTGAATTTTAGTCAACTGACTTCGTAAAAATAATACAAGTCAATTTCAATAAAATGACTTTAAAAATCATACTTAATAAGTCAGTATGTTAAGAAACAACTTCCTTAGTGTGGCAGAAAACACTCTTTTCGTATTCGTAGATTTTTAAAATTGGTTTTCAATATTTGATTTTAAAGGTATAACTTTTAAACTCATTTTTTGAAAACAAATTTAAAAGTTGCCACTTTTAAAGTTGGTTGAAGAAAACCGACTTTAAAAGTCCATACTTTTAAAGTCAATTTCAGAAAATAACTTTAAAAGACCCTGTTTTATTATAGTGGGGAAAATGCTTTTTCATGAAAAAAAAAAGATTTTTAAAGTTGTTTTCTACTAGTGACTTAAAGGTATAGACTTTTAAGTATGATGGTCTTAATGATGATTCTACATGTATTTTGTGTTTATCTCATAGGTGGATTTAAAAAACCTCGCTAATTAACTTGGGTTATGGGTGTAGTTCTAGCTCTGTTGACTGCATCTTTTGGTGTAATTGTTATTCCTTACCTCGAGACCAAATTGGTTATTGGGGCAGTCAAAATCATGATAGGTGGTTACAGAAAGCTGATTTTAAGAGTCCACACTTTTTAAAGTTAGTTGCAAAAAATGACTTTAAAAGTCTATATCTTTAAAGTCGTTTACTTAAAATCACTTTAAAAGTCCCTATTTTATTTCTGTGGGAAAAACATTTTTCTCATGAAAAGATTATAAAATTTAATTTTGATAAACAACTTTTGAAGTTAAATTTCCCTTTAATGGATCTTTCATGTTTTGCATAATTCTTCCTTGTTAACTGAAAATTTCTACTTGTGTACATGCATGTAATTTAGTTTTTTCAAATACTTATAATTCCTTTATACCTAGTGTTTCGTAAGATGTCTAATCGAGTTCACTCTAATATTTAATTATGTCAATCAAGTCTTCACATAGAAATTGGCTTTAGTTTGTTAAAAATGGACATATATGCTTGGATGATTGCAACACGAATATCAAAAAAATATTAGGAGGGAACATAAAAGTTCATAGAGTTTGCACATAGGGCAGGTGGTGATCGTAATTGCATGTGTTGTCCATACTCAAAATATGAAAACTGTAAAAAGGTAACTATATAGGTGTTGAAAGAACATTTGTACTTCAATACAAATGTTCAATGTAGTTGATGACAACTATCACCCATGGATTTGGCGTGGAGAAGAACTTTCACATATACCCTCAATAAGGGCTTCAAAATTGGGTTTGATTATTGAGTACAGATGATGAGAACCTAAGCATATGCAATTAATGGAAACTTATATCATATTACATACGCATTGAGATAGCCTAACCTGCAAGATCATTGGGCTACATTGTTTGACATGGCTCCTAAGAGATAAAATTTCAATTGATATAATTAAAAAATAAGAAAATATAGCTTAAATAAATGAGTGAACTCACTCACATTTTCCAAGTCCATCACATTTCACCTCAGATAAAAAATGAAATATGCAGGTTAGAATACACCCCTTAAGACCCTTGGTGGGAGTATTATAGAAGTAGGAAGGGAGAAGATGAAGAGACGAGATTCTACAAGCCCTCATCAATTAACTTTGAGATGGAAGCTCATACTCCACACTTCTTTAAGTCCATGTTAGATGATTTTGTTCATAAAACTAAAGGGTAGACCCGATGCACAAGAAGATTGGTCAAAATTTGTAAAAGACTATGATCTTGATGTTAATGAAGTCGTAGTATTTAAATAATAAGGAAATATGGTTTTGAGGTGGTGGTAATTGGTAGAGATTCATGAGAGAAAGCATGTCCTCATGTTCTAGGAAAAAATGAAATTTTAAAGAAAAGAAAAACCAAGCATCTCTATTTTGATCATTTGAAGGAAAACAATTTCTCTTGATTTGGCTTCCGTAAAAGTTCACTTAAGATCATGTCTCTGTGTCTTTGATTTGTGGAGTTTTTCACTTTTCTTTAGATGACAAGGTTCATGGGTGTAAGAGAGCGGGGACTGGTTCTTAGAGAAGGAAGGTAGAAGATGAGACTAGAGGTTTTGACTTTTATGAAAACAACTTTAAAGGTGGTGACTTTTAAAGTCGTTTTTTGTAGACTCAAGAGCATGATAACAAAAGACCATGATAACTTAAGAGCACAACAAAATAGTGGGGTTAGCTTAATTGCTAGTACTACATTCTTTTTAGTTCAAAGATAATAGGCCAATATGGTGCTAAATGATACCTTTTATAGGGTTATAAGAGAGATATGTGGTGTATGTTTTAATTTTTACTTGCAAGTGAGCAAATCAATTGTAATAGATGTACGTGAGTAAGGTTGATCCCACGAGGAATCTCATAGAATTTTATGTTGGTTGGATCTTTTTTAAATCATCTAACCTAGCCAAAAGAGATAATTTTTAATCCTAATCTAGGAATTGAATTAATAAGAAACTAAAACTTGCATGGAACTAAAAACTTTCTAAATATTAAACTTTGTAAAACTAGATATGAAAACATTCTAAGACTAATCTAACATGAAACTAACCTAACAATGATCAAATAAACCTAACATAAGCTAAACTAATATACAAAACACGCAAAGCTAAGGAACACTCAACAACATGGTGGGCATGAAACTTTAGTAAAAATTGCATGGAATTAAACTATAATGTAATGCATGATCTAACCTAAACTCATGCATAAGCCCCTAAGCAAGAAATGAATATGGAACAAACAATTCATCTAACGGAATAACTATCCAAAACCATGGGCATGAACCATGGGTTTATGCAAATTTGAATAGAATGCATGACTTTCCTAGGTGCAAAACTAACCTAAAACTATGTGTATGGAAACTTGAATGAAAGATGTATGCAACTACATAAGAAACATGGATTCAACAAACATGATAAGCAAGAATTAGCTCAAATAATCATCCATGAAAATCAATCATCAAACCATGAACCAAACATCACTTTTATTGATTAAAGTACATATGTGGTGCACATCATCCATGGGGTGTGCACACAATTCAAAGCTCCAAAATACAATTAATGCCTACTTCTATCTTCTACTTTTACTCACAAGTGCACGAATCAATTGTAGTAGATGTATGCGAGTGAGGTCGATCCCACAAGAAATCCAATAGAATTGTATGTTGGATGGATCTTTTTTTAAATAATCTCATCTAGCCAAAAGAGATCAATTTTAATCCTAATCAAGGAATTGAATCAACAAGGAACTAAAACATGTATGGAACTAAAAAACTTTCTAAAACTAAATATGGAAACATTCTAAAACTAATCTAACATGAAACTAACCTAGCAATGATCAAATAAACCTAACACAATCTAAACTAATCTATGAAACATGCAAAGCTAAGGAACACTCAACAAGATGGTGTAGATGAAACTTTAGTAAAAATTGCACGGAATTGAACTAGAATGTAATGCATGATCATCATTATCAAGACCTTATCCCAATTAGGGGTGGCCACATGAATCTTATTCCTCCATTCCACTCTATTAAATACCATAGCTTCATTTAGTCCCAATGTTTTTGCACCACTTCTATCCACATTTTTTTGGCCTTCCCCTTGCCCTTTTAGAACCTTCTACTTGTATTGCCTCACTTCTTCTAACCGATGTCGTTGTTGGTTTCCTTTGAACATGTCCAAACCATCTAAGTCTAGTCTCCCTCATCTTGTTACCTATTGGTGTTATCCCTAAATTTTCTCAAATATTTTCATTTCTAATTCTATCCTTTCTTGTCTTACCACTTGTCCATCTCAACATCCTCATTTCTGTGACACTCATCTTATGAGTATGATGTTCCTTAACTGCACAACACTTTGATCTATAGAGCATGGCTGGCCTTATAGCCATCCTATAGAATTTTCCTTTTAGTTTGAGTGGCACCCGTTGATCACACAAAACTCTAGATGCACATCACCATTTGTTCTAACCTGCTTGGATTCTCTGGGTAACCTCCCTATCAATCTCTCCACTCTCATGAATCATTGATCCTAAGTACCGAAAGTGGTCTTTAATGGGGACTTCTTGGTTATCAATCTTGACTGGTATTCTACTCCTACTCTCCTTGCTAAAAACGTAATGCATGATCTAACCTAAAATAATGGGCAAGCACCTAAGTAAGAAATGAACATGGAAGGAACAATTTATGTAAGGGAATAACCATCCAAAACCATGTGCATGAACCATGGGTTTGTGCACAAGATTTTGAATGGAGTGCATGACTTTCCTAAGTACAAACTCACCTAGAACTATGTGTACAAAAACTTCAATGAAAGATGTATTCAACTACATAAGGAACATGGATTCAAGAAACATGACAAGGAAGAATTAACTCAAATAATTATCCATGAAAATTAAGCCTCAAACCATGAAGCAAACATCACTTTTATTGATTGAAATAAAGTACAAATGTGGTGTGCATCATCCACGTGGTGTGTGAACCATTTAATGCTCCAAAATATAATCCAACATTCCAAATCTCAAATAGTAAGCACGTAAACCAAGAGTGAACTAAGAAAAAAGAGGGGAAAAAGATGAGAAAGAAAGCATGAGATGGGCAAGGAACTTAAGGATTTCAAGGACTAAGTAACTTGATCTAAAGGTCACTATCTCTTGGCTATCATTGCAAGATATTAGTGGCCTTTAGATTCAAGGATCCAAAGGTCAAACAAGAGGAAAACAAACAAAGGAATCAAATAAGCAACTAAAGAAAAGAAAGCATAGAATTGAAAAGCAAATCAAATCAAGAACCAAAGGAGCAAGAGAAATGAATTACCTTGAATGAAAGTGCAAAACAAGGTAGTGAAACACCCAAGGATGAGGCATAGAGGCTTGGAAGAGATGTTACTACAGTGGAAAAACACGTTGAGACCCTGAGGAGGGAGAAAGGTGGGAGGCACCACCATTTTAGGATGGAGCTGTCTCCTCCTTCTCTAAGATGTTTTTCATGTGAAAGCCCTTGTATACTTTATATTGGTTGGACACTTTATAATCTTGATGGTATATTGATCCTAAGGTGGAGATAAAAATATGAAATTTCAAGCTTAGGATGACCTTAGGAGGTGGTAAAGTTGTATTTAGAAAGTGGGCATCCAAAGTCATCTTAAGGAGAAAATCATTGAAACCTTTTTAGGACTTGGATGTGTGATTCTATTTAGGACATAGGATAGATCATTAGAAACCCTTGGATAGGAGATGGATATGATAATGATATGTAAATAGAAGGTAGGATGAGGATTGGAATTAGGGCAACCAAGGTGAGAACCTAAGACATCAAGGGGGGGCACCACCATTTTAGGAGTTGGTGTGGAACTCCCCTCCTACAATGAAGTTCACGTGGAAAGCCTTCATGAAGTTGGAAAGAAAGAGATGAAAGAGGGATGGGGAGAGAGGGAAAGAGATAAGAAGAATGATGTGGCATTATAATGTGGAATTAGAAAGTGGGGGGATGGAACTAAGTAGAGTTAAGAAGGGTGGGGAGCTCCACCTTTTTAGGAAGGGGTGTCTCCTCATTGTAAAAATCATGGACTGGAAAGAAGGGAGAGAGGAAAGAGGAAAGAAAAATATGAAAGAGAGGAAGAGAGTGAAAGAGTTAAGAAGAAAGAAGAGAAATAGAAGGTGGACCAAGTGGAGTTAGATGGGAGTTTTAGGAAGGTGGGAGGTGCCACCCTTTTAGTAAGGTACTTCTCCCACTTAGTTAAAAATCATGGGAAGCATTTTGGGTGGTGTGGAGAGAGAGAGATGAGATGGGAAGAAATGAAAAAAGGAAAGATGAGTTCTTCTCTCATTGGCCTACATGTGCATGCTACTTTACCCTATTAATAAATCTCCTTAGTCCCTTCTAATTATCCTCTTGAAAATCCAATTATAGCTTAGGATAATTGAGTGAGATTCTCCTCTAATAGTATTATTCCATGTAGCATTGACTTAAGTCACTTGAATGGCTCACTTTAAAGGCTCATTTGGCTTAGCTTTATGTCTCATGCCCTTATCTTTAATCGCTTGGCTTGACTTTCTTAGCTTGTCACCTTCTCTCAAGGCTAATATTGCTAAGGTGGCTTGAATGGATCCTATGCAAAGGTGGTGGAAATGCATAGCTTGTGCAAGGGCCCATTTTAATCACCTTTAGCACTTTCAATTGCTTCTTTTTCTTTCCCTAAAATGATCTTGATTTTTATTAAGCTTTGGATTGATGATATTTAGGCCTCTACTTGATCTTTTAATATTGATCTTTAATTATCATCTTGATCAATCTAGTCTGCTAGATCATCAACACTAATTAAATCCTAGAATATTATTATTATTCACATACTTACTTTAACTTAGCTTATGAACCTATAAATTATCAAATTTTTGAATGATTAGGTCAAGAATGCATGTGTTATGAATTTTGGCCAAAAAACCTAAAAATAACACTATTTTTTATAATTCATGGGATACTAATTAGGTACTTTTTATATAAAACTAAATACTTATCACATCCCATTACTAGTATTTTGCTAGTCTTAAAAAAAATGCAAACAATCATGAAAATAAAAATAGCTATTGTTTTTGTAAGTACTCACGATTGCATTTAGCTTATGTAATAGCCCTTAAACCCCTAAGTTACCCCTAGTGGAAAAGTTAAGTCTCGTGAGGATTTGCAGTGAATCTACCCACAAAATTCTCAAAATTTTATGAAAGTCCTTTATTTGTCTGAGAAAATTTTCTTTTGTTCAGCTTATATTAGATACTTAACTTTAGCTTGCTAATAAAGATGAATAAAAAGGTTCAAACTCCTATCCTTATGCTAAAGATATCTCATTATTTTATTAAACTTCGGAAAGTGAGTATGTGCTATTACTAATATAATTATTGGTTTTCAAGTCAAATATAACCTAAATTACTGTCCAAATGTATGCTTTGAATTTAGTTCTCATAAGATATACTTGTCACTTAGAAATAGTTCACTTATAATGGTTATAATTTTCTCATTAATATGTGGGTAGAATATTGTTCATCAAGTCCAAAAGTCTTACTTATTTCATACTAAAGAACGATAACTTAGAAAAATGGTCATGGTCTCATGAAAGGATATCAACTACTAAGAATGTTAGGCTCTACCAAATTCCTTACTCATTCATAACCAAATCCAACATACTTCTCCTAAGATCAAGTTAGGACTTTTATTAGGATGAAACATAGGCTTAGGTAAGGGTTATCAAAATATAGGGTATAAAGGTAAAAAAAGGTTGTTTGGAAAATATGTAAAGGTCTTCCATCAATGTATTCACAACGTTTTGATTTTTCCTCACAAGGGTGAACATTCTTCTTTTTTAGTGGCTATCTTTTTTTGTTTTTCACATAACTTTATATATAGCCTTTATGAACTTTTTCTTCTTTTTAACTTTTTTTTTATTTTTATCTCTTGAATTGTACTTTTCATATTTTTTCCCAAGATGTTCTTCAATTGTCTCTACAAGTTTCTAAAAAAAATGGGTAATGGATATATTATAGGGGTTCAATATAGGTAAAGGTTGTTTGACTAAAAAAGAAAAGCCTTGTATTTTAAAGGCTTGAGGGTCTAAATATCAAAAAATAACATAGGGAAGGCTAAGGCTATAGGTTAAATAGGGATGGCCACTATCATTTTATAAGGCTCATATGACTTAAAAACAACTATAAACTTAAGAGATATATGGTATAGTCTTTTGTGAACTCTTAATAGTTGACCAAGATGAAGAATAATGAGACCAACTAAGAACTAATATTTGCTAAAGAAAATTTTGAATTTATGTATAACCCTCAAAAAGGAAGAATGACTCTAAACTTGTCTTTGTGATCTCTCCATAGTTGACCAAGATGAAGAATAATAAGACCAACTTAAGAGATATATGATATAGTCTTCAACTTAAACTATATATATATATATATATATATAGCTATTTTGTGCAATTGATATTCCACATTTTTCATCCAACGCTTTAGAGAAGGGATAAAATAGTGAGCTAATTGTATGCAACTTTATTACTAAGATAAAGAGAGCATCAAAATTGATGCCCTTGGATTTACATTGGTTGATCTCAAGAAGATGAATTATTAAAATGATGGTTTATTTTAGTATCTTAAGAGAAACAAGTATTTTATGTGCAAGACAAGTGTGATATGTGATGGTTAGCTATTTATTATCTTGTCCAAGGGATTTTTATGATGAAGATGGCCTAAGCAATACTACAATAGATTTCCCTTATATTATAAAAACTATTCCATAAATTGATGTAGTTGGTTAGAATAAGGATTATGTGCATGAAAATGGTCAGGAGGGTGCTTGGGTTGTCAACAATATAAGACATGTCCCAGATTTTTATTTAATAATTTTAGATTAGTTCTTTTATATAGCAAGGGCTAGCTTGTATTAGTGAGATGGAATACTATATGACATTTGATATATATATATATATATATATACACACACACACACACACATATTATTGTAATAAAAGGATAATATATGAGGAGTTATTAAAAAAAATACTTTAATTTCCTTGTTATTGGTATCATTGTAAGTAAGAGATTATAAAGTAATACATATATATATATATATATAATTTTAAAGATGGAAAACCTAGCTTTAAAAATAATTTTCAAAGTAAAAAAAACTTTAGGAAAATTTTCTAAAGTCTTTTTTTATTTGAGTTTAAAAACTATTTTTAAAGTCATTTTAAAAAAAATGACTTTGAAAAGTAGTTTTTTAAAATTGACTTTAAAAGTTATCTTCATTTATAAAAAGGCCATAGTCATCTCATTTTTTTTTTGTACCTATTGATGTTCTTCCTCTTATAGTGGGAATGATGGCCTCTTTCTCTAGTTCTTTTGTCTCCCCCTCTCCTATTCCCCTCTTGTCTTCCATTTTCGAGATTTGAATATTTGTCTCATGAAAAACATTGTAAGAATACTAAACCCTCTTGTTGTCATTCATGACTTTTCTTGTTAATAATTTTCCATTTGCATTTTGTAAATGAAGTGGGTTTTGTCATTGCAAATGATGTGGTTATGTTGGTTAGATCATCATGATTCTAGCTAAAATCATACAATTTAATTGCAAACACCAGCTACTTCTTAATCTAACTTGCAATATTGGAGAAAGGGCGAACCTTATGCATGGTTTATGGTTCCTATTCAAAAATAGGTTTTGATGACAAGAAATATATATATTTTTGTCATGTTGGTTAAGGATGTTGATCTTTGAAGCTTTACCATCTTTCTCACTATTAGAAAGTGGTGTAAACAGAATATTAAGAAGTTAGATCTTGATGAAATAGTGCTAGATTAGATCTTTAATCATGTGATTTATTGTATTAATGAGATGTCATAGCATGTAGCATTTGATATATGTTTAAGGAAAATAAATGAGGAGTTTTTCAAAAAATGGTTGGATTTTCTTGTTCTTGTGTGTTTATATATATATATATATATATATATGCATAGAATTCATGAATTAATGCTTAATTTGTAAAAAATAGTGTCATTGTATGTAAGAGATTGTAAAGTAAATATATATATATATTTGAATTTAAAAAATAACTTTAAAATGATTTTCCAAGTTAAAAAATAAAAATAATTTTTATTTGACTTTAAGAACCATTTTTAAAGTTATTTTTAGAAAATGACTTTAAAAATGGTTTTTAAAAAATGACTTTAGGAACTATTTTTAAAGTCATATAAAAAATGACTTCTAATGTCACTTTTCTAGGCCTTTAAAGTAATTTTTTCTAACTTTAAAAGTCTAAACTATATAAGAAGAAGTTATACATTCATCTTGCCATTTACCTTTCCTTCTCTATCATCTACTATTACTTATGTAGTCTTTTAATGTATTTAAAATAATATCATAAGTGCATGGGTCCACTATATCAAAGATAGTATGGGTAGATCCTTAGGGATTATATTCATAACTTATTAAACATGGATTATAGTTTTAACTAATTTAACCTAGACAAATAATTTATTAAACTAAATGAATCAAATACACATGCTAAAAATAATAGAAACACATAAATATGCTAAGACCTAAGCCTAAGAATTAAAAATCAAATATATTAGAAATCAAATATTTTATGGGTTAAGCTATCTAGGTTAAGTTTACTATTATATTGGAAGCATGATATTTCTAATACATGGGACATAATTCTTTTAACACTATATTTTTATGTATTTTCTTAATATCAATTCGTAGCTTGGTACTATTCTTATTCAAAGTATACTTCGTCTTCTTAGGGCACCAACTATTAAAGATTCTCATATAGCCCCACTTTCTTACTATACTCCATATCCCTTTAATTCAAGCAATCACTTAGTATATGAGTTTAGAGTGCTATAGACCAATATTAATATTATGCTCTATATAACCTAACCTTAAAACTATTTTTTTCTAACATACTTTTCATTCTCATGCCCAGGGAAACTAATGGAACATAAGCAATGAGAAATGAACTAAATTTTACAACTAATGAAAGCAAGTAAACATAGCATAAAGGAAATAACACTTAAAGCAAAGAGAAAATAAATTTTATTTTGGGGAAATGGAAATTATATCAATTGATTACAAGGAAAAGAATAACAAAATTAAATATAACTAATCCTATGAGTTAGAACACATTCACCTATAATTTTTAATGTGTCACTCGAGAGATTTTTTAATGAATCCCGTTAATCTATATACTACCACCTTTCTTTCCTGTTGTCCACTTGTGATATAGCTCATATTGTGTCACTTAAAATATCCATAGATCACCAACCACTCATGTCATAGCCCTTGGGGAGAGTGTTTACAGCCAAAAATGTTCATTATGCATGTAATACCAAGAGAGAGAGATTTGAAAAGGCTGGTAAATGGAAAAATATTAGAGAAATGAATGGATGAAATAATAGAGGATAGGATGGAAGTATAGGAAAATTAATTTCATATCCATAAGATGAAGAGAAGAATTTAGAAAGATGAAGAGAAGAATTTAGAAGAATGAAACAAGATGAAAAAAATCAAGGCATGATAATAAAACTTAAATTTGGTGTAAAAAGGGGTGAATGGAAGGAGTCAGAGACAAATCTTTTTATGGCGTGGAGGTCATTTATGGGTTGGAGAGATTAACAAGTGAATTTTAGAGTGAAATGATAAGTAGAAAATAAATGAAGAATAAAAATGTCGAAAAAGGTCAAAAAATGAGTAGAAAAGACTAAAAATAGAGTATGTAAGGGATGACTAAGTGAAAGGGTTAAGGAATGAGTGTTTGTATGGTTATTTAGGTGAGTGATAGAGGATAGAATGGAGCTCTAAGAGCATGATTTTAAGAGTGATATGAAGTGTAAAAGAAATGGCATAAAAATATGGAATGGATTTAGGTACGATGGTAGAATGAAATGAGCTTTTCTTACCTCTTCTCTTCTCCTTAGATATTTCTTCCGTTAGGATGCTCCACCCTAGTGTTTGATTATTTTGTGTGTTCTTATAAGGTTAAGAACTCCTCTTAGTTCTTCCCTCTATCTCTCTCTCTTCTAAGCTATGGAGCAAGTGAATGTAGAAGTCAGAATGGGATGAATAATCCCCTATAGTTAGATGTTTGGAAGGGAAGCCTAGGGAATGAAGGGTGGAGATAATGTGGGTTAAAGGAAAAAGAGGTTAGATAGAGGGGTGAGGCATGGAATCCATGGGAATATAGATGTAGATGAGAAGGAAATGCATAAGGTGGAAATGAAAGGAAATGCAGGAAAGTGGGAAGGGGGATAAGCAAGGGGAAGAAAGATGATAAGAAGGAAGGGAAAAAATCTAGGAAGATAATTTAGAATAAGAATGAAAATATATAAGAGGCATGAAATGACTTTTTGGTTGTGCTAGAGTTTAAAATTTTGAGATAATTGTAAGCCATTAGATTGAAATGAGTGGCAGAGATCTTTCCTACTTAGGGTTTTGATTTGATTTTTCAACAAGGAAAGGTGACCAGGGCTTCATATTTTTCTCTTTATCTCTACCATTGGATTATGCTTCAATCCTAGAAATAGGTGGTTGAGATCTTCTTAAAACCTCCCATCAAAAGGATATAGTTTAATGCTTCTTTTCTCCTCATCCTTTGAATCGACATGCCCTAAGGTAAACAACTGGGATTTTTTTGCAATTTTCTTATCCATTTTACTTTTGCTCCTTATTCTCTCCTCATTCCACCATTTTTTTTTTTACCAATTATATTTAAGTGAGAAAACACATTTTTTTTCCAAAGGAGAATACTTTTTCTCCACCTTGAAAATTGGTGGGTAGCCCACCAAAATTTTCTCCATCAATCATGGCTTAGTCTTCTCTCTCTTGCATGGCTACTTCCTATTAGTCAATCCTATCTCAACTAGCTTCTCATTGTTTTCTTTAGCATTCTATTTAATTTGAAATGATCTTAGCTACTCTTTCTTGAATTCTTGGATGAAAATTGAGCATAGATTTTCCCATTTTGTCCCTCCTCCCTCATTTTTCTCCAACATTCTCACTAATTTCTTGATGTATTTCGCATGGATTTAAGTGGGATGCACCATCTTTGCATGAAAAATTCAATATACGCATGTATATGGTCCCCATTCTAAATTATAGGGTGAAAAAGTGAGGGATTTAGGTCTCCTATGGGCCCTTGCTTCATGCACTAGGGCTGCCCCTTTTATGGGCCCTTGCTTTACTAGACTTCACATATGTACTTTCTTTGATGTGTGTTGCTCTTAAGCTTCACTTTGAAGCTCCCCAAAGGTGGTGAAATGAATGCATGCATATATGTATGCTAGTTCGGGCATCTTATGCTTTGATATTTACAACCTTTTTTACGTGAATAAGGTTAGGCAATGCTTTTAGGATTTCTAACTATGCTAAAATGATAATGATGGCCTCTTCATATTCTGAACTCCTCGACTTCATAAATTGGTAGGAAGGCCCATGTTGATGCTTTCTTTTGGGGCTGGCAATGCCAAAAATAATCTTTTTTACAATTGTACCCTAATATGACAAAATACGAAATTAACCCAAAGTAGGGATTGTTATGATAAAACTAGGGCTAAAACCTGCTAAAGATAAAGGTATTATTAGTAATCATTATATACTTTTCATCTCTCCATCAACTAGTGGGATATATGCAAATATCCATTTACAATTACAAAAAAGAAAGGTAATTTTTTAATTTTCTTATACCCCTCATTCGTTACCATGAATGAACTTTATTAAAAGTTGAATGAGAGTGTGAGGAAAATGAGCTAGACTAAAGCTTAGGTTTAGTGCATTATTTAAGGATTGTTGTTATGTAAAGGATGTATAGATGAATTATCCATGGGATTGGAAAAATATTTTCCTAGTTAAGGAAAGAGTCATGCATTTTTTAGTTTTGCATAATTGACCTTTTGAAAAGCACTTTTTGATCCTCAAAAACTCAAAATATAGAATGTAAGCTTCAAGATGATTCCAAGACACTAATTTTGTGCATAATGGAGATCGGTAGGAAAAACACCAAAATATCACAAATTTGGGGGGGCGGGGGGGGGGGGGTGTGGGGCAAATGGAACCCCACATTTTGGGCTATTTGTGGACTATAGCAGACATGCTACGTGAGGAGTGGGTGCGTCACTTGGATGAATGGTTACCATGCATCGACCTTTCTTCCCCTCTGATTGGATCTCCCTTTAAACCAATCATTTCCTTTCTCTCTGGTGAGTAAACCATCAAAAAACCTCCTTCTCCTTTTGACCTCCCACATTGCAGGTAAGATCACTACTAATCTTTACTAATTTAACTTGTATTTCAATTAAGGTATAATTTGCATTGTGAATAATAAAAATCTTTGGCAATTTCATGAACAATTGAACACTATTTTTATGATACATCCAGCATCTTATAACCTCTGACTTCCAAATATAGTCACTTAAGCCTAGATCTAACAGTTAACCAAGCAATTGCATTCTTGGCAATTATGAATCATCAGATTACTATTAGATGTATTGACATTGGACTTGCAAGTTACTGTTTTCATGCAATGAACCATGATTAAACAGTTGGATTGATTGGAAACCCAAAATTTAAATGCATATGACCATGAAAAGAGCATGAACCCTAGATATGATCGTCCAAGATTGGATCAAGTAGTGGATTAAGAGTTTATGGTTCCTAAATTATGAAATTAACTTGTAATCTCATAAGTTAATAGTTTTAGATGTATAAAAAGGAGATGTGGACTTCCAATAAATGATCAATGGTGTGGATTTGGTAATCCAATAACCATTGGTCATCATATTAACAACTAATAGTTAATGAAACATGATCAGTGTTATGGATGAGTAGATTATCTTGCCCTGTACTGACCAGTGCTAGAGATTAAACTATGGTAAATTCTAAATGTTAGAAAATTAAATGAAAGCCTAGATCGTAGATTTAAATGTGTAATTATGTTGTTAAAGATGTGTGATTGGATTCTAGTGTATACCCTAACTGAATAGTTATTCATGCCAGGGAATTTGAAGCATTTGATTAGAAGTAGGTGGACTAAGATTTCTATCTTGGAAAATTAATACTTACGATGTGCTATTAAGAATGAGTTAGTGTACATGATGAATTATGTGAGTACTATCCTTAATTACCCAAACTATGGAAGTAAGTGAAAAACTTAGTGAATATCTCGTGACACATTTCACTTTACCAAATAAGAAACGAACTAGCAAATTTTAAATTGAGAACACTAATGTTGCCTTAGTTGTAACACTTGAATAATAGAGTAGAGATTACACTCTTTAACTGGAACTTACTTTAGCTACAGATGTGAAAAGAACTTGAAATACTTAGTTTATCCTGATTATAACATTAGAACAAAAGAGTGATAGGACTATATGCCTTGGTTGAAGCATATAGCTAAATCTAGTAGGCATTGCAAATACCTTAAACATGGTTGGACTTTATATATATGCCACTAACACCTAAGAAATTGTAAACTTGATACTACAACAATTGGAATGCCCCAAATAGTAAAAAGGGCAGCCACAATGCATGAAGTTCCCACCTATGCTAGGTCTAGGGAAGGGATAGACCACAAGGGTCTATAATACATAGCCTTACCTTATATTTTTGCAAGAGGTTATTTCCACGCCTTGAAGCTGTGACCTCAAAGTCACATGATGACAAATTTTACTGTTGTGCCAATGCCTCAAATAGTGTGGAATGCAAATGAGTGCACCCCAAATGATTGTAGTATAGCTCACAATATTGTTGAGCTATAGGAAGGCCTACACAACATGCTAAAAGTGGCCATACATGCAAAACTAATATCTTAAGAATGATTTATTGATTGGTCTCAAGGTAAAAGAAATCTTAATATGTTAAACTCATGCGTATAATTATGACTAGTAATTAAAGGAAAGAATCCTAAGGTCTTGATAACTAAGAAAGAGTAGCAAATTGCATTGTTAGTAGCAATAATCTAGGTTATTTTAACATGACTTTAATGTTATTTGTTTAAATGGATTTGCTACTGATATGTATAATTTGGAATGATTATAGTCATATGAAATGCTTCACAATCATGCTTAGGAAGGATCTCAAAATGCCATGGACAAACACAATAGATATCTACATGCTATGGCTTAGGGCATAACTCATTTGTCATTATTGGCAAAGACTTTACCACTAGTTTAACAATGGTCCACTTAGTGACATGCATTTTTATAATTGTTTAAAGATCCATCCTTTATAGTCATTGCTTTGGATGCATTATTTAATGATTGAAAGCAAGAGAAAGTTGCAATTATCTTTAATAAGATAACTACTTCTCATAAGCTATGAACCAAGCATGTATGTTTGGGCATTAATTGTTTTGAGTTGGATGTTAGATGCATACTTTAGGGAACTTGAAGTGCATTATCAAATAAAGGATGAATGCATTTAGAAAACTCATGGAAAATGTATTTTCATAGCTTGTTGAAGATATGAGTTTGAAAGGTTCTCATACCTTGGAAATGACAAGATTGAATGATTTCTCATAAGGCCTTGAAAAATGATTTTATCATCATGCCATGATTTGGTGATTGATGTTCTTCTATGCAAGTGCTCTATGAATAACTATAAGTCTTAAGGATGCTACTTTGTTGTGTTTAAGGCAAGCACTCTACAAACAGCTGTAAGCCCTAGATGTATTGTTTTCATTGATGATTTAAGCAAGCATTCTACGAGTAGTTGTAAGCCTTGATGGATATGGAATTTCTAATGTTTTAGGCTAGCACTCTATGAATAGTAATAAGCCTAATGGATATGGATTTGCTCATGTTTTAGGTTAGTTTTGTAGCTGTAAGCCTTGATGGATATGGATTTACTAATGTTTTACACTAGCTCTCTACATATAACTATAAGCCCTGATGGTTAAGGATTCATTGATGCTTTAGGTAGGAACTCTATGAGCAGATGTAAGCCTTAGATAGTTATTTGCACGTCCACTATCTGAGTGTACAGTAAGTCTTGAGACCCTATATTGGGAGCTACAGTTAACTATTGTCTGTGATGGAGATGGTGGGTTCGAGGAGTAGCTTCTCATGGGAGAAATACTATGAGTAGTAACCAGATAGTCCCCATGAGGTCCGATGAGTCGTCCCCATGTGATATCCATGAACCCATGCAATAGCTCCAGTAGTTACCAATGGGTGACTAAAAGGCGCTATGAGCATAGGTGTCTATGTGGTTTTAGCATGCTAGTCATTTCTTGAGTGTCTAGACTAGTCTTCGATGGTAGGACAGTATGCCATTGTGGTTTAGAGTGGTAAATTTTCCATGACAATATGGGTTCAAATTTTTTATTATATACTGAGGCCCACGCCTCGACTTTTCACCATCATCAAGAGCTTTTATCTAGTCAATGGACTTGAGTTGCCAATTTTTCATCAAAAGGTTGTTCAGGCAATGTTCATCAAAGTCAAAAGATGCCTCCTTTGCAAGTAAATTGCAAAAGGAGTTTAGAGATCTTACTAAAATCTTTGATGAATATAAGATAAATTCTAGCATGACCTAAGAATAATAGAATTTCCTTCACAGTCCTAGGTGGTGGAAGATTAGAAATGAGATCCAGTTTTTCTTTATTAACCTCAATGACATTTTGAGAGATTATATGCCAAAATACTATACCACTTTTCACCATGAAATGGGATTTTTCTTAGTCTAGTACTAAATTCATTTCTTAGCATCTAGCTAACACAAAAGCTAGGAGGGCCAAGTACTCATTGAAAGATGATCAAAACATTAAAAAATCATCCATAAACATCTTTAGGAAACTCTCTACCATGACAAAAATAAATAAATCTCATCATACACCATTGGAAATTAACATTTGCATGGCATAACCAAAAAGGCATGTGACAATAGGCAAAGGTTCCAAAAGGACAAGTGAAGGTGATCTTCTCTTAGTCATCAAGTTCTATTAGAATTTGGTGTTAACCGAAATATCCATCAAGAAAGCTATAATATTCATGACTAGCTAACATTTCTAGCATTTAAGCAATTAAAGGAAGAGGAAAGTGGTCTTTCCTCTTGACCAAGTTCAATTTTAAGTAGTCAATATAAACTCTCCACCCAATGGTCATGTGAGTGGGGACTAACTTGTTGTCATCATTTCTGACTGCTGTGGCACCGAACTTCTTGGGTACAACTTGAGCTAGACTGCTACAAGAACTATAAGATATGGGGTATAATATACCAAAAATCTAACAATTGTCAAACACCTTCGCCCTTAAAACTTTGTCCCTATTAAGGTTAAGCTACCATTGAATTTCCCTAAAGGGTTTTCACTTTTCTTCAATATGGATACAATGCATGCAAATCGTTGTGCTTATACCTTTTTTATCTACTATTGACCACTTGAAAGTTATTTTATTCTTTCTAAGAATAGTAAGTAACTTATCCTCTTATTACTTATTAAGAACAAAGGATATAATACAGGCAGAATTATAGATAGACTTAAAAAGTCATAATTCAAACTTTTATGTCTTACTTTTGAGATTTTTTTATGGATGGAACATGAGTGGAGTCAGAAAGTGTAAGATCCTCCACTTGGTCTCTCCATTTAGGAATGTTCCATATAGGTACATACTCGAGAAGTGCCACAAGTGGATCAAAATTGGAGGATGTGAGGAATGTGTCATAAATAAATCTCTTAGTCATATTTATCTCAAAAGAACTAATAGAGTATTGATATTGTTTGGCACTAAAGACATGAAGATAATTTTCATGTTTCCAAATGAAAATTTCACAATTCTATTCCTATATTTTATGACTGCTTTAGAAGTGGCCAAGAAAGGCTTTCCTAAAGTTATAGAGATCTGAGTACTAGGATCAACTATAGGTTGGGTATCTAGGAGAAGAAAAACTATAGGGAACAAAAACTTATCAATTTGCACTAGCACATCCTCAACCACACCACAAAATTTGACTAACTGATTTGCTAATTACAATGTGCTAGTAGGTTTCATCTCGCTCAAGCTAGTTACACAAAGACGAACTATGGCAACAAGTTAATACTAGCACCTAAGTCATGTAATGCCTTATTAATGGTGTGTTCCCCTACAACACATGATATTGTGGCATATCCAGGATATCTATACTTTGGAGCAGTGTTGTGTTGGATGATCAACCTTACCTACTTGGTGGGAAAAGTGTTCTTTTTTACATTCATCTTTCACTTCTGCGTGCAAAGATCCTTTAAAAACTTGGCATAAGAATACATCTCTTTGATGGCATTGAGCAATGGGAAATTTGGCATATTGAGACGTTAAGGATAGGAAGCCGGATAGGAAGCCTTAGGCATGTATAATGCTTCAGGAAGAGGTTCATGAGAACTAGGGGATAGTTGAGTTTTCTTATTACTCTTCTTTGGTTTTGTAGGCTTCTCTTTTTCCTCGCTAACTGAAGATTCCTTAGTGTGGCCCACCTGATTATATGGGGCCATTTGATATACTTAGAAATATTACATGTAACACCTATATATTTAGCAATTTCTAAACCTAAAACTTCCTTATGTATACCTAATTAGGGTTTTATTTCACATTTTGTATAATTAGGTACTATTGAAAAAAATTGCTATTTTAGGCATTCAAAAACCCAAAAAAGGAGCAAGACCACTATTCAAGAAACATCATGGACCTGCATTCCAAATATGAAGTTTGGGAATTTAGAATGATAAGTAGGTGTTGTTAGCAAAGTCAAAGTAGTCAGATACCCTAAGTGGAAAAAAAAAAAAAAAAACTTATTCATACAAAATAGGGTATTCTTATCAAAGGAAAGGTGACAAAACTTCCTATGCATGCATGTAAATATTCCACTACCTTGGGAATCTTCTAAGGAAAGCTCAAATCACATACAATAAATACATATGGAACGAGAGATTTTGTGGAAACAAAACAAGTTAGGATAAGGGCCCAAATGAAGACTTCTTTCATTCTCTATCTCTCTCTCCTTCTCAACAAGAAAAGGGGACCACACTAAGAGGTACACAATTTTATCATGTCAAGTGGTGTATTCTTCTTTGATTCAACATTTTTAGATGAGAGAAATAAATAAGAAAGAATGAGAAAATAAAGGAGGTAAGGAGAAAGATAAATTATGGGAAATCTACGGTAAATAATCATCCTTATTTTTGAAGTGTCCAAAGGCCAAGTACTATCCTTGTTTATAGATATCCTATGCAACTAATGAGAACTTTGTCAAATATGGATAGACCAATGAAAAAGAATACTATAAAGAAGAACAAACTGGACCATATTGGTGGAGATTTTTTGGGTAAGTTGCACACCTTATTTTTGGAAAAAAAAAAAATCCCACTCTAATGGTGGAAATGTCCTCTTATCCTTAAGGCCCATTGGCTGGAGATAAAAATGGTGGGGTTGGAAAGAAACAAAGAGGAGGCATAGAATGGGTAAGAAAATCTCAATGGAATCTAAGCCACCAACTCTAAGACATGGTGATTGAATAATTGAAAATAAAAGAGCTACAAAACATGATATTTTGGGTGAGGAAACTTTGTAGCAATCACATCCACTCAATTATAAGCAAAGTATGATCCAAGGGTGAAGAAATGAAGAGAATCCACAACTCTAGCCATTATCTCACATTCCATAAAAGGAGATACAACATGATCAACACAAAACACAAGAAACAAGGTGTCTTTTTCCAATGGGAATGCCATTTGATTTTGAGATAGAAAGTGGATGAAACATTCCTAAGAATGATATGATCCTCATCCTCCCATCTCCACCATCTAAGGAAGAAGGACATTCATCCAAAAACAGCCCATTCAATCTTTCCCAACTCAAGGAGATCATATCCTATCTCTTTCCATAAAAGTGGACCTACTGCCATTGATTTGATCCTATCCACGATTTGGATTAAGTCTGTTCCCCCACTAGTAAGTGCACATGGCTGAATGGTCTATATTAGGATTAAGGATATCTAAGTATTCCCAATTTATTAAGTTACATAATGCGATCTACAATTAACATTTATTCAATATGACAAAATTTATCAAGAGTACACATATGAATGATCTAGACATAGAAAGAGTGTGCACATGAACCAACCACCCTCTCCAATGTCCTACATGATGCTAGGATGACCTTTAAGTTTTGAATTTTTGTTGATGATCTGATTTAGGAAAGTGAAACCAAAGTTGATCCTACACTTTTATATATATAGAATCAACCTCAATTGACCTTTTCATGGGGTGCCCATGCACTATGTCCACCATCTTTGTACAATGGGCATGGTGGAGGGGGATGTGTGGGGTGGCCATGCATAAGGTGTGTGTGTGCATGTATTCCATGAATATCCTAATGAATGTATCTCTATAACTAATTTGTTTAGTACTAAGTGCATGGTGTGGATGAGATGACAATCTTCCTGCGCGATTGAATGGATGGTTAGGATTGAATCAAGACTAAAATTAAGTAAGAAACATGATATCTTTTATTCCTCACGTAAGGCTCCATTTACATGGTTGTTGTGGATTGGATCTATGATTTGATCTTATATGTGTTCTATATTATGTTTGCTATCTCTTCAATTTGCATGAATGTTCAAGATTTAGTGATTTATGATCTATTTAATATACTTAAGATTTCAGCATAATTAGTCAAATTTCTATAAATATTTGTATTTATACATATTTTTGCTAATTGAAAGCTTTATCAATCTTGGAAATCATGTGAATTTACTAAGTTGTGATTTTTTACATGCCTCATATATCTGCAAAGTTAATTTCTTTGTTTTGATTTTCAAAATGTATTATGAGAGCATGCATGATTGAAAGTATATCATCATCATTAGTTGAGTCAAGACCTTGTTCTACTTAGGGATCGAGGACATGAATCTTGTTCCTCTATTCCCATCTATTAAGTCTCATGGTTTTACTCAGTCCCCAAAATTTTAAATCTTTTCTTGCCACTTCTATCCATGTTCTTTTAGGCCTTCCCCTTACCCTTTTAGAACCTTTAGCTTGGATTGCCTCAGTCCTTCTTGTCGGTGCTATTTTTGGTCTCGTTTGGACATGTCCAAACCATCTAAGTCTAATTTTCCTAATCTTGTTACCTACTAGTGCTATTCCTAATTTTCCCCTAATGTTTTCATTCCTAATTCTATCATTTCTTATCTTTCCACTCATCCATCTCAACATCCTCATTTCAGCTATGTTCATCATATGTACATGATGTTCCCTAAATACCCAAAAATCTAATCCATAGAGCATGGCAAGCCTTATAGCCATGATATTGAATTTTTCTTATAAGTTTGAGTGGCACCTGCTAATCACACAAAACTCTAGAGGCACATCTTCATTTGTTCTGACTTGCTTAGATTCTCTAGTTAACCTCTTTCTCAACCTCTCTAGTCTCGTGAATCATCGATCCTAAGTACCAAAAGTGGTTTTTTAAGGGGACTTCTTAGTTATCGATTTTTATTAGTGCTCCACTCTTGTTCCTCTCCTTGATAAAATTGATTCCCTATACTCTCTCTTAATTTAGACGATTTTAAATCCTTTAGATTCTAATGCTCCTCTACATAACTCTAGCTTTGTACTTATGCCAACCTTTGTCTCATCTATTAAAAATATATCATTTGCAAATAACATGAACCATTGAGTCTCCTCATGTAGATGCTTTGTTAACTCATCCATAATCAAAGTGAAAAGGTACATGCTCAATGCCAATCCTTGGTGCAATCCTATAGTGGTAGGAAAATCAGTAGTCTCTCCACTAGTGGCCCTAACATTTGTTACCACTCCCTCATACATATCTTTAATTATGTCAATGTACCCTCATGAAACCCCTTCTCGCCCAACACCCACCATCTTAACTCTCTAAGAACCTATCACAATCTTTTTCTAAGTCAATAAAGACCATGAGGAGGTCTTTCCTCCTCTCCCTATATTTCTCTATCAATTGTCTAAGTAGGAAAATAGCTTTCATGGTAGATCTCCTAGGCATGAAACCAAATTGGTTCTTTGATACACTCATCTCATGTTGTAGCCTCTTCTCAATCACTCTTTCAAAAAGTTTTATAGTGTGGCTCATAAGTTTGATAACCCGATAACTAGTGCAACTAAGTATGTTTCCTTTATTCTTACAAATTGTTACAATAGAGCTCTTCCTGCTTTCATTCAACATTTTTCTTAATTTTATGACATTAAACAACTTTTTCAACTAAACTACTCTAGTATCTTTCCATATGGTTCTAAACCTCTATTGGTATAACATCAGGTACCAGGGCCTTTCTTGATTTCATCTTTTTCAAGGCCTCTTTTACTTTAGGTATTATAATGCTGCAGTCATATCTATAATGTACAATATCATTTGGGTTTATTGTACTTTTAATTACTATATTCACAGTGCAATTGTCACTTAGACATTTTTGAAAGTAACTTTCCCACCTTTGTTTAATCTCATCATCTTCTACTAGTACCCTTAGGTCATCACTTCTAGTGCACTTAACATAGTCTAATTCCTTACCCTTATATTCTCTTATTTTTTCAAGTTTAAACACATCCTTCTAACCTTGTCTTGATTCTAATCTATTATAGAGATTATCATATGCCTTGAGTTTAGCATCACTTACTATCCACTTAGAAATCCTTTTGGCATTTTATATTCCTCAAAATTTTTGTTATTTCTAGTTCTTTTCCATGCTATAAAACGCATTTGTTATTTTTTAATAAGTTTTAGCACTTTTTGACTCCACTTATAGGTTTCCTTTAGTAATTAACTTTTACCTTTAGATACTTCTAGGACATCTTTTGCCACTTTGTTAATGGACTCTACCTATTGATGCACTTTACTTATGTTTCATTGTTCCAATTTCCTTCTCCCACCAACTTCTTTGTGAGCGATGTTATTCTCTCCCCTTTAAGTTCTACCACTTAGTTTTTGGACATCTATTAAGTTCATTTCCTTTCATTCATCCTTTAATGCAAATATCCATAACCATTAACATATGTTGTGAGGTTAAACTCTCATCAGGTATCACCTTGCAATCCTTCCAAATTGACCTTTGAGTATTCCTAAGTATAAAAAAAGCCTATTTGGCTTTTATAGAGTCTACTTTCAGAGGTTATTAAGAGTTCATCCCTCTTCTTAAAGCATGTGTTTGACAGGGCTACCTTACATGCCAAAGCAAATTCGAAGATAGCTTCCCTCATCTCATTTCATTCTTTAATGCAATTCCCTCCATGTACCCTATTATATCTTTCCTTTTGTTTTCCTAAATGACCATTTAAGTATGCTCTTGTGAATATCGCCTCTGTGTTGGGAATTTCTTGCAAGATTCCTTCGAAATATTCCATGAACTATCTATTGATTCTATCCTTTAACCCAACTTGTGGTGTATATACACTTATTAACATTTATGATCTTCTCTCCTAGAATAAGTTTTATTATTATAATTCAATCACTAGTTCTTTTAACATCCAGAACTTTATCCTTTAATTCCTTATCCACCTCTATCCCTACAACATTCCTATTATGATCCTTTCCTATGTACCAGAGCTTATATCCATCGATTTCTCTAGTTTTAGCCCCTTTCCATCGTATCTATATAGTCCCCTCATATATTATTTTCAATCTAAGCACCCTCCTTAACATTATCATGCACATTATTCTCATTCTCACCAACTATATTGATTGATGGAATTATTTTTGAAAAGAGATGTTGATTCTCCTATATTTCATTGTATGTACTAACTCTAGACCCTTAACTATCAATGTGCCTATATTGCATGTGGTGATACAAATCTTATTCTCCTAAGTAGCCTATTTACCTGCACACTTCTTGACTCGTATGATATAAACCATGCTTACATTCAACTACAACTAGCTTCCAATGTAATACGTCACTTTCGAGGGAACACTCCATCAGTCCTTGACCATTTTCCACTACACCTGGGACCCAATGTAGTGCATTACTTCCAAGAGAATGCCCTAACAACCCTTTAACATTTTCTACTGCACCAATGATATGACTTAAGGGGGATGCACTAGCTTGAGGGAATGTCAATAATTGATTCATATCATATAAGTTTGTTGTAAGTGAAGGAAGTTGAAGATAATTTTCATTATTTTCCCTTCTTACTTAAAAATGAATATACATATACATATATACATACATATATATATATATATTCATCATCATCAAGTCCTTCTCCCAATTAGGGGTCAGCTACATCAGTCTTATTCCTCCATTCCTCTCTATTAAGTACGATGGCTTCATTTAGTCCTAAAGTTTTTAAATCTTTCCTCACCACTTCTATCCACGTTCTTTTGGGCCTTCCCCTTGCTTTTTTAAAAGCTTCTACTTGCATTGCCTCACTCCTTCTAACTGGTGCCATTTTCATTATCCTTTGGACACGTCCAAACCATCTAAGTCTACTCTCCCTCATCTTGTTACCTATTGCTACTACCCCTAGATTTCCTCTAATATTTCCATTTCTAATTCTATCCTTTCTTGTCTTACCACTCATCCATCTCAACATCCTCATGCGACGCTCATCCTATGAGCATGATATTCCTTAACTACCTAACACTTTGGTCCATAGAGCATGGTCGGCATTATGGCCATCCTATAGAATTTTCCTTTTAGTTTGAGCAGCACTTGCCAATCACCCAAAACTCTAGATGCACATCTCCATTTGTTCCAACCTGCTTGGATTCTCTAGGTAACCTCCCTCTCAATCTCTCCACTCATGAATCATTGATCCTAAGTACCGAAAGTGATCTTTTATGGGGGCTTCTTGGTTATCAATCTTGATTGGTGTTCTACTCCTCCTCTCCTTGGTAAAATTGCATTCCATATATTTTGTCTTAGTTCTGCTGATTTTAAGTCCTTTAGATTCTAATGCTTCTCTCCATAACTTTAGCTTTGTGTTTACACCCTCCCTTGTCTCATTAATTAAGACTATATTATCTGCAAATAGCATGCACCAAGGAATCTCCTCATGCAGATGTTTTGTTAACTCCTCCATAACCAACGTGAAAAGGTATGGACTCAATGGCGATCCTTGGTGCAATCCTGTAGTGACAGGAAAATCACTGGTCTCACCACTAGCGGTCTTAACATTTGTTACTGCTCCCTCATACATATCTTTAATTATGTCTATATACCCCCGCGAGACCCCTTTCTTGCCCAACACTCTCCATATTAACTCCCTAAGGACTCTATTATAAGCTTTCTCTAAGTCACTAAAGACCATGTGGAGGTCTTTAATCCTCTCTCTATATTTCTCTACCAATTTTCTTAGTAAGAAAATAGCTTCCAATTATGATCTACTCTCCTACTTGTGGTGCGTATGCACTTACAACATTTATGATCTGCTCTCCTAGAACAAGTTTTATTATTATAATTCTATCACTAATTCTTGTAATGTCCACAACTTTATCCTTTAATTCTTTATCCACTATTATTCCTATGCCATTTCTTTTATTATCCTTTCCTACATACCATAATTTATACCCATCAATTTCTAAAGCTTTAGCCCCTTTCCACTTGGTTTCTTAGATACAAGCAATGTTGACTCTCTTATGTTTCATCTTGTCTACTAACTCCAAACTCTTACCTGTCAATGTCCTTATATTCCATGTGGCAATACGAATCTTATGCTCTAGAGATATCCTATTTACTAGTGCCCTTCTCGATCTCCATCGCATGAACCCATGTCCACTTACCATTGCACCTGGGTTCTGATGCAGCACATCGCTTCCAAGGGCAACCTCTAGCAGCCCTTGCCCATTTTTCACTACACCTAGGATCTGATGTAGCTCGTTGCTTCTAAGGGAACACCCTAGCAACCCTTGCCCATTTTTCAACACACTTGGGATCTGATGCAGCACGTCACTTACGGGGAACACCTTAGCTTGAGGGAATATCAGTTTTCAATTCATGTCATATAAGGGTTTCCATAGTTTTAAAAAGCTGAAGATGATTTTCATTTCTTCCTTACAAGCAGGGAAGAAATAACAAAATCACCTTCAGCTTCTCCCTTGCCGACTAGCACCTGACGCAAGGGTTGCCATATTTTAAGAAGCTGGAGATGATTTTTGTTTATTCTTTGCAAACTAATATACAAATGCATATTCATTTACAAGAAGGAAATAAATAACAAAATCATCTTCAACTTCTCCCTTGCTGGTTGGCACTTGACACAAGACCCTCCTCCTTTTTCATCTGGCCTTGGGATTGGCAATTGCAGATTTATATATATATATATATATATTCATTAGAAAAGAAAATAATGAAATCATCTTCAACTTGTTCAAAAAATTTTACTTGCTGGCTAGCACTTGACACAAAACCCTCTTATTTTTTTTAGGCTTGGGATAGATAGTGGTAGTGTTTTGATTGGATGTATATGATTTCATAAATTGATATGATAAATTAGTAAGTAGAAATAGCTAATAAGTATAGAATTTTTTGAAAGTTTCTAAAATTCATTCTAGAATTGCATTTTAGGAAGCTCTATTATGCATAATGAAATACTTGAATAATTAGTATCAGAGCCAAGGATTCAAGTCTCCTATTCATGACCTTCTATTCCCTAAATGTCTTTGGTACAAAACACCTAGTGCAAGGAATTAGAAAAGAAACTTACATAGGATCTTACTGCACTTGAATAATTGCCACCTAGGAGGCACATTAGAAATGCCTCAGGCAAATCTTTGAGTTTATCCAAGCTAGGGAATGTAGTTGGAGATGCCATCCAATAGTTTGCTCAACAATTTTTACCCAAATATTATAGAATCAGCCCTAGGGTACACTTATTGGTGGGTCAACATTTAGGGAGCAATGGCAAGTAGGTTGGAAACCCACTTAGACTACTTCAAGAAGATGGTAGTCAATGCAGCCAAGATTTGGATCTTTGAAGTAGAAAAGGTGTTGAAGGGGATAACAGTTCTAGAGGTGGAGATGGTGGTTATGTATACCTTCACCATGATAGTAGAAGTTCATTTTTGATGCAAATGATGGAGTGGACTCATTTTGATAGTCATGAAGTTGTACCATGGAACAAGTTCAAGGATGTGTTTTTCAATAAGTAGTTTCCTCCCCACATAAAGAGGAGAAAGGAGGACTACTTTAATCAACAACAATGTGATATGATAGTCATCCAATATGAGAATAATTTCACAAGACTTAGGTGTTTTGTACCAAGGGTATGTAAGGGTAATGAGCAGGTAGCAAAAAGTTTGTAAATGGACTAATAGCAGGACTTAGGGGTAAGATATTGGGAGTTCAACCAAAAACCATGGTAGAGGTAGTGGAGATAGCCTATGTTTTGAACAACACTTTAAGAGGTCCAAGAAAGAGAAGAAATACAAGGAAAGATGTATCAATCAAAGAGGAAGAATTGGCAAAGGAAAGAGGCCTTCATAGCCTTCAAGACCTCAAACCCATAGAAGCACCCATTCAATAATAAGACAAAGGCACCAAAGCCTCAACCATGTTCCCAATATAATAAACATTATCTGGGTGGGACTGGTGGAGGGGCAACTTTCAAGTGCTATAGTTGTGGTGAGGTGGGGTAGATGGTGAGGAATTGCCCTAAGAGCAAGACAGACTGAGAAGGACAAAAAGAGCAACTTCCTAAAAAGCAAGGGTAGGTTTTTACAATGACTAGGAGACAAGCACAAGCTTCCAATGTTGAGGTTGAAGGTACCTTACTTATCCATGATAGACTTGCATAAGTATTCTTTAATCTAAGCTCTATCCATTCATTTATTTTGAATGATTTTGTGTCATGTATGAATTGCTCAATTCAAAACATAGAAACATGTTTGGAAATCATCACTCCACTAGGAGGATCTCTATTCACAAAATAGTTTGTATAGAATGTACCAATAGTGATAGAGAATAGGCTGATGGATACTAACTTGGTCATCTTAGATATGATAGATTTTGACATCATTTAGGGATGGATTGGTTAGCTTTCTACTGGGTAACTACGATTACTGAAGAAGAAGTGGTGTCTAATATTCCTAGAGAGGTAATGATATCTTTTTGAGGGAGACAAGATTGCATAGGTGCACGTGTGACATTGGAACGCAAGGTAGCAAAAATTATTGCTAAGGGATTCTAAGCCTTCTTGGCCAAAGTAAAGGCTATCGAAGTTGAAAAGCCTAAGTTAGAACCTGTGTTAGTAGTTTGGGAGTATCCAGACATATTTTGTAGGAATTTCTAAGGTTAGCTTCAAAACAAGGAATGCAATTTACTATTGATGTGATACCATTATGGTACCTATATCTAAGGAGCCCTATTGAATGGCTTCAGTTGAGTTGAAGAAATTGAAGGAACAAATATAGGAGTTTTTGGACAAAGGCTTCATCAGGCCAAATGTATCACCTTGGGGAGCACCAATCCATTTTATTAAGAAGAAGGATTGGTCGATGAGACTTTGTATTGATTACATGATGTAGATCAGGGTCACTATTAAGAACAAATACCCACTACTTTATATTGATGATTTATTTGATTAGCTACAATTGGCTAGAAAATTTTCTAAGATTGATCTAAGATCCCCATATCATCCACTATGTGTTAGAGAAGAATACATCTAGAAAATAACTTTAAGAACAAGGTATGAGCTATGAGTTTAGAGTTATGCCTTTTGGGTTGATGAAGGCCCCAACTACTTTTATGGATTTGATGAGCAGGGTGCTCAAGACCATCTTGGACAAGTTTGTTATAGTGTTCATGGATGATATACTAATATATTTGAAGAACCATGAAGAGCATAAGGAGCACTTATGCATTGTATTGAACGCACTTCATGATCACCAATTGTATGCAATGTTTAGCAAATGTGAGTTTTGGCTCGATGAGGTTAACTTCTTGTGTCACATTATTTCTAAGGATGGAGTCACAGTCGACCCAACAAAGGTGGAAGTAATAGAAAGATGGGAGGCACCTAAGATGATAACCAAGATATGGAGTTTCCTAGGACTTCCAGTATACTACTGTAGATTTATAGAAGGGTTCTCATGGATTGCTCTACCATCGACCAAGTCAACTAGGAATGATCTTAGAATTGTTTAGGATAAGACTAGTGAAGAGAGCTTCCAGGAGCTAAAAAGGAAGATGACTAATGTCCCAGTACTCACTTTACCAGTGTGATGTAGATGGTTTGTAATATATAGCAATGCCTTGGGAAAAGGAGTGGCATGTACGTTGATGCAAAATAGGAAAGTAATTGTCTATGCATCTAGACAACTAAAGAATTATGATGTAAATTATTTGAGCCATGATCTTGAGCTTTGCAGCAGTCATCTTTGGTTTGAAAATATGGAAACATTACCTTTACAGTGAGAATTTTGATGTATTACTAACCACAAAAGTCTTAAGTATATTTTTCTCATAGCTAGATCTAAATTTGATGTAATGGAGATGGATGGAATACTTGAAGGATTATGATTTTACCATACAATACCATCCAAGAATGGCCAATGTGGTGGCTAATGCATGAAATAGAAAGACTCAAGGGAGGTGTGCTAGTATGTTGTCAAAGTAGTGGAGTTTGTTTTAGGAGGTGACCAAGTGTAGGTTAGAGGTTCGACAAGGGAGATCATTTGTTGCAATCTTGGTAGTGAGATCTATCATAATAGAAGGGTCCTTTAGGTATAGAAGGAGGAAGTAGAAATACAAGCACTAGTTGGGAGATGCTGGTTAGAGGCTATGGGGACAATTAGTAGTGCCATCAGATGTACAAATAAGGAAGAGGATTCTTAGAGAGGCACACAAGTCACAGTACACTATCCATTTAGATAGTACAAAGATGCACTAGGATTTGAAGAGAGAGTTTTGGTGGAACGGCATGAAGAAAGATGTAAGGAAGGAATACGTGTTAGCAAGTTAAGGATATGCATTAGAGGCCAGTGAGATTATTGTAGCCCCTTGAACTTCCAAAGTGGAAGTGTGATCATATCACTATAAACTTCATAATGGATTTACCATGGATATGAGTGGATGTGATATGATATGAGTGATAGTAGATCGACTCACAAAATTAGTATATTTTCTCCCCATCTAGTAGAACAAGTCTATAAATAGTTTCACTCATTTTTATATAAACAAGATTGTAAGCCTACATGGAATACCAATTACCATTACATATAATAGGGATAATAGGTTCACTTCCCAATTCTACACGAATGTATAGGGGTTCTTGGGAGCATTGCTGAGCTTCAACACTACTTTCCATGCTTGGACAGATGGTGAGTCTAAACAAATGACATAGACACTAGAGGACATGCTAAGAGTGTGTACAATTGATTGGAAGGGAAACTAGGATGAGAATCTACCTTTGATTGAATTTGGTTAGAATAATAGTTTTCCATTTGAGCAATTTTAATACCTGTAAATATATAATTAGGATAAGTAAATCCATACATTTATAAAAAAAACTAAGGTAAGTATTTTTTATTTAGTGTAAGATTTAAAAGGTAATGGAGAAGAATAGAAGCACATTGAGAAATTAGGATAGGATAACCTCTTGGAGTTGATTATTAAGTTAATTTGGATGTCTAGAAATGAAATTTCTAAGGAAAAAGAGAAGTTTGAAAATCACATTAAGTTAGCATTAGGTGATCTTACAAAAAAAATATATATATATATAAATCAGTGTTAGAATTGAGGAATTAGATAGGCTACTAATAGGTGAAGACATTAGCTTAAACACCATTCAAAGACTTGGTGAAATTCCAAAGGAATAGCTAGAAAATGTAAAATTAGGATGTTATTGTCCAGGGTACAAATGTAAAATGTACCTTGAATAGGATATAACTAAGCAAACAAGGTAAAATAAGGGGTTTTAATTGAACTCAGAATAAGTGGACAATAATGCTCTAGATGAGATCTAAACCATCCATGTGGGAGGGCACCAGCCAAGGGCAGCTAGCTCCTGACATGCTCTTTAAATCCCACATGCATAAACAAAATAGCTAAGTATAAAAGTCAATTTACAACATAGGTTGGAGATTTTCTAGCCATTAAGAAAGTAAATAAGAGGGGGGAAATGAAGGAAGAAGAAGGAGAGATTGAGAGAGAGGAGAGTGATGGAACAAGGGGAAAGCATTGAAGAGAGTTAGGATTAGAGTAGAAGCAAGGTTGGGCTGAAGTTAGAAGGTGGAGAGAGCTGGACGTTGAGGATTCTTGCCTAAGTTTGAAGCTCCACACAAAAAACAGAAAGCTTGCAACTCAGGTGGGGGATAGAAGCTTGGATTAGTCAAGCTCAAATTTGTATGATTTGCACTTTCAAATTTGCAAAATTTTGTTTCTTGTAAGATGAACCGTTAGTTATGTAAAAGCATCAAAATTTGCTTTGATTTGAATGATTCATGGCAAAATTCATAAGATTCTTCTTGCATGGTATTATTACATGTCTCTAGTGTAAGCGTGATATGGTCAAGGCTTGATTGTTGCCGAATTCCCCTTAATTTCTTTGAGAATCAGCACATTCTATTTTTTGTTTATCACTATTGATTCATGGTGAGCATGGGATGTTCATCATGCTAGCTACCCCATGAAATCCCCATATTTCCAAAATGCGTATTTGGTTTTTCTTCTTTGTTCCATGAACTTGTTACGAATGCATTGAATTTGAAATTTTGTAATGGTTTCCATAGGTCTTTAGTAGGACAATGTAAGAATAGGGACTGGGCGCAACCTATTTTCCTGCACACATGAAGGCAAGTTGCACCCAATCCCAAGCTTATATCCAATGATTTAAGTAAAATCTAGGAAAAGTAAAAGATGGACCTTCAATTAAAAAGTAAGTTTAAACCTCAATTTACCTTGAATAGGAATTAATTTGGTGGTGCAAACTGGGAGAAAATTCACCATTTCCTACGTGCATATGTACAAGAAATAGCACCATTTCCTACAACTAGTAGGACTCCAAAAGATGGTTATTGAACCATAGTGTCAAACTAACTTGAAATTAAACTTGATTAGTAAGCTTGTTATTACATTTTCTATAAAAAAATTGAAGTGGTGATGGTGCAAAAATGATGAAATAGTAGGCACCATTTCCTAATTCATGGTGAATAGGAAAATAGAGCCTTGACACTTTGGATCAATTTGTAGGTGTTTAAAGGGAATGAGTAGGGAAAATGGAAAAACTATAGGAAAATCGTAAATGCCAAGCTTTGAATGGCAGTTGAAACTAAAAATTTTGAAGTCACCTAGTTACTGAAAACATCTAGTGAAGAAGAACATGATGACTAGAATTCCTAAGTCAATGGAATTCCAGTTCTTGGAATTTAAGCGAGATCAAATACACTATCCTAGAACTAGTGCGGAACTAACTTGAAATTAAACTTGATTAGTAAGCTTGTTATTACATTTTTCTAAGAAAATTTTGAAGTCGTGATGGTGCAAAAATGATCAAATAGTAAGCACCATTTCCTGATTCATGGTTAATAGGAAAATAGAGCCTTGACACTTTGAATCAATTTGTAGGTGTTTAAAGAGAATAAGTGAGTTGGGAAAATAAAAAAACTATAGAAAAATTGGAAAAATTGTAAATGCCAAGCTTTGAATGGTAGCTGAAACTGAAAATTTTGAAGTCACCTAGTAACTGAAAACATCGAGTGAAGAAGAAGAAGATGACTGGAATTCCTGAGTCAATGGAATTCCAATTCATGGAATTTAAGTGAGATGAAATACACTATCCTAGAACTAGTGCGGAACTAACTCGATTAGTAAGCTTGATATTACATTTTTCTAAGAAAAATTTGAAGTCGTGATGGTGCAAAAATGATCAAATAGTAAGAACCATTTCCTGATTCATGGTTAATAGGAAAATAGAGCCTTGACACTTTCGATCAATTTGTAGGTGTTTAAAGAGAATAAGTGAGTTGGGAAAATGGAAAAATTATAGGAAAATTGGAAAAATTGTAAATGCCAAGCTTTGAATGGTAGTTGAAACAAAAAATTTTGAAGTCACCTAGTAACTGAAAACATCGAGTGAAGAAGAAGAAGACGACTGGAATTCCTGAGTCAATGGAATTCCAATTCATGGAATTTAGGTGAGATGAAATACACTATCCTAGAACTGGTACGGAACTAACTTGAAATTAACCTTGATTAGTAAGCTTGTTATTACATTTTTCTAAGAAAAATTCGAAGTGGTGATGGTGCAAAAATGATCAAATAGTAAGCACCATTTCCTAATTCATGGTGAATAGGAAAATAGAGCCATGACACTTGGATCAATTTGTAGGTGTTTAAAGAGAATAAGTGAGTTGGGAAAATAAAAAGACTATAGGAAAATTGGAAAAATTGTAAATGCCAAGCTTTGAATGGTAGCTGAAACTGAAAATTTTGAAGCCACCTAGTAACTGAAAACATCGAGTGAAGAAGAAGAAGACGACTGGAATTCCTGAGTCAATGGAATTCCAATTCATGGAATTTAGGTGAGATGAAATACACTATCCTAGAACTGGTACGGAACTAACTTGAAATTAACCTTGATTAGTAAGCTTGTTATTACATTTTTCTAAGAAAAATTCGAAGTGGTGATGGTGCAAAAATGATCAAATAGTAAGCACCATTTCCTAATTCATGGTGAATAGGAAAATAGATCCATGACACTTGGATCAATTTGTAGGTGTTTAAAGAGAATACGTGAGTTGGGAAAATAAAAAAACTATAGGAAAATTGGAAAAATCATAAATGCCAAGCTTTGAAGCATCACCACTTCAAAATTTGTAGGTGTTTAAAGAGAATAAGTGAGTTGGGAAAATGGAAAAACTATAGGAAAATTGGAAAAATTGTAAATGCCAAGCTTTGAATGTTAGTTGAAACTGAAAATTTTGAAGTCACCTAGTAACTGAAAACATCGAATGAAGAAGAAGAAGAAGATGACTGGAATTCCTGAGTCAATGGAATTCCAATTCATGGAATTTAAGTGAGATGAAATACACTATCCTGGAACTAGTGCGGAACTAACTTGAAATTAAACTTAATTAGTAAGCTTGTTATTACATTTTTCTAAGAAAAATTCGAAGTGGTGATGGTACAAAAATGATCAAATAGTAAGCACCATTTCCTAATTCATGGTGAATAGGAAAATAGAGCCATGACACTTGGATCAATTTGTAGGTGTTTAAAGAGAATAAGTGAGTTGGGAAAATAAAAAAACTATAGGAAAATTGGAAAAATTGTAAATGCCAAGCTTTGAATGGTAGCTGAAACTGAAAATTTTGAAGCCACCTAGTAACTGAAAACATCAAGTGAAGAAGAAGAAGACGACTGGAATTCCTGAGTCAATGGAATTCCAATTCATGGAATTTAGGTGAGATGAAATACACTATCCTAGAACTAGTGCGGAACTAACTCGAAATTAAACTTGATTAGTAAGCTTGTTATTACATTTTTCTAAGAAAAATTTGAAGTGGTTATGGTGCAAAAATGATCAAATAGTAAGCACCATTTCGTAATTCATGGTTAATAGGAAAATAGAGCCTTGACACTTTTGATCAATTTGTAGGTGTTTAAAGAGAATAAGTGAGCTGGGAAAATAAAAAAACTATAGGAAAATTGGAAAATTTGTAAATGCCAAGCTTTGAATGGTAGTTGAAACTAAAAATTTTGAAGTCACCTAGTAACTGAAAACATCGAGTGAAGAAGAAGAAGAAGACAACTGGAATTCCTGAGTCAATGGAATTCCAATTCATGGAATTTAAGTGAGATGAAATACACTATCCTAGAACTAGTACGGAACTAACTTGAAAGTAACCTTGATTAGTAAGCTTGTTATTACATTTTTCTAAGAAAAATTCGAAGTGGTGATGGTGCAAAAATGATCAAATAGTAAGCACCATTTCCTAATTCATGGTGAATAGGAAAATAGAGCCATGACACTTGGATCAATTTGTAGGTGTTTAAAGAGAATAAGTGAGTTGGGAAAATAAAAAAACTATAGGAAAATTGGAAAAATTGTAAATGCCAAGCTTTGAATGGTAGTTGAAACTAAAAATTTTGAAGTCACCTAGTTACTGAAAACATTGAGTGAAGAAGAAGAAGAAGACAACTGGAATTCCTGAGTTAATGGAATTCTAGTTCTTGGAATTTACGTGAGATCAAATACACCATCCTAGAACTTCTGAGTCAATGAATATCTAGTCACTAGTGTTATATGTGTAAAAACTTCACTTAACCAGAATTTTGGGAATTTCAAAATTCCAGTCACATGGAAATTTGAGAAATCTTACCCTTGTTAAGTGAAAAATGCAACCACACTAATTGTGCACTTTATTGGTAATATGAGGAATGTAAAACTATCTTTGAATTGGGAAAAGTGAAGGACATAAAGGTAATTAGGGTAGAAGTTGGAAAATTGCCTAGTGGCCCTTGGGTTAGAATTTTGGACAATCAGAAAAACCAAGTTGGTGCCATTAATGAAACTTCTTGTGCTAACTCATTTAACATCAACCACCTAAGATTTGAACTATAGCCGTAGTATCATTGGAGAAAATTACTTACAACTTAGTTGAAGGGTAGAACTCCCTAATCTAAGACTTGTATGATATGACCATTCTTCCCTTAGCTTTTCCCACCTATGTTCCTTGAGATTTAGCCTTAGGTGACTAACCCTCTATACCTTAATTTTTCCAAAGTTCAAGATATTCATGCTTTAACTAACTAGCATTAGTCTTCATGTTGGATCATCTAAGCCTTATTAATTCAACATTTGTGTGACACTTAATAGAAGTTAAGTGAACACCTAATTGTACCTCAAGTCCAAATGTGAGTTAATTATCACGAATAACCGTAGCAATGGACCATTTGAAAGATAGTGTTAAACATAATAAACACATAACTAGCACTACAAGACTGTAAAATTAAGTCAAATTAATAAATTCATCAAGACATAAAGTATAAGTGCTATAACTCTTAAAGTAAAAATAAAGACACTCATTGTTATAGAAGGACAACTAGTCCATAAACATCATAAATAAGACAAACAACATTAAAGATGACACAATTAAGCTAATGATGGATTAACAAAATAGCTCGCGCTATTAGACATGGGATATGAATATATAACACTCCATTTGTAACACCCCTAACTTTTGTAAGGAGATTGAATAAATAATGAAATTAAAAATTTCAAGGAAAATCAAGTTGGAATATTTGGGTTATTAAAAATGCACTTCTCATAGAAGTAGAATCAAGGTATAAGACATGCATAATTTAAAACATACTAGACAAACCATTCAGAATGATTGTAAGTACGACAAATTCTGAGTTCGGATGAGAAATCCTTATTTTTCTCCATTTTTTATGAATAAAACAGTAAAATAGTAATTTTACTCATAACCAAGAACTAATACATAAAACTTTGGAATGTACTCAGAAATATGATTCCAATGCCACTAAGTACGCTCAATTCTGAGTTCATGGGAATAAACCCTATTTTTCTCCATTTTTGGAATTGAAAGGGCAAAATGGTCCTTTCACACCTTCGTGGGGCCCACAAATGGATCCAACTGCCAAAAAACATGTAATCATGAGTCAAACCACTACCAGCTACTACTGGAGAAGGAGATGGCAGTGGGAATCCAATGACACTTTAATATTAAAAAGAAATGAGACATGATAATTACATATAATCATGGAAAATTCCCAAAATCCCTATATATAGCCCATAAAATTCCCAAAATTTTCCTAATGTTCTTCACAAGGTCTCTTACCATGCCCTAAAATCCCAACTCCAAAATCCTCCCCAATCTTCTCCAAAATTTTCTTCTTTCCTTCTTTCTCTCTCTTTCCCTCAGAGAGTGTCCACAAATGCACCTAACAGACAATTCATGTTTGTTATAGAGGCGCATACAGGGATGCATTGTCCCCGATGAACTAGGGTTTTTGCCTAGGAAACCCTATTTGAATTTTCCATCCAATTCCATCCGTTAGAATCAGATCTCCACCATTAAATCTGTTCGGACCAAGGACACCTACGAAAACCCTAAGATTTCATGGTGATCCAACGGTTGGATCTTCGGAAAAATCAAAACAAAAGTTAAGCACAGTACTAATTCTGTCTCTGGCAAGTTCTATGCCTTTTTCAGCCAATCTAACTAGTGGAACAAGATCTTGAACCATTTAATATCTTCAGGATGATGGGATATTCAAAATCCCCATAGTCCCAGACCATCTCCGGTAATAGAACTAGAGAAATCAAGGACTGAATAATTATCTGGAGTCTAGGGTTTCTTATATTTCTCCAGCATAATTTCTTCTTCTCTAGTGATCTTCTCTTCACCGGGCTGGCACAAGTAGGTGCATCCTCCACTCCCCTTTCATTTCTAACACCCGTGGGTGATCTCTGACCTCCAAGTGATCTTTCTGGCCGTTGATCCATTGGGAACTACTGATCCAACAATAGGGTAGAGATCCCTACCATGGATAGGTCAGATTGAAATTTTGAGCCATTGGATGGATTCCTAGGGCCCAAAAACCCCAAGAGTTGAAATCTGGGCTCTTAATCTTGTAAGATGGTGGAGATCAGGTGATGAGGGATCCGACGGTCCAAATCTGGACAATCTCACCTATCACCGATCACCTCTCCCCAGTGATGAGTAATCCCAGTTAATGTGGTGTGGGCCACCCTCTCGTTTTGTCGCGTTCTGTGGAGTTGATATGAACTATTGACTTTTGATCTGGAAGGTTATTTCTTTAATTAAGAGCTTATTTTAGCTCTAATTTTATATCTAAAAGAATAGATGAATTCCTTACATTATTTAGAGTCTTATGGAAGCATGATAATTATGTTTTTAATTGTATTTATGTAAATTATTTGGTAAAATACGTAGTAACAGCCTTGGATGATGATCATGATAATCTCAAAATAGAGATCTGAACCAATGGATGGGTTCAGAGGGTCCCAAAACCATAAGAACCATGATCATAGTAAAATTTATTGATGTTAAGATAAAGTAATTAAACAAAACAGTAAGATTAAGTATCAGCCCTTAAAATAGGCTAAAATCTTAGAATCCAAATTTTGATCTCAATTTAACTCCAAATTGAGATTAAAAAGTTGGGTTGTCTTCTTCTTTATGAGGAGAACCTATTGAACCAATAAAATCATAAGGTTAATTCATTAAAAGTTTTGAATTTAAGTAGATAAGGGTACTAACATCTTTGATCTATAAGATCTGGGTTGATTAGACTATTCAAATCATTCTGGATGATGATCTAATAATATAATACTTACATAAAGTGGCTGGATGTAATTGAATTGGCAGATCTTAAGAGATCTAGCCTTAAAAGTAGTAAAATCCATAAAAATGAGTGGTAACCTCCTTGAACAATTTGATCAAGTAGGATTGGATAGTATGAATGTAATTAGATAATGATATAAAGTTAATATCATGAGGATTGATGGACTTGATGATGATAATTTGGGATAGATTAAAATCTATGCACTTAAATTGGATAAAATGACTTAAGATCTTCTTGATCGATGGGATCAAGAAGGATTAGATCATTTGATGAGATGCATCAATGATCTAGTGATAAAATCATATTAAGGAAATGTATTAGATCTAAAGGAAAATGGAAGATTAAGATCTAAACCCTAAAAGGGATGAAAAATTAATAGAAATCAACTATGACCATTGGATCATGATAAATAGTTATGACATGTTAAATTTTCATATGAATTATTGAATGTTATTATACATGTCTTTTTATTGCTTAGTAGATTTAATTGTTAAATTTATTTATTTAATTATGCTTTAATGCTTATGTTATGAAATTACATTGAAAATGTAAGCAAATGAAAAATAGAGTTGAAGGACATTTACATGGAATGAATGACATTGAGTTAATGATAGTAAGGGCTATAGTTAGTAGGATAATATAAAGAATATATTTCCTTGGCTCAAATTAATAGAATAATAAAACTCCATGAATGACATTTTAAATGTTCATGGATTTAATTAAAATCAATTAGAAAGAGTACTTAGGGTTAAAATGCTTATAGGAACCTTAAGAAAGGTTGAGCTGAGGTCACTCTAGTGAATGCTGGACATGGTGGTTAAGGGGGTTCTCTAATAGAGCCTCGCTCTTCCCCTACTTTTCGTTGATGTTTGTGAGGTATAAATGCCTCCTTACATAAGGATTGAAGTAACCACTTTGTGTTCAACCATTCAGCTTGTAAGCCTTAATCAATTGGAAATAAGAGGAGCTGTCTAGACTTAGGATGGAATAAGCTATCTTCAACTAGTAAAACATTAACTGGTTGAATAATAATAAGAAGAGCATAAAAGGCTAGTAAATTATCTAATCCTAATAAAATTTTAAGTAAGATAAGGATGATCAAACAAGATCCATAGGATCTTGAATGATCAAGAATAATAAGAATCCTAATATTGTATTTTATTATGTATTTATGTATGTAGTAGAAAAATCTAGATAGGGAACCCAAACCCTTGATCAAACATGATTCAAGAAAAATTAGGGTATCCCTTATAGGAATACATGAAGAAAGAATACTTGTATAGAGGAATAACTTTATACGTATGGTTTAACAGATGTATGAATCAAGACCATGATGGGCAATGTGGAGTCAATACTACTTGAGATGTATGAATCAAGACCACGATACCACTTTAAGGTAGGTGGATGTACAAGAATATATTATGGATTCATGTGTATACATGCATGATCTTTTGTCTAGAATTATAGACCTTCATGATATAAGCATACTTGGTACCTTAGAATATTAATTATCTAATCAAATGATCTAACCATGTGATCCAACCCCATGATCAAATTCAACTGATCAAATCTAATAGTCTAATCAAATGATGAGAAATTAATGAGATGTGTGGACTAAGGAAAACTTAAGAATAGGGCATAGGAAATATTCTAGCCTTAGTTAAACAGACACATTGTCTGATATGTACAATGTATTTTACATACAAGCATGGTGGCTTGTGATTTTGTTTTACATAGCCCTAGGACTGGGGATACTATGCTAGGGAAATTATGAGGGTTTGGCCACCCGCTTCTTGAAATTTATATGATGGATACCACACCCAAAGAGAGGCTAAACGTCAGGTGGGGCAATCATGGGAAGGTCACCACTATGACAACCATGGTCCTCCCCATTTGGACATGGAGTTTGTTATTTTCATAGTTGATATCAATGGATTATTATGTAGTTATTTGGGCGCGTTGTACAAATTTAGACTGCGGCATAGTAGTCCTTGAGTATTTTGCATTATGATGCACATATGTTAGGCATAGTGTAATACCATGGCATGATGAGATGCCAATACATGAATTTTTAGAAAGAAAATCCCCATATGAGAATTGGCTGAATATTGATCTCTTAAGTGAGTGTATAGCCAAGGGAAGGAGCAAATTTTAAGCATTTTCACTATTTTAATGGATTTACCCTATACTACATAAATGATCTATATACTCTATGTTGAGATAATCCATGAGTAGATAACCATGATAGAATAATGACTGACGTATGAATTTTTATATTAGTGAAGTAGTATATTTTTATATCCCCTACCAAGCATAGCTTGCTGAGATATTGTAAATGTCTGAATGTTTACATTATCTCAGATGCAGGGAAGGAGACTTAAGGAAGTAAAGCTCGAAGCCTCAAAAGCTGCAAGACTGATCAGGTACTTCCCTTGAATTGAGTGATCTGGTTATGTACTTTGTAATTTGGATTGTATTTGGACAAAGGATTGTAATTGTAATATAGGGGCTATGTAAGAGTGAACTAATGGATGATTCCTAATATTCAATAAAAATTTATTTTCTCAAAATGGCTATGTGTATTATGTACATTGAGGTGAGACTTGGGTTTTGTTATAAACGAATTAAAAAGAAAAGAATTTTGCTGCATTATTTGCAAAAAAGTTTTACCATTAAGGGCCCTGCCTTTGAAAAATGTATTACAAAATGTATTACAAAAACCTGAGTCGTCACACCATCAGACTCATGATTTGGTGTTACCCATAATTTAGAGTGATGGGTTCATGGTTTTGGCCAAGGGCTAGGAGGTACTGTTTTCATCAACACATAGCAAGCACCACAAGTGTGGTGGTGAGCCATGAGATTTGGATTCTTTTATGAGCCACTAGTTTTGGTTTTAGTTATGTTTTTGGCTGGCATCCTATGAGTGAATGTAAGTCTTGATGGATGTGGTTTTGTTGATACTTAGGTAGGTACTCTATGAGTAACTCTAAGCCCTAATGATTATGAATTTCATAGATAATTTAGGCATGTACTCTATGAGTGGCCATAAGTCTTGATGGATGTGAATTTATTGATTCTTTGGCAATCACTCTACGAGCTGCTGTAAGTCCTTGTGGATATGGATTTCATTAATGTTTCAAGTAGGCACTCTGGATATGGTTAAGTGCATTGAGTCAGTGTGCCATAAGTCCTGGAGAACCTATGTTAGGAGGTGTAGTTGGCCAAAACCTCCAAGATGAGATTGATACCAGCTTTGTGATAGAGATGTTGAGTAGTATGAGTACTTTCTCTTAGGGAAGTGCTTTGAGTGGTAGCCAGATCACCCCCATGAATCTAGTGAGTCATGGTTCATGATGGTGTCCATGAACAGACATAAAGGCCACAGTACTCGCTAGCGGGTTACGGTAGGGCCATAAGAGCATAGATGTCAATATGTTCCTAGCATGCTAGACATGCTGGTCATTCTTGAGAGTTGAGACCATTGATCCCTAGTGGCAGGACTATATGGCACTGATGGTCCTTGGTGGTAGGACCATATGCCACTATATATAGAGCAATCAATTTTTCATAGCTAGGTCGGCATGAATTTGTACGTTGCAGATTAGGGCCTATGCACCTCAATTCGACATTATTTGTTTTGAGCATACTAATTTAACAAATTTATCAGTTACATTTGAACATTATGGATGATTTGAAATCATCAGTCTTTATGTACCTTTATTGCATATTTGTTGATCACACCTTTTAGAAACTATATATGCATGCATGTAAGGATAGCCATACGCTTATACTATTGCATGCTGTATTTAGGTATTTCAGCTTGCATTAGTTTTTCACCCTACTGTGAGCTATTGTTTTTGCTCACCCCCTACAACAAAAAATTTCAAGTGATACACCAAGTAGCTTAAGCATGAGAGACACAAGGCAAGAAAAAATAACTAAATCACTTCAGATGTGAGGAGAATATGCTTTTATAGTAGTTTGTTTTGATAGAATTATGTATAGGATTCCATTTTGGTATTGTATACAATTAAATTTCTATTGATGCATGGGATGACTGTTAATAAGGACTGTACTAGTAATCGAATGGCTTACGTGACTTTACTTGCTACAGTAACCTTTCTCAGGTTATATGATTATTAGTATACATATATGTGGATGTTCTACTATAACTCCCAAAAAGAAGTTGATGAATTTCTCATAATTACAGATATATTATCACTCTGATTATGTTTTTTAAAACAAGAAAATTTCTGCTACTTTCCAACATAGAATCTATAAATGGTTGAAAAACTTGAGATGTTACAGCATTAGTATGGGGGATTTTAAAGCATATGTATGGCTCTGCATGAGGAACTATATGAGAGACCAAGTCAATCACCACTAGTTGGAATAACGTTGGAGAGAATAAGATTATTCAATTTGAGTTGGTGGAATATGTGTCAATAAGGTGAGAATGATCAAGAAGAGGTTTCTTGTAGCTCAAAGTTGTTAAAATAGTTGAACCAGTAAGAGATGAAGAGATCTGGAGTTCAAAGTTGGTGACTATGTATTCCTGATGATTTCACCAACTAAAGGAGTTATGAGATTTTGATTAAAGTTAAGCCCTAGTACATAGGCTGTTTTTGGAGCAATAGCATATAGACTAACCCTACCTCTGTAGTTGTCAGAAGTTCATATTATATTCTAGGTTTCCACACTAAAAAGGTACATTCCTAATCCAACACGTGTTAGAGAAGGTGCCAATAGAACTTTAGCTAGACTTGAGTTTGAGACCAAGCCAATATGAATCCTAGACAAAAAGGATTGAAGATTGAGGAATAAGGAATAAGGAGATTGCACTTGTCAATGTCCTTTGGCAAAACTGCTTGATAGAAGAAGCCACATGGGAGTAAGATACAAACATGTAGGAGAAGCATTCTAAATTATTTCAATAATGAGATGAAGTAGAATTTCAAGGATGATATTCTTTGAAGGGGATAACAATGTAGCATTAATTATTGTACCCTTATTTCTGTTATCAATGAAAATTTTGAAGTATTTCCAAGGTCCAAAAATTGATTTTCTATAAATTTAGAAATCCTGTGACAAGATCTCTACCTATGGATTAAACATGAAGAGAGTAATCCAATGACTTTGAGCATGCTAAGATCCAACTATTAGGATCAAAGTTACAAGGGAAATAGGGTTTTAGGTTCAGAAAGACATCCCTTACTAATTTTATATGTGACCAAAATTGGGTGAAGTGGGCCCATTTTAATGTCAAAATGGGACGCCCAATCAGCAAGGAGTCTAGGTGTGATGAATCTTATTAATTGATATTTTTCTAAAATAGAAATGAGAGAGAGAATAAGGATAATTAGAGAATTAGAAATATATCTAGAATACAATATAAAAGATCTAGAGGATAATGTGGAGAAGAGAAATAACATCTTGGAGGAGATAAATAAGAATCTGAAGGAAGGAATAAGATTAGAATAAGGGAATAGATGGAAAAAATCCAGTCTAAATAGGAAACCTAGCCAATATGACATTAAAAAGGGGACGTCTTGAGCTTGGTAAAGGGTGATTCACGTGGAGAGAGAGAGAGAGTTGAGCCACCAAGTTTTCAATGTTTTTAGAAAATGTATACAAATTGTTTTTAATCGAATTTCTGTATCAATTTGAGAATTTTGATGATTAAGTTGTGTTTCAGGCTATGACAATTGATTTAATGCTAGATCATTGCCTTTTACTGGAGAAATCTCAGAGGTTATCTAGAAAGTATAACCATGTATCCAATTAAACTATGTATGCATATAGATCTAAATGATGTGAGAGCCAGAACCTTGTGCCCCACCCTTAGAAGGAGGCCCATCACACCCATGCGCATCCTTGGTGGGTTGCACATGGATGCTGGATGGTGCTGCCTCTTAAGAAGAAAGGTGGGGCATGGATTTAGAGAGAACAATGTGCCATCGATATGAATCTGATCCACTAGTTGTATTAAGTGGATTATACAAGAAACCTTAGCAGTTAGTGGCACATGGATGAACGGCCCAAATTGGGATTGAGAATATCTAAGTTTTCACAATTCATAAAGATAAAGAATGTGATCTATGATTGAGATTGATTCAAAATGCTTGAATCTACCATTAGTATGCATATAACTGATCTAGATGTAGGAGTGTGGGCATGGACCAAATGCCATGCACCACCCTCTCCAACGTCCTGCATGATGCCAGGATCATCTTGAAATTTTGTTGATAATCAAATTTAAGAAAGCGACTCATAAGTTGATCCTACACTTTCACATATATAGAATGAATCTCAATATGTGTTACATCCCAAGGATGAACACGCCATCACCTTTGCACTATGTCCACCATCTTTGTGTAATGCACATGGTGGAGGGAGACGTCTGGGGTGGCCATGCATAGGGTGTGTGTGTGTGCATGTGTTCCTTGAAGATCCTAATGAATGGATTTCTATAATAGATATGTTCAGTACTAAGTATATGGTGTGGATGAGATGACAATCTTCCTATGCAATCGAATTGATGGTTAACATTGGATCAAGACTAAAATTAAGCAAGAAAGTTGATATTTGTTATTCCTCACATAAGGCTCCATATGCATAGTTGTTTTGGATTGGATATATGATTTGATCTTATACGTGTTCTATATATTGTTTGTTATCTCTTCAATTTGCATGAATGGCCAGGATTTAGTGATTTATGATCTATTTAATATATTTGAGATTTCAGCATAATTAGTGAGATTTATATAAATATTCGTATTTCTATAGGTTTTGCTAGTTGTGAGCTTTAGCAATCTTGGAATTTGTGTGAATTTACTCAGTTGTGATTTTTACGTTATTCATATATTTGCAAAGTTAGTTTCTTGTTTTGATTTTGAAAATGTATGATGAAAGCATGAATTATTGAGATACCTGCTAGATATAGATTTTTCCAAAGTTTCAAAATATAGAATACTACCATACTGCAATTGTATTTTTGGAATTCTATTATGCTTAATGAAATGGAAAAGTTTTGAAAAGAAAAATTATGATAACTTAAAACAATTGAAGTTGAAATAAGACTTTTGTGTATGATGAAACCAAGGATGCATGATTTTGAAAAAGCTAAAGTACCTAGTATGCCTATGCTAAGGGGTAGTACTGGTTGGGTTGTGGCCCCTGACCACTATGAGAGTGGAATGGTATCCAAGACCTGACACTGGTAATTTTCTTGACTGGTGGAAGGGACCACTATAGGTTAGTCATGACAACCTTTTGAGACTGGCCGTTGGCCCTCGTGATGATACGGCGGAAGTTGCCTTAGGATATTGGCAAGTACATGATTCAATAATCTAGTTGTGAGCATAGCATTCCCACAAGATTTTATGTTTTTGACTTTTGGATAGTCTTTTAGTGGTTCTGGATGAGTGGAACCCTAGATGGTCAATAGATGAGTGCTCATGACCAATTGGAAAATAGGTAGCCAAGGTGCCACACTGCATGAGGTTTTAACCGATTGATTATGATGATGTGATTATTTTATCGTTATATACGATTTACAATAGTTTACTTGTGATTTATGTTCATTGTAAATTATTTATGTAATGATCTATGAAATGATGAGTGTTCTTGATATTGAATAGCATGAATGACTAAGGCAAGATTAATCGTGAGATTTTGAATTGCATTCAAGGTGGTGGCATGTTAATCCTTAGATGAAGCCCTCATTGAAATTTATTTCTCACTTGGATATAACCTTATTAAATCTGGTCGGTCTCTTGTCATCAAATCTCGGAATACCAAAATTTTCAGAGCATAATCCTAGATGTTGGAGAGGGTCCTGCATGGTCACTTGGCCGTTTTGCACACTCCCTTCACATCTAGATAATCTATTTACACACTCCTTAAGGATAGATCTAAGCATGCAAAATCAATCTACATTATGGATCATATACCTTGTTTTAGGGGTATTTATTTGATCGTGAATGCATGTGTCCTTAAGTTCAATCTAAACCGTACATCCATATGTCACTACCAGTTGGAATTTCACACATGATCCACATCGTTTGGGCCATAGATTTAAGTCAAACAAGGTGACTCATCAATCCCTAGAGCCCATGTGCCATCTCAACTGCCTGGGGCAGGAGGCGGGCCAAGCATCCATGCACAAGTCATCAAGGGCGCGCAAGGGTGGATATGCCTCCTTTAGATGGCATGCATGGTGGATGCAGCTCCTCCATGGATCGGGCGCATGGCCCAAGCTCCCATTTGGTTTATATCTAAGTGCATACAATGATTTAGACGGGACTGGCTCCTATGATCTACAAACAAACCCTTAGATTTCTCCATTCTAATGATGAGATCTTATGTAAAACCGTATGATTATAGCTTTGCAAACACAAGTTATCTAAGTTTGCTAAAACGCTGTAAACCTAGTGGCTTAGATTCGACTACCTGTTTGACAGATCAATATGTTTTCCTCGCTAGCTCTTATCCCTCCTTCCTTTAACACATTCAATGTCTTAGATCCTTCTTTTGACAGTCAGATGAGGGTGTCTCCTACTCCTGCTCCTATCTTCCTCTCTCACTTACCTTTTCTTTTTGTCTCTCCTTTTCTCTCTGTCTTTCATGTGGCCTCCCTTTTCGTCAACCCAAGACGTCCAAAATAAGAGATGTCATGGCTGGTTTTTTTCTTTGTTTCGATGGGATTCCTTTTCATTCTCTCTTATCCCAGAACCTGTTTTTATATTCTAGATTTAGATTTTATCCTCTCTAATATATTCATTCTAACTTTCATATTATTCTCGAAACCTTTTTTATTTTATTTGAGCCATACTTTCTAACTTCTAGATTATTCTCCCAAGATCTTGCAAGACCAAAAGCATCTATTTATATGATTCAATGTATTTAAACATCTTACTAACTAGACTTTTCAATTCTGGCAATTAAGTGGGTCCCACTTTGCACATTTATATTAGATAATTAGCAAGGGGTGTCATTATCAATGTAAGACTTTATTTTTCTCATAACTTCGATTTCTTGGATTTTGGCATGCTTATAGTCATTTGATCACTCTCTTCAAGCTTAATCCATCAATATAGGTCCTATTGTAGAATTTCTAAGTTTGTAAAATTTTAAATTTGGATTCTGAAAAGATTTTTCAATTTTTTTAATAATAGTTATAATGATAAAAAAAAAATTGGGATATTACATGCCTCAACCTAACCACTGGGCTATGTTGACTTATGAACAATGTTTAGATGCTTATTGAACCCCACTTGTAATATAGTTGAAAATTTATTCTGACCAAAAGGCTCAATTATATACACCTTAGGAAAAGGCTCCAAACATTCATCTACTATTATTTATAAAATATAAATAATATAAAAATAATACTTTTAAAAGATCATCATCATCATCATCATCATCATCATCATCATCATCAAGACCTCATCCCAATAAGGGGTCGGTCACATGAATCTTATTCCTCCATTCCCCTCTATTAAGTTCCATGGTTTCATTTAGTTCCAAAGCTTTTAAATCTTTTCTCACCACTTCTATCCATGTTCTTTTGGGCTTTCCCCTTGCCCTTTTAGAACCTTCTACTTGCATTGCCTCATTCCCTCTAACTGGTGCCATTTTCGGTCTTTGTTGGACATGTCCAAACCATCTAACTCTAATTTCTCTCATCTTGTTACCTATTGGTGCTATCTATAAGTTTCCTCTAATGTTTTCATTCCTAATTATATCCTTCTTGTCATGCCACTCATCCATCTTAACATCCTCATTTCTGCTATGCTCATCCTATGAACATGATGTTCTTTAAATGCCCAACACCCTGACCCATAGAGCATGGCCGGCCTTATAGCCATTCTATAGAATTTTTCTTTTAGTTTGAGTGACACCTGTCGATCATACAAAACTTCATATACACATCTCAATTTGTTCCATCTCGCTTGGATTCTCTCGGTAAGCTTCCTCTCAATCTCTCTACTCTCATGAATTGTTGGTCCTAAGTACCAAAGTGGTCTTTTACGTGGAATTCTTGGTTATCAATCTTTACTAGTGCTACACTCCTCTCCTTACTAAAATTGCATTCCATATACTGTATTTTAGTTTGGCTGATTTTAAATCCTTTAGGTGCTAATGCCTCTCTCCATAACTCTAGGTTTGTATTTATGCCCTCCCTTGTCTCATCAATTAAAACTATATCATCTGCAAATAGCATGCACCATGAAATCTCCTCTTGCAGATGTTTTGTTAAATCATCCATAACCAATGTGAAAATATATGGGCTCAATGTCAATCCTTGGTGCAATCCTATAGTGATAGGAAAATCACTGGTCTCTTCCCTAGTTGTCGTAACATTTGTCACCATTCCCTCATACGTATATTTAATTATGTCTATATACTCCCACGAAACCCCTTTCCTGCCTAGCACCCTCCATATTAACTCCCTAGGGATCTTCTCATAAGCTTTCTCTATGTCAATAAAGACCACGTGGAGGTCCTATGTACCAGAGCTTATACTCCTCGATTTTTTCTAGTTTTAGCCTCTTTCCACTTAGTTTCTTAGATATATGCAATATTGACTCTCCTATGTTGCATTGTATCTACTAACTCTAGACTCTTATTTATCAATGCCCCTATTTTCCATGTGGTCATATGAATCTTATGCTCTTGAGATAGCCTATTTACCCATGCACTTCTTGATCCCCATGACATGAACCCATACCTACTTTCAACTATACCTAGTCTCTGATGCAGCGTGTTGCTTTTGAGGGGACGCTCTAGTAGCCCTTGCCCATTTTCCACTACACTCGAGATTCGACCTGTTCGGTGAGGAAAGCTTTGTTTTGTACATTTAGCTTTGTTTTTCTTGTGCAGAGCTTTTTTAGGAACTTGGCATAGGCAGGGATGTCTTTAATTGCATTGAGCAATGAAATATTAATTTGGACATGTTTAAATACCTCCATTACCTCATTGAAGTTTGTTCCCTTTCTAACCTTATGCAGTAACTAAGGAAAAGGGGCTTTAGGCACATAGGTGCCTCCACTATAGGTTTTATAGGGTTTTTCTGCCGCTTCTCTTTCTTTTATGTTTTGGTTGCCTCTTTCTCCTCTGTAGTTTCCTTATCCCACCCTACTTTGTTATTGATCTAACGACTGCTCCTAAGGGTGGTTATAGACTTGGCCTGCTCATGTGGGTACTGATTTTAAGAACTTGACCCTCTCTCAAATTGACCCTTAGGGTTGGGGATGAGTTTACTAGGGAATTGGCCCTTTCCTCTATTATGTAATTTCACTGACAATTGGCTCACCTACATATCTAATTTGGCTAGGGCTTGAGAATTGATATTCTAGAATTGGTTTAGAGCCCTTTGTATTTCTTCATTCTATTTTGCAAACATGCTCTCAATTCTATCCTCTAAAGATGGTTTCTTTAATTGCTAAGGTTGTTGGAACCTAGGTGGCTGTTGATGAACTATAGGCCTAGGAGAAAAATTTTGGGTAGGAGAGTTCACTAGTGGTCCCTCTTGGTGATTATTCTTTGACTAGGAAAAGTTGGAATGCCTATCCCATCCAGGGTTGTAGGTCTCAGAATACAGGTTGTTGCTAAGTTGGCAATATGCATTCAATTCATTCGCTAGGTCTACAAGATATTAGGGTATAATTTATTGGATGGACAGGCTGAAGTTAGATGAACTAGATTAGAACAAGTAGTGGATACCGCTTATGGAGATTCATGGGATAAAGTAGTAGACATGAAATATTGAAACATAGTTTCAAGCTTGTCCATTCCTTCACTTAAAATCTCTAGTTTGTTTAATTTGTCAACTATAGAGTCAAGCTTATAGGATAGATCTATATGCATTCCTATCTTATATATGCCCCTTTTCTTTGGATGCTAGTTAGTTCTCTCTCTCTTATTTGAATAATCCCATTGCTAGGAATTATTGGCTAATGTCTAAAAGAACTCCCAAGCCTCTCTCTCTCATCTTTCAGCATGAGGGCCCTCCACTTGCTGTATTTGTTTTGAGGCATTTGTGCCTCATAGAAGTATTGACCTTGCTACCATTTCTCAAATCCATGATGAGGGTATTTCTGTAGCAGTTCATTCTGTCATTCCTAACATTTGTAATACTGTTCATCATCCCTTAGTTAGAAATTGATAATTTCATGGTAAAGAGCATTAATTTTGTGAATGAGGAAGAATTTGTTTGAAAATATCTTAGATAATTGATCCAATGTATTTATGGAACCTACCTCTAAGGAATTAAGCCAAGACTTAGCTTTCTCCTTGAGTGAGAATGAGAATAGTCTAGCCTAATAGAATCATTTGAAAAAATTTCAAACTTAAATGTTGTGCAAATATCAAGGAATTCCTTAATATGTAGGTATTGGTCTTCTCGGTCTCAACCATAAAAGGTGGGGAGTAATTGAATGACTCTCGGTTTTAGCTCAAAGCGCTTCACATTTGTAGGAGGTAAAGCTATACGTGATGAGGTGTTGAGTTGTAGAGGCCATAGAAATTTCTAATTGCCTTGCACTTGAGTTCTGTTGGTGGTTCAGCCATGGGGATAGTAACTTGGTTTCTTTTCCCTTCTCTTAAGTTGCATTAAATCTCTGGGTTGAAAGGTGTTAGCTCTAGGTTCTGAATCAACATCCTTACATAAAATACCCTAAACTAAATGTTATAATCTAAATGCTCACTCTAACTCTACATGATGCACAATCAATTCCTAGCAAGCATTAATCGAGCAATATATTGATTATATTTATTTAGTGCATAGGTGGCAGCTTCGTAGACCTAGATCTAGACAGCTCTTCCTTGTATCCAAATTTGACTACTGCTTACCAGTTAGGTTCTACTTAAAAACTAGTTAATACGATCCTGATGTTAGCAGGCATTTAGACCTCAACTAATGTCAATGGAAGGTATAGAAAAATTACTTGGATTTTAAGACACTAGCTATAACCATAGTGCCAAAAGCCATTGGAGTGACAATAGATCGTGTCCTTCTAGAAGGGTCCAATGAGCTCGATATCCTAAGTCTCTTTCTACTTGATTTGAAATTAATATTCAAGGGTTGGGATCATGGCATACAAGGAGATTGATTGATTATTAGGTGGGCCAAGGAACTGATGATGAAATCCAATCCTTATCTTATAAGGGTTTGTGTGGGGCCTTACTATAATTAATTCCATTCTACCATAAAGCTGTAAATATGCAATGCACAACAAAAGAAAACTAATGCATCCTATACGCTATCCAACCAAAGTTAGATAGGTGCTCTAATGCAACAATCTTAAGTAAAGATGTAACAATTATCAATGAATGGTTCTAATCTATATAAATTATACTAACATCCATATGCAAATTATACTAAATGCAAATCATCCTAAAAATTGAGTGAGAGATACTTACAGTGAGGGGTCCGATGATGATCAAGCTTGGGCCACCATACCCCACACTTGCCCTATATTATTATAACCCATTTAAAATTAAATAATAAAAAATTACAATTTACAATGGCTCTCACTACAAGTTTCACTCGATCCTAATCTAAGAAAGCAATAAAACCTAAGCCAAGATGATGAAGCTGTGGCCTATGGGATCGTCCCTGTTCCTTTACCAATTTCCCTCTCACAAAATCAAAGAAACATGGTCAATATGAGGAAAATAGCAACAAATGCTAAAAATATGAAAAAATAGTAATATAATGCAACCTAAGCCTAGACTCAAGGAAAATAATCTAAAGTATGAAACACTACACAATTTGTTGTAATTTAATTAAAATTTGCAAGCACATGAATCATTTGTAATGCAACATGCTAGTAAGGTCAATCCTACTAGAAGTGAACTATTGTAATGTTAGTGGTCCCTACTTTTGTAATGACCCAACATTTTGGAGACATTTTGTATAAAGAACAAACATAGTGTGATGTGCTAATGATCTTGTAACTTGACTATTTTGGAATAAATATATGTTTATTATATGTTTAAGGGTCTTATTAGGTGGTTGAAAGTTTTATCTAAATTCACATAGGGCACTTAGGAATTTGTGAATAAGATTAGTACCACTAGATACTACACGCAAAATGGAATCCAACGCTGAAAACGGGGCTCGTATGAAGAAGTTATAGGCGTTAGAAGATTGAGGGCATTTTTGTAAAATGCACCTAAAAAACGAAAAGGGTCAAAAACCCCAGGGGGCGTTTTGATAATGACACCCCGTCATCTTCCTCCAACCCTGCATCTCGATTTCTCCAGAAAACCCCCCTCTCCCGATTTTTCTAGAACCTCTAGCACTGCCTTTGCAAGGCGGTGCCAGGGGAAAGGGAAGCACCCCTTCCCTCTCCCCACTCCCCCTTCCCGAGCATAGCATTTTCGGTTCAAACCCACTTCCATACCATCTTCAGCAGCGTCCCATGGGTGAGACCCACTCCATCTCAAAGTCACAGGTACGCTTCTCTTCTCTCTCCCCTCCATTGTCCCTCACAATCCGACCGGATCTGGCGTCTCCCGGCCGGAGAACCCATTAGGAAAGATGGGTTCCTTACAAAACCCTAGGGTTTAGACGATTAGGGTGCCGTTCCAAGCTGCCCCGACTAACCCTCCTTTCCGCCTCATTCCCAACCCAGATCCTCGTTGGATCTAGGAATTTTTCGACCGGAAATCACTGGTCGTCAGGAAGGAAAACCAGACGGGTGAAAACCCGTTAAGAGAGAGAGAGAGAGAGAGCGCCTCCTAGGGGCATACGAACGTCCCAAGGTGCACGGCACAGTCCAGGGCGCCCCGCTTGATGCACACTCGTGCCAAGCTCCCTGAGGGCTGTCGTCATGCACGTGTCACGTGCGACCAGTGTTCTTGGCTCAACCACGACTCATGGGATGTCCTAGGAGCCAAAGCACGCCATAGCTATGCCTAAGATGCGTCCGCGCAATGCTGTCTAGAGTGCACATCTTGGCACACCATTCGAATGTGCGCACATGACCCAACCTGGTTGCGGTGCGACCACGGCGCACGCATATCCTAGAAATCGTAGAGTGCGCATTCTAGAACCGTGGAGCGCAAGACCCTAGGCACTACATTTGGGTCGTCCATTAAGGCGCGACCTTTTAAAATCCAAATTTGGAGCCTATACAATAAAATAACATAGAATAACACCTAGATCTTATGTTTGAACATCACTCAGGACCTTACCAAGATGTTCTCGGACTCGAAGTGAAGACAGGCACGAGCGACATAACAACACATGAGGTAGGTAGTCTAATCCTACATTGTTTTCAAAATACATCCTAAACTTTCATTAAGTTAATTGTTTTAATACTGTATTAAGCATGTGTTTTAAACTATGTTGTTCTTATACAAGTATGCAGGACCTGCTTGCATGATTTATGTATTTGAAAAATCTTGCATTAAATGAAGAATGCTGTTGAGAAATAATGTTTTTATACATGTTATGGATTCATGGCATTTTACGCAATGCTTGCATACTTTGAAAACAAAGCCATAAATTGCATGGTTTATGTTGATTTGAGGTTTGGACTATGTATGGTTTTGGGCTATTAAGCCCAGTGGGCACTATGCTGAGGGGTACGGGTTTGGCCTCCCAGCCTCTACCACCAAAAAGGTGGATGGTATCGCTGCCAAAAATGGCATTGTCCCTTCCCTGACTGTTGTGGTCAGCAGGGACGACCACTGGAGGTGTTCACGGCACCCTTTCGGGGACATATCCATAGTCGTCATGGAGGCTATGGTGGGCTGGTCTCTAGATACCGGAGACATGCGATCCAGAGTGGTTCTAGTCGTAAGCACAGTGACCCTATGATTTCAGTAGTATGGATATGCATATAGCATTTAAAATGGTTGTAAACGAGTACTCGTGACCAGATGACTTGAGACCAGCGCATGTTACTTCGTGATGCTATCATTTACCTCATATGAAGACTACTTTAAGTATTTTCTAATCATTATATACTACGCATGGTTTTGACATATGGTGTAGATCTCATAACCGGGATATAGTGAATCTATTGATTTTGACTTTATAAACTCAGACATACTGTTGGTATTGCATACTAACGCGTGATTGATAAAGAATTTCAATAGATGGCATTACTTACACTTTATGCATACGTATGCATCTATTACAAATTTAGCATGCCTTTCATGTAACCACTTTGAACTCTGTATGATGCATTGCTATGTTTTCAAAAAGGGTAGTATTAGGTTACCTACTGAGTATGATAAATACTCAACCCAATCCATTATTTTTTACATCAAACAAAAGACAAATAGAAGAAACATCAAGAGGTGTTAGAACCAAAGTCAAGTAGGCAAAGGTACGATTCAATTAGTGATTTCCTTTGGTAACTACTGTATTCTTGATTGTAAGTATTTGTTGTAGCTGTGGCTGTGACTAACAATCCTGGGAGTAATTACTTGTTTTGATTTGGTTTATAAATTGCCATGGCACTATGCATTGAGCATTCATTTTGACACTCGGGCTCTTTATACAATGTTTTTGAAAAAGAAGAAAATTTTCCTGCATTCTTCTGCATAAATTGTTTTAAAACTAGAGATCAATCTCGCTGTGTTTTTACTAAAAATGGCATTGAAAAACCCAGGTCGTCACAGTTGGTATCAGAGCCCAGGTTCATGTTATTCACAGCCCAGTTATGAGAAAAGGACTTATAATCAAGATATATTAATAGGCAAACCAATAGGGTAAGAGTCCCCTAAAGGTAGAGATTGATCTTAAACCAGATGCCACCAAGGAGAAGTGGAGGTGAAGCCCCAAGACCTGATAATCCTCCAATCCCCTCCGCTGGAGCTGGTAATGGAATGGCTGAAGCCTTTCAACTATTCATGCAACACATAGGGCAGTTCATGCAGAACCAACAACAAGCACCCATGGCAAGAGCCTCTTCTCCAGAAAGAATTGTCGATAGGACAAAGGCTCAGCTAGAATGATTTCAGAAGATGGCCCCATCATTCTCAGGGGAAGATGAGTCTGCAACAGCAGAAAAATGGATCTTTGATGTTGAAAATTTATTCAAGGCTATGAAAATCCCAGAGGATAGGAAAGTTGCCATGGCCAGTTTCGTACTAAAAGGCAAGGTAGGCTTTTGGTGGGAAATGGCTGAGAGAACCTATTTTGAAGAGAATAATGTTATACCTTGGGAAGACTTTAAAGTAGTTTTTAATGAAAAATACTATCCCCGCCATATACGAAAATAGAAGGAAAAAGAATTCATGAACCTGGAGCAAAGTAACCTCTCCGTACAACAGTATGAAAATAAGTTCATAAGTCTTCATAGATTTGCACCTAATGCTTGCTCCACAGAGGAAGATGCTACAAAGAAGTTCGTTGATGGACTACATTCGGGCCTCAGAAACTGAGTGATAGGATTCCAACCAACCACTGTAGCAAAGGCAGTAGAAATAGCGTCTCTCTTTGAAAAAGATTATCAAAGAACACAAGCTACTAGAGATGCGAAGAACAATAATAAAGGGAAAAATGATAAAGGCAAAAGACCTATCCAATCCTTTGGACCTGGACACCCACCCAAAAGACCGTTCAATCCTAAAGGAAGAAGGCCAGACATCAAAAATTGTCCAAGATGCAACAGATATCACCCTGGTAGGCCATGTACCTTACCCCAATTTCTGTGTTACAACTGTGGAGAGACAGGACACATAGCTAGGACTTGCCCTAAGAAGAAGACAAAAGAAGATTCTAAGGAGAATCACATCCCTCGAAGTCAAGGATGAGTATTCGCCATTACCTCAGGACAAGCGCAAGCATCCAACGCCATAGTAGAAGGTACGCTTCATATCTTTGATAGATCTGCTAAAGTATTGTTCGACACTGGTTCCACTCATTCCTTCATATCTGGTGAATTTGCCTCTTCCATGGATATGATAGTCTGGGACTTAGACTTCTCCTTAGAAGTCATGACACCTGTAGGAAAGTCAATTTTCACTCACACCTACTTCCAGGATGTTCCTCTTGTAATTGAGGGCACTCTAATGAGTGTAGACCTCATCCACCTAGATATGACAGATTTTGACGTCATACTTAGGATGGACTAGTTAGCTAGGCATAATGCAACAGTTGATTGTCAGCAGAAGAAGATTATTTTTCACCTTCCTGAAGGGAGGGTGGTCTCTTTACAAGGAAGGAGAGAGTATGCAGGAGTATGTGTTATTTCTACTATAAAAGCAGCAAAGTCCATTGCTCAGGGATGTTCATTATTTTTGGTTAAAATAGAAGTCACGGAGGTCTTCAAGCCTAAATTAGAAGAGGTAGATGTCGTTAGTGAATTCCCAGAGGTTTTTCCTGAAGACTTACCAGGGTTACCACCAAAAAGAGAGATAGATTTTACTATTGACCTGATCCCTAGCACAACCCCCATATCAAAGACACCATATCGAATGGCCCCAGCAGAGCTAAAGGAGCTCAAGACCCATTTATAGGAATTGCTAGACAAAGGATTTGTCAGGCCTAGTGTATCTCCTTGGGGAGCCCTAGTCCTTTTTGTTAAGAAAAAGGATGGGTCATTGAGACTTTGCGTCGACTACTGAATGCTAAATAGGGTTATAGTGAAAAACAAGTATCCTTTACCCAGTATCGATGACCTATTCGATCGGCTTAGTCAGCCCGTGTCTTTTCTAAAATAGACTTACGATCTGGATATCATCAGCTTAGGGTCAGGGAAGAAGATGTTCCAAAGATAGCCTTCAGAACTAGATACGGACATTATGAGTTTAGAGTGATGTCTTTTGGACTGACAAATGCACCAGCTGCATTCATGGATCTTATGAACCAAGTGTTCAAAGCCTATCTAGATAAGTTTGTCATAGTATTTGTGGATGATATCTTAGTCTACTCAGAAACCCCTGAAACCATAAAGAACATTTACGAATAGTATTGGATACACTTAAGGCACACAAGTTATACGCAAAGTTTAGCAAGTGTGACTTTTGACTGGAAAAAGTAAATTTTCTGGGCCATGTTATATCCAAAGATGGCATTGCTGTTGACCCAGCAAAGGTTGAGGAAGTGGAGAAATGGAATAAGCCTAAAACAGTGACAGAAGTAAAAAGTTTTCTAGGCCTTGCAGGATACTATTGGAGATTCATTGAAGGATTTTCACGCATTGCCTTGCCCCTGACTAAATTGACGAGAAAAGACAAGAAGTTCGAGTGGGATCAGGCATGCGAGGAGAGTTTTCAAGAACTAAAGAGGCGGCTAACCACTGCACCAGTACTTACTTTACCATCTGGCAGTGGAGGATTCGAGATCTATAGTGATGCCTCCCAACAAAGCCTGGGTTGCGTACTTATGCACAATAGGAAAGTATTTGCCTACGCTTCTAGACAGTTGAAAAAGCATGAGGTCAATTATCCTACCCATGACCTAGAGCTTACTGCTATCTTCTTTGCCTTAAAAATTTGGAGACACTATCTCTATGGGAAACATTTGAGGTTTTTATAGATCACAAAAGTCTCAAGTACATCTTTTCACAACAAGACTTAAACATGAGACAGTAGAGATGGATGGAGTATTTGAAAGATTACGACTTGACCATCCACTACCATCCAGGGAAAGCAAATATTGTAGCAGATGCTTTAAGTAGAAAGACACCAGGGGTATGTGCAAGTTTACATTCTAGGAGATGGAAGTTACTGCAAGAGGTGATAGGATGCATACCCGAAATAAGACATGGGAAATCCGTTATAGCCCACCTAACTATGAAGTCCACTATTAATGAGAAAGTTAAACAGATGCAAAAAGATGACACTGACACACAAGCATTAGTTGGAAAACCAGGATTTCTCAAGTAGCGGATGAGAGTGTCTGCCTGCAAGGGAGGTTAGTTGTTCCAGCCAATGATGAGATAAGACAAGAGATCCTGAGGGAAGCACATCAATCAAAGTACACTATTCATCCTAGTGGAACAAAGATGTATCAAGATTTGGAGCGACATTTCTGGTGGAATGGTATGAAAAGAGATATAGGAGAATTTGTCGCAAGGTGTTTGACGTGTCAACAAGTTAAGGCTGAACATCAAAGACCGGCAATATTACTACAACCACTTGAGCTACCAGAATGGAAGTGGGATCATATTACTATGGATTTCATCCTAGGGCTACCCAAGACACCAAAGGGACATGATATGATATGGGTGACGGTCGATCAACTAACCAAGACAGAACATTTTTTCCCCATACAACAAAATCAATCCACTAACAGCCTATCTCAATTATATATTAAGGAAATAGTTAGTTTGCATGGGATACCACTCACTATTATTTTTGACAAAGACAGTCGTTTTACCTCGCAATTATGGAAGTCAATACAAAAGTCCTTAGGATCCTCATTAAGTTTCAGTACAACTTTTCACCCTCAAACTGATGGCCAATCTGAGCGAACAATTCAGGTACTGGAGGATATGTTAAGGGCATGTGCAATTGACTGGAAGGAAAGAAGGGATGAAAGTCTACCCTTAGTTGAATTTGCGTATAATAACAGCTTCCATTCAAGCATTGGAATGGCTCCTTATGAAGCGCTCTATGGAAGGTGATGCCGATCACCTGTATGCTGGAATGAAGTCGGTGAAAACAGAATCATACAGTCAGAGTTAGTAGAACAATGGGCAAACAAGGTAAAGCTTATTAGAAAGCGGCTTCTTGCAGCTCACAGTCGACGCGGATAGGCAACGTAGACAGTTGGAATTTGAAGTTGGAGATCATGTCTTTGTGAAGATATCTCTGACTAAGGGCATCATGAGGTTTGGGATAAAGGAAAAACTTAGTCCTCGATTCATTGGACCATTTGAAATCCTGGAAAAAGTAGGAAAAACTGCCTACAGGATAGCGTACCACCACGATTATTAGAAGTCCACAATGTATTTCACATATCCATGTTGAGAAAATATGTGCCTGACCCTAAACATGTTCTTGAATAGGTACCAACCGAGCTACAACCGAATTTAACCTTGGAAACAAAACCAGTACAAATTCTGGACAAAAAGATCAAGACATTGCGGCATAAGGATATCCCATTAGTCAGAGTTTTGTGGAGAAATACGACCATCGAAGAAGAAACTTGGGAGGTGGAATCGGAAATGATAAAGAAGTACCCCGAACTATTTTCTTAAAAGGGGTTGGAGAATTTCGAGGGCGAAATTCTTTTAAGGGGGTAATGATGTAATGACCCAACATTTTGGAGACATTTTGTATAAAGAACAAACATAGTGTGATGTGCTAATGATCTTGTAACTTGACTATTTTGGAATAAATATATGTTTATTATATGTTTAAGGGTCTTATTCGGTGGTTGAATGTTTGATCTAAATTCACATAGGGAACTTAGGAATTTGTTAATAAAATTAGTACCACTAGATACTACATGCAAAATGGAATCCAACGCCAAAAATGGGGCTCGTATGAAGAAGTTATAGGAGTTAGAAGATTGAGGGCATTTTTGTAAAATGCACCTAAAAAACGAAAAGGGTAAAAAACCCCAGGGGGCCGTTTTGATAACGGCACCCCGTCGTCTTCCTCCTTCAACCCTGCATCTCAATTTCTCCAGAAAACCCCCCTCTCCTGATTTTTCTAGAACCTCTAGCACCGCCTCTGCAAGGCAGTGCCAGGGGAAAGGGCAGCACCGCCTTCCCTCTCCTATAAATCTCTCCCCACTCCCCCTTCCCAAGCATAGCATTTTCGACTCAAACCCACTTCCATACCGTCTTCAACAGCGTCCCAGGCATGGGACCCACTCCATCTCAAAGTCATAGGTACGCTTCTCTTCTCTCTCCCCTCCATTGTCCCTCACAATTCGGCCGGATCTGGCATCTCCTGGCCAGAGAACCCATTAGGGAAGATGGGTTCCTTACAAAACCCTAAGGTTCAGACGTCCAAGGTGCCGTTCCAGGCTGCCCCGACTGACCCTCCTTTCCGCCTCATTCCCAGCCTAGATCCTCGTCGGATCTGGGAATTTTTTGATCGAAAATCACTGGTCCTTGGGGAGGAAAACTAGACGGGTGAAAACCTATTAAGAGAGAGAGAGAGAGAGTGCCTCTCAGGGGCCCACAAGCGTCCCAGGGGCGCACAGCGTAGTCTAGGGCGCCCGACTTGACGCACACCCATGCCAAGCTCCCTAGGGGCAGTCCTCGCGCACGCGTCATGCACGAACAATGTTCTTGGCTCGACCAGGACTCATGGGATGTCCTAGGAGCCAAAGCACGCCATAGTTATGCCTAAGATGCGTTCACGCAATGCTGTCTAGAGTGCACATCCTGGCACACCATTCGGATGTGCGCACATGACCCAACCTAGTTGCGGTGTGACCAAGGCCCACGCATATCCTAGAAATCGTTGAGCGCGCATTCTAGAACAGTGGCGTGCAAGACCCTAGGCGCGACCTTTTAAAATCCAAATTTGGAGCCTATACAATAAAATAGCATAAAATAACGCCTAGATCTTATGTTTGAACATCACTCAGGACCTTACCAAGATGTTCATGGACTCAAAGTGAAGACAGGCACGAGCGACATAACAACGCACAAGGTAGGTAGTCTGATCCTACTCTGTTTTCAAAATACATCCTAAACTTTCATTAAGTTACTTGTTTTAACACTGTATTAAGCATGTGTTTTAAACTATGTTGTTCTTATACAAGTATGCAGGACCTGCTTGCATGATTTATGTATTTGAAAAATCTTGCATTAAATGAAGTATGCTGTTGAGAAATAATGGTTTCATACACGTTACGGATTCATGGCATTTTACGCAATGCTTGCATACTTTGAAAACAAAGCCATAAATTGCATGGTTTATGTTGATTTGAGGTTTGGACTATGTATGGTTTTGGGCTATTAAGCCCAGTGGGCACTATGCTGAGGGGTACGGGTTTGGCCTCCTGACCTCTACCACCAAAAAGGTGGATGGTATCGCTGCCAAAAACGGCATTGTCCCTTCCCTGACTGTTGTGGTCAACAAGGACGACCACTAGAGGTGTTCACGGCACCCTTTCGGGGACATATCCATAGTCGCCATGGAGGCTATGGTGGACTGGTCTCATGATACCAGAGACATGCGATCTAGAGTGGTTCTGGTCATAAGCATGGTGACCCTATGATTTCAGTAGTATGGATATGCATATAGAATTTAAAATGGTCGTAAACGAGTACTCATGACTAGATGACTTGAGACCAGTGCATGTTACTTCGTGATGCTATCATTTACCTCATATGAAGACTACTTTAAGTATTTTCTGATCATTATATACTACGCATGGTTTTGACATATGGTGTAGATCTCATAACTGGGATATAGTGAATCTATTGATTTTGAATTTCTAAACTAAGACATACTGTTGGTATTGCATACTAACACGTGATTGATAAAGAATTTCAATAGATGGCATTACTTACACTTTATGCATACGTATGCATCTATTACAAATTTAGCATGCCTTTCATGCAACCACTTTGACCTCTATATGATGCATTGCTATGTTTTCAAAAAGGGTAGTATCAGGTTACCTACTGAGTATGATAAATACTCAACCCAATCTATTATTTTTTAGATAAAAAAAAAGACAAATAGAAGAAACATTAAGAGGCGTTAGAGCCAAAGTCAAGTAGGCAAAGGTACAATTCAATTAGTGATTTCCTTTGGTAACTACTATAATCTTGATTGTATGTATTTGTTGTAGCTGTGGCTGTGACTAACAATCCTGGGAGTAATTACTTGTTTTGATTTGGTTTATAAATTGCCATGGCACTATGCATTGAGCGTTCATTTTGACACTCGGGCTCTTTATACAATGTTTTTGAAAAAGAAGAAAATTTTCCTACATTCTTCTACATAAATTGTTTTTAAACTAGAGATCGATCTCGCTGTGTTTTTACTAAAAATGGTATTGAAAAACCCAAGTCGTCACAACTTTAAACTATCTAACCTAGCCAAAATTAAAGCGAGATTTTTTATTTTTTTTTTCTAAACTAAGAATGGAAATTAAAACATGAACTTGGAAGCTAAGAAAAAAAATAATAATAATTGGAAACTAAGTAAAAACAAGAAACATGCTAAATGCAAAACTTTCCTAATCTAGAATTAAAAGTAAGGAAAATTTACTAAAGCTTCAACTAAGCAATTGAAATTGGAAACATAACTAATTAACAGTAATAAATAAAGAAACTACAAAGAATTAGAAAGATTCAAATCAAGAAACTAACTAAAAAGAAACTTTCCTAAACTAAAACCTACCAAAAATAGATCTTTCTAAAATTCAAAAAGGTAATTTCTAAACCTTAAACAACATAAATTAACTATTGTAACACAAAATCCAGTAACTAAATTAACCAAGGATCAAAGGAGAATGATACTTAGAACCATGCACATGGTTTTTGGACTATGCGCATGATTCTGGAGCACTAAAGATGGTAAATTTTAATATATTTATAGTGAGTTAATATGAAAAATAACTATGGGATATAATAAAAAAAAATAAAATTCTAAATGTGTACCCAAGAGTTCAGGAAAATAAGATATTTTGATGGCTGGAATTAAACCATAAAGTTAAGGAAAAACCAATTTTTGGATTTCGATACTTAAGAACAGCAAACAAATCTTGTATTAGAAAGCTATTGAAACCATAACTTTTATAGAAGAAAACAACTCAGATCTCAAGTAATTTTCTAAAATAAACAATCCATAACAAGAATTCTCAAAGAACTTTATTGAATCATATCCAATTTACATCAAATCTATGAACATAAAACTGTCCAAAAATTTTGGATATTGTGCACTTTTCCAAAGCTTAACATCCTATATAAACAACAAGAAAATTTCAATATAATGCTTACAATACAAAGTATAATGACATGCAAAGAAAACTCAGAAAAGAATTTAAGAAAAATAGAGGCTAAGTGGGTGACCTAACTAAGCAAAAATAGCTTAAAACTAAGAGAAAAAGAGGGTAGAAATATGAAATTCAAGTGGGGAAATCAAGGATTTGAGCCAGCTCTTCTCTTGGTTGTCACTACCAGAGAATAAATAACTTGAATCTTGATTGAATAATAAAGAAAAACTTATGGAATGGAGTGGAGAAGAAAGAGATTAAGGGCTAGAAAGTAGCATGGATTCTAAGGAGCAAAATAATGAAAACTTAAAGCAATGGAACTAAAGTAAAACAACTAAGTTACTTACCTAAATTGGAGGGCAAATAAGCAAAAGAATGACAATAAGACCAAAGGAATAAAAGCACCAACAATATTCCAATGTCCAGTAGCAAATAAAACCAATGGAGAGCTTGATTTCAAGGTGTATCACCCACCTCTACTTAAAAATTCGTATAGACTATAGGGCTATATATAGATGAGTAGTTTCCTAACTTAAGAAGAAGAGAAAACATAAGAAAAGTGGCCCTAGGGATAGGGTATTGAATGAGGAAGGTTCGGTGGAAGATGAATTAGCAAGATGATGTCATAAACATGACATAAGAGAGAGATAAGAAGCATGGGCTGGCTGGTTTCTAATTTTGAAAAGGATATAGGTATCTTTTTTTTTTAGAAGGAAAGTGGGGTGACATGGGGAAAATTGATTGGATAAATTGTTTTCTATGAAGTATGGATTGGTTGGATTGTTAGGAAGAGAGTTTAGGAAGGTGGAAGAGTTATGGAATGGTAGGACTCTTTAATAGAAAGTTAAACTTGTGATAGTCTTTGGTAATGAGCTGGAAAGTTATTTAAAAGGTCGGGGAAACAACAAATTGGAAGGCTGTCATACTATTGGTCCATATTATAACTTATCCTAATAGATTTTTCCTTGATTATCTTCAAAATAACTCATGGATAACTCTCTTGAATCTCCTCCAATCCTAGCCTTCCATTTAACTAAGCTTGAGGGCTAACTTTGAAGGATCCATTGGCTAGGCATGGTTGGCTTAGGAAACTCCCTTGGCTTGAGTGGCTTGTATGATTTGTCTTGAATTCCTTTGCTTGCCACTTTCTTTCGTGGCTTATATGGTTAAGGTTGCTTGATGGGCTTCCATGCAAAGGTGGTGGGAATGCATGACTTACTTCATAGGCCCACTTTGTCCATCTTTAGCTCCTTTAATCACATCCATTACTGGTCCATAAGATGATCTTGCTCTTCAACTCATGTTGGATTGATGATTTTAAGTCTTTGAGTCAAGCTTTTGATCCCGATCTTCAGTTTTCATCTTAATTGATCTCGACCAATGGATCACGATCTTACTTCCTACAAAAAGCAAAAAACCCTAATTAAATCCTAAAAAAATATGATTAATCACATATGTACCATGAATTAGATTCTAGAGCTACAAAATATCAAACTTTTTCTTCATTAGGTAAAAAATGCATGTGTTATAAATTTTGGTCTAAAAATCCTAATTTAATACTATAAGTTATAACACATAGATACTAATTGGGTGGCCTTTATGCAAAATTAAACACTTATCAGACTCAACTCATTAAGTCTATAAAAGCTATAGGTGCATTGGTTTATCCAAAAGGCATCACTAAAGACTAATAATGCCCATATCAAGTCCCAAAAGTCGTTGTAGATATATCTCCATCACATATCCTCAACTAATGAATCCCAACCTCAAGTCGACCTTAGAGAAGGCCCTCGCATATTGAAGTTAATCAAAGATATCATCAATGTAGAGTGAGGGATACTTATTATTCATGGTGACATTATTCAACATTTAGTAATCAATGCACGAACACTTCTACCCATCCTTCTCCTTAACAAAGTGAACAAGTACTCAAGGTGAACCACTAGGTCTAATAAATCCTTTGTCTAGCAATTTTTCTAGCTGGTTCTTCAATTCTTTCGTCTTAGCTAACGCCATCCTATATGGTGCCTTGGAGATCGGAGCTTTTCTAGGTTGGACCTCAATGGTAAAATCAATCTCTCATCTAAGTGGTAGTCCAGAGAGTTCCTTAGGAAATATGTCTTGAAATTCATTAACTACCTCCAACTCTTCTAACTTAGGTCATTCTACTTTTGTGGAAACCGCACTTGCTAGAAAGGCCTGACACCCCATAGAGATGTGTTGAGCTACCTTCATAGCTAAAATGATACAAGTTCTTATGATGTCCTATTTTCCTAGTAGTACAATAGCTTTTTCCCCAGGTATGCTAATAGTAATTCAAGTCTTGCAACCATCCATTATTACCCAATACTTAGCTAGCCAATCCACTCCTAAGATAACATCAAAATCTAACATTTTAAGGAGAATAAGATCAACATTCATCTATTTTCCCATAACTTCAATGGGTACTTCTTGAAGATATTCTTGTGCTATAATAGTCTGGAGTTGTCACATCTAAATTAAACCCCAATTTTTGTATGATTAATTCCACACAAGAGGCAAAATCACAAAAGACAAAAGAATGCATTGAATCTAAGCCAAATAAAACCTTAGCATGTCTATCTAAGATTGATAAGGAACTTTCAATTAATGCTTTAGAAGCTTGTGCTTGTCTTGCTATAATAGTAAACACTCTACCTTAACTCCGAGGATAGTCTCTATTTTGGCTCCACTATCTATATGTCTTTTCGGACACACATTAGAATAGTGTCTCAGCTCACCACATTTGAAGCATCATGTAAGTGACCTCTGTTGGAAATACTATTGTCTTGGCTAATGATATCTCTTGCACATTGGACAGCACCCCTTGTTTTCTTTCCAATTTTGACTAGTAGATTATTGTCTTTGATATCTTTGAGGCCATATTGCTATGAAAGGTCGCTTGCCCTTCCTTGAGTATCTTGCACTAGAATTGCACATCTCTTTCTTTCATTGTTCTTCCTAGTTTTGGAGATCCACTTCAAACATGTAGGTTACCTCCATTGCTTCTACCAAAGAAGTAGGTCATATACCCAGAACTATTGTCCACAGCCTTGGGTTTAATCCTAGCATAAATATGTCAGCAATTTTCTGATCTGGGGTGCAGACATCAAGTGTAAACTTCTTAAATTGCATGAACTTATTTTCATACTCCAAGACTATGAGGTTTAGCTATTGCAAACTAAGGAACTCTCTTTCTTTCATTGTTTGAACATGAAGAGGGAAGTACTTATTATTGGATACTTCTTTAAACTCATCCCATGTACTATACTCATGGCCTAGAAAGAAAGTCCTCCCAGCTGATCCCCACTAAGAGACAACTTCTCCCCCAAAGATATAAGTGGCAACTCTCACTTTCCCTTCTTTTAGCATCGTCATTGCCTTGAATGCTTTCTCCATCTCAAAGATCCATTCCTCTGCAGTCTCAAAACTCTTTTTTACATTGGACTCTAGACCCATCCTCTAAAATCTCTCTAAGAACCTATGTATTTTGTGAAACTTCTTCTTAGAATTTCCTTCATCCATTCTTAGCGTAGGTGAGTCCTGGTTCTAAGATTGTATGCTTCATCCAGGCACAGGTTGTGCCTGTGCCTATGCACCTAGTATCACTATAGGTTGTACTTGGAACTATTGTTGTTGTTGCATGTATGGTAAGATGCCTTGCATCACCTGTGTCACAATTTCCTCCTTTTGACTCCCTTGCTTTGGGATTTCTTCATTATGGATCACATGTGTGTGAGTGGCTTTCTTGGTCACTCTCTTAGGTGGCATCTATTCATTATTCAAAACATTTCCTACATAAGTTACTTGTATAACCTACATGAATGCCAAGTTCTCATTTGTATCTATTATCATCACTTTGACATGTAGTATTGGCTATAATAGGATGAATTGGCTCTAATACCAATTGTGATGACTCAAGTTTTTCTATGGTGTTTACACAATTCTTTTTGAAATGTGGCCCCCTAAATTTGAAATTTTATTTGGGAAACAAATAGCAGAAAATCATTTCTACAAAAAGACTGTACAAAACACTGAGTGTCATTTTAAAACATGGATTTAACAGTAAAATGATCATTTTGTTCTACCAAAAATTCACCAAAGTTTCCTCTATTTTTTAGATGATTTGCATTTTTCACATGGAATGTGGTATCCCTAATAACCACATTATAATATATAAAGACAATATAGGAGACTCAGTCTCCACTCAATCACATTTAAATACATATTTGAAAACCAAACATTTATCAAATGGAAGATAGATATAAAATACAATTAGTTTACTAGAATTTATCCAGTCACAGCCACATGTTCATCATTATGATTTCATGTCCAAACATTCAAATGAATGTAAGTCCTAATATAACTACTTATACAACAACTGAGGATAAATAGGACTTTAACACACTTCCAAAGCATTCTTTTGATCCCTTCTACAACTTTTTGCTCTATCTCCTACATCTCTTCCTGTTCTATTTCTTCAAATCTAAAATATTGTAAACAATTATAGTATCTCAACAAGCAATGCATGTGTAGGTGAAATAAGATTGCATTCATGGAAATTAATTTATTTTTCATATAATAAGAATAATTTTTTTGTATACCTTCAATGGCAAAAACTAGATCATTCTATTTCCCAAGTCGGTTTGGAAACAACATAATGTATTGAATAAATTGAGTCCATAACCCACATAACAAAAATAGTATGAATATATATCATACTAGAACATATCATCTGAAACCATGATCAATATCAAATTTATAGAACGAGATACATTGATGTCAATATCATGAATAAATTCAACTATAATACTTCATAAGTTCAAAACTTGAAATGCATATTATATCTATAAAAGTCCATAGTATTTATAAAACATGTTGGATGGTAGTATGAAATTAAAAATAATAGTAAACTTGTAAATATCATAAAATCTCAACATTGTTGGGGTCATCCAACATTAGTCTGGTTATGAGTACTCATACCATAACCATACTGGCATCATCATGCCAAGATGGCTCAAGAACCATTAACCTATCATAAAATCAAAGCACATAGACTACTATGCCACAACACCACACCTACACGTATCCATTGCAATGCTTTTGCTAATGTCAACTGCGAGAGACTAATGACCATTGCATAGTGTGGCCTTCCAATTATCGCCACACCCAAGATTTAGCAACTCTTTGGTCAAGGTACCTATGATATCATAATCTCAGAGGGGAGGTGGCCAACCCTACAATACTCCTAACACAGCATCCACTAGGCAACCCGACTATATAAAACAAATCCACGGGAAAACATATGCAAAAGATATAGTTTTTTTTTTTTTACATGGAATGGACCTCAATAATCTCATTTTCATTTTCCATAAATCAAGCTTAAAATAGGGATTCCATAAATAATAGCATTCAAGCTTCAAATATAAATCATGCTCAAATTTTCAAAGATGGAATAACATGAAATAATGTTTTAAATAGTTTCTAATCACCATTCACTAATCAATTAGTATGACCATCACATATAAAATCTGTAAAAGTATGACTAGAGATGATAACTTGAATAGCCATTTCATCAAACACTATTTCAATAAAATTCATAATTATGCTCTACTTAATATCTTTCTACATGTCACACCAAATGAAAATTCAACAATTTACCAAAATCAAGTATTAAATCATAAACTAATTATTATAGAAAATAAATAATCTTAAACCACCTACCTTAATTGGCATTTTAGATTTGTCAAAACCAATAACTGTCCAATCTGTCATTGATCCACGATCAAAATCTATCAATGTGTATTTTTTACGTACATATGTGTTTCATTGAAATTCATACAAAATTTTAGTCTATGAAATTTGAAGGCAACATAAGGTTCAAAGTCGACTGATGATTAGTCTTATGTTATTGATCAACAGTAAGATCATGAAATCAAAGCCATTTGAGTTGATGATTGTGTTCTAATGTTATCTTTTGCCTTAGTCAATGATTGAATCAGATATTTAACCAGTCATTAAAATCTCATATCTGTACCCTTTGATCATTTATCAATGATCAAGGTCATCAAGTAAGCATATGTTCATTCTAATCCATACAATTACAAGTCATTGTTTTTGCAAATCAATAAATTTGACTTTACTCCATGGTCCGATCATGCTTTTAGATGGTTGACTCTTTGGCATATGGTTGGTTGATGGTAGTAAATGGTCCAATCCATACTTTTTTAACCATCCAACATTTTGATCACTATCTAAAATGTAAACATAGCATATACACTGTCCATAGCTAATCCATGATATTCCAATACAATCATTGATAATTCAAAGAAGATGAGAATTTGTGTTGGATCTCACTGATAATCATCTTGCTCCTCATTTAATTAGTTGTTTGGAACATCAAATCATCATAGTTAAGTATGATCATGACTGTGTGTCAAATCTAGATTTCCTTTGGGTATTCATCGATGATCAAATCAATAGAGGGTTTTGTTCCTAACAGTGAGAGGAATAAATTGAACATTTCAGATTTTAGATTTAAGCTTTCCTCCCTTCAATGCAAGATGACCACAATCAGCTTTGTTCACTATCACAAAGTTGCCAATAATGGTTGATCTGAATAGAGAGAGAGAGAGAAGGGAAAATGGGGCAGATTTGTACTTTTTGACAATTTCTTAAGCCTGGATTATTGCTGGCAAAAATAGCTATGACTATTTCCAGCAATAGGTCAGGCATGCTATTATTCCCCTCGATCTTATGTTGCTCTCCATAGATCAAAGCGTAACGAGGGGCTTTTGGTCTTTGTGCCCCAAGCAACCTAATGAACAGATCAGATCTATGATCCCGTCCTTATTTTTCTCTATGTACACTTGATCCCAATATATTCTCTTCAAGGTCACTGGATTTTTTTTTTCTTCCTTTGCTAATGCGCTTGTGGACAAGGTGATGGGCTATCCCTTTTCTCTTCCTCCTTCTCCTTCTCCTTCTTCCACTCTGCCTTTGTAATAACCCCAATTTTTGTAAATTGATAGAGAAAAATCAATAAAGTTTGAGTTTCAGATATTTTGGGCTAAAATATTAGGGTTATTTAAAAATATACTTTTTATAAATTATAATCAAATCATAAGAAATGTAAAATTAAAATTAAACTTAGCAAACCCTTCAAAATGACTATAAGCACGACAAATTTCAAATTCGGATGAGAAATCCTTAAGTTTTTCATTTTTTGGACAAAAGGAGTAAAATAGTAATTTTACCAAAAAATTAAAATATGACACATCAACATTTAGAATGTACTGAGAAATACGAATCCAACCCCACTAAGTACACTCAAATCCGAGATGATGGGAATAAAATCCAAAATTTTATGCATAAAGGGCAAAACGGACTTTTTACACCATGTGGGGCCCACATGGGGACCACCACGTCCCCAACAACCAATTTGATCAGCAGCCCATGTGAAACATGGGTCAACAAAGATCAGCTGGTCATGGGGAAGAAAAATTAGGCATGGGAGCATTGAAGACTTTCGTGCCATTTTATATTAAAAAAATAACATATTATAATCATGAAAAAAGACCCAAAATGCCTATAAATACAACCCAAAAAATCTTCCAGAAATCCTCATAAATTTTCCACGAAATTCTCTTCACTCTCCTTGAAAAATTAGATCTATATCCCTCCCCAAAAACCCAAAATTTCTAAGAGTTAGATCTCTTTTCAACTTGTTTTTCTTTTTAGATTGGAACAAGAGACCTAAAATTAATTAGGCACTCTATTCCAAACCTAATTTGATCAATTCCACCATCCAAAACTTCCCAACATATCTATTCTACAAAACCCCCAAAGAAATTTCAAGATCCAACGGTTCAAACAACGGTCTTTGCAAGAAAGGTGGATTTTAGGCTATATCTTCATCAACAAGGTATTTTTTTAAATTGGGCATATAAATGAGGTTTTCTCTCCAATCAAGTAAGTGAAAATCATTTTCATATATGTTTAGTATTGTTTTATGTAATTTTTATTTTACTGTAAATAATTTTGACAATAAAAAGGTAAAAATAAAGTAAACAACAGAACCCTTAATTCATGATGATGGAGTGCTCCGATGAAAAATCTGACTCCACCAATCAATCCAGAATGGTCCAAAACCCTTAGGATAGAAGTTTTAGAAAGATCTGAGTAGTTTTGGACCTTCAATTGAGAGAGATTAATTCTGGTGAGCCTAGATCAAATCTGGACCCTAGGAACGGCTGAAAACTTCAATTTAAGATTGTGGAGTCATATGAACTCCAAATTGAGATCAAAAAGAAGCTATGGAAATCTTGTAATGTCTAGTTTCTAATGAAGTCATAATATTTCTAAAATTTATTTCTGTATTTTTCTGTATTTTGGAAATAAGTGTCAAATTTCTAAGATCCTCAAGATCTGAGGTGATCAGATCTTGGAAATTTATTTTAGTGATGATATAATAATGTAATAAAGTAATATCTATGGTTAATTTGGACAGATTTTGAATAAAATAGGGGATCTACCCTTTATGGTAGAAAAATCCTAAAATAAAAAATAAAAAAATACAAAGGGACCCACTTGATCAATGAGATCAAGTATAATCAGATCCTTGGGATGGATTAAAGGGATGATATTTGATGGAATCCAGTTAGATCATAGGGGAAATGTGACAAAATCAAGTGGATATGATTTTTGGATCTTAATGAATTAAAAGCCCTAAAGGTAATTAAAACCCTTAATCTAAAGGAAAACACCTAAGATCTAATGGTTGGACCATATTTAAAGGTTTATAATAATCTTAATAAAATTAGTTTAATTTTCTTTTATTGGATATAGAAGTGTAAATGTGATTTATGTTTTAAGTTTTAATTGTCTTTTATTGGATATAGAAGTGTAAATGTGATTTATGTTCTAAGTTAGAAAGCATGATAGTGTGATCTTTAAATTTTAGTATGATATGCCCTAAATGAGTAATTTGTTAGTATATTTGATTATCTTAGGATCATGTTAGTGTAAATTAGGATTTAAACATGATTTCATTATGATATAAGATGTGTTTCATAACTTAGGATCATGTTAGTTTTATTTCACTAGCTTAAGTTACATTCATAGGAAGCATGTTAGTATATAGTTGTTAAAATTATATTTGATTTATGCTTTCAAGTTGATGATTTACTTATTGTCAAATTTTATTCAATTGTTAAGATACAAGGAGCATAAATCACCAAAAATGTAAACTAATGAAATATAGAAATTCATGGACAACTAAGATGAATGAATGATTTTGACTTAATAAGGGCTATAGTTAGTAGGACAATATAAGGAATGATTTATCATTTCCTTAGCCCAAAGTAGGAAAATAATGAACATCCATGGATGACATCGTGCATATCCATGGAAATTAATTAAAATCAATTAGAGAAGGGACTTAAGGTAAAGAGCTCATAGGAACCTTGTCAAAGGTTGAGCTAGTACCACTCCTGTGGACTCTGAACATTGTGATTATAGAGGGTATACAAGAGCCAAGTGCTTTTCCCTCACCTCCCATTGACGTAAGAGAGGTCTAAACGCCTCCTTACATGAGGGTTGTATTAACCACTTTTTGAGCAGACTTTAACTGGTAAGTACTGGTCATCCTGAAATAAGGAGGAGTTGTCTAGTGATAGGAAGAAATAAATTATCTTCAACCAAGTAAGACACTAACTGGTTGAATAATAATAATAAGAGCATAAAAGGTTAGTAAATTACCTAACCCTAATAAAAACAGTAAGTAAGATAAGGACGATCAAACAAGATCCATTAGATCTTGGATGATCAAGAACAATAAGAATAAGAACACTATATTGTACTTAGTATGTATGTTTAGTAGTATACTTGTTATAGTTCATTAGATTAGATAATCCAAACCCTTGATCAAAGGAGATTCAAGGAAGAAAACCAAGATCATCCTCCATAGGGATGATCCAAGAACTGAACTTAGATCAAAGAAGAACTAGATGATAGAAGATCTAGGACCTTGATCTTTATCAACATGTGCAAATTATCAATCAAAGGATCTATGAAAGATCAAGATTAAGGAGATGAACATACAAAAACTTAGAGATAGAAAAATACTTAGATATGAATGATCTAAATATCATTCTAAACATCAGATCTAGTGATCAATAGGATTGTTCATAATTTATATATTGACAATATGTATGGATGTACAGATTTCATACATCGGTCAAGATCATGGAAGAGTGGGGAAAAGAGATCAATCCTTAAAGGTAGGAGGATTTGATGAATACATTTACATGAGATATTCATGATTGTACTCATGATATTATGTTGATAAGAGTAATGATAATACTTGTAGTAAATCTCTTGCAAACCTTATGATCCAATCAAACACATATAAGATGGTTAAGGACTAAACTATAAGTGAATAGGGAACTAGAAAATATTTCAGCCCTAAGTAAACAGACATATGGTCTAATATATATGAAAGCTATTTTACATACAAGCTTGGAGGCTTGTGAGTTTGTTTTAATAGGCATGAGCCTAGGGGATGCTATTTCTAGAGGAGTTATGAGGGTTTGGCCACCTGCTCCTTGAAATTTGATGATATGATGATACCTTGCCCAATGAGAGGCTAAAAGTTGGGTGGTGGCAATTATGAGAAGGTCACCACTGTGAAAGTCTTGCCCCCCCATACGGGCAGTGACATAATATTTTCCACCGTGGTATCAGTGGTGAACAAGGCAGTTATCCAAGCGTGCTAGTACGGATCAGACTGCAGCATAGCAACCTTTCTGATTATTTTGCACTATGATGCATATGGGAATAGGCATAGTGAAATGCCTTATGTTATAGCATAATGAAATGCTAGGTAATTGTATATTACCAATGTTTCCCAAGAAGGGAAATTCCCAGTATGAGATTAGCTGTAATACTAAATTCTCAAAATGAAGAGAATTGATCAGCTTAGTTGGGAGTGATATTTTACTATTTTCACAAATTTACCTGGTTTACCCATGAAGGTTATGTATGTATATAGATATACATAACTTACAAAGTAAAGAATATGTTCAAGGACATTGAGATTATGAAGTATTGAAATTACATTGTCAATTATTATGATTCTTGAATACCCTACCAAGCATTGCTTGCTGAGATATTGTACTTGTTGCAATATCTCAGATCCAGGGAAGGAGAGTTAGGAGCTGAAGACTATAGAAGACTTGAAGAGAATAATCTTCAAGGTATACCCTTGAAGACATTTTTTTTTTTTGTTGAGAGTTTTATTGTATGGTGAGCTTGAGTTTTGGATTATGTAATTTGGACAAGTATTGTACTAGATTTGGCTGTACTGTGAACCACTGGATGGATCCTGGAGTTTTAATAAAAGTATATTCCTTCAATGGAATTTTATTTTATACACAAATTGTACTTATGTTATGTATGAAGTGGTGACTTGGGTTTTCAAAACAAGTTCTAAAGAAAAGAATTTCCGCTGCTTTGTTTTGCGAAAAAAATTTACACTCTTAAGGGCCCTGCCTTTCAAAATACTTTACAAATCATGTTTTCAAAAACCCGGGTCATCACAGTTGGTATCAGAGCAATTCATCCAGTCACAGTACAGTACAAATATGTACAAAGGAGAAATTATAATCCAAGTTTAGATTAAGATAGAAGTAGTTGTATAGCGAACTGATAGAATTTTGGTTTATGAGCAGATGCCACCAAAGAGAGTCATAAGGCAAACAGCTCAAACTACTCCAGAAGACAATATGGAGAGAGTAACCAAGAGTAATATGGAAGAGATGATGACAAGGATGTTAAGGAACCTCCTTCCTCACCTACAACAACCCCAGAGTTCATCACCTCCTGTAGAGATACCAAGTACGCAGGCTCAGGCTTAGCCTGAGCTGAGACATACTACACCAACACCACAACCAGCTACTCCCACACTTGAACAAGGGCAATCTTCCCTTGTACCAAGTGAAGAAGTTGGAAAATCCACATTAGGACCAGAAAAGATTGACAAAATGCTGGAGAGATTTCAAAAGAGGGTTACAATGTATGATGGCAAGAGGGTTACAATGTATGATGGCAAGGGTGAAGCTGAAAAAGCTGAAGAATGGATATATGAAGTTGAAAAGACTTTTAGTGCACTACGTACTCCTTCAGAGTTGAAGGTGAAATTTGCCACATATTTATTCAAACAAGAAGCTGTATTTTGGTGGAGATCAGCTAAAAACACTTTCTTCTCGAATTCTGAAGATACTACATGGGAAGAATTTAAGGAAGTATTCAACCATAAATATTTTCCTTCTCATGTACAACAAAGGAAATTGATAGAGTTCTTGAACCTAAACCAAGGGGATATGTCAGTGGTGGACTATGATAACAAGTTCACACAACTAAGGAGATTTGCGCCTCATGTGTGTGATACAGAAACACACACTGTGGATCGATTCATTGAAGGTCTTCACTCAGGGCTAAAAGTAAAGGTGCTGTGTACTAAACCCACTACCTTGATAGACTGTGTAGAAATGGCCTCCAAGTTTGAAGATGAGTACAAAAAGGGTCAAATTACCAAGTTCAGTGGAGGAGGACACAACAACCCAAGGCCTTTTTAGAAGAATAAAAGACCTTGGAACAATTTTAAGCCTCAAAGAAATCAAAGGAACAATGCACCAAGGCCAAATAGACAGCCATGTCCAAGATGTAGAAAATTTCACCAAGGCAATATCTGTCTACGACCTATACAACAACAACCACAACGATTTCCAATCAAGTGCCACAATTGTGGGAAGTATGAACATATCGCTGCCCACTGTACCAAACCATTGGCAGTCAAGGAAGCAAAATTAGAAATTGCTCCTCGACACCCAGGAAGGGTCTTCGCTATCACTGACAGCCAAGCTGGACCATCCAATGTGGTAATTGAAGGTACACTACTTGTAGCAGACAACTATGCCAAAGTATTGTTTGATTCTGGATCTATGCATTCCTTTATATCTTGTGAATTTGCATCTAGTATACAACTATCAGTGAAAAACTTGGGATTTGATCTAGATGTAACAACTCCAGTTGGAAAAACAATTAAACTACAAGAATACTTGCATAATATACCTCTAGAAGTATTGGGCAAAAGAATGGACATAGACCTCATTTTGTTGAACATGGAGGATTTTGACATCATATTGGGTATGGACTGGTTAGCAAAATACTGGGTAGTTATGGACTGTCACAAGAAGAAACTCACATTTAGTATACCAGGGGAGAAAGTATTAACACTGTATGGGAAACACAATGACTTAGACCAAGGGGCGTCAGGCATTTTTAGCAACAGTGGTTTCCTTAGATGTTGAACAGCCCAGGATAACAGAAATTGAAGTGGTCAGGGAATTCCAAGATGTTTTTCCTGAAGAACTACCAAGGTTACTCCCACACCGAGAAATTGAGTTTACCATTGAAGTAATTCCTAGTACAACTCCAATTTCTAAAGCACCTTATAGGATGGCCCCAGTAGAGTTGAAAGAGTTAAAAGGACAATTGCAAAAATTGTTAGAAAAAGGGTTTGTTAGACCAAGTAATTCACCATGGGGAGCATCAGTAATATTTGTGAAGAAGAAGGATGGGTCAATGAGATTATGCATTGATTATATAAATGTTGAACAGTGTCACAGTGAAAAATAGTATCCCTTACCACGCATTGATGATCTCTTTGATCAACTCCAATCTGCTAAGGTCTTTTCTAAAATTGACCTTAGATCAGGATATCATCAATTGCGTATTAAGGATGAAGACATATCCAAGTCAGCATTCAGAACTCGATATGGGCATTACGAGTTTTTAGTCATGTCTTTTGGGTTGACTAATGCACCAGCAGTGTTTATGGATTTGATGAATAGAATCTTCAAAGAATTTTTGGATAAATTTGTGATAGTATTTATCGACGATATGCTGATTTAGTCTACCAGTATCAAAGAACATCAAGAACACTTACGAATTGTTCTAAATACCCTCAGAACACATAAACTGTTTGGTAAATTTAGTAAGTGTGAATTCTGGTTAGAGAAGGTCAATTTTTTAGGTCATGTAATTTCCAAGAATGGAGTAGAAGTGGACCCCACCAAGATTGAAGCAATAATAAATTGGGAGAAACCTAAAACAGTAACAGAAATACGTAGTTTTCTTGGACTAACAGGATACTACCGTAGATTCATTCAAGGGTTCTCTCGTCTAACTCTTCCTATGACTTCCTTGACAAGAAAGGGAGTACCATTCACTTGGTCAGAAGACTGTGAAAATAGTTTTCAAGAGCTAAAGAAGAGGTTAACTACAGCACCAGTATTGACTTTGCCAGCTGGGAGTGGGGGATATGAAATATACTGTGATGCTTTAGGCAAAGGGTTAGGAGGTGTGTTAATGCAAAATGGGAAGGTCATTGGTTATGCATCTAGACAATTGAAGAAACATGAAATAAATTACCCAGTACATGACTTAGAATTGGTAGGTGTAGTTTTTCCATTAAAAATATGGAGTCATTATTTGTATGGAGAAAAATTCAATGTATTTACAAATCATAAGAGTCTCAAATACATCTTCACTCAAGCTGATTTAAATATGAGACAAAGAAGATGGATAGAGTATATCAAAGACTACGATTTTTCCATCCAATACCATCCTGAAAAGGCAAATGTAGTAGCTGATGCATTAAGTAGACAACCAAGAGCTCTACTCACAAACATCACAATTAAATCAACTTTTGTAGAAAGAGTCCTTAAAGCCCAAGAAGAAGATACAGCAACTCAGGAATTATGTGAAAAGAAAGGATTTGTTAAGGGACAGATGAGGGCATACATTTTCAAGAGAGATTGGTGGTTCCTTCAAATACATGTCTGAGAAAGGAATTGATACAAGAAGCCCATCAGTCAAAATTTTCTATACACCCTGGAAGTACGAAGATGTATCAAGATTTAAAAAGAAACTTTTGGTGGGAAGGCGTGAAGAGAGAAATAGGAGAATTTGTGGCTAAATGTCTAAATTGTCAACAAGTAAAGGCTAAACACCAAAGACCAGCTGGAATGTTACAAACATTGGAACTTCTAGAATGGAAATGGGACAATATCACTATGGATTTTGTAGTGGGATTGCCAAGGACTAGAGCAGGCCATGACATGATTTGGGTGGTGGTGGATAGGTTAACAAAGTCAGCACATTTCCTACCAATTAGACAAAACCAGTCAGTTGACAGTCTGGCTAAGTTATACATCAAAGAAATAGTAAGACTTCATAGGATTCCACTATCCATTATTTCGGATAGGGATGGAAGATTTACTTCGAGATGTTGGAAGAGTGTACAACAAGCCTTGGGAACCTCAATTAAACTCAGTATAGCATTTCACCCTCAAACAGATGGTCAATCAGAAAGGACTATTCAAACCTTAGAAGATATGTTGAGAGGATGTGCATTAGATTGGAAAGAGAGTTGGGATGAACATCTTCCTTTAGTAGAATTTGCATATAACAACAGTTTTCAAGCAAGTATTGGTACGACGGCCATGTCGATCACCAACCTGTTGGAGTGAAGTTGGAGAAAGAAGGCTGATAAAGTCAAAACTAGTGGAACAATGTATAGACAAGGTTAGATTGATACAGAAGAGGTTGTTAACAGCACACAGTCGACAAAAGAGTTACGCAGATAAAAGACGTAGAAACCTGGAATTTGATGTTGGGGAGCACGTATTTCTAAAAGTATCACCTGTCAAAGGAGTAATGAGGTTTGGAAGCAAAGGATAACTTAGTCCTAGATTCATTGGTCCGTTTGAAATCTTAGAAAGGATTGGTCAAGTGGCATACAAATTAACCTTACCACCCCAACTCTCAGAAATACATAGTGTCTTTCATGTGTCTATGCTAAGGAAGTACCTCCAAGACAACACTCATGTACTTCAAAGGGTGCCAGAAGAGCTAAAGCCTGACCTAACCTTCGAAGAAAAGGCAATACGAATTCTGGATCGCAAGGAACAGAAGTTAAGAACCAAAAGCATTCCGTTAGTCAAAGTCCTGTGGCAACATCACTCTATTGAGGAAGCTACGTGGGAAACGGAAGTAGAAATGAGGAAGACACACCCTAGTTTATTTGAGTAAGTACTGTATTACAAATTTCGAGGACGAAATTATTGTAAGGGGGAAAGATTGTAATAACCAAAATTTTTGTAAATTGATTGAGAAAAATCAATAAAGTTTGAGTTTCAGATATTTTGGGCTGAAATATTAGGGTTATTTAAAATATACTTTTTATAAAAGTATAATCAAATCATAAGATATGTAAAATTGAAATTAAACTTAGCAAACCCTTCAAAATGACTGTAAGCACGACAAATTTTGAATTCGGATGAGAAATCCTTAAGTTTTTCATTTTTTGGACAAAAGGGGTAAAATTACTATTTTACCCAAAAATCAAAACATGAAACATCAAAATTTAGAATGTACTGAGAAATACGAATCCAACCCCACTAAGTACACTCAAATCCGAGATCATGGGAATAAAACCCAAAATTTTATGCATAAAGGGCAAAACGGACTTTTTACACCATGTGGGGCCCACATGGGGACCACCACGTCCCCAACAACCAATTTGATCAGAAGCCCATGTGAAACATGAGTCAAGAAAGATCAGCTGATCATGGGGAAGAAAAATTAGGCATGGGAGCATTAAAGACTTTCATGCCATTTTATATTAAAAAAATAACATATTATAATCATGGAAAAAGACCCAAAATGCCTATAAATACAACCCAAAAAATATTCCAAAAATCCTCATAAAATCCCCACGAAATTCTCTTCACTCTCCTTGAAAAATTAGATCTAGATCCCTCCCCAAAAACCCAAAATTTCCAAGAGTTAGATCTCTTTTCAACTTGTTTTTCTTTTTAGATTGGAACAAGAGACCTAAAATCAATTAGGCACTCTGTTCCAAATCTAATTTGATCAATTCCACTATCCAAAACTTCCCAACATATATATTCTACAAAACCCCCAAAGAAATTTCAAGATCCAACGGTTCAAACAACGGTATTTGCAAGAAAGGTGGATTTTAGGCTATATCTTCATCAACAAGGTATTTTTTTAAATTGGGCATATAAATGAGGTTTTCTCTCCAATCAAGCAAGGGGAAATCATTTTCATATATGTTTAGTATTGTTTTATGTAATTTTTATTTTACTGTATTAATTTTGGTAATAGAAAAGGTAAAAATAAAGTAAACAACAGAACCCTTAATTCATGATGATGGAGTGCTCCGATGAAAAATCTGACTCCACCAATCAATCCATAATGCTCCTAAAACCCTCAGGTAGAAGTTTCAAAAAGATCTGAGCAGTTTTGGACCCTCAATTGAGAGAGATTAATTCTGGTGGGCCTAGATCAAATCTGGACCTTAGGAACGGCTGAAAACTTCAATTTAAGATTGTAGAGTCATATGAACTCCAAATTAATATTAGAAAGAATATATGGAAATCTTGTAATGTCTAGTTTCTAATGAAGTCATAATATTTCTAAAATTTATTTATGTATTTTTCTTTATTTTAGAAATAAGTGTCCAATTTCTAAGATCTTCAAGATCTAAGGTGATCAGATCTTGGAAATTTATTTTAGTGATGATATAATAATGTAAGAAAGTAATATCTATGGTTAATTTGGACAGATCTTGGATACAAGAGGGGATCTACCCTTTATGGTAGAAAAACCCTAAAATAAAAATAAAAAAAAATACAAAGGGACCCACTTGATCAATGAGATCAAGTATGATCAGATCCTTGGGATGGATTAAAGGGATGATATTATGATGGAATCTAGTTAGATCATGGGGGAAATGTTACAAAATCAAGTGGATATGATTTTTGGAGCTTAATGGATTAAAAGCCCTAAAGGTAATTAAAACCCTTAAGCTAAAGGATAACACCTAAGATCTAATGGTTGGATCATATTTAAAGGTTTATAATAATATTAATAAAATTAGTTTAATTGTCTTTTATTGGATATAGAAGTGTAAATGTGATTTATGTTCTAAGTTAGAAAGCATGATAGTGTGATTTTTAAATTTTAGTATGATATGCCCTAAATGAGTAATTTGTTAGTAGATTTGATTATCTTAGGATCATGTTAGTGTAAATTAGGATTTAAACATGATTTCATTATGATAGAAGATGTGTTTCATAACTTAGGATCATGTTAGTTTTATTTTACTAGCTTAAGTTACATTCATAGGAAGCATGTTAGTATATAGTTGTTAAACTTATATTTGATTTATGCTTTCAAGTTGATGATTTACTTATTGTCAAATTTTATTAAATTGTTAAGATACAAGGAGCATAAATCACCAAAAATGTAAACTAATGAAATATAGAAATTCATGGACAACTAAGATGAATGAATGATTTTGACTTAATAAAGGCTATAGTTAGTAGGACAATATAAGGAATGATTTATCATTTCCTTAGCCCAAAGTAGGAAAATAATGAACATCCATGGATGACATCGTGTATATCTATGGAAATTAATTAAAATTAATTAGAGAAGGGACTTAAGGTAAAGAGCTCATAGGAACCTTGTCAAAGGTTGAGCTAGTACCACTCCAGTGGACTCTGAACATTGTGGTTATAGAGGGTATACAAGAGCCAAGTGCTTTTCCCTCACCTCCCATTAATGTAAGAGAGGTCTAAACGCCTCCTTACATGAGGGTTGTATTAACCACTTTTTGAGCAGACTTTAACTGGTAAGTACTGGTCATCCTGAAATAAGGAGTTGTCTAGTGATAGGAAGAAATAAATTATCTTCAACTAAGTAAGACACTAACTGGTTGAATAATAATAATATGAATATCTCAGCTATGCCTTCATAGCTGAGATCAATCCTTAAAGGTAGGAGGATTTGATGAATGCATTTACATGAGATATTCATGATTGTACTCATGATATTATGTTGATAAGAGTAATGATAATACTTGTAGTAAATCTCTTGAAAACCTTATGATCCAACCAAACACATATAAGATGGTTAAGGACTAAACTATAAGTGAATAGGGAACTAGAAAATATTTCAACCCTAAGTAAACAGACATATGGTCTGATATATATGAAAGCTATTTTACATACAAGCTTGGAGGCTTGTGAGTTTGTTTTAATAGGCATGAGCCTGGGGGATGCTATTGCTAGAGGAGTTATGAGAGTTTGGTCACCTGCTCCTTGAAATTTGATGATATGATGATACCTTGCCCAATGAGAGGCTAAAAGTTGGGTGGTGGCAATTATGGGAAGGTCACCACTATGAAAGTCTTGTCCCCCCATACGGGCAGTGACATAATATTTTCCACCGTGGTATCAGTGGTGAACAGGGTAGTTATCCGAGCACGCTAGTACGGATCGAGGCTATGACATAGCAACCTTTCTGATTATTTTGCACTATGATGCATATGGGAATAGGCATAGTGAAATGCCTTATGTTATAGCATAATGAAATGCTAGGTAATTGTATATTACCAATGTTTCCCAAGAAGGGAAATTCCCAATATGAGATTAGCTGTAATACTAAATTCTCAAAATGAAGAGAATTGATCAGCTTAGTTGGGAGTGATATTTTACTATTTTCACAAATTTAACTAGTTTACCCATGAAGGTTATGTATGTATATAGATATACATAACTTACAAAGTAAAGAATATGTTCAAGGATATTGAGATTATGAAGTATTGGAATTACATTGTCAATTATTATGTTTCTTGAATCCCCTACCAAGCATTGCTTGCTGAGATATTGTACTTGTTGCAATATCTCAGATCCAGGGAAGGAGAGTTAGGAGCTGAAGACTATAGAAGACTTGAAGAGAATAATCTTCAAGGTATACCCTTGAAGACATGTATTTTTCTTTGTTGAGAGTTTTATTGTATGGTGAGCTTAAGTTTTGGATTATGTAATTTGGACAAGTATTGTACTAGATTTGGTCAGATCTTGTGAACCACTGGATGGATCCTGGAGTTTTAATAAAAGTATATTCCTTCAATGGAATTTTATTTTGTACACAAATTGTACTTATGTTATGTATGAAGTGGTGACTTGGGTTTTCAAAACAAGTTCTAAACAAAGGAATTTTCGCTGCTTTGTTTTGCGAAAAAATTTTACACTCTTAAGGGCCCTACCTTTCAAAATACTTTACAAATCATGTTTTCAAAAACCCGGGTCGTTACATCCTCCTCCTCCCCCTCCCCCCCTTCTCCTTGTCCTTCTTCTTCTTCTTTTAATGGTAATGTCAACTGGCTTAAGTTAGCCAATATTTTCCTTTTTGATAAATAGTTTTATATTTTATATTTTATTACTTATTACTTGTTTATTTATTCATTTTTTTTATTTTATTAAATCACATAAATAAATCTTAGTATTAATAGATGTTTGCTTGATTTTTGGCATTTAAAGTATTATTGTCGACATAGCTCAGTTTGACAAATGTCCCTTTCGAGTTTTCATGAATGGGTCCATAGGGTGAAATTACTAAAATACCCTTGGTTCATGATATTTCAAACTTTTTCATCCAATCTCTAATTGTAGTGCTCTTAGTATCAACTGGAAAGCTTTTTTTTTTTTTAATACATTCCACATTTTGAGGTTTCAAGGGTCGATCAAGTGTTTTTCAAAAGCTCAATTTCCTAAAATCTTAAAATGTGAAATTTTAAATTCATATTTTATTTGAATATTAAACAAAATTATAAGAAAAAATTAAAGATTAGGGGCATTGCAATCACGTCATGTATACAGAAGAAATATCCATCCTAGCATGCTCACCATGCAGTATGATAAAATCAATCATCCTCAATTAAGTCCATAGAGAAATAAGAGATAAAATAGTGCATTCATGCCCCTCACTATGCAATAGCAAATACGATCACCATTTAATGACTTCAACAGGTATTGGAAATGTACCAAAATCATGTGCTTTCACTATTGCATATAAAATATGATTGAACATAGTCCAATCATCTATTCTATTGAACAATGATAATCAATGCAATCATGCATATGTGTGTCACTAATAGCTGAGATATGTATCTCAATAAGAATCATGGTATAATAATATATGCATGGTATTCATTCATAAATGCTAAGATGATGCAATGAAAATTTGTAATTTCAAAACAAAAACATGCTCATTATTAATTTAACTTATCTCTAACAAGGAACCACTTGTGTGTACCACCCAAGTCATAATCAGAGCCAATGTTGGAATTGGTCTACCTCAGCCTTACTACCTGGATACACACTACATCCAAGTGAAATTTAGAATCCAAATTATCCATCTAAGTAGAATTCATCGTTGTAAAACAAAGACTATTTTTCTAGTTCTTAATTTTACTATGTTTCAACATGACGCAATGGTTCACAACTATGGGATCTCAAGCTAAGCCCCCAAGTTGGCTGATGATCTACATCACACTGAATCAAGCCTAGTAATAACTATAAGATTTCATTCTTACTCATATTATAATGTATTCCAGAGTTAACATGTTTACGCTAGGTTAATTTAAGGTAATTTATTATTTAATTGACTAATGGGCACATTTTTATGCAAATCACACCCAATTCTAACTAGTTACAACCAACTCAATGCAATTTAAATGGTTAGGATGAAAATCCTACCTTTCCTATGTTAATCTCAATGATATTTGGCTGTATGTGACGCTGGATTGTCTATCTATTATCGTGAAGGTGCCTGATCTAAACTATTTGTAATGATCTGGCCATAACTAACCACCTAATCAGTCTAGATCAAAGAAATAATAATAAGTGTAATTAAGCAGTCTCAATGAATCTTTTAAATGGTGTGGATCATCATCAAATTGAATCTAATTTCATACATATAACCTTGGTTGATCTTAGTTGTTAATCAAGATTGGCTAGATCACCTTGGTAATGCTCTGGAACAATGATCTATAATATTAAACTTGATCTGTGCATCATGGGGATCTTAATGAATGGTTCATATAATAAAATAAGGTCAAATTTTTCATAGATCAAAAGATCTGGTATATGATTAACAATCTGATCACATTCAAAAACAGAATGACTAGTTTTGTTCTCTGCATTGCAAGGGTCATGATGGTTATCTTGGATCTGCAAGAGCCTTCATGGATTAGGCACAGGGAGAGATCAAAGATCATGGGTGGTTGCTGGTAGTGAGGCCCATCCATGCCAACTTATGGAGAGAGAGAGAGAGAGAGAGAGAGAGAGAGAGAGAGGGGGGGTAGATGGGGGTTCTGGGATTGTCATCACCCTGAATTTGACCATAGAGAGGGAGAGGCAAAGGTGCAAGGGGGATGTTTTCTTGGTGTGCTGGCCTTCTCTAGCAATTGTTAACTTGCAAGCTTTGGGTCGAGGAAGGATGGTAGAAAGTAAGGACGGGGGCAGAAAGCAAGGCTTGTGTGGCCGACTTATAGGCATAGATGTGTTAGATTGGCTGCACTAGAGGGAAAACCAACAGGGAAGGAGAGAAGGGAAAAAGGAAAGTCAGTGTGGCTGACTGAATCTAATGTCACATCGGCTAGGTTGGGTTCTGGCCAAGATCATCATAGGAGAAAGGGGAAGAGGGGTTTCTACCATGCACATCATTGGAAGAGGAATCTGAGCAAGGGACGTCTAGTGGTGGAAGATTGAATACCAAGGGTGGGTCATAGAGAGTTTCCCCTTTCTAATGATAGCAAAAGAAAGGTGCATGAAACTAATATACACCATCACCTCTCTAAGTTGGGCTGTGCCCATTTAGAAGAGCATGAAGTAAGTATTTATGACAGTTTATTTCTTTCAAATTATACTGTAGTTATATACATTTTATTAACTAACTATAGTGTCTAACTTGATAACAAAAGAAAGTTGGGACTACAAATCCCATTAATCATGTTATCCTCTTAAAGATGGCACATTCAGTGGGTGTAATGTCCAAATGTTCATAGATGAACTACTAAATAAGTTGCTTTTCACAATGTTAGTGGTTCTACCGATCTACGCTTGACTACCTTTAATTTTACACAATTAAATACATGAATTGTTCATGTCCTTCTAACTAAATTTTGTAGGATATTCTTATGTGAGCAAGCACAATTACAAGAACTCAAAGCAGCATTACTTCCAATGATGATATCGTGTATAGTGCTATGGGCAAGAAGGACCACCCTAGTTGTAAGGGCATAGGGCACGATATTGTTCCTTCAAAATTCTTTGGTTAAATACCTACAGTTGAAGACCTAGAGGGATATAATGAGTTATGTGAGAAGATAAAAGAAATGATATAATTAATAAGTTGCATGAAGGAGGTTTGCTGATAATTTGTCAGTCCCCTGTACTTGATTCTCATACTGCCCCTGTACCTCCATCAAATGCTAGTTGTAATTCTCTTAGCGAAGAAGTTTGTGAAGGATAACTTGCATATTTTGAAAGAGAAATTCCAACCAAAGTGGTATACACATAGACATTGAAAATTTTCTATTTGTCCTTCTATAATTCTTCTATCTCAACCTCTCTCATTTATGATGTATTTATGATTTGTAGGTGGGTCAATGTTTATTGGCCTTGGATACCCATCAAAACATCACCGCAGTTGGATCATGCTATGAGCATGAATGAACCATTTTGCACAGAATTAGTATGCCTCCACATACTAATCATATGCACATTACCATGGAGTTTGTTACAATTTCCTACTTCCATTTTCTTTAGAAATTGAAAATATTATAACTGTTGGGTAGGCAATTACTTACCATATCACTTGAACAGAGGAATTCATCACTCCCAAAGAGTCCACGATGTGTGTGTGTGTGTGTGTGTGTGTGTGTATCTTCATACTACCTTCCTCAATAATAATATTTAGCTATAAACCTCAGTTTAATTATTTATTAACTATATTTAAGGTTAATCAGTCGCAAAAAGCACCATCATGGCTGCCCACTATGTGCCATTAACTACCATCACACTAATGGAACTGATACTAGTATTTATGTTTAATTTTCATCATAAAATTGAATGTCTTCATTAATCAATATTAATTGACTAAAATCTCTACAAAATTTACAAAATTTATTTAAGGATCACATGGAAGTCCCACCTAACATGCCTCGATCCCTATGGTTACTCTACGACTCATCAACAAAGATAAAGCAATCAACCCCATAGGGATCAAGGAGGGAGTGCTTTTCAATGTCATTGTTAAAGTGTCACTTATAGTGGAGGACTTATTATAAGTTTGTAAATAGGATCAACTCGATCACAGCCAAATTGTCTCCTACATGGGGTATATGCAAATATAAAGTGCTAAAATACTTAACATTACATGGTGGTAGGTAATAATTATTTATTTTATATAGCTTCCTTAATGACGCAATGGGCCTTATTTAGGTCAAGGATGTACTTTACAAATTCCTTGACCCCGATATCATTTGTGGAGTGGAGGAGCAATGGCCGATAGAGAGGCATATTGATGATATATTACCAGGGTTCTTCTAGTGCTCAAAGGGACATGGTTTAATGATTCTTTACAATAACATGTAAGTTTTAATTTTTTTTATTTTCTTCCCAACTTATTCTATACTTAAGGATTGTAAACTTTAATGATAATTCATATGATTGTGTATATGGTCTCATTGAATACTATTTGTTGTGGATGTGCACGATGACCATGCTTTCTTTTTTTATTCTTGTGGATCACACTTTCGACCCATCCTTATAGAGATCATAAATAAGTAAACTTTTAATCTTTTCAAGTATTATGTATAGATAAGTAATTTTTTGTCCATATTTAGTACATCTGAAGTATAAATTTGTAGAGAATGGTTAACATGGGCTAATATAATTAAGACTATACAACCATTGAAAATCATTTGAAAGAATGCTAACATATTAAAAAGAGTTAATTACTCTATTTTGTAACTAAATAAACTTCCAATACTACAAATGCTATTTATTGATCCTTTTTGTTTTTCTTGTTGCAAAGTGCCCTTGACAAAAGACTAATTGGGAGTGTGGGTACTAGGTGCTAACATACATGAGGACCTCAGTACTTGATGCCGTTGGTGTCTCCCAATTAAGAAAGCTAAGACAAATTTTACTGGTCATAATTTAATATTTTTCACAATTTTGTATGAATTTGAACTCAAAAGTTACTCTAAAGCAAACCTTAATTAAATACGAAGTGAATGGGCTGAGTATGTAATGAGTTTTAATTAGAACAAGTGGAGTAACTACATCAATGTAAATTACCTTATCCATAATAAAGTATTCTTTTCATTGATATAGATGTGTTCTTCTAGTTTTCATTATTTTCATTGAAGTATATATATATATATATTATGGGATGAATGAGGGGAACTGGGAGTGTGGAAATAAATGTGTATGCGTGCATGAACTTGTAAATGGAGTGAACATGGAGATTATATTTTCATTGATGAGCATGTGTTTTTCTAGTTTTGATTATTTTCATCAAAGTATATATATTTATGGGATGATGAATGAGGAGCACTTGGAGTGTGAAAGTAAATGAATACATATGTATGGACATTTAAATGAAATGAATGTGTAGTTTTGTTTATCAAGTCTTTTCAATATAGATGTGTATGGATGATGAATTTAGATGTTTTATGCCCAACGTGGAATTGAACATATGTTCCTTTTTCATGTGTATAAATATTGTAAGAACATTGTAGTAGGTGGTGTATTGAATGTATGCAAGTTATAATGGCAATGTAAACATAAGAAAAAAGAAGAAGGATTTTTTAACTTGTTTATGGAATTCCAATTTTTAAAGTTAGAATCCCAAACCGATCAAAATTCCCAAAGCAACTCTAAAAGTTCTAAGCTAGTTTAATGTTGGAATTCCAGAAACAACTTTAAAAGTTCATGGAATTATAATTGGAGTTTTTGACTTCTAAAGCCAGAAACGACTTTAAAAGTCATTTTGTAATTGACTTTAAAAGTCACTACTACTACTAATTTAGAAAAAAATTTACATATCACATAGAAAAAAATGACTTTAAAATTCTACATTTAAGAAGTCATTTAATAGAAAAATGACTTCTTTAGTCTAGCAGAAAAGCAAATTTTATGTGGGAAAGGACTTCAAAAATAAAGACTTTTAAAGTCTTTTATGACAAAATGTGTAATAACCCCAATTTTTGTAAATTGATTGAGAAAATCAATTTAGTTTCAATTTTTAGAAATTCCAAGCTGGAATATTAGGTTATTAGAAATTATCTTTATATAGAGATTAAAACATGATTTACAACTTATAAATTATGAATGTACTAAAAAAACCAATCAAAATGACACTAAGTACGTTCAAATCTGAGTTAAAATGAAAAATCCCTAATTTTCTCCATTTTTATGAATAAAAGGGTAAAATGGTAATTTTACCCATAACCGAGATCTAAGACTTCAATATTTAGAATGTACTTGAAAATATGATTCCCACACCACTAAGTCTGCTCAATTCCAAGTTCGGGAAAATAAAACAGATTTTTCTCCATAAAAGGGCAAAATGGTCCTCTCACACCTCCGTGGGGTCCACAAGGGGCTTACAAATGAATCCAACCGCTAGAAAACATGTAATGAGTGGTCAAACCACTACCAACTGATAGTGTAGAAGCAGGTGATAATGGAGGATCCAATGCTAATTTAATATTCAAAAGAATTAAAACATAATTATTACAAGTAATTATGAAAAATTCAAAAACATCTATAAATACACCCCCAAAAATCCTCAAAAAATGTTCATAAAAATTACCACAAATTATCTTGCTTCCCCTGAATCTAAAATCATTCCCAAATTTCCAAAATTCCCAAAACTCTTTCACTTTCTCTCTCCTCTCTCTATATTGGAACAAGAGACCTAAATTCAATTAGGTACTCTGTTCCAAATCTAATCTCACCAATACCACCATCCATATGATCCTACATTATATTATCTACAAAATCCCTACATAAATTTCAAGATCCAATGGTGCAATCAACGAAAAATCACAAAGCAAGCAGTTATCAGGCAATCTTATCATCAACGGGATATTTCTTTAAAATTGGGATTCAAAACTTAAGTTTTCTCTAATCAGGTAAGTGAAAACTCTTCATACTTATTTCATGTTAGTTTATACAATATTTATTTTTTTTAAATTAGTTTTAGATTAAAAATTATAAAAATCAAGTAAGCACAAGAACCCTTCGTTTTATGTGATGGAGGGCTTAGATGGAAAATCTAAGCCATCTAATCAATCCAAAAGGACCCAAAACCCGTAGGGTAGAATTTTCATGAAATTTAATCAAGTTTGTAGCCTTTGATTAAAGAGGAATTGATTGGATGGTCCAAAATGGACTGTCTGATCTTCCTAATAAGATCGGCTCCTGAGACGCCACAACAGAACGCCCTAAGGAAACACTCCCTGCAGGAGCTTCTCTGCGTGCAACGACATTCTGACAAAATGTCCGCGCAATAGCAGTGGTCCCAAGGGAGCATCTTTTGACTTGTGTCCCAGTAACAGGATCAGGGCAACCACTCTGCATGAACAATCTAGGCCATCTGTTCCAGTAGGCCTAAATCAAATATAGACCCTCAAAACAATTGTGAACTTCAATCTTCAATTGTGGAGTCATCTGAACTCCAAATTAAGATCGAAAAGAAGCTATGGAAAGCTTGTAATTTCTATTTTCTTATAAAATCATAAAATTGATAAAACTCTTTGAGAAACTTTGTGTTTTGAGGAATTAAGGTTCTAATTTTCATGATCTTTAAGATTTGAGATGATCAGATATTGGGGATCTAATGTAATGTTGGAATAATGTTGGAATAAAGTGATATCTATGATTTATTTTGACAGATCTAACATAAATTGGAGAATCTACCCTTTATGGTTGAAATAACCTAAAAATACATAGGGACCCACTTGATTAATGAGATCAAGCATGATCAGACCATTGGGATGGATTGAATTAATGGGATTATGATGGAATCCAATGAGATTATGGATTAAATGTGACAAAAACAAATGGATATGATCTTTGGACCTTAATGAAGTAAAATCCCTAAATGTAATTAAAACCCTTGATCTAAAGGAAAAGATCCAAAATCTAATGGTTGGATCATAAGTAAAAGTTTCTAATAATATTAATCTAATTAGTTTACTTGCCTTTTATTTGATAATAGAATTGTAAGTGTAATTTAGGTTATAAATTAGTAAGCATGATAGTGTAATTCTTAAATTTTAGCATGCTATGCTCTATATATTATTAGATTGTTATAATAGGTTGGTAATTTAATTATCTTAGGGTCATATTAGTTTAAATTTAAGATTTTAGCATGATTCCATTAGATTACTAGTAAAATTTCATGTATTTCATAATTTAGGATCATGCTAGTTTAAGTATAGTTTTATTTCATTAGGTTAAGTTACATTCATAGGAAGCATGTTAGTATAAATGGTTGTTAAACTTATATTGGATTTAGGCTTTAAAGTTTATAATTTAATTGTTGTCAAATTTTATTAGTAGATTCAAATGTTAAGTAGTTGTTCAGATTAGTGAATGACTTTGACTTAATATTAGTGAATGACTTTGACTTAAAATAGTAAAGAGCATAAATCACCAAAAATGTAAACTAATGGAATATAGAGATTCACGGACAATTAAGATTAGTGAATGACTTTGACTTAATATTAGTAAGAGCTATAGTTAGTAGGATAATACAAGGATTGTCAAATCCTTGGCCCAAACTAGGAGAATAATAAACCCAATGAATGGCATTTTAAATGTTCATGGATTTAATTAAAATCAATTAGAAAGAGTACTTAGGGTTAAAATGCTCATAGGAACCTTATGAAAGGTTGAGCTAAGGTCACTCTAGTGAATGCTGAACACAATGGTTAAGGGGGTTATCTAATAGAGCCTCACTCTTCTCCTACCTTCCATTAGCATTTGTAAGGTCTAAATGCTCCTTACATAAGGATTGAAGTAACCACTTTGTGTTCAACCATTCAACTAGTAAGCCTTATGTAACGACCCGGGTTTTTGAAACATGCTTTATAATATATTTTTCAAAGGCAAGGGCAACCCCTTAGTAATTTTTTTTCACAAAACAAAGCAGCGAAAATTCTTTTCTTTTCAAACTTGTTTTGAAAACCCAAGTCACCACTTCATACTTAACATAAGTACAATTTGTGTATAAAATAAAATTCCATTGAAGGAACATGATTTTATTAAACTTCCAGGATCCATCCAGTGGTTCACAGTACAGCACGGTATCAGTACAATTCATGTCCAAATTACATAATCCAAAATATACAAACCTCACCATACATTAAAACTCTCAATACAATACAATTCCCTCAAATAAAATACATGTCTTCAAGAGGAGGTATCTTGTTTGATTATTCATCCACATCTTCTTGAGTCTTCTACAGTCTTGAGCTTCTAACCCTCCTTCTCTATATCTGAGGTATTGTAAACATGGAAACATGTACAATACCTCAGCAAGCTATGCTTGGTCGGGGAATACAAAAACACACTACTTCATCAACATAAGAGTATATACCTCAGTCCTTATTTCATCATAGTTATCCATTCATAAGACATCTCCACATAGGGTACATACGTTATTTATGTAGTACAGGACAAATTAGTTAATATAGTAAAGATTGCTCAAAACTTGTTACTTTCCCTGGCTATACTCCCACTTAAAAGAGCAATACCTAGCCAAAGATTATTCAACACTTGTTCCTTCCCCTGGCCATACTCTTACATAGGAGAGAAATACCTAGTCAATCCTCATACGGGGTTTTCATTCTAGGAACTTATGTAATAGCATATCATCATGCCATGGCATCATACTATGCCTATCATATGTGCATTATAATGCAAAATACATTAGAATTACTATGCTTACAGCCTCAATCCGTACGGCGTGCCCGGATAACTGTATAATCCTCCACTGACACCAATTGTGGAATAATCAATCCATGTCCTCATGGGGTGGACCATGGTTGTCATAGTGGGGCGTTCCCATTACTGCCCCACCCAACATTTAGCCTCTCTTTGGGCATGGTATCATCATATAAGTTTCAGGAAGTGGGTGGCCAAACCCTCATAACATCCCTAGCATAGCATCCCCAGTCTCTATCTCTTTGTAAATCAAAATCCACAAGTCTCCATACTTGTATGAAAAATATATTGTACATATCAGACGATCTGCCTGTTTAACTAAGGCTGGAATATTATACATACCCTATTCTTAGGGTTTCCTTAGTCTCCATATCTCATCATTTTCACCTCATTAAACTTGATCAATAAATTAGATCAAGTGGATTAGATTATGAGGATGGATCATTATGTTTGATCCTTTGGTTAGATCACTTAATTTGATCATATGTTTTGGATCCCTTAATTGGATTATATGTTTTGGATCCCTTAATTGGATCATTTGTTTTGGATCCTTCATTGGATCATATGTTTTTGGATCACCTTGGATCATATGTTTTTGGATCACTTAGTTGGATCATGTATTTTGGATCACTTAATTGGATCATGTATTTTAGATCACTTAGTTGGATCATGTATTTTAGATCACTTAGTTGGATCATGTATTTTGGATCGCTTAGTTGGATCATCTATTTTGGATCATAAGTTTTGGATCACTTGTTTGGATCATGACTATGCTAAGGTACTAAGCATAATGATATAATGAAGGTCTATATTTTTATACAAATAATCATGTATATCTATACATGAATCTCTAATATATCATTGTATATCCACCTACCTCAAAGTAGTATCTTGATTCGTACATCTCCAGTGTATTCTTCCACAATGTCCATCGTGGTTTGGATTCATTTATCTGTCATACCATATATACAAGGTTATTTCCCTATTCAAGTATGTATTCCTATAGATGATACCCTAATTTTCCTTGAATCAAATTTGATCAAGGGTTTGGGATTCTCTATCTATGTTCTTCTAAATACGCATACATACTATACAATACTACATTAGTATTTGTTTTTGATCATCCAAGATCCTATGGATCTTGTTTGATCATCCTTATCTTGATTTTCAATTTTTATCAAGATTAGATGATTTACTATGTTTTATGCTCTCATTATTATTACTCAACCAATTAATGTTTTATTGGCTGAGGGTAGCTTATTTCATTCTAAGTCTAGATTGCTCCTGTTAGGTCAAATTGGCTAAGGCTTACTAGTTAAATGGTTGAACACAAAGTGGCTAGTTCAATCCTCATGTAAGGAGGCGTTTAAACCTCACAAACATCAAGGGAAGGTGGGGGGAGAGCGTGGATCTATTAGATAACCCCCTTAACCACTATGTCCATCATTTACTAGCTTGACCCAAACTCAACCTTTCATAAGGTTCCTATGAGCATTTAATCCTAAGTATTCTTTCTAATTGTTTTTAATTAAATCCATGAATTAAAATGTCATTCATGGAGATTTATTATTCTCCTAAGTTGGACCAAGGAATTTATATTCCTTATATTATCCTACTAACTATGGTCCTTACTATCATTAAGTTCATATCATACATTCCATGTGAATGTCCATTCCTTCTAATTTCATTTAATCACCATTTCAATGAAATTACAATTACTTAAGCATTGAAGCATAAGTTTAAAGCATAAATAACAAGTAACTAAACACTTAAATAAACAATTAAATAACCAATTAAATAAATAATTCAACTAAGAAATGAAAGACAATTATCATAATGTTCAATAATTGAAATAGAAATCTAACATGTTATCATGATCCAAGGGTCTTAATTGATCCATAGTCATCCTTCATCTTTTTAAGGTTTAGATCTTGATTCTTCAGTGTATTTTAGATCCAACGTATTATATTGATGTAATTTAATTATTAAATCATGGATTTATCTCATCCATTGATTTGATCTTCCTTGATCCACCCGATCAAGGAGATCTTAGGTTACTTTGTACCATTTAAGGGCATAGATCTTGATCTGGCCCAATCCACATCATCCATTTATTAAATCCATATGATCTTATCTCAAGATCATCATCAAAATACATCCATGCTGCCCAATCATCCTGGATCATCTTGATTTAGGAGATACTATTCAATTTTAAGGGTTTTAGTAACCCTTAGGGCTAGATCTATTAAGATCTGCTTAATAAATACAATTTAATCCACTGATATTATTTATTATGTTATAAAATAATCATCCAATAAGGTATTTGTGGTCCCCTCATCCTAAATCTTGTAGATAAAGGATGTTAGTTACTTATCCACTTAATTACAAAAATTTTAATTAATTAAAATTAAAAATTTATAAGTTCAGTCCATTTGGATTATAATAGGAATCCATCACAACTTTCCGATCTCAATTTGGATCTCAATTGAGATCGGAATTGAAATTTTAAGATTTCAGCCCTTTTTAAGGGCTGAATTTCACCTTACTATTCTGATCACTTTTACTGACATAGAGGCATACAAATTCTACTATCAACATGTATATTAAGGTTTTGGAACCTTATAAACACATCCAATGGTTCCGATTTTATGTTTGGGGTCATGTGGGCCATGATCCATAATCAATGGCACGGATTTCATCAAAAAGATCATGTAAATAATACTTAAAAACACAATCTAATAATTTTAGTGAATTAATAACATAAATATTATGCCAAATAAAGTTTCTGATCTAAAATCAGAGTTCAATTAAAGTCAGAATTAATATTTCAATATTTCAGCCCGTTTTAAGGGCTAAATTTCATCCTTTCTGTTTTTATCAATTCATTCATATATATGAATATAAATATAATTGTGAACTTGATCCTAAGGTATTAGAGTGTCTCTGAAGACATCCATCAGTTCTGATTTGTCTTTTAGAGTCATCCGATCTATGATCTATGATCATGGATACTGATTTTACAAAATAACATATATAATCACAACTTGAAACATGGATATAATATATTCAATATCTAGATAAATTGACAAGGAATCTATAGAAACTTTCTGATCTAAAATTAGAGCTCTATAGGGCTTTGAATTGAAGAAATAATATTTTCAGTTAACTGAGTGGACGGGCCAGATCATATCTGGGTTCGAGTACGAGACAACCAGCTTCCCGTGCTTGTTACCGCCAATCCCAGGTAGCTGGGTAGAGGTGACTTGCTACAGGCGAGATGGTCCAACCTGGACTGTCAGATTGCCTGTCGCTGTATCTCCTCCATCTAGTAACGTCTAATGCCCAGATTTCATGTTCTGGGATTTTGGGACCCCAGAAAGTCATCCAACGGCTCAGAAGTTTCATCTGAGCCGTCTGTGATGAGATCTCCACCACCCAAGCCGAATCCATCGTCTCCGACAGATCTACGGCTGGGGAGATCTCTTCATGGCCGGAAAGCCATGCTAGCATACCGGAATTGAAAGTAGAAGTGGAGATGAACCTACCTGTACCTATCTGGGGAGTAGGATCTCACTGAAGAAGAAGAAAAAACCAGTTAGAGAAGATGTAGAAACCCTAGGCGCCGGATAAAACATACAGGGAGATATTCTCCGTCCCCATTGCCGTAGAATGTGTAGATCCATAGGGTTTTTGAATAAAACCCTATTTTTAGGACTTCCAACAGTGCAAGATTACTGTTGGACGGCCTGATTGGCCATAATAGCTTGAAGAAACTACCAGAAATGGTAACCCTTACTGGGTTGCCCTTCGTTTTCATTTTTTTGGCGATCCAAGAAATGGATCATCATAAAATTAAGGGGCTTTTGTAAATAGCCCTTTTTCGCACATATCCAATGGTAAAGATGGTGTTTCAACGGGTATAAATCGACGTCTAATTGAAATATGGTTTCCTGGGCGAAAACCCGCTTCATCGGGGATGACGCGTCCCGGGACGCGCTTGACTTCTCCACTCAGTCTGGAGAGGCAGGTGCGTCTGTGGACACGCCCTGAGTGAAAAAATAAGAGAAGAAAAGGAAGAAATTTGGAGAAGATGGGGGATGTTTCTGAAATTGATATTTTTCAGCATGTTAGGGGACCTCGTGAGGATCGTTAGGGAAATTTTTGGGATTTTTCTGAGCTACTTATAGAGGTATTTGGAAATTTTCATGATGACTTGAAATCATAACTTTGATTTCTTTTAATTTTTTAATTGTCATTGGATTCCCACTACCACCTCCTTCTCCACTAGCAGGTGGTAGTGGTTTGACTAATGATGGCTATTTTTTCTAGATGTTGGAACCCTTTGTGGGTCACATGTGGGCCCCACATGAGTGTGAAAAGACCAAATTGCCCTTTTATGGAGAAAAATCTATTTTATTCTCCCGAGCTCGGAATTGAGCGTACATAGTGGCGTTGGATTCATATTTCCTAGTACATTCCAGATTTGGATGTCTCAGGTCTTGGTTATTTGTGAAATTACTATTTTTCCCTTTCATTCATTAAAATGAAGAAAAATACAGACTTTTCATCCGTATTCAGAAATTATCGTGCTTACAGTCATTTTGAAGTGTCCGTCGCATATGTTTTCAATTATATAAGTCTTATACCTTGATTTCACTTCTATGAGAAGTGCATATTTCATAACCCTAATATTCCAGCCGGATTTTTATTGAAATTCTAAATTTTAATATTTATTTAATTTCATTATAAAAAAATTAGGGGTGTTACAATCTACCCCCCTTACAAAAATTTCGCCCTTGAAATTTGCTTATCAACTCACTTAGGAGTTTTCATAATTCTTTCATAGCCTTACACATATGGCCTTACCACTTAAGGAAATCCTATTTCCTTTCATTCTTTTATCTTACTACCTTTTTCTCAAAGGTATAAATCATATGGTTGGTTGCTATTGAAATGCTCACTCATGTCTAACCTTACTTATGCCTCATTCACTTCAGCCGAGTTTTGTTAGACTTTCCCAAAAGAATTAATAACTCTTAACTGAGTTATCCTTTGGTTTCTAACCTGAGTTTTGTTAGACTTTCCCAAAAGGATTAATAACTCTTAACTAAGTTATCCTTTGGTTTCAAACCTTCTACTTGGCTAAGTTTCTACTCCTCACTTTCATCAATCTTTCCATACTTGAAAATTTTCCATTCTATCTTCTATTGCTCATTCTCATTCTTTTTCAATATATAAAGTTTTGTCATAGCTTTCTTACTATGTAGCTCATCCTCATTCTTTTTCAACATATCCTCATTCTTTTTCAACATATAAAGTTTTGACATAGCTTTCTTACTATGTATAGTCCTTACACTAATAACATAGTGATTGGATTCTATAACTTCCACTATTGTTCTTTGTAACAATCTTCTAATCTTTGAAAGTAATTATCTCTTTCCTTGTTCTTCCATTATTTGAAAGTGATTGCTTTATTTCTACTTTACAATTCATACTTCTTTACTATTTCCTTTTATTGACAAATTTCTTTTTCAATGTTTGTCATTGAGGAATGGTAACCTTGTAATGGTTTTTCCTCATTCTCATTGTTTTTGCAACACCCTTTGTGTGTCATTTATTCATAGTACTTGACTTCTTACCTTTTTCCTTCTAAGATAGTGTCATTTAAATCTGCATATATATTTTTGATCCTCTTTTGTTATTTCTTTCTCATATTTAGAACAATATTATGAACATTGTTACAATCCATGATAGTGTTTATCTCCTTTCCTTTCCTTTCATATATATATATATATATATTTCATGGGCTTCAAAATGTCTAGATTATGCATTTCCTCATGCTTATTTCAAGCATACTTCATAACCTTTATCATATTATACTAACCCTTATTGAATTTGTAATCATCCTTTCTCAAGTCTTTACAAACTACATAATTTATGATCTATTCTTCAATTCTCAACAATCAATTATCAACTCATTTAGGATTTATGTAACAAATGACAAGATCTCACTAAAAGAATATCCTTATCATTAAGAGATATATTTTTCTAATTGTCATTGTCATTTCATATTTTGATCTTACATTCCCTCTTTGTTGGAGTCAATTTCCATGCTATCCTTAAAATTTATATAACCCTAAACTTTGCTTACTTCAATCAACATATAACAAGATCATTGACAAAAATTGTAAGCATCTAGCATATATCCTATGAATGTTCTTGATTTCTTGAAATCCACATTCATATATCATTATCACTTCATCTAATATATTTCATTCTCCTCAAATTTATGAACATCATTTGTCCAACTCATAGAACTCAAAATTTGTTTTGATTCTATGCTTTGATGTTGCATTTCCAATTCCAAATTAATAATAATAAAATTTAAAATGCTCATCCTTATAGGGAAAAAGGATACTTAATTTCCTAAACATCATTTATGTTCAATGCATCCTTATGGAGAACAAGGGTAATAAATCTCCCTAATAAACTCTTTTATGTTTAATGCATCCTTACATTGATCCTTCCATTTTCTTTAAAGAAATTTGTTACTTTCAACTCATTCAAATAAGTTGATGTTCTTTTCCTCAACTATTGTAGATATTTTCTCATTCAATCTCATGTAAGATTGAAAACTCTCAAAATATCTTACAAGTTCTAACCACTTCTTTTTCCAAGAATTTGGATTCATAACTCATTCACAATCATCTCATTTTTCCAAACTTTACACTTAAGTTTAGATATCACTGTTTGTTTATAGGTCTTCATTTCTCATGTTTTATCTCAACCTTCCTCCCAAAAATATATTTTCCTTACTATATTTCCTAAATCACCACTCTATCATGTAAATGGAATTAATATCTCTATTCATATTTAGCTCTTCATTTTTCTTGATCAATAAGCTGTACTCCTCTCCATAACAATATTTTCTTTTTGTTTTCATGGTCCATGACCATTTCACCATCTATGCCATATGAACTTCTTTTTACTATAGTCCCAAAATTATTTTCAATATCACCAAAGTTATTATATCAATAATTCTCAAATCCTTAAAAATCATTTTGTGCTAATTACCGCATTTGATACCAATATAATTTCTAACTTGATGATTTCATATTTGTTATACCATATATAGGGCTATAATTTCCTTGTTAACCATATATCCTCATGGTTTAATTGTCTTTCTTAATAATTTTGGGATCATATTTTTGTCCTTTTACATATCAACTCTCTTCTCCCATTTTATTTTATTCAAATTTCAAAAATCATATCTTCATGTTCTAAAATTTCATCATTTCTTTATTAAATCCTTTGTCTTTACTAAGTTTGGAGACAAATTACCTACTTATCTCCTTAAATTCCTTTCAAGTAATATCTTCTCTATTTTGATGATTAATTTCATTTAACTAATTGTCATAACACTATATGTAGCAATTATAACTCTTACACTTATATTTATTCATATATTTATAGTGATTCTGAAGTTTCCTCTTTAGCTCTTATTTCTCATAAATCTCCATTTCACTTTTTCTATAAGGTTGGAGTTTTTCCATCACATTTTTCGATTTATATCTCCACTCCTTCACTTAGTAAGGGTCATGTACACACTTCACTTTAATAATGGTTATATCCATACTAGTATTGGTGTACTTTATTTATACATATGTATGTTTACTCAGGACTTTATGTTAGACCTGAACATCATACCTTACATTCATTGAAATGTCCTCCTTATTGATTTCTATATCTTACTATTCCCACTATTGGAATTCTTACTTGCTAAGTAGTTTCTTAGTTCTTTCACTGGGTAATATCTACTTATATTATATTTATTCCTTCATTACACAACTCTTTCTATACTCATTCTAAACTAATGAGTTTAACTCTTCCTATACTCATCTTTCACTAATGAGTTAACTCTTTCTTCACAAATGAGTCAACTCTTTACATATTCTTCAACAAATGAGGCTACTCTTTCAAGACGTATCCTTCACTAATGAGTCAACTCCTTCTATACTTATCTCTTAGCTAATGAGTTTATTCCATAACTCATTCTCATCAAATAATAACTTATCTCATATTCACTCACTAATCCTCATCCTCTAATTGGATAATCATCTTCATATTGGACATGATGGTACTGTACTGTGACTGGATGAATGGCTTCGATACCAACTGTAACGACCCAGGTTTTTGAAACACGTTTTATAATATATGTTTCAAAGACAAGGGCATCCCCTCAGTAAAATTTTTTCGTAAAACAAAGCAGCGGAAATTCTTTTCTTTTCAAACTTGTTTTGAAAAACCAAGTCACCACTTCATACTTAACATAAGTATAATTTGTGTACAAAATAAAATTTCATTGAAGGAATATGATTTTATTAAACTTATAGGATCCATCCAGTGGTTCACAGTACAGCACGGTATTAGTACAATTCATGTCCAAATTACATAATCCAAAATATACAAACCTCACCATACATTAAAACTCTCAATACAATACAATTCCCTCAAATAAAATACATGTCTTCAAGAGGAGGTATCTTGTTTGATTATTCATCCACATCTTCTTAAGTCTTCTACAGTCTTGAGCTTCTAACCCTCCTTCTTTGTATCTGAGGTATTGTAAACATAGAAACATGTACAATACCTCAGCAAGCTATGCTTGGCAGGGGAATACAAAAACACACTACTTCATCAACATAAGAGTATATACCTTAGTCTTTATTTCATCATAGTTATCCATTCATAAGACATCTCCACATAGGGTACATACGTTATTTATGTAGTACAGGACAAATTAGTTAATATAGTAAAGATTGCTCAAAACTTGTTACTTTCCCTAGCTATACTCCCACCTAGAAGAGCAATACCTAGCCAAAGATTATTCAACACTTGTTCCTTCCCCTGGCCATACTCTTACATAGGAGAGCAATACCTAGCCAATCCTCATACGGGGTTTCCATTCTAGGAACTCATGTAATAGCATATCATCATGCCATGGCATCATACTATGCCTATCATATGTGCATTATAATGCAAAATACATTAGGACTACTATGCTTACAGCCTCAATCCGTACGACGCACCCGGATAACTGTATAATCCTCCACTGACACCAACTGTGGAGAAATCAATCCATGTCCTCATGGGGTGGACCATGGTTGTCACAGTGGGGCCTTCCCATTACTGTCCCACCCGACATTTAACCTCTCTTTGGGCATGGTATCATCATATAAGTTTCAGGAAGTGGGTGGCCAAACCCTCATAACTTCCCTAGCATAGCATCCCCAGTCTCTATCTCTTTGTAAATCAAAATCCACAAGTCTCCATACTTGTATGAAAAATATATTGTACATATCAGACGATCTGTCTATTTAACTAAGGATGGAATATTATACATACCCTATTCTTAGGGTTTCCTTGGTCTCCATATCTCATCATTTTCACCTCATTAAACTTGATCAATAAATTAGATCAAGTGGATTAGATTATGAGGATGGATCATTTTGTTTGATCCTTTGGTTAGATCACTTAATTTCATCATATGTTTTGGATCCCTCAATTGGATTATATGTTTTGGATCCCTTAATTGGATCGTATGTTTTGGATCCTTCATTGGGTCATATGTTTTGGATCACCTTGGATCATATGTTTTTGGATCACCTTGGATCATATGTTTTTGGATCACTTAGTTGGATCATGTATTTTGGATCACTTAGTTGGATCATGTATTTTAGATCACTTAGTTGGATCATGTATTTTGGATCACTTAGTTGGATCATGTATTTTGGATCACTTAGTTGGATCATCTGTTTTGGATTACTTGTTTGGATCATGACTATGCTAAGGTACTAAGCATAAGGATATAATGAAGGTCTATATTTTTATACAGATAATCATGTATATCTATACATGAATCTCTAATATATCATTGTATATCCACCTACCTCAAAGTAGTATCTTGATTCATACATCTCTAGTGTATTCTTCCACAATGTCCATCGTGGTCTGGTTTCATTCATTTGTCATACCATATATACAAGGTTATTTCCCTATTCAAGTATGTATTCCTATAGATGGTACCCTAATTTTCCTTGAATCAAATTTGATCAAGGGTTTGGGATTCTCTATCTATGTTCTTCTACATACACATACATACTATACAATACTACATTAGTATTTGTTTTTGATCATCCAAGATCCTATGGATCTTGTTTGATCATCCTTATCTTGATTTTCAATTTTTATCAAGATTAGATGATTTACTACATTTTATGCTCTCATTATTATTACTCAACCAATTAATGTTTTATTGGCTGAGGGTAGCTTATTTCATTCTAAGTCTAGATTGCTCCTGTTAGGTCAAATTGGCTAAGGCTTACTAGTTAAATGGTTGAACACAAAGTGGCTAGTTCAATCCTCATGTAAGGAGGCGTTTAAACCTCACAAACATCAAGGGAAGGTGGGGGGAGAGCGTGGATCTATTAGATAACCCCCTTAACCACTATGTCCATCATTTACTAGCTTGACCCAAACTCAACCTTTCATAAGGTTCCTATGAGCATTTAATCCTAAGTATTCTTTCTAATTGTTTTTAATTAAATCCATGAATTAAAATGTCATTCATGGAGATTTATTATTCTCCTAAGTTGGACCAAGGAATTTATATTCCTTATATTATCCTACTAACTATGGTCCTTACTATCATTAAGTTCATATCATACATTCCATGTGAATGTCCATTCCTTCTAATTTCATTTAATCACCATTTCAATGAAATTACAATTACTTAAGCATTGAAGCATAAGTTTAAAGCATAAATAACAAGTAACTAAACACTTAAATAAACAATTAAATAACCAATTAAATAAATAATTCAACTAAGAAATGAAAGACAATTATCATAATGTTCAATAATTGAAATAGAAATCTAACATGTTATCATGATCCAAGGGTCTTAATTGATCCATAGTCATCCTTCATCTTTTTAAGGTTTAGATCTTGATTCTTCAGTGTATTTTAGATCCAACGTATTATATTGATGTACTCTAATTATTAAATCATGGATTTAACTCATCCATTGATTTGATCTTCCTTGATCTACCTGATCAAGGAGATCTTAGGTTACTTTGTACCATTTAAGGGCATAGATCTTGATCTAGCGCAATCCACATCATCCATTTATTAAATCCATATGATCTTATCTCAAGATCATCATCAAAATACATCCATGCTGCCCAATCATCCTGGATCGTCTTGATTTAGGAGATACTATTCAATTTTAATGGTTTTAGTAAACCTTAAGGCGAGATTTATTAAGATCTGCCTAATAAATACAATTTAATCCACTGATATTATTTATTATGTTATAAAATAATCATCCAATAAGGTATTTGTGGTCCGATCATCCTAGATCTTGTCGATAAAGGATGTTAGTTACTTATCCACTTAATTACTGAAATTTTAATTAATTAAAATTAAAATTTTATAAGTTCAGTCTATTTAGATTATAACAAGGAATCCATCACAACTTTCCGATCTCAATTTGGTTCTCAATTGATATCGGAATTGAAATTTTAAGATTTCAGCCCCTTTTAAGGGCTAAATTTCACCTTACAGTTCTGATCATTTTTTATTGATATAGAAGCATACAAATTCCACTGTCAACATGTATATTAAGGTTTTGGAACCTTATAAATACATCCAATGGTTCTGACTTTATGTTTGGGGTCATGTGGGCCATGATCCATAATCAATGGCACGGATTTCATCAAAAAGATCATGTAAATAATACTTAAAAACACAATCTAATAATTTTAGTGAATTAATAACATAAACATTATGCCAAATAAAGTTTCTGATCTAAAATCAGAGTTCAACTAAAGTTAGAATTAATATTTCAGCCCGTTTTCAGGGTTGAATTTCATCCTTTCTGTTTTTTATCAATTCATTCATATATATGAATATAAATATAACTGTGAACTTGATCCTAAGGTATTAGAGTGTCTCTGAAGACATCCATTGGTTCCGATTTGTCTTTTAGAGTCATCCGATCTATGATCTATGTTCATGGATACTGATTTTACATAACATATATAATTACAACTTGAAACATGGATATAATATATTCAATATCTAGATAAAATTACAAGGAATCTGTACAAACTTTCTGATCTAAAATCAGAGCTGTATAGGGCTCTGAATTGAAGAAATAATATTTTCAGTTGACTGAGTGGACAGGCCAGATCATATCTGGGTTCGGGTACGGGACAACCAGCGTCCCGTGCTTGTTACTGCCAATCCTAGGTAGCTGGGTAGAGGTGACCTGCTACAGGCGAGACAGTCCGATCTGGACTGTCAAATCACTTGTCTCTGTATCTCCTCCATCTAGTAACTTCTGATGCCTAGATTTCATGTCCTGGGATTTTGGGACCCCAGAAAGTCATCCAATGGCTCAGAAGATTCATCTGAGCCGTCTGTGATGAGATCTCCACCACCCAAGCCGGATCTATCGTCTCTGATGGATCTACGACTGGGGAGATCTCTTCATGGCCAGAAAGCCATGCTAGCTTACCAGAATTGAAAGTAGAAGTGGAGATGCACCTACCTGTACCGGTCTGGGGAGTAGGATCTCACTGGAGAAGAAGAAAAAACCAGCCAGAGAAGATGTAGAAACCCTAGACACCGGATAAAACATACAGGGAGATATTCTCCGTCCCCGTTGCCGTAGAATGTGTACATCCATAGGGTTTTTGAATAAAACCTTATTTTTAAGACTCCCAACGGTGCAAGATTACCATTGGACGGCCTGATTGGCCGTAATAGCTTGAAGAAACTACCAGAAATGGTAACCCTTACTGGGTTGCCCTTCGTTTTCATTTTTTCGGCGATCCAAGAATTGGATCATCATAAAATTAAGGGGCTTTTGTAAATAGCACTTTTCCGCACATATCCAATGGTAAAGATGGTGTTTCAGCGGGTATAAATCGACGTCTAATTAAAATAGGGTTTCCTGGGCAGAAACCCGTTTCATCAGGGACGATGCGTCCCAGGACGCGCTCGACTTCTCCACTCAATCTGGAGAGGTGGGTGCGTCTGTGGACACGCCCTGAGTGAAAAAATAAGAGAAGAAAAGGAAGAAATTTGGAGAAGATGGGGGATGTTTCTGAAATTGATATTTTTCAGCATGTTAGGGGACCTCGTGAGGATCATTAGGGAAATTTTTGGGATTTTTCTGAGCTACTTATAGAGGTATTGGGAAATTTTCATGATTACTTGAAATCATAACTTTGATTTCTTTGGATTTTTTAATTGTCATTGGATTCCCACTACCACCTCCTTCTCCACTAGCTGGTGGTAGTGGTTTGACTAATGATGGCTGTTTTTTCTAGACATTGGAACCGTTTGTGGGCCCCATGTGGGCCCCACATGAGTGTGAAAAGACCAAATTGCCCTTTTATGGAGAAAAATCTATTTTATTCTCCCGAGCTCGGAATTGAGCGTACATAGTGGCGTTGGATTCGTTTTTTTTAGTACATTCCAGATTTGGATGTCTCAAGTCTTGGTTATTTGTGAAATTACTATTTTTCCCTTTCATTCATTAAAATGAAGAAAAATACAAACTTTTCATCCGTATTCAGAAATTATCGTGCTTACAGTCATTTTGAATCATCCATCGCATATGTTTTCAATTATATAAGTCTTATACCTTGATTTCACTTCTATGAGAAGTGCATATTTCATAACCCTAATATTTCAGCCTGATTTTCATTGAAATTCTAAATTTTAATATTTATTTAATTTCATTATAAAAAAAATTAGGGGTGTTACACCTTAGCTAATTGAAAATAAAAGGAGCAGTCTAGACTTAGGATAAAATAAGTTATCTTCAACAAGTAAAACATTAACTGGTTGAATAATAAAAATAAGAGTGTAAAATGTTGTAAATTATCTAACCTAATAAAAAATTGCAAATAAGATAATGATGGTCAAACAAGATCCATGGGATCTTGAATGATCAAGAGCAATAAAAAGAAATAAATACTTCTTAATGATAATATATATTGATTACAATTTAGATTAAATAGAATAGAAGATCTTAGATAAAATAGAATAGAAGATCTAAACCCTTGATCAAATATGATTCAAGGAAGAGAACCAAGATCATCCTCTTTAGGGATGATCAAACAACTGAACTTAGATCAAAGAAGAACTAGATGATAGAAGATCTAAGCCCTTGATCTTTATCAACAAGTATAAATTATTGATCAAAGGATCTATGAAAGATCAAGATCAAAGAAAGGAATGCACAAAGATATAGAATAGAAAATACTTAGATCTGAAAGATTAGAAGATCATTCTAACCATCAGATCTATTGATCAATAGAATAAACACTATTTGAGGAAGATAGATCATGATAGGACACAAGATCTAATCCTTTATATCAAAGGACAAGATTAGACAAGGAATATAGATAGGATTATTCATATTGTATAAATATATTGATAGTATGTGTGGATTTACAGATTACATACCTCAATTAGAATCAAGGAAGATCTAAAGAGATATATCACTACTTGAAGGTAAGAGGATTTTATGAATGCATCTACATGAGATATACATGTTGAATACATGATCTTATATCTAGAAATGTTGACAAGTGTAATGTATATACTTGTATTAAATCCCTTGAAAACTCTTATGATCCAACTAAAACACATATGAAATGGTTAAGTTAGAATTGAGGGAAAAACTCTAAGTGAATAAGGAACTAGAAGATATTCCACCCTTAAGTAAATAGACAGATTGTCTGATACGTATGAGAATTACTTTACATACAGGCATGAAGGCTTGTGGTTTTGTTTTAAATAGGCTTATGCCTGGGGATGCTTTGCTAAGAGAGTTAGTAGGGTTTGGATTATGTAATTTGGACAAGTATTGTAATGATAACTAGGCTGTACTGTGAACCACTTGATGAATTCTGAAGTTTAATAAAAGTATATTCCTTCAATGGAATTTTATCTTGTACAAAAATTCTACTTATGTTATGTATGAAGTGATGACTTGGGGTTTTCAAAACATGTTCTAAAGAAAAGAATTTTCGTTGTTTTGTTTTGCAAAATTTTTTTACTACTAAGGGCCCTGTCTTTGAAAATTGTATTACAAAATGTGTCCTACCTTTAAAAAGTGTATTATAAAATGTGTTACAAAAACCTAGGTCATCACAAAAAGACTTTAAAAGTCCTTTCCCGCATAAAATTTTCTCTTCCTACCAGACTAAAGAAGTCATTTTTCTATTAAATGACCTCTTAAGTATAGACTTTACTTTTTTTTTAACAATTTTTTCATCAAATTTTTTTTTTTCCAACTATCTTCTTCTCTACCCAAACTGAGGCTCATATATATAGGTTGATTTTTGTAGTGGGTGAACCAGATCCCAACTGTGAATTGGAAATATATTAATATATTCTCAATTAATATCAATTTTTGAGTCTTGGTTAGTATCTCTTTTGTTTGTCTGGTATATATATATATATATATATATAACGAATTTTTTGTAGGGTACCTATGTCTTTTGTATATTCTTGTATTTATTATGTATAGATTGTATGATTCAACACTAGTTTGTGAGAAACATTATTTGTTGTCACGTTAATTAGTGAATTTAAAGTCATGAAAAAAAATGAGTTTAAGAAGAACTTTAAAGTCGTGTTACAAGAAACGACTACAAAAGTTTCAACTTGTGAAGTCATTTTCTATAAATAACTTTAAAAGTCCTTCATTTATAAAAGGTGTAAGTCATCTCATTTTTTCTTGTATCCCTGGTTCATGTTCTTCATCTCATGGGTGCCATGATGGCCTTCTCCTCTGATCCTCGTGTCTCTCTCTATCCTATTTACCTTCTTGATTTTCATTTAGGAAATTTTGATTGCCTGTGGCTTGAAGAATACTGTAAGTAAATTGAAATCACTTTTTATCATGTATGATTTTCTAGTTACCAACTCTCTCTATTTGCATTTTGTAAATTAAGTGAGTTTTGTCACTATAGATGATGAGGTTAAGAAGTGTGTTAGATCATCGTGATTTCAACAAAAATAGTATAATTTCATTACAAACAACAACTGCTTCTATCTTTAACCCTCACTATTGGAGAAAGGGAGAACATTATGATTTGTGGTTTTCATCTAAAATTAGGGTTTTATGAAGAAAAATGGTACCATCAAGTTGGTCGAAGAAGTTGTAGCTTAAAGCTTTACCCTCTCTCCTATAGAGTGGTATCAATTGAATGCTAGGGGGCTAGATTTTGATGAAATTATTTCACATTAGCTCTTTGATCATGATCGTGTAATAATAACACCTAATAAAATGTAATGTTTGATATATGAATAAAAGGATGATAAATGAGTTATTCCTAAAAATACTTTGATTTTCTTGTTCACATGTTTGTTTGTGTGTGTGTGTGTGTGTGTGTGTATGTGTGCAAAGAATTCATGAATCAATGCTGACTATCATAAAAAATCAGTTTCACTGTCTATTTATGTAAGATATTATGATGTATTAATATAAAAATATATATTTGAAGTGAAAAATATATTAGTTTTTAAAGTCACTTGAAAAAAAAAAGACTTCAAAAACTATGACTTTTAAAGTCATTTACAAAAGGTGACTTTAAAAGTCAATTACTTGTAAAGTTGTTTACAATAAATGACTTTAAAATTTCTACTCTGAATAGTGGTTATCATCAACCAAATGCCAATTGTGAATTGAAAATATGTTCACATATTCGCAGTCGATATCACTTTTTGATTGTTGGTTAGTATCTCTTTGTTTCCTTCATATATATATATATATATGCATGTTTGAAGAATTTTTGCATGGTTACATCAAAAACTTCCTTTTTTAAACTTAAATTTATTTTAAATATATGTATCATATTTTGCTTCTTGTTTCTTTGTTAATTGAAAATTTCCACATATGTGCATGCATGTATTTAGTTATTTTAAATATTTATAATTCTTGAATACATAGTGTTTGGTAAAATGCCAAACCTAATTTTTTCATGTTTAACAAGTCTCCACACATAGATTTGCTTCAATTGTTTGAGAAAACAGACAAATATGCTTGGATGACTACAATAAGAACATCAAAAGAATATGTGAAGGGAACAGAAATTTTCATAAAGTTCTCACTTAAGGTAGGTGGTGATTGTAATTGCATGCATTGTTCATGAAAGCAATGTGAAAACTTGAAAAGCGTAACTGTAGGGGTGTTGGGAGCAGTGTATAGTCATATCTTGCACAAAGTACTTATCAGGAGTGGATGCAATTGGAATCCTAGGAAAGAAATAATCAATTGCATTTAATGATCCCAAGGTTGGTGATCCGACTATCCATCTCACTTTGAACAAAGAGAGTAAAACCCCTTCAGTTCCACTATGATCAGAGTAGGGACGACGTTAGATTAGAGAATATAGTATGCACTGGGAACTATCATTGAATAAATCAATAAATGACACCTTCTCTGATGATAATTGTGGGTGAAAACTTGGGTTACATGTAAGATCCATGAAAATCCAACTTTGGATATGTGCTTTAAGCTAGATTCGTATGGTTTCATGTTAGATTTAGGCTTTTGTGATGATTTTACCATCGATCTCTTAATCCAACCATTCATTTCTTAAACAATGATTAGAAATCATTACACACCTACTTGATATAGCTCGGGTTTGACTAAGATTGTCGATATAGGCTTGAAACTAATAGGACAATCTCAGTTGTCCTATTAGTTATTATGGAAATAATACTAATGATGTTTGATTGATGATCTGATGTTACCAATAATTCCTTGACCCAAAATTTAATGAAACAGATCAGACGATCTTGGCCATTTTATTAATCATAGTTAAAATTGTGACACTTGATCCATTATATGAATAGTGGATGGTAAAAAAAGCATGGATTTGACCACCAACAACAATCAACCAACATTACACTAATCATAATGTAACATCTTTGATTTTTAAATAGCAATTTACAAAAAATTTAAATTATGTAAAATCAGAGTCAAAAGTGAATATTAAAAATTTTAATTTTTGGAGTTCTAGAAAGCAACAATTTTATAAACATTAGTCAAGTGTTGTACTCGAAAAAACAATTCCAACAACACTAAGTTTGTTGAAATCATAATTCAGAAAAATATGTTTTGATTTTTCTTATAGAGGGCAATTTTGTAATTTCACTAGTGAGCCCCACTTGCAAAAATTTGAGATTTGAGTAGCATTCATCTCTTTTTTACTATACTTATGATGTACAAAATAGTAAAAACATTATAATTTAAATTTTAATAGAAGAAATTATTAAATAACTAAAAGGAGGGTCCCATTTTGATAATGGCACCCTCCCCCCTCCCACTTAAGTGAATCGAAGAATGCGCCTAGGTCTCAAACCCAACTGAAGGTGAGAAAACCTGATAGGGAGAGAAGAAATAGGAGAGTAAAAATAGGAAGAAGAAGAAGTGGGAGAAGGAGAGGGAGAGAAAGGAGGAGAAAGAGGGGAGGAAGACCAGCTACCGGAGAGGGCCTGTCACTCCAACAAAGGCATTGAAGTGGTGTTTGGCTACTGGAGTTCCAAGCCATCACCAGAGATGAGGCCGACTAGAATCACTAAATCGAGACAAGCACAAATCAAGACCTCAAGGGATTTGAGCAATTTGTACCCTTCTTAAATGTAAATAGAAGAGAAAATTAATGCATGATAACGCTTGAAGGGTTTCACTACAAATCAAGCTCAATCTGAATCATGCTAGAGAGGAAGAAGCACAGAAACACACCTTAGAAGTAAGATCTACAAAACTCTATTCTTGATTTTAGATTTTTAGTTACATCCATACAGTTTCATGCTAAATTTAGATTTTTGAAATGATCTACTCATTCATTTCTTAATTCAAGCTTAAAAATAAGTAAATACATATTGATATAGTTTGAATTTGATTAATATTGTTGACCTAGGCTAGAAACCAATCAGACAATCTATGCCATCTGATCTGTCACTATTCCAATAGTAACTTTGTGATGTCTAATCAATGATCAGACATACAAATGAGTTTTGAAACACTAAATTAACTAGTATAAACAAAAAAGTTGAAAATTTTAGATGGAAATTGATCAAATGATCTCCAATTCCCGATCGAATAGTAAAGGAATAAGGACCTGACAATGTCTGATCAGTGATCAGATGCTACCATTATGTATCCTGACCTTTATTAAGTAAAAATACTCTAAAAATTTTAAGATCAGGGCATAAGAAAAACACAAACAATGGTGACCATGACCTAGCTAACTAAGCAATGCAAATTCTAAGGAAAAATGACCTAAAGGTAACTTCATGAGGAGAACTAATAAATAACTTTAAATCCATAGGCTAAATGCATTACATGCTAAAGAAAATGAATGAAGCAATACTACACCTAAGGGAATATAAACCCAAATAGAAGGCATGTTGCACTTGGCCTAGGATAGACTCAAAGCATTAGCTAATCTACTTAAAGCTTCCAAATCAAATCAATAGGTAGTCAGAGTACATGCTTGATCACTTTGATAAGAATGACTTATAACACGTTTTTAGAAATGAATATGAACAAGATGCAACAAGACATACATGTAAGTTTACTACTGAATGCTTTAAGATGTGTCTCTTGATTGTCAAATGGAGTAGTTGCTTACATAAAATTAAATTGTTTCAGTCATATTTATATGAGTGCCAATGAATATGTACATACATGTGCTATGTGATGGTTAGAATCATGCAAGTTAACATTGCTTTACTTATATACTAAGTAAACGACAATGTGTAGTAGAATGTGAATGATTATTGCAATGAGTAAGGCTCATTGTAAATTGTGATGATGCTTGTATGAATGGTATATAAGTGATGGCTCTTTTACATTGTGCTTTGGACTTCAAAATTACTTGAGATTTATAATTTTCTATGATACACACATCATGTGCCTTCCTCTTTAAGTTTTAATTGCATGTTTTATTTGTATTGTTAGTCCATATTTATATGTTGTCCTTCATTGATAAGTTTAATTGCATGCTATGCTATGCTAGGTCTAGGTTTCATTGCTTAAAGTTATTACATCTTTAGAATAGTTTATTTAGTTTCTAGGTTTAGTTTTAGGAAAGTTTAATTTTAAAAATATCTATACTTACAAAATGTTTTATCTAATTTGCTTTTGGTTTATTTGCCACCTACGTCATATCGATTTGCTTTCTTTAAATGGATTACATGGACATTTTTATATCTCATTTTTCTAATATCATTATTCTCTTGTTTGTGCTAAACATGGAATAAGAAAAATATTAAAATAAACAATATGGGCAAATGAAGAGCACAAACGAGAGGTCAACATGAACAGTATGTGATGACCCAGCTTTTTTAATATACTTTTAAATCATTTTTAAATAAGTCATGATCCTTTGTAATGAAAATTTATTTTTGAAAAATAAATAACATTATATTTTCTTTAAGAAAACACTTTATGAAAAACCCAGCGTGTCATAAATTTCACAAATACTTGATTTAATGGTGAAATAAACATTCCATTTTCACCAAAAATTCAACAGAGTTTCCTATGTTTTCCAAACATTAATGTTAAATGCATATGATGCAACAACACCTAATAATTTCATGAGTATCATCAACACACTTGAAGACTCTGTCTCCACACCCATGAGACTTAGACTTTCAAAAAGTTTAAAAGAAGCAACAATTTTAAGCAAACAAATATTAAAATGTTACTATTTACCCAAAATCTCAACCAATCGTAGTCCATAGTCCATTATACTCATTCCATATAGTATATAAGTCCAAGTCATAAGGAAAGTTCAAAGTTTAACAGCTATACAGTTCAAATAGAATCCATAGTTCAAAATGTGTTTAGAAATATACGTTAGTAAAGCTAGCTCATACTACCTTAGTCCTTGTCAAGCTCTCTCCTTCATAAGACTTGTCTACTTCTTTAAAATTAAAAGCTGCTCCTAATTACTTCTTTGGATCTAAGATATTGTAAACACTAGAATATCTCAGTAAGCTATGCTTGTGTAGGTGTCTAGCATTAGATTTAATATTTAACAATTGCAACTAAGCATAAGTAATCATTTCCATGTATGCAAAATGATAGTGTTAAATTATGTAAATGTGCAAATTATCAGTTATAATTCAAGCATGAGATTTCAATAACATCATATGATTGAAATTCACATTTTTTACAAAATCATTTTAGAAAGTAACAATGCACTTGAAAAATCATAAATGCATACACTACTTACAAAAGTATAAAGTTTCATGAGTAGAAAATTATTCAATCCCACAAATTTCAACAGCATTTTAACAATTGCACCTTTGTCCTGAGTACTCACACCAACATCTAGGCATTGTCATGCCATATCAATACAGGGACTTATCACCCCATTTGGCTCATAGCACCAGGTCACATCCACAAATAAGAAAGAAACTCATGGACCACTTAACATCCGCAACCCTAATTTAGTCCGACTATGTAATGCCTGAGCAATTTATGCTATTTTTAACAAAAATTGGACATTCTATGGGAAATAAACTGTGTTGGATGTTTTACTTTATTTAAAATAGTAAATTAAGGAATTTGTGAGGAAACTTGGTACCATTAGATTTTACTCGAAAAATGGAATCCAACGCCTCAAAGAACGCTGAAAATAGAGTTCGTATGAAGAAGTTACTGTCGTTTAAAGATCAGGGGCAATTCTGTAATTTAAATTAAAAAACAAAAAAGATAGAAAACGCAGGGGCATTTTGATAACGGCACCCCCTATTGTCTTCCTCTTGATTTCTCCAGAAACCCTCCTCTCCTGATTTTTTCAGAAGAATCTGCCACTGCCATTGGCAGCACGGCCATTGTAAGGCTATAAAAGCCCTATCTCCCCCTCTCTAAAACACAGTTTTTCCAGTCATTTGGGGCTAGGGTTTCTGGCAAAAATCTGAAACCCAGTTTCCTTGCATTTTTCGGCAACGGCCAGGCCTGAGTCAGGCCAGCCATTCTCCCCAATCCCCTCTCTTCTCTTTTTTGGTCTTGCTCGACAATGGGGTTTTTCCCCTTCTTCATGGGTTCTGGACAACACAGATTTCTGGCGGAGGGAAACACACCACCGGCGATAGGCGCTCCCCAGGCTGCCGAGGTAAGCCTGTCCTTCCCTCTCTTGTGGGTTATTCTTCCTTTCAAGCTAGATCCATGCTGGATCTAGTGTTTCCAGCCGGCCTTTCCCCAGCCGGGTTTTCCAACTGGAGAAGACGAAGTTGGTTCCAGCCGGCCCTGTATGAACCAGGCGTCCCAGGGACGCCATGCTCCACGTGCGCCTGGGACAGGGTCCCTGGGATGGGTTCCAAGCATATGATAGTGCGTACACTGTCCCTGGTGCGGCCTTCAGGTGAGCGCACGACGTGGGGCATGGGTCCTAACTCGATCAGGATGCATGGGGTGCCCTGGGAGCTGAAACTCGCCATGCTACACCAAAGGTGCGTCCGTACGATGCCATCCAGGATGCGTGTCATAGCACGTCGCTTGAGCATGCATGTGCGCGTGCAAAACGCAGTCCCTAGCACGGCCTTTGGGCGTGCACGCACGTGAGCCGATCGCGATTCAACCAGGATGCACGGGTGTCCTGGGAACTAGGACACGCGGACCTAATGAGACTTTAAAGTTAGGATCAGAAGATAATTTATAGAGTTTAACTATTGAATAGTAGGTCCATATCATAAGATCTAGCCTGACAATAAATTAGCATATAAATGAATTCAGCATGCATATGATAAATATATTATGCATAGACATGCTTTGCAAATAATTGCATATATTGCATGATTTGTGAGTATTGAGTTTTTGTAAAAATTGCATGTCCTTGAGGGTTACCAAAAGACGCTAGGATGCCCAAAAGATGCTGGGTAGGCAGTTGTGAGGGACCCAAAGAGGACAAGTTTTGAAAAAGAAATTTTTGCTTGTTTGATCGAATGTGATTTTGGCTAGTAAGCTCGTGGGCGCTATGCCGAGAGGTCTGGGTTGGCCTCTCAGCCTCTACCACTATTAGGTGGAACAGGTACCACACCCAAAAAGAGCATGTCCCTATGTCGACTGCATGTGGTACAGGGGGCTACCACTGGTGTCACGGCACTGGGTCGATATGTCATATGCCCCGTGGAGGCTATGACCGAGCGTCCCTAGGTACCTGGGGACCACATGGTGGCTAGGTCGTGGGCATAGTGGGCCCTATGATTTGAGGATTTGCTTGCATTGTATATGGCATGACATGAGGTTGGTCGACCATACCATATATCCATGAGTTGGATTTAGTGGAGCATCTTATGCATATCATTATGTTTATGATATATATATGATACTTTCGACTTAGATTATGCGATTCTTTAAGTCGTCAGTATTCCAATTTAACAATGGTTTTTAATATCGATATTGAACATGATTGTTTGAATATGCACATGTTTTAAAGAGCATATGATTTTAAACACAACATGCATTGTAAAACTAGTAGTGATAGACTTCTACTAAGTATAGTATATACTCACCCAATCCTTAACATTTTTCAGGATAGCTCCATTCACGAGTAGAGGATGTCTATGTTAGTGCTACGAGCAAGAAAAATCAAAGGGAGACAATTATACATGTAAGTAAACACTCTACCCTTTGGACATGTATTTGTATTTATTTACCGTTGGGCTGTAAGCTGTGACTGGATAGACCTGGGAAAAACATTTATGATTTCTGAAGTTTTTCAAAGACTACTTTGATTGTTGTGAAAGCAAATAACACTCAGGGTTTTCAAAATGAGTTTAAAACTAAAGATTTTTCTCTGCATTGCATGGTTTTCATAAAATGGTTTTCAAATAGGGATGCATCCCGCCTTAAGAATTAGATATTGCATTTAAAAAAGCATGGGAAAACCCGGGTCGTCACAGACTATATGCTCAGCTGTTGATATCATAATGGGGAGACTATGATCCACACCATATGGGGATGTGAATCAACACCACGTGGGGCCTTCCCATCATACCTACACTGGAAAAAGTCAATCCTAGTTGTAACAGGTGTCTAAACTTTCAATAATGGGTGGTCTACCCTACTACCCTCTTTGCACAATGTCCGTCAGGCGAATGTGCTTGTCTATAACAAATCATCAAAAAATAATGCAATAAATCTAGTACCTCCACACTCTATGAGACTCATCAGTCACATACTAATCATCTTTCAAATCAAACTGTAGGATACTTAAATCCATACTTATGAAAAAGTAATACTTGTCATCATGCTAATTTATAGCTCATAATTAGAAAATACATAGTGGATTAAACCAAAATTGTAGGCAATTTAGAGTTAAATACTTTGATAAAGTTTTGACAACTTAACCATAATTGTAATAATTTTGAATGTGACAATTCTCATAAATAAAATTAGGATTTCAGTCATTTGAACACGATTAGTTCAAGTAGAAAACACTTAGTGTTAGAACACCTACTTAAAACCACAGTCCCAATTACTCACAAAGACTCCACAAAACATAAACAAAAGAGAGCAAAGATGGCTGTAGGAAGAAGGCGTCCTCCTCCCCAATGGAGGAGGCATCTTTTTCTAGAGTGGAAAAAGTTTTCTTTTCTTTTTTTTTTGCTTGGATGTTGCTGGGTTTTTATGCTTATTCTCATAATTTTTCTAGGTTGCCCTAATGCTTAGTATGGTGGGGATTAAAGTATTCCAAATTGAATGTCTAGGATGGGGGAAAAGTTACGATATCGAATAGGAAGTTGAGTGGAAGGAGGTGACTTTATTAAGGAGGTGAGTAGGTGGAAGATGCCACCCTTTTAGGAAGGCGCTCTCCCTGCTTCCAAAATCATTGAAACACCTATGTTTTACGAAGGTGGGTGGAGATTGGTTGGGAAAGACATGGGGGGTGTTAGGTGGAGAGATTTGCTTAGTTGGGAAATTTCCTAAGAGGTGGAATGAGATAGAGTTTTGGAAATTCGTAGAGCATCTTAAGGGTGAGGTGAAAATTAAGAAAAAAAGTGGGGCAAAATGAGAAAAACACAAAAAATTGAATGCTCTTATCCCATTGGTCCACATGCCATCTTATTCTAATAGATTTTCCTTAATTATCTTCAAAATATCTCATGAATAACTCTCTTGAATCTCCTTCAATCCTAGCATTCCATTTAGCTTAGCTTTATGGTTTAGATGGCTAACTTTGAAGGTTCCATTGGCTAGTCTTCATGGCTGGATCTGAAAGATTTCTTGACTTGGTTTCAAGGCTTATTGGCTTGAATTCCTTAGCTTGCCATCTTCTTTCATGGCTCATATAGCTTAGGTTGCTTAAGTGGCTTCCATGCAAAGGTAGTGGGTATGCATGGCTTACTTCATGGGCCCACTTTGGCCATATTTAGCTCCTTTAATCACATCCATTATTGGTCCACAAGATATTCTTGACCTTTGGTTTATATTGAAGTGATGAGTTTGAGGCTTTGACTCAATCTTTTGATCTTGATTTTCAATTCCATTCTGATCAATCTTGGCCGTTGGATCACCATCTTACTTCCTACAAAAAGTGAAAAAATCTAATTAAATCTTATAAAAGCATTTTTAGTCACGTACTTACCCTTGGTCTAGCTTCTAAACCTACAAAATAACAACTTTTTCTTCATTAGGTAAAAAATGCATGTGTTACGAATTTTGTTTTAAAAATCCTAAGTTACCCCTATAAGTTGTAACACATGGGTAACTAATTCCATGGATTTTATGCAAAATTAAATACTTATTATCCAGCCCTACTACTCTCCTAGCACAGTGTCCACCAGGAGAATGTGCTCGTTCATCGAAAAACAATGCGATAAATCCCGTACCTCTATACTCTATGAGACTCATCAGTCATGTACTAATCATCTTTGAAATCAAACCACAGGATACTTAAATCCATACTTATGAAAAATTAATACTTATCATCATGCTATTTACTGAGTTCATAATTAGAACATACACAATGGATTAAACCAAACCTATTGGCAATTTAAAGCTAAATACTTTGATAAAGTTCTGATGATCTCAACCATAATTATAATAAATTTCAAAGTGACAATTTTCATAAATAAAATTAGGATTTGATTCATTTGAAAATGATTAGTTCAAAATTTAGTTCAAGTAGAAAACATGTAATGCTAGAACACCTACCTAAACATGTAGTCCCAATTACTTCCAAAATCAATAGAATCAACTAATCTTAACCTCTATACAAATCTGGGAAAACAATGCATTCAACATCATCAATTAACTCTCATCGATTCATCAGATTATAAATTTAATAGTTGAATGGCCCTTGGTGCATTATTTAATTTGTAGATTATTCTAAATTATACATCTATAGTTCTAAATACTTGGAATTCATGTTCTGGTCCATGATTCCTGTTAGAACCCTTTGATCTGATGATTCAATGATCATATCATATATTACATGTTTGGATCTAGTGAATCAATATTATAATATATATTTTTTTCTTAAGTTTTAAATAATTTAAAGGTCAATAAGTGTAATGGCAATGTCTAATCATCGATCCGATGTGCCATGCTTAAATTCCAACAATGATTGATAGGATGATCGAGATCATCCTTTCATTTTTAAACTTGGATTAACAATCTCTATCAGATTTGAGCTATTCTAAGCCTATATTCATGCATTCCTAAACACATATTAAGAAATTGATCATTAGATCTTACAAAATCATGAATTGCTAATAGCATATCAAGAGTAGATATGACTTTGAACAGCCAAATCATCTCAAATCTAAGATTCAACATTTTTTTATGCGCATAAAGGACCAAAATACGCCCAGGGCTTGTTTTTCATCCAAAAACTCCAGGTTGTTGGCATTCGTTGACTGTTGCCGAAGAAGATGACCGGTGTAGTCACTGCAAGTGACTACTTTCTTAATAGATTTCAACATTAAAACATGGGAAATATAGGTCGAAGTTTCACCTACACTGCTCTAATGTTTGATGAAGATATGATGTTGTTTGATGTCAAAAAATGTCAAAAATGGGATGTCTATCACCAGAGCTTTTAGAGTTGTTGGTGTCCAATTTTTAGCTCCAATTCTCCCTCTTTTATTTTTCGATTTTGACTATTTTTTAGGGCTTTTGTTCATGTGCCTATGCTAAAGAGAATGACCAGTTTAGATCTATGATTTGAGCTATCTTTATCTCCAGTGTTGGCTTGTAAATTCAACCACCCACAAACTTTGTTCTTTCCCTCGCCAACGTGGTGAGTTTTTAGGAAACTAGTCTTCTCTCTCTCTCTCTCTCTCTCTCTCTCTCTCTCTCTCTCTCTTTCTTCTCTTCTCCTCTTTCTTCTTCCCCTTCTATTCTTTTTCATTAGGTAATAGTCATGGAAAACCCTATTGTTTCCTCCTATGAGAGGGGGTTCCAATATCAATTTGGCCCCCTCCTTAAGTAAGTAAATTTTTTTTAAGGATATTACTAACCACTAATCAAAAGAAAAAGGCAAGAGGGCAAATAATAATGGAAAATGTTACCAAGAGAAAGTCAAAGGGAATTAAAGAAACTATCCAATATAATAGGAGGACCAAAAGATAGGTAAGAATACAACCTATTATAGTAGTTTTCTCTACTCCATATTAAGTAATCACAATTGATGATTAAAGACTTGTACTATCCTCAACAAAAGATTCAATATGGAAAATGGTGAAGGTATGTAAATATTAATAACATGTACTATATAATTTACAACATACATTACTTTTAAACATAGTAATTTCCTATGTACTTTGCAAACTACCTTTGACATACTTGAGCAGAAGAAGACGTGTGCTTTACAAGGAGATTGTGAGTAATAGAGAAAATGGAAGAACTATTACATAGCTTCATTTGTTAATAATTCATCGAGACTCTACATAGAGCCTGCCATTTATTCTGATGTCATTGACCAAGATGTGTGGAACGCATTTGCACAGAATTACACATCCATTGAATTTGAGGTGTACAAAAATAATGTTTCAGTTAATCAATTATATATAACTTTTGATTATTACACTTGATTACATATGTACAAATGTGCAGGCAAAGAGTGCAAGATGAGGAAAGGTGCATGAAACTAATATGTAGCACCACTTGTCTAGGTTGGGCTATGCTCATTTAAAAGAGTGCCAAGTAAGCATCTATGACAATTTATTCCTTTCAAATTAATGCTACTATAGTTTTATACATTTTGTTCTCTAACTATAGTGTCTTTCTTGATAGCAAAAGAAAGTTGGGACTACAAAACCCATTAATCGCTCCAATCTTTGGAAGATGGTGCATTTGGTGGGCTGTACTGGCCAAACATTCTAAGATGAAAGTACAAATTGCTTCTCTCATTATAGGTGGTTCCATCTATCTATTAATTTTATACAATTAATTAGATGACATGATCATGTCTTTATAATTAAATTTTGCAGGACATTCTTATCCTAGATAGCCCAAGTACTGGAACTCTAAGTAGCACTACTGCCAACGATGACATCCCATATAGGCCTATGCACAATAAGAAGGACCATCCTATTCAATTTAGGGGCATGGGGTGTGGAATTGTTCCTTCTAAATTCTTTGGTAAAAGTTTACCTACAGTTCAAGATTAAGGGGCCTACAATGAGTTGCTTGAGAAATAAAAACGAATTTATTTAGTTTTTCAATCCCCTACACATAATTCTTTCAATGCCCCTGTAGCTCCATCAAATGTCAACTGCAATTGTCCAACTGAAGAAGTTCATGAAGGACAACTAGCACCTCAAGAAAAAGAAATTCTAACTAAGGAGGTATATATGTAAACAAAACTAAAAATTTTAAATGCCCATATGTAATATTTCTGTATCTCAACCTCTCTATCGTATATCTAACTTCCAAGTGGGTCAATGCCTATTTTTCCCTACATTCCCATTAAAATATTGTGGTAGTTGGTACCATGCCATGAACATCAATCAACCGTTTTGTATGGAATTTGTATGCTGCCACATATTAAGCAAGTGTCAATTACCATGGCTTTGGAAGCTAGTGCCAGCCTATCATTTCCCTTTAGAAATGAAAATTATTATAATCATTGAGGAGGTAGTTGTTTATCATGTCGCTGGTCCAAAGGCACTAGTCATTTCCATAGAGTCCATGATATGTATCTTAACATACCACCTTCCTCGTCAATAATTTTTAGCTAAAGACCTTAATTTAATTATTTATTAACTTTATATGGTTAATTAACAACAACATGCATCATCAAGGTCGCCCACTATTACACCATCACCTATTATAGAACCAATAGAATAGATACTTGTATATATGTTTAGCTTCTTCATCATAAGTTAGGTCCTCTTAATTGATTAAGATTATTTAGCTAAATTTTTTGTACATCTTTTACAACAGCCATCTAAAGATTGTGTGGAAGTCCCACCTAACACACTTCGATCCTTAGGGTTAATCTACGGTCTCATCAATGAAGAAAGGGTAATCAACATCATACGAATCAAGAAGGGAGTGCTTGGTGATGACGTTGTTGAAGTGCAACTCATGACAAAGGACCTATTATGAGTTTGCCTATAAGATCAACTCGAGCACCCTCAGATCATCTCTTATATGGGGTATATGCACATATTTGCTTATAAAATATTTAACATTATGTGTTATACTTTCATGGTATATGTAATAGTTATTTCTTTTATGCACTTTCTTGAATGGTGCAATTAGCCTTTTTGAGGTTGAGGGTATACTTTACCAATTCCTTGACCCTAACATCATTTGTGGAGCAGTAGAGCATTGGTTGATAGAGAGGTGTGTTGATAATATTTTATTAGGCTTCTTTCAGTGCTCTAAAGGATAGGGCTTAGTGATTCCCTATAATAGTGAGAAAGTTTTAATTTTCTTATATTTTTTGCTAACTTATTCTATACTTAGAGATTGTCAACTTTAATTATAATTTATATGGATGTCTATATATGGCTCATTGCATGCTGCTCATTTTAGATGTGCACGATGAGTAGGCTTTCTTTTTTTATTCTTGTGGATCACACATCAGTCCCACACATGTAGAAATTATAAATAAGCAAGCTTTTATTCTTTTCGTATAGTATGCCTGAATAAATAATTTATTATTAATCTATAATGCATTTGAAATTTAAATTTATATAGCATGGTTAACATGGACTAATATGACCAAGACTATACAACCACCGAAACTCATTAAAAAGAATGTTAGTGTATAGAAAAGAATTAATTACTCTATTTTGCAACCAATTAAACTTGCAATAACAAATGATATTTATGGATTCTTTTTGTTGTCCTTGTTGCTGATATATATGTGGACCCTCATATTTGATAGTGTTTGTGTCTCCCAATTAAGAAAGGCAAGACACTTTTTACTTTTCATAGTCTTATATATTTTTGTATTTTTTTATGGATCCAGCTAAAAGAATATGACTTGAATTAAGTATGCTATATTACAGGCTTTTGTGCTTTTTGAGTGGGTAAAAATGAAGAGTTACTCCAGAGTAAACATTAATGAAATACAAAGCGAATGAGCTTAGCATGTAATGACTTTCAATTAGAACACTTGGAGTAACTATATGAATGTAAAATACATAATGAAGTATTTCTTTCATTCACTTGTATGGTTTTCATTATTTTCTTTGATATATATGTATTTTTTAAATGATGAATGAGCGAAAACATAGAGTGTTGGAGGAAAAAGAGTAAGTATGGATGAAGTGAATTTGGAGCTTATAAATGAAGTGAATATGGGGGTTAGTTTTCATTATATTCATTGAGTATGCTGAAATGCCTGCACTTCTATTCAAATATTTCTACTGTTATATTTCTATTATAATTGCTTCTTCCTCGTTTCCTTAGGCCACTTCTTCTTTCATGACTGTCTCTTCTATATGATTCTGCATTTTGGTGATGATGGCACATTTATGTTTTAATTAAATTTAGCTTAAATTGAAGAGCACTTTCAACAGATTTTTTAGAGTACCTCAACAACATTTGCTCATGAGTTTGTAGTGATACCATCAACTCTTGAAACTTAAGTTGGAGATTTCTTTTATTTCTTCACTAATTAAGAATGTGGAATCATATTTTTCTAGCAAAGTAATCAAAATATTTTTGACAACTTTTTTATTTGTTATAACTTTACCATATATCCTTATTTGATTTACTACTTCAATATTCTAAAAAAACAATATTCTTTTAGAGTTCCAAATTCTTTCATCTAAATATTCTCTAACTTGCTACTAAGAGCTTGTAGTGTAATTGTTCTCAGCTTTGTGCTACCTTAAAACTGCTCCTATATAATGCTTCATGCTTCTTTAGCCTTTCAAGCTCTCATGATTCTTAGAAATAAATTATTTGAAATTGCTTGCTGAATGAAGAATAAGGCTTTTACATCTCTCTTTTGGGTTGCCTTCAAAGCTTCTCTTTTAATATTTTGTAAGAGTTGCTAATTGTTCAAGTTTTGCATAGCCAATTTCAACCAAATCCCATAAATCTTGTGATATAAAGAGACTTCTCATCTTCATACTCTGAAAGTCATAATTTTCTCCAAAGATAATTGGAATAGAAGGTTGTTGGATGCCCAAACCTTGTTTATTTGTTTTGGTCATTGTATTTTGCTACAATGCTAATGAATTGTTTTCACCCATCTTTAAGTCTAGCCACTAGTGTGATGATTTGTTTTTTCCTCACCTTCTTCATGCACAACCACTCCAATCAAACATGCTATGTTATTAATTTGTTAGTTTTTGTAAGGTTCAAAAAAAAAATATGAAGAGGGGAAGAGTAAATGTGTTCTTTTAGTTTCCATTATTTTCTTTGAACTGTATATATATATATATATATATATTTAAGGGATGAATGAGTGAAAACATGGAGTGTGGGAGTAAATGAGTAAGTATGGTTGAAGTGAATTTGGAGCTTATAAATGAAGTGAATATGGGGGTTGATTTTCATTATATTCATTGAATTATATGACTTTTATGGGATGATGAATGAGGGAAACTTAGAGTGTCAAAGTAAATGCGAATGTGTATATACTTACAAATAAAGTGAATGTGGATATTGTAGTGAATGAATGTGTTGTGGTTTCTTTTATGAAATATTTTCAAGAAAGATAAGGATGGATAATGATGAATTTGGATGTTTTGTATCCAATATGGTAATGAATATATGTTTGTTTTTCATGTGTATAAAGATAGTAACAAATTTATATCAGATGATACATTGAATGTAAAAATACATGTTGTGAATACAATGTGAAAAAAAGGGACTCTTGAAGTTATTTATCTAAACGACTTCAAAAGTATAGAATTTTGAAGTTGTTTACTAAATGACTTTAAAATTTATTGATTTTTGAAGTCATCTTGATAGAAATTATTTTTAACGGACTTCTATTAGCATTTTTTACCAATTTTAAAAGCCTCTTGTGTAGTTGTGCACGTAAACAACTTTAAAAGTCATGACTTTTAAAGTCATTTTTTTTCCGTCTTCTTCTCTTACTGATTTTCCAAGTTGGCTTGATAGAAGTCATTTTGATAATGGACTTCTATTAGTGTTTCTAAGTGACTTTAAAAGTCTCTGTGTATGGTAGATGAAAAATCTGTTTAGAAAAAACTAATATAACACTTTTGAAAGATACATGTCAATATATGGAAGCATTTATTGTATTTAAAAGATATATGAAAAGAAGAGGAGAGACAAAAGGAGAAAGTGACACATGGCAATCTCCATGAAAATCACATTAGCTTATATATATATATATATATATATATATATATATATCATAATCTCTAGGTGTTTACGAGCTACATTCAAGTTTTTAGCATAAAAAGAAACATATATAAAAAATCTAAATTTTTATGAGTAGAAAAAGAGAATTTCAATCTTATTAGGATAAAAATTAACAAATCGTGATTTCTAAGTGATTTTTTAGTACTAATTTCTTGATGCTTGTTGGACAAATGATACTTCGCTGCTTAGAATATAGTTCACAATGAAAGATCTTTTTAGAAAAATTAACACTACACTTTGCATATGTAAAATCTATGGGTAGTAAATTTAAAAGAAATAGATAAAAAGAGGAGAAAAAACTAAAAAAAGGATGAAGTGACTCATGGCATTCTTTCATGAAAAGGCACATTGGCAGTACTTCTCTATCTAAAATGTATTTCAAAAATTTTTGAAAAAAATAATACAATGCTTTAGGAAGATATTTGTTAGTATATACAATAATTTTTTTATATTTAAAACAAGTTGATGAAAAAAAGGAGAGAAAAATACAGAGAAAGTGGCATATAGCACTCTCCCATAAAAAGGCACATGCGTGCATACACACACATATGTATAGCAGATTATATTTGAAGGGGAGCTTTGTCGCATTGGTAGAGTTGTTGTTAGCGACCTTGAGGTCATAGGTTTGAGATATGTAAACAGCCTCTTGCAAGAATACAAGATAAGGCTACATATTATTGACCTTTTGTGATCTGCTCCTTCCTCAAAGCCTGCATACATGGGAGATTCATGTACCGGGCTATCCTTTATAGCAGGTCAACGAGTAATTTTGGCTTTCTTTTGTCAAAAGTCAACGTTATAAAGAAAAATTACGGCAAAAGTCAGTTGAGAGAGATGTAAGCACTAGTAGAAATTGAGACCAGTTATTTAGTGAAACAAACTTTTTATTTCTTGATCGCCATCATAAACAGGCCATGCCCAGTCTTCTTCCTTGCAGGGTCCGTAAACGATAAACAGCTGTAGAAAAGAAAATGTTAGGGTCACCGGTTTCAAATAGCAGGATCAACGCATTTGATAGTTTTTTGACATGTCAAAAAGCCTCAAATGACACCCATGTACGTGTTTCGGCTATTTGAAATAGGTGAAACCGCATGTTGATGAAAGAAGTTACGAGCCAGGACAACAGCTGGCCGTAGATTGGTGGTGAGAATACTTTGTGGCGGACCAAAAAGACCTGGGCCCGAGTCCCTGTTGATGCCACAAAAGTGTAGAGCCCTTTTATCATTCAAAGATGAAAGACGTTAGCACTTAGCAGACATGGTAATTGTCCAAACATTCATCTCTCTCATCACATCTAAAATCTTCTCCGCTTCACCATCTTAGTCTCTCAGTTGAGTTTTCTGACCGTCCATTTTCACTTCAATTTAAATATATTAATGCGGAACATATAATGGGGAAGATTGCCAGTTCATAACCTGTCTATCATGTGGCCTAGAAATGAGCGATTCAGATCATCAAAACACAATGAAAGCTCAGGATTGCAACAGAATTTTATTGTTCCTGAAAAAGAAGACGTGTGTCAATCTAATTAATTAATTCAATATGGGAAACAATTTTTTTAATCATAATCATAGAGCCGCCACATTTTCCACACATTTCTGCTATAAAAATGAAACTTTTATACGATATGAAAACCGTATTATCTTTGACCATCTTACGTGCCGTCCACGACACCTTTCTCTTTTCCTCAGTAAAACTAGACCGCTGCCCATATAGCCGCCATACTTTTCTTCCCGCCCGGACCTTTATATTGTCAGCTAGCTTTCCTCATCTTCCTTCTTTATCTAGAACTTGTCTCAGAACATCTCTCCCTCTCTACTCTCTCTCTCGTGGCAAACGATCCTGTAATCTTCCCTCCGTCTTCTGCTTCCTCTAAAATGTCCTCCTTCACACCTAATATGATAAATTCAAATATTCTGAACAACCAACAGAGTATTTCATCTGGGTTCTTGGCATTGAAGACGGACGTTGATATTCCCCCTTCAGATTGTTCTCAAGGAGCCATCAATGAATCTGAGAGCGATGCTAAATCTGGGAAGAAAAAGGGTGATCAAAAGAAAGCTAGAAAGCCCAGATATGCTTTCCAAACAAGGAGTCAGGTGGACATATTAGACGATGGTTATAGATGGAGGAAATATGGGCAAAAGGCTGTCAAGAACAACAAATTTCCCAGGTTAGTTGCCCCAACTGATTTTCTTTGTAGCTTTAGTTTTCCGATCACCCAAGAGTATTATGTTCTATATGATAGGTAACTCCACTCGATAAAATAACAAAATAAGGAAAACAAAGGTTTAATGCAATTCTGATTTCTTAGTTGGGTCATGGCATTACCAGTCTAATGCATCTTTAGATAAAAAATGTTTGATTTTGGCCTGGTATTTTATGTCCGCGTTTGATCCCCTTTGATGTTGTAAGTGTCAATGCATCCATCTCAAAATGGGACAGCAAATCAGTTTTTTCTTTTTCCAGACTAAGGTTTAGGCTATTCTATTTCAAACCAGACAGAAATGCTATGCGGACTGAGTTCACTGACCGACTCGCAAACCCCGCCTAGCCGAGCTGTAAACAATAATCCTACCTGTCCATCTTGTTTGGCCTCTCTACATAGGCTAAATACTAAAATTCTTACCTCTTGAATGACTTCAACTATCACTGTCTAAAACCATAACCATTAGATTTTCGAAGAAAAAAGCTAGTAGTTAGAAATATCCAATAAGCATGATCTTTTGGAGATAGTCTAAATAAGACCTGTAACCTCAAAACCACCGCAATTTTCCTGTTGCGCTAAAGCTCTCCTTTTCCTGATCCGCATGTATGGTTAACAGGGGTTTTGATCAGTCAGGAAAGTCGGCCAGCATAGAATTTCTCTACTGGAAATTAATTTTGAAGGCGTGATTTGGGTTCTTTAGTTCGCTGAGAATTGTAATCATTCCTTCAAAGCCTTACGTGGCTCATATACATAGAGAGCTCTTAAAGCTCATGCGTCCTCAAGCTTTTTTGTTAAACTCATTAATGAGATCCGGAAACTTTGAACTAAATGGATCAAGGTAGATACTGGTTGCTGGTCTTGTTTTTGCTTCCGTCATTCAATAAATTGCAGATACAGTCTCAATCGATAGTAAACGAAAGGTCTTCCTAAACTAATCTATTTCCAGTACGCCTGACTATTTCTTACTGATTACATGGACAATCAGGCATAAACACATAAATGGATATAATCCTCGCCAATTGGACCCCAAACCTTATCGCTTTTGTTTGCTTAAAATTGCTAAAGCTGCTAGCAAGGTGGATAACCTATCCACAATGAGATGCAAAATAAAGCTCCAAAGTCATTCAACCAACATCATTTTTCATAATGAAAAGGGAAACTCCAAAATTACTTCATTTCATGATCAATCTCAAGTCGTCCATCTATGAAGAAAATAAACACTCAAAATACTCAGACATGAGGAAAATTAGGAACAAAAGCAAAAAGAAAGTAAGAGAGAGGGCATTTTCTGAAAAAAAAAAGAAAAAAAAATTCCCTTCTTACTCAAACGCTTACTAACCACTCCTCAGGATCACAGTTGTAGCATATACTTTTCAAAGATAGAAGTGCTTTCTTATGCAGCCATTTGCATCCCTCCTCTCCCCTTCATAATACAAATAATAAAAATATCAGCAAAGAGCTTCCTTCTTCTATTAAAGAGATGAAAAGAGGAGTTTCTACATGATGCCACTACTATTACTATTATTTATCATTACTTTCGTGCAAATGTCAACGTTTGGGCAACGACACACTGTAAGGGCAAAGGTAATAGAGAGAGAGAGAGAGAGAGAGAGAGAGAGAGAGAGATTAAAGATCAAATGTGTACAATGATAGTGTAAAGAGGCCAACGATGTTCATGCTGAATTGGAAAACTATGCTCACAGGGCATGTAGGACTTCACAATGCTAGTAATTTTGTGGTAAGGCAGGTATGACCTAACAGATACATGAACCAAATCATGCTGCTCTCAAGTTTTTTTAAATTCCTAAGTACCGTAATATTGCACTTCTTTCTGTCGTGTCCTTTGTTTAAATTTGTAGAGGACCAGATAGTTCCATTGTTCTTAATCTTTATTTTCTTTGCTTGGTTAAAGAAGCTACTATCGGTGCACCCATCAAGGATGCAGTGTGAAGAAGCAAGTTCAGCGCTTATCAAAGGATGAAGGGATAGTGGTGACTACTTACGAAGGGATGCACACACATCCAATTGAAAAAACATCAGACAACTTTGAACACATATTGAGCGAGATGCAGATATGTTCGGCCTTTTAGATATTCGAAATTCAGAGAATGAATGATCTGTAAAGAAATAACTTGTAGGCTACTGATCAAAGCATGAAATAAAACAAGTTCTTGTTAGAAATTCAGAATTTTCTATAATGTCTTCGTATGTAATTAAGTAAAGACCCAGGTATTAAATATCTATCTCTTTTGTGAATTTTTTTGTTTGTCCTGTGTTATAGGCCTGTCGGTGCTCAAGTTTCAGTCTTGTTCCACCTATAGTTGAAACTGCAACATTTTGATTTCAACAAGATCGAAACCGGACTATTCTAGGGCCTGGTTCCTACTATAAGGATTAGAAACATAAGTGTTTCATTTTAGTTCGATTCTTGATACTTATCAGTTTCATGATGTAAACTAATTCTATAATGTTCCTCTAATTTGATGGAAGTGGTCATCGTAGATAATTACTACCATAAAAATATAGGTTTCTTTTATAAACTAATTCAAAATACAACATGTCAAATACAATGTCTCCTAATTACTCAATAAACTAGATACCATGCCTCCCAAGCATGTTCATTTGTAATACTTCTATTTTTCTTATAGTTACCTAAGACCAAAAATCATTCATGCATAGTATAATCACAAAACAAAATAATTTAGAAGTTAAAAAATCAGTTCTCTAAATGTGGATGGACCTTGAAACCTATACTTTTATTGCCCCTCACTTTTTTTCCTTTCTAACATAAATTATGCTACTTGTTAAGTTAGACTTGGTATCTATTTAAAATTAGATTAAAAATGATAAACACAAGCTATTACAAATTTCTATAGCAGTTATTAGCCAATCAAGAAAATATCAACAAATGGATGAGGTTTTATTATCCAACTGAGAATTGCACATAGAATCAAATGAACACAACCAATTCCAACTATCAAACTAATGTTCTAGCTGGCAAGTTCTACTAGAAGGAAAATCTCCAAGATTTGAATTAAGACAAAAGCTAAACAAAGTAAAGGTTGGAGTTTTCGAGGAAAATCATGTGTTTTTTTTTTTTTTTTATCGACTAAATTTTGGTTAATAATTCTAACTTGCCCTTACTAACTTATAGACAACAAAATATATTGAGGGAATTCTTTGGCCTCACAAAACTTGAAAAGACTAATTAATCTCTAGCTAAATTAAAGCTAAATGTAAAATACTGAGGATATTATAGTCAATAATTCAGTTCTTGGTCTGGTCCAATTCTTTTAGCATAAAAATAGAACAAGACATGATTTTAATTCTTTTTAGTTGCAAAGAATTGAAACATGACCATTAGTTTTAATAATGTAAATGCAAATATTGGTCTGGTTTTTTATCCCTAGAAGGAAGGGCCAAATTAGAAAATGTGGTGGTTCAGATTGATCGCGGCGTTCGTAAAGCAAAAGAATTTCATTGTTTGAATCGAGGGTTCAAAATTTAAGACTTATCTCATCTTATCAATTGTATTGTTATGTTAGAATAGAATTTTTTTCTCAAATAAATCATGAATATTTCTAGGATAGTATTCACAATCTCTTTGAAAACTGAATTACTTCATAGCATTTCGTTACTCGTGGGTAAATGAACTTTGATTCTCTACCAACCAACAATATGGGACCATTAACATCGTTTCTCGATTCTTTGATCCTCATTGATAACCCTTTCCACTTATCATAAAGTGCATATCATTTTCAATTTTGATATGTTGGTGACAATTTATTATCTAATGGTCCTTGTGCCTTTTAATATAATATATGTATGTGTCACTCTTGCAATGATAGGAGTTGTAAAAGGCATGGCAATGTGATTTACACAATTGATTCATCTGAACTTATGTTGACTAAGAACAAAAGCTAAAGTCCTTTATGAAATTTTTGATATTGTCTACTCTGATCTACTTCTATCTTTCAAACATGTATATGAATCGAATTTTTTTTGTTGATTCTCAAACAAAAGGTGTTGTTAGTAAGGTCTCCATGTATACATGCCAACAATCTCAGTCTAGTGGTAGTAGACAACTTAGCATCTCCTTAGAATACACCATTGATCATAGGTTCAACTTCCTACTTTGTCCTTAGTTGATATTATTTTTAGGAGAGTGTGTAAGTGATTTGCTTTATAAATCTTCTATTATATGAAAAGATAAAAAAGAAATAGGTGTCCATGTACATGTGAGAATCTCCACTCGCATATTGGATTGCTCTCATTTCTTGTGTGACGACCTAGGTTTTTCAAACACTTTTTAACAAAAATTTTTGAAAGGTGGGACCCCAATTTTCTAAAAACAAAACACAAAAAAATAATTTCAGTGAACCCTAAGTGTCAACAATTGACTGAAAACTCAAATAAAATTTTCAATTTTCAAGTAAACCTTTTTCAAAACAAGTTTACTTCCTCAGGACTCATCCAATCAACAACCACATTCCCAACAACAATATAATCAAGTCCAAATAATTTAGATTATACATGTACAGTCCAGGTAGAATTAAAAACATACGTTCAATTGAGATATTTTGATTACCACTTGTCTGACTCCTCATTAATTATGTCTGTCTCTTAATATCTGAGGTATTGCAATAATAAAGCAAATGCCTCAGTAAACAATGCTTAGTAGGGGAATAAGATGCTTATGCAATTCGAAACATAATATTTACTTTCACAATATAATAATCATTTCAATGTACAAAACATTGTGCATCAATAATCAAGTCTTTATGATTAACTTGAAATTAATCCAAGACTTTAGAATATAATTTTCAAAGCATTTCATATGAATATAATGAATAAATCGAATCACAAAACATCATATCCAAATCCAAATCAGTATCTCAAGTAAAATTTATGAATATATATAAATATTATAAACAAATTCAAAAATGTCAAATCATGTCCAACCACAATTTAAATGACAAATAAAGATACTGAATGTGTAAATAAGTTAAATGGTAAACTCGTAAACTAGTGAATGTAGTCATCAGTGGTAGCAACCCTACTATGCAGAGCCCACAATCCTCCATTCAACACAGGCTATCCATAATGATCATGAGCTCATACCAGGTATATCACTATGTCATATAGTCATCAGTGGTCACACCCTGATCTCATAAGAAAACCAAGCACACGTGCTATCACTCCCTCATGATCACAACATCATATACAAGAATACATGGAACTGCAAGGCTGCAGTGATAACCAACACATGATCTATTGACTGCTGCTCCCTTCCGACACTGAAATAGGAGACTCATCATTTGTCCACATGGGTGGGGACTGGACTGGTAGTGTGGGTTACACTTGATACCAACCCCTACCAAGTGCCATCTATGAGCGAGTGTTTATCACATCATAATCTCAGAGGGTGGGTGGCTAGCCAGCCCTCTACCCCTCCTTGCATAGCATCCCCCAGGCAACAAGCCTATTAAAAATAAAATCTTTAGGCCTCCATGCCTAGATATAAAACAATAGTATCAGGCTACATGCTTGTCTCATATCAACTTAAGAAAAATACTGTAATATATACATATATGGTAACCTGTACGAGATCAAGCGTACATGGCTTTTACATCAAAATCATATGGTAACGAAACATGTCATGCACTATAAAAAACATGCCTTTTTTAAATAAATGGCGTACATTTAAATCCATGAAGGTATAATCACAATGTAACCATCCTCCATATACAAAACCATATCCTTTTCATTTTATAATTCATGCCATAAATATTGCATGTATATTATAAGATAATAATCACATTCTATAAATGATTCATGCCACTCAAATCTCATGCAAGTATCAAAATCATGTTACGAGTATATAAATAATCATGCAATTTATGAAATTAGCATCTTAAATTCCACCTACCTAGTGTGATGAGTTCATCAATTCCACTAGCTTTAATCATCCTCTTCTCATGATCGACCATGCATGCTTCAATCTATACAGTGCATAAAAATTTTATTTTTAATACAATCACCTACATATATATCTTTCGATTTAATTATTATCTAATCATCCCAAATCCTCAAATCATTAGATTTCTTTACACTTTCATCTGCAGATCTTATCCCATTTGATAAAATACTAGTATAATCTTCTAATACATATGTCTAATCAAGATCCAATGGTTAGATCTAGTTTAATTTCATGTAGATCGCATTTCACGATTCAATATCAAATATCTAACTATGATCCAATGATCAAATCTCATTATAGAAAGTTGGATCTCATGAATCATCAAATCTAATATGATCCACAATCAAATCTAGGTTTGTATGGCTGGATTGTAGGGTACTAAGTTTATTGACAGCTGACCAATAATTTGATCTTTTATTCACAAGATTAGATCTATGGTATGGTCTATGTGTTTCATGGCTAAATAGTGCTCATATTCCCAATTTATCAATGATCTTAAATGTTACCAATTTGTAGTTTTTGTCGAAGATCCAACCTCTAATAATTACATCGATGTTTAGATTATTTATTTATTTTTTTTAATTTCTTAAGATCTATTACTAATCAAGCCATCCGACAATTAATAGCCATTGGATTGCATCATCCTTACTTCAATTTAATGTTTATGAATTAGGATCATAAATAATCTAGATTGAGGTGATCTTAAGCATAGATCACCACATTAATCCTAGATATAGGTGAAATTCTTACAATTTAGTACGTGCATTATATGAAAATTGAAATTCAAGGTGATCACTAATAGATCTCACCTCACACATGCTTCCTCAATGTTGATTTGGTATTGGATTGGGTTGATCGTTCTATTTGACAATGTATAGTAGTCATCCATTACTCTTCTTGCAAGATTCTAGCCAAAACTTCATCAATCATGCAATCGTTTGTAGGGTTTTACTCCTTACAACTCAAGGAAGATGATGAATGGTTCAGATCATTAGTTCCATTCATCATTTTCTTTGATCAACTAAAACACGTGTCTTACTATTTTCCCCCCAGTTTGTCATTTTTCTTGCCCGATCTTGACTATTTTTGAGGGTTTTTACTCCTCTTGTGATGGGAAACAAGTTGAACTAATTGGATCTTCATTAAAGGTCCTCTTTTTCACTATCAACATTCCACCACGTTCATTGGTGTCCACTATTTTCTGGCATTTTCTCTAGCAAACCATGGTTGAATCAAGAAAATGACTGATGGATATTGATTGCCTTATAGCAATGAACAAGATGGTTTGCTCGGATCACCAATCAGGGTTGTTGATTTCTCTGCCGAACATAATCTTCCCTGCACACTTTCTCTATCAGTGTTCTTCTTCTTGCTGGAGTAAATGGCTTTTTTCCGGCAACCATAGCTCTCTCTCTCGTACTCCCACCTTTTCTTTCCTCCTCCCTTCTCTCTTCCTTCTCCCCCTCTTTTTCTTCTTTTCTTCTTCTTCTTTCTCCCCAACATCGGATTCCTTTTTCATCGAGTTCGGGTTCCCTCTGTTTGAGAACAGATCGTATGATTTGTTTTGTGTAATCACTTAAAGAGGGGGGTGCCATTATAAAAATGCCCCTACCTTTACGTTTTAGTTAATTTTCTATTTGTATTTAGATTAAAGCATCTTGTCATGATGATTTTCCACTTGTAACATCATGATTTCAGTAAAAAAAGGTGAGATTACGAATCATGATGGTTTTCTGATATCCCTTTATTGTAGGATCCAAATTTCTACAAGTGGGTCTCATTGGTGAAATTACCAAACTACCCTTTATGAGAAAAATCACAATTTATTCATTCGAACTCTGATTTTAGTAAAATTAATGTCGTTGAAATTGCCTTTCCTAGTACTATCCAAATATCAAGGTTTCGACACTTGATTCAATGTCCACCAAATTCCCACTCATAAAACTCCAAAATTATGAAAATTTCATTATTTCCCTTTTATCCCAATTTAACATTTTTAAAAATTTACCCAAATTGGGATATTACATCTTGTTCACCAATAGACCTTTAATGTAAAAGGGAAACAATGAATTTGTACTCTTTGTTTCTTTTTGGAAAGACAAAAAAGAAAAACTTATACCAAGAAAATATCAATTAGTCAAATTTTTTTTTTTACCTTCTGAAGATGTTCTATACTAAGAACAATGCTATGAAGGAATTCATGGTCGCATTTCTTGGGACAAATATTTTGTGGGGCCCTCATATTGTCACCCGAGCATGATCTGATCTACTATTCTAATAGCTAGTCACAAAGTCATTCTAATGCTTTTGATTTAGTGTCTGATTGGATGATCTAGATTCCTAATCCACAAATTCTTGTTTAGCATTCCTTTAGCTAAATTTGAAAATTTTAAATTTTATTTGATTAGATCTTATGAAAAGGATATCAATTTGACATGGGACTAGAAAGCATCTCAAGCACCTATTATTTACTTTACAAGATTAGCAACATATGGATCAAGAATGCATATATATTAATTTAAAGGAACAATTAGTCTCACATCACCCTTTATACAAGATAATGAAGAGGGGACTAAGTAAAAGATAGGGACTAATAGTGCCACATTGCCTCTTGTGGACAGTGAGAGACATCCTTATATAAAGGGGATGCCTCCTAAGCCTCATTTTTCCAATTTTTAAATTTAAAATTTCTATGAAGGTGCTCTACTAGATTTATTTATTTATTTTTTTTCAGGGGGGGAGTGGGGAAAGGAGGTGGAGTTTTGAGGGGTGCTCTATGAAGGGTTTTGGACATCAAAGACTTGATTAGCTCTAGATGACTCAAGTTGAGTCTCTGTAAGATCTCTCTCTCTCTCTACAAATTCAAGTTGAGCTCTTTTAGACCTTGATTATTCTTCAGGTTCCTTAGGCTCATTGAGACACTACTTGTGATATTTAGATTATCATACCCTTAGGGAATCAAAATCTAAAGATGAGTTTTCATACTCTTTAGGACTGGGAGCTTATGATTACCAAATGGTCTTCCTGTTTAACTGTTGACATCTATAAAGAAAATTTTGTCCTTTTTAAGACAAAAACTTATGGTTTTCTAGATCGTCATACTCTTTGAGACTTGAGATATTAATGTGTAATAGGAGAAGTATTGTAATACTATTATTATTATTATCAATAAAATGGGTCATTTTTCTATTATCTTTAGTTAATTGACTTATGACTAAGTGATGGTTGAGGCATCATAATATCAAAAAAGAGACTATAAGTTGGTTCATTTAAGAAGCTTGAGAAGCTAGGAATATGCAAAGGTCATGAAATTGGACAAGTGGACTAAGTGATAGGTGTATGGCTAGAGAGTAAATAGTTGATAAGGGTAGACTCCTAGATGAAGATGCATTATAATTGGTGATCAAATGATTAGAAGAAAGGAGGAATGGATAATATAATTACTTGTCCATGTGTAGGCTCTTAGAAAAACCTAATGATTATTAAGCTATGACTAAATGATAAGACCGAGGTAGAAGATACCTATTAATGCATATAAGTGTATAATAAGGTTTCTTACAATGAATGATTAACAAGTAATGATGAGGCTTATGTCATTCATGAAAATAAGAGATTTGGTTAGAGGTTGAGATGGAAGATAAGACATAGGAAAGATAAATGGAGGCTTATCACATGGGCTGCATTCATGGCAAGCCTTGTCCAAGAATAGACCACCCAAGCATGAGATAGGCCAACAAATGATGGGGCTTGGCCTTGCATGAAGGATAGTTCCATAAGTAATCATGGCATCCCATTTGAGGAAGCAAGAAGGATATAAATCATGTTAGATGGGGAACTCTCCTTGCTATTTACTCCACATGTCTAGCCTATGGAGTGATTGTAGCTAAGGAAAACCAAAGAGATAAGAAGAAAAACTAAAGATGAAAGAGAGGAAGCTAGGGTAAGAAGAAGAGAGAAGAGGCTGAAGAAGTGAGAAAAGTGGTGCATGGTCTAGGAGAAGCATTTGCACACCTTTGATGCTTCGAACTCCATGGTTTTGGAGCTTAAGAACATTACCAAACTGTACTAATTTGGAGCACTTATACTAGGCACAAGGGCACTTGGAAATTTTCTAACATGATCGTGATCTATCTTCTATAAAAACTTGACACCAACTTGAGATTTTGGATGGATTTTAAGCATTAGACACTTGATTTCCAATGTGATTTGTGGATGGTTGGACATGTAAATGCTTAAACTTTTCACATATTGGGGCATAACTTGCACTTGCTATTCTTGGCATCTTATAGCATGAATCCATGGCTTGTATATGATGCTTTTTATGAATGAGTAGAAATGTTGGTAGGAATCATGCTAAGGAATGCCACATTTGCAGGGGTGCAAATGACGCCACTTTTTGTTGGTTCTTTGATGTTTTCTTCCTTGATTTAGGGAGCAAGTACATGCATGCTATTTTTATTTTTATTTTTTTTAATATCATGATCTATGATGTATATATGGTTCCTTGAATGGTGAGATTTTCTTGAAATTCAAAGGGGAATTGGCATTGAAATGGAGCCATTTGCAAAGGTGAAAATGGCAACATCTTTGGTGACAAATTGGTTGTATTTGCTCATTAATTTGGAGCATGATACATTTGCATTAATTAGCTTCTTTAAGCATATTTTCATGATGTTTGAATGAGACTTGAGATGATGGAATTGGTCTTGAAAACTCAATGAATTAAAGCTTGCAAAAAGGAACCTTTTGAAGGCTAAAAGTGGCATTGGATTAGGGCTATTTTCATGCCCAATTTTGGATGATCAAAATTAATAAATTATTGATTTTATTATTATTATTATTATTATTATTATTATTATTTTATGATTTCATTCATAATCAAGTTAACTAATGAATGGATAGTTTGGATTTGGAAAATCTATGATTTTTCCTTTCTTCAAGGCCCCCAAAATCATAAATGTTTCTACAATCCCTCCAAAAAATGATACTTATATTTTGATGATCTAGGTAGGCCAAAGTGATGGAAATCTTAGGAATTTCCTTGGATTATTCATACCCTGAACATCCACTATAAGTCTAATATATGAATTTATATTTAAAAGCTACTAAATTCCATAACTTTTGAATCACATTGCTAAGGCGATTCAACTAAAAACTCAAACTACTATAAAGTGCTTGAAACATGCGCTTCTAAAGAGCTCAGTTAAACACTGTTTGGCTATAAGACTAAGTGGAGAATATGGAATAAATTGCAGATGACTATGGTGAGGAAAAGGCCTAAGTATTACTTTGGTCTTGGAGGAGAATTATGCACCAGAATGGCCATGGGAGTGAGTTACAAAAACCAAGTATGGGATCAATGTGACCCACTGCCATTGTTTATTTCGAAGGGTGAATTTCCTTAGGTGTGAAGCCCTAAAACATGGCTAAGACCATAGGGCATGGTGCTATTAAGATCTAATGAAACTAGGTGTAACATAAGTTACAGTGTTAATTAAGAGCACATTAATGACTGAATTTTCACCAACTTAGGACATTGAAATATAATCCTATGACCCTATAGTGTGGTTGAACAAGAGGAGAATGTGACCTTAGTTTAAGGCCCAAAAGAGCATAGGTCATTGTCCCTAAATGGCATACGTGACTTAAGGACTACACATATTGAAACAATTGACCTTAAACTAATAGTTAATGAAAGAAATGTGGGTAACTTATAATAATGACAAGGGAAAGATTTCTGGTTTATTAATAAGTGATGGAAATGATATGGAATTGCTATGAAAATATTATGGAAATGCTATTGAAATATTATGAAAATGCTATGCATTAGTATCCGTCAATTATAATATGAATCATCATAATCCATATAATTGTAAACCACTATTTTATATTACAATGGATAGTTAAAATATCATTTCACATGATCTTGAAATTGAATACTTTTTTTGTTTTAATTAAAACTCGTAAGCGCACAAATTGTTTGCAATATAGCATGCTAGTGAGGTCGATCCCACGAGGAGTTGAACTATTGTGATGCTAGTGGTCCCTACTTTAACAAAATTCAAGAAATATTTCTTTTAATCTAAGTATGGAAATCAAACATGGAAATGGTAACTATGCATAAACATGCTAAAATTGAAAACTTTCCTAATTGAAAACTTTCTAAATTGATGACTTTTCTAAACTATGAACTTTCTAAAAATGCATATAAGCAAAGTTCCTAAAGTGCAATTTTAACAACTTTCTTAACTTAACTTTCCTGAGTATGAAATTAACAACTAACCTAAGGGTGCATGCATTAAATAACTAATTTCCTAACCATTCAATCTTCTAAATAAAGCACTTAAACTTATGGACAAGTAAACTTTAACAACTACACTCCATGTACAACATGCAAAAAAACTAATTAAGATCAACACTACTAAACTACTTTCTAATCATGAATGAAACCAACAACACTAAACTACTTTCCCATCATGAATGAAAGCAACAACTTGAATCTTAATTAATCAACAAATTTTCAAATCCTAAAGTAGGCAATCTTACTTTAACATTAGCTAAGCAATCTAAAGAACTAATTGGGTTCTTTTTATGCAAAATTAAACACTTACCACACCCCAACCAGCATTTTGCTAGTCTCAAGCAAAACATGTGAAAAACCATTTTTGAAAACAAAGATACAAAGTGCCACTTTCATAGGTACTCACGATTGCATTTAGCACATGTAACAAGCCTTGAAACCCCTAGGTTATCCCTAGTGAACAAGTTAAGCCTCGTGAGGATTTGCGGTGAATATACCCACAAAATTCCATAAGGTTGAGTTCCTTATTTTATATCAGAGAATCCTTATTCATTAGCAATCTACTAGTTTTTTACAACTTAATGGAGAATATTGGCAATTTTACAAATCATACACATACTAAAGACATCTCATTCTTGTTACTTCTCAGAGTCATGTGTGTGTACAACCACATAAGTCAATACTCTAAAAAATGAAGCTCTCAAATATGGATTTAAACATATTTCTCAACAAGCTAATGGTTCACATAAATTTTTAAGTGCTAAAGTGATAAAGGAAAGTGATCCTTAAAAGTGGATCTTATTACTAAGAATAGTAGAGATAGTTTACCCTAATTCCTTCTTTTTATATCCTCTTTAAGGCTATGTTCCACCTAAGATCTATAGGTTTTTAGATGGGACCAAACATAAGCTTGGGTAAGCTTTAGAAAAGAAGGTTGTAAGGATTTCAAAGGTTTAAAATCAAGTAGAGATCTTGTTTTTTATTGTTAGACTATTCTTATTTAGCTTTATTGAAGTGAATTTCCTCTATATTCTTATCTTTCAAATTTTTTATTTTTTATTTGTACTTCTTTCTTTTCACTTTTCTTTTTTCTTTTAACTTCTTTGAAAGAAACACTGCTAATTTTCCTCACTTCTTTTAACCTTTTGTCCTTTTTTGGACTTTTTCTACTAACCATACTCATTTTGACAATGGGCAATGGATGTTTATTTTATTGGTTTATTTTGGGTTAAGGTAAATTGGGTTAAAGAAGAAAAAGGCTTAATAATAGACTAAAAGGGTTAACTAGTGGTATATTGTATGAGGTAGGTTTTATGTCTCTGGGCTAAATAAAGATGACCTATATCATTTCCTAAGTTTCCTAAAGCCTATCAAATTCAATAAATTTTCTCGAATGAAAGATATTACTCCTATTTATTCTTGATAGTGAACCAAAACAAGAATAATAAGATCACACTAAATTATGTATGCAAGAGCCATGGAATTACTTATAACCCTTTGAAAATGAGGTATTCTTTCAACTTACTAGGTTATATGTCTCCATTAATTTTTCTCAAGGTCTCTATGTCATACCTCTCTATTAGTCTTGACAATGTGTTGTGTGTAAATATTTTTTTAGAATTAACTTTCATAAAATGCTTCAACATATGAATAATATGCAAAAGTAATCATATAGACTCCCATTAAGAGTTAAAAACAGTAGAATTACTAAATTTTGAACATCCATTTCTCATCACAGTAAGGGAACGCTTCCAAACATGGTTTTTTGTGTGTGAAAAACTCAAGAAAATCAAATTTTCTATATGCATCTACACCCTCCAACGTGAATGAAACATTGTCCCCAATATTTGGAAACATAGGACTCTATATGGAAAGATGTAAAAGATGGAAATTTTAAAAACATTTGGGTTGCCTCTCAAGTAGTACTAAGTTTTACATCTTCAACTAGACATAATGATGCGTTCAAGGATGATTCTGCAAGGGCTATGAAAAAGTCTAAGGTGGGTCATGATAGTGAGGTGCCTCTAGCAATATCTCCTCAATCTCAAGGTTAGGCATTTCTAGGAAAGGTTTCAACCTTTGACTATTAACTTTTTAGATCTCCCCATCTCAATCTCAATGGCTCTATGAGGATAGACTATGCATACTATGTAAGGTCTTGTCCATTTAGATATAAGTTTTCTTGGGAAGAGATGCAGTCTAGAGCTATACAATAAGACCTTTCATCTAGGTGTGAAGGATTTTCTTAAGATTTGGCGATCATGTGTAACCTTCATCTGGTCTTTGTATAATCATGCAAAGTCATATGTATCTTTCCTCAATTCCTCCAACTCATTGAATTGGAACTTTTGGTTGGTCTTAGAAGAATCTAAGTAAAAATTGAGCTTTTTGATAGCCTACTATGCTTTGTGCTCTAACTCAACTAGTTAGTGATAGGCCTTATCATAGATCACGTGATGTAAGATAAGCCACCTAGGGCAGTGCCAGGGTTCCATTAGTGTGATCAATTTCATAAGACTTCTTTACCTGATTTGGAGTACAGTCAACGTTTCACGTGTGTTATCACTCGAAAAAGCCATAAAAAGAACTCACTCACAACTAACTTTACACCTCAAGCATCATAGCAATAGTAAATAGTTAACCAAAGACAAGTAAGTAGTTCAGTAGTCTTTCCTCTAATAACTCTCGGGCCTGGTCATTGCGACCCCCTTTACAAGGAGTCACCCCTTCTCCCAAAGTTATGGGGCTATTTTGCCAAGTTCCTTAGAAAGAGTTGTCTCACGCCCCTAGGTATTCTCTAACTACCCACCTGTGTCAGTTTTGGGTATAGGTACCCTTTTATGGAGGTTGTTTGAGCTTTTCCTAGGAGTATGGAAGGGGTTACTTCAATACCATAGCGCCTGAAAAGGGATGGGGAACTCTAATGTATGGGAAGGGCATGGAGCCCTATGGAGTAAGGGCCTTCCCTTTGAGGAAAAGGAGGGAAACAGATACTCAATTTAAAGTGAATAAATATAATTCCATACTCGATCTAATAGATACATATAGAATTCTATGAAAAACCATATTTGAAGCATTGTTAAGTCTTGTAGACTAGTCTTTCCTACTTGGATTGACTGTCTTCTCTAGATTCCACTTGATCTCCCTATTGGATACCTCTACTTGGCCACTAGTCTACTAGTGGTATGAGGTGGCTATCCTATAGTTAACACCATACTTTTTCATTAAATTTTCACATACTTTATTACACAAGGGTTTCCCCCATCACTTATTATGACTCTTGGAGTACCAAACCTTGCAAAGATATTTTCTTTTAAGAATTTTACAACAACTTATGGCCATTATTTTGTAGGGTATAGCCTCCACCCACTTGAACATGTAGTTCACTCCCACTAGGATGTAATGATTTTCAAAAGAATTAGGAAAGGGTATGGCCTCCACATGCATGAGCATGATAGAAGGAGATGATTTTATTATGCTCACTATTGGGTATGCATCTCCTAATCACCTGATCGGGATAGTACTTGAATAAGTACGGGTCATCCCAATTAAAATATCTAACCTTAGTCAAGAATCTTTTCTTATCCTATTTGGTCCAATGAATATGCATTTGTCCTGTAACAAGATAATTTACAATATCACCAAACCAAAGTAATTGGAAAATATGCAATAACTAGAAGGATTCAGTTATAGGCATGTCATCACTAGTATGTTACACCACTAATCTGAATAAGTAGTCTACTATGACATTTTTGGAACCTTTCTTGTGCCAAATTTCTATGTCAAACTCTTGTAGGAGTAGTGTCCAATAGATCAACCTAGGTTTTGCATCATTTTTATAAAGGAGGTACTTTAAAGCTGCATGATTCAAGTACACTATAACTTTAGACCCTACCAAATAAGATCTAAACTTATCCAAAGCAAACACTATAGCTAATAGCTCTTTCTTTGTGGCAGATTAATTGAGTTGTGTGTCATTTAGTATTTTACTAGCATGCTGTATCACATGGAGAAGTTTATCAGTGTGATGTCCAAAACAGCTCCAATCACATAATCTGATGTATCACACATTATCTTAAATGGTGCGTTCCAATTTGGCAGTCAAATAATGGGTGTAGTAGTCAACTCAGCCTTAAGTCACTCAAATGCTTTCTTATAGTCCTCATCAATGTAAAAGATCGCCTCCTTTGTAAGTAAATTACGCAAGGGCTTGGCAATTTCGCTAAAATCCTTGATGAATCATCTATAAAAGCCAACATGTTCTAGAAAGGAATGGATTTCTTTCACCGCCCTTAGTGGAGGAAGGTTGGCTATTAAATCTACTTTTGCCTTATCAACTTTTATCCCATTGAGTGATATTATGTGGCCTACAACTATCCCACTTTGTACCATAAAATGACACTTTTTCTAGTTTAAAACAAGACTCTTCTCTTGATACCTTGCAAGAACTAACTTTAAGTAGTCCAAGCACTCATCAAATGATGACCCAAATACTAAGAAGTTATCCATAAACACCTCAAGAAATGTTTCTACCATATCAAAGAAAATGCTCAACATACACCTCTGAAATGTTGCAAGAATGTTAGAAAGTCCAAAAGGCATACATTAGTAAGGTCCATTGGCCATTGCACTACCACTCTACAAATGTTGCCGAGGTCAATGAATAGGTAAAGTACATCTTAGGCCTAAAAAAGGCTCATGCATCATTCAAGAAGTTGCATAGAAGAAATAATTATTACTGCCATGAAAAAAGAACATGTGATGTCAAGTATTTTAGAAGTAGATATTTACATATACCCCATGTAGAAGAAAAAGAGATGGTGGGAGTTGATCACATTGGAAAACTTGAAATAAGTCCTTTGTCATAAGTGGCACTTCAACAATGACATCAGCAAGCACTCCCCCTTGATCTATATGAGTTTGATTTTCCTATTTTTGTTCATGAATCCATAGAGTAACCTGAGGGGTAGAGGTATATTAGGTGGGACTTCCACATGATCCATAAATGGCTGCTGTAATAGTTGAAGATATTTTTAGTTAATTAATATCAATCAATGAAGACATTTAATTTTATGATGAAAAATAAACATAAATAATAGTACCGATTCCATTGGTATGATGACATTAGCTAATGGTACAATGGTGGGTTGATTAACCTTAGATACAGTTAGTAAAGAATTAAACTAAGGTCTCTAGCTAAAAAATATTGTTGAGAAAGGTACTAAACAAACATATATACCATGCACTCTATGGGAATGACAAATGTTAAGGGGCAAGCAATGAGATATGCAACTGCCTGCCCAACCATTACAATAATTTTCATTTATAAAGGAAAAGGTAGAATGGCATTCACATTCAAAGCCATGGTAATGGGCACATGCTTATTATGTGGAGGCATACTAATTTCATGCAAAATGGTTGGTTCATGCGCTTACAATGAACCAACTACATTGAAATTAATAGGCATTGATGCACCTACAAATTAGAAATGCATCATGCATTAGAGAGAATAAGATGGGATAATTATAGAAGGATAATTAAAAAGTTTCAATGTCTTCGTATATACCTCCTTGGCCAAAATTACTCTTTTTGAGGGCAAAGGTTGTCCTTCATGGACATCTTCAGTAGGAGAACTGCAACTAGCATTCGATGGAGGTACAGGGTGTATAAGAATGAGGTTCAAGGGAATGAGAGACTATCTCCAAGCCTCCCTCATGCAACTGCTTATGTAGATCTACTTTTATTTTGTCACACGTCTCCTTATAGGTCTGCTCTTCTTCAATTGTAGGTATTTTTTGGCCAAAGAATTTGGAAGGAACAATATCGTGCCCTATACCCTTTACTTAGCTAGGGTGGTCCTTCTAGCCCATAGCCCTATACAAGATTTCATCATTGGCAGTAGTGCTACTTAGAGTTTTTGTACTCATGCTTTCCTGCGTAAGAATACCCTACAAAATCTTATGTAGAAGGGCATTATCAGTTCAATTAATTAATTGTATAAAATTGAAGCTAGTTAGGGGTAGATAGGTGGAACCACTTATAGTGTAAGAAGCAACTTGTGCCATAGCTTCATTTGTGAGCATTTGGGTGTTATGGCCACTGAATGTGCCATCTTCTAGTGGAGGGAGTAGTCAATGGGATCCATAGTCCCAGCTTTCTTTTGTTGTTAAAGCATGAGACTATAGTTAGGTAATGAAACGTATATAATTTGAAAGGAATAAACTATAACATATACATAATTTATGTTCTTCTAAACAGGCATAGCCCAACTTGCAGAGATAGTGTTGCATATTGGTTTCATGCACCTTTATCCCTCTCACACTTATTGCCTGCACATTTGTATGCATGTAATCAAGTACAATAATCAGATGTTATAAATAAATAATTAAATGAAAGATTTTTTTTAGCACTTATCTCAAATCATTGGACATGTGATCTTTTACAAATTCATTTCACATATCCGAGCCAATGATGTTTGAATAAATGGTAGGAACTGTGTACAACCTTGACAGATCATTGACATATGGAACTATTTGTTGGCAAACAAGGTAGTTCTTCCATTTTCTCCATTGCTCACTAGGACCTTGCAAAGCATGCATCTTCTTGTACTGAGGTACCTTAAAGGGAGTCTACAAAGTATAAAGCATGTTAATATTATTGAAAATACGAATGTAAGGTATGTTATGAACTATGTAATACATAATATTTTTTCATACCTTCACCATCTCCCATATTGAATCTTTTATTATTGGTTGCATAGGTCTCTAATCATCAATCATGATAGGTGCCATGCTTCTTACTGCGGAGTAAAGAAAACTACTATAGGATGTTGCACTCTTACCTATCTCTTGCCCCTTATAGTTGTATTGCACAATTTCTTAAATTCTCAGTGACTTTCTCATGATAACCTTTTACATCATTATTTGTCCTTTGCCATTTCTCTTTTGAGTGCTACAAAGGTTGGCCTCTTGTTCAAGTTCTTCATGTTGTTCATATTTTTCATGTTGATGTTGTTCACATTCCATCTTTACTACAAACAAGAACATAATGATATTGGAACAATGAAATCAAATAGTCCATGTAATGCATTCAAAGAACACAGAAGTAGAACAAAATATAAGAAACATGAATTTTTTAGTACAAAGGTGGTAGTGGCCTATTAATCTAACAAAATTAGAGTACATATATATATATTTAAAGAAATTATCTATGTATTTATTTATGTAAACATTTTATGGATATAATGCAATAGCATGTAGCAAAATGAGAAACTAGTGACTTTACCTCTTCGACACAAATGAATTAAAATCAAACTCTAGATGATCAATGACAAAGGTGTGTTCTAATATCTTAAATCCTTAAAGAAAATTCGTGACATAATTAAAATAATCCATAATAGAAACTTGAGACAAAATAAATGCTACAAGAGAATGTTAAAAACTTATCAAAGCCTTTAAAAGTATCTTAAAACTTTGAGGATTCAGTAAAGACCGCCTACAACAACATATTATCACTTAAAGTAAATAGACAAGTCTAAACCATCATTAACATGCTCCTTTCCAATTCAAGATGGAAATTCTATTCAACAAGGAAATTTCGTGGATCTAACTTCTATCTTTAAACAATATGATAACACTGAACCACCTAACACTTAACAACTTCTCACCAAATAATGGAAAGAAGAATAGAGATAGCATCCACTAGTGTGTGTGTGTATAAACATTACATACATACCTCTATTTAAGTAGGCTCAAGCCCAAAACTTTCTGGATATGTTCACACACATGGAAGCTTTGCATGCATGCATACTACCTTCTAGATAGTAAATTGGTGTATAGTTTAAAATCACTCTCAAGCACACGGATCCAAGTAGTATGATATACAGAAGTGAGGTCGATCCTACGAGGAATCTCATAGATTTGTTATCTTCATTGGATCTTGATTAAAGGTTCTTATCCTAGGCAAAGGAAGATTATTTTTTATTGAACTAGGAAATTAACTAACATGAAAACTTAACATACATGGAAGAGTAAACTACAATTAAAGAAACTTGATGAAGATAACAATTTCTAAAAACAAAGCTTATAAACTTTCTAAACTAGTCTAAAATGCAATGACTTAAGCAAAGAATTCTTAAACTAGAACTAAACTAAAGATCACACAATTTAATCAAAGAAACTACCTTAAGTACCATGCGCATGTTCCATGGAGTTGTGTGCATTGAACTTGTAAAGATGTTGATAGATCGTGCATATGATTTTTGGGATTATGGACATGTTATCTAAATAAAGCAATAAAGAGATGAGTTAAAGTGCAACATGGGCTCTAAGCATTAATCAAACTGTTCATGGATCTAAGGTGATTTGAGTGCATGAAACTTACGGAATTGGAATAGAAATTTAACTATGAGTGATGCACATAATACATGATTGATTAAGGAATTGTGTCTATGTGAATCAAGTAGTAAACTAATAAAAAATTTAAGAGCTTTGAGGCATTAAAGATAGTCAAAGGAGTGTTCAATAATCATGACAATCACATCTAAAAACTTATCTTTTTCCACTCCAAAGCAGTCCAATGATCACATTCAAGATGGCATGCATGTTCACCAAAGTAGAGTAAAGAAAATGAGAGTAAGAGATGAAGAAAAAAGGTAGAAGATGGAAAGGAGTCAACAATTAGGCAAAGAAAAAACAAGGAGATTCATGGCCAGAATAAGCAAGGAAACAAAGTGGATTCAATGGTTGCTCTCTCTTGGTTGTCACTACTACAAGAGCTAGCAATTAAAGAAAACTAAGGCAAAAGAGGGCAAAACAATGGAAAAATTGTGCATTTAGAACAATGAATTAAACAAAATACTTAAGGAAAAGAAAACAAGAGGCAAAACAAACCGTAAAAGTATAGAAATTAAAGGAGAATTGAGGCTTCAAACTTGAATGGCAGTTAAGCATCCAATGAAGAAGACGTTGAAGGCTTGAAGATGGTTGGAAATCTTTGAAGAACAGCCAAGGAGGAAGCTTGATGCTCCCTTGGCTACTAATGTAAATATTTGGTAATCTTCTTGTTATTGGAAGCATGGGATGCCTTGGGTTTTTATATAGTATTTTAGATTTTTAGGTTTACTAGAATTCTAATCCAAAGAGACAAGAGAGAGAGGATGAGGATAGAGATAAGTTAGGAGACTTAAGACGGGGATTATAAGTAGGACTCTAGGAAGGTAGCAGAAAAGTGTGGTTTAAGAGTTGGATGCGGAGATTTTAGTAGGTTTTTGAGTGGAAGATCATGGAGTGGTTTAGAAGGTGAGTGGAAGATGGGTAGAAGGTGGGAAATATGGAATTTTAAGGTAATTGGAAAGGTAGGAGGCACCACCTTTTAGGGGGAAACCTCCCCCCTGTTCCCACGTGGTTTTTCCTTAAAGAGAGAGATGTAGATAGAAAGGGATATAGACAAAGAAAGTTGGGTAGAAGATAAAGGATAACTATTTTTTTACTAATCCACTTAGCGTGCTATCTTACCTTGTGATAAATCTCATCCACTCCTTGCTAATTATCTCTTAAACTTTCACTATTATAACACAAGATAATTGCTTGAAATCTTCAAATAATGTAATTCCATGTGACATTGGCTAAATTCGCTTGAAGGATCACTTCGATGGCTCTTTGCTTGATGGTTTGAGTGGCCAAATCTATTGGCTTTAAGGCTTCATTGGCTTGGCCTTCTTAGGTTTCCTTGTTAGACTAGGAAACCTCGTGCATGTCTCCTTCTCATGCACAAGTATTGAAATTGCATGGACTTTCGCACATGCCCCTTTAGTCACCTTTGGATCTTTCCATTGCCTTCTTGCTTGTCTTAAGATGATCTTGAACTTAGATTGAGCTTTGAAATATTTAAAATTTACATCCTTGCCTCCTAAGTTGACCTTTATATTCAATTATCATCTTAGTTGATCTTAGCCTTTGGATCATCTTCTTGGTAGCTATGAAAGAGTAAAAAACCTAATTAAATCTTAAAAAATTATGATTATTCTCATATTTACTCTAGATTAGCATTTTAACCTGCAAAATGTCAAACTTTTGAATTATTAGGTTAGAAACGCATGTGTTATGAAATTTCAAAAAAATCCTAGAATTAACACTATAAATTATATCAAAAGCTACTAATTGGGTGGTCTTTTTCATACAATATTTAACACTAATCATAAATGCATGACATTTATCTTGATACATTTGCATGCATGGAAGCTTTGCATGTTTAGTTCTTTCAAGCATTTTATACTTAGTCCATAGCCTTGCATCCACTCATCATTTAATTTTTGTATGTTCTATGATAGAGCTTGTTCTCTTATTCATGTGGAAAAGTAAATGTTAAATAGGAAATTCTCCTTATTAGAAATTACTTGGCTAGTAAGCATTCTTAATTTTCATTGGTAGAAGTGCACAATTGTGTTGGCTAGGTTAACCAACATATCCAAAAGTGTAGCCTCTTCTTGGATCCATGTCTTATTAGTTCTTTTGCCACCCCTTTGGCAGCTATTATGACTATTCACTTGGCTATCTAAGTAGTTTTCAACATCTTCTTATAGAACCATAACCATCCCACTCCATTTACATATACAAAAGTGAAACTTTTAGGATTCAATGCATATAAACAAAGTACTTATTTCAATATACTATAATTGCCATTCATGCAATCAACAACACATTCATTTAGCACCCTCTAGAATGCATAATTTAAAATCAAAAGAACTTACCAAACCACTACAAATGCTAAACATTTTCCTCAAATACACATTCAATTCTTGAAAAAACATAACAAATCTCAAATAATAAGCAAGTTCTATTCTCTTGACATTAATTACACATAAATAGTTAAATGTGAATACAAGTTCATATATCCTTATCCAAGTCCCCATATTTAAATCTAGAATCTCATAGATCAATAATAGAAACACTACATTCTAGAAAATACAAGCAATTCTTCTTAGTATTTTCACCATACAAAATTGAAGAAGTGTAGAATTTTCAACAATAAACAACCATCAAAATTATTAGAAATAGAAGCTAAAAAAAAGAAAAAAGAAAACATAGTTGTTGGTTGAAGGATAAATAAAGAGAGCATGCAACTATGATTGCGGCACTTCTGACGGGACTTGGTTGGTTTCTTGATGGAAAGCACAAACACACACACACACACACACACACACACACACACACACACACACACACACACACACACACAGAGGAAGGGTGGGGGTCGAGGATGTGTGCTTTCCTACGCGCAACCGAGGATGATGGAGAGAGAGAGAGTGAGGGGAATGGGGTCATACACATGGCTGGGTGGCTATAGAGGAGGAAAAAGAGAGAGGGGGGAGGGGGGGTGGGGGGGTTGCACTTGGTAAATAGGGTTAGCTGGCAACCAAGTATAGAGAGTGGTGTTGGGGATGCATGTAGGGCTGCCTGGTGAATGAGTAGGATGGAGAGAGAGGTGGTCGGGGACACTTGCATAGTCAGTAGTGACTGAGGAGGGAGGAGATAAAGAGAGCGAGGTTGTTGAAGATGCAAACATGGCCAGCTAGTGACCTAGAAGGATAGAGAGGGAGAAATGGAGAGGGAGGGGGGTAGGGATGCACCTAGAGTTGGCTGATTGGGGATGTACGCATGGCCTGTAACGACCAAGGAGGAAGGAAAGGGAGAGAGATCGAGGGGTTGGGGACATGGTCACGGCTGACTGGTGATCTAGGGGACAGAGAGAGAGAGGGTCGAGATTTACCTATAGTTGGTGAGACATATGAGCCTTTTGAAGGTGCGTGGCATTGATTGATAGGTACAAACTGTGGATGATAGATACAGAAGTGGAAATGGTGGGATGTATGCAATTAGATGTATTTATAGTTTGATTTTTAACGAAAAAAAAGTCTTAGTTGTTTTTCATTTTCTAACTTTAAAAATAATTTTAAAGTTGTCTTTTATTCTTTAACTTCAAAAATTCTTTTTAAAGTCAAATTTTCTAGCTTTAAATATATGTATGTATATTATTCATTTTAAAATCTCTTACATTGACATCAATTTTCCATACAATACAATGTTGATTTAGGCATTCTGTGTCAGCACACACACTTACACACATATAAAAAAACATAAGAGTACAAAAATCAACTATTTTTTAGATAACTCTTCATTTATCAGCCTTTTATTACATTTATCAAATGTTACATATTATTACATCTCATTTATACAAGATAGCACATGATCAAAGAGCTAAATTAGAATGATTTCTTCAAGATCTGGCCTTCTAATATTCAGCTCACACCAATCTTTGATGGGGAAAGATATCGTAAAGCTTCAAAATTTGACGTCCTCAGGCAATACGATGGAAATACATTTCTAATCATCAAACCCTACTTTTGGATCAGAACCATAAAACATGAGGCTCATCCTTTCTCCAATATTTAGGGTTATCTAGAGAAGTAGTTGTTGTTTTGAATAAAATTGTACAAATGTGCCATAATCACAATGATTTAACCATGATCTTAACCCCATCATCTACAGTGACAAAACCCACTTCATCCACAACATAGTATAGAGAGTTACTAATAAGAAAGGCCATGGATGACAACAAGTGGGTTTAGTACTCTTACCATGTTATTCATGCCAAAAACATTCAAAATCCCCAAAACAAATGACCAAAGGAGGAGGCCGTCATTCCACTTGCAAGATGACTAATGGTGATGGTGAATATAGGAAAATACATTGTGCATTTGGCCTTTTTTATAAAGTAAAAAATGATTTTGAAAGTCTATTTTTGAAAAGTGACTTTAAAAGTCATTTTCAAAGTTGTTTTTTCTTCAAATTTTAAAAACACTAATTAAATTAGAACCAAATAAATTTTCATATAGTTTGGCATTGAGGCATGCATTCTATACCTAACAAACATACAAGAATATGCAAATCAAGTATTTTTTAAAAGACTCCTCATATATCATCCTTTTATTACAATAATATGTGTGTGTGTGTGTGTGTGTTGAATGTCGCATTGTATTCCATCTCACTAACACAAGCTAGCACATGATAAAAGAGGTAATCTAAAATTATTTAATGAAAATCTAGAATGTGTCATATATTGTTAACAACCCAATTAGCCTCCTCACCATTATCACACACATATTCATTATTCTCACAAAGTACATTGATTGATGAAATTGTTTTGGTAACGCAAAGGTAATCTATTGTAGTATTGCCTAGGTTGTCTTTATCATAAAAAAGCCTCAGATAGAATGATAAAATAGTTGACCATCTTTTATCACATTCATCTTGCACATAAAATACATGTTTTAATTGAGATTCCAAAATAAATTAATCATTTTTATAACCTATCTTATTGAGGTTAGCCAATGTCAATCCAAGGGCATCATTTTTTATGCTCTCTTTGTCTTTTTCCTCCCATTGACACTTAAACACAACCACAGTTCTGTAAGTGTAATCCAAGGCCTATATCTCTCTTATAACCCCATAAAAAAAGTATCATTCACAACTATTGGCATATTATCCTTTGAACTAGAAAATAAATTTGCATTAACAATTAAACTAACCCTCTATTCTGTTGTGTTTTTGAGTTATAATAGTCTTTTGTGTAAAATTTATGAGCATTGATGGCATATCCAGCATATGTTATTACTGTTGGTCATGGTCTCATCACCATCCAACCCAAGGATTTGGATATACGATTGCTTAGAATGTCTCATTGATGTTGAACCTATGTATACATATATATTAAGTTGAAATATGTTTGTTGCAAGTAAGTATAATATATATATAGAATGCAATTTATTTGAAGTGTGAATTAATTAATTTCACCTTCTGATGGAGATAAGAATTGGAAGTATGACAATGCTCAAATTACAGCCACTTTTATTTCTTTATGTAACTTGAATTCTTTGCCTTAAGGACGTCTATGTGCTCACTACATAAATATATATATGCACAAATTAATGAAGCGATCAAAGAAAAAAAGCCATTAATTAATTTTTACAATGTTCATGATCAACTTACTCAATGTATGACTAAACTTCATCAACATTGTTTTGCAACACATAAAGGTGAGCTTGATCCCCTTCTTTATGGTCAACAGTCGACATATGACCACTGGATAGAGGTTCACCAGCTTTGAGATCATGAAATCCAACTAATTGTTTCTTTCCTACAATTCCAATAGCATATGTTCTCTATAAGTATTCTATGCAAAACTCCACAGCTTCCTCCACAATGTAGCATTCAGATATACACCCTTTTTTGGCTAGTTGTGATTTCATACATGGCTTTTTAAAATTTTCATGTGCCACTAAAATGGGTACACTATTGCAAGTATGCCAAGCTATAGAGTCTTACCTCATCAATGAGGTACACTATTAAGTGGACCATGATGCCAAAGGATGGTGAGAAGATTGTCTCAAGCTCAGATAAAGTTATCGCTAGATTTTCTTGGATTTCTTGTAATTTTGAAACATTCACCACTTTCTTACACTAAGCATTGATGAAGTAGTAGAATTTTATAATAGATCATCTAACTTTGTTTGATAACCTTGAAAGTATTAGTATAGGTAGGAGGTGTTGCATCAATGTATGGCTATCGTCCAACTTCATCCCTAACACCTTCAAATCTTTTGTGGAGACAATGTGTTTAAATTTGAAAGAGTAGCCATCTAAGACTTTGAGCTTGGATAGGATTTTACATACTATTCTTCTATTCTCTTTGTTGATTGTATAATTTGATATAGGCAAGTATGTTCCTCGAGTGCTCGTATCTTATGGATGCAAACTTCTCTTCAAAATCATCATCATAAGATCTATTTGAGCTACAAGTCCATCGTTTGTTTTTCTTAGCATGTCAAGCAAGGTGTTGATCAAGCTTCTGCTCACATTATTCTCACTATGCATGACATTAAACGCATGGCACAGATGCAATAATTTCCAATATGCAAGTTGAAAGAATATTGACTTCTTCTTCCAACAACTTGTGGAGTTGCTTTCACCCACACATTTAGTTGCTTTCTTCTTTCCCACAAGACATTAAGCTTTTAAACTTATTCCAATACTTACCATTATGTCAACATCTTTGGAGGTGTCCTTGTCTATACACTAAGGTTAAATTTCCCCTTCTTAAAAATGTACAAATGGTCTCTGTGAAACCATCTTCTATGGTCAAGGAATGCTATTTCCCTACCATGTTTAAGTCATGTGGCACATGTTTGGTCACTACAGATATAAAAAGCATTATATCTGTTCACGGTGCATCTAAAAAAAATACCATATTCAAGAAAGTGCCCACAACAATATAAATTTTAGGGTGAATGAATGTGACGACCTGGATTTTCCCATGCATTTTTTAAATGCAAGATCTAAATTCCTAAGGTGGGATGCATCCCTATTTGAAAACCATTTTATAAAAACCATGCAATGCAGTGAAAAATCTTTGGTTTTAAACTCATTTTGAAAACCCCAAGTGTCATTTGCTTTCACAATACTCAAAGTAGTTTTTGAAAAACTTCAGAAATCATAAATGTTTTTCCCCAAGTCTATCCAGTCACAACACACAGCCCAACTGTAAATAAATACATGTCCAAAGGGTTGAGAGTTTACTTTCATGTATAATTGTCTCCTTTTTTATTCACTTAGTCGTAGCACTAATATCTCCTGAGACGTCTTCTATTTGTGAGTGGAACTATCCTGAAAAATGTTAAGGATAGGGTGAGTATATACTATACTCAGTAGGAGTCTATCACTACTAGTTTTGCAATGCATGCTATGTTTAAAATCATATGCTATTAAAAACATGTGCATGTTCAAACAACCACATTCAATATCGATATTAAAAACCACTGTTGAAGTGAAATACTGAGGACTTAAAGAATAGCATAATCCAAGTCGAAAGTATCATATATCATAAACATAATGATATGCATAAGATGCTCAACTAAATCCAACTCATGGATATCTAGTATCGTCGACCAACCTCACGTCATGCCATATGCAATGCAAGTAAATCCTCAAACCATAGGGTCTAACTATGCCCACGACCTCATCGCCATGTGGTCCCCGGGTACCTAGGGACACAGGGTCATATACCTCCACGGGGCATATGACACTTCGACCAAGTGCCGTGACACCAGTGGTAGCCCCCTGTACCACATGCAGTCGAAGCAGGGACATGCCCTTTTTGGACGTGGTACCCATCCACCTAATAGTGGTAGAGGTTGGGAGGCCACCCCAGACCTCTCAGCATAGCGCCCATGAGCGTATTAGCCCAAATCATATACGATCAAACATGCTAAAAACCTCTTTTTCAAAACCTGTACTCTTTGGGTCCCTCATAACTGCCTGGCCCTCACAATTGCCTACCCAATGTCTTTTGGGCACTCCAGCGTCTTTTGGTAACGCTCAAGGACATGTAATTTTTGCAAGAACTCAATGCTCACAAATCATGCAATATATGCAATTATTTGCAAAACATGTCTATGCATAATGCATTTATCATGTGCATGCTGAATTCATTTATATGCTAAACAAGTCATAAAATAAGTCATGCTAAACAAGTCATATACGTATACTTAAAACATGCAGTCTCAAAACAATCATGGCTCTTCTTTTTTTTTTAAAAGTCTAGTAGCGATAGAGTACCTACCTCAAAGTCTTCTGGAGTCGCGTCCTTTATCACTCAACCCCTCCCTGGGTCTCATTTATAAACTCCTAGGTATGAATGGATGCAAGGAGTCCTTATTAATTTCAATCCATTTAGTCATTAGATCGCTAGCTCTGCCTTTAGGGTCCATGGTCCTTGCCTAATTCATTCGTGAGGCTAGATCCTATGGTGTGGATCTACGTTCCAATAGTTAAACTCTGTAATTTATCCTCTAATCCTAACTTTAAAGTCTCATTAGGTCCGCGTGCCCCAATTCTCAGGACACCTGTGTATCCTGGTTGAACCGTGACCGCCTTATGTGCGTTCGTGCCCAAAGGTCGTGCCAGGGACCACGTTTTACATGCGCACATGCATGCTCAAGTGACGCGCTATGATGCGCATCATCACACGGACGCACCTTGTAGCATGGCGCATCTCAGCTCCCAAGGCACCCCGTGCACCCTGGTCGAGCCAGGACCCGTGCCCCATGTCTCGCACGCACCTGAAGGCCTCACTTGGGATAGTGGACGCACTGTCGTACACCTGGAACCTATCCCAGGGACCCAGTCCCAGGTACACGTGCAGCATGGCGTCCCTGGGACGCCTGGTTTGTGCAAGGCCAGCCCAAGCCGGCTTGGAACGTTTTTCGGCTAGGAACCCAGCTGGAAAATGACTGGAAAAGACCAGATCCAGCATGGATCTGGCATGGGGGAAGCAAACGGAGAGAAAGGGAAAGAGAAATGGCTTACCTGGGCAGCTTGGGGATGCCCTTTTTCTGGTGGTTGTGCCTGCTCGCCGGAAGGCATGAAGAAGGGGGAAAACCCCACTTCCGATGATGCCAGAGGAACAAGAGGGGCGGTGGGGAGATGGGTAAAGGAATGGCCGGCCAGACTTGGCCTGGCCGTTGTCAGAAAACACAGAGGGGAGATTGGCTTGGGACGGCTTTCCGATTTGCCGGAAACCCCAATCTCAACATGCCGGAAAATCATGTTTTTGAGAGGGGGAGATGGGGCTTTTATAGAGGGGAGAAGGTGGTGCCCCTCAATGGTGGTGCCGCCATGGCGGTGGCAGATTTCTCTAGAAAAATTGGGATTTGAGGGCTTCTGGAGAAATTTGAGGAGGAAGACGATAGGGGGTGCCATTATCGAAACGGCCCCCTTCGTCTTTCGTTTTTCTGTTTAAATTACAGATATGCCCCTGATCTTTAAATGTCCGTAACTTCTTCATACGAACTCCGTTTTGGGTGATTTTTGAGGCGTTGGATTCCATTTTTTGAATAGAATCTAATGGTACTAAGTTTCCCCACAAATTCCTTCATTTAAGATTTTAAATAAAGTGAAACATTTAACACACTTCATGTCCTATAAAATGTCCAATTTTTGTTAAAAATAGCATAAATTACTCGGGCATTACATTATTACCCCCTTGATTAACTTCGAATTTCAACTGTCTGCCATTTTCCCCATGTGACTTGATTCCTCGACCAAAGTTACATTCAAAATAAAATCATGAAAGCCAATTAGTAGCATCTTCCATGGAGGTCCTTATCATATGCTGAAAGTAAAATGTCCTAACTCTATATCCAGTTTCATAACTATTGAATTCATTAAACACTTTTCTCCGTGAAGATTTTATTCAAACTCATGTCAAATGTTAATGGTTGATTCATCATCATGGGTCAAATGTTCTCGTCCAGAGGCCTATCTTACTATTCACATCAATTTGTCATTAGGATTTTCACAATAATGTTCCCACTTATGCAAAGCAAAAAGTCTCTTATTCATCATCGAGTACCCTTACTAGGTCATGGTTGAATCCTTTGTCATCATCCTCTTTGTCCTTTCTTTGCTTGATGGTTTTCTTCGTAACCTTTCAGTCCAAAAGTTCCATACTCAATCTAGTAGGGTAAGTCCTTAAGAAATTCCTTCAATTGATTTTTTGTACTTGGTATATGCACATAACAACTAACTATTTGTCTAAAGGCAACGTAACATTAATTCTTCACCTTATAGTGTGCTAGCCATCTCACCTTTTCTCCTTTCATCCCCCATGTCAATATATTGTTTAATCTTTTATCAAGGCTTTATTGTCAACCATGCAGTCTGTATTGTCAGGAGGTATCCTCATAAGTAGTGATTTTCTCAATTCCTCAAAGTTTATCCTTCAAGTTCCTTCTCATACTTAGCTTACAATAGCAGTTCTCGTTCAATAGCTATTACATCAAGTTATGCTGAAGCTGTTAAATCATCAAATTTGAAAAACACTCAGGTAAGCTCAGAACATTTTTGTAGACATATAGAAAGATTACCTATTGACCTCTTTCCAGATATATCTATGTCATAAGTTCAAGGGTCTCCAAATTGATCAGTACTTATCTACCTTTCTTTTCAATCCAAGTTAGCAACATCTTTTAGACCCATAGTGATTTCTATGGTTTGTCATGGTATCTATTCAGGTTTGGAAAAATCTGTCTCACTGGTGCAGATCGCTCCTTATGTTTGCTCTTATCTCAGTTGCTACTGTCCTCATCGTACTCGTAGCTCCTTCATGATGTGTCCTAATCAACTTCATGATGTGGCCTAATCAACTGACCTCATGTCCTCAAGTGACTTAGTCTAATAAGTAACTTCTTTTAAGTAGAACTCATGTCCAACTACTTATAATATCCTCTGAGTATATAACTTCGACTATTAACTCATAGATACTAACATACTTGATTAATTAGGGTGGGGTACCTTTATTTAGTCAACAATACTTTAAAGGTAATGACTAAATAATGGTCTTAAGATTTTTGGTCTTCCAATCTATGATAGTAAGTCCTCCATTTGATCCTTGATGGTACCCTACTTGCTAAAGAAAGACAAATGGACAAGTCACTGTCCCGGCTTAATTCCTTTTTCAATATACTTTATTTACTCATGTAGTGGCAAGCTAAAATATCACCAAATTTTCCTTTTTATGGACTATATCCATTGGTGTTCCTCATAAGCTAATGGATTCGATAAGAATCTAATTGTAATTGATATCAAACTATTTGTAGAATTTAATTTCTAGTTGGTCACCATTTCTCTTCGAAAATTTCTTATCGCATAATCTCCTGAAATTCGATACTCTACTCAAAGTCTTAAACCCCATATGCTTCTCTCTTTTATACTCTTTTACAATAAGATCACCAACTCATCTAGTATTATTCCTTTGCATTTGTTTGATCTACCTTCCCATGGGATTCAAGATGATAGAATTCTATGTATCTCCATAAAGTCATGATCTTCTTCTTTTGAATATTCAATATTTCATTGAATACTTATAGTTACATCTCTATCTCTTTCTTTCTTTTCTTCAAAATCCTCATTTTTGTCTACCTAGATCAATGTCTTCATGTGCTTTGTTGCATATAATCGATACTGCATCTACTCCTTTACATAACAGATATGATAAACTGAATGCTTCTCAAAAATTCTAAACTGTCTTAAGATCATTGAAATCCTCAATTGCCTATAGCCTCAATAAAATTCATACAATGTCTTTGTGACGACTCGGGTTTTTGAAACATGATTTGTAAAGTATTTTGAAAGGCAGGGCCCTTAAGAGTGTAAAATTTTTTCGCAAAACAAAGCAGCGGAAATTATTTTCTTTAGAACTTGTTTTGAAAACCCAAGTCACCACTTCATGCATAATATAAGTACAATTTGTGTACAAAATAAAATCCCATTGAAGGAATATACTTTTATTAAACTCTAGGATCCATCCAGTGGTTCACAGTACAGCCAAATCTAGTACAATACTTGTCCAAATTACATAATCCAAAACTCAACCTCACCATACAATAAAACTCTTAATAAAGAAAAATACATGTCTTCAAGGGTATACCTTGAAGATTATTCTCTTCAAGTATTCTATAGTCTTCAGCTCCTAACTCTCCTTCCCTGTATCTAAGATATTGCAACAAGTACAATATCTTAGCAAGCAATGCTTGGTAGGGTATTCAAGAAACATAACATTGACAATGTAATTCCAATACTTCATAATCTCATTATCCTTAAACATACTCTTTACTTTGTAAGTTATGTATATCTATATACATACATACCCTTCATGGGTAAACCAGTTAAATTCGTGAAAATAGTCAAATATCATTCCCAGCTAAGCTGATCAATTCTCTTCATTTTGAGAATTTAGTATTACAGTTAATCTTATACTGGGAATTTCCCTTCTTGGGAAATATTGGTAATATACAATTACTTAGCATTTCATTATGCTATAATATAAGGCATTTCACTATGCCTATTCTCATATGCATCATAGTGCAAAATAATCAGAAAGGTTGCTATGCTGCAGTCTGATCCGTACTAGTGCGCTTGGATAACTGCCCTATTCACCACTGATACCATGGTGGAAAATATTATGTCATTGCCTATATGGGAGGGCAAGACTTTCACAGTGGTGACCTTCCCATAATTGCCACCACCCGACTTTTAGCTCCTCATTGGGCAAGGTATCATCATATCATCAAATTTCAAGGAGTAGGTGGCCAAACCCTCATAACTCCTCTAGCAATAGCATCCCCTAGGTTCATGCCTATTAAAACAAACTCACAAGCCTCCAAGCTTGTATGTAAAATAGATTTCATATATATCAGACCATATGTTTGTTTACTTAGGGCTGAGATATTTTCTAGTTCCCTATTCACTTATAGTTTAGTCCTTAACCATCTTATAGGTGTTTGGTTGGATCATAAGGTTTTCAAGAGATTTAGTACAAGTATTATCATTACTCTTGTCAACATAAGATCATGAGTACAATCATGTATGCATTCATCAAATCCTCCTACCTTTAAGAATTGATCTCTTTTCCCCAATCTTCCATGATCCTGACTGATGTATGTAATTTGTACATCCATACATATTGTTAATATATAAATTATGAACAATCCTATTGATCACTAGATCTGATGATTAGAATGATCTTTAGATCATTCATATCTAAGTATTTTTCTATCTCTAAGTCTTTGTATGTTCATCTCCTTGATCTTGATCTTTCATAGATCCTTTGATTGACAATCTACACATGTTGATAAAGATCAAGGTCCTAGATCTTCTATCCTCTAAGTTCAGTTCTTGGATCATCCCTATGGAGGATGATCTTGGTTTTCTTCCTTGAATCATCTTTGATCAAGGGTTTGGATTATCTAATCTAGTGAACTATAACAAGTATACTAATAAACAAGCATACTAAGTACAATATAGTGTTCTTATTCTTATTGTTCTTGATCATCCAAGATCTAATGGATTATGTTTGATCATCCTTATCTTACTTACTGTTTTTATTAGGGTTAGGTAATTTACTAACCTTTTATGCTCTTATTATTATTACTCAACCAGTTAACGTGGTGGTTGAAGGTAGCTTATTCAAGCCTAAATCTAGACTGCTCCTCTTATTTCCAATTGGCTAAGGCTTACTAGCTGAATGAGTGAACACAAAGTGGTTACTTCAATCCTCATGTAAGGAGGCGTTTAGACCTCACAAACGTCAACAGAAGGTAGGGGAAGAGCAAGGCTCTATTAGATAACCCCTTAACCACTATGTTCATCATTCACTAGAATGACCATAGCTCAACCTTTCATAAGGCTCCTATAAGCATGTTTACCCTACGTACTCTTTCTAATGGATTTTAATTAAGTCCATGAATATTTATAATGTCATTCATGGGGTTTATTATTCTTTTCCTAATTTGGGCCAAGGACTTGATAATCCTTATATTGTCCTACTAACTATAGCCCTTACTAATTAAGTCCAAAGTACTCCATTCTTATTTGTGTCATGAAACTCTACTTTCTCATTAGAATACATTTTTGATGTTTTATGCTCTTTATCTCATAACAAGTAAATCTACTAATAACATTCAACCATAAATGAATTATAAATTCAAAGCATAAAACTACATAATCTAACATTCAATGAAAATGAGGCAAGGTACTTAATTAAATCTAGCACCTTATGATAACAATGAAACACATATCATGCTAAACTCTAAATGTTATACTAGCATGCTTTATAACATAATAATATAAAATGGAACTATTTACATTTAGATTTTTAGAAACCTTTACTTATGATCCAACCATTTGATCTTAGATCTTTTCCATTGATTAAGGATTTTAGTTGTATTTAGGGAATTTTCTCTATTAAGGTCGAAAGATCATATTGATCTATTTTTTTCATAATCCATTCATGATTTCCTTGGATTTTATCATATAAACATTTATTCTTTCCATCCCAAGGGTCTGATCACACTTGATCTCATTGATCAAGTGGGTCCCTTTGTATTTTTAGGATTTTTCTACCATAAAGGGTAGATCCCTTAATATATCTCATATCTATCCAATTTAAACATAGATCTTACTTTATTTAAGTAGTATATCATTATTAAAACATGTTTCTAAGATCTAATCATCTCAGATCTTGAAAATCTATGTAATTGGAATCTTATTTCTTTAATACAGAAAGTTTTTACTGAATAACATGTCTATTTTATCATTCCATAAGAAAATAGAGATTTCAAGCTTTCTATAGCTTCTTTTCGATCTCAATTTGGAGTTTAGATGACTCCAGAATTGAATCTGGAAGTTTACAGTCTTCGTAGGGCCTGTATTTGATCTAGGCCCAGGAACGGACGACCCAAATCGTTCGGGAGGAAAACCAAGCCAGGCGGACCGAGTCGGTCGTGTCCGCTGTGCTGAAATGTTGAAGCACCCGCACGGGGCATCCGTGGAAGCGCGCGGGACGTCGTCCGTCCGATCTGGAGATTGGACAATCCGTTTGGACCGTCCAATCAATCCCTTCTCAATTAAGAGACCAAAACTTCTTAGATCTTTCTGAAAATTCTATCCTAGGGGTTTTGGACCATTCTGAATTGATTGGTGGAGTCATATTTTTCATCTGAGCACTCCATCATCATGAATTAAGGGTTCTGCTGTTTACTTTATTTTTACCTTTTTATTACCAAAATAAATTACAGAAAAATAAAAATTACATAAAACAGTACTAAACATCTATGAAAAGGATTTCTACCTACCTGATTGGAGATAAAACCTTAGTTATATGCCCAATTTAAAAAAAAATACCTTGTTGATGAAGATATGGCCTAAAATCCACCTTTCTTGCAAATATCTGTTGTTTGAACCGTTGGATCTTGAAATTTCTTTAGGGGTTTTGTAGAATAGATATGTTGGAAAGTTTTGGATGGTGAAATTGATTAAATTACATCTAGAACAGAGTGCCTAATTGATTTTAGGTCTCTTGTTCCAATCTAAAAAGAAAAACAAGTTGAAAAGAGATCTAACTCTTGGAAATTTTGGGTTTTTGGGGAGGGATCTAGATCTAATTTTTCAAGGAGATTGAAGAGAATTTCGTGGGGATTTTATGAGGATTTTTGGAGAATTTTTGGGTTTGTATTTATAGGCATTTTGGGTCTTTTTTCATGATTATAATATTTTATTTTTTTTATTATTAAATGGCATGAAAGTCTTCAATGCTCCCATGCCTAATTTTTCTTCCCCAAGACCAGCTGATATTTGTTGACCCATTTTTCACATGGGCTGCTGATAAAATTGGTTGTTGGGTACGTGGTGGGTCCCATGTGGGCCCCACATGGTGTAAAAAGACCGTTTTGCCCTTTATGCATAAAATTTTGGGTTTTATTCCTATAATCACGGATTTGAGTGTACTTAGTGGCGTTGGATTCGTATGTCTCAGTACATTCTAAATTTTGATGTTTCATATTTTGATTTTTGGGTAAGATTACTATTTTACCCCTTTTGTCCAAAAAAATGAAAAACTCAAGGATTTCTCATCCGAATTTGAAATTTGTCGTGCCTAAAGTCATTTTGAAGCGTTTGCTAAGCTGAATTTTAATTTTACATACCTTATGATTTGATTATACTTTTATGAAAAGTATATTTTAAATAACCCTAATATTTCAGCCCGAAATATCTGAAACTCAAACTTTATTGATTTTTCTCAATCAATTTACAAAAATTGGGGTTATTACAGTCTTAATAATGGCATTGCTGTTTTGATCATGCTACACTTCTCTTACAAGTTCACGTTAGGATCAATCTATTATCATCCTTGGTATTATCATCAAAATCTTTTGATAACTCGGTTGAATTCATTTCCCTATCATATTAGTGTTATATTTCTCTTAATCACATAATATGTCACTTGTATACATCTTTTGATTTGCTCCATAATACTCAGGTAGTTATTATTCGATATCGCTTCACTCTTCATGAGACTCCAATGAAGTTATCCAAAATTGAACAAAGCCTTTCAAGATCCATACCTTTGTGATCTGGTACGAGTCACAGTCATTTTCTAATATTATCTTGCATTCTCATCCCTCTTAGATTATCATCAAAATCTTCTCAAAGTCTATCTTTTACATCCCTTATTATACTCATATCATATCCCTTGTGATAGTGTACTCATATTCTGATATTCTTTATGATGGTAAGATAGCCATCTAGGTTCTTTGATTTTCTCACTTTTGATGAGATTACTTTATTGCAGGTCAGAACTATCTACTAACAAGTTCATTAACATCTTCCTTCATCATTCTCATCATAATATGAGTTTTCATACAACAATCCTTAATCCTTAAGTTGTCTTAGACTAGATTTTGGATAAGGGTTGCTTTATCCTCTTGTAATGACCCCAATTTTTAGCTGGTGTTAGAGGCCAAATAAGCTAACTTGAGATGACATGAGATAAGACCTTGAGTGAGATTATTTAAGCTGGATAAAGATGACTTAAATCCGGCATGAGATAAAGCGGATGTGACTAAAAGTATCACTTAAGTTAGAGCAACATGAGTTGAAAGAGATAGTTGAGATGACATGATATAAAAGCAAAATACAAGGTGTTGTTGAGTTGAATAAATGATTCTCTTTACTGAGGCTAGGGATGAGATGAGATTTCTTGATATGGAGGTGATATGCTGTAATGACCCCAATTTTTGTAATATTAAAAGCCCATAAAAAGTTCAGTTTTAAAGATAAGGGCATTTTGGTCATTTCACTAGTTTCCTTGACTAAACCTAGGAATTAGGTCCTAAAAGTGGTTCCATTAGATGCATCTCGGAAAATGGAATCCAACAAGACCAAAATCACCCAAAACGGAATTAAAATGAGCAAGATATGGCCCTTTGAAGTTCAGGGGCAAAATAGTAAATTTCACAAAAAGGACTTAACCTGAAAAACACAGGTGCCTGTTTTGATACGGGCACCCCGTTTTCTTCAACCTCCTAGAGGTTTCTAGAAAGGAGGTGTTTCAAGGAGAAACCACCACCATTCCAGAGGATTCCCCACCGCCATTCAAAGGCAGTTAGAAACCCTCCAGAACCCTCTTTAAAAGCCCTATAAATAGAGCTCTTGGGTGCCTCTAATGGCAGCCCAAAACATGGGAGAAAACCCGTTGAGGAGCAGCGACCTAGAGGAGAAAACGTGGAGAGAAAACCAACCACGAAGCAGGTACGCACAAAAAATGCCCAAACCCATCTCACCCACAGTCCTAGGCTCGGTTTCCTTAGGTTTTTGCATGAAAAACCATGGAGAATAGGCCTCTAGGGAGCCACCAAGGACCCTGGGACGTCCCCAGGGCCGCACTGGTTCCTCAGGGATGAACCAGGGCATCCCAAGGACGCGCCCGCTAAAGAGGAAGACGGCTGAGAAAGTCGCGCGCGTCTGCAGACGTGCCCGCTGAGGCGTGCACTGTAGACGTGTAGTGCACTAGTGAAGCGTCGTTTTTTGGTTGTTAAAGAAGCCAGGGCGCATGACGCTGACGCGCAGCGCCCTAGCATTCCTCCCTTTTTGTCTTTAAGACTCTATGTACATACAATATTAAAACGCTTATAACTTGAGATCTAGAGCTCCGATTGAGGCACCGCAAAAGGCGTTGTGTTTGTATCGACGATGCGGACACATTCAAACCATAAAATCCCTAATCAAGGCCCAATAAAAGGAGGCCATGACTCTTAGAATAGGATGGTGGTGCGTGACCACTAGAACTTTGGAAAACTGAGAATACCAAGGCCCAATTAGGACCTTAGGACACCCATAGGCATAGGGATGGACCCCTAATGCCTAAGTAATAAGACCCAATTGCTCTAAACCCATCAAAGATAGGTTAAACTAACCTTGAGTCCCCAAACCATGTTCAGGAGCGTACGAGGACAAGAGGGTTAACGCGACCTAGTCAGGTAGGTGCTCTATCACTATTAGATTCTTTTAAAAGAACTATTGTTATTTGAGAACATATGTTTTAGATATATGACTTGATTTGCATGAATTAATTCAGCATGCATGTTAAATGCTTTGTACATAGACATGTTTTGAAATGACTGCATACACATTATGCACATATATGTGTTGCAAACAAGTGCATGTATTGCATGATTTAAGTACTTGCAAAGATTGCATGTCCTTGAGGGTTGCCAAAAGACGCTGGAGTGTCGAGGGACAGGCAGTTGTGAGGGACCCAAAAGAGGACAAGTTTTAACAAAAGGTTTTGACTTATCTTATGTGATTTGGGCAAGTAAGCCCATGGGTGCTATGCCGAGGGGTCTGGGTTGGCCACCCGGCCTCTACCACTAATAGGTGGATGGGTACCATGCCCAAAAAGAGGCAAGTCCCTACGTCGAGTGCATGTGGTACAGGGGTTACCACTGGTGTCACGGCACTGGGTCGGCGTGTCATAGGCCCCGTGGAGGCTATGATCAAGTGTCCTCAGGTACCCAAGGACCACATGGCGAGGAGGTCGTGGGCATAGTGGACCCTATAATTTGATGTGCATTTCATATAGCATGACATGGGGTTGGTCGACCATACCATACTAGAGGTCCATGAGATGGACTCCATGAGGCATCTATTGCATATCCTGATGTCATCATATATATATATGATACTTTCACTTTTGGATTATGTGATCTTTTAAGTTATGAGAATTTCAGTTGATTATGGATTCTTATACTGATGTTGAACTCGAGTATTCAAACATACGAATATTTTGAATTTTAGTTGATTATGGATTCTTATACTGATATTGAACTCGAGTTTTCAAACCTACGCATGTTTTGAATGAGCATATGATTTTGAAACATCTCATGCATTTATAAAACTAGTAGTGATAGGCCCTACTAAGTATATTATATACTCACCCAATCCTTAACATTTTTCAGACATCAGTAAGTACTCAAGGACAAGATATGTCCGTATATATCACGGTTCAGGATAGCTTCACTCACAAAAAGAGGACATCTATGTTAGTGCTATGAGCAAGTGAATCCAAAAGGAAACAAATACACATGTAAGTAAACTCTCAACCCTTTGGACATGTGTTTGTACTTAGTTACAGTTGGGTTGTGCATTGTGACTGGAAAGACCTGGGGAAAAACATTTATGATTTCTGAAGTTTTTCAAAAACTACCTTAGTTGTTGTGAAAGCAAATGACACTCGGGGTTTTCAAAAATGAGTTTAAAAATAAAGGTTTTCCGCTGCATTGCATGGTTTTTAATAAAATGGTTTTCAAATAGGGATGCATCCCGCCTTAGGAAATTAGACATTCCATTTAAAAAATGCATGAGAAAACCCGGGTTGTCACACCTCTGCTTAATTATTTGTTAAACCAAGCTGTGTTTCACCTATTTATTTATGGTGAAATGAATTGAGCATTAATATTGTAATCCTCAAATAGAAGCAGTCACCTCTATTACTTCTATTTATACTACTTCGTCTTAATTTTCTCTATTGTTTATGACCCTTGGACATGCTGGACTGGCTGTGAAAGGATAGAACCTGGGCTCTGATACCAACTGTGACGACCTGGGTTTTTCCATGCATTTTTTAAATGCAAGATCTAAATTCCTAAGGCGGGATGCATCCCTATTTGAAAACCATTTTATAAAAACCATGCAATGCAGCGAAAAATCTTTTGTTTTAAACTCATTTTGAAAACCCCGAGTGTCATTTGCTTTCACAATACTCAAAGTACTTTTTGAAAAACTTCAGAAATCATAAATGTTTTTCCCCAGGTCTATCTAGTCACAACACATAGCCCAACTATAAATAAATACATGTCCAAAGGGTTGAGAGTTTACTTTCATGTATAATTGTCTCCTTTTTTATTCACTTGGTCGTAGCACTAATATCTCCTGAGACGTCTTCTATTTGTGAGTGGAACTATCCTAAAAAATGTTAAGGATAGGGTGAGTATATACTATACTCAGTAGGAGTCTATCACTACTAGTTTTGCAATGCATGCTATGTTTAAAATCATATGCTATTAAAAACATGTGCATGTTCAAACAACCACATTCAATATCGATATTAAAAACCACTGTTGAAGTGAAATACTGAGGACTTAAAGAATAGCATAATCCAAGTCGAAAGTATCATATATCATAAACATAATGATATGCATAAGATGCTCAATTGAATCTAACTCATGGATATCTAGTATGGTCGACCAACCTCACGTCATGCCATATGCAATACAAGTAAATCCTCAAACCATAGGGTCCAACTATGCCCACGACCTCACCGCCGTGTGGTCCCCAGGTACCTAGGGACACATGGTCATATACCTCCATGGGGCATATGACACTTCAACCTAGTGCCGTGACACCAGTGGTAGCCCCCTATACTACATGCAGTCGAAGAAGGGACATGCCCTTTTTGGGCGTGGTGCCCATCCACCTAATAGTGGTAGAGGCTGGGAGGCCACTCCAGACCTCTCCACATAGCTCCCACGAGCATATTAGCCCAAATCATATACGATCAAACATGCCAAAAAACTCTTTTTCAAAACCTGTCCTCTTTGGGTCCCTCACAACTGCCTACTTAGCGTCTTTTGGTAACCCTCAAGGACATGCAATTTTTGCAAGAACTCAATGCTCACAAATCATGCAATATATGCAATTATTTGCAAAACATGTCTATGCATAATGTATTTATCATGTGCATACTGAATTCATTTATATGCTAAACAAGTCATAAAATAAGTCATGCTAAACAAGTCATATACGTATACTTAAAACATGCAATCTCAAAACAATCATTGCTCTTCTTTTTTTTTTTAAAAGTCTAGTCTCCTAAAGTCGCGTCCTTTATCACTCAACCCATCCCTGGGTCTCATTTATAAACTCCTAGGTATGAATGGATACAAGGAGTCCTTATTAATTTCATTCCATTTAGTCATTAGATCACTAGCTCTGCCTTTAGGGTCGATGGTCCTTGCCTAATTCATTCGTCAGGCTAGATCCTATGGTATGGATCTATGTTCCAATAGTTAAACTCTGTCATTTATCCTCTAATCCTAACTTTAAAGTCTCACTAGGTCTGCGTCCCCCAGTTCCCAAGACACCCGTGTATCCTGGTTGAACCGCGACTGCCTTACGTGCGTGCGTGTCCAAAGGCTGTGCCAGGGGCCACATTTTGCACGCGCACATGCATGCTCAAGTGACGCTATGACGCACATCATCGCACGGATGCACCTTGTAGCATGGCACGTCTCAGCTCCCAGGGCACCCCGTGCACCCTGGTCGAGCCAGGACCCGTGCCCCATGTCTCGCACGCACCTGAAGGCTGCACCTGGGATATTGTATGCACTATCGTACACCTGGAACCTGTCCCAGGGACCCAGTCCCAGGTGCACGTGCAGCATGGCGTCCCTGGGACGCCTGGTTCGTGCAGGGCCGGCCCAAGCTGGCTTGGAACATTTTTTGGCTAGGAACCCAGCTTGAAAATGGCTGGAAATGGCTTACCTGGGCAGCTTGGGGATGGCCTTTTTTTGGTGGTTGTGCCTGCTTGCCGGAACGCATGAAGAAGGGGGAAAACCCCACTTCCGATGATGTCAGAGGAACAAGAGGGGCGGTGGGGAGATGTGTAAAGGAATGGCTGGCCAGACTTGGCCTGGCTGTTGTCGGAAAACACAGAGGGGAGACTGGTTTGGGACCGGTTTCCGATTTGCCGGAAACCCCAGTCTCAACATGCCAGAAAATCGTGTTTTTGAGAGGGGGAAATAGGGCTTTCATAGAGGGGAGAAGGCGGTGCCCCTCAATGGCGGTGCCAGATTTCTCTGGAAAAATCGAGATTTGAGGCTTTCTGGAGAAATCTGAGGAGGAAGACGATAGGGGGTGCCATTATCAAAATGGCCCCCTGCGTTTTTCGTTTTTCTATTTTAATTACAGATATGCCCTTGATCTTTAAACATCCGTAACTTCTTCATACGAACTCCGTTTTAGGTGATTTTTGAGGCGTTGGATTCCAATTTTTGAGTAGAATCTAATGGTACCAAGTTTCCCCAAAAATTCCTTTGTTTACTATTTTAAATAAAGTAGAACATTTAACATAGTTCATGTCCTATAAAATGTCCAATTTTTGTTAAAAATAGCATAAATTACTCCGACATTACAATGAATCTTTGTTGTATGCATAGTAAGCTTCAACATTTATGTCACTTAATGTCTCTAGATCATCAATCTAGGGAATTAAGTACACATCAATGTCGTTCCTTGGCTGCTTTAGAATTAATATCAATATAGTTAACATCATGAACTTCTTCTTCATGCAAAAAGATGGTCAAAGGTTGTAATGAACCTATATAATATGCTAACAACTGTGTCTGCTGCTTATAGATCCATGAGGATGAATCTTATTTGCAAATAATTCAAGTCATAGGTTTCTAAGTTCTTGTCCAAAATTAAGCTACAAGAAGTATATGAGCTTCCATGAAGGTTATTTACTAGATGGTGTCAAAGGCTATCAGCTACTCTCTCCATAGCATGCCATACCAATTTATTCATTGTTTCTCAAATGCAAAGCATGCTTTTGATCCTTGGAATGGAGAGGAAATACCATAGGACCTTTGCGAGAATGCTCCACAAATTGGGCATGTAGTTTTATGCTTGTGCTCCTTCCTCTATATTATGCAATCATTAGGACAAATATATATATCTTCTCATACTTCAACCCTACTCCAGACATGGTTTTCTTTGCCTCCCATATGGACCTCCTCAGTTAGTTGTCCTTTGATAGTATTTTACCAACTACTTTCAAGACTTCTGTAAAACCTTGATTTGAGAGACCAAATCTTGATTTTATATTACAAACTTCTACCATTGCTGATGGTATAATAATTCATCAGTTTTCTTAAATGTAGTCTAAAATAGTTTAGGGTTGACAAGTTTTCAATTTTGTATCAAAAGTAACCCATGTGTTATAAATTACAGGCATAATTCTAGGGTTTTGTTGAAATTTCATAACACATGCATTTTTGACCTAATAATTCAAAAGTTTAATATTTTGCAAGTTTTGATGATAATCCAGAGATCAAGACCAAAAGAAGATAAAAAACTGAGATAAAGTAAGATAAGGATTGAAGATCAAGACCAAAAGAAGGTCAAAAATCTAAATTTCTAATATTTCAAAGCTAAATCAAGGGCCAAGATCATGCTAGGGTAAGTAAGAAGGCAATGGGAAGCATCAAAAGTGATTAAAATGGTCCATACCAAAAAGACATACATTTCTATCACCTTTGCATGAACATTGGTGCCACACATGAGGTTTCCTAATCCAACTAGGAAACCTAAGCAAGCCAAGCCATTCAAGATTGGAAACCAAGGGAGTTAGCCAATCAAGCCAACAAGGAATGAGCCATCAAGCCACATGAGAGCCATGTCACATGGAGTCACACAATTAGAGGATCAATTCAAGAAATTATCTCATGCTAAAAGTGTGATTTTTAAGGAATAATTAAAAGGTTTTGAGAGGTATTTGTAATATGTAAGATGATCATGCATAGGTAGACCAATCAAGAGAGAAATCCCACTTTTCACTTTTCACTTTCTATTTTCCATTTTTTCCAACCACATATCCTAGGGTTCATATCCTAGGCTTCCATGATTTTTTATTAGGGAGGGAGCCACCTTCCTAAGAAAGTCCCCCTTGCTTAGTTGTCATTTTAGGTTGTTTCCTATTTAGGAAACCCCTAGATCTGTTTCAAATCAAAGCACATAAATCACCCCATATTCTTTCCCATATTTCCTACCATTTCCCTTTCTATTTTTCTCTCTTTTACAAAAATAAAATACCATCCAATTAGAAAGGAAGGAGCTCCATGCCACCTCCTTGAGAAGGTGACACCTCTCCCCTTTCTAAATACATGGTAGCTAGCCATGATGTCATCTTATTAGCTCACTTGTTTACCTTGCCTTTCCATCTAACTTTCTTCATTAAAATCCTAGATATAGCTTTACTTTCCATTCCTAAAATAGGTTTCATTCAATTGGAAACCCAGCCATCTATAAAAGCCCAATCATTCAACATTTTTTTCCAAGTAGGGGTTTTGTGAGAAAAGCTTGAAAGTAGCACTCTTGCTTGGTGATTCTTGGAGCTTTGGACTTTGGATTACTTTTGGTATATTCTTCCTTCAGAATCTTAAGTATTTTATCTTACTTTGCACTTCAATTCTAGGTTAGTAGTTTTCTTTACATTCTTGATTTCATAGTTTGTTTTGTTGCTTGAGTTTCATACTCATAATTCGTCCTCATTTTCCCTTAGTATTTTGCTTCCACCTTCTTAGTTTTTCTTTCTTATTTATCAAAGATCCAAATTAATTCTTCTCTAGCAGTGAAAGCTAAGAGAAGAAAAAGCTAGAATCATTGATTTGCATCTTTGAATTCAATGTTTTTTGCTTGAAATTGGAACTAGTTCTAGGAGTCTTTTGCCTCATTGTAGCCCCATCATTCCAGGCATCCTTCTCCTTAATCCTCTTTTGGGTTTCACTTGCATGTTATCTTAGTTTAGATTGAGATCATTATAGTAAGTTCTTTATAGGATTTGAATCAAGTTTTGGGCTCTTGAAGACTGCACAATTTTCAAATTTCAATCTATGTATCATGCACACTCTAATTTGATGTACTTTGACATTCAATCAATAAAATTATCTAATTATTATTTTTAATGATTATTTCTAGTATTTAAGTATGTTAGATCTTGAGTGCCATCTTGCATAAAATGTACTAGGTCAATTGCTTTCTATGTTTGATTTGATTTTCTTAAGTGCTTGAAATCTAGAATCTTCATGCTTAGTCTCTAGCACCTTATTCATCATATTTTCTTGATACCTTAGGAAATCATTTATGTTTTTAAGCTGTTTATTAAGTTCTTTCATTAGAACACAAGTCAGTCAGCTTTTTCTTATTGAATTTGGAGTATTTTTCATCCCATGAACCATGCCACCATCCTATGGATCATGTGCATTGGACTTGAGTAATTCTTCTTTAGATCTTGCTTTAGTTGTTTAATCTTAGTATAGGAGTATTTAATTTGTTGTTTGCATCTTAATATAGTTTTAGAAATTTTCATTTTTAATTTGGAAAGTTCCATTTTTAAAAATTTTTAGGTTTAGGAAAATGTTAAATTAGGAAAGTTTCCTTTACTTAAGTTCTCTAGATTACTTAAGTTTTCGTAGATTAGTTTTTTTTTGTTGAATCCATGTTAGCTAGGAAATATTCTAATTTTATTGAATAACTTTATCTTTAGAAAGCTTCCTTTAGTTGTAGTTTCTAATTTTATACATGTTTCCCATTCCATGTTGTTCAAATTCCTAGCTTAATCAAAAACCCTTTTCATTGGCTATGATAAGCAACTTAAATAAAATCTAATCTAATAAAAATTCTATGAGATTCCTCATGGGATCGACCTCTCTCATTTGCAAATACTAATTTGATTCGTGTGCTTGCAAGTAATTTTAAAGCTACACCAAGGTTTTGGTGCCATTGTGGAGGAATCACAAAGGATTTATGGTTCGATCTTTTGTTTAGATTATTTATCTTTAGTCGTAGTTTTAGGTTGCATTAGATTAGGATTTTTACATCATTCTTCCATATTTTGCTAATTTCTCAAAAATTGATATATCTTACTTGTTTTATGGGTGGGGAATTTGGCAAAAGGAGAGGTGGGGATCCTGTGTGCCAAAGCTTCATCAAATTAGGATTTATTTTCTTTTTAAGATTAGGTTTTTTGTGTGAACTTTTAGTGAGGCCCTATTTTAATTTGCAACTAGTTCTTTCATTTTAAAAAGATTGTAATAAAATAGTCCAAGTGTGGGGTATGAAGGCCTACATGTGATCATCATTAGAAACTCCACTATAAGTTTCTCTCACTTTATTTTTCCTTATGTAGTTGTATTTAGTGTAGTTGCATATTGGTTAGTAGTGTAATTCATATAGTTTAAGATCATTCATAGTACTTGTTGCATATTATTAAGGTTGTTGCATTATATTGAACCTATTTAACAAATGTAACTTTGTTAGATAACATATAAGTAACCATTAGTTTTCTTTTCCTTGTAATTGTATTGCACGTGCTTTACAATAGATGGAGCACATGAATAGTTAGGGCCCCACAGGAACCCTCATAAGATAAGGACTGGATTTCATCACCAGATCCTTGGCCCACCTAGGTAATCAATCAAATTTCTTGTATGCTTGTGATCCTAGCTATTAATCTTAATCTAAAATCAAGTAGCAAGGACCTAGGGTTTTGAGCTCATAGGACCTTTTTGAAAGAGTAGATCTATTGTTACCCCAATGGCTCTTAAACTTTGTGGTTCTAGTGGGTATCCAAAATCCAACTGATTTTCCCATGCCTTCTATTAATGGTTGTTGAGGTTTAAACATCTCCTTTTATGAGAATTGTATTAACCACCTAAGGGAAGACCTAATTGGTAAGCAATAGTTAAGTCTAGATTGAAAGAGTGATCTAGCTTTAGGTTAAAAGCTAAATAATCAAATCAAGCTTGCTAGCATTAGGGATTGTTTGTTTTGCACATCATATTAAATTAGGAGTCACATTTAAATTTAGGTTGCATCATTTAGATATGTTTTCATTTTAGTGCATGCTAGGTTGCCTATCTTAGAACATTGAGTTAGTAGCATTAGATCCTAAGACTGAACGTATCCATAGGCAAGGGGTGAGGAAATTGAGCGCAAAGCTCTTAGAAATTTTTAAAGCTCAAGACGACTTTGAACTCAAACGTAGAGCTACTCCAATTAAATACTCCATCATGCATCACCTTACCAACCACCAATGCAGACCACTGTGACCTTAAACTTTTGAGCCATTCAATTACTCCCTACTTTCTACGATCGTGAGAGATAGGATCCATACCTGCATATCGAGGAATTCTTTGTTATCTAAGCCATGTTCAAAGTTTGAAATGGTTTGAATGATTTCATTAGCATAAGGTTGTTCCACTTCTCATTAAAAGACAAGGCCAAATGTTGGTTATGTTCTTTAGAGGTCGATTCCATTGTTACATGGGATCAATTATCTAAAAAGTTTCTGAACAAATTCTTTTCAGTACATAAAACTAATTCCCTTTGTAGGGAGATAATTAATTTCTAGAAAAGGGATGACAAACAATGTTATGAATGTTGAGAAAGTTGGAATGAGTTGTTGCAAAAATTTCACCACAATGGATTTGAAAAATGGTAGCAAGTTCAGCACTTCTATGAGGCACTGACACATTAAAATAGATAGATGGAAGATGCAGGGAGTGGAGGGTCCCTCATGCTAAAAGATGAGAGAGAGCCTAGGAAGCTTTTGAAACTTTTTCTCACAATTCCTAGCATGGATTATTATAATAGGAGAGAGAGAAAAATACCCAACCTCAAAAGAAAGGAGGTCTTTATGAGATAGGAGTGACCATAGATAACTCTTCTAGATTTGACTCTCTAGAAGGATGAATGGAAAAGATGGAAAGTATGTGCCAAAGGATTGAGCCTACATGGCTACCAATACATCCATAAAACCTCAAAAAGAGGTTTGTTCTATTTGTTGCAACTTGGTACATTTAATCTCTACTTGTCCATCCAATAGTATGTATATTGAAAATCTTTTAGAATAGACAAACATAATCAATGTATATCGCTATCCTAGCCAATAATCCATAATCTAAGACCTATAATCCAGGATGGGCTAGGCATCCCAATTTGACATGGTTGAAGAACAATTACCAGGGAGGTACATTTATCAACCCCTTACTCAGAACATTCCTAGAATTTTATCTTCTCAACAGCCAACTGGTTTTCAATTTCTAAAGAAAACACTTGATGATGTGCAGTCACTCTCAAACAAAATTGATGATTTGACTAATGCATTATACTAATCACATAATGCGAATTGACAAAATATAAATAACAATTCTCAAGCTATTACCAAGATATAAATTCAAATAAGTCAAATGGCGGCTAACCCTAAATGAAAGAGGAAAAGGACACTTCCCTAGTCACCCAATTCCAAACCCTAAGGGTTAATTTGAAAAAGGTTCACCTTCAAATTCGCAAAGACCTCATGAACAAACAAAGTCCACAACTACCCTTAAAGTGTCTGTCAGGTTGATAACAAGGTAGGGTAGACTAAGGAAAACATAGAGGAGATGAACCAGTTGAAACACAAGAAAAAGAGAAAAGGTAGAAACCTCCAACTCCATCCGAGCCTATAGTGGAGACATTTTATGTGCCTAAAGTCCCATACCCTCAGTTGTTGAATAAGGCTAGAAAAGAACATATTTTAATGATCTAATGGAACTATTTAAGCATGTTCAAATCAATATTCCATTTCTCAATGCTATTAAAGACACTTTTACCTATTCTAAATTTCTTAAGGAGCTCTACACACAAAAGCAAAATCTTAGAGTGCAAAAGAAAGCCTTCCTCACCAGTAGGTGAGCCCTTTAATTCAACACTAGACCCCTCCTAAGTTTATAGATCTAGATTGTTCTACCATCTCTTGTGTTATAAGAAACCATATCATTGATTGGGCACTACTCAATTTAAGAGCTAGTGTAAACTTGTTGCCATTCTCTGTCTATGAGACACTAAGGCTCAGTGACCTTAAGCCAACCAATACTATTTCGCAGTTAGCAGATAGACCAATAAAGATTCCAAGTGGTATGGTTGAAGATGTTCTAATACAGGTGGACTAGTTTTACTTTCCTATAGATTTTATTATCCTAGATACCCAGCCTATGTCAGATCTTGGTCATTCTTGGACATCCATTTTTGGCAACATCGAATGCCATCATCAACTGTAGGAATGGTGTCATGAAGTTATCCTTTATTAATATGAAATTCCAACTCAATGTTTTTAATGCTAATCATCAGCATCTAGACCTACATGACTCTTGGGTAGTAAATTTAATTGAAGGTCTACTTCAAGATGCGAATACACTATTGTTTATCTTAAACCTACTTGAGGCATATCTAGAACATTTTAACTATGAATTTGATATAGACAAGTCAAATCAAATTTCAAAACATAAGATAATGAAGTGACTACACCAATGAACCAAGCTAAGCACATCTTTGATCTGCTCTACAAACTAAAAGCAAGAAATAATCTTTTAGTGCCTACACCTATAATGGATACCTCCAGGTGGGGACCTCTAGTGGAACCTCTTCTTCTAAATTATATCCCAGTACATCAGTAGAAAAACCATCTGCCTTGGTCCTTAAGCCATTATGAAAAATCTAAAATATTCTTACTTACAGCTAGATGGATCCGTGCTTCTAATCATTGCCTCAGATCTAAATAAACAATAAGAAGGTAAGCTTCTTGATGTTCTTAGGGAACATAGGGCATCCTTAGGGTGGACCACAATAAACATTAAAGGTATTAGTCCTGCTATGTGCATGCATAGAATTTACCTATAGGAAAATGCTAAACTATCTCGGGAGTCAAAGAGAAGACTAAACTAGAACATGATGGAGGTAGTGAGAGACAAAGTGCTTAAACTTCTAAATGTTGGTGTTATCTATGCCATCTCTAATAGCAATTGGGTTTCCCTAGCTCACTTTATCCAAAGAAGCCCAAAGTCACGGTGGAAAGTTTGTATAGGTTACTGAAAACTAAACTCCGTCACAAGGAAAGACTATTTTCCTATTCCTCTTATTGACCAAATGCTAGAAAGGTTACTTAGTTATAATTATTATTACTTTCTTGATAGTAATTCTGGCTATAACTAAGTCCCCATAGTACCTGAGGACCAAGAGAAGACTACCTTCACCTGCCCTTATGGAACCTTTGCGTACAATTATATACCTTTTGGACTTTGTAATGCTCCAGCTACTTTTCAAAGGTGTATGTTGAGCATATTTTCAAATATGGTGAAGAGGTTTTTAGTGTTTGGTTCTTCATTTAATGAATGCTTGCACCATTTAAAACTTGCCCTTGGTAGGTGTCAAGAATTTTTTTTTAGTGTTAAACTAGGAAAATTGTCATTTCATGGTACAAAATGGCATTGTTTTAGGCCACATCATATCACACAATGGTAGAAAGTAGATAAAACAAAAGTGGAATTAATCTCTAACCTTCCTCCTCCAAGGATGATGAAGGAGATCTGCTCATTTTTAGACCATGCTGATTGTTATAGATGACTCATCAAGGACTTTAGTAAAATTGCTAAGCCCCTGTATAATTTACTTATGAAGGAGGCACCTATTGACTTTGATGAAAATTGCATGAAAGCATTTGAGTGCCTAAAGGGTGAGTTGACTTCTACACCTATAATTTGACTGTCGGATTGGAGTGCACCATCAGAAAAAATGTGTGATGCTTCAAAATCAGTAATATAGGCTATGTAGGGGTAGTGTATTTATAAACTTCTCCAATGTGATATATTATTCTAGCAAGACCCTCAACAATTCCCAGCTCAAATATTACACTACAGAAAAAGGGTTGGTGGTAGTTGTTTATGTCTTAGATAAGTTTAAATCTTACTTGCTAAGATCTAAGATCACAGTATACTTAGATCATGCAGTATTGAAATATCTTCTTTCTAAGAAAGATGCAAAAAACTAGGCTGAGTTGATGGATACTATTGCTATAGGAATTTGATCTTAAAATACAGGATAAGAAAGGTTTCAAAAATGTTGTAGCAAACCATTTATCTAGGCTAAATGTGGATCTTATTAGTGAAAATGTGCCTATAAGAGAAACCTTTATAAATGAACAATTTTTGCACATTTCCCAATTGCCTTGGTATGCAAATATTGTTAATTATCTTGTTACTAGTCAAATGCCTATTTGTTGGTCTAAACAAGATAGATAGAGACTTATTGTTGAGGTTAAACATTTCACTTAGGATGATCCATACTTGTTTAAGTATTTCCCTAATCATGTCATTAGGAGATGCATACTATATAATGGACATCATAGGATCATTTCCTTTTGTCATGACCATGCATGCATGAGCCATTTTAGTTCTAGAAAGGTAACTACAAAGATTTTACTTTGTGGTTTTTATTGGCCTACCATTTTCAAGGTTTCACATGCTTATTGTATAGCATGTGTCAAATGTCAACAATTAGGGAGCATAGGAAAAAGAAATATGATTTCCTTGTATCCTATTTTCAACATTGTGGCATTTGATGTATGGGGCATTACTTTTATGGGACATTTTCCTATCTTCTTTGGTTATTTGTACATCCTTGTGGGGGTGGATTATGTATAAAAATGGGTGGAAGCAATACCATGTAAGACCAATGACCCCAAGGTGGTTGTTATATTCTTAAAAGAAAATATATTTACATGCTTTGATATTCTTAGGGCCATTATTGGTGACGGGATAAATACTTTTGTAACAGAGAATTGGAAAATTTAATGAAGATATATGGTATTACCCATAGGATTGCTACCCCTTATCATCATTGGATGAGTGGAAAGGTGGAGGTATCTAATAGGAAAATAAAGTGAATTTTAGAAAAGATAGTTAATCCAAATAGAAAAGAATGGTCTTTGAGAATTAGTGTCACTTTATGGGCATACCGAATTGCATATAAGACTCCTACAAGCATGTCAACCTATCCTTGGTCTATGGAAAGGATTTCCATCCACTAGTGTAACTTGAACACAAAGCATATTGGGCTATAAAAAAGCTCAATTTTGACTTAGATACTATTGGAACCCACAAAAAAATCCAACTCAATGAGTTGGATGAGTTAAGGCAAGATGCTTATGAGTTTGCAAAGCTATACGAAGATTACATGAAGAACAATCATGATAGACATATCTTAAGAAAGTCCTTCACCCAAGGATAAAAGGTCCTTTTGTATAATTATAGGTTGCATTTATTTTTAGGAAAACTTAAATCTCAATGGACTGAACCCTATATAGTATGACATGTCTATGCTCATGGGGCCATAGAGATAGAAAAAGATGGAGAGATTTACAAAGCACATGGGCAAAGGTTGAAACCCTATCTAGAGTTAGTCAAACCTAAAATAAAGGAGATATTGTTAGAAGAACCTCTATACCAGGACCCACCTTAACATGTTCCATGACACATGCATAAATCATAAAATGTATATCTGGCTAAAGATGCTAAACTTAATGCTTATTGGGAGGCAACCTAGGGTTTTTAGAGTCTCATTGTTATACATCACTCATTTATCATATAAGTGTTCTATATTTTGAAACTTTGAGGACATTGTTTAGTTAAAATTGGTGGTGTAGATATATATGAGATTTTTGAGTTTTTTCATGTTGTTAAAAAAAAAAGAGTTTTTAAGGTCATAGTTCTTTTATTGTGATGGGAATTGGATTTTTTGAAGCTTAGTATTTCCACTACTTTAACTCCTTAATAGAAATGTTTTGAAGTGTTTTACCAAAGATAAATCTCTGCTCACATTTGCATAGAATATATAAGTTTAGACTAATAGATGGTTATGACTTCAAGACCCTAACAAAAATCAGTGTAGACCTATATACCCAAGGGAGAATTAGAGACTATTGTCTTTCTGCGAGTAATAAATAATTCCATATTTTCTTTAACAGACATTACTTTAAAAGATCTCAGTGTCTTTGTTTGGTCAATTGCTAAGAAAAAATAAGAGCACTAACTTTCTTTTTTTGAATATTTACTAAATCTAATAGGATTTAAGAAACTTAGGAAATGATATAGGCCATCCTTGTTTCAGCCTAGAGATACAAAGCCTACCTAGTATATTATACCACTAGTCAAACCCTTTGAGGCTCTTGTTAAGCCTTTCTTTTCAAAACCCCACTTACATTAACTCAGAAACCCAAATAAGATATTCATTACCTATCTTTGAAAAATGAGTATAGATGGTAGAAAAGTAGGAAAATGACAAAAGTCTAACAAATGAAAAACAACAAAGTTGTCTACATGAAGAAAGCCATCTAGCGAAGAAATTAACCAAAAAAAGAAGAAGGAGAGAGAATGAAAGGAAAAGTTGAAGAGCAATGAAAAATATAAAAAATATTTACTTCTATCCACTCAAAATTAATGTTATTCAACAACATTCAATTGAAGACATCAACTCAAATTTCAACCCTTGAAACCTTTTACCCTATCTTTGAAAAATGAGTAGAGATGGTAGAAAAGTAGGAAAATGACAAAAGTCTAACAAATGAAAAATAACAAAGTTGTCTACATGAAGAAAGCCTTCTAGCAAATAAATTAACCAAAAAAAATAAAAGGAGAGAGAATAAAAGAAAAAGTTGAAGAGCAACGAAAAATATAAAAAATATTTACTTCTATCCACTCAAAATTAATGTTATTCAACAACATTCAATTGAAGACATCAACTCAAATTTTAACCTTTGAAACCTTTTACCCAACGAGGAAGATGACCAAAGGAGAGAGAAGAGGGAAAGGAAGAGGAAGAAGATGGTAGCGACACATGAGGAAAACCCAGTTCGAGTTTCCTTCTCCGAGACGTTCGAAGACTGTTGAATGCCGGATCTGTACTGGGTGTCTGATCTGGGTGTTCGGTGCGGTGAAAAGGGCGCTTGGTCTGGGCATTGTACAGTCAAGCTAGACTCTCTTGACTTGCTCCTGGCCTGGGGAAGCTCTTCCTGTGAGAGAGAAAAAAAATGACGCCCTTACTAGGCATCGTCTAGTTCAGCGCAAATAGGAGATGGCCAGTGGGAGTTCTGTGTTGATGAGGGGTTATGAGCGTTGATGACTGGCTCGTGCCTGGCCTGTGAAGATGGACGACTGGTGTTGAGGTGCGACGGAAGGTGGGTTGAACGGGAGAAAAATGACACATTTGGTCTGGGCGTTGTCTAGAACAAAGCTTGCTCTTGCGTGCCTATGTGAAGGTTGATGAAGAGGGCTTCAGAAACGAGCTGGGTGTGATGAGTGAAACAGATGGGAGAGGTGTGGAAAACGTAGCTAAGAAAGGAAGAAGCTAGTAGGAAAGGTGGGGATGGTGCCTTAAACAAATGGAAAGCTGGATGTTGAAGAGGAATAGATGGTTATGAACGTGAAATAGATATGAGTAGGCAAGAGAACTCTAAACAACAAGGAAAAGAAAGTGACAAGTAAAACAACTCTAAAAACTCCACACTCTCCAAAAAAAACTCCCTCTCCCCCATACGGTTTCCCCTCTTTATAGCTTTTGCATCTCATTGTTTTTCTCTACTCCTTCCTTATCTTCCTCAACTCCTTCCTTGAAGAGATAACTCCCTTTTAGGAAACTTTATCCTCTCCCAATTTAGGACTCTTCTCATTAGTAATTCTTGTCCAATTTGGACTCTTCTCATCTTGATCGGCACCGTTGATCATAGATCTGAGCCATCCGATCCTCCTTTAGTTGATTTGCAAAAATAAAGACTAAATTAGAATAATTAAACAGTACATTAATCCTTTAATAAGCTCGAATGATCATCTAACCATTGATTAAGGTCTAGATTGTATAATCAAGCTAAAATTTGAAATTTGGACGATTAGATGATCTAATTGAATGCTAAACTAGGGGTCTTTTAGCCAAAATTAAGCACTTAACACACTCCCCAACCAGCATTTTTCTAGTCCGAAGCAAAACATGGAGACAACTATTTTACAAAACTGGTACAAGATGCCACTTTCGTAGATACTCACGATTACATTTAGCACATGCAACAAGCCCTTGAACCCCTAGGCTACCCCTAGTAAACGAGTTAGGCCTCATGAGGGTTTGTAGTGAATGTACTCACAAAATTCAGTAAAGTCAAGTCCCCTATTTTATCTTAGAGAATCCTCATTCATTAGCAACTTTACTAATTTTTCACAACTTATTGAAGAGGATTTGACAATTTTACACACCATACACATATGATAAACATTTTATTTGAGCTATTTCTCAAAGTGCATATGTGTGTGTACAACCACATAAATCTTGACTTCTACGTAGATATGCTTACATTCCATTGGAAATGTGTCTTGACCTCAAATCCTCACAGGTATACGCTCAGAAATAAAACTCTTAGATAAGGGGTTAAACATATTTCTCTCATTATGTGACCGAATCCAACAAGCTGATGGTTCACATACTTCTTTTAAATGCTCATGAGATAAAGGAAAGTGATTCATACGAGTGGATGTTAACACCAAGAATATTAGGGGCTTTTTACTTTAATTCTTTCTTTTTATCTCCTCTTTAAGGCTATGTCCACCTTAGATTAATAGGTCTTTAACTAGGACGAAATGTACGCTTGGGACAGGTTTAGAAAAGAAAGGTATAAAGAATTTGAAGGTTCAAAATTGAGTAGATATCTTCAATGGATATCTGTAGGACAACTTTCCTTTTTAGTTCGTATTTGAAATGAATTTCTCTTTCAACTTTTGGTCTTTCTTTTTCATTTGTTTTTTCGAGTTCATATTCTTCTTTGGAAAAAAGACAACTAATTTTTTCTCACTTCTTTGACTTTTTGTTCTATTTTTGAACTTTTTCTACTCTACTCATTTTGAAGATGGGTAATGGTTATTTATTTTAATGCATTATTCTGGGTTAAGGTGAATGGGTTTAAGAAAGAAAAGGCTTAATAGTGGTATATTATATTGGGTAGGCTTTATATTTCTCGGCTGAACAAGAATGGCCTATATCATTTCTTAGGTTTCCTCAAGCCTATCAGATTCAATAATTTTCCAGAATTAAAGCTATTACTCCTATTTATTCTTGATGTTTAACCAAAACAATGATAACACGATCACACTAACATATGTACGCTGAAGAAATTATGGAATTACTTTATAACTCTCTAAAAGAAGATAGTCTCAAACTCTCACTGGGTTATAGGTCTCCACTAGTTTTCTTCAGGGTCTCTAAGTCATATCTCTATATTAGTCTTGATTATGTGCTGTGTGTAAATGGTTTCTAAGAATTAACTTTCATAAAATGCTTCAACACATGAATGACATGCAAAACTAATCATATCCATTCCCATTAAGAGTGAAAACAGTATATTTATTAAATTTTGAACATTCAATTCTCATCACAGTAAGGGAACTCTTCTTTAATTTCAAAAATTTTCATTTTTTGTTTTTCAAGAAAACTCAAAATCTCTAATGCATCTACACCCCCAAGCAGAATGAAATATTGTCCCTAATATTTGAAAACATAGGATTCTATATGAAAGTGGAGGGATGTATACTCTAAACCTTTGGGTTGATTCCCAATAAGCACTAAATTTAATGTCTTCAGCCAAACATTTCCTAAGCTAACTGGGTCAACTTTATTTGTCCTTATCTTAACCCTAAGATGAAATGGTGAGAATTCTCATGCCACTTCAGAATTTCACAATAATCTATATATGGCCTCCACCTTGAAATTTTAGGTGGTGATATGAATATAATACAGTAGATCACCGCAATTGTAAGAGTGGTGGAACCATATTGATGATCCCCCATCCTTAATATTTCATGGTAGTCAATATAATTGCTCCACCTCAAAAATTGAGGTGAGGGTAACTTAATGACTGCATGAACTACCGTGCATTTCCTTGGACCATATGGTGACAACCAGTCCTTGTCTTGACCAAATTGAGGGATAAGAATGACCATTTTATTTAATTTATCATTTTCCTCCGTGTCCCTATCATTGTCCTGAACTAGGGTAATAACCTGATTCTGCCCTTCTCTAATAGATTGTTCTTATATTACTAGAGGCAGGGACAAGGTTTGGCCTAAACCCTGGTTATCTTCTAATGTGTACCCTATAGTAGGTTGATACATATCAACTGACTCTGCTACCTCTTGTTTGCTAAGCATATGTATGGTATCAATTGGGCCTATATTATCATCTGATGTATGTTCAAATAAGGTTGCTAGGTCCCAATCGGGTACATCTCCTACATTAAAATGCGCAATTTGAATTTCATGCTTAGGATGATATACTCTGACTTGGCATCTAGAAGTGTCCATTAGAGGCATAGTATCCAACAACTCAGGCACCTCCTCAATAGATGTGTCTTCATTAGAGTCATACAAATAGGTGGGACATGCATATAGAGGATTAGGGTTGGGTTTTTCTACAGTGTCATGCTCTTCATCAATGGAAGTCTCTTCATAATCAAAATCAGGACATGACTCAAGTATATCGAAGTTGGAGATTTCTAAGGATGGTTGTAGACTTTGTGACTCATAAGGATCATAAGAAATTTCTATCCTAGTGTCAAGAATACATTGCTCTTTATCCTCTCTAATTTGTTTCAGTAACTCCTTAAATTCCTCCCTCCCTCGTTTTATTTCCTCATTGAACTCTTCCATCATTTGTTTTAATTTCTTATTCCTAGCAGCCATGTATTCTTGTTCTCTTATTTCACACCTATGCTGCATATTTTCTTCTAATGATGGTTCATCCAATAGAGGAAATGACTCATAGGGTTGGTATTGTTGTGGCATTGGGGTACTGAAAAAGGATTGATCAGGTTGAACACATGATGGTTGACCCTAATATTCAGAATAATCATGGTAGTACTAATTAGGGTAAGACCATTGTGGTTCTTCCTGATATTGGTAATCCTGAGACCATGGTTGTTCATGATGCCTTGCCCATCCATTAAAGTCTAGATAATTTGTCTCAGAATAAAAATTGTTAGGGTATGTGAATGCATCAAGTGCACCCACTGGCTCCTGATAGTATTCATTGTATGTGGAGCTTGATGGGGGCCAGGAAGGGGTGGAATATGGATGCTCAGAATAGGTATATTCATTATGGTATTGAGGTTGTGATGCACTTTTCCTAGAAGTTATTAGCCTAAGGAATTGACTTTCCATAAGATCTAACAGATCCATCTATGAAATCTATCCCCTTCTTGATAGGCTCCTTCTTTCTTTTCTCTCTTTGTTTTTTTTAAGACAAAAACTAACCATAATGATGCAACCTAACTTCCACGAATGATGAACAAACAAAGGACACAATATAATCCTTGAGGCTAATGAGCAACATATTGATTTGCTTGATATTGTGTGAGGACAATGCTTTTAATTAGCCTAATTTAGCGCTCCTACTCTACTTCGGACTTGATTATTGCTTACTAGTTAGGTTCTGTGCAAGGTGGCTAATACAACCCTCATGTAAGGTGTTTAGACCTCACAAACGTCAACAGGAGGTGAGGGAAGAGCGAGGCTCTATTAGACAACCCTCATTAACCACAGTGCTCAAAAGCTGTTGGAGTGACAATAAATTAAGTCTTAATAAGAGGGTCCTACGAGCATGTGATGGCCCTATAGGTCTCTTCTAATTGATTTTAATTTAAATTGAAGGGTAGGGTAGCACACTTGAGGTGATTATCCTATGTGGTTCAAGGAGTGGTGATGAAATTCACCCTTGATCTTATAGGGGTAGGTTGCCCTTACCAATTAATTCCATACTCCATGGTAGTTCATTCAACATATATATCACCTTAAAGCAGTAACCGTGTCCTAAAATGCAATGAAAAGCTATAAACTAATGCAAAAACCTAAAACTGCAACAATTATAAGAGGATGATTTCTATATGATTTATACTACCACACAATGCAATTTTACCCTAAATGCAAACCCCAATCTAGGAATTTAAATGAGTGAGGAAACTCACAGTGGAGTTTCTGATGAAGATCAAGTGTAGGTCACCTTATCCCACACTTGCCCTGTATTATACAACCCTTTAAAATGAAAATAGAAAATGCAATTTACAAGGCTGCTCACTACAAGCTTCACTCAAAAAATAAAAAAAAATCCTAATTTAGGAAAGTAGGGAAATTTTCATGTTGATGAGGATTACTTTCCAATTTTCTCCACTTTCCTGTTTTCCTGAAAAATAAAAATAGAAATAAGTACTAGTTTTAGGAAATTAGGTGTTCATGCCCCAAATTCTTTTAAAAATGCACCTAAAATTATCTCAAATGTAATTCCAAATATTTTTGATTTTTTTGGATTTAAAAAAAATTATTTAAATTTTATAAAAGCTCCTTTGTAAGTCCCCGACAATGGTGCTAAAAACTTGTTGATGTTTTTTACAAGTGCATGGGCTATTGTAGCATAGCTATGCAAACACAGGTCGAACCCACAGGGACTCACTTTAATTGGAGTATTTAATAAAATTTAATTATTTAAAACAAAACTAACTTAACCATTCATATTTATTTAAATGATGTACTCTGCATAACTTTCAACCCCATAATTTAAAATTGATTAAACATCCCTGAATTACACTGTCCGTGAATAGCATTATCCATGGATAACACTATCAAAAGATGGATAAAATAAAGCTTAAATGGAACAAGGACACAAATGTAAATAAAATAGGGATACATATGTAAATAAATAGGGGATGCAGATGTAATTAACTAAAAAGTTCAGAAATGTAATTGCATGTAAATATGAAGGGCAAAACTGGAATTTTGGAAAAAAAATCTGGTTTTTAACAAAACCCAGATGAAAACCCAACGAGGAAGATGACCAGAGGAGAGAGAAGAGGGAAAGGAAGAGGAAGAAGATGGCAGTGACGTGGGAGGAAAACCCAGTTCGGGTTTCCTTCTTAAAGACGTCCAAAGATTGTGGAATGCCCAGATTTGGACTAGGTGTCTAATCTGGTCGTCCAGTGCGGTGAGAAGGGCTCCTGGTTTGGGTGTCGCATAGTTAGGTTAGACTTGCGTGACTTGGTCCTGGCTTGGGGAAGCTCTTCTGGTGAGACAAAAAAAATGACGCCCTTTCTAGGCGTCGTTTGGTTCAGGGCAAATAGGAGATGGCCTATGGGAGTTCCGTGCCGATAAGGGGTTGTGAGTGTTGATGACTGGCTCATGCCTGGCCTGTGAAGATGGGCGGCTGGTGTTGAGGTGTGACAGAAGGTGGGTTGAACAAGAGAAAAACGACGCCTTTGGTCTGGGCGTCGTCGAGAACAAAGCCTGCTCTTGCCTGGCTATGTGAAGGTTGATGAAGAGGGCTTTGGAAATGGGCTGGGTGTGATGAGTGAAAGAGATGGGAGAGGTGTGGAAAACGTAGCTGAGAAGGGAAGAAGCTAGTAGGAAAGGTGGGGATGGTGCCTTAAACAAATGGAAAGCTGGATGTTGAAGAGGAATAGATGGTTGTGAACGTGAAATAGATACGAGTAGGCAAGAGAACTCTAAACAACAAGGAAAAGAAAGTGGCAAGTAAAACAACTAAAAGAACTCTACATCTCCAAAAAAAACTCCCTCTCCCCCATACGGTTTCCCCTCTTTATAGCTTTTGCATCTCGTTGTTTTTCTCCACTCCTTCCTTATCTTCCTCAATTCCTTTCTTGAAGAGATAACTCCCTTTTAGGAAACTTTATCCTTTCCAATTTAGGACTCTTCTCATTAGTAATTCTTTTCCAATTTGGACTCTTCTCATCTTGATCAGCATTGTTGATCATAGATCTGAGCCATCTGACCCTCCTTTAGTTGATCTGCAAAAATAAAGACTAAATTAGAATAATCAAACCGTACATTAATCCTTTAATAAGCTCGAATGATCATCTAACCATTGATTAAGGTCTAGATGGTTAATCAAGCTAAAATTTGAAATTTGGACGATTAGATGATTTAATTGAATGCTAAATTAGGGGTCTTTTAGCCAAAATTAAGCACTTAACTAAATGAACATTCAAATTGAGCCATGCCACATGGAGTCACACGATTGGAGGATCAATTCAAGCTATTATCTCATGATAAAAATATGATTTTCAACATATAATTGGATGAATTTGAGAGATTTATGTAAAAGGTAAGATGATCACTAAAATGAACCAATTAAAAGAGAAATTCCACTTTCCATTTTCTATTTTTCATCCCTTCTACCAACTTATCCTTGAGTTCTACAATTTTTTATTAAGGAGGGAGCCACCTTCTTAAGAAAGTGACACCTACCCTTTGTCTAATTGTCATTTTAGGAAGTTTCTTAATTACAATATCCATAGATCTATTTCAAATCAAAGCACATAAAAAACCCTTGATTCTTTCCCACCTTTCCCATCATTTCCCTTTCTATTTTTATCTTTTTCCAATAATAAAAAACCATGCAATTAGATAGGAAGGAGCTACATGCCACCTTCCTAAGAAGGTGACGCCTTCCCTTTCTAAATACATGGCAGCCAGCTATGATATCATCTTATTACCTCACTTTCTTACCTCATCTCTCTAGGTAACTTTCTTCATTCAAATCCTAGATCTAGATCTACATTCCCTTCTTAAAGTAAGCTTCATGCAATTGGAAATCCAGACATCCATACCTCATCTCTCTTAGTTATTTGCTTCCATTTTCTTAGTTTTTATTGCTTATTAATCCAAGATCCAAGTTAGTTCTCCTTTGGTAGTTATAGGCAAGAGAAGGAAAAGCTTCAGTCATTGATTTTCATCTTTGAGTTGCATGTTTTTTGCTTGAAAACGGAACTAACTCTGGCATCTTTGGCCTTAACTAGCCCCATCATTCCAACCATCATTCTCCCGAATTATTTTGGGTCTCACTTTCAAGTTATCTTAGTTTATATTGAGAGCATTAGAGTGTGTTTTTTATTGGAAATGAATCCAATTTTAGGCTCTTAAAGAGGGCGTAATTTTCAAATTTCAATCTACGTTTCATGCACACTCTAATTTGATTTACTTTGTCATTCATTCAATAAAATTCTTTGAGGATTATTTTTAATGCTTGTTTCTAGTAGTTAAGTATATTAGATATTGAGTGTTATCCAACATAAAAAGTGGTAATTCAATTGCTTTCCATGCTTGATTTGATTTGAGTTTCTTGAGTGCTAGGAATTTGGAACATTTCACTCTATCTTCATGCTTAGTTTCCAGAACCTTATTCATCATATTTTCTTGATTTCCCATTTATATTTTTATGTTTTTTATTAAGTTCTTTTATTACAATAAAATTTATTTAGATTTTTCTTGCTGAATTTTGAGAATTTTTTGTCCCAATGAACTATGTGCACCATCCCATGGATCTTGTGCATGGGATTTGGGTAAGTCTTCTTTAGATATTGCTTTATTTAGTTGTTTAATATTATTTTAGCAGTATTTAATTAGTTGCTTGCATTTAGTTTAGTTTATGAAAGTTTCCTTTTTGAATTTTGGAAGCTTTTGCTTTTAAAAAAGTTTTAGGTTTAGGAAAGTTTTAAATTAGGAAAGTTCCCTTTTTAGTAGGTTTCCTTAAGTTAAGTTGTCAATATTCTTTTATACATTAGTTTCTTTTATTGAATGCATGTTAGTTGGGAAAGTTTCTAATTTCATTGAATTTCTTTATTTTTAGAAAGCTTCCTTTAGTTTTAGTTTCTAATTTTATGCATGTTTTCCATTCCATGTTGTTTAAATTCCTAGTTTAATCCTTTCTCTTTGACGAAGGTAAGCAACTTAAATAAGATCCAATCAAATGAAAATTTTGTGAGATTCCTTGTGGGATCAACCTATCTCATGTGCAAATACTACTTTGATTTGTGTACTTGTGAGTAATTTTAAAGCTACACCAAAGGCCATCCTAGAAGTCATCGTGTACATCTTGAAACATTGGTGTAGCTGTATTGTCTATGACACTTACTAGAATGTCTTCAAATCTTCCCGCCCTTATCAAGGTCCCATGCGGATAAATCTTCTCCATGCCAAACCATGGGTGATAGCTTTCATCAACTCCATTGAAGCACAAATGCTCCAGAGTTATCTTTTCCAAATTTCTACATTTTGAGCATAGAAAACACATGTTATTACGATCACCACCTGCCTTAAGTATGATCTCTATTAACTTTTAATTCCCTTCTCATATTCTTTTGATGTTTTTATTATGGTCATCCAATCATATTTTTTCATTTTTTCAACAAATTGAAGCTAATCTATGTGGGAAGACATGTTAGGCATGAAAAGATTATAGTGAACTTGATTAGGATTTTACCTAAGACTAGGTGTACAAGAATTATAAGTGATTGAAAAAACTAAATTACATGCATGCACTCATGTGAAAATTTTCAGTTAACAATGAAGAAGGATGCAAAGCATGAAAGATCCATTCAAAGGGAAATCTAACTTTAAAAAAGGAATTTTCTAACCATAATTATGCATGCAAAATATATAAAACATGCATACGAAATAAACAAAAAGATACTAAACAACACTCAAATCAATATCTCCTAAGAATATATATATATATATATATATGTAATTCCAATTCATGGGTTGGGATTTGGTTAAAGATAGCCATGACCAAACTGAACCTATATGAGCTTCAGTTTGTGATTGAGATTAAGACAGTAGAAACAGAAAATTAGAAGTTGATATAAAAATTCATATAACAGAGTGGTATTTCTAAAGTCAGTTATAGAAAATGACTTTAAAAGAATATACTTTTAAAGTTGGTTCTTGAAACGAATGGAAAAGTGTGGACTTTTAAAGTTGGTTTCAGAAAATAAATTTTAAAAGTCCACTCTTTTAAAATTGTTTTCAACAAATGGTTTTAAAAGTTGAAACTTATAAATTCCTATATCAAAGCCAACTTTTAAAATCCTTTCCTATAAAAAAATATTTTCTTGCTATAATAAAATAGGGAGTTTGAAAGTCATTTTCTGAACTAAACTTAGAAGTTGTGGACTTTTAAAGTTAGTTTTCTCAAACCAACTTAAAAGTGGTGACTTTTAAACTTGGTTTTAGAAAACAACTTTAAAAGTCTATGTTTTAAAAGTTTCTTGCTGAAAGTGAATTTAAAAATTAATTCATACAAAATTTTTTTTCCCCTACAATAATAGAATATGGACTTTTAAAGTCTATTTATGAAACCAACCTTTTGTGGAATTGACTTGAAAACTTTGGAAGTTTAAACTTGGTTTTTTGAAACTAACTATAAAGTGGTCACTTTTAAAATCAATTCCATAAAATGATTCTAAAAACCTATACCTTTAACATTGGTTTTTGAAAACCAATTTAAAAAGCTAGTCCCATGAAAAATCACCACTTCTTTTTCCAAGTTCTAATTGCACTGCCTCTAAGAAAGATAGGATTACAAACTCCAATTTCATTTGCTCAAATTGTGCTATCTACAAGAAGATGGGTGCAAAAACTTGGGATCCATAAGTCCAAACCATCATCTCTGAGAAAGGAATATGAGAATGAAAATGTAGAACATTTCAATGCTTCAAGTTGCACTTGAAACATTTACAATGTGATATACTGGCATTCAATAAGGGGTTGTTAAGATGTTGAGGTCTAAATGCAGGTAAACTAAGGCATTAAAGTTTGATTTTAAAATAACATTAAGATTAATCAATTAGAGGTGTGAAGATAATGAAACCATACCAACTTCTAGAAGATACGAGGATAGGTAGTGGATGTAACATGAATAGGACAAAGGTAATCTCAAAGCAATGTAGAAGGAAGCAATTATTATTTCATTGGCAGTTATTGGAAGGCCAGTTGATTCTAAAGAAGGGTGTGAAGGGTGTGCACCAAGGAAGAAATCTCCAATGCAAACTGGGTATCAAAAGAAGATAAATAGATTGAATAGTTACATGGGTTTCACTTGAGACAGCTAGCTATATTCAAGCCATGAACAAGGTGATAAGCTAAGTAGCCTAGCCAGCCACCAATGCTAAGGATTTGAGCCATTAAGCTAAGCCAAGAAAGCCATCTAAGCCAGCCATGAAGTGAAACCAATGGAGCTGTCAAATTTAGCCATCAAGCCACATGAGCCAAGGTACACAGAAGGCCATGATTGGAAGAGAATCCAAACAATTATCCTTGGGATTTATGGGGATATTTTGAATATAATTAAGTGGAAATCCACTAGCATAAGGTAGCATGTTGTCACGAGATTGCACTTTCGCCTATGCTAAACTTGTGCGGCACTTGCGCACAACTCCCTTTCCTGGCACAAGTCAGCCTTCAATCCCCCAAACTCTCACTTACTAGGGCTACACACTCAACCTTGGAAGCAATGAGAGGAACTTAGGAAGGAAACTCTCTTACTCTATTGAGTTTAACCAAAGCTGAGATTGTCTGAGCTGAATCAACCTGAACTGATTACAACTGAGGAGCTTACACCTACTTATACTTGTTCCCCCCCATCCACCTCCTCAATGGATGATCCGAATTATTAGAAATGTCTACAATCCAATGGCTGAGGACTAATCTAGAACTTACTTTAGAAAACTCTACACTACTCTGCACAAGTCTCTAACCTTCCACCATTTTGGATATTTACAATGAATCTACTAGAAACTGGGCCTTCTAGATTCAGGCCAAGTTCCATGGACCTTCCCAGGCAAGCATGAGTCCCTAAGGTCAGGTCCATGTCCCAAGTGAGCCTTCCTTAGAGGCTGCAAGCCCTAGTCACGAGCCTTGCAGTGCAAACCCATGATAGACTCCCCCACTTGATAACGTCGATGCCCTCATCGACGCATCCTTGCTTGTGTTGCACCTTTTTCACTTGGGCAAGTCTCATGTTGCCTTGGATTCCTCATGAGATGCCTTGCTATGTCCCTCCTTTTGCACCTTGCCCTCCGGCCCCTCGTGTGCACATCTGGGACATCCTTTGGCTCCTTCATGTTGTGTGTGTCCTTATACACTTGAGCCCGTTTGAAGTTGTAACCCCTCTGGTACTCCCCTTTTACTCCTCTCCATCATTGTGCCTCCTGCACTTAGACATAGGAGCTACCTTCTCCAATGGTCCTAGCACCTCTTGGCGTGGTCTTGTCCCTCTTGGAGCTTCCGCATTGAGACACACCCTTATCATCAACTGGTCTCTCCTTGGACACTTCAGACCTCAGCACCCTTATGGTACCTAGGCGTGGCATGTCTAGTTGTGCCGATTCCACACTCATTGTGGATCCCTCTATCAACTGCAAGGCAGATAGCAACTTCCCTTGCCCCCTTCCATTCTTCAACATTGGGACCGCACAAAGGTTCTCCTCATCAAAGAAGCTCAACACTCTAAGATGTGGCATGGGGACTGCTCTTGCTATGGTGAGGAAATCCATCCCCAGGATAACCTCATAATCCTCCATAGGTATTACAGTCAAAGTGACGGTGCCTTGCCACTCCCCCACCTTGATTGGCACATCTCTAGCAACTCCTAGTATGGACCTCGCTTCGGAGTTGACTGCCTTGATCAAGATCTCAACCTTCTTCATCTTGAGGCCTAATCTCTTAGCCCCCCCTTTTGAGATGATGTTATGAGTAGCTCCCATGTCCACCATAGCTTGTGTGCCTTTGCCATTGAGGCACACGTCCGCATACATTAGAATTTTCCATCCATTGGTAGGTCTGGTCCCTGAGGCCTGCCCCGTCATAGCATTGAGGAGTCTAAGGGCCCCCATCTTAGCCTCCTCTTCATCCTCATCCACTGCCTTGTGGTTCTCCCTTTCAACCACCAAGGCATTAAGGGTCTTCTTCTTTGGGCATTCCATTTCCCTGTGATCTCCATCACATATGATGCAATGAATCCATCGAGGAAGGAACTTACCTTTGCCCTTTGGGTCGTGCCGGCCTCCCTTGCCTTCTTCCTTATGACCCTTAGGTACGTCTTCCTCATCGTTGCCTCCATTGGCCTTGGCCTTTTCCTCCTTTCTAGTGCCCTCGGCCCTTTTGTCAAACTCCACTAGTTTCTCAGTAGTTGAGAGTGCAGTGGCCAAGTCTTGCACTCCCCTCCTTTGCAACTATTGTTCCGCCCAAGGTTGCAACCCATCCATGAAGAAGAACAACTTATCCTTCTCATTCTTATCCGAAATGTTTAGGAGCAAAGCCGTGAATTGATTCACATACTCCTGAATAGATCTCATATGCTTTAGACGCTTCAAACTCTTCCTAGCCATGTATTCCACATTCTCTAGGAAGAATTGGGCTTTGATCTCTCTCTTAAAGTCTTCCCATCGGGCTATGGTGCAATGACCATCAGCTACATTGCCATACCTTCATCTCCACCATAGCATTACATCATCACATAGATACATTGAAGCCATGTCCACCTTCATGGCCTCCTCTAAAATCTTGGCAACTTTGAAGTTGTGACGACCCGGGTTTTCTCATGCATTTTTAAATGCAATATCCAATTTCCTAAGGCAGGATGCATCCCTATTTGAAAACCATTTTATAAAAACCATGCAATACAGCGGAAAACCTTTTAGTTTTAAACTCATTTTGAAAACCCCGAGTGTCATTTACTTTCACAACAACCAAGGTAGTTTTTGAAAAGCTTTAGAAATCATAAGTGTTTTCCCCCAGATCTATCTAGTCACAACACACAGCCCAACTATAATTAAATACAAATACATGTCCAAAGGGTTGAGAGTTTACTTACATGTACAACTATCTCGTTTTTAATTCACTTGCTCGTAGCACTAATATCTCCTGAGACGTCTTCTATTTGTGAGTGGAACTATCCTAAAAAATGTTAAGGATAGGGTGAGTATATACTATACTCAGTAGGAGTCTATCACTACTAGTTTTATAATGCATGCGATAATTAAAATCATGTGCTCTTTCAAAACATGTGCATGTTTGAACACTCAAGTTCAATATATCAATATTAAAATCCATTGTCAAACCGAAATACTAACGACTTAAAGGATCACATAATCCAAATCGAAAGTATCATATATATATATCATAACATCATGATATGCATAAGATGCTTCATTGAATCCAAGTCATGGATATCTAGTATGGTATGGTCTACCAACCTCATATCATGCCATATGCAATGGAAATAAGTCTATAAACCATAGGGTCCAACTATGCCCATGACCTCACCGCCGTGTGGTCCCCAGGTACCTAGGGACACAGCGTCATAGCCTCCACGGGGCATATGACACATCGACCCAGTGCCGTGACACCAGTGGTAGTCCCCTGTACCACATGCAGTCGACGTAGGGACATGCCCTTTTTGGGCGTGGTACCCAATCTACCTAGTAGTGGTAGAGGCTGGGAGGCCACCCCAACCTCTCAGCATAGCGCCCATGAGCTTACTAGCCCAAATCATATACGATCAACAAGCAAAAATCTCTATTTTTCAAAACCTGTCCTCTTTGGGTCCCTCACAACTGCCTGGCCCTCACAACTACCTACCCAGCATCTTTTGGGCACTCCAACGTCTTTTGGTAAACCTCAAGGACATGCAATTTTTTGAGAACTCAATGCTCACAAATCATATAATGTATCCAATTGTTTGCAAAACATATCTATGCATAATGTATTTATCATATGCATGCTAAATAAAATTAAGTCATGCTAAACAAATGATATAACTTATACTTTGAAACATGCAGTCTCAACAATCATGGCTCTTTCTAAAATTCTAGTAGCGATAGAGCAACTACTTGGCTAGGTCGCGATAACCCCTTTGTCCTCGTATGCTCCTGAACATGGTTTGGGGAATCAAGGTTAGTTTGGCCTATATTTTATGGGTTTTAGAGTGGTTGGTCTTATTACTTAGGCATTAGGGGTCCATCCCTATGCCTATGGGTGTCCTAAGGTCTTAATTGGGCCTTGGTATCCTCAGTTTTCCAAAGGTGTAGCGACCACGCGCCACCATCCTATTCTAAGGGTCATGGCCACCTTTGATTAGGCCTTGATTAGGGATTTTATAGTTTGGGTGTGTCCATGTCGTCGACACGGATACAATGCCTTTTGCGGTGCCTCAATCGGAGCTCTAGATCTCAAGTTATAAGCTTTTTAGTATCAGGTGTACATAAGGACCTTAAGAGTGAAAAGGCGAAATGCTAGCGTGCTGCGCGTCAGCGGCATGCGCTCCAGCATCCTTAAGAAATGGAAAATCCTGGAACACTAGTGGACTGCATGTCAGCGGGCTCGTCTGCAGACGAGCCAGATTTTCTTGCCCATCTTTCCTTTTGCGGGCGCGTTCGAGGACGCGCTCGTTTGGTTTTATCGAATGCGGTCGACGCGTTTTGTCCAGGTGGGACGTTCTGTTTGTTGGGAAATCTGGGTCCTTGGTGACTCTTCAGGGCTCTATTTTGCATGATTTTTCATGCAAAATCTTAGGGAAACTGAGCCTAGGACTACTGTGAAGACGGGTTTTGAGGGATCTTGGGCATACCTGGCTCATTGCTGGGTTTTTCTCCTGGTTTCTCCCCTTGGTTGCTTCTCCAAAATGGGTTTTCCTCAATCTTTTGGGCTGCCATTAGAGGCACCCAAGAGCTCTATTTATAGAGCTATAAGAGGGTTCTGGAGGGGGCTCTCATGGCCCTTGAATGGCGGTAGAGAAACCTCCAGAATGGCAGCGATTTCTCCTCCAATCACCGCCATTCTAGAACCCTCTAGGGGGTTGAAGATGAAGGGTGCCCGTATCAAAACGGGCCCCTGTGTTTTGCAGGCTAAATCCGTTTTTTGTGAAAATTACATTTTTGCCCCTGAACTTCAAAAGGCCATAACTTGCTCATTTTAACTCCGTTTTGGGTGATTTTGGTCTTGTTGGATTCCTTTTTCTGAGACGCACCTAATGGTACCATTTTGAGGACCAAATTTCTAGGTTCAGTTAAGGTGACTAGTGAAATGACTGAAATACCCTTATTTCCAAAAAGTGAACTTTTCATTGCTAACTTGGGATTTTAATGTTACAAAATTGGAGTCATTACATTATTACCCCTTTAAGAGAATTTTATCCTCAAAATTCCATGAATTATCATCTTCCTGGTATTTGTCTCTTAGATAACTTCTTGGTGAATGCATTCTCCCCCTTGGGAATCAAATCTAGGCTCATTCTCAATTTATCATTTCTATTGTTCTTCCTACAAGGCCTTACCTATAAGGGCCACTTTTGTTGCGTATTCTGATGCATACTCCCATACGTGCCAGTTTAATAATACTGGTTTCTAGTGGTAATTCATCTATCTCAAAATCCTTAGATGCCTGTACTTTTCTCATCATATATAGGATAGTGTCCTCCTAAAATCATGCTTCTTCATTCATGTATATACTTCTTTCAAGATCATATTATTTTATTTCTCATAGTCCTTTTTAAATATCATAGGATGATCCCTTTTTCTTCATGTCTTTCATCTAGTGATCTCTTCATCATCCATGTCTCCTTCTAATGGTTGGTTATATGTCATTAGTAAGAGTCCAAAAAATTACCTTTTTTCCATTGTGTCTAACTTTGCTTCTTGTCTTTTATATTTGTCCCCAAGATACTTCAATAACTGACATGGTATCATGTGCTCTACAGCCAAACCCTTGATTAACTTCGAATTTCAACTGTCTGTTGTTTTCCATATGCGACTTTATTCCTCGACCAAAGTTATATTCAAAATAAAATCATGAAAGCCAATTAGTAGCATCTTCCATTGAGGACCTTATACTGAAAGTAAAATGTCCTACTCTATATCCAGTTTCATAATTATTGAATTCATTAAATGCTTTCCTCTGTGAGGATTTAATCCAAACTCAAGTCAAATGTTAATAGTCGATTCATCATCATGGGTCACATGTTCTTGTCCAGAGGCCTATCTCACTATTCACATCAATTTGTCATTAGGATTTTCAATAATGTTTCCATTTATGCAAAGCAAAAAGTCTCTTATTCATAACCGAGTACCCTTACTAGGTCATGGTTGAATCCTTGTCATCATCCTCTTTGTCCCTTCTTTGCTTGATGGTTTTCTTCGTAACCTTTCAGTCCAAAAGTTCTATACTCAATCCAGTAGGGTTAGTCTTTAGGAAATTCCTTCAATTGAATTTTTTTTTTTTGTACTTGGCATATGCACATGACAACTAACTATTTGTCTAAAGGCAACGTAACATTAAATCTTCACCTTATAGTGTGCTAGCCATCTCACCTTTTCTCCTTCCATCCCCTATGTCAATATATTGTCTAATCTTTTATCAAGGCTTTATCGTCAACCCTGCCATCTGTATTGTCAGGAGGTATCCTCATAAGTAGTGATTTTCTTAATTCCTCCAATTTTATCCTTCAAGTGCCTCCTCATACTTAGCTTATAATAGCAGTTCTACATCAAGTTATGCTGAAACTATTAAATCATCAAATTTGAAAAACACTCAGGTAAGCATGGAATGTTTTTGTAGACACATAGAATGACTTTATTTGATTACCTATTGATCTCTTTCCAGATATATCTTTGTCATAAGCTCAAGGGTCTCTAAAGTGATCAGTACTAATTTGCCTTTCTTTTCAATCCAAGTCAGCGGTATTATTTTTATTTTTTATTTTTTTCAGACTCAAGGTAATTTCTTTACCTTGTCATGGTAGCCATTAAGGTTTGAAAAATGTTTCCCATTGGTTTAGATCACTTCTTATTTTTGCTCCTACCTCAGTTGCAATTGTCTTCATCAACTGACCTCATACCCTCAATTGACTTAGTCTAACAAGTACTTCTTTTAGGTAAAACTCATGCCCAAATACTTATAATATCCCTCTGAGTATATAACTTCGACTACTAACTCATAGATACTAATATACTTGATTAATTAGGGTGGGATACCTTTGGTCAATAGTGCTTTAAAGGTAATGACTAAATAATGGTCTTAAGATATTTGGTCTTCCAATTTATGATAGCAGGACCTTCACTTGATCCTTGATAGTACCCTATTGCTAAATGGACAAGTTACTATCCCAACTTAATTCCTTTATTCACTCAAGTAGTGGCAAGGTAGGATATCACCAAAATTTTCTTTTTATGGATATATCCATTAATGTTCCTCATAAGCTAATGGATCTGATAAGAATCTAATTGATATCAAACCATTTGTAGAAGTTTAACTTCTAGTTGGTCGCCATTCTTCTTTGAAAATTTCTTGTCACATAATCTCTTGAAATTCGATACTCTACTCAAAGTCTTAAATCCCATATGCTTTCTCTCTATTATACGTATCATTACCAACTCAACTATTATTATTCCTTTGAAGTTGATTGGTTAACTTCAAGATGAAAGATTTGTATGTATCTTCATAAAGTCATGATTTCCTTCTTTTGAATATTCATTGAATACTTATAGTTACATCTCTATCTCTTTCTCTCTTTTCTTCAAAATCCTCATTTGGTCTACCTGGATCAATGTCTCTATATGCTTTGTTGCATATAATTGATACTTCATCTATCCCTTTATGTAACATATATGATAAACTGTATGCTTCTTAGAAATTCTAAACTGTCTTAAGATAATTGAAATCCTCAATTGCTTATAGCCTCAATAAAATTCATATACTGTCTTAATATTGACGTTTTGATCATGCTATGTTAGGATCAATCTATTATCATCCTTAGTATTATCATCAAAATCTTTTGATAACTCGATCGAATTCATTTTCTTATCATATTCGTGTTATGTTTCTCTTAATCACATAATATGTCACTTGTATACATCTTTTGATTTGCTCCATAATACTCAGGTAATTACTACTTTACTCTTCATAAGACTCCAATGAAGGTATCCAAAATTGAGCTAAGTCTTTCAGGATCCATACCTTTGTGACCTAGTTCGAGTCACAGTCATCTCCTAATATTATCTTGCATTCTCATCCCTCTTAGATTATCATCAAAATTCTTCTCAGAGTCTATCTTTTACATCCCCTATCATACTCATATCATATCCTTGTGATAGTGTACTCATATTCTGATATTCTTTATGATGGTAAGATAGCCATCTAGCTTTCTCGATGTTCGCATCTTTGGTGAGATTAATCTATTACATGTCAGAACTATCTACTAACAAGTCCACTAACATCTTCATTCATCATTCTCATCATAATATGATCCATATATGAGTTTTCATATTTGCACCACACAACAATCCTTAATCCTTAAGTCGTCTTAGACTTGATAAGGGTTGCACTATCCTCTTCCTAATTATTTGTGAAACCAAGCTGTGTTTCACCTATTTATTTATGGTGAACTGCCTTGAGCATTAATATTGTAATCCTCAAATAGAAGTAGTCATCTCTACTACTCCTATTTATACTACTTCTTCTTGATTTGCTCTATTGTCTATGACCCTTGGACATGCTGCACTGGCTATGAAAGGATAAAACCTAGGCTCTGATACCAATTGTGACGACCCAGGTTTTCTAATGCATTTTTAAATGCAATATCTAATTTCCTAAGGCGGGATGCATCCCCATTTGAAAACCATTTTATAAAAACCATGCAATGCAACGGAAAACCTTTTAGTTTTAAACTCATTTTGAAAACCCCGAGTGTCATTTGCTTTCACAACAACCAAGGTAGTTTTTGAAAAGCTTTAGAAATCATAAGTGTTTTTCCCCAAATCTATCCAGTCACAGCACATAGCCCAACTGTAATTAAATACAAATACATGTCCAAAGGGTTGAGAGTTTACTTACATGTATAACTGTCTCCTTTTTAATTCACTTGCTTGTAGCACTCATATCTCCTAAGATGTCTTCTATTTGTGAGTGGAACTATCCTGAAAAATGTTAAGGATAGGGTAAGTATATACTATACTCAGTAGGAGTCTATCACTACTAGTTTTATAATGCATGCGATGTTTAGAATCATGTGCTCTTTCAAAACATGTGCATGTCTAAACACTCAAGTTCAATATATCAATATTAAAATCCATTGTCAAACCGAAATACTAACGACTTAAAGGATCACATAATCCAAATCGAAAGTACCATATATATATATATATTATAACATCATGATATGCATAAGATGCTTCATTGAATCGAACTCATGGATATCTAGTATGGTATGGTCGACCAACCTCATATCATGCCATATGCAATGCAAATAAGTCTATAAACCATAAGGTCCAACTATGTCCACGACCTCACCGTTGTGTGGTCCCCGAGTACCTAAGGACACAGCGTCATAGCCTCCATGGAGCATATGACACATCAACCCAGTGCCATGACACCAGTGGTAGCCCCCTGTACCACATGCAGTCGACTTAGGGACATGCCCTTTTTAGGCGTGGTACCCAATCCACCTAGAAGTGGTAGAGGCTGGGAGGCCACCCCAACCTCTCGGCATAGCGCCCATGAGCTTACTAGCCCAAATCATATACGATCAACAAGCAAAAACATCTCTTTTTCAAGACCTGTCCTCTTTGGGTCCCTCACAACTGCCTACCCAGCGTCTTTTGGTAACCCTCAAGGACATGCAATTTTTTGAGAACTCAATGCTCACAAATCATACAATGTATGCAATTGTTTGTAAAACATATCTATGCATAATGTATTTATCATATGCATGCTAAATAAAATTAAGTAATGCTAAACAAATAATATAACTTATAATTTAAAACATGCAGTCTCAACAATCACGGCTCTTTTTAAAATTCTAGTAGCGATAGAGCACCTACTTGGCTAGGTCGCGCTAACCCCTTTGTCCTCGTACACTCCTGAACATGGTTTGGGGAATCAAGGTTAGTTTGGCTTATATTTTATGGGTTTTAGAGTAGTTGGTCTTATTACTTAGGAATTAGGGGTCCATCCTTATTCCTATGGGTGTCCTAAGGTCCTAATTGGGCCTTTGTATCCTCAGTTTTCCAAAGGTGTAGCGGCCACGCACCACCATCCTATTCTAAGGGTCATGGACACCTTTGATTGGGCCTTGATTAGGGATTTTATAGTTTAAGTGTGTCCATGCCGTCGACACGGATACAATGCCTTTTGCGGTGCCTCAATCGAAGCTCTAGATCTCAAGTTATAAGCTTTTTAGTATCAGGTGTACATAAGGACCTTAAGAGTGAAAAGGCGAAATGCTAGCGCGCTGTGCGTCAGTGGCATGCACTCCAGCGTCCTTAAGAAATGGAAAATCCTAGAACACTAGCAGCTGTACTTTTGCAGAGGCGCCGAATTTTCCCACCCGCCTGTCCTTTTGCAGGTGCATCCCTGGACGCGCCCGTTTGGTTTTATCGAACGAGATCGACGCCTTTTGTCCAGGTGGGACACTCTGTTTGTTGAGGAACCGGGGCATCCTCAGGACACCCTAGTTCAACCCTGTCGAACCAGTGCGGCCCAGGGAACGTCCCTGGGTCCTTGGTGACTCTCCAGGGCTCTATTTTGCATGATTTTTCGTGCAAAAACTTAGGGAAACTGAGCTTAGGACTACTGTGAAGACGGATTTTGAGGGATCTTGGGCATACCTGGCTTGTTGCTGGGTTTTTCTCCTGGTTTCGCCCCTTGGTTGCTTCTCCAAAATGGGTTTTCCTCAAGCTTTTGGGCTACAATTAGATGCGCCCAAGAGCTCTATTTATAGAGCTATAAGAGGGTTCTAGAGGGGGCTCTCACCACCCTTGAATGGCGGTGGAGAAACCTCCACAATGGCGGTGATTTCTCCTCCAATCACTGCTGTTCTAGAACCTTCTAGGGGGTTGAATATGAAGGGTGCCCGTATCAAAACGGGCCCCTATGTTTTTCAGGCTAAATCCGTTTTTTGTAAAAATTACATTTTTGCCCCTGAACTTCAAAGGGACATAACTTGTTCATTTTAACTCCGTTTTGGGTGATTTTGGTCTTGTTAGATTCCTTTTTCTGAGACGCACCTAATGGTACCATTTTTAGGACCAAATTTCTGGGTTCAATCAAGGTGACTAGTGAAATGACCAAAATACCCTTATTTCCAAAAAGTGAACTTTTCATTGCTAACTTGGGATTTTAATGTTACAAAATTGAAGTCATTATAGAAGTATTGTTCCATTTGCCACAAAAAATTCTCTATGTCCTTAGCATTATGGGTCCCCTTGTGGTTCAGGGACCTTGACCTTTGGAGCAGACTCCTTTGGTCCAAGCGCTCTACCACTAGCCACACCCTTCTCCAATAGGGCCAAACGAATCTTAACATCATCTGGGTCTGCCAGTTCCTCATGTAAGCCAGCTACTTCTCCCTCCATGGTCTCAAGATGATCTGAAATGCCCTCCACCTTTTCTATGGTCTTGAAATTCATAACCTTGACCATATCAAAGGTGCATCGCATGTCCTCTTGAAGACCATGCAACACATCCACATAAGCACTAGACTTGTTCAAGAAATTAGCAAGAGTTTGCTCGAACTTACCAAATCTTTCCTCCAACAAAGTGAGGCAAGCATCCAAAGCCAAATCCCTTGATGGCTCTTTGGACTTCTCCCTCCTAGACTTCTTTTGAACCTCTACTAGCATGGTGGTCTCCCTTGACTCACTTGCCATGATGTTGCTACGAGCTTCCTCCAGTACTCGCTAAGCAACTCCCACCTCAACCGGTTGTGATACCAACTCCTGGTACCAACCTGCTCTAATACCAAGTATCACAAGGTTGCACTTTCGCCTATGCTAAACCCGTGCAGCACTTGTGCACAACTCCCTTTCCTGGCACAAGTTAGCCTTCAATCCTCCAAACTCTCACTAGCTAGGGCTACACTCACTTACTATTGGAAGCAATGAGAGGAACTCAGGAAGGAAACTCTCTTACTCTATTGAGTTTAACCAAAGCTTAGATTGTCTGAGTTGAATCAACCTGAGCTGATTACAATTGAGGAGCTTACACCTATTTATACTTGTTCTCCCCCATCCACCTCCTCAATGGATGGTCCGGATTATTACAAATGTCTACACTCCAATTGTTGAGGACTAATCTAGAACTTACTCTAGAAAACTCTACACTACTCTGCACAGGTCTCTAACCTTCCACCATTTTAGATATTTACAATGAATCTACTAGAAACCAGGCCTTCTAGATTTAGGCCAAGCTCCATGGACCTTCCCAGGCAGGCCTGAGTCCCTAAGGTCTGGTCCACGTCCCAAGTGAGCCTTCCTTAGAGGCTGCAAGCCTTGGTCACAGGCCTTGCAATGCGAGCCCATGACAATGTGGACCAATAGGAAGAACCCACTTCATTTTTATTACTTTTTCAATGTTTTTCCCATTTTCTACCTCACCACTAAGGGGCACTATGAATTTCACTTTCCATCTGAGGGTTCTATCTTTCTAAGACTCTTTTACGTTCCTAAACTTCTATTCCAACCATCCAACCAATCCCCACTTCTTTGGAAACTACCTGGCCAATAACTTTTTTCCACCTCACCTCTCCCCTAGGGTTTCCTTTAGAAAGCAGCCATACTATATAAAAGATTAGAATGGCTTTCATGTAGAGAACCTTTTGGCGAATGGGAGAAACCCCCCTCCAAAGAAGGAACATCTCGACCCTTCTTCCCTCTAATGCTCCTTAGCCTCCTCACTTGGGCAGCCCATCTTCTCCACTCTTCGATGCCTCTTCTCCAAAGGTTTTGATCTCTCCTGGAAGTGCTTTAAGTTTAGGTTAGTTCTAGTTAATCCATTCTTTGGTTCTTTAATATTCTTACCTCTTAATTCCATTTGTTTTTGTCATTGCTTTGTTCTTTCATTCCATGCTTTATTCTTCATGCTTTGTTCTTTAATCTTCCATGTTATTTTCCACTTGAATTCAACCTTGGATCCTTTTCCTAAGGATAACTAATCTCTAGTAGTGACAGACAAGAGATAGTGGTCTTTATATCAAGTGATTTGGTTGTCTTAGATACATCAATTCCCATTACTCTTACTCTCCTTTTATCATTCTTTTTCCTTCAAATCTTTCCTTCACCTCTTTTGTTTTTATTTATTATCTTCTTAAGATCTAAGTTATTTTTTCTTTGGTAATGTAATCCAAGAGAAATAGTAGCTAAATATTTTGAGTTTCCTTCAACTTTTATGTGCCTCTTGCTAAGTTCGAGCACTAGTTGATATTGTTTTTCTTTAGAATAGTTCCATTTTCCTAGCTTCTCTTCTTGTGATGACACGGGTTTTTGTAATACAATTTTCAAAGGTAGGGCCTTTAGTAGTAAATTTTTTTTTGCAAACAATGCAGTAAAAATTATTTTCTTTTAAATCAATTTGTAACACAACCCAAGTCTCACCTCAACATACATAATACACATAAAGATTTTTGTATCAAAATAGAATTTTATTGAATACCAAGAATCATCCAGTAGTTCACTTTTACACAGCCCTTGTATTACAATCATAGTCCACTGTCCAAATACAATCCAAATTACAAAGTACATAGCCTGATTACACAATCTTCAAGGGAAATACCCTGATCAGTCTTGCAGTTTCTAATTCTTCAAGCTTTACATCCTTATGTCTCCTTCCTTGTATCTAAGATATTGTAAACATTCAAACATTTACAATATTGAATGTTTACAATATCTTAGCAAGCTATACTTGGTAGGGGATACAAAAATATTCTCTTCACTAATATAAGAATACATACCTCAGTCATCATTCTATCATGTTTATCCACTCATAGATCATCTTATAATAGAGTATATACATCATTTATGTAGTGTAGGGTAAACCCATTAAAATAGTGAAAATACTCAAAATTTGTTCCTTTCCCTCGCTATACTCCCACTTAGGAGATCAATATTCAACCAAATCTCATATGGGGATTTTCTCTCTAAGAACTCATGTATTTCATCATACTTGGCATCTCATCATGCCATGGAATTTGACTATGCCTATCATATGTGCATCATAATACAAAATACTCAAGGACTACTAGACCGCAGTCTAAATTCGTACCACACCCCCGGCTGACTGCATAATAATCCACTGATACCAATTGTGAAAATAACAAAAACCATGTCCGCATGGACGAGGACATTGGCTGTCACAATGGCGGCTTTCCCATGATTGCCTCACCCGACTTTTAGCCTCTCTTTGGGCATGGTATCCATCATATCATACATTTCAGGAAGTGGGTGGCCAAACCCTCATAACTTCCTAGCATAGCATCCCCAGGCCTATGCTTGTATAAAACAAAATCACAAGCCACTACACTTGTATGTAAAATACATTGTATATATTAGACGATGTGTCTATTTAACTAAGGTTGGAATATTTTCTATGCCCTATTCCTAGGGTTTCCTTAGTCTACACATCTTACTAATTTCTCATCATTTAATTGGATCAGTTGGATGGATCATGGGGTTGGATCACTTACTTGGATCATTATTGTTCTAAGGTACCACAGGTATATTTATATCATGAAAGTCTATAATTCCAGACAGAAGATTATATATACACACACACATGAATCTTTAATACATTCTTGTACATTCACTTACCTCAAAGTGGTATTCACTCCATATTGTCCATCATGGTCTTGATTCATACATCTGTCAAACCATACATATAAAGTTATTCCTTTATACAAGCATTCTTTCTACATGTATTTGGGTTATCCTATGAGGGATGCTTTAATTTTTCTTGAATCATATATGATCAAGGTTTCAAACCCTCTAAGTTCACAATCTGCACTATAAGTAAAACCATAGAACAATACTATACTCTACATTATATTTCTTTTCCTTTTGTTTGTGATCCTTCAAGATCTCTCTTGGATCTTGTTTAATCTTCCTTATCTTATTTACAAATTTTATTATTATTAGGGTTAGATAATTTGCTAACCTTTTATGTTCTTATTATTATTTCTCAACCAGTTACTGTTTTACTAGATTAAGGATAATTTATTCATCTCTAAATCTAGACAGCTCCTCTTATTTTCAATTGGCCAAGGTTTACCAAATACGTGACATTCCCAACATGGCTAATTTAATCCTCATGTAAGGAGGTGTTTAACCTCACAAACCTCAACAGAAGGTGGAGGGATAGTGAGGCTCATTAGAAACCCCCTTAACCATGATGAATAACATGAAATGGGATAGCCTTAGCTCATCTTTCAATAAGGTCCTATGAGCTCATAACCCTAAGTTTATTTCTACTTGATTTTAATTAATTACATGAACATTACTATGTGATTCATGGAGGTTTATTATGCTTATAAGTTGGGCCAAGAAAATGAAAAATCCACCCCTTATATTGTCCTACTAACTATAGCCCTTACTGTGATTATACTTCATGATGTATATGTATTTAGTGAAGTACATCTATTTGTCATCAATTACCTCTTTTAAGGTATTTTTCATAATTCTATGATTAAAATAAATTAAACCAATAATTCTAAGGAATTTAAAGACAATCATGCTAAAATTGAAAGTTTCGACCTAAATTTAAATTTTCTATTTAAAATAAATTAACTAATAATATTACAACATCTTATTCTAGAAAATTGAAGATAATTACACTAAAAATTTAAAATAGATATGTATCATAATTAAATCAAATTTATTGTAAAAGACAATTAACTAAGCATATGATCAATTTATCCTTATTATCCAACTATTCAATTTGTCCATTTTTTATATCTTGGGTTAATATGCCATTAAGAGTACAACCCTTGATCTTTCATGTTTGTGATTGATCCAACATCTCTAATAACATGATATTAGCCTTAGATCATCACTTTTATAGGTCCATCTAGTCTAATCATTCTTAATCTACTAGATCAAGAGGATCCATTGGGATTTTCCATGATCATTTTTACTTTCAATGGTCTAAACTTTAATCCAGTTCATGTCAGTCAATGCAACCATCCCCACGATGAGTTATCATCATTATATCCTTAATGGATCCAAACCCTCACTTTTGATCACCCCAGATCTACTTGATCAAGGGTGTTAGCAGGTGTCTTTTTAATTAATAGATTTGAACGGGTCAGGCTTAGTTCAACGCATGATCTGGGAGATTGGTTGAGACAGTCTGATCTAGACTGTCGGATTAACCCCTCTCCAGATCTCCCAAATCTAAAACATCCACGGTCCAAGATTTCTTACCCTGAGGTTTTTTGGGCCCTAGGAATTCATCCAATAGGTCAGAAGTTGCATCTGATCCATACATGGATGAGATCTCAACCCCTATTGCCGGATCCATTGTTCTAAACGGATCAACGGCCGAGGGAGATCAGGAATGGCCAGAAAATCTCAAGGGAGTGCCGAAAAATAACAAGGGAAGGAGCCTGCACCTACCTGGTTTGGTTTGGTGAAGTAATTTCACCAGAAATGAGAGAATCCCACTGAAAAATAAGAAATCCACTTTAAAACCCTAGCTGCCTTGGATTTTACATACATAGAGAGATATCTCCAATTTCGTTGCCAGAGAAGGAATAAAACCCTAGGGGAAACATAGATCCCCATGTTCTAAAGTGATTCATTGGTGTGAGATTGAATTATAATGGCTAGATTGGCCAAAATTTTAGGAAGAACTTGCCGAAGACGTTGTCAATATCGGATCTAACTTGCATTTTGCATTTTTCGATGATCCAATCATTAAATCATTATGATTTCTTAGGGCTTTTGTAGAAAATTCAAGCCTGAATCAATCCCACAATGGAGATGGTGATTGGTTGGCTGAAATTTTATGGCTAATAAAATTAGTGATTTTTGGGCAGAACCTAGGTTCCATTGGGGATGACGCTTCTAGGGAAGCGCTCGACGATTCCAGTTGACTTGGATTATCTAATGCTTCTGGGGAATCGCCTAAGGCAAAACAAATAAAAGAGGGAATGAAGAAAATTTTGGGGAAGATAGGGGAGGATTCTGGCACTAGGATATCATGGGATACTAGAGCACCTAGTGAGGAATTTCTAGGAAAAATTTTGGGAAATTTTATGGGGTATTTATAGGGATTTTTGAATTTTTCATGATTACATGTAATTATCATGTTTCAATTCTTTTTATTATTAAATTGTCATTGGATTCTCACTACCACCTTCTTCTCCATTGGAAGGTGGTAGTGGTTTGACTCATGATGGTTGTCTTCTAGATCATTGGCCCACCTAGTGGGCCCCACATAGTTGTGAAAAGACCTTTTTGTTCTTTAATTCCAAAATTAGAGAAAAATAGGGTTTATTCCTATGAATTCGAAATTGAGCGTACTTAGTGTCGTTTTGATCGATGTTCTGAGTACATTCTAAATTTTTATGTCTGAGGTCTCGGTTATGAGTAAAATTATCATTTTACCCTTTTATTCATAAAATTAGAGAAAAATAAGGAATTTTCATCTGGATTCAGAATTTGATGTACTTACAGTCATTCTAATCAGTTTTTCGAGTACATTACAAATATTCAAGTTTTAAGTCTTGATTTTATTTTTATAAAAATGAATTTTCCTGGAACTCAAAGTTCTAATTCCACTCAAAATTTCAACTTTTAATTTTTAATAATTCAATTATATTCATAAAAACTGAGTTATTACACTTCTCTTAGTTTTCTTTTGGGTTCTAATTTCATGTTATCTAAGCTTGGTTTACTATTGTTAGAAGGTGTCTTATGCATAATTGGAATCAAGTTTCTCGCCTTATAAGAGTGTGCCATTTCCAAATTTAAATACATGTTCAAGCACACTCTAATTTGATGTATTTTTGAAATTCAATAAATAAAATTCTTTGATGATTATTATTTATGATTGAATTCTAATAGCTTAATATTTTAATTTTGAAAGTTATTTTGTATTAGAAGTTCTTGTCATGTTGCTTTCCATGGCTTGTTTGAATTGAGTTCACAAAGACCATTTTGCTCGAAAATTTTCTATTCAATATCTATGCTGAGTTTCTAGTAGCTTATTCATTGTATTTATTTGAATCCTTATAAATTTATTTAAATTTTTAGGTTTTGTTAAGTACCATGATTATATTGCATGTTAGTTTGGTGTTACTTCATTAATTTAGGCCATCATTTGAACCCATGAACCACGCACACCATCCCATGGATCATGCACATGGTACTAGGGTGAAATCACTTGTAGGAAGTTGCTTAATTGAATTATTTTAAAAAGTTCCATTTTTAATAAGTTTTAGATTATGAAAGTATAGTTAAAATGGGAAACTTTCTATTTTAAGTAGTTTCTTTAAATGTAGCTGCTTAGTTTACTTCATTCTAATTTTACTATAGTTTCCTTTAATTGCATGCATATTAGTTAAGTTTATAATTCCACTATTTAGTTTATTCAAACATTTTTGGTTTCTATGTTCATTTAATTCCTTAATCTTGGTCTAATTCAATTCTTTGGCTAGGTTAAGTAGTCTAAGTAAGGACAACTAATATTAAAGCCATTTGTTCCCTCATGGGATTGATCTCCATCATATAAATTTACTCTACTGATTCATACACTTACAAGTTTAAATTAAAAATCACAACAACATGGTGGTGGAATCCTCTTATTATGACTTCCACTAACTCTTCCATAAATCATGCCATACTAGTTGCATCATATTTGTAGTTTTCCTGTGAGTGCATAGTTAATCAATTGTAATATATGTAGGGTCAAATCCAGATGGAGGATACAGTAAGGAAATTAAGAACCAAAGTTTTATTTGGACAAATGATCCTAAAAGCGTGCAAAAGTTGAAGAATATGATTTTTACCCAATGTTTGGATAAAAATGACAATATTTTTTTTTTTTAAACTTATTAATGTTCATGCAATGAAAAGTGACAAGTTATTGATCTCAATCACTTTGTTGAATCTGTTCTTCACCCTAAATCTAGATGCTATAGTTTGGGGTTTCTTCTCCTCAGTCTTTTATATGCAATAAGATCAATCATGAAGTTTTCCATCATCTAATTTGAGTAAGAAATTTCAAAGTTGGTAATTAAGAAAATCTGAAATGAATATCAAATTAAGGATGTCAATGCTTTTACCCTACAAAGAGATAGTGAACTTAATGTAGAAACAATTTGAGGACTTAGTGGGAAGATAACGGATTTGCAAATGTAATGGTACCCTTAATGTTTGAGATCTGGGAATTACGATGAGACATGTAAAGACCCAATCGCATTCCAACCACAATATGTGGAATTATCTTGCACCATGTCTATGAAGATTATTTAGGAGACATGGTGACAAAATTGAAGAAAGAGTCAAGAAATCCTACATTTTTCCCCTTAGTTGACCTACTGCATGCCCTTGGGTGCTTCTCCTTTTCTTTGTTTTTCTATGATTCTTGTTCTATCTTCTTTCTTTTTTACTTTGATCTTACACACACACACACCCATTGATTCATCCACCCATAAATATATATATATATATATATAATTATTAGGGTGGTTTCAATGAATTAGAAAACTTCCTCTTGTAAATACCTTTATCACCAAGCAATTTAATCTTGTTGGAATTCTAATTTTACTTGGTTTCCTATTTAAGAAACCTCCTAGATTAGAAAAAGTTTTTTCTTTGAAACTATAGCTCTCTTCATGGTGCACACCCTTCGAATCTTCATTGACTATCTTTTGCAATTGCAATTGCAATTGTTAGATGCCCATTTTGGAGGAGAACAGTAGGGAAAGGAGCTTTCTAATTATAATGTGGGCTCTAATGTGTGGAAATTTAGGATGGGCACTCTTGCATTGCTAATGCCATAACTCTGTTGCCAATGGGACTTCATCATTCAATGTTGCTTTTCCTTTGTTTTGATCTCTTCAATTAAATGAATAGAACTACAAAAGAAATCAGCATTACAATAATTCCAATGCTTCTTAATTTTGATCTAAATCATCTGGATTGATCCAAGCCATCCATTTCATACTAACCATGGGCGACAATTCGAAATGTTGATCAACTTGATCGTAACCACTTGGAACTTGATCTGCAACTTGCAAATCATTATAAAAGTCCTAATTAGTAATCTACAACATGTGATCTAATACATACCTTACATTGGCTATCTAACCCCAAAAATACATCAATTAATGGTTAGATGAAAAATGAATGTTTTAATACAAATATATCATATAAAAGTGAATATGCATTATCAAATGCATTAAATTGATTAAAAAACTTAGGGTTTTAATATAAAAATCAGCACAACACTCCTTGGCCAGCATTTTGATAGTCCAAGCTAAACATGTGAAAAATAATTTTATTGAAAGCAATAGAAGTTATCATTTTTGTAAGTACTCATGATTGCATTTAGTATATATGACAAGCACTTAAACTCCTAGGTTACACCTAATACATGAGTTAAGCCTCATGAGGATTTGTAGTGAATTTACCCACAAAATTTATAAAAGGCATTTCACAAATTTGTATTTGAGAATTTCATGTATTCATACTCAATTTATCATTTTAGCATGTTAATGGAAATGAAAGAACAACTGACAACCCTACTCATAAGTTAAAAATATTTCATTTAAGCCAGATCTAAGAGCATAGTGTGTCTACAGTCTACATATAATAGATTTTGACTTCTAAGTAGACTGCAACTCTTGAACTCCTAAAATATGTTTTGACCTCAATTCTCACTAATATATAAAAATGGTAAAACATATCTCTCCTTAATATGTGAGTAGAATCAGTTGGTCTTAAACTAGTGGTAAAAATTGTAAAACATATCTCTTCTTCTATCTATTCATATCCTCATCAAGAATATATTGCTCTTAGAATTAGTTGGTCTTAAACTACTATGAAATATAGGTTAAGGACAAGGTTATGAAAAGAGAGGATATATGGTATTCAAAATTCTTCAAAAATAAGTAGAGCTCTTTCACTAATAGTTGACAATTATTCTTTTGTTGTATTGAAGTAAACATTCTCTTTGAAATTTTCTTCTTTCTTTTTCTCTATTTCAAAACTCTTGAATCTTGTTTGAAGAGCTTTTCTTTTTTGATATTCACTTCCTTACTTGTATTTCAACACAAGGTAATTCTTCAATCACATGTACTCATTTTTGAAGAAAACTGGTAATAAATACTTTATATTATGTTAATATGGGTAATGTTAATTTGGTTCACAAAATAAATGGCTTATATAAGAGGCTCAAAAAAACTTACTAGTGGTAAAAATATCATTGGGAAGTCTTTATGTCTGTAGGTTAAAAACAAGGATAGCCTAAATCATTTCCTAAGTTTCATTCATATTCATCAAACTTCTAAAAAATTAAGTATATTACTCAAATAATGAATCTTGGTAACAAACCAAATCAAAGAAAACTTGGATCAACTAAGAGCTTTGTATGCTAAAGAAAAATGGAATTCATTTATGACACTTAAAAGAATGAATGGCTTTGAATCTCACATGGGGTTCTATGTCGCCACTGATTTTCTTTAGGATCTCTAAGTCATAAGGACTTATCAATCTTGACTACATACATGCGATTTTGTGAAAATATGATATGAGTTTTAGCTTCCATGAAATACCTTAGAAATGAGTAAATAATGAATTTAGTTTATACAATTTTATTAATAAGCAAAAGAGGGAAAGAAAGACTGGCTTTGAAAAAATTAAATTCTCATCATTGTATAGAAACTGAATTAAAAAAAAAAAAAATTTCAAAAAAGATAAAAATTTCAAAATTTTTATATGATATAAAAGAAATTGACTATAAAAGTACAAGAATTCTACAACCCTCAACCTAAACGAAACATTGTCCTCAACATTTAAAAAATAGGATGATGATAGAACATTGAAAAATTAATAAATAAATAAGAGGTGTAGAAAAGGAAAGTTCTAAAAAATTGTATTATAAAGGGTCAAATCACAAAGGCAAAAATACAGAGTTCTAAGCTTATATGGGTCCGATACAAAATTAGCCAAGCTATCCTTTGAAAGGAAGGGAAGAGTGAGTAAATTTAACTTGCACTTTTGAAATTTTTATTTTAACATTGGGCAACGTATCAAATAAATCTTCAGGATGCTTCTCATAATTAGAGATAATCACACGAGTTTGACAAAGACTTTGTGGGAAATGAAGCAAGGTTGTGATATGACTTAGTGCATGGTACTATTTTAGCATTTTTAGGAACATCTCTGTTAATCACATTACCACTACGAAGAATGAGAGCTGCCTTTATTTGTTCCATCTTTATAGTTGATGAATCAATTCCACTTACCACAAATGTACCATAAGGATTTACATTTGGTGGGTAGAAAATTGCCCTTTTTTTGAGGGTCTGTACTATTTAAGACATCATGTCTATCAATTCATTCATGGATTGTATGTTCTCTTTTCATTAAGATTCAATGAGCATTCTTTGTCACATGGTATTGCATGAATTAATGAAAGTGATCCTCCACTTGCTTCTTGAGTGGGGGTATGTATGGTCTAGAAGTAAGTGGTCCATATTGTAGTTGGTAAGGTGCTTGATAGGAGACATTAGCATTATATCCATTTCTCCAACTGAAAGTAGGATGATTACTCTAATTAGGATTATATGTCTCTAAAGATGGAGAAAAAGGTCACCCATAAAAATGGGCTGTTAATGAAGGGCATCTTAGAATGTAGGAATTATGGGGCACTCTTTAGAGGGATGTGATGCACTTTCACAAATATCGCAACTGTATTTGATTTTCTAAGAGGTGATTTTCTCCTTTTCTATACCTCTACTTTTCCATCTAGGGATGATATTTTAGCATTAATGTCATCTTATTAAATCATTGCATAGATGTCTCGCCTAATGTATATGCTAGCAGACTTAGGTTTATCTGTGAAATCTGATATGTTTCACATGACACAAGTTTGAGCATTCTCTACCAGTCATTCTAAATACTCTTCTAGCTCATTTGCTTGTCTATTAAAGAAATTTTCATTACCCATAATTTCTTTAAACTGGGGCATTTCAAACCTAAGTCCTTCGTAAAAGAAGTTGATGATACACCATGGTTCATATCCATGCTGTGAACATGTTATCAATAAATACTTGAAACCTTTCCCAATACTTATAAAAATTTTCTTCATCCTTTTGATTAAAGTTCATGATCTATTGGTAGAGTGTATTGGTCTTATGAGTAGGGAATAATTTTTTAAAGCCACTCTAGTTTTTTTTTTTCCAAGTTCTTATTGAAACTACTAGTAATAAATGAAACCACATGTTAGTTTTTTCCATCAAAGAAAAAGGAAAAAGCTTGAGCCTTATTGTATCTAAGTCAATTTTTTTGTATATGCTATGTAGGGCACACTTTATCAAATTGTTTTAAGTGTAGGTAAGGATTCTTATTATCCGACCCATAAATTTTGGAAAGTAATTGAATTAATCTTGTTTTCAATTTAATTATAAGAGTATTCTAAGGTAAAATGATACATGAAAGTGTGCTGATATAAATAGACTATAAGTATTCTCTCAAAGTTCTTTCATTTGGACTTTGGTTATGGTTGTTATCATCATGTACTTTGTGTTGGTCCCATTCACTATTATAATTCTTTGTCCTATTTCTAGGTGGTGGAGAGTGATTCCTTCATAGATGAGTGTTATAATTAAAGAGAGGTGGAGGATCAGTAGAATTAAAGAGAGGATTTTTTATCCACGAGGGAACATTATCATATCCATGATGAGAGATGGCTCATCATCATTAAAAAGGGGATTATTCATCCATATGAAAATATATTCTCTACTAATATTGGGGTGGATTACCCCTTCATGTAGTGTGTAAATTAGTCATTTGAGTGCAACTAATCACATTGTAAGGTATGTTGGCATACTTTGACTAACCTTCTAGTTTCGTTGTGTATTAAATTGTACATAAAAGGAAAGAGATTTCTTTTTTTTATTTTTTTAACAAAGAAAACCCAAACTAAATGATACAACCTAATGACTAAAATGATGTACAACCAAAGGACAAAATACTAAAGAATCCTTAAGACTAACAAGTTGAACAATGTTGATTTTCTAAATTTTCTTTAGGGGGAGTAGCTTTTTGATTATCCTAATCTAAATAGTTCCTCCTCCATTTCAGACTTGTTCTACTACTTACTAGTTACATCCTTAACAAATCAACCACTTCACATGCTCCTTAATTTGAATCATATAATATGTTAGGAAAGCTGGTCATTTAAAAACCAATGCAAATCAGGGCCATTGTATTCACAATAGACTACCTCCTTCCAAGAGGGTCCTATGAGCTTTAAGTTTTCTATAGGTCTCTTCTAATTGATTTTAATTTTAATTTGATAAGGTATGGAACTTTAATGATGATGATTAACTTAGGTGGGCCAAGAAGTGGTGATGAAATCCACCCTTGTTCTTGTAGGGTGTAATGCCCTTGCTAAACAATTTTCATTCACCATAGCTGCTTGATAAACATATATATCAACTTAAAGTGGGTAAACATGTCCTAAGAATACCATAAATAATAATAAACTAATGAACTATCTATATACTACTTATTTAAAGGGTTTGAGCTTCAATAGATAGGACACTATAACCTAGATAGCCTATGTCTTGTTTATTATAGTTGTGCTTAGGTTATCCTTTGTAAAGTAGGTGCTTCTAATGCAACAAACCTAGAAAATTATGGAACAATTCAATATGGACGTGGCATATATGATTTATACTACCAAAGAATTATGCAAAACTACTTTAATAATGCAAATCTAAATCTAGGAAAATTAGAAGATAGAGTAGATCTTGCAATGGGGTTTTGGAATTAAGTCTTCATGTATAAGGGTAAACCATTTGATGTGTTATATTTATAATCGCAAGAGAATGGATCTTTTGAAGTGTAGAATTGCACAAGTATGGGGGTCGATCCAATGAGGACTCAAATTTGAAATTTTTAAAATTTTAATTAAAATATAATCAAATTACATTTACCTAGCCAATGACTTAAGAAATAAATATGCAATTAAACTTAACTACTAAAGAGATATAAAATTAACCAATTAACCAAATTATTGTGTTTAGAATCCACCATATTCAATTTAAACACTTCATAGTCAATTAACCAATTTTTACTATTAAAAAGACCTAAAGTTTATATTTTCTCAATTTTAGTATTTTGCTTAATTTAGTTTATTATTTATAGTACAACTTGTTTACTCAAGGCACAAATTATATAAAATTCTCTAAAATAATTAATTAACTTATCATATTTAGTTTCTAAACCATAGGCTATACATGATATAACCTATGAAAAGAAAATTAAGTATATAAGTCAATTTATTAGTTCTTAAATTGATAATTAAGCACACTTTTATCTAAGATAGCCTAAGTTAATATACATTAACAAACTATGGCATCATCATAACCCTAAAATGGAAATTTATCCAGCATATTAAACATTATTCTAATCTTATTATTATGACTATGACAACTATTAAGCAACTTTAAAATTAATCTTAAGTTTATTAAGGATAAAGGAAAGTGTTGTATGTTTTAATTAACTCACACGCATATGAATCACTGTTGTAATTGCATGCGAGTGAGGTCAATCCCACGAGGAATCTCACTATTTTTTCATAGGTGGATTCTTATTTAAATTATCTAACCAAGCAAAGAAAGTAATTATTACATCGACTAAGGAATTAAACTAACATGGAAACTTAAAAATGCATGGAACTGAAAACTTTCTGACCCCAAACATGGAAACTTACTAAACTAACCTAACATGAAAACTAGACCTAAAAAATGATCTAAATTAAGAAATCCAACCATGTAATATTTATGGAAACAACAAAACAAGTGGTGTGCATGGAATTAAGCTAGAAAGAATACATGAAACAAGTAATTAAGATGCATGGATGAACATGACAATATGAATGAATTAAGATGTAAACTAATCTAACATGGGATGCATGAGTGGAACTAGAATTAAAGCATGAAAATCTAATAAAAATTTAGCAAATTTTTTATGGAAAAAACACCTTGAAACCATGGGTTTGTGTGCATGGTTCAAGTTTGATGTTTATATGAAGTTCGATTGTGACTAACCTAGAATGAACCACAAGTAATCTAAGCATGGAAATAGTATCTAACAGCCATAAAACACTAAATTAGAAACAACCAAAATAACCATAGCAGTAAGCACATAAAATGGAAACATAAGATTCTCATTGATTATGTAGGAAGGATTACAAATGTCTACAATGGTTAGTGTGCACCCTTCATGGGGTGTGCGCACCCTACCTAGAACACAAAAAACAAAGCTAAACTAATTCTTTAATTAATCAATATCCAACATATAGCAAATGTACATGGAAACCAAGAAAGATCTAAGGAAGACTAAGGGAAAAAAGTGGGAAAGAAGACATGGAATGGGCAAGGAGACTAAGGAAAAAGATGAGCAAGGAATTTGATCTAAAAAGTGCACTCTCTTGGCTATCACTACAAGAGAGTTATAATCCATTCAAGGATCTAAGGTGGAATACAAATTTCAAGAATCAAAGGAAACAAGGAACAAAACATAGAAAGTAAAGCATGAAAACTAAGAACAAAGTAAAGCAAGGAAACAAAAGGCAAACAAACAAGAAAAGTAGTAAACAACTAACCTTAACTTGGGGACTTCAAAGAGAGAAAAAAACAAGGAGAAGGAGGTGTGGATAGCTGGAAGAAGAGGGCTGATAGAGAGGAGAAAATCATTGGAAGATAGAGAAGGAAGGAAGGTGGAGATGCCTCGTTCTTTGGAGGGGCGTTCTCCCCTTCTCCAAAAGATATCTCACTTGGGACTCCTCCTATAGTTTTATACATGTTGGCTGCTTTCTAAAGGGAACACTAGGGAAAGGTAAGGTGAAGTTGAAATTAGAAAAAGATGGATGGTTAGGATAAGAAATAAAAGTTAGGAATAATAAAGTGAATGAAAGATGTAGGGAAGTGAGGTAGAAATGTACAAGACCTCAAGTGAGGGCAGGGCCCTCCTACAAAGGTGTTTTATGTGGAATGAAATGGAGAATTAGATAGAGAGATGGAGAGAGTAGGAAAGAAATAAGAGAGGATAAAAGGGCAGCTATGGTGCACAAAGCTCCCACCTATCTGGGGTTTGGTGAAGGGGCGGACCACAAGGGCCTATAGTAGGCAGCCTTACCTTGCATTTTGCAAGAGGCTAATTCCATGCCTTGAACCCATGACCTTAAGGTCACATGATAACAACTTTTACCATTGCGCCAAGGCTCCCCTTCAAAGAAATAAGAAAGGATGATTTGGAAAATAGAAGGTGCATAGTTGGCTAGAGTAGGACTTTTAGAAATGTAGGAGTTTATGAAGGTGGGAGGTGTAACCTTCCTAGATAAGTGTACTCCCACTTGGATAAAATCATGGGAAATTTAGGCTGAGGTAGAGAGAGAGAAAATTGTGGGAAAATTGAGAAAAGAAGTAATAGAAGTAGGCTCTTCTCATTGGTCCACATGCATGCTTAGTTGTCTACAAGATAATTCCCTAATTATCCTCTTAAAATATGACTATTATCTTAAGAAAATTCTCCACCATTAGCACAACTCCATGTAGCCTTGGCTTAAGTAGCATGGATGGCTTACTTTGGGGGCTCATTTGGCTCAGCTTCATGGCTTACCCCCTTGGCTTTAATGGCTTGGATTGACTCCTTGATTTGTCACCCTCTCTCATGGCTTATATGACATGGTGGCTTACATGGCTCCCATGCAAAGTTGGTGGATATTGCATGGTTTGTACATGGGCCCATTTTATGCACCTTTAGCTCTTCCAATTTCATCCTTTGCATGCGCTTAAGCAATCTTGAATCTTGATCACACCTTTGGATTCTTGAGAGTTAGGCCTTCGCTTGCTTAAGTTTCCTAGTTAAACTTAGAAACCTCATGGCTGGCTTCAAATTCTCAATCAATCTCAGCTGTTGGATTACATTTTGATTCCTACAAAAGGTGAGAAGAATATTATTATGTACATACCACTAATTAGCCTCTAGACATATAAACTAACAAATATTTATTTTATTAGGTCAGAAATATATGCATTATAATTTTTGGCCAAAACCCCTATAATAACATTATATGTTATAGCACATGGGCAACTAATTGGATGATTTTATACAAAATTAGACACTCATCACATCCCCAGCTAGCATTTTTCTAGTGTAAAGCAAAACATGCAAAAAGTCCTAAAATTGATACAAATTGCCAATTTCATAAGAACTCACATTTGCATTTGGCACATGCAATAAACCCTTAAATCTGTAGGTTACCTATAGTGGATGAGTTAAGCCTTATGAGGGTTCATAGAAAATATGCCTAGCAATTTGTCAAAATTTGTATGAAAGTCCTTTATTCTTCTAAGAAAATTTTCTTCTACTCAGCTTATGTTAAATACCTAAATTTGGCTTACTAATAAAGATGAATAAAAGGGTTCAAAATCCGAACCTTATGTTAAAGATATTCTATTATTTCATTAAACTTTGGAAGGTGAGTTTGTAAGCAAATATATATATATATATATATATATAATTAGCAGTTTCTAACTCAAACATAACCTAAATTACTGTCCATATGTATGCTTTGACTTCAATTATGATAGGATATACCTGCCACTGAGAATGAAATCACTAAGAAATGTTTATATATGTCATTAATATATGAGTAGAATGTTGTTCATCAAGTCCAAAAATCTCACATATTTCATACAAAAGAAAGATAACTTGGAAAGAATGGTAATGGTCTCCAGAAAGGATATCATCTACTTATAGTGTTATACTCTACCAAATTTCCTACTCACTCATAACCATATCCAAGCCACATTACTCTTAAGATCAAGTTAGGAATTCTATTAGGATGAAACATAGGCTTAGGTAAGGGTTAACAAAATAATAGGTATAAAGGTAAACAATGATTTTTTTAAAAATATGTGAAGGACTTTATTAGTGTATTCACAACTTTCCCATTTTCCTTATAAGACTGAATATTTTTTCTCTTCATTGGCTATCCTTTTATTTTATTTTCTTCACTTTACTTTATATATAGCCTTTTTTGAAATTTTACTTCTTTTTAACCCTTTTGATGTTCATCTCTTGAATTGTGTTGTTCATACTTTTTCCAAGATGTTCTTTATTCTTCTCTATATATTTCCAAAACAATTGAGCAATGGATATATTATAGGGGTCTAATATACGTAAAGATGTTTGGCTAACAAAGAAAAGGCCTATATTTTAAATGCTCAATGGTCTAACTATAAAAAAATAACATAGGAAAGGCTAGTAGCTCTAGGTTTATCAATGATGGCCTCTATCATTTCCTAGGTTTCATTTTACTTAAAAATGACCATTAACATAAGAGCTTTATGGTATAGTCTTTTGTGATTTCTCATTAGTTGACCAAGATGAAAAAAATAGTGAGACCAACTAAGAACTAATGTCTGTTGAAGAAAATTTTGACTTTATGCCTCAAAAAAGGAAGAATGGCTCAAAACTAACTTGGGTTATGAGTCTCAAGAATCTTCCTTAGGATCTCTAATGTCTTCAACTTTAACTATAATATATATGTAGCTATTTTGTCCTATTAATATTTTGAGTTTAATTTTTCATGAAACACTTTAGAAAGAGAATAAAATAGTGAACTAATTGTATGCAACTCTATTAGTAAGCTAATGTTCAAAAGATAGCTGAATATTCATAAAATCTAAATTCTCATCTTTATAAAGGAACTTATCAAATGTTTTTTTTTTTTTCTTCCTAAAATGCAAGAAAAGCTTAGAAATTTTATGCATATGTACACCCCCAACCAAAACTAAACATTGTCCTCAATGTTTTGAAATATAGGAAATATATATGATGAATGGGTAATGCATAACATTGAGACTCTAAAAATCGTTTCTTAATGAGCACTAAGTTTAACATCTTCAGCCATATCCTATAACTAATCTAACTATTGTAAACCTAACAATGAATTGGGAAATTTTTCATGCCATTTCAAAATCTCGCAATAGTCTATATGCATCCTCCACCTTGAAATATTTGGTAGTGATAACATTAGGACACAATAGACCATAGTAATTTTGGATTTGGAGGAATCACATTGAAATTGATGACCTTCATTTTCAAAATTGCACAATAGTCAATGCACTTCCTCAACCTTGAATTCTAAAGCTATGGTAATGCAATCATAAAGAGAATTACCATGAATTTGGACTTTGTTGGACCATATTGAAATGAATGGTCCCTTTTTTCAACACATTGAGGGATAATGGGGCCCATAGAAATCAATATATGTTTTGCCTCCTCCCTTACATTTTCATGGAACTAGGGTATAAGCTAATTCTACACTTCCCTAAAAGGTTGTTATCGATCTAACTAAGGTAGGGCGGGACTTAAACCCTTAGTGGTTTCTAATGTGTACCCTGGAGTTGGTTGATGTAGGGTTAATATGTCAATGGACTCTTTTTCTTCCTATTCTTCAAACACCGACAAGGTTTTAAGTAGACCAATTTTGCTATCTAAAGTTTGATCAAATAAGGTCTATAGGTCCCAATTGGGTACATCTTCTACTCTACATGGCTCAATTTTCATTTTAGGGTCATAGGGGTTTCTACTCACTCTCACCATTGAGAAGTGTCCATTAATGGTGTGTTATATAATAAATCATTCACTTCATCAATGGATGTGTCACCATTACATTCATAAAAATGAGCAAGACATGAATTGAGTGGATTTGGGTGGTGGAAGATAGCAAAGATGGTTATGGACTTTGTGGCTGAGAATGATCATAAGATATGTACATCTTAATTTTAGTAGTAATGAGCATGGATGGTGAAATTTTTTGAGGCTTAGTAGGAATAGATGGTAATTCCCACCTTGAAATTATTTTAAGGGTTTTGTCACTTTCCTCCCTCATTTGTTTCATTTTCTCTTCCCAATTTTTAACTGTAGCAATATTTCAATCCATTATTTCACTAAGTTATTACATACTTTCCAGATTATGAATTTCTTCTAATAATTGTTCGTCCTGTTGTAGAGGAAACAACTCATAAGGCTAGTATTGTTGTGGCATTTGGGTACTAAAAAAGTCTTGAGTAGGTTGAACCCATGATGGTTGTAGCTAATAATCTAGATAGTTCTAATAGGGTGGATCAAGGTGAGACTATGATGTTTTTTCCTCTTGAGACCATGGCCGCTCATGATGCCTAACCCATCCATTATAGTCTGTCTTAGGATAATAATTGCTAGGGTGTGTAGCTGGCTCATGATAATATTCATTATAGTTGGAGCTCGATGGCCATGAAGTAGTGAGAAATTGTAGGTTAGAATAGGTGTGGGAATTATCATATTGAGGCTGTTGATCACCCCTAAAAGCATTAAACCTATTCATTAGACTCTCCATCCTCTCCGTTGTAGTGGCCACTCTATCAAATGTATTGGACAAATCAAAAGTATCTCTTGTCTCTATCTTATACATATCACCACAATGTAATGGCTTTGGTGTGAATAGTATGACATTGGTGGTAGACTATCCCCTGCTTGATAGGCCATTGTATTTAACCTTTACACACAACAAAACAAAATATTGTATACAACGAATGGAATTTTTTTATATGATTTTTAATGGAAAACCCTAAATATATGATGCTAATCCTAAAGTTAAATGATGCACAACCAAATCTTAATAGTTTACTCACAAGCTAAATTAATAATCTTTGATAATGCATTGGGGGTAGCCTTTAGACCTTAATCTAGATAGCTTCTCCTTTTATCCAAGCTAGACTATGATTACCAGTTAGGTTTTGTTCTAAAGTGGTTAGTACAATTATCATGTTGGGAGGCATTCGACCTCAACTAATGTCAACAAAAGGTGTGTAAAATGGAGTAACAATAGATCTAACTATTCAACAAGGTTCCTACAAACTTGATAACCCTAAGTGTCTTGCTACTTGATTTTAAATTATGTACTAGGGCTGGCATTGCAAACATATAATGATTTTGATTGATTTACGCAGGTAGGCGAAGGATCTAGTGATGAAATCTAGTCCTTATGTTATGAGGGTTCCTATCGGGCCCTTACTATCAATGTGATCCGTTCCACCATAAAGCACTTAAATATGCAATGCAGTATAATGAAAGCAAACTAATGCCTACCTATGTTATCTAACAAAGGGTTAAGCACCTTAAAAGAGAGGATATTATAACCATGTAGACTATGCTTTGATTATAACTTAGCTCAGGCTAACCTTTGTTAAACAGGTGTACAACTAATGCAATAACCCTTGTTAAAGATGCAACAAGTAATATAAATGCCCTAATCTAGATGAATTATCCTACCCATAATATAAAATTACACTTAATGCAATTAAAATACTAAAATAAAAAGAATGTGAGTGATACTTATAGCAAGGTTTCATATGAAGATCAAGTGTGGGTCACCATACTCCACACTTGCCCTGTATTAATACATACCAATTAAATTTTGAATAAAATTTAAATTGCAATCCCCACTACAAGTTTCACTCAAACCCTAATCTAAGAAAGTAGTAAAACCCGAATCTAAGTTGATGAAGCTTTGGCCCCACAGGATCACCTCTGCACATTTGCCAATTTCCCCTTGCACAAAATCAAGCAAAATATGGTCCATTATGAGGAAATGGCAATAAATACAAAAAATGATGAAAAACCCTAACATAATGCAACATAAACTAGTGGTAAATAATCTAAATTAAGATCCACTATAAATTTATTGCAATTCCTTGGCAACGATGCCAAAAACTTGTTGTACACTTTAATTACCTTGCAAATACATGAGTCACTGTAGTAATTGCACGTGAGTGAGTCAATCCAATGAGGAATCTCACGATTTTGTCATAGGTGGATCCTTATTTAAATTATCTAACATAGCCAAAGAAAGTAGTTTTTACCTAGACTAAGGAATGAAACTAGCATGAAAACTAAAAAATGCATGCAATTGGAAACTTACTAAAACTAACCTAACATGCAAGTTAAACCTAAACAACGATCTAAACTAAGAAAACAAAATATGTAATACTTATGGAAACAACTAAACAAGTGGTGTGCATGCAATTAAGCTAGAAAGAATGCATGAAACAAGTAATTAAGTAATCTAACATGGATGTATGAATGGAACTAGAATTAAATCATGAAAATTTAATCTAAATTAAGCAATTTTTCTAAGGGAAAACACCTGGAAACAATGTGCATGGTTCAAGTGTGATGTTTATATGGAGTTCAATTGTAACTAACCTAGAATGAAACACACATAATTTAAGCACGGAAATAGTATCCAACAACCATAAGACAAACTAAATTAAAAACAACCAAAGTAACCATAATAGTAAGCACATAACATGGAAACATAAGATTCTCATTGATTGAAGTAGGAAGGATTACAAATGTCTACAATGCATGGAAACTAGGGGAAAAAAGTGGAAAAGAAGATGAGTAAGGAATTTGATCTAAAAACTACACTCTATTGGTTGTCATTACAAGATAGTTATAGTACTTAAATTCAAGGATCTAAGATAGAAAACAAAGTGCAAGAATCAAAGGAAACAAGGAACAAAACATATGAAGTAAAGCATGAAAAGGGAGAATCACCTTGCTCCTATTTCTATGGAAGTTAAGATATTTTCTTCCTAAAAGGTTGTTCAGGCATGGTTGAGGTATATTTGTGTGTGTGGCATGTTTGAGTGATTTCCTCTCACGATGTTAGGTGCTTTCATGGGTTGAAGAAATAAAAACTAGTGAACATTTTTGAGTGAAGCAAAATAGTAAAGTTTCTCATTGAGTGACACAATGAAGGACTCCTATGGTGGACACTCCACCTATTTAAGGGAGTTCTCATGTCATTTGCTTGCTTTTATTTTATGCTTATATACTCAATTCATTGTAAACATTTATCTATAATGAAATCTCCCTGTTTAATTAGGTAGTTAGTTGCTTTCTTGTTCTTGGTTTTATACTTTACTTTTCTATTCTAGTTTAAGTTTGTTAGTAGTTTTAAAGTCATTTACTTGTTTAAATCCTTTGGCTAGACTAAAGTACATTAATTTAAGGTTTTATGTGAAATTCCAATATTTAAAGAGTCCCTATCAGATCGACCTGTATTTGCCTTATCTATTCTATGATAGACCTATGTAATTGTAGAAAGTAAATTCTAAAACAACACCAATGATTAAAAATCAAATATAATTTGTTCTCTCAACAACTCCACTCAAAAATAAAAATAAGAAAGATAAAAGCTATTCTAATCTAATGGTTTTGTGTCCACACAATCACCCCCTAGCAATGGTGCCAAAAACTTATTTGTAGTTTTCCTATGAGTGCACAGTTAATAAATTGTTGTATTTACAAGGTCGAATCTACAGGGAGGATAGAGTAAGAACATAAGGCACTAGCATTTAGCTAGATTAATGATCCTAAAATTATGCAAAAAATTGAAGAATATGATTTTTATCAAATGTTTGAATGACATGAGAATGGATTTTTATTTAAAACAGAACTACTAGGATTAAATATCACCTATTTTAAATGAGATCAACCACCTTTTTTTATTTCTTTCATAACTCAAAAATTAAAATGAAACTTCAATTACCATCTCAAAAAATGTTTTCTTTGATAAATTAATGTAGAAAATTTTAAACTTAAAAGTTAGATAATTCATCAAATTCTAAGCATTCTATGTAAAACATAACTATAATGCATCAAATATTAACTTTCCAAACATCAACTATGAAAAGTAGTGACACAATATTAAAGGATTATTCGAAGGATAAAATTATATTTTCAAAATTAATTTCCTAAGACAATTAAAGTATTGGAAATTTCATAAGTGGTATTCTAATCTAAAATTAAGATAATTTTTTAATCTTGGGCAAAAGAAAATAACGTAGCATGATTTCAAAGTTAATTCTAGAAATTTTGAAAAATAAACAAGAAATTCTAAACTTAACCTTTCTAACTATTAGAGGAAACTAATTTATAAGCATTTAAATATGAATCAAATCTAACATCTAATAATCTAAATTAAAACCTAAAACATAACACCAAGGAAAGAACTAAAATGTAAGCAAAATAACGTTATTTTTAATTTTTATTCAATTTTGTAGATGAAAATTAATAAAAAACTAAACAAATCTTTCAACCATAATTATCCTTGATGTGTCATGCATTAAGACATAACCACAATTTTTCTCAATTTTTTTTTTTAAATTAAAAATGAGTTACACAATATGCAACTATAAATAAGAGAGTTACACTAGTGTAAGCAACATGAGAATTTCATAAATCTAAAATAATTAGCATTGGAATCTAAAGCTAAACATCATATTAATTTCATTCAAGATCCACTAATAAAACATTAAAATTTACTTGAATTAAGGAAGATATGAACTACAACATAATTTTGTGTGAAATGACAATAGTAGAAAACAAGTTTAAAATCTTAATACTATTCATATAGAGAAGAGTAATAGGTTGCCAATTTCAAATTCTTTGTTCCATGTGCTCTTCACTCTAAATCTAGATTCTACAACTTGAGTCTTCTTCTCATTAGTCTCTTCAATCCAACGAGATCAACCGTGGAGTTTTTCATTGAACAATAAGTTGGGAAATCTTGCATTTTCCTCCCTAAGTTGACTAGCTACACACCCTGTTCTTCTTCTTCCTTTTCTTTGGTTCTTTTTCAATCCCATTTCTCTTTAGCTCCAACCTAATATATATATATATATATATATATGATGGTAAGGTCAGTTTCAATGAATTAGAAACCTTCCACATGTTAATCCCCTCCTTCCAAGCAATCTAGTCATGTTGGGACTTGGTTTCCTATCTAAGAAACCTATTAGATTAGGATATTTCTTGTGTCTAAAATTGTAGCTCTCTTCATGGTGTATTCCCTTCTATTCTTTATTGACTGTTGTTGTAGTTGTCGTTGCTAGATGTTCTTTTTGGAGGATAGTAGTAGGGAAAGGAGCTTTCCAATTACTAATGTGGGCTTTGAGTTGGGGAATTTTAAGATGGGCACTCTTGCATTGGTGATGCCATAACTCTGTTGCCAATAGGGCTTCATCATTCAATGATGCTTTTTCCATGTTTTTCAATCTCTTCAACTACATTAACATAATCATAAAGAAATTAGTATTAAAATAATTCTAGTGCTTCTTGATTTTGATCTAGATAATCTAGATTGATCTACGCCATCCATTTTAATGTAACCATGATCAATAATATGAAATGTTGATCAACTTGGTCAAATCACTTGGATTTTGATCTACAACCTACAAGACATAGAGAAAGTCCTAATTAGTCATTTAAAACATATGATTTAACATATATTTATCTCAGATAGTCCATCTAATCTTGAAAATACATCAATTAATGGTTAGATGAAAAATAAATATTTTAGTGTAAATATATCCTACCATGTGAAAATGAATCAAATGCGTTACAGTTGATGCAAAAGTTAGGGATTTTAATACAAATATCAACACTCAAAGCACCAAGTCTGTCACAATCATGAGATATTTGTTGCAAAAGCCTTGCTTTTGGTACAAGCAAGGAACTACAAAGAAAATCACTAACAAACTCTTGGTCATGTGCACTATTATATCTAATCCTAGCCCAAAGGGGAAAGAAATGACTTAAACTTTCAACCAAGCATATTCCAAAGAGATGCCTCAGTTCTCTATTATCAACACATTCTTCACATTTGTTGTCTTCAGAAGCATTATTTTAATCATTAGAATATTCATAGGCTAGGATACAATTGGCAATCATTATGATGGGGCTCTTATAAATATGTGAAGAAATGTCATCAGCATTAGGCTCAAGCATCTAATTCACACACCTCCAACTAAGTTGCTCTAATTGAATGCTCCTAGACCATTCTCTGCATCAAACATTTGCATCATTGGCAAAGTATCTTCCATATCATCCTCAGGATATACTTTCTCTTGGACATTGATTACTTCACAAAGAGGGTAGAATTTCCCTTTTATGACACCATCTCTGCTAAGATTGTGGTTAAGAGCATTAGATTCAACATCATTACATGATATAAAGTGCCACTTGAGCTCATCTCCAATAAGAGATGCCATTTTTAGAAAGAGATCGAGTGGAGCAATGAGTTGAAACACCTTTCATCTCCTTACAGATCATAAACAAATGATGTGGTTGAAGCAGAAAATAAAAACCTCCAAGCCATACTTAACAAGATTATAAAATAGAACAAGGATTGGTTTGAAAAACTCCTTGATGCATTATGAAAATGTAGGACAGTTAGAGGACCTCTACAGGTGCCATGCCTTACAGTATAGTCTATGGAAAGAAAGCCATCCTTCCCATAGAAGTTGAGATACCATCACTATGGCTTTTCTTAGAAAGTGTTCTCCTTGAAGATTTTGGCTAATAATTCTTTGCACCTTATCAAAGATCTTAGCTATTTATTATTTGGACATCCAGCATGGTCTCACATCCCAACTACATGCATCTCTGGGGAGGACTGTGACAACCTGGGTTTTTGTAACACATTTTGTAATACATTTTCAAAGGCAGGGCCCTTAGTAGTAAAAAATTTTTACAAAACAAAGCAATGGAAATTCTTTTCTTTAGAACTTGTTTTAAAAAACCCAAGTCATCACTTCGTACACAACATAAGTAGACTTTTTGTACAAGATAAAATTCCATTGAAGGAATATATTTTTATTAAATTCTTGAATCCATCTAGTGGTTCACAGTACAACCCAAATCCATTATAATACTTATCCAAATTACATAATCCAAAACTCAAAGTTCACCATACAATGAAACTCTCATTACAATACATTACTCTCAAACAAAACAAAATACATGTCTTCAAGGGGTATACCCTGATGATTATTCTCTTCAAGTCTTGTACAGTCTTGAGCTCCTAACTCTCCTTCTCCGTATTTGAGATATTGTAAACATTGAAACATTTATAATATCTCAGCAAGCTATGCTTGGTAGGGGATTTAAGAAGCATATGAATTGACAGTAAAATTATAATACTTCATAATCCCATTATCCATCAACATACTCATGCATCTAACTCTTTACTTAGTAATATATGTACATCCTTATACATACATACTATACATGGATAAATCTGTCAAATTTTTGAAAGTAGTCAAATATCATTCGCAACTAAGCTAATCAATTCTTTCCATTATGAGAAATTAGTATTTTAGTGAGTCCTATACTGAGAATTTTCCTTCTTGGGAAATACTGGTAATATACAATTACCTGGCATTTCGTCATGCCAAAACATAAGGCATTTCACTATGCCTATCTCATATGCATCATAGTACAAAATAATCAAAGGACTAACATGTTGCAGTCTAATCCATACTAGTGCAATTGGATAATTGCCCTGTTCACCACTGATACCTTGGTGAAAAATATTGTGTCACTGCCCATATGGGGAGATAGGACTTTCATAGTGGTGGCCTTCCCATAATTGCCCCACCCAACTTTTAGCCTCTCATAGGGCAAGGTATCATCAAATCATCAAATTTCAGGAAGCGGGTGGCCAAACCCTCATAACTCCCTTAGCCTAGCATCCCCCAGGCTTATGCCTATTTAAAACAAAACCACAAGCCTCCATGCTTGTATGTAAAATAAGTTTCAACATATCAAACAATCTGTCTGTTTACTTAAGGCTGGAATATCTTCTAGTTCCATATTCACTTAGAGTCTAGTCCTCAATTCTGACTTAACCATTTCATATGTGATTGGTTGGATCATAAGGGTTTTAGGAGATTTAATACAAGTATTAACATTACACTTATCAACATGAAGTCATGGGTTGAACATGTACATCCCATGTAGATGCATTCATCAAATCCTCCTACCTTCAAGTAGTGATCCATCTCTTTAGCTCTTCCATGATCCTGACTGATGTATGTTGTAAATCCATACATACTATCAATATATATATATATAATATGAATAATCCTATTGTATATATATGTGATGGTTAGAATGATCTTCTACTCTTTCAGATCTAAGTATTTTCTATTCTAAGTCTTTGTGTATCCATCTCTTTGATCTTGATCTTTCATAGATCCTTTGATCAACAATCTATTCTTGTTGATAAAGATCAAGGGCCTAGATCTTCTATCATCCAGTTCTTCTTTGATCTAAGTTCAATTATTTGATCATCCTTAAGGAGGATGATTCTGGTTCTTTTCCTTGAATCATATTTGATCAAGGGTTTGGATGATCTAATCTAATGATCTAGATTTGATCTACAGCATACATACTAATAAACATGCATACTAAGTACAATACAATATTATTATTCTTATTATTCCTAATCATTTAAGATCCAATGGATCTTATTTGATCATCCTTATCTTACTTACAATTTTTATTAGGGTTAGATAATTTACTAACTTTTATGCTCTTATTATTATTATTCAACTAGTTAATGTTTTTGTAATGACTCCAATTTTGTAACATTGAAATCCCAAGTCAGCAATAAAAAGATCACTTTTTGGAGATAAGGGTATTTTGGTCATTTCACTATTCACCCCGATGAACCCAGAAATTTGGTCCTGAGAATGGTACCATTAGGTGCGTCTCAGAAAAAGGAATCCAACAAGACCAAAATCACCCAAAACGAAGTCCATATGAAGAAGTTACGGCTGTCTAAAGATAGGGGTATTTCTGTAATTTAAATTAAAAACGAAAAACGCAGAAAACGCAGGGGGCCGTTTTGATAACGGCACCCCATCTTCTTCCTTCTCCCCATTTTTTTCCAGAAAAATCCCAGCACCGCCTCTGCAAGGCGGTGCCAGGGGAAATGGCGGCACCGCCATTGGCAGCACCGACTTACTCTTTCTATAAAATCCCCCACTCCCCCTCTTCCAAATCAAGCTTTCTCCTCTCCAAATTGCTCCCAAAAACAGATCTGGCCACAAGGGTTTGCAGCCACGATCAAGACCAAAATCAGGCAGCATAGAGGGCTCCCCAGGTACGAGTCTCCTCCCCACCCTACTCCTTTCTCTTGCCTTCTTCTTTCCCTTCATTTTCCCTCATAATCCGGCCGGATATGGCGTCTCCAGGCTGGAGAACCCATTAGGGAAGATGGGTTCATTACAGAACCCTAGGCCTACGACCAGGGTGTCGTTCCAAGCTTCCCAGACCATCCCCTCCTTTCCGTCTCATTCCCAGCCCAGATCCTCGTGGGATCTGGGAATTTTCTGACCGAAAATCACCGGTCCTCGGGGAGGAAAACCAGACGGGTGAAAACCCGTCAAGAGAGGGAGAGAGAGAGAGAGAGAGCGCACCTCCTAGGGGTGCGGACGTCCTCGGGTGCATGGCGCGGTCCAAGGGGCGCCTAGCTTGACACACACACACCCGTACCAAGCTCCCTGGGGGCTGTCCTTGCGCATGCTTCGCGTGCGAATAGTTTTCTTGGCTCAACCAGGACTCATGGGATGTCCTAGGAGCCAAAGCACGCCGTAGCTACGCCTAAGATGCGTCCACGCAATGCTGTCCAGAGTGCACACCTTGGCACACCATTCAGACGTGCGTACATGACCCAACCTGGTTGCGGTGCGACCAGGGTGCACGCGTACACTAGAAACCATAGAGCGCGCATTCTAGAACCGTGGCGCGCAGGACCCTAGGCACTACAATTGGGTCGTCCATTAAGGCGCGACCTTGAAAATTCCAATTTCGGAGCCTATATAACTCCGCTTGACAAGCCAAAAGGACCGTTGCATCTGTAATTTTGACACGGACCCAATTATACAATAAAATGCAAGACATTCTTAGGTATAGATCAACCTAAAAATATCAGAGAGTAACCCCTAGAAACCAACAAATCATGTAGATCTAACCTTATCCTGTGAACTTAGAAATAACGTCTAGCTCTTATGTTTGAACGTCATTCAGGACTTTACCAAGGTATTCTCGGACTCGACTGAAGGAGGGACATGAGCTAAGTAACGACAATTGAGGTAGGTGACGACATTTAATGTTTCGTTTTGATTTTAAAACCTTGTATTATCATGGCATTATGATTGATGGTGATTTAAATTGCACTTATTATTAATCGATGATTTTGTAAGATTTAGAGTTTTATGCTATGATTGCTGTTTGATTTCAATCATGTATTGAATGGACTATGACCGATGGTTTCATGAGATTGAGATTATCTACTTATACACAATTAGAAAATTATCTTTCCTTATTGCATCATTGAAATTGATGAGTTTTTTATGAGAAAGAAAAGTAGAGGCTTGGTGGCTGGTCTTTTTAGAGGCTAACTCCAGGATGAGGAGCGTGCCTTGGGGATTGCGAGCCACAAGTGCTCTTGGTTTCGACATACATGATTTTTGTATTTTGAGTTTTATGACGGGTGCTCTCACCCGGTGGATGTCATGCTAGGAGGGAGAGGGCCGGCCACCCACCTTCCGAGATTTGTGATGTGATGAGATTTTGATATGATAGACACCTGCCCGTAGATGGCATTTGGTAGGGGTTGGTAACATGGATAGTCCACACTACCGGTCCAGGCCTGTCCATGGGGACGGACGCTAAGTCTCCCGTTATGGTGTCGACGGGGAGCGGAGGTGGTTGAGACCCATGGAGGGTTGCCACTGCGGCATGACGATCCATACTCTTATTTGGTGTGCTTGCATGATGAGCATGAAGATGTGATGGTATGCCTGGGTGTGACGACACTCAGAGGTTTGATATGAGTACTCATGATCTGTTATACGAGTGTATGGGACACTCGTGGGACCCATATACCTTAGGGTGCCTTGTTGTTATTGTATGCTCATTTACATGAGATTATATCATGTTTTAAATCTATGAGATGCATGTTTTATCGTATATGATGTTTTGAGATTTTATTAGCATTGCTTAAAATAATTATATTCTTGTAAAAATTGCTTTACTCACTGTATCAATACAATTATTCTATTTTGTTCCATTGATATACATTAAATGTCTATGTACCTACCAAGCATTGCTTGCTGAGGCATTGCATTTGTTGCAATGCCTCAGATATTAAAGAAAGACAGGACACATGAGGAGTTAGAAGAATAGTGATCGAGAAGTCTCATTTAGAGGTATGTTCTAATTTCACATGGACTGTGTATGTATATATGTTATTGGACTTGATTATACTGTTATGGGAATGTGGCTGATGACTGGATGATCCTGGAATAGCAAATCTATTTTAAACATGTTTACTTGAAAAATAAAAATAAAAATAAAATCTTGTTTTGTGTCAATGGCTGACCTCGGGATTTTTCTGAAAATGAAATTCGATTTAAATTATTTTCACTATTTGGGTTTTTTCTAGAAAAAAAAATGGGGCCCCACTTTTCGAAAATTTTTACATATATAGGGTTGAAAAACCCGGGTCGTCACAGTTTTATTAGTTGTAGATAACTTATTTTAGCCTAAGTCTAGACTGCTCCTCTTATTTCCAATTGGCTAAGGCTTACTAGCTAAATGGGTGAACACAAACTGGTTAATTCAATCCTCATATAAGGAGGTGTTTAGACCTCACAAATGTCAATGGAAGGTAGAGGAAGAGCAAGCTTCTATTAGAAAACCCCCTTAACCACTATGTTCAACATTCACTAAAATGACCTTAGCTCAACCTTTCATAAGGTTCCTATGAGCATGTTAACCCTAAGTACTTTTTCTAATTGATTTTAATTATGTCCATGAACATTTAAAATGTCATTCATGGGGTTTATTATTCTCCTAGTTTGGGCCAAAGATTTAATAATCCTTATTGTCCTACTAATTATAGCCCTTAATAATTAAGTCCAAGTCAAATAATTTACTCTTATTTGTGTCATGATACTCTACTTTCTCATTCGATTCCAATTTTGGTCATTTATGAATATTAAGACATAACCACTAATTAAACAATTATATCTACTAATAAAATTTAAATAATAAACTTTAAAGCAGAAATCTAATGTAATTTTAACAACATTTTACACTAACATGCTTCTTATGTAACTTAATGAAATGAAACTATACTTAAACTAGCATGCTCCTAAGTTATAAAATACATAAAATTTTACTACTAATCTAATGGAATCATGCATAAACTTCAAATGTAAACTAACATGGCCATAAGATAATTAAATCTACCAACCTAATGTAACAATCTAATAACATATAGAACATAGCATGCTAAAATCTAAGAATTACACTATCATGCTTTATAACATAATTCACATTTACAATGCTATTATCAAATAAAAGACAATAAAACTAATTATATTAAGATTATTAGAAACCTTTACTTATGATCCAACCATTAGATCTTAGATCATTCCTTTTAATCAAGGGTTTTAATTAATTTCGGCTTTTACTCCATTAAGGTCCAAAGATCATATCCCTTTGCTTTTGTCATATTCGATCTATGATCTTAATGTATTCCATCATAATATCCTTTATTTAATCCATCTCAAGGATCTGATCATACTTGATCTTATTGATCAAGTGGGTCCCTTTACATTTTTAGGGTTTTTCTACCATAAAGGGTAGATCCCTCAATTTATCATAGATCTATCCAAATAAGTCATGGTTATCACTTTATTTCAACATTATATCATTAGTAAATTAGATCCCAAAGATATAATCATCTCAGATCTTGAAGATCATGAAAATTAGAAGCTTAATTCTTAAATACAGAAAGTTTCATGTAGAATTTTCTAAATGTTATGATTTTAGAAGAAAATAGAAGTTATAAGCTTTCCATAACTTCTTTCCGATCTCAATTTAAAGTTTAGATTACTCCATAATTGAACTATGAAGTTTACAATTGTTTCTAGGGTCCAGATTTGATCTAGGCCCAGTGGAATAGACGGTCAAGATCATTCGGGCAGAGCAGGCTAGTTGGGCAGAAGGATCGACATGCGCCCGCCACCAGGACGCAAGCATGACGCGTTCCACCTGGGACCGGCACTGTCGTACCGTAGTCGTGTAGGAACGACGTCGCATGTGCATGCAGGCCGAAAACACTACCACATGGCACATTTTTGTGCGGCATTTCATATGGCTTTCTGAGAACCGATCCAATTTGATTTGGAGATTGGACAATCTGTTTTGGACTGTCCAATCAATCCTATTCAATTAAAGGTTCAAAACTATGTAAAATTTATTGAAATTTCTATCCTAAGGGTTTGGACCCTTCTAAATCAATTGGACAGCTCAGATTTTCCATCTGAGCTCTCCATCATTTAGAATTGAAGGGTGCTGGTCCTTACTTTATTTTTATAAATTTTAACCAAAAACTAATTACAAAAAAATAAATATTACATAAAACAACATGAAATAAGTATAAGAAGTGGTTCCACCTACATGATTAGAGAAACAATGCAATTTTGAAGCCCAATTTAAAATAAATACCCTTTTGTGATAAGATGGCTCGATAGTCCCTTTTTTTATGATTTATCATTGATTGCACCATTGGATCTTGAAATAGATTTGGGGGTTTTGTAGATAAAGTAGTCTAAGATGGTATGAATGGTGCGATTTGTGAGTTTTCACTTGGAACAGAGTACCTAATTGAATTTAGATCTCTTGTTCCAATTAGAGAGAGCGAAAGAAAGGAGATTTTTGTAGTGATATTTATAAGTGTTTTGTATTTTTCATAATTACATGTGATAATTATGTTTTAATTCTTTTAAATATTAAATTAACATTGGATCCTCCACTACCAGTTTCTTCTTCATTAGCAGTTGATAGTGATTTGACCACTCATTACATGTTTTCTAGGCATTGGATTCATTTGTGGGCCCCATGGGATTTGAGAAGACCATTTTGATCTTTTATGGAGAAAAATCCGTTTTATTCCTCCGAACTCAGAATTGAGCATACTTAGTGGCATTGGAATTGTATTTTTGAGTTCATTCTAAATATTGAGGTCTTAGTTCTTGGCTATGGGTAAAATTACCATTCTACCCTTTTATTCCTAAAATGGAGAAAATTAGGGATTTTTCATTTTAACTTGGAATTGAACATACTTAGTGTCATTTTGATCGATTTTTTGAGTACATTCTTTAAGTTTTAAATCATGTTTTAATCTCTATAATAAGAGAATTTTCAACAACCTAATATTCCAACCCAGAATTTTTGAAAACTCAAACTTTATTGATTTTCTCAATCAATTTACAAAAATTGGGGTTATTACAATCTTCCCCCTTTACAATAATTTCATCCTCAAAATTTGTAATACAATAACTTAATCAAATAGACTAGGGTGTGTCTTCCTCATTTCTACTTCTGTTTCCCACATGGCTTCCTTAACAAAGTGATGGTGTCATAGGACTTTGACTAACGGAATGGTTTTGGTCATTAACTTTTGTTTCTTATAGTCCTAGATCAGTATTGCCTTCTCTTCAAAAGTTAGGTCTAGCTTTAGCTCTTCTAGCACCCTTTGAAGTGCATGCATGTCATCTTGTAGGTATTTCCATAGCATAGATATGTGAAAACACTATGTCTTTCTGAGAGTTGGGGTGGTAAGGCTAATTTGTAAGCCACTGGACCAACTCTTTCTAGGATTTCAAATGGACTGATGAATCTAAGACTAAGTTTTCCTTTGATTCCAAACCTCATTACTCCTTTGACAAGTGATACTTTCAAAAATACAAGTGTAACTCTTCTACCGACTGTGTGTTGTTAACCACCTCTTCTGTATCAATCTAACCTTGTCTATACACTGTTCCACTAGTTCTGACTTTATTAGCTTTCTTTCTCCAACTTCACTCCAACAAGTTGGTGATCGACATGGCCATCCATACAATGCTTCATATGGTGCCATACTAATACTTGCTTGAAAACTATTATTATACGTGAATTCTACTAACAGAAGATGTTCATCCCAATTCCCTTTCCAATCTAACGCACATGCTCTCACCATATCTTCTAAAGTCTAAATAGTCCTTTCAGATTGACCGTCTATTTGGGAGTGAAATGTTGTACTGAATTTAAGTGAGGTTTCCAAGGCTTGTTGTACACTCTTCCAACATCTTGAAGTAAATCTTCCATCCCTATCAGAGATGATGGATAGTGGAATCCCATGAAGACTTACTACTTCTTTGATGTATAACTTAGCTAAACTGTCAATTGACTAGTTCTATTTAATTGGAAGAAAATATACTAACTTTGTTAACCTATCCACAACCACCCAAATCATGTCATGACCTACCCGGGTCCTTGGCAATCCTACTATGAAATCCATAGTGATGTTGTTCTATTTCCATTCTGGAAGTTCCAATGTTTGTAACATTCCAGCTGATCTTTAGTGTTTAGCTTTTACTTGTTGACAATTTAGACATTTAGCCACAAAATCCCCTATTTCTCTTTACATGCCCTCCCACCAAATGTTTCTTTTCAAATCCTGATACATCTTTGTACCCCCAGGGTGTATGGAAAATTTTGACTGATGGGCTTCTTATAACAGTTCTTTTCTCAAGTCTATATTTAAAGCAACCACCAATCTCTCCTAAAAATGTATATCCCCATCTATACCCTTACAAAATCCTTTCTTTTTACACAATTCTTGAGTTACTGTATCTTGTTCTTGGGCTTTAAGGACTCTTTCTACAAAAGCTGATTTAATGGTGATGTTTGTGAGTATAGCTATTGGCTGTCTACTTAATGCATCAGCTACTATGTTCACTTTTCCAGGATAGTACTGGATGGCGAATTCATAGTATTTGATATACTCCATCTATCTTCTTTGTCTCATGTTCATATCAGCCTGAGTGAAAATGTATTTAAGACTTTTATGATCTGTGAATACATTGGATTTTTCTCCACACAAATAATGTCTCTAAATTTTCAATGCAAAAACTACAGTTGCCAATTATAAGTCATGTATTGGGTAATTTATTTCATGTTTCTTCAAATGTCTAGATGCATAAGCAATGACCTTACCATTTTGCATCAACACAACCCCTAACCCATTGCCGAAAGCATCATAGTACATTTCATATCCCCCACTTCCAGATGACAAAGTCAATACTAGTGTTGTAGTTAACCTCTTCTTTAGCTCTTGCAAACTATTTTCACATTCTTCTGTCCAAATGAATTGTACCCCTTTCTAGAAGATATTCCAACCCTAAGTAAACAGACAGATTGTTTGATACGTATGAAACCTATTTTACATACAAGCATGGAGGCTTGTGGTTTTGTTTTAAATGGGCACAAGCCTAGGGGATGCTATGTTAGGGGATTTATGAGGGTTTGGCCATCCACTTCCCAAAATTTGATGATACCTTGACCTATGAGAGGCTAAAAGTCAGGTGGGGCAATTATGGGAAGGCCACCACTATGAAAATCTTGTCTCCCCATATGGGGCAGTGACACAATATTTTCCACCTTGGTATCAGTGATGAACATGGCACTTATTCGAGTACACTAGTACGGATCAGACTACAGCATGGTAGTCCTTTGATTATTTTGCACTATGATGTATATGAGATAGGCATAGTAAAATGCCATATGTTTTGACATGATGAAATGCTAGGTAATTCTATATTACCAGTATTTCCCAAGAAGGGAAATTCTCAGTATAGGACTAGCTGAAATATTGATTTCTCATACTGGAATGAATTGATCAGCTTAGTTGCTAATGATATTTGACTACTTTCATAAATTTGATGAATTTATTCATGTATAGTATGCATGTATAAGGATGTACATATATTACAAAGTAAAGAGTTAGATACATGAGTATGTTGATGGATAATGGGATTATGAAATATTAGAATTATACTGTCAATTATTATGCTTCTTGGATCCCTTACCAAGCATAGCTTGCTAAGATATTATAAATGTTTCAATGTTTATAATATTTCAGATACAGAGAAGAAGAGTTAAGAGCTCAAGACTGTAGAAGACTTGAAGAGAATAATCATCAGGGTATACCCCTTGAAGACATGTATTTTGTTTTGTTTGAGAGTATTGTATTGTAATGAGAGTTCCATTGTATGGTGAACTTTGAGTTTTGGATTATGTAATTTCGACAAGTATTGTAATGGATTTGGGTTGTACTATGAACCACTGGATGGATTTTGAAATTTAATAAAAATATATTCCTTCAATGGAATTTTATCTTGTAAAAAAGTCTACTTATGTTATGTATAAAGTGATGACTTGGGTTTTTCAAAATAGGTTCTAAAGAAAAGAATTTCCGCAGCTTTGTCTTGCGAAATTTTTTTACTACTAAGGGCCCTGCCTTTGAAAATGTATTACAAAAAGTGTTACAAAATCCCTAGTCGTCACGCGAACTAGGTTTATAAATAGTTTTTTTTGTAATTTCTTTTTAAAATGTACTGACCCTAATTTAAAATTTTATTTTTGAAAATAAATAACAAAAACACCTTTTGTAGAAAATATTTTTTTTTTTTTAAAAGTTGAGTGTCATTTCCATTTGCAAAACATGAATTTAAAAGTGAAATGAACATCTCATTTCTATAAAAAGAATCCAATAGACACTCATATATTTTTTAGACATTATGCATTTACATGTCCAGTGCAATTCACATGATAAATAGTTGTTACACAATTTAAAATATGAATAGACGCTCAGTCTTTGCACCATTTCATTCACAAATTTCATGAGTTTAGAAATTAAAACATTTTAGTTTTAAAATAGTTCAAATTATGTAACATTTTCCTAGATTTTGTCCAGTCACAGCCACAAACTCGTATGTGCATAACACATATTTACATGTCCGAACCATAATAATAGAAGTCATATATAAACATTCCATTTACTAAACGTAAAAGATAAATATACATGTTCTGCTCAACATACATTCTTTGCACTACTTTGTGCTACTCATTCTGTCCTCACTCTATTTATTTTCCTCTTTCCTCATCTTCTTCTTCACTTCATGTCTCTAGATCTAATCACTTCGCATTCCAAGTCTTTTTGACTGAACGACATTGTTATATGATGTTGAGTATACGACTATACCCAGTAGATAGAACCAATATTACAAATATGAAATTTGTGGCAACATACAAACTCATGCAATCCATGTAAATCCTTAGCCCCCCAACGTTTTCTAGTAATAACATATGAATATTTTGATGCAATTCAAGCATACCTTATCATCATGCATCTAAGCATCCAATCTTGGATAAAAATCCAAAAATGTATTGTATGAGTGCAAGTATTGCATTGCATCCATTCTAAAGGAAATCCATACTATTTGCAAATCATTTCTAAAGAACATGATACATTTGCAAAGTCATAACCTTGTGAAACACACCAATATAATAGCATTTGATCCAAGATTTAATCTAACCATGTGCAACATAAGTACTAAATTTGCAATGTGTCTTGCCAATGTAAACCCACATTGTTTACAAAGCCATTATGAATAATACAACATATTCAAAGAGTCATAAGCTCATAAAAACACTTTAATAAGGAAAAAATCTCATCATTAGTGGGGATATCGATGTAGTTTTAAATATTACTTAGAAGTACATGAATCAAAGTAGTAAGAACTTATTTAGGTTGCTTAATCTAGCCAAAGAAAGATTCTATTTGATTTATTCTCGGACTTAAAAGAAGATGTAAATGGAAACATGGATGGTATTACAAACTAAATAACTAAGAAAACTTTCTAAAAATAATGCTTTCTAAAGCTAAACTTGGAAACTTTCTAAATCTAATCTAAGATGTGAATCACTTAAGCAATGAAATCTAGACAAGAAATAAACAATGAAACAAACAAACTATCTAAGGAAACAAAACTAAAAACTATGCACATGACTCATGTAAGTGTGCTCATGGAACAAGTAATGTATGGAATGTAAGATTCATTTGAAATTAAACTTAGACACATTCTAGAATAATGCGTAAGGTCATATAGGCATGGAGGGAATGGAATCATAAGGAAAATAAGCAAGATTTAAGTATCTTGAATCATTAGAAACAAGCATGTAGAGTGCACAAAAAACATGGATATCTTATTGAATGGAAATTTGTACAAGAATAGTGCACATGTTATATATACATATATATATATATATATATATAGAGAGAGAGAGAGAGAGAGAGAGAGAATGAATGATGCGCCACCTTCAAGATCATAAAAATAACCCAAAATCTTATCTTTCATAACTCCAAAAATAACTATCCAATCCAAGACTGCATGCATGTGAAACCCAAGAGTGAGAATCATAGAGAGAGTACAAGATGATGGGAATGAATTCAACAAAGATGGGTGATCTAAAAGCTAGCACGAGAACAAACAAGGAAAAGAGATAAGGATGATTCAAAGGGATTCTATCTCTTGCCTATCACTATAAGAGATAGTGGCCAAGGATTAAAGATAACTAAGCAACAACCTTAAGCAAGTCAACAAGGAAAAAACCTATAACAATGTGTATGGAACTACGAAGCAAAAGAAGCAACAAAACAAGGAAATAATGCAAAGGAAACAACTTGGGAAAAGGCGTGAAAACTAGAAGGATGAAAGGTGCTAAAGTTGAGGAGGAGGGAGGCATCAGCACTTTGGAGGACCAACTAAGAGGATTGCATCAGAAACCCTAGAGAACCCAAGGAAGGAGGCACCACTATTTTAGGAAAATAGGCATATCCAACCATATGTCTAAGGCATGGAATCTCTTGGCTGTTATATAAATGGTGTGCACTTCCTATTTTGCTAAGATTTTATCCTAAGAAAAGGGAGGAAAAGATAAGAATGAAAGAAAGGATAGCCATGAAACTTAGGAAGTGGAGATATTTTAGAAAGAATAAAAATTGTGGAAACCAAAGAGGAAAAATTGCTGATGACTTATGGAATTGGACGTTGGATTCTAATAGGGGATTAGGAGAGATCATCAAGGACATGATGAGAAATAGAAGGTTGATCATGGGAAACATAGGGAAAGAAAAGTGGGGCATGGAGGTTTTGAGGAATTAGCAAGTGGAAAGAGAAGATCACACCATGCTTCATGCATGATTCCCCTTCCAATTTTCCAACATTGGAGAGAGAGAGAGAGAGGAATTAGCAAGTGGAAAGAGGAGATTACACCATGTTCCATGCATGATTACCCTTCCAATTTTGCAACATTGGAGAGAGAGAGAGAGAGAGAGAGAGAGAGAGAGAGAGAGAGAGAGAGAGAGAGAGAGAGAGAGAATGGAGACTTTTGGAATGCAATCTCTTCTCCTATTGGTCCACCTTGCATGCAAAACTTCCCATGTGATAATCACCATCCAATTATTTGGTAATTATCTCTTGAAATTCATGGTTTTATCATGTAGTTAATTGCTTAAAATCTACCAACTCATGTGATTGCATGTGGACTTGGATTAAGTGGCTTCATGTGGCTTCCTTTGAGGGCTTCTAACTTAGTGGCATCATGGCTCACATCCTTGGCTTCATGGATTGAATTTCCTGCTTTCTCCTAGTCCCTAGTGCATGGATCATGTGACTCAGGTGGCTTGCATGGCTCCAATTATCATTCAAAGGTGGTAGAATTGCATGGTTTTTGCATAGGCCCATTCTAGTCACCTTTGATTCTTTCAATTGCTTTCATGAACTAATCAGCTTAGCTTGCAATGATCTTGACTCTTGGTTAATATTTAGAATGATGGGAGGATAGGTCTTGGCTCTCTAAGATGATCTTGGTCCTTGATTCTCATCTTAAGCAATATTAGCCATTGGATCATCCTTCCAATACCTATAAAAGATAAAAAGCCCTAATTAGCTCCTATAAAATTATAAAAATTCACATACTTGATTAGCTTCTAGGATAATACAATATAATTTATAACACATGGACTACTAATTGGTTACTTTTAATACAAAATTGAATATTTATCACATCCCCCAGCTAGCGTTTTGCTAGTCCCAAACAAAACATGCAAAACATAAAAATAAAAATCATGAAAACAAAAAATGGTTGTCAATCTTGTTGGTACTTCTGATTGTATTTATGTAATGACTCCATTTTTGTAACCTTAAAATCCCAAGTTGGTAATGAAAAGTTCACTTTTTGAGATAAGGGTATTTTGGTCATTTTACTGTTCATCCTAACTAAACCCAGAAATTTGATCTTGAGAATGTTACCCTTAGGTGTGTCTTAGAAAAAGGAATCCAACAAGACCAGAATCACCCAAAACGGAGTTAAAATGAGCAAGTTATGGCCCTTTGAAATTCAAGAGCAAAATTATAATTTAATTTCAAAATGGATTTGGCCTGAGAAAATAGGGACCCATTTTGATACGGGCACCCCTCTTCTTCCCAAACCTACTAGAGGGTTCTAGAATGGCGATGTGCAGGGGAGAAGCCACCGCTATTCCATTGTGGTAGAAACCCCCTCCAGAACCCTCTAAAAGCTTTATAAATAGAGCTCTTGGGCGCCTCCAATGGCAGCCCATAACCCTAGGAAAAACCCATCTGGGAGAAGCAGGTAAGAGGAGAAAACGTGAAAAATACCCGGCCATGAATCAAGTACGCCTTAAACCACTCGAAACCCATCTCCCCATTAGTCTTAGGTTGAATTCTCTGAAGTTTTTGCATGAAAAACCATGCAAAATGGGGCTCTATGGAGCCACAACAGACCCAGGGCAAGTGCCTAGGGCATACTGGTTCGACAGGGTTGAACCAGGCACGTCCGTGGATGCTCCCGCAAATGAGAAAACGGGCGGAAGGCGTAGTGTGCTGGAGGACGCGCCATGTGGGCCTTCTATGTACTCTTAATACAAAAACGCCCATAACTTGAGTTCTAGGACTCCGATTGAGGCGCCGCGAAAGGCGTTGTGTCCGTATCGATGACATGAATACACTCAAATCATAAAATACTTGATCAAGTCCATATATAAGGTTGAAATGACCCTTAAACCATGGTAGTGGTGCGGGGCCACTAAACCTTTGCAAACCTGACTATACCAAGGCCCAACTAAGGGACCTTAGAAGGCCCTTAGGCATGGGATTGAACCCTTAATGCCTAAGTAGTGAGGTAAACTATTCTAGAGCCTATAGAAATAGGCCAAGCTAACCATTTTCCTGTAAACCATGTCCGCGAACATACGAGGACAAGGGGACTAGCGCGATCAAACCATGTAGGTGTCCTATCGCTACTAGACTTTTAAAAAGAACCTATGATGCTTTGAGAATGCATGTTTTGAGTCATGATTGCCTTTCTAATATCATATAAACTTATGTTACATCCTTATGCACATGACCTGTTTAGCATGAAGTGATTTCATAACTGAACATAGCATGCATATGAAAAATGCATTGAAAAAGGATTCTTGTTTGCATGATAAGTGTAGCCTTGGCTGATGAGGGGGTGTTGATGAGGGCGGGTTGATGAGGCTGGGGCAGAGAGAGCTGACAGGCTTCTACGCTGGTAGGCTTCTAGGCAGGGTTATGACTTTGAATGCGATACTAGCATGAGCATATTTTATGCATTGCATGCATGTTTTGAAACCAAGTGCATAAATTGCATGATTTGTGATTATTGAGTTTTTGAATAAATGCATATCCTTGAGGGTTATCAAAAGATGCTGGATTGCCCAAAAGATGCTGGGTAGACAGTTGTGAGGGCCAGGCAGTTGTTAGGTACCCAAAGAGGACATATTTTGAAAAAGAGGTTTTTGCCTATTTGCTCGCATATGATTTGGGCTAGTAAGCTCGTGGGCACTATGCCAAGTGGTTCGGGGTGGCCTCCCAGTCTCTATCACGATTAGGTGTAAAGGGTACCATGCCAAAAAGGTATGTCCTTATTTCGATTGCATGTGGTACGGAGGACTACCACTGGTGTCACGGCACTAGGTTGAAGTGTCATATGCCCCATGGAGGCTACGACCGAGTGTCCCTAGGTACCCAGGGACCACATAGTGATGAGGTCGTGGGCATAGTGTGCCTATGTTTTCGAGGATTTACTTGCATTGCATATGGCATGACATGAGGATGGTTGACCATACCATAGATCCATGAGTTGGATTTAGTTGAGCATCTTATGCATATCATTATGTTTTTGATATCTATGTTATTTTCGACTTAGATTATGCGATTCTTTAAGTCGTCAGTATTCTATTTTGACAATGGATTTTGAACATGAGTGTTCAAACATGCACATGGTATAAAGAACATATGGTTTAAAACATAGCATGCATTGTAAAACTAGTAGTGATAGACTCCTATTGAGTATAGTGTATACTCATCCAATCCTTAACATTTTTCAGATACAAGTATACACTTAAGGATAGGATACACCCGTGACAGAGAACATACAGACAGGATACACCCATGACAGAGAACATCCAAATTAAGTACAAGTAAACCCCTACCTTATCTTTTAGTGAATGTTACTTGATTGTAGTTACTCTCTGTAGCTAGGGCTGTGACTAACACTTTCTTGGGAGTAGAGTTGATATAAAACTATGCCATGGCTATATGATTTGAAAATGTGTTTTGACACTCGGGGTTTTCAAAACGAGTTTAAAACAAAAAGATTTTCTGTTGCATTGCATTATTTTTCAAATAAGGATCCCACCTTGGGCATTAGTTTTGCATTGAAAAATGCATGTGAAAACTTGGGTCGTCACAGTTAGTGTCAGAGCGTGGTTTGACATTACTCACAGCCCAGTTATGAGGATAATAACTTATAATCAAGTTTCATCCATGAAAGAGTAATGGGTAATAGGATAGCACATACTAAGGTCTTGTGAATTACCTTGTGATTTACAGATGCCTAGAAAGAAAGGAAGCAATGGTCGAAGACCTGAAGCCCCACCAATGGACTCCACTGGGTCGAGCAACGGGATGGCTAAATTGTTCCAACAATTCCTACAGCATATGGGACAATACATGAGTAACCAACAAACCCAAACCCCTACCACACGAGATCCTTCCCCTGATAAAGAAATAGATAGGACTGAGGTTCAGTTAGAAAGGTTTTAGAAATTAGCTCCCTCATTCACAGGAGAAGATAAAGCATTTACAGCTGAAAAATGGTTAATTGATATTGAAAAGATATTCAAAGCCATGAACATAGCTGAAGAAAGAGAGGTACCCATGGCAACGTTTGTGTTTAGGGGAGAGGCTATCTTTTGGTGGGAAACAGCGAAAAGGACTTATTTTGACCAGCAAGAAACAATAGGATGGGAAGAATTTAAAAAGGTCTTTAATGACAAATATTATCCTAAACACGTAAGAAAATAGAAGGAAAAGGAATTTATGGACTTAGAACAAGGAAACATGACTGTCCAATAGTATGAAAATAAATTCATCAGCCTCCGAAGATTTGCACCACATGCTTGTGCGGATGAGGAAGACATAGCGGAAAGATTTGTAGATGGGCTCAAACCAGGACTCAGGAATAGAGTTCTAGGTTTCCAACCTTCCATCATAGCCAGAGCCGTAGAGATGGCCTCCCTATACGAAAAATATTATCAAAGGAATCAGGCGATAAAGGAAACTAAGAACACTAGCACCATGAGAAATGAAGGAAAGAGATCATTTCAGTCATTTGAACCCAGGCCACCTTTCAAGAAGCTATTTGAAAACAAAGGAAGAAAACCAGACTAGAAGACATGCCCTAGGTGTAACAACAATCATTCTGGCAAACCATGTACCACTTTCAACATCATTTGCTATACTTGTGGAGAATTAGGACATCTTGCTAGGAATTGTCCTAAAGGGAAAGTTGAAGAGCATAAAGAAGATCAGGTTCCAAAGGGCAAGACATACACTTAGTCAAAGTGTTGTGGAGAAATGCGCACATGGAAGAAGAGACTTGGGAACTAGAGTCAGAAATGTACCCCAAGATCTTTTGACTGTATATATTATAGAATTTTGGGGGTGAAATTCCCTTAAGGGGGTAAGAATGTAATGACTCCATTTTTGTAACCTTGAAATCCCAAGTTGGTAATGGAAAGTTCACTTTTTGAGATAAGGGTATTTTGGTCATTTCACTGTTCATCCTAACTAGACCTAGAAATTTGATCTTTAGAATGGTACCCTTAGGTGCATCTCAGAAAAAGGAATCCAACAAGACCAAAATCACCCAAAACGGAGTTAAAATGAGCAAGTTATGGCCCTTTGAAGTTCAAAAGCAAAATTATAATTTAATTTCAAAATGGATTTGGCCTGAGAAAATAGGGACCCATTTTGATACGGGCACCCCTCTTCTTCCCAAACCTATTAGAGGGTTCTAGAATGGCGATGTGTAGGGGAGAAACCACCTCCATTCCATGGCGGTAGAAAACCCCCTCCAGAACCCTCTGAAACCTTTATAAATAGAGCTCTTGGGCACCTTCAATGGCAAGCCAAAATCCTGGGAAAAGCCCATCTGGGAGAAGCAGGCAAGAGGATAAAACATGAAAAATACTCGGCCATGAACCAAGTACGCCTTAAATCACTCCAAACTCATCTCCCCATTAGTCTTAGGTTGAATTCTCCTAAGTTTTTGCATGAAAAACCATGCAAAATGGGGCTCTAGGGAGCCACAACAGACCCAGGACAAGTGCCTGGGGCGTGTCGAACCAGGCCCGTCTATGGACGCTCCCACAAGTGAGAAAATGGGCGGAAGGCCTAGTGTGTCGGAGGACGCGCCCTGTGGGCCTTCTATGTACTCTTAATACAAAAATGCCCATAACTTGAGTTCTAAGACTCCGATTGAGGTGCTGCAAAAGGCGTTGTGTCCGTATCGACGGCACGAACACACCCAAACCATAAAATACCTAATCAAGCCCCTATCTAAGGCTGACATGACCCTTAAACCATGATACTGGCGCGGGGCCACTAAACCTTTGCAAACCTGACTATACCAAGGCCCAGTTAGGGACCTTAGGAGGCCCTTAGGCATGAGAATGAACCCTTAATGCCTAAGTAGTGAGGTAAACTATTTTAGAGCCTATAGAAATAGGCCAAGCTAACCTTTTTCCCCTAAACCATGTCCAGGAACATACTAGGACAAGGGGACTAGCGCGATCAAACCAGGTAGGTGTCCCATCGCTACTAGACTTTTAAAAAGAACCTATGATGCTTTGAGAATGCATGTTTTGAGTCATGATTGCCTTTCTAATATGATATAAACTTATGTTGCATCCTTATGCACATGAACTATTTAGCATGAAGTGATTTCATAAATGAACATAGCATGCATATGAAAAATACATTGCGCATATATTGCCAATACATGTGTTACATGCATAGACATGTTTTGAAAAAGGATTCTTGTTTGCATGATAAGTGTAGCCTTGGCCGATGAGGGCGGGTTGATGAGGATGGGCCAATGAGGGTGGGCCAGAGAGAGCTGACAGGCTTCTAGGTTGGCAGGCTTCTAGGCTGTCAGGCTTCTAGGCAGGGTTATGACTTTGAATGCGATACTAGCATGAGCAGATTTTATGCATTGCATGCATGTTTTGCAACCAAGTGCATAAATTGCATGATTTGTGATTATTGAGTTTTTGAATAAATGCATATCCTTGAGGGTTACCAAAAGACACTGGGTGGGTAGTTGTGAGGGACCCAAAGAGGACATATTCTGAAAAAGAGGTTTTTGCCTGTTTGCTCATATATGATTTGGGCTAATAAGCTTGTGGGTGCTATGTCGAGAGGTTCGGGGTGGCCTCCTAGCCTCTATCACTATTAGGTGGAAAGGGTACCATGCCAAAAAGGCATGTTCTTACTTCGATTGCATGTGGTACAGAGGACTACCACTGGTGTCACGGCACTGGGTCGAAGTGTAATATGCCCCGTGAAGGCTATGACCGAGTGTCCCTAAGTACCCAGGGACCACACAGCGATGAGGTCGTGGGCATAGTGTGCCTATGTTTTCGATGATTTATTTGCATTGCATATGGCATGACATGAGGATGGTCGACCATGCCATAGATCCATGAGTTGGATTCAGTTGAGCATCTTATGCATATTATTATGTTTATGATATCTATGTTACTTTCGACTTGGATAATGTGATTCTTTAAGTCATCAGTATTCTATTTTGACAATGGATTTTGAACATGAGTGGTCAAACATGCACATGGTTTAAAGAACATATGGTTTAAAACATAGCATGCATTGTAAAACTAGTAGTGATAGACTCCTACTGAGTATAGTGTATACTCACCCAATCCTTAACATTTTTCACATACAAGTATACACTTAAGGACAGGATACACCCATGACAGAGAACATCCAAATTAAGTACAAGTAAGTAAACCCCTACCTTATCTTTTAGTGAATGTTACTTGGTTGTAGTTACTCTCTATAGCTGGAGCTGTGACTAACACTTTCTTGGGAGTAGAAAACCTCTCTTTTTTCAAAACCTGTCCTCTTCAGGTCCCTCACAACTACCTGGCCCTTGGCTCTCCAGCATCTTTTGGTAACCCTCAAGGACATGCAATTTTTGCAAGAACTTAATGCTCACAAATCATGCAATGTATGCAATTGTTTGCAAAACATATCTATGCATAATGTATATGCAATTATTTACAAAAAATGTCTATGCATAAAGCATTTATCACATGTATGTTGAAATAAGTTATGCTAAAACAAGTCATATACTTAAAACATGTATTCTCAAAACAATCATAGTTCTTTTAAAAGAATCTAGTAGCGATAGAGCACCTACTTGGCTAGGTCGCGTTAACCCCTTTGTCCTCGTATGCTCCTGAACATGGTTTGAGGAATCAAGGTTAGTTGGCTTATCTTTTATGGGTTTTAGAGTAGTTGGTCTTATTACTTAGGCATTAAGGGTCCATCCCTATGCCTATGGGTGTTCTAAGGTCCTAATTGGGCCTTGGTATCATCAGTTTTCCAAAGGTCTAGCAGCCACATGCCACTATCCTATTCTAAGGATCATTCCCACCTTTGATTGGGCCTTGATCAGGAATTTTATGGTTTAGATGTGTCCACGTCATCGACACGGACACAACGCCTTTTGCGGCGCCTCAATCGGAGCTCTAGATCTCAAGTTATAAACTTTTTAGTATCAGGTGTGCATAAGGACCTTAAGAGTGAAAAGGCGGAATGCTAGCGCACTGCGCGTCAGTGGCATGCGCCCATCTGTTCTTAAGAAGCAGAAAATCCTGAATCGCTAGCGTGTTGTGCGTCAGCTGCATGCGCCCCAGCTAGCGCATCTGCAGACACACCAGATTTTCTCGCCCGTCTCTTCCTTTTGAGGGCGAGTCCACGAACACGCCCATTTGGTTCTCTTAGACGCGGTCGACGCGTCTCATTCCATCTGGGACGTCCTGTTCATTGGGGGACCGGGGCGTCCTCAAGACACCCTGGTTCAACCTTGTCGAACCAGTGCGGCCCAGGGAACGTCCTTGAGTCCTTGGTGACTCTCCAGGGCTCTATTTTGCATGATTTTTCATGCAAAAACTTAGGGAAACTGAGCCTAGGACTACTATGAAGACGGGTTTTGAGGGATCTTGGACATACCTGGCTCATTGTTGGGTTTTTCTCCTCATTTCCCCTCTTAGTTGCTTCTCCAAAACGGGTTTTCCTCAAGCTTTTGGGCTACCATTAGAGGCACCCAAGAGCTCTATTTATAGACTTATAAGAGGGTTCTGGACCAAATTTTTGGGTTCAGTCAAGGTGAATAGTGAAATGACCAAAATGCCCTTATCTTCAAAAACTGAACTTTTCATTGCTAACTTGGGATTTTAATGTTACAAAATTGGAGTCATTACAGTAATTGACTCTCTATAATATCTAGCCTATCCATCAATGCATTTATAAAATATATCCCTTTCTTAATAGGCCCATGTTCTCAACTTTGTATACAACGAACCAAATTGTTATATACAATGAATGAGTTTTTTTTACTAAGTATGAATTAAAAAAACCTAACTATACGAAACCCAAATGCTAGCCTTATGCTAAATTATGAACAATCAAATCCTAATATCTACTAATCGACCAGTGTCTTGATTATCTTTGCTTAGTACATAGGTGGTAGCTTATTAGACCTAAATTTAGACAACTCCTCCTTTAGTCTAGATTTAACTACTGCTTAATAGTTAGGCTCTGCTCAAAATTTGTTAATGCAATCCTTGTGTTAAGAGGTGTTTAAACCTTAACTAATGTCAATGAAAGGCATGGAAAAATTACTTGAATTTTAAGACACCCATAGTGTTGAGAAGCTATTAGAGTGACAATAAATCGTGTCCTTCTTAAAAGGTCTTATGAACTCGATACCCTAAGCCTCTTTCTACTTGATTTTAAATTTAAGTTCAAGGGTTGGGATCGTGGCAACAAGGATATTGATTGATTCTTAGGTTAGCCAAGGTGCTAGTGATGAAATCCAGTCCCTATCTTATAAGGGTTTGAGGAGCCCTTACTATCATTAATTACATTCCACCATAAAGCTATAAATATGCAAAGCAATACAAAAACAAACTAATTCAACCTATATGCTATCCAACCAAGGTTAGATAGGTGCTCTAATGCAACAATCCTAAGAAAAAATGCAACAATTATCAATGAATGATCTTTATCTATATGAATTATACTAACACCCATATTATACTAAATGTAAATTATTCCTAAAAATTAAGAATTGAGTGCGAGATACTCACAGTGAGGGGTCCAATTATCATCAAGTATGGACCACCACACCCATGCTTGCTTTGTACTATTACAACTCATTTAAAATTAAATAATAAGGAAATTACAATTTACAATGGGCCTCACTACAAGTTACTCTCAATCCTAATCTAGGAAAACAGTAAAACCTAGTATAAGATGATGAAGCCAGGTCCCATAGGATAGCTGCTACTCCTTTGCCAATTTCCTTGCACAAAAATCAAAGAAATATGGTCAATATGAGAAAAATAGCAACAAATGCAAGAAGTATGCAAAAATCACTCAAAAACCCTAATCAATGCACCGTAAACCTAGACTGGATGAAAATAACCTAAAGTAGGGAACACTACACAATTTGTACCAACTCCCAAACAACATTGCCAAAAACTTGTTGTTGTTTTAAATAAACTCGCAAGTGCTCAAATCGTTCACAATATAGTACGCTAGTGAGGTTGATCCCATGAGGAGTAAACAATTATAATGCTAATGATCCCTACTTTAAGCTATCTAACCCAGATAAAATTCAAGTGATTTTTGTCCTAAATTAAGAATGAAAATTGAATCATGAAATTGGAAACTAAGGAAAGACAAGAAACATGATAAATGGAAAACTTTCCTCAAACATACACTTTGTAAAATTAAAACTTTCCTAAATTAAAATTTCTAATTTTATGACTTTCCTAAAGTGAAACTTTCCTAAAATGTAATTTAGCAGCTTTCCTAAACTAACTTTCTAAAACATGAAATTAACAACTAATCTAATGGAAACATACTTTAACAAACTACTTTCCTAATCAAGCAAAAGTAATAAAAGTAAGAAACCAAATCAATTATTTTATTAAGTATGAAAAATTTGATTACTTTCCAACTAACTAAGATGAAAAATAATGGAATCTAACTACAACTAAATTAGAAAAATAAATAAAAGCAATTACTAATAACAATGAAAGAAATATATGTAACCATGGAATTGTATGCATGATTCATTGGATAAGTATGGATTTAATCGACTACTTTGGAAACCTAAGCGTGCAATCTATTTCTAAGATTAACTAAGCTATTTAACAATCTAATAGGACTCTTGAAAAATCAAGTGAACATTATTAAATTGTGCTGGAAATTAACATACACAATTCATGCAAAGAAATTCCAACAGTAAGGTAATTGAAACATTCAATGAGTATAACATGTAAAGCATGAAATTAATCACTCCAGTGCATTCAAATATTCAAGAACAAAGCTAATTAACTTTTGGACACAAACATGAATTTAAAATTCTAACTAATCTCATTGAATCACATCAAAAAGTCAACAACATAACACTCCATAATTATAGTCCAAATCGGAAACCTAAATGCTACTACAATGATGTTTAGTTAACCTTAATCACTCCTCAATTACAAGCCAAACTCTTCTTCAATTGTTCCAACATTTACTCATAAACAAGTATGCCTGAAATCAAGGGAGAATCCTAAGCAACAATCTAATGGAACTCAAGCAACCAAAGCTGAAAAATCAAGAGTACTAAAAGAGAATAAAGATGCAATGAAAGAGAAAAAACAAAACTAGATTCAAAATGTCTTCCCTTGGTTGTCACTCCAAGGGAAAAAAAGACTTGAATCCAAGTTTAAAAGCAAGGAAATCCAAAGGAAAAAACAAGCAAAACTAACATGAAAAGAAAGAAATTTGAACAAGGGCTAACCAACCTTTGAAGATGAATAAAAAATCCAAAAATCTTAGGTTGAACACTTGACAAAGTGACATGAACCTTGGAAGTTTGTGGTAGCACCCAAAGATATAACAAAACAACAAGAAAAAGGAAACAATTAGGATGGAATGAAGTGGGCGTCCTCCTCCCTAATGGAGGAGGTGTTCTTTCCTAAGTGGGAAAATTGTGGACTTTTGCTTGGGTTTTGAGCTGTCTTTAAAAGACTTCTCCTATTTTTTCTTGAGTAACCTAGTACTAAGGTATGGGGAGGATTAAAGAGGGTCAAATTGAATTACTAGGATGCATGAAAAAGATGGACATCAAATAGGAAAGTGGGTGGAGCAAGTGGGCTGTCTTATGAAGGGTGGTAGGTGGGAGACGCCACCATTTTAGGAAGGGGCATCTCCCCCCTTCCAAAAAATGTTGAAGTTTGATTTTATAGGATAGTGGGTGGGGATATGTTAGAAAGAGGTGGGATATGTTAGGTGGAGAAATTTGGTTGGTTGAATGGTTTCCTAAGAGGTTGAAGGAGATGGAGTTTTGGAAATTCGTAGTGCATCTTAAGGGTGAGGAAGAAATTAAGGAAAAAGTGGTAAAAATTAAGAAAAGCTCTAAAAAATTGTCGCTCTTATCATATTGGTACACATGCAATCCTATTCTGATAGATCATCCCTTAATTATCTTCAAAATAACTCATGGATAACTCTCTTGAATCTCCTCCAATCCTAGCCTTCGATTTAGCTTAGCTTGATGGCTAACTTTGAATGCTCCGTTGGCTAAGATTCATGGCTAGCTTAGCAAGTTTCCTTAGCTTGTTCTCTTGGCTTCAACCCTTGGCTTGAGTGGCTGCATGGTTTGGCCTGAATTCCTTATCTTTTCACCTTCTTTGATGGCTTATATGGCTAAGGTGGCTTCCATGCAAAGGTAGTGGGAATGCATGGCTTACTTCATAGGCCCACTTTGGCAATATTTAGCTCCTTTAATCACATCCATTACTAGTCCATGAGATGATCTTGGGTTTTGGTTTGTATTGAAGTGATGATTTTGAGGCTTTGACTCAATTTTTTTATTTTGATCTTCAATTTCATTCTGATCGATCTCAATTGTTGGATGAACATCTTACTGCCTACAAAAACTGAAAAATCTTAATTAAATTTTAGAAAAATATTATTAATCACATACTTACCTTGGACTAGCTTTTGGACCTACAAAATAATAAAATTTTCTGTTATTAGGTCAAAAAATGCATGTGTTATGAAATTTGGTCTAAAAAGTTTAATTTACCCCTATAAGTTGTAACACGCAGGTACTAATTGAGTGGTTTTTATGCAAATTAAATACTTATTAAGTTAGAAATGCATGTGTTACGAAATTTAAAAAAAATTCCTAGAATAATACCTATAATTTATAACACATGAAATACTAAATGAATACTTTTTTATACAAAATTGAACACTTACCACACCACACAACCAGCATTTTACTAGTCCCAAGTAAAACATGAAAAAACTAATGAAAACAAAAATGGTTGCCAATTTTGTAGGTACTCATGATTACAATTAGCATATATAATAGGCTGTTAAACCCTTAGGTTATCCCTAGTAGAAGAGTTGGGTCTCTTGGGGGTTTCCAGTGAATATACCTACAAAATTCCATAAGGCTAAGTCTTGTATTTCATCTCAGAGAATTATCGTCCATTAGCACTCTACTAGTTTAAACAGTTTAATAAAGATGAATGAAAAAATTCTACATTTGTGATCGAATCCAAAGATACTAATGGTTCACATAAGTTCTTTTAAGCACAGATGAGATAAGAAAATGGTTCGCTAAGAATATATTCCATTGCCAAAACTAGTAGGGGTAGTTCATCATAATTCCTTCCCATTTGTATCCTCATTAAGTTTATTTTCCACCTTAAGATCAACACCTTGCTACACAAGAGGCTTTTAAAGTTATTTAAAAACTAATAGAAGATGCTTAAAAAATGATTTATCGAGCCGACTTTGAAAGTCTATGCATTTTAAAGTCATTTAGGTAAACGACTTCAAAATTTCCAAACTTTTGAAGTCATTTATCACTAATTGATTTGAATTATTCCATTACTTTTGAAGTCATTTAGCACTAAATGACTTCAAAAGTGCCCATTTTTTGAAGTTGTTTAGGGCTAAGTGACTTCAAAATTCGTGTAATTTTGAAGTTGCTTAGGTATAAATGACTTCAAAAATTCCCACTTTTGAAGTTGTTTATACCTAAGCGACTTCAAGATTCAGTCATTTAGCAGAAACAACTTTAAATGTTGGTACGTTTGAAGATGTTTATACCCATACTACTTAAAAAGTAGGTACTTTTGAAGTTGTTTAGGGTAAATGACTTCAAAAGTACCTTCTTCTTTTTTTCTTCTTTTCATTTTTCACATTTCAATCACTAACACATATATACATTCAATATCACAAGCATCTAATACATATAACACCTACTGTATACATTCAATATCACTACCACCTATTACATATAACCCCTTCTATATAAATTCAATATCACTACCACCTATTACATATAACACATTTCTTCCAATCTTTATTCACATGAAAAACAACCACACATTCACTTCCACATTGAGTACAAAACATACAAATTCATTGTTATCCATCCACATATATCTTGAAAACACTCCATAGAAGAAACCATAACACATGCATTCACTACAACATCCACATTCACTTGCACATTTAGGTACAAAACATTCAGAATCGTCATTTTTCATTCTCATCTATCTTGAAAATACTTCATAAAAGTAATGACTACACATGCAATCACTACAAACTCCGAATGCACTTCATCCATACTCATTTACTCCCACACTCTTCACTCATTCATAGCTTAATATATATATATATATATATTCCAAAGAAAATAATGAAAAATAAAAGAACACATACAAGTGAATGAAAAAATACTTGTTTATGTATTTTACACATGTAGTTACTTCAAGTGTTCTAATTAAAACTCAATATATACTCAGCCCATTCGCTTTGTATCTCTTTAAGGTTTACTTTAGAATAACTCTTCTTGTTTGCTCACTTAGAAAGCACAACAACCTATAACATAACATATTTAATTCAGGCCACATTCACTTAGCTAAATCCATAAAAAAACTATGGAAAAATATAAGATTATGAAAAGTAAAAAGTGTCTTACCTTTCTTAATTGGGAGAGTAATACTATTGAATATCATGGTCCTCATGTATCTCAACACATAGTACCTACACTCCCAATTAGACTCTTGTCTAGGTCACTATGCTAAAAGGACAATAAAAAGAATCCATAAATAACATTGTAATATTGTAGGTTTAATTAGTGGTAACACAAAGAATTAACTATTTTCTATACCTTGACATTCTTTCAAGTGAGTTTTGGTGGTTGTACAGTCTTGGTCATATAGCCCATTCATACCATACTCTACAAATTCAAATTTCAAATGCATTATAGATGACTAACAAATTGTTTATCTACACATAACAATGGAAATAATAAAAACTTACTTATTTATAATTTCTATGAGGACGAGACAAATGTACAATCCACAAAAATAAAAAAAGAAAGCCTGCCCACTATGGACATCCAAAATGAGTAGCATCCAATGAGCCTAATGTAGATAGTAATATGAATTGTAATTAAATTTCACAATACCTAAGTATAGAATAAGTTGGCAAGAAAAGAAGAAAATTTAAAACTTACTTACTATTGTAGGGATTCATTAAGCCCTATCCCTTAGAGCATAGGAAGAAGCCAGGTAAAATGTCATTAACATGTCTCTTTATTGGGCAATGCTCTATCGCTTCAGAAATGATGTTGGGCTAGGGAATTAGTAAAGTGTACCCTCAACCTCAAAAAGGCTAGTTGCATCATTCAAGAAGCTAGATAAAATAAATAATTATTACTTGTTATAGGTTTTCTGCCATAAGTAGCGCTTCAACAATGTCCTCAGCAAGCACTTCCTCCTTGATTTGTATAAGGTTGATTGCCCTATCTTTATTGACAAGACTGTAGATTAACTTCAAGGATCAAGGCATGTTAGGTGGGACTTCCACATGTTCATTAGATGGCTATTGTAAAAGATGTAAAAAAAAAATTAGCTATATAATATTAATCACTGACGATAAAAAATAAACATATATATAAGTACATGCTCCATTGGTGCAAATTACGTGTTGTTGCAATGGTGAGCGACCTCTACGGTGCATGTTGTTGCTAATTAACCGTATAAAGTTAATAAATAATTAAATAGAGGTCTCTAGCTAAAAATTATTGATGAGGAAGGTAGTATAATGTGATACATACCATGGACTCTATAGGAATGACTAGTGCCTCTAGCCAAGCAGCGTGATATGCAACTGCCTACCCAACGGTTATAATACTTTTTCATTTCTAAAGGGAATGGTAGGCTAAAATTAACATCCAAAGCATTGGTAATGGACACTCGCTTAGTATGTGGTGGCATACCAATTCCATGCAAAATGGTTGATTCATGCTTATAGCATGAACCAACTGCCACGATGTTTTGACTGGAATTCAAGGCCAATAGGCCTTGACCCACCTACAAATTATATATATAAAGTGGTTAGGATAGAGAATTATTATAGAATAACATTGAAAATTTCTAGTTTTGTCTATATATATATATATATATATCCTTGGCTGGAATTTCTGTTATGAGGGGCCCTTGTTGACCTTCTTGAACTTCTTCAGTTGGAGAACTGGAGCTAGCATTTGATGGAGGTATGGGGGAGTTGCAAGAATTATATTTAAGGGATTCAGAAACTATATCGAACCCCCTTCACATAATTGTTTAAATATATCCATTTCTATTTTCTCAACCAAATCATTATAGGCCTCCTGATCTTGAGGTGTAGGTAAACCTTTACCAAAGAATTTAGAAGGAACAATACAGTGCCCCATGCCCCAAACTTCACTAGGGTGGTCCTTTTTATTGCTCATAGACCTATACAAGATGTTCTCATTGGCAACAGTGCTGTTTAAAGTTCTTGTACTTGTGCTTTCTTGGAATGCAAGAAGTAATTTTTGTAGTAGTTTCATCTGAGAACGTTCAGCCAATATTGCCCATCGAATGTTCCATCTTCCATAGGATGGAGCCATCAATGGGTTCCCTACTCCCAGCTTTCTTTTGTTGTTAGGCAAGACACTATAGTTAGAGAAAAAATGTGTATAATTTAGTGGCATTAATTTGAAAGGGATAAATTGTCACAGATGCTTACTTAGCACTCTTCTAAATGAGCATAGCCCAACCAAGATAGGTGGCACTGCATATTAGTTTCATGTACCTTTTCTCCTCTTGCATTCTTTGTCCACACATTTGCACATACGTAATAAAGTGTAGTAATCAGATGTTACATGTAATTAATTAAGTGAAATATCGTTTCCGTACATATCTCAAATTCAATGGATGTGTGGTTCTATATAAATGCATTTCACACATCCTAGTCAATGACATCAAAGTAAATGATAAGCACTACATACAACCTTGATGGATTGTTGGCATATGAAGCTACATAATTACAAAAAAGGTAGTTCTTCCATTTTCTCCATTGCTCACCAACTCCTTGCAAAGCAGGTGGCTTCTTTTGATCAAGCACATCAAAAGCAATATGCAAAATACATAGAAAATTACTATATTTGAAAATAAGGTATGTTATAAATTATATAATACATGTTAATGTTCACTTATCTTCACCATTTCTCATATTGAATGTTTTGATAAGGATGACACAAGTCTCTAGTACTCAAATGTGATAAGAACCATGCTTCTTACTCTGGAGCACAGAAAACTACTATAAGAGGCTGATTTCTCACCTATCTATTGCCCCTACAATTATTTTGAATAGTTTCTTTAATTCCCTCTTGACTTTCTCTTGCTAACCTTTCCCATTGTTGTTCACCCTCTGCCCTTTCTATTTTGGGTAGTGCTAATGTTGGCCTCTTGTTTGTGCTCTTCATTTTGCCCATATTCTTCATTTTTATTTCGCTCTTGTTCCTTCTTTACCACCAATAACAAGAATACAACGATATTAGAACTATGACACCAGAAAAGGATATGTAATCCACGTAAAGAAAATAAACTAACATGACATAGGTAGCAAACAAACCAAGGGCAAATCAGATAAAACATTGATGAAAATAAGAACTTTCTAAGTATAGGTATTTGTAAAAATTATACTTTCCTAAACTATTCTCATGATGCATCAACATTAAGAAATGTTAACTTGCATGATTCTAACCATCTCATAGCACATCTATATACACATTCATTTTCACTCATATAAACATAATTGAAACAATTTAACTTTATTTAAGCAACTACAAGAATTTGAGAGATACATCTTAAAGAATTCACTAGTAAACATCCATGTATGTCATGTTACATCTTATTAATGCCCATTTTTAGGAACGTGTTATAAGTCATTCATATCAAAGTGATCAAGTGTGTACTAGGACCACATATTGATTAGTTTTGGGACTTTTAGGTAGATGGGCTGATGCTTCTCATATACTCTAGGCCAAGTGTAACATGCCTTCTATTTGGGTTGAAATCATGCAAATCAGATCTCATGGCATGATATAGCCATGTAGCAACCCTCACAAGGGTTGAGTTATTAAGGATTCCACATTCTTCATAATTTGATAAATCATAAAGTTTGTGTAATTTCAAATATGTTTGCTGTTCTAATCTACTCGAAGCCAAGTGTACATGTTTTCATTTAATGTTAAAACAACATGGCATTCCAAACTGATCACTAATCTACTCATTAATTAGAACCTTGAAAAAGTAACTACAGATCTAATCATTGACTAATCTATGTGTATATCAACAAAACAACCTGATCCTGAAATTTTTAGTATCCCCTAAGCTACTATTGCTAATATTGATTAAAGAAAAATTATTAGAAATGTTGTGGAATAGTAGTATAGTGCATGCACGATGGCTATTTTCTCATAGTTAACAGCCATACCCTCTAACCAATTAATAGGGGATTATTCAATATGGATATACTTTATAGCTTACCAAGATTCATTCACCTTGAAGAGATACATGGTATTGATTATGAATGTTGAGAAGCTTCAAGTTTATAGCTTCTAAACTCTATATTATTCAATTTGTATAACTTTCAAGGTCACGAAGTTTGACCAGATTCATGACACAATTCCTAGTATAAACTTAAGAACATTTGAGATTTGGCAAGATTCATATAAACACTTCTTCTTCTTTTTTATCAAGCTATTCATTTTGTGTGTGTGCTTCTTCTTTTTTTATCAAACCAACCAACCTAATAGTAAACGACATTATGAGTTAAAGAACATGGCAGTAGTTGCCAAATACCAACATGGCCACACCACAAGCAAGTCATGTGACAACCCAAGTTTTTGTAACACATTTTGTAATATGTTTTTTGAAAGGCAGTGCCCTTAGTAGTTAAAAAATTTTGCAAAACAAAGTAGCAGAAATTCTTTTCTTTAGAACTTGTTTTCAAAAACCCAAGTCATCACTTCATACATAACATAAGTAGAATTTTTGTACAAGATAAAATTTCATTGAAGGAATATAATTTTTTTAAATTCCAGAATCCATCCAGTGGTTCACAGTACAACCCGAGTATCATTACAATACTTGTCCAAATTACATAATCCAAATTTCAAAGCTCACCATACAATAAAAGCTCTCAATACAATAGAATTCTCTCAAATAAAAATACACGTCTTCAAGGGGTATGCCCTGATGATTATTCTCCAAAATCTTCTTTAGTCTTGAGCTCCTAACTCTCCTTCTCTATATCTGAGGTATTGTAAACATTCAAACATTTACAATATCTGAGCAAGCTATGCTTGGTAGGGGATTCAAGAAGTATAATAATTTGACACTGTAATCCTAATACTTCATAATCCCATTATTCATACTCATGGATCAATCTCTTTACTTGGTCATATATGAACATCCTCACACATACATACTATATACTTTGTGTATATATATATATATATGGTCAAAATCATGAAAATTAGTTAATATCTCAAAACATAATCATACCAGGTTTATATTGAGTTGATAGATCATCCAGAGACATACTCCCTCATTTGGGCAGTATCGGTAATCCATGATTACCCTACATCTCATCATGCCATATCATAAGGCATTTCATTATGCCATGCATCAAAATGCAAAAATACTCAAAGGACTAGCATGCATGTAGTCAAAATCCATACCAACGCACCCGGCTAACTTCCTAATAATCCACCTATACCATCCTTGGTGGAAATCACAATATCCATGTCCATATGGGAGAGACCATGGCTGTCACAGTGGAAACCTTCCCATAATTGCCCCACCCGACTTTTAACCTCACTTAGGCTTGGTATCCATATCATAGCAAGTTTCAGAGAGCGAGTGGCTAAACCCTACTAACTCTCCTAGCATAGCATCCCCAAGCATATGCCTATTTAAAAGAAAACCACAAGCCTCCATGCTTGTATGTGAAGTAATTCCTATATGTATCAGACAATTGGTCTATTTACTTAGCACTAGAATATGTTCTAGTTCCCTATTTACTTAGAGTTTTTCCCTCAATTCTAGCTTAACCATTTCATATGCATTTTGGTTGGATCGTAAGGACTTTCAAGGGATTTAATACTAGTATTTACATCACACTTGTCAACATTTCCAGAAATAAAATCATGTATTCAACATGTATATCTCATGTAGTTGCATTCATAAAATCCTCCTACCTACAAGTAGTGATCCATATCTTCAGATCTTCCATGATCCTGACTGACGTATGTAATATGCAAATCTATACATACTGTCAATATTTATTCAATTTGAATAATCATATATATTTTTATCCTATCTATAGTCTTTGTTTAATCTTGTCCTTTGATATACACGATTTAGATCTTTTGTCAAATCATGATCTATCTTCCTTAGACAACGTCTATCCTATTGATCAATAGATCTGATAGTTAGAATGACCTTCTAATCTTTCAAATCTAACTATTTTCTATTATAAGTCTTTGTGTATTCCTTTTCTTTGATCTCGATCTTTCATAGATCCTTTGATCAACAATTTATACTAGTTGATAAAGATCAAGGGCTTAGATCTTCTACCATCTAGTTCTTTTTTTATCGAAGTTTAGTTATTTGATCATCCCTAAGGAGGAGGATCTTGGTTCTCTTCCTTGAATCTTATTTGATCAAGGGTTCAGATCTTCTATTCTATTTTATCTAAATTGCAAGTAATATATATATCATCAAGAAGTATTTATTTCTTCTATTGTTCTTGATCATTCTCGATCCCATGGATCTTGTTTGATCATCCTTATCTTACTTACAATTTTTATTAGGGTTAGATTATTTACTAACCTTTTATGCTCTTATTATTATTATTCAACCAGTTAATGTTTTACCGGTTGAAGATAACTTATTTCATCCTAAGTCTAGACAACTCCTCTTATTTCAAATTGACTAAGGCTTGTTAGTTGAATGGTTGAACACAAAGTGGTTACTTCAATTCTCATGTAAGGAGGCATTTAGACCTCACAAACGTTAATGAAAGTAGAGGAAGAGTGAGGTTCTATTAGAGAACTCCCTTAACCACCATGATCAGCATTCACTAGAGTAACCTTAGCTCAACCTTTCATAAGGTTCTTATGATCATTTTAACCCTAAGTACTCTTTCTAATTGATTTTAATTAAATCCATGAACATTTAAAATGTCATTCATTGGGTTTATTATTCTCCTAATTTCGGCCAAGGATTTGACAATTCTTATATTGTCCTACTAACTATAGCCCTTATTAATATTAAGTCAAAGTCATTCAGTCATCTTAATTCTCCATGAATCTCTATATTCCATTAGTTTACATTTTTACTGATTTATGCTCATTATATCTTAACAACTACTTAACATTTGAATCTACGAAGAAAATTTGACAACAATTAAATCATAAACTTTAAAGCATAAATCCAATATAAATTTAACAACCATTTATACTAACATGGTTCCTATAAATGTAACTTAACCTAATGGAATAAAACTATACTTAAACTAGCATGATCCTAAGTTATGAAATACATGAAATTTTACTAGTAATATAATGGAATCATGCTAAAATCTTAATTTCAAATTAACATGACCCTAAGATAATTAAATTACCACCCTATTATAATAATCTAATAACATATAGAGCATAGCATACTAAAATTTAACAATTACACTATCATGCTTCCTAATTTATAACATAAATCACATTTACAATTCTATTATCAAATAAAAGACAATTAAAAAAATTAGATTAAGATTATTAGAAAATTTTACTTATGATCTAACCATTAGATTTTAGATCAAGGGTTTTAATTACATTTAGAGCTTTTACTTCATTAAGGTCAAAGATCATATCCATTTGTTTTTGTCACATTTAATCCATGATCTCACTAGATTCCATCATAATCCCATTCATTCAATCCATCCCAAGGCTCCGATCATGCTTGATCTCATTGATTAAGTGGGTCCCTTTGTATTTTTAGGTTATTTCTACCATAAAGAGTAGATTCCTCAATTTATGTTAGATCTGTCAAAATAAATCATAGATATCACTTTATTTCAACATTATTTCATCATTACATTAGATCCCCAAGATCTAATCATCTCAGATCTTAAAGACCATGAAAATTAGAATATTAATTCCTCAAAACAAAAAGTTTCTTGAAGAGTTTTATCAATTTTATGATTTCAAAATAGACATTACAAGCTTTCCATAGCTTCTTTCCCATCTTAATTTGGAGTTCAAATGACTCCACAATTGAAGATTGAAGGTCACAGTTGTTTTGAGGGTCCAGATTTGATCTGGGCCCATTAGAATGGATGGCTTGGATTGTTGTGGTGGAGCGGGTCTGGTCGGGCAGAGCGGTCATCGTGCTCCCATCACCAAGATGCACGAGGTAACGCACTGCCTAGGACCTACACTATCATGCGATTGTTCTGTTGGGACAGTGTCACAAGCGGAACACGTGTGTGGAGACACTCTCGCAGGGCGGCTTTTTGTTCGACCTCCCGAGAGCCTGATCTTATTAGGAAGATCGAACAGTCCATTTTGGACTGTCCAATCAATTCCTTTTCAATCAAAGGCCCAAACTTCATGAAATTTCCTAAAAATTCAACCCTAGGGGTTTTGGACCCATTTGAAGGCTCATATTTTTCATCTAAGTGCTGCATCATACAAAAGTGATGGGGTCTTATCCTTAATTTTTATAATTTTTAACTTAAAACTAATTTCAAAAAAATAAAAATTATAAAAACTAACATGAAATAATTATGGGAAGAGTTTCCACTAATTGGAGAAAACTTAGGTTTTGAAGCCCAATTTTAAAGAAATATCTTGTTGATGATAAGATCTTTTGATAATTACTTGTTTTGTGATTTCTTGTTGATTTCACCATTGGATCTTAAAATTTTTTTAGGGGTTTTGTAGATAAGCTAGTCTAGGATCATATAGATGCTAGGATTGGTGATATTTGTTTTGGAACAGAGTGCCTAATTAAATTTAGGTATCTTGTTCCAATTTAAAGAGAGGAGAGAGAAAGTGAAAGAAGAGAGATTTTTGGGAATTTTGGAAATTTGATAATGAATCTAGATCTAGTTTTTTAGGAAAATCAAGATAATTTTTTGGCAATTTTTATGAACATTTTTAGAGGATTTTTGGGGTGTATTTGTAGATGTTTTTGAATTTTTCATCATTACTTGTAATAATTATGTTTCAATTCTTTTGAATATTAAATTAACATTGGATCCTCCACTACCCCCTCCTTCTCCACTATCAAATGGTAGTTGTTTGATCACTCATTATATGTTTTCTAGCTATTGGATTCATTTGTGGGCCTCTTGTGGGCCCCACAGAGGTGTGAAAGGACCATTTTGCCCTTTTATGGAGAAAAATCTATTTTATTCTCCCGAACTCAGAATTGAGTGTACTTAGTGGCATTGGAATTGTATTTCCAAGTACATTCTAAATATTAGGTCTTAGATGTCAATTATAGGTAAAATTATCATTTTATCCTTTTATTCATAAAAATAGAGAAAATTAGGGATTTTTCATTTTAACTTAGAATTGAACGTACTTAATGTTACTTCGATCAGTTTTTTGAGTACATTCATAATTTATAAGTTTTAATTATGCTTTAATCTCTATAAAAAGGATAATTTCCAATAACCTAATATTCCAGCTCTGAATTTCTAAAAATTCAAATAAAATCAATTTTCTCAATCAATTTACAAAAATTGGGGTTATTAGAAGTCACACATAGGAAGCTAGGCACAGATTTAAGTACATAATATGTAGACTATTCTGTACCTATCCATTTTTAGATATGATTATGGTAGGGACTGTTCTTTTGTAACTGCCCCCCAGCATCACAATTACTAATTAGTACTGTTAGTGTGATAAAAGTTGACATAAGAGAAATGTATTGCATATCACCAAGTTCTTAAACTCGGTTAAAGTCTAAAACAACTAGTATGGACAATTGAAAGCTTAATGAAGATGTTCTTAGTATTTTCCATCTAACATGCCATTTAGAAGAGAATGGTTTTGATCACTTAAGATATGGGATCCACATGACATGCATAGTTTTTTGTTAGCTAGATTTCATGATGCTTTGATGTGAACTTGTTAAAACTCAACTATGTGCTTCAGCTATGCCTTGTACCTTCACTATGTGCTTCAACTATGGGGTGGGTTAAACTCATGAACTGCTTGCCCGTGATAGAATGTTTGTGACCTGCACTTGCAATGGGCAAAATTTTATATAATTTTGACACTTATGATAAAAGGATAGTTCATTTTGCACAAGAGGGGACTTGAGTCTCACGAGAGAGTTCAGAACCATGGAGGCAAAAATGTAGATTTTCCAACTCATACACTACCCATGATCGAATGGGTAGTTGCACAAATAAGGGGATGGTCCTTTGGGAACTTGTCAAAGAAAGATGCCATGCTTTTTGTAAAAGCTGTAAAACCTATTATTTCTGGTTTCTTCATTATAGTCATCCTACTATTTTTAGTCATACTGTACATGTGATACAATATCCATTCCCATTCCATCCTATCAGATATCATGGCATGTGAGGGTATTTCTTCAATTTATTTTAAAAAATAATAGAACTACTTGATTTCCTACCACTATCTTATTAGTTAAATTTATTTTATCGCATCATTGTCCTATATTATTATGATTATTATCAAGGTTGAAGGTTGTTCAAGATTGTTTGGAGTCTAAGGGTAGCCCAGCTTGAAAATTGACAAGCATTAGCATGGGAGTATGCACGATGACATTTAGTAAGAAAAATTATATAATTCCTCAGATGGTAGCCAAATCCAAACATGTGTTTGACAAGTGGTGACTGCATGGACAAACAGTATTTGGCATATTTGGTTGAGTACTGCAATTTTATGTGTTATCCTCTTTGCTTTATCTTAACTACCTATCCAATAGGCCCACCTTAGATCTCCATATTATAGTATCATATGGAAGTGCTTTGGCCTAAACAAGGGATTGTCTAGTTGTCGTTACTAGAGTGGGAAGTGGTAGTAGGAAGCAAGTAATATTTAGGAAGTTGGGGAGCGGGAAGTGTAAAATGCAAGAAACAATTACAAAATTTTTAGGAAAATAAGAGGGAAAGGGACAAAACATATTGTTTAGCAACATTTTAGATTAGTATTCAGCAATAAAAGAGAGAAAACATAGATGACTTGCCCTTTTAGTGTTTCAGAACTTATATGTGATGTCTAATCATTGATCAAACATTACTAGATATTATTTCCATAGTAATTGATCGAACGACTGAGATTGTTTGATTAATTTCTTAGCCTAGATCAACAACTTAGTCAGATTCGAGCCATATTAGGTATGTACTTACCTATTTGTACTCACTAATTAGGAAGTCAATGGTTGGATTATCATAAAAACCTCGATCTATCATGGATCGAAAGGATCTAGCTCAAAATTTTCAAATCACGAGTTGAGATTAACAGATTGTGCTAGATTTGTAATTTTCCAACCACTAACATTGCTAGAGGAGGTGATTTTCATTGTCAAATGATCCACAATGGTTAGGCCTTGTAAATCTCCCCAAAACCCTATTGAGAATGCCTCGAGTGTGAAATCTCTAGGGGGCTCTTGCTCTTATGGGCGTGCCATTGAAGATGGCCGACTCGAATAAACAATCCAAGCCATCATTGTTTTTGGTGAGCTCCAACTCCGGCGAACACCCTAACCCTCGATATTTTTTTCCTTCCTCTCAGGTGTGATAGGCTTCTGATCCAGTGCGCTGTCTCTTATGTGTCTTCTCTATCTCTTTCTCTCTCCCCTTCTCTCTCTCTTCGTCTCTCTATCCTCTTATTCTTCTTCCCTTAAGTAAATTTTTTTTATAATATATTATATATTCTTAGATGATTCCCTTATAAGGAGGGGTCTCAATATAAAATGGTTTCTTCCCTTTAAGTAAAAGTCCTTTTTTAAAAAAAAAAAAATCTATTTATTTATTTAGTTTTGTAATAGTTTCTTTTTAAAAAATATCAAAATCACAATTATAATAAATTTTACTATTTTGTACATTATATATAATTAATTATAGTAAAAAAGAAATGATTACCACTCAAATGTTGAATTTCTGCAAGTGAGCTTGCTAAGTAAAATTACTAAATTGCCCTTTTTGAAAAAAATCAAAGTTATTCGTCACAATTCCTTTTCTAGCAACCTTAGTGTGGTTGGAATTGTTTCTTTGAGTACAATCCCAATATTGAATTTTTAACACTTGATTTGATGTCTAAAATTTTTGTACTTTCTCGAACTCCAAAAATTAAAATTTTCAATATTATTCTCTTTTCAATCTAATTTTAAATAATGCAAAATTTTTGTAAATTGCTACCTAAACATCAAAGATGTTACATTATCATTAGTGTAATGTTGGTTGATAATTCTTGGTGGTCAAATCATACCTTTCTTTCCATCCAAGGTTACTGTTTTAAATGTGGCAATGGGGACCACAAAGATAGTGTTATTGGTTTCATTATTGGATCTGAAAATTTTAATACATTGTATATCAATTTTGGGGTCTAGGAATTTATTGGTAGCATTTGATCATCAATTAGGCATTTTTACACTTTTTTCATCGTTGTAATCATGCCAAAATAATTCAAACATGCATATATAATAATTACCAACACTCAAAAATAGATATCAACTACAAAACTATGAATGTAGTTCTAGTTCAAAGTGGAATTTGGTTGAGGATAGCACAACTCAGAGTAGAAATTTTAAAGTAGTTTAGTGTAAACAACTTTATGTCACATACTTTTAACATTCTTTACACTAAACAACTTTTAAAGTCCATGCTTTTAAAGTCATTTAGTTCGAATGACTTTAAGTATGAGACATTTAAACTCACTTAGTTCAAACAAATTTATAAACTAATATTCTTTTCACATAAAAAAAAAAAAAAAAAATATTAGCTCTTCACAATATCTTAAACATATACACAATGAACACGTGAACAATTTTGATTCATGCATTCTTTGTGCATACACACATATATAAACACATAAACAAGAATATTCAGAAGAATTTAGTTTCCAAATAAGTCTTGAATTACATATATATATATATATATATTCACATATATAGTATTCATCTCACTTCAATCCATATAACTAATGATAAAAGAGCTAATTATAAATCTATAATTTATTACAACTCACTAATACAATCCTTATACCCTCGTATATTAATTGTTTTCAACCCAAGCACGCTCCTCACCATTATCATGCACATAACCCTCATTCTCACCAAGTACTACTTTGATTTATGGGATTGTTTTAATAATACAATGGTAATCTATTTATCTATCTCCAAGGTTGTCTTCATCATAAAAATCTCTTAGATAGGATGATAAAACTGTTGACCATGTCTTATCAAATACATCTTTCACATAAAATACTTGTTTTGCTTGAGGTGCCAAAACAAATTGATCATTTTTATAGTCGATCTTGTTGAGGCCAACCAAAGTTAATCCAAGGGCATCAGTTTTTATGCGATCTTTGTTGTGTTCCACCCAATCACACCTAAACACAACCACAATTCTATAGGTATAATCCAAGGCCCATATCTCTCTTATAACCTCATAATAAATATCATCCACCACTATTGGGTTGTTATCCTTTGAACTGCAAAAGAATGTACCATTGACAACTAAGTTAAACCCACTATTTTGTTGCACTCATGAGTTATCATGGTCTTTTGTGTAAAAGCAATAACCATTAATGGCATACTCAGCATTCGATTATGGCATTACTTACTACTTCTCACTGATCTTGAATATGTATATAAACACACACACACACACACACACACACACACACACACATATTAAGTAGGATATGTGAATGTTGCAAGTAAGATTATTATTTACATACTTATATATAGAATGTAATTTATGAAGTAATAATATTATATAATTTATTAATTAAGTGTGAATTCTTTCATTTTACCTTCTAATGGAGCCAAGTATTCAAAGAGCGACAATGCTCAAATTGTAGCCACTTCTATTTGTTTGCGTAACATGGATTCTTTGCTTAGAGGACATCCATGTGCACCTTACACACACATACACCCAAATTAATGGAATGATCAAAGAAAATATAACAATGAATAATTGATTTCTAATTAAGTGTAGGATCAATTTACTCAATGCATGGTTGGATTTTGCCAACCTTGGGATCATGAAATGCACTTGATTATTTCTTTCTTAGGATTCTAATCACATCCACTCATGATAGGTCCTCTATACAAAACTTCAATGCTTCCTCTGTAATAAAACATTCAGCTATACATCCCTCAGGTCGGTTATGATTTCGTACATAACCTTTTAAAATTTTCATGTACCTCTCAAAAGGGTACATCCATTGCAAGTAGACTGGACCACATAATCTGTCTTGATCAATGAGGTGCAGTATTAAGTATACCATGATGTCAAAGAAGGATGGTGGGAAGATTATCTCTAGCTCCCATAATGTTACCATTAGATGTCATTGAATTTCTTGTAAATTTGAAACATCCTCCACCTTCTTGCACAAAGCATTAAAGAAGTAACACAATTTTGTAGTAGCTCCCCTGCCTTTGTCTAGTAATACTGAAAGTATTGCTACAAGCACGAGTTGACGCATCAATGCATGACAATCGTCAGACTTCATTCTTAATCATTTCAGCTCTTCTATGGAGACAATAGTCATTTGAGACTTTGAGCTCGAACAGGGTTTTACACACTATTCTCCTCTCCTCTCTATCGAGCCTATATTTTGCCTTAGTCTGGTATCTTTGTCGACTGCCCCTGTCTTATGGATGCAACCACCTCTTGAAACCCATCTTCATATGATCTAATCGAGTTGCGAGTCCATCCTTTGTTTTCCTAGGATATCAAGTAAGGCACCGATCAAGCATTCATACACATTCTTCTCAACCAATTGTAATGTTCCTCCTTTCTCCAATAGTAAAGGTTAGAGAGAGAGAAGTTGTTGTTGTTGGAAATCAAATATACAATTTTGGTGGAAATCATGACTAAATGATACACTTCTGAACCCCAGCATCTATAGTAATAAGACCCACTTGATCTATAAAGTGCAAATAGAAAGAGTTGGTAACAAGAAAGCAAATCACGATAAGAAGAGATCATGGTTTACTTACTATGTTTATCAAATGGAATGCAAGAAGGGAAAAATAACAAATACAAAGGAGGAGGCCATCATGCCACCCATGAGAAGAAGAACATGAAGGCAAGAAACAGTAAAAAATGAGGTGGCTTTGACATTTTATAAACAAATAAGGACTTTCGAAGTAGTTTAGTCTTAAACAACTTTACAACTACACACTTCTAAAGTTGTTTGATCTAAATGACTTTAAAACTATACACTTTACTTAGTGTGAAAGGAGGATTTTAATGGAAATGTACTTTTGAAGTCATTTAGGACTAAATAGCTTCAATAGTCCATCCCCAAGTAAAAATTTGATCTTTGCGACAACTAAAGTAAATACTTTTAAAGTTGTTTCACTCAAATGACTTCAAAAGCTTATACTTTTAAAGTCATTTAGGACTAAATGACTTCAGAAATCAATCGCTTTTAGCCATTTATCTAAAGAAGTCATTTTTTTTATCAAACATCTTCTTAAGTCTTTACTTTTAAAGTCCTTTTCTTTTCTAAATGACTTGTAAAATATTTATGAAGTTTGTAGTCAAAATAATGACTTCTTTATACCAACTTTAAAAGCCTCCTGTGTAGTAGTGACAGATCTTTATATAGGATGAAACATAGGCTTACGGTAGGTTTTAAAAGGAAGGGTATAGGGATTCAAAGTTCCAAATCTAAGTAGAGGTTTTCAATTGATTGTTGGACCACTTTACTTTTCTTTTATACTGAAGTGAATATCTTTTCTACTTTTCCTTCCTTTTCATTTTTCTTTTTCTTGATATTTCTACTCTTCTAACTCTTCTTTGTATTTCTTTATTTTTTATTTGTCTTGAGTAAAGGACTTTCTTTGTAAGCACTTTGATAATTTTCACTTCTTTTACTTTTGTCTTCTTCAAACGTTTTCCACCATCTCTACTCATTTTTGAATGATAGATAATGGATATTTTAACTCCACCAATGTTGGTCCTAATGCTAGATAAAAAAGGAGGGTTTTGCATTAGGTGTCAGTCTGCAAGTAAAACCTTTTTGAATAAGTACAAGATGATTTTGTTATTTTCTCTTCTTACTTGCAAATGATTATGCATATATATATATATATATATGTATGGCAACCCTAATATGACATGAATTGATCTTCAACTTTCACTCAAGGTAGGGCCTCCCCCATAAGCAATGCGCTACATTGGATCCTGGATGTAGTGAAAAATGGGTAAGGTTTCTAAGGTGTTCCCCTAAAAGCAATGTGATACATCTAATCCTGGGTGTAGTGGTAAATGGGCAAGGGTTACTAGAGCATCCCCTCGAAAGCAACGCACTGCATGAGTACCTAGGTGCAGTGGAAAGTAAGCATGGGTTCATGTCATGGGGGTCAAGAAGTGGATGGGTATGTAAGCTATCTCAAGAGCATAAGATTTGTATCCCACATGGAATATAGGGACATTGATAAGTAAGAGTCTAGAGTTAGTAGATACAATGAAACATAGATGAGCCAAGATTGCTTGTATCGAAGAAACCAAGTAGAAAGGTGCTAAAACTAGAAAAAATAGATAGGTACAAGCTCTGGTACATAGGAAAGGAGAATACAGAAATGGCATAGGAATAGTGGTAGATAAAGAATTAAAGAATAATGTTGTAGACATTGAAAGGACTAGCAATAGAATTATAATATTAAAATTTGTTCTAGGAGAGTAGATCATAAATGTTATAAGTGCATACACACCACAACTAGGGCTAGAAGATGTAATTAAGGGACAGTTTTGGAAAGATATGGAGTGAGTCATGCAAGAAATTCCCAAGACATAGGGGATATTTATAAGAGCAAACTTAAATGGCCATGTAGGAAAAGAAAAGGAAGGATATGATAGGTTACATGGAGGGTATGGTATCAGAGAACGAAATAAGATGGGGGAAGCTATCCTCAATTTTTCTTTGACATATAATCTAGCCCTTGCAAACACATTCTTTAGGAAGAGGGATAAACACTTAATAACCCTTACAAGTTTACTCCATAAAAGCCACATAGACTTTCTTTTACTTAGGAATACGAAAAGATCAATGTGTAAGGATTATAAGGTGATACTTAGTGAGAGTTTAACCTCATGGCATAGGATAATGGTTATGGATATCTACATTAAAAGATGAAAGAAAGGAAATGAACTTAATAGGTATCTAAAAATTAAGTGGTGGAACTTAAAAGGGGAGAAAATAACCTCACTCACAAATAAGTTGATGGTAAGGAAACTAGAACAATGAAATAGAAGTAAACACCACATGGATTAATAATGTCAAGTCGATTAAGAAAGTGACAAAAGATGTCCTGGGAGTATCTAAAGGTAAAAGAAAATTAGTAAAGGAAACTTGGTAAGGAAACTTGGTGGTGGAGTGAAATATTCCAAAAAGTTATTAAAGAAAATGGGCATGTTTTAAAGAATGGCAAAAGACCAAAAATAATGAAAACTATGAACAATATAAGAATGCTAAAAACGTTGCTAAGAGAATAGTAAGTGAGGCTAAACTCAAGGCATATGATGATCTTTATAATAAACTAGGATCACGAGAAGGCATGAAAGATGTGTTTAAACATGCAAAAATTAGACAACATAAGGGTAAGGACTTAGACCATGTTAAGTGCATTAGAAGCAATGATTAAAAGGTACTAGTCGAAGATAACGAGATCAAACAAAGGTGGGAAAGTTATTTCAAAAATTGCTAAATGACAATTGACCTGAGAATATAGGGACTTAAAGTACTATAAACTTAAATAACATTGGACATTATAGATATGATAGTGGGATTAGATTACCTGAAGTGAAGGTGGCCATGAAAAAGATGAAATTAGGAAAGGCCTTGGGGCCCAATGGTATACCAATAGAGGTTTGGAAGCATATGGAAGATATTGTAATAGTTTGATTGACCAAGTTGTTTGACAAGATTATAAATCAAAGACAATGCCAAATGAATGGAGGAAGAGCTCTGTTGTACCAATTTATAAGAATAAAGAAGACATATAGAGCTGTACTAATTATCAGGGGATCAAACTTATAAGCTACACTATGAACTAGTTTGATTTCATGCCTAGGAGGTCTATCATAGAAGCTATTTTCCTATTAAGACAATTGATAGAGAAATGTAGGTAGAGGAGGAAGGACCTCCACATAGTCTTTATTGACTTAGAGAAAGCTTATGATAAAGTCCCTAAAGAGTAAATACGGAGGGTGTTGGGCAAGAAAGGGGTTTCGCCAAGGTATATAGATATAATCAAAGATATGTTTGAGACAGCTATAACAAATATTAAGACCACTAACAAAGAGACCAATTATTTTCTTAGCGCTATAGGATTGCACCAAGGATTGGCATTGAGCCCATACCTTTTCATATTGGTTATAGATGAGTTAACAAAACATCTGCACAAGGAGATTCCATGGTGCATGCTATTTGCATATGACATAGTTTTAATTGATGAGATAAGGGAGGGTGTATACACAAAGCTAGAGTTATGGAGAGAAGCATTATAACCTAAACGATTTAAAATCAGCTAAACTAACACAAAGCATATGGAATGCAATTTTAGTAAGGAGAGGAGCATGAGTGGAGCACAAGTACAGATTGATAATCAAAAAGTCCTCATAAAAGACCACTTTTGATACTTAAGATCGTGAGAGTGGAGAGATTGAGAAGGAGGTTACCAAGAGAATCCAAGCATGTTAGAACAAATGGAGATGTGCATCTAGAGTTTTGTGTGATAGGCGGCTGCCACTCAAATTAAAGAAAAATTCTATAGGATGGCTATAAGGTCGGCCATGCTTTATGGATCAGAGTGTTGGGTAGTTAAAGAACATGTTCATAGGATGAGTGTAATAGAAATAAGGATGTTGAGATGGATGAGTGGGAAGACAAGAAATGAAAACATTAATGGAAATTTAGGGGTACCTTTAATAGGTAACAATATGTGGTAGATTAGACTTAGACGGTTTGGACACATCCAATATAGACCAAAAAAGGCAGCAATTAGATGGAGTGAGGCAGTGCAAGTTGAAGGTTCTAAAAATCAAGAGGAAGGCCTAAAGGAACATGGATAGAAGTGTTGGGAAAATATTTAAAAACTTTACGACTAAATGAAACCATGGTACTTAATAAAGAGGAATGGAGGAACAAGATTTGTGTGGTTGACCCCCTATTGGGATAAGGTCTTGATGATGTGGTAATGGATATTTTAACTAGTTTTTTGGGTCAAGGTAAATGGGTTTTTGATACTCACTGGGGATATAGGTACATTGAAGAAAATAAGGAATTAAATAGAACCCTTAGAAAGAAGATAGCTTTTAATACTCACTGGGATATAGGTCTCACTAATTTTCCTTAGAGTCTTTATGTCATAGCCATCTATCTATTTAGACTCATGCTCTATATGTAAGTATGTTCCAAGATTTAACTTTTATAAAACACTTTCGGACATGAATAAAATGATGAATTAATCATATGCATTTCTATTAAGAAGTTAAAGTAGAAGAAATACTATGCTTTTGAAAATCCAATTCTAGTCATAGTAAAGGAACTTTGACCTTAACTTTTGAAAAACTCAGAATTTTTTCTAGAAAAACTCAAAATGTCATGCATATTTACACCCTCCAACCGTAGCTAAACATTGTCCCTAATGTTTGAAACATAGGACTCTTGTATGAAAATGGGTAATGCAGAATATTGAGACTTACTAAAAATCCTAGGTTGCCTCCTAGTGAGTGCTAAGTTTAACATCATTAGCTAGACATACATTTCCATGAAGAATGATGATCTCATGATAGATGTAAGTTCCATGGGACATACTAAGATGGGCCATGATATACATGTTCCTCTAACAATATCTCCTCTATTTCAAGGTTGACCAACTAAAGAGATATAGTTTCAACCTTTGCTCTTTGACTTTGGAAATCTCACCACCCTTTTCTATCTCGATGGACCCATGAGGATAAACTTTATGTCCTATATAGGGTTCAGTCCATCGAGATCAAAGTTTTCCAAGAAATAGATGCAATCTAGAATTATACAAGAGGACCTTCTATCTTGAGGTAAAGGACTTTTGTAGTATGTGTTTATCATGATTACTTTTCATGCGGTCTTTGTATAGCTTAGTTGACTCATATGCATCTTTCTTATGCTCATCTAACTCACTGAGTTGGATCTTCCTATTGGTTCCAATAGTATCTAGGTCAAAATTAAGTTTTTTAATGGCCTAATATGCTTTAGGCTCAAGTTCTATTGGGAAGTGGAAGGTCTTTCTATAGATTGGGCAGTAGGGTGACATGCTTATAGGATTATTATATATAGTATAATGGGCTCACAAAGCGTCACTAAGTCTCAAAGATTAGTCTTTCCTATTTGGAATGACTGTCTTTTCTAAAATTTTCTTTATCTCCTTATTTGACACTTCAGCTTGTCGACTCGTGTGAGGATGATCAAGGGTAGCTATGTTATGGCTAACACATATTTCTTCATTAAATTCTTAAGCACTATTACATTAGTGTTCTCCATTGGTCTTGCAAGGTACGACTTCCACCCATTTGGACACATAGGTCACTCCCACAAGGATGTACAAGCAACCAAAATAGTTAGGAAAGGATCCCATAAAATCAACATCCCAAATATCAAAAGGCTCTATGATAGGAATGGGGTTTAAGGGCATCATATTTATTTTTCCTATGCTCCCTAATTTTTGGCATCTACCACATGTTATGTAGTAAGCATGTGAGTCCCTAAAAATGGTGGGCCAATAAAAACCACACTGCAAAATCTTTGCGGTTGTCTTTCTAGAACTAAAATGACCCTCACATGCATGATCATAATAAAAGGAAATGATTTTATGATGTTCATTATTAGGTATACATCTGCCAATGACTTGATCCAGATAATACTTAAATAAGCATGGATCATCTTATGTAAAGTGTTTAACCTTAGCAATGAATCTTTTTCTATCTTGTTTTGTCCAAAGACTAGGCATTTGACATGTGACAAGATAATTTATTTGCATACTAAGGCAACTGGAAAATGTGCAATAATTGTTTCTCTGCAAAGTTTCCGTAATAAGCACATTCTTGCTAGTGGAGTCTACAACGACCTTGGACAAGTGGTTGACTACAACATTTTTAGAACCTTTCTTGTCTTGAATTTCTTAATCAAACTTCTGTAACAATAAGATCCATTAGATTAACCTAGAATTTGTATCTTTCTTTGAAAGAAGATATTTTATAGCTACATAATTTGACTATACTATAAGCTCAAATCCTAGTAAGTAAGATCTAAATTTATCTAGGGCAAAAACAATAGTCAATAACTCTTTCTCTATAGTGGAGCAATTGAGTTGAGCAGCATTGAGTGTTTCTCTAACATAATATATCATGTGAGGACATTTATTAAAAAGCTTCCCTAACACAGCCCTGATTGCCTAGTTTGAAGCATCACACATTATTTCAAATGGTGTACTCCAATCTGGCAGTCAAGTGATAAGCACAGAAATTAATTCAGCCTTTAGGTGCTCCAATGCTTTCATACAATTTACATCAAAGTTAATAGTTTCCTCCATCATAAGCAAGTTATGTAGGGGCTTAGTCCTTGATGAATCCTTTATAGAAACCAGCATGGCCCATAAAAAAGCAAATTTCTTTCATCGTCCTTGGTAGAGGCAGGTGATAGATTAATTCTTCTATGCCATTATGTTATATGATGTGGCCTAGAACAATGCCATTTTGATCCATGAAGTGAAAATTTTCCCAGTTTAATACTAAATTATTTTCCTAATAACTTGCAAGGACAAGTTTTAAGTGGTGTAGATATTCATCAAAAGAAGACCCAAACACTGAGAAATCATCCATAAATACCTCTAGAAATCTCTCAATCGTATTAGAAAATATGCTTAACAGATACTTTTGAAAAGTAGTTGGGGCATTACAATGTCCAAAAGGCATATGATGGTAAGAGAAAGTCCCAAAAGGGCATGTGAAGGTAGTCTTCTCCTAGTCCTTGGGTGGAGATTTGGTTATAGCCAGAGTATTGATCAAGAATGTAGTAATAACTATAGTGGGTTAACCTTTCTAGAAATTGTTCAATGAAGGGAAGAGGAAAGTGGGTTTTCCTCATGGCTAAGTTTAGTTTTCAGTAATCTATACAAACTCAACACTCAACATAATTCGAGTAGGGACTGACTCATTATCCTCATTTTCAATTATCGTGACTCTAGACTTCTTGAGGACAACATTAACTAGGCAGACCCAAGTGCTATTAGATATAGGGTAGATGGCACCAACATCTAAAATTTTAAGCACTTTGTCTCTGACTAACTCCTTCATATTAAGGTTAAGTCTCCTTAGATGATTTGAAATTTTCTTCTAGGTGAATTCTATGCATGCACACGACAGGAATAATTCCATTAATATTTCCTATGGTCCACCCTAAGGCTATCTTACGATCTCTAAGAACATCATGAAGCTTACCTTCCTATTCCTAATGTGGATCTTTGGCTATAATTATGGGCACACACATTTGGCCTTAGGTAAGAATATTTCAGAATTTTAGGCAATGGCTTAAGGACCAAGGTTAGTTGGTTTTCTATTGAAGATGTTGGGACAGAATGTGAAGGTAGAAGAGGTTCCACTAGAGGTCCCCATTTGGAGGTATCCATTATAGGTGAAGCATCTAAAAGATTATTTGCCTCTCTATTGGATTTATCTATATAAAAATTACAATTATAGTATGCTAGACTTGCCTCATGTTGGTTTAGCAAAGACGATGGTTGATTCACACCTTGAAGTAGACCTTCAATGAAATTGACTACATATGAATCAGCAAGGTCTAGATGATGATGATCGACATTAAAAACATTGAGTTTGACTTTCATATTGCTTAAGGATAATTTCATCACACCATTTCTATAGTTGATGATGGTGTTGAATGCTGCCAAAATGGATAGCTAAGAATTACTGGGATTGGACTATGGGCTCTCACATAAGCTGGGTACTTAAGACAATGAAATCTATAAGAAAGTAAAACTGGTCTACCTGTACTAAAACATCCTCAACCATACCAAGTGGAATTTTTACTAACCTATCTACTAACTATAAGGTGGTATTGGTTGGCTTAAGGTCACTGAGCCCTAAATGCCCATAGACAGGGAATGTCAACAAATTTACTCTAACCCTTAGATCAATTAGTGCTATCAATGACATGATTTCCAATAACACAAAAAATGGTAGCACAACCTAGATCTCTGAACTTAGGAGGAATCTGGTGTTGAATTAAAGGGCTGACCTACTCTGTGAGGAAATTTATTATAAGAATTAAAAGAACATGAAAATGGAAACATGCACGGAATTAGATACCAAACTAATGAGACTTTCAAAAAATAACACTTTCTATACCTAAACATAGAAACTTTCTAAAAATAATCTAAGATTCAAATCACATAAATAATGAAGTGTAGATAAGAAATAAAAAAATGAAACAAACAAACTATTTGAGGAATAAAAAATCAAAACCATACACATGACTCTTGTAAGTGTGCGGATGGAACAAGTAATGTATGGGAATCATGGTTGATTTGGAATTAAACTTGGACACATTCAAGAATAAACAAGGACATATAGGTATGGTGCATGATAAGTGTTTATAAAAGTACCAAATTAGTTGCCCATGTGTCATAACTTAGAGTGTTAAACTACGGTTCTTGGCCAAAATTTTGTAACACATGCAATTATGAGCTAATAACTTTAAAATGTCACATTTTGCAAGTTCAGGAGCTAATCTAGAACAAGTATGTGAATGATTACTTTTTATAGGATTTAATTAAGGTTTTTGACCTTTTATAGGTATTAGAGAGGTGACCTAAAAGTTGAGATTGATCAGGATGAGATTTCAAGATCAAGAGTAAAAGATCAAACTAAAGTTGGCATCATGCAAAGCTTAATCAAGGATCAAGATAATTCTAACATAAGTAAATAAGCAATTGGAGAAGCAAAAGGGGATTACAGGTCCAATCCTAAGCCATGCATTTCCACCACCTTTGTTTGGGAGCCATTCAAGCCACCTTAACCATTAAAGCCATGAAAAAGGGTGATAAGCCATACAAGCTACTCAAGCCTTGAAGCCACTTAAGCTACTAAGGAATAAGCCATTAAGCCAAGGAAGAGTGCCACAGGAAGCCACACAATTGGAGCATCAATTTAAGCAACTATCCACTGTTAAAAGTGTGATTTCTAAGGGATTTTGAGATATTAATGTAAAAGGTAAGCATTAAGGGACCCATCAAGAGAAAAAAATCCACTCTCCTCACCCATTTCTCATTCATAATCCACCATTCACCCCAGGGTTTCAAGATTTTAATTCAAGGCGGCTTCCACAATCCTACAATAGGACATCCCCCTTGCTTGGTTGGTAAAATCAAGTAGTTTCCTAATTAGGAAGTCCTAGATCTAAGTCCATGCAAACATGTTAAAACCTTAGGTTTTAATCCTAATTTTTTATCCTTTCTTTCTTATTCCCTCTCTCCATTCTATCATCAATCACCATTTGATTGAGAGCCCCAGATCTAGATCTCCACCTCTTTCCCCATTGAATTCCACATTTTTTTCAAACTAGAAGTTGTGCGGGACAACTTTGAAATCAAGCTCTACTTTGGTGCTTTATTGTTACTGGACTTCGAGACTTCTTTTATGCTTCTCTTCTTTTAGATTTCTAGTTATTCTTATTTTTATCGGCTCTCCAATTCAGGTTAGTAGTTTTCTTGCTTTATTTTAGTCCTCGCTAGTTTAGTTTCATTTGTTTTTCTTTCTAGTTTTGCACCCTTCTTTTCATATAACTTTCCCTTTCTTCTTTACCCTAATTCTACGAATTTAATTTCTTCATTCATTCAATATTTATGTTAAATCTTCTCTAATAGTGACAACCAAGAGAAGAGCAAGGTTAACACCTTGAATTCCTCCCTTAAAATTCAAGCTTTTCACCTTATTCCCATCTTAGTTTTAGGTGGATTTCCTTGGCTTAGTTCACCCACTTAGTCTTGTTTTCTCTTGAATTATTTTTTGGGCTTCCTTTGTATGTCATAATAATTTAAATTGTGTTCATTAGATAGTGTTGTTGTGATGACCTAGGTTTTCCCATGCATTTTTAAATGCAATATCTAATTCCTAAGGCAGGATGCATCCCTATTTGAAAACCATTTTATAAAAACAATGCAATGCAGCGGAAAATCTTTGTTTTAAATTCATTTTGAAAACCCCGAGTGTCATTTGCTTTCACAAAAACCAAAGTAGTTTTTGAAAAACATCAAAAATCATAAATGTTTTCCCAGGTCTATCTAGTCACAGTTCACAGCCCAAATGTAAATAAATACAAATACATGTCCAAAGGGTAGAGTGTTTACTTACATGTATAGTTGTCTCCTTTTGATTTTTCTTGCTCATAGCACTAACATTTCCTGAGGCATCTTCTACTCATGAATGGAGCTATCCTGAAAAATGTTAAGGATTGGGTGAGTATATACTATACTCAGTAGGAGTCTATCCCTACTAGTTTTACAATGCATGCTACTTTTAAAATCATATGCTCTTTAAAACATGTGCATGTTTGAACACTCATGTTCAATATCGATATTAAAAACTATTGCCAAATTGGAATACTGACGACTTAAAGAATCACATAATCTACATCAAAAGTATCATATATATCATAAACATAATGATATACATAAGATACTCAACTGAATCCAACTCATGGATATATGGTATGGTATGGTCGACCAACCTCATGTCATGCCATATGCAATGCAAATAAATCCACGAAAACATAGGGCCCACTATGCCCATGACCTCACCGCCGTGTGGTCCTCGGGTACTTGGGGACACTCGGTCATAGCCTCCATGGGGCATATGACACATCGACCCAGTGTCGTGACACTAGTGGTAGCTCCCTGTACCACATGCAGTCAATGTAGGGACATGCCCTTTTTGGGCGTGGTACCTATTCCACCTAATAGTGGTAGAGGCTGGGAGGCCACCCCAGACCTCTCGGCATAGTGCCCACGAGCTTACTAGCCCAAATCATATACGATCAAACAAGCAAAAACCTCTTTTTCAAAACCTATCCTCTTTGGGTCCCTCACAACTGCTTGGCCCTCACAACTGCCTACCCAGCGTCTTTTGGGCACTCCAGTGTCTTTTGGTAATCCTCAAGGACATGCAATTTTTCAAAAACTCAATGCTCACAAATCATGCAATATATGCAATTGTTTGCAAAACATGTCTATGCATAATGTATTTGTCATATGCATGCTAAATTCGTTTATAAAATTAAGTCATGCTAAATAAGTCATATAACTTAAACTTAGAACATGCATTCTCAAAACAATCATGGGTTCTTTTAAAAAAATCTAGTAGCGATAGAACACCTACCTCGAAGTCTCCTAGAGTCGTGTCCTTCATCACTCAACCCGACCCTAGTTCTCATTTATAAACTCTTGGATATGAATGGATACAAGGAGTCCTTATCAATTTTGATCTCTTTAGAAATTAGATAGCTAGATTTGCCTTTTAGGGTCCATGGGTCCTTTTCTAATTCATTGTCAGGCTAGATTCTATGATGTGGATCTACTATTCAATGGTTAACTCTATAAATTGTCCTATGATCCTAACTTTATAGTCTCATTAGGTCTGCGTGTCCCAATTCCCAGGACTCTCGTGCATCCTAGTTGAACTACGACCGCCTCACGTGCGTGCGCCCCCAAAGGCTGTGCCAAGGACCGTGTTTGCATGCGCACATGCATGCCCAAACGACGCGCTATGACGTGCAACCCGGATGGCATCGAGCAGACGCACCTTTGGTGTAGCATGGCATGTCTCAGCTCCAAAGGCACCCCGTGCATCCCAGTCGAGCTAGGACCCATGCCCCACATCGTGCGCGCACCCAAAGCCGCACCAGGGATAGTGTACACACTGTCACATGCCTAGAACTTGTCCTAGGGACCCTGTCCTAGGCGCATGTGAAGCATGGCGTCCTTGGGATGCCTTGTTCGCACAGAGCCGGCTGGAACCGGCTTTCCTCGGCCTGTTTTCCAGCTAAAAATGCTAGATCCGGCACGGATCTAGCCTGGAAGAAGGAAGAACCAGAGAGAGAGGGAAAGATAGGCTTACCTGGGTAGCCTAGGGAGCGCCTATCGCCAGTGGTAGCCCCCCTTTTTGGTTCTAAAAGTCCATGCCACCGAAAAATTGGACGAAGGTAGAAATCCAGTTTTTGGGTGATTTCAGGGAAGAAATGGTGAAGAGAAAGAAGGGGAATGGCCAGCATGAAGGACCTGGCCATTGCCATTCTTCATGGAAAATCGAAGGAGGGTTTTCTGATTTTTGCCGAAAAGCCCAGCCTCAAATGGTCGAAAAAATCGTGTTTTGAAGAGAGGGGAATAGGGGCATTTTATAGCCTTGCTATGGCGGCTCTGGAAACTAGGGTTTCTAGAGGAAGAAGAAGATGGGATGCCGTTATCAAAATGGCCCCCTGCGTTTTCTGTCTTTTTCGTTTTTAATTTAAATTACAGAAATTCCCCTATTCTTTAAACGGCCGTAACTTCTTCATACGAACTCCTTTTTCAATGTTCTTTGAGGCGTTGGATTCCATTTTTTGAGTAGAATCTAATGGTACCAAGTTTTATTACCAATTCCTTTGTTTACTATTTTAAATAAAGTAAAACATTTAACATAGTTTATTTCCTATAGAATGTCCAATTCATTTTTGTTAAAAATAGCGTAAATTGCTCGGGCATTACAGTTGTTGATGTCATGTATATAGGATTTATGTTTAGGACTTGCACTCAATTTTTAGATTTTGAAAATCTTTTATGCACCTAGTTTTTCATGTAATTTGGTGTTGATTTAATGGAATTCATTGAGGTGTCTTGTTATAGAATGATTCTCTTATTAATTTAATTTAGATATGTGTTGTTTCCATAAAATTTATGGTTTCAATTGCTTGTTTATGCTTGAATTGTTTGATAGTCTTAAGTATTTGAAATCTAGAATTTTTCTCTTCTTAAATATGTGCTTTGTTTCCAACCATCAAAACACCTCATTTGCTTAAATCCTTGGGAAATCATTTAGCCTATTAAATTTTTTGTTTAGTTTTTTTCTTAGGCTGCAATTTTGTTTGCATTAAAAGAGTCAAATTTGGTTACTTTTGCACCTATGAACCATGCACACAATCCATTGATCATGCACATGGTGATTTAACTTTGATTCTTGCTTCACTCACTTGCTTAATTTAGTTTTAGTAGTAGTTAACTCATTGTTTGAATCCTAGTTTATGTTTAGAAAGCATTCTTTTTTATTTTAGGAAAGTTTCATCTTTAGGAACTTTCAGGATTTAGAAAGTGTTAAATTTAGAAAGGCTTTTTAATTGTAATTTTTATTTACATGCATGTTTCGAAATTCTTTTTAAATATAGTTAGATCTCATTGGCCACTTGTTTTTGCAAGTTCACTTAGTGTTAAAAAGTTTCCTAATTTGTTTTTAGAAAGTTCTGTTTTTAGAAAATTTCTAATTGTAGTTTAGGAAAGTATCTATTTTAGTAGTTTCCTTAAGATTAGTTGGCTACTTTGGTTCATTCTAATTTAGCTTTAGTTTACATTAGTTGCTTGCATATTAGTTAGGTAACTTTCCATGCTAATTGTTTAGCTTTATTCTCAGAAAGTTTGTTTTAATTCTAGTTTCTAATATCATGCATGTTTCCTTCGTAGTTAGTTAAAATTCCTAGTTTAATCACATCTCTATCTCTTTGTTTGAACTTAATCAATTTAAATGGAATCAAATCCATTGTAAATCTCTGAGATTCCTCGTGGTATGGACCTCTTCGCGTATAATACTACTTTGATTCGTACGCTTCTTAGTGATTTGAAAGTTACACCATGTTTTTGGCACTGTTGTTGGGTAATCGCAATGAATTTGTTATTGAATTCTTATTTGGATTGTTTATCTATAGTCATGGTTTTAGATTGTATTAGATTAGGATTTTTGTATTGCATTTGTACATTTTTCTAATTCCTCATAAATTGATCCATCTTACTTGTTTTGTGCAAGCAAAGTTTGGAAAAAGTAGTAGCAGCAATCCTATGGACAAACCTATGAAAACCCTATTTTTTTGGGAATTATTTGGAATTAATTAGAATTTTAAAAAAAATTGAGGTGGAATATTATATTTAATATAATATTAATTTTTATAAAAAGAATCAAGTATTGAAACATAGATATTTAGAATTATTCATGGGAAACCAATTAGAATGACTGTAAGCATGCTGAAATTTGAGCTCGAGTGAAAAATCCTTATTTTTTGTAATTTTTACGAATTTATATTTACCCGTAGGGGTAAAATGGTCATTTCACTTTTGTGTGTAGTCCATAAAAGTTGGATGAGTTGGGGGGAAACTAGCATAAGGAATATTAATGATGAAGAATAAAATGATGAGGAATATGCTTTTAATTTTATAAGAAAAGTCAAAAATTATTTAAAATAAAAATAATTAAAATTTTAATTAAAATAATTTAAAAAAAGCCATATAAATACCCCTCCCACCATTCACATGAAATTCCAGAGCCCTAGACTCTCTCTCACTCTCTCTTTCCAGCTAAAGTGTCGGTCCCCGCATGCGCCTGGCCCAAGAATTAGCTTGTCCTAGGCTAGCACATCTCAGGACGCGCCTTCCACCCGACCCCTACGACGAATAGCTAGCTCGGGTTTTTCCCCAGCCCAGCAATGCCTCCACAAATCTTCCCTCTTCTCCATCTCTCCTCTCTGCTTCAAATAGGATCCAATAGGTTCCCTTCATTTCCCTTCTAGTTTGAGTCAAATCACTGTTGAATTTGGTTCATCAATGAATGGATCACTGGTGAACAAGAATATGGTGACCTAAATGGGGAACACCGATAAATCAATAAGATTTGGGAATTATGAACCATTAGACCGATTCAGAGGGTCCTAAAACCCCAAGGTATGAAATCTAGGCCCTTAACATGGTCAGATATGGGTAAGAGCTGATTTGACAGTCTAGGTCAGACCATCTTAGCTATCCTAGGTCACCCCTTCCTGTACACCAACAATCACCGATAATGGGGGCAGGCTGCAGATCAACCCGTCGATCTAGGTAACCTAGATTGAATTTGGGCCCCTTATTTTGATTTGAAAACTTAAAAATATAATTCAAAGCTCATTTTAACTCCAAATCAAGATAAAAAAGAAGCTCTGGATTCCTAGTGAAGAGTAGAACCTAATGAAAACATAAAATTTAGGTTTTATTCAGTATAAAATTCTATAAATTATAAAAATTTGTACTTATTCCCAAGATCAGTCAAATGTGGATGATCAAACTTTGGATTTCTAATCCATCAGTGATCTAATGATGAGGTAACATGGAATCAAGAGTAAAATGTGACTGATCTAGGATGAATCAAGAAATTTAACCTTAATGGAGGAGAAATCTTAAAAATGATCATGGATCTACTTGATCTAAGTAATCAAGCATGATTAGACAATGAAAATTAGTTTAAATGATGATCTAAAGTTAAGATCATATGAATTGATGAGCCTAATAAGGCTAATTTGGGATAGATTGAGATCTATGCCCTTAATTATGATAAAATGACTTAAGATCTTCATGATCGGTTGCATCAAGAAAGATCAGATCATATGATGAGATGCATCAATGATCTAGTGATGATATCACATTAAGAGAATGTGATAGATCTGAATAAAAATGAAAGATCAAGATCTAAACCCTTAATGGGATAAAAAATGAATAGAAATCAAAATATGATCATGGGATCAAAATGGACAAATAAGATATATTCCAATGAGCATGTGAGTTATTATATTCTATTATAAATGTTCATTTCATTGCTTAGTAAGTTTAATTGTAAAATTTATTTATTTACTCTTTAATATTCATGTAATTTAAACTTCATGAAAAATGTAATTAAATGAAAATAAATATTGATAGACATTGACAATAAATAGAGGATATGGACTTAATGATAGTAAAGGCTATAGTTAGTAGGACAATATAAGGAGTATCATTTCTTTGGCCTAATTTAGGAGAATAATAAACCTCATGAATGAGATTTTGAGTGTTCATGGATTTAATTAAAATCAAATAGCAAGAGTACTTAGGGTTTAATGCTCATAGGAACCTTATGAAGGTTGAGCTAAGGTTGCCCCAGTAAATACTAAACAAGGTGGTTAAGGGGGTTCTCTAATAGAGCCTCGCTCTTGCCCTACCTTTAAGGGATGTTTGTGAGGTCTAAAGGCCTTTACATGAGGATTGAATTAACCACTCTGTGAGCAGCTCTTAACTGGTAAGCCTTAGTCAATTTTGAAATAAGGAGGACCAGTCTAGTGCTAGGAAACTAGTAAGATATTAACTAGTTAAATAATAATAAGTGGAAATGAATACAAGGGATTGATTAAGTAATTATGAAATTACTTAATTGGTAGAATGAGAAGATTTGAACTACATAAGTTGGATGCCCAAATGTTAAGGAAATAAGTTATAGGCATGTCCTATTATAACCGGACACACAGTCTGTATGTATGAAATATTATTTTCCATACAAGCATGGAGGCTTGTGATTTTGTTTTAAGACAAGCTTATGCTTGGGGATGCCAATGCTAGGAGAGTTATGAGGGTTTGGCCACCCACTCTCCGAACTTGTAGTGAGGCCCTATTGTGACTTTCAGTTTTTTTATATCAATTTTAGATGGATTGTACTAATACAGGGCATGTGATGTGTAAGGAGGCCTAGACTTGATCTTCATATAAAAAAAAAAAAAAAAATCCACTCTAAGTTTCCCTCATCTTATTTAATTTTCTTAGTGTAGTTGCATTTAGTATAATTAGATATTGGTTAGTAGGTAATTCATATAGTTTAAGGTCACTCATCTTATTTGTTGTATCTTAGCTAAGGTTGTTGCATTAGCTTGTACTTATCTAACCTTTTGTTGGATAGCATATAGGTTGCATTAGTTTTCTTTCTTGTACTTGCATTGCATGTTTATTACTCTATGGCTGATGGAACATAATGTTAATAAGGGCCTCACAGGAAACCTCATGAGATAAGGACTATATTTCATACTCAAATCCTTAGCGTGCCTAGGAAATCAAATCAATTCCTTGTATGCTTGTGATCACAGCTGTTAATGTTAGTTTAAAATCAAGTAGCAACAGACCTAATGTTTTGAGCTCATAGGACCCTTTTTGAAAGAGGCGATCTATTATCACTCCAATGGCTCTTGAACTTTGTGGTTATAGTGGGTATCCAAAATCCAAGGGATTTTTCCATGCCTTTTGTTGATGAAAGTTGAACTATAAACTCCTTCCATGACAATTGTATTGACCACCTTGAGCAAGACCTAATTGATAAGCAATAATCAAGTCTAGATTAAAGGACGAGCTATCAAGCTTTAATTTAAAAGCCACAACCTCATAGATTAACCAAGATCAACAAGACATCTTGTTAGCATTAGGAATTGTTTGCTTGCATAACATATAGAGTTAGGAGTCATTTATATTTATGTTGCATCAATTAGATGGGTTTTCATTATAGTGCATTCAAGGGCGTCAATCTCAAAGTACTGAATTAGTACCATTAGATCCTAAGATTGAATGCACTCACATGTAAGAGTTAAGAAATCAAAATCTTGATCCCATGGTAGACCCACCAGTTGAAGTCGAGCATAAATCTATAAGAGATTTCTATATGCCCCTTTAATTAAATACTACATCATTCATACTTTACCAACCACCAATGTGGACCATTTTGGACTTAAACATAGAGTCATTCAGTTACTCCCAGCATTGTATGGTCATGATAGAGAGGATCCATACCTACATATCAAGGAATTCCTTCATATTTGTGCCACATTCAAATTGTAAATTATTTTGGATGATTTTATTAAACTTAGATTTCTTCCATTTTCATTAAAATATAAGGCCAAATCATGGCTGAATCTTTAGAGATCGATTCCACTGCCACATGGGACCAGTTGTCTAAGAAGTTTACTAACAAATTCTTTCCTATCCATAAGACTAATTTCCAGTAAAAAGATGATGAGCAATATTATAAATACCAAGATAGGAGGAATGAATTTCTATGGAAGTGCCCTCATCATGGATTTAAAAGATGGTAGCAGGTTTAATACTTTATGAGGCATTAACACCTCAAAATATACAAATGTTAGATGACTAGTGGAGGGGCCCTCATACTAAAAAATGATATGGAGGCCTGTGATTTTTTCCAACTTTAGCATACAATACCTAGCAATGGGATTATTCCAATAGGGGAGAGAGAAATACCTAGCCTCAAAGGAGAGGAGGCTTGTATGAAATAGGAGTGAGCCCATATATGTCACACAAGCTCGATTCCTTGACTAAAAGAATGGGTATGCTTGAATCCTTGCATGGAAGATTGGACAAGCTTGAACATATGCTCCAAGTCTTCATGGCAGCAGATACACCAACAAAACTATTGCGATTTTATGTCTTAACTCATATGTTGAACCTATGATGGTTGTACTTGATATTCTTGATAATCATGATAAGGTTGATTAGGGTGGGACCATGATGGTTCATCTTGATAGGGTTGATAATCCTAAGACCATGACTGCTCATGATGCTAGCCATCCATTTTGATAGTCTATCTTAGTATTACTAGGTTCTGTGAATGCATTAGGTGCATCCACTAGCTCCTAATAATAACCATTGTATGTGGAGCTTGATTACTATGAAGGAGTGGTATATGGATGTTCAAAATAGGATAGATAATGTGTGTGAATCAGTTATAGTATTTCACGTGATGGATGTTGACACCACTATAAATCGAATGATGCTATATTAGTGGTCCTTCGTTAGATTATGTAACCTAGCAAAAGATAATGAGATCTTTTTCTTAAACTAAAAATGAAAGATTGACACATGAAAGATGCTTAAACTAAAACATGCCAAACTTAACAACATTCCTGAAAACACAGACTTTCTAAAAATAAAACTTACCTAAATTAATAACTTTCCTACATTGAGAACTTCCTAAAAATGAAATTTAATAACTTTCCTAAATCAAACTTTCTGAACATGAAATTTAACAACTATTGTAAGGAAACAAATCAATTACTTTCCTAAACTAAAATAAAAAACTAAAGTAAGATGCAAACTAATAAACAATGGAAATGAAACTACTACAACTAAACAAGCAAACTAAAGGATAACAATGACTACAAGTAGAGGAGATCTATCCAAGTATCATGTGCATGACCTTGAAATGGTGAGCATGATTCATGGAGTAGGATTTGGCCTAATTAACTAATTTAAAAACTTAGCACATGCCATCTAATTCAATAATTGACTAAAGAATCTAATACTCTAATTGGTTCCTTAAAGAATCAATCAAACATGAAGTATACAGTGTTGGAAATAAAACATGAACAATCCATTCCAAAAATTCCAGCAGCATGCTAGTTTATAACATTGAATTATTGGGACATGGTAAACATTGAATTAAGCACTTTTCATGCAATCAAACATTCAAGAATTGAGATATTTAACTGCTGAAAACAGGTATGAACCTGAAATAAAAATTAACTTCATTGAATCAAGGGGAAATCCATCAACATTGTATGCATATACATGTAGTCCAAATTTGAAAATTGTGCTCTCTTACATCTTAACCGACCCAAAAATACATGCTAAACCTTCTTCAATCATCTAACATCAATCATAAGTAAGAATACATTAGATCAATGGGAAATCTATTAGAAAGTAAAGGCAAAGCTTGAGGAACACTAAGCAAAGCAAAAGGGAAATCAATGGAATTAAAGGGACACCTAATGGCAATTAAAAGCAAAGAAAATAATAGATTCAAGGGACTTTCCCTTAGTTTTCACTTCAAGGAAAAAATAACCTTTGATCTAAGTAAGATGAGTTAAGGAATGGAAAGGTAAGACAACAACTTCTTAAGCATGAAACTAAAAAGAATTCGAAAGCAATGAAGATTAAAAGATGAACAATTGACCTTGAATGGAGAAATAAAGGACAAGAGCTAAGAGCCATGCATGGAACACTAGTGGCCAGCTCAAAGGGGTTATGGCCTGTTCACTCACTCCTTTGTAAGTTATAGTAAAATTGAGCCACATCCAATAGCCTCACCCAATCTTTTTGTTTGCACTTTCACCTTGCTAACCCCTATGGCACTTCTGCACAACTCCTCAATAGAACACAAGTCAGCCTTCACACTCACCCTCACTTGCTAGGATTAGACACACTCACCCTTAGAAGCAATGAGAGAACTCAAGAGAAATCAAAAGGGACTAGCTTGAAGAGAACTTGTATTACAACTTAGATAGCTTCCTCTCTATGTTACAAATGAGAAACTCTCTCCCTTTATAGGCTTGGGCAGGTAGAAGCAATAGTTTAGATTATGTACAAGTGTCACTTATCCAATGGTGTTGGATTAGTCTACATTATTCTAGACTATTCTACCATCCTCTAGAATAAGAAATATTCTAGAGGACTTTTATAGATTCCTTTTATAGAATTTGGACATGGGCTAGTCATAGTGGTTGCGTAAGAATCCCCTCTATGAGTAATGGCAACTGCGTCATGAGCCTATTTGGTGTGTAGTGAAATTGGGCCTTGTGACCTTCTCCCTCACCTAAATCATGCGACGTCCTTGTCGCATTCCTTATACTGGGCAATCTGTTCCTCGAATTGCCATAATGTTTCAGCATCTTCCCATGTAGCCTCATTCTATGGCAATCCTTGCCATTTCACCAAGTATTCTTTCTTAGGTTGAACCCCTCTCTATCTTTTCACATGGTCATTGATGATGTACTCCACTTCCTTGTCAAATGATGAAGTCATCAATTGTGGTGCTCATCTACTAATATCACGTGATGAATCCTCTTTGTCTACATGATAGGGCTTCAAGATGCTTGAATGGAAGATAGGATGGATCTTGAGGGATGGTGGGGGTTGGACTTGGAGTGAAACCTTACTAACTCATTTGATGATGGGGTAGAGTGCAGCCACCCAATGAAAATATGTCGAATGCATAGAAGGAAATGAAAGAGGGGAAGAAAAGGGATGCCTCCTCCAAATTGGAGTAGACATTCTCTTCCTCCAAAGGTGTATGCCTTGAATTCTTTTTGGGGCCTCTTTATACTTTCCTTCCTAAGTTTTCTAGGGTGACATAGGTAAAGGTAGTGTGGGGATGAGATAGGAAGAAGCATGGATGGTTAGGATGAGAATAGGTGTGGCTAGCTAGGGTTTATCAAAGAAGGAAACAAGTGAGATGTTGTGGTGGGAGACACCATTTTTTTAGGAGGGAGGGTCTCCCCTTGCAAAAATTGTAAACCACCTTTTGAATTTATAATGATGGCTATAAAGGTGAGGTATGAGTGAGGGTGAGGTGGAGTGAAGTAAGCTTGGTGATTGGTTAGGCTAGAGAGAATTTAGGAGGTTGGTGGTGTGGATGAGGCAAGGAAGGAAGGGAAGGTCCTACTTTGTAGGAGTTTCAAGTGGAACTCCCTTCCTTGAAGTTGGTCACATAGAATTCCATGGGAATTGAAGGTGCAAAGAAAGAGAGGCATAGTAAAAGATAAGAAAGAGAGGTGAGGTGGGGAAAAGTGATTGTCTAGGTAGTTTTTTCTGTGAAGTAGGGGTTGGTTGGATGGTTGTAATGGAAGTTTAAGAAGGTGATAGAGTGTTATAAAGATAGGAGTCATTGATGGAAAGTGAAATTCGTAGTGCTCCTTAGTGGTGAGGTTGAAAGAGAAAAAACGTGGGAAAATCATGGAAAAACAATAAAAATGGAAAGGTATCTTCATAGTGGTCCACATGTTACCTTATCCTAGTGGATTTTCCTTCAATTATCTTCAAAATATCCTTGGAAATATCAAGGATAATTCTTTGGATTCTCCTTCAATCCTGGCCTTCCATGTAGCTTGGCTCATGTGGCTTGATGGCTAACTTTGAGAGCTCCATTAGCTTAGCTTCATGGATGGATTTTTGATGGCTTTCTTAGCATAGCTTGATGGATCAAATCAATAGCTTTGGTGATTGGCTGGGCTCCTTAGCTTGTCACCTTGTTCATGGCTTGAATATGGTTAACTGGCTTAAGTGAAACCCATGCAAAGTGGTGGACTTTACATGGCTTGTGCATGGGCCCAGTTTGGCCACCTTTGACTCCTCCCATTCCATCTTTAAGTGACCTTAAGATGATTTGGACTCTTGATCTCATGGTGAAATGACAACTTTGAGGCTTTGGCTCGAGCTTTTGATCTTGATTGTCAATTTTCATCTTGATTGATCTCAATTATCAGATCATCATCTCACCTCCTACAAAAAGCTAAAAACTTTAGTTAAATCTCAAAAAATAAGATTAATCACTTTCTTACCTTGATTAGCCTCTAAACTTACAAAATATCAAAATTTTGAGTGATTAGTTTATAAATGCATGTGTTGCTAATTTTGGCCAAAAACCTTAATTTACCCCTGCAAGTTAGAACACGTGGATAGCTAGTTGGGTAGTTTCTATGCAAGATTAAACACTTATCAAAAACATTGACAAGAGACCTATGCTATTTGTTCTAACCTGTCACATTTAACTACAGCTTGTCCATCAAAATAAGTGTACTCTGAATATATTTTGGAAAAATAAAATGCTTTTAGTGTGTATTGCAACACTAGCAACAATAATCTATACTTTGAGACCTATAATCCATGATGGGCTAAGCATCCCCATTTTTCGTGATCTAAAAATAATTACCAGATAGGTACATATATGAACTCCCCTACTTAGAACTTTCTTACAATTTCAACTTTCTAGTAGCCACCTAGTTCTTAGTTTCCTCAAAAACCAAAGCAACCATCAAATGAGGATAGTATCAAGCTTTTCATGAAACAAAATCAGGAGATCAAGAAGGCTTTGCATCAACTTCAGAATGAGAGTCAACAAAATATGGCCAAGATAGAGATGCAAATAAGCCAATTATCTGCCTATTTAAGTGAGAGAGAGAAAGGAAAGTTTCCCAGTCAGGCTATTCCAAACCCTAAGGGTTAGTTAGAAATAGGGTCAAAGTCACATAACCAAAGGCCCCATGAAAGTCTATAACAACCCTTAGTGGTGGCCGTCATTAATAACAAAGTAGGGCGGAGAGAGGAAAATATTGAGAACAACATAGAGAAGAATGAACTAGTTAAAGTGTAGGAGAAAGTAAAAAATAAGAAACCTCCAACTCCATCTAAGCCTCTAGTTGAGGCACCTTATGTGCCTAAAGCCCCATTTACCTCAATTACTCAAAAGGTTAAGAAAAGAACAAATTTCATTGAGATAATGTAAGTGTTTGAACATGAGAAAATTAATATCCCATTACTCAATGCTATTGAGGATATTTCTACTTATGCCAAGTTTCTTAAAGAGATTTGCACTGTAAAGCAAAAGCTTAATGTACAAAAGAAAGCCTTTCTCATTGAGTAGGTGAGTTTTTTAATACACCATGAAACCCCTCCTAAGTTTAGAGTCCTCGGGTGTCTTACCATTTCTTATGTCATTGTGAATCATGTCATAGATAAGGTACTATTAGATTTAGGGCTAGTGTAAATTTATTGCCTTATTTGTTTATGAGCAAGCAGGCCTCAATGACCTTAATCCATCTAAAACCACTTTGCAATTAGTAGATAGATCAATTAGGATTTCTTATGGTATGGTTGAAGATGAGTCAAGCTCAATGTTTTTATTAGCAACCAGTAGCATCTAGACCTAGATGATTTTTATGTCGTAAATTTAATTGAAGGACTAATTCAAGATGTTACTACACCATCATCTATCCTAGAACCACATAAGATCTATCTAGCACATTTCAACTGTGACTTTGATATAGTCAGATCCATTGAAGAGGAAATAGTCTTTTAGATGCTGCTCCTATAATGGATACCTTTAAAAGCGCCCCTCATGTGGAACCACTCCCTCCATTAGAATTTACACCAGTTCCATCTATAGAAAAACCACTCACCTTGGTCCTTTACTTGAAAATCTAAAGTACTCCTACCTAGGACCTGATGAAACCTTACCTATCATCATAGCCTTATATCTAGATATGAAGTAGGAGGGTTAGCTTCTTGATATTCTTAGAGACCATAAGACTTCTCTAGGGTGGACCATAGCATATATTAAGAGAATTAGTCTTGCTATGTAAATGCATGGAATCCATGTGGAAGAAAATTTCAGACCATCTTGGATAACACAAAGAAGACTCGTCCCTAATATAAAGTGCTTAAACTCTTAGATGTATATATTATCTATCCCATATTTGGTAATACATGGGTCAGCCAGTTCTTGTTGTCCCTAAGAAGTCAGGAGTCACGGTAATTAAGAATGAAGATAATGAGTTAATCCCCAATCACATGACCACAGGGTGGAGAGTTTGTTTTGATTACTAAAAACTGAACTCGGTCATGAGGAAAGACCACTTTCCTCTGCCATTCATAGACCAAATTCTAGAAAGGTTAGCAAGACATAAGTATTATTGCTTTCTTGATGGATACTCTGGTTATAATAGGATTCCCATAGCATCTGAGGATTCAGGGTAGACCACCTTGGCCTACCCTTTTGGAACCTTTGCTTGCCATCATATGCCCTTTGAACTTTATAATGCTCTATCTACTTTTCAAAGGTGGATGTTGAACATATTTTCAAATATTGGAGAGAGATTTTTAGAAGTGTTTGTGGATGATTTCTTGATTTTTGGGTCTTCTTTTAATGAATGATTACATCGTTTAAAAATTGTCCTTGTTAGGTATCAGGAAAAAATTGGAAAAAATTTCATTTTATGACTCAAAATGGCATTATTCACACAATGGATAGAAGTGGATAAAGCCATAGTAGATTTAATCTCTAACCTTTCTCCTTCAAGGACGGTGAAGGAAATCCACTCATTTGTAGGCCATGTTGGTTTTTGTAGAAGACACCTCAAGGACTTTCGTAAGATAGCTAAACCCATATGTAATTTACTTACCCAAGAGGCTACTTTTGACTTTGATGATGAATACATAAAAGCATTTGAGTGCTTATAGTCTAAACTCACTTCTGCACCTAATATTCAACCTCTAGACTAGAATGAACCATTTGAAATAATGTGTGATGCATCAAACTACGCAATTGGCATAGTGTTGGGGTATCATATTGATAAACTTTCCCATGTGATATATTATGCTAGGAAAACACTCAACGGTGACCAATTCAATTATTCAACTATAGAAAAAGAGTTGTTGGTAGTTCTATTTGCACTAGATAAGTTTAAACCTTACCTGCTAGGATCTAAGTTTATAGTTTACTCAAATCTTGCAGCACTTAAATATCCGCTTTCAAGGAAAGATGCAAAACCTAAGCTAATTCAATGAGTACTATTGGTATAGGAGTGTGATTTAGTAATTATGAATAAGAAAGGTTCCAAAATTGTTGTAGCTGACCATTTATCTAGGTTAGTTATGGAGTCTACTAGTGAGAATGTGCCTTTAATAGAAATATTTTTTGATGAATAATTGTTGCACATTTCCCAATTAACTTGGTAAGCTGATATAGGCAATTATCTTGTCATCGATTAGATACCTACTCATTGGTCTAAACAAGATGGAAAAAAAATTATTATCAAGGTTAAATACTTTAGTTGGGATGATCCATACTTATTTAAGTACTATCCTAATCAGATTATTAGGAGATGCATACCATATAATGAACAACATATGATCATCTCCTTTTGTGATGACCATGCATGTGGTGGCAATTTGGTTCTAAAAAGATAGTTGCAAAAATTTTGTAGTGTGGTTTATATTGGCCTACCATTTTAGGGGATTCGCATGCTTATTGCTTAGTGTATGCTAGATGTCAACAGTTAGGAGCTTAGAAAAAAGGATTATGATACCCTTAAACTCCGTTTTAATAATTGAGCCTTTTGATATTTGGGACTTTGATTATATAGGATGGTTTACTAATTATTTTGGTTATTTGTACATCCTTGTTAGGGTGGATTATGTGTCAAAATGAGTAGAAGCCATTCTGTATAATACCAATGACCATAATGTGGTGGTTGAGTTCTTTGATATATCTTTAAAAATACTCACAAACACATGAATCAATGTAGTATTTTCACACAAGTGAGGTTGATCCCATGAGGAATCTTATACACTTGCAATAGATTTGATTCTATTTGGATAATTTAATTTCAACCAAAGAGAAAGAGTTGTGATCAAACTAGGCAACTAAAACAAACTAAGAAGGAAACATGCAGGGAATTAGAAACTAAAATTACAAAAAAACTTACTAGAAACTAAAGTTATGAAATTAGAATGGAAACTTACCTAACTAACATACAAGCAACTAAAAGAAACTAATGCTAAGTTAGAATGAATCAAATGAAGTACTTAAACTAAGGGAAACTACTAAAAGTGATACTTTCCTAGTCTATCACTTTCCTAAACATCACTTTCCTAAATTAGAATTAGAAAATTTTTAAAAATAGAACTTTCTAAACCCAATTTAGGAAATTTTTTAACACTAAACTAACATGCAAAAACAAGTGACCAATGATATCTAACTAACTTTAACAAGAAATTAGAAACATGCATGTGAATGGAAACTACCATTAAAAGATTTTCTAAATTTTAACACTTTCTGAAACCTAAAAATGTTTAAAGATGAAACTTCCTAAAATTTAAAAAGGAAACTATATAAACCTAAACTAAGATACAAACAATGAATTAAATACTGGTAAAACTAAATTAAGCAATTAAACTCTACATAAACTAAAAGGAAAATGGCCTAGTGCCATGTGCATGATCCATGGATTGTACACATGGTTCTAAGGTACAAAAGTAAGAGGAATTGATGAATTTAAAGTTAATGATCATCCAAAATAATTAATGTATCTAATAAAAAATGTGAAAATCTAAATGGGTTCCAAAGGAGTTAAGCAAATAAGATATTTAGATGGCTGGAAACAAAGCACAAACTTAAGGGGGGAAAATTTTCAGATTTCAACTACTTAAGAACATTCAACAAATCTAGAATTAGAATGCTATTGAAACCACAACTTTCATGCAAGGAATCAACACAGATCTTAATTACTTTAATAACAGAAACATTCCGTAATAAGAATTCACAAAAAACTTTGTTAAATCACCTCCAAATTACACTAAAAATTAGATGAATAATATATGTTCTATTCCTGGACATTGTGTCCAATTCTTAAACTTGAAATCCTTCTAAAAAATACCAACAATGTAATATAATACTCAGAGACTAATATATGATGCATGTAAAACCTGAAAAGGAATTCAGGAGAAAAGAAAACTAAGTGAGTGAACTAAGCAAAGAAATTAACCTCAAACTAAGGTGAGAATAAGGTAAAAAAACTTGAATTTCAAGAGGGAAAATCAAGGTTCTAGGCTAGCTTGTCTCGTTGTTGTTAGTATCAAAGATGAGTTAACTTGAATCTTAAGTGAATAACTAAAAAAAAAAAAAAAAGTGGAATTATGGTAAAGAAATGAGGAGAAGCTAAATGGAAAGGAAGTTGCATAACTAGAAACCAAAATAATGGAAACTAAAGCAATGAAAATAAAACCAAAGAAAACAAACTATTAACCTAAATTGGAGAGAAAATAACTTAAAATCCAAAAATAAATTCAAGAGAAAATAAAGCTAAGTGGGTGAACTAAGGCTAGGAAATTAACCTAAAACTAAAGGATAAACAAAAGGAAAAAAATGTGAAATTCAAGAGGGGAAGTCAAGGCCTACGTTGGCTCTTCCCTTGGCTATCACTACCAGAGAAGAGTTTAACTTAAATCTTAAGGGAATGATAAATAAAAATAAGTGAAATTTAGGTAAATAGAAAAGGGAAATCTAGATGGAAAGAAGGGTACAAAATTAGAAAGCAAAACAATGAAAACTAAACCAAAGCCAGCAAACTATAACCTGAATTGTAGAAAAAATAACAAATAGAATAACTAAAAATCTAAAGAAAGAAAAGCATCTAAGAAATCCCAAAGTCTAGCAGCAAATAACACCAAAGGAGAGGTTGATTTCAAGGTGTTTCATCTACTTGAAAAATTCGTATCAAACATTGGCTATATATAGATAATTGGGTTTCTAACTTAGGAAGGGGAGAAACCATGAGGAAAGTGATCCTAGGGTTAGGGTATTGTATTAGGAAGATTTGGTGGAAGATATATTAGCTAGATGATGTTATAAACATGACATAATAGAGAGATAAGAAGTATGGTTTGCTTGGTTTCTAATTATGAAAAGGGAGTAGGTGTCTTTTTTCTAAAAGGAAAGTGGAGCTCTTTCCCTTCTAATTTTGTGATGTTTGGTTGATGGAAAGTCAAGGAATAAGGTTTAGAAAAAATGAATAAAGATATAGGGTTTTGAAGTTATTTGAATTGAAGTAGATCTAAGGTTTCCTATTTAGTAAACCACTTGATCATCAATTAGGAAAGGAGGGGGGAGAGTGCATATTTTTCCTAAGGAGGTGCCTCCCTCTTTTAACTTGTAACCCTAGGTCAATTGAATGGAAAAAGAGTTGGAGTTGAACTAAGATTTCTCTCTTGATGGATTCACCAATGCATAGTCATCATACATTTTATATAATTCTCTCCAACCTTCTAATTAAACCTTGAAAATCCAAATTTAAAAAGTGGATCATTGCTTGAATTCTCCTCCAATTGTATGACTCCATGTGGTATTTGGTTTAATTGGCTTATGTGGCTCACTTTGAGGGCTTATTTGGCTTGGATTCATGGCTCACACCCTTGGCTGTAATGGCTTGGATTGAAGTCCTTATCATGTCACCTTCTCTCATGGCACATATTTTTCTAAGGAGGTGCCTCCCTATTTTAACTTGTAACCCTTGGTCAATTGAATGGAAAAACAGTTGGAGTTGGACTAGGATTTCTCCCTTGACGGGTTCACTAATGCATAGTCATCATACAATTTACATAATTCTCTCAAACCTTGAAAATCCAAATTTAAAAAGTGGATCAATGCTTGAATTCTCCTCCAATTGTATGACTCTATGTGGCATTTGGTTTAATTGGCTTATGTGGCTCACTTTGAGGACTTATTTGGCTTGGCTTCATGGCTCACACCCTTGGCTTTAATGGCTTGGATTGAATTCCTTATCTTATCACCTTCTCTCATGGCTTATATGGCTAAGGTGGTTTGAATGGCTCCCACACAAAGGCAGTGAAAATACATGGCTTACTTCATGGGCCCATTGTAGTCACCTTTAGCTCCTCCAATTGCTTCCGTTCATTCACATCTTGCCTTGTTATGATCCTGGACCTTGATCTACCTTGAAATGTTGACATCTAAGCCTTGACTCCATTTTTTGGTCTTGAACTTCAATTCTCATCTCTATAAATCTATCTTTGGATCATATCTCCAAGACTTACAAAAGGTGAAAAAAACCTAATTAATTCCTAGAAATATGATCATTCATATACTTACGTCAGATTAGCCTCTAAACTTGTAAATTTTCATTTTTTTGAATTTTTTGCAAGAAATGCATGTCTTATAAATTTTGGCCAAAAAACCCTAAACTAACACTATAAGTTATAACACATTGGCAATTAATTGGGTAATTTTTATACAAAATTGAACACTTATCACACCTCCAACCAGCATTTTGCTAGTCTCAATCAAAACATGCAAAAAAGTCATGAAAATAAGATGGTTGTCATTTTTGTAGGTACTCATGATTACATTTAGCACATGCAACAAGCCCTTAAACCCCTAGGTTATCCTAAGGGGACGTTTTAAGCCTCCTGAGGGTTTGTAGTGAATATACCTCCAAGATTCAATATGTCTAGGTTTCTTAATTTATCTCAAAGAATTCTCATCCATTAATACTCTACAGGCTTTAACAACTTAATAAAAATGAATGAAAAAGCCCTCGAATTATGCATATACCAAAGCAATTTTATTCTAATTTCATCTCAGATTATAGTGTGTGTACGACTACATAAGTTAGGACTTTTAAACAGATATGCTTATTGCTCCATTTGAACGATGTCTTGACCTCAAAGTCTCACTATTACGCTCTCAAAATTAAAGCTCTTAGAGAAAAGGGGTTGAACAAATTTCTCTCACTATTTATGTGACTAAGTCCAATAATCTAATGGTTCACATAATCTTTTTAAGCACTAATGAGACAATGAATATGATCCCCTATAATAGACTGCATTACTAAGACCATTAGAAATAGTTTACCTTAGTTCCTTTATATTTATATCCTCATCAAGGCCATATTCCTCTTGAGATCATAGGTCTTTAGAGATGACGAAACATAGGCTTGCATAGGATTTTAAAAAGAAGTGTAAAAGGATTCAAAATTTCAAATCTAAGTAGTGGTCTTCAACTATGTAGGAAAAATTTTCTACTTTTGACTATATTTGAAGTGAATCTCTTTTCTATTTTTTCCTTGCTCTTTTTCTCAACCTTTCTTTCCTTTTCTTTTCCTTTTGTTTTCTTCACTTTGCCTTATATTTTTTAGAAGGAACACTTTTCTTTGTACATTTCATATTTTTCACTTCTTTGACTTTTGTCCTTTTTCTATTTTTTCTACAATCTCTACTCATTTTTGAAAGGTAGGTAATGGATATTTTTACTTTACAGAGTTTCTAGGTTACTGTAAATTGGTGTTTTAAAAGGACAAGGTCTTGCCAAGAGGTTTAAAGGGTCTAACTAGTTGCACAATATAATGGGTAGGCTTTATGCCACTGGGCTAAAACAAGGATGACTTATATTATTTCCCAGGTTCTTATAGCCTATTTGAGTCAATAAATATTCAGGTACCAAAGTTAATACTCCTAGTTGATTCTTGGCATTTCACCAAAATAAAGATACTACGTCTTCAAAGTAATGCATACTAAAGAAATATATGGAATTATATGTAACCCTCAAAAAAAATGATAGGCTTTAATAATCACTTGATATATAGGTATCCACTTATATTCCTCACGGTCTTTAAGTCATAATCATCTATTAATCTTGACTTATTTATTATGCACAAGTGTATTTTGAGATTTAACTTTTATAAAATACTTCAAAACATGAATAAGATATAGAATTAACTAAATGCATCTCTATTAAGAGATTAAAGTAGTGGAAATACTGAGCTTCTAGAAACCTAATTCTCATCATAATAAAGGAACTTGACCTTAAAACTCATAAAAATTCAATTTTCTTTTTTAACAAAAATATGAAGAAACTTGTACATCTCATACATGTCTACACCCCACATCCTGAACTAAACATTGTCCCAAATGTTTTTAAAAATAAGACATTAAATGATAAATAAGTGATGTAGAACCATAAGACTTTAAAGACTCTAATTTGCCTCCCAGTAAGTGTTAACATCTTCATCCAAACATTAAAAATTGAAATTTTGATGTGTAAGACAGGCCTATAATGGATTGAAGGTAGACAATGGTAAAAGAACTTCTGTAATTAAATCTTCAATCATGCTGCAAGAATCATCAAGATTTAATTGTTGTTAGTTGGCATTGAAAACATTGAGCTCAACTTTCATATTGCCAAAGGATAATTGCAATATAACATTTTTACAATTTATGATTGCATTTGACATTACCAAAAATGGATGCCCAAGAATTATTGGGATCTGACTACTGAGGTCAAACACAGGCTGCATATCCAATCCAATGAAATATACAAGAAAGTAAAACCTGTCCACCTCCATTAAAACATCTTCAACCATACCACGTGGAATCTTAACTGATTTATCTGCTAACTATAAAGTGGCATTGGTTGGGTTAAGATCACCAAGCCCTAGTTGCTCATAGACAGAATAAGGAAACAAATTTACACTAGGCCCTAAATCAAGTAATGCCCTACCAATGACATAAGAGATATTAGGACAACTTGGATCTCTAAACGGGTCTAGTGTTGGATTAAAGAGCTCACTTGCTCTGTGAAGAGCTCACTTGCTCTGTGAGGAAGGTATTCTTTTGTACATTGAGTTTTCTCTTTGTAGTGGAGAGAGCTTTCAAGAATTTGGCATAGGTGGGGACATCTTTTATTGCATTGAGTAATGGAATGTTAATTTAGACATGTTTAAAAACATACATGAGCTTGTTGAAATTTGTGCCCTTTCTACCTTACTCGATAACTAAGGAAACGGAGCTTTGGGCACATAGGGTGCCTCCACTATATGTTCCACAAGAGATTTTTATCTCTTTTCTTTATCTTATGTTTTGGTTGCCTTATTTTCCACTTCAGTTTCCTAGGCTTCCTTGCCTTTGCTATCAACCTATCAATTGCTCCTAAAGGTGTTTATAGACTTGGCATGCTCATGTGGGTTATGAGCTTAAGAACTTCACCCTATCTCAAATTGGCCCTTAGTGTTAGGGATGGGTTGACTAGGGAACTAATCATTTCCTCTATCTTGTAGCGTAGTAGACAATTGGAAAACTCGCATCTCTAACATGGCTATGGCTTGAGATTTGACATGGGCTGAATGTTAACTATCATTTTACAATTGATGTAAGGCCTGGTTAGTGTCTTCATTTTTCTTTAAAGATCTTTCAACAAGGGCCTGAATGTTTTCCTCCAAGGATGGTTTCTTTTGTTGCTGAGGGATTGTAGCCGTAGGAAAGTTTTAGTTAGTGAGCTTCATAGAGGGGCCCCCCTTGGTAGTTATTCTTCAATAAGAAAAAATTTAGATGTCTAGCCCATCCATGGTTATAAGTCTTAGAATATGGGTTATTGTTAGGATTGTGATATGCAACAAGCATATTCTCTTGTTCTAAAATGCATTCATTAACCACTCTATTGGATAGACAAGATGTAGTTATATGGGTTGGGCTTGAGAAAATGGCATAAATCTCTTGAGGAGATCTTGCATTAGTAGCCATGAAAGTTTCGAACATAGTTTCAAGCATGCCCACTCTCACACCTAAAGTCTAAATTGTGTTTACTATAGAGTCAAGCTTATATGACATATATGATTGTACTCCAACTTCATACACGCATTCTTTTATTTATGACAAGGCATTTCTCTGTCTCCTATGAGAATAATCCCATTGTTGTGAATTGTCTACAAAAATTTGGAAAAATTCCCATTCCTTTGTTTCACTTTTCATCATAGGGCCCTTCTACTTACTACATCTACCATTTGTTTATTTTAAGGTGTTAATTCCTCATAGAAATACTAAACTTGTTGCCATCTTTCAAATCCATCATGGGGGCATCCTGCAATAGTTCATTTCATCTTTCCTAACATTCATAATACTGCTTCTCATCACTTTGTTGGAAATTATTCCCTATGAAGGGAGGGCATTAGACTTATGGATAGGAATGAATTTGTTCATGAATTTCTTAGACAACTAGTCCCATGTGGTAATGGAACCGACCTCTAGAGAATTAAACCATGATTTGGCTTTATCCTTTAATGAGAAAAAGAATAACCTATGCCTAATAGAATCCTCAATGACATTTCTACACTTGAATGTGGCACAAATATCAAGGAGTTCCTTAATATGTAGGTATGGATCCTCTCTCTCATGACCATAGAAACATGGGAGTAATTGTATTACTCCATGTTAAAGTTCAAAGTGGTTTGCATTGGTAGTTGGCAATGTGATGCATGATGGAGTACTGCATAAAAATCGCACATGGCCTTATGCTCAACCACTGCTAGTAGATCAGCCATGGGGTTAGGAACTTAGTTTTGTACCCCTTCTCTATGTGTATGCTCAATCCCACGTTCTAATGGTACTAATTCAGTGTGCTGAGATCAATGTCCTTGCATGCGCTACAATGAAACTTAACTAAATGATGCAACCTAAAACTAAATGTGACTCCAAACTCTATGTGATATGCAATCAAACAATTCTTAATACTAGCGAGCTTGTCTTTAAGATCTTTGTTAATGTATGAGGTTATAGCTTCCAACCTAAAGCTAGACAACCCCTCCTTAGATTTAGATTTGACTATCGCTTACCAATTAGATCTTGCTCAAGGTGATTAATACCATTCTCATGAAAGGAAGCATTTAGACCTCAACATCTGTCAATGAAAGGTGTAGGAAAATCACTTGGATTTTGGATATCCACTATAACCACGATGCTCAGAAGTCACTAGAGGGACAATATGTAGACATAAATTTCTAAGCTCTATCTTATTGTATTTTTGAAAATTTGTATGGAATGGGATGGTTAAGTTTTAAAATTTTGAATCCTATAAGTGGAATTTTTTTAGAAATCAAATCAAGTGATAATACCTTAATAATTCAATTCCACTCAAAAAATCAAATCCAACAATACTAAGAACATTAAAAATAGAAGGATAGATTTAACCATCAATCGACAATGGATCACAATTTAACAAACTTGATACCTAATTATACCCAAGGAGGTTGATCTATAATGAATCAGGGTTCTTTTAGGCCTATTAAATCATTGATTGTTGATCGGTGAGCTAATATGATAGATCCAATAGTACTTCATTTAGGATCTCCGAATTATGAGCTCTAAACGTCAATCAAAAGATAAAGGCCTATTGATATGGCCTCTAATCATTGATCTATGGTATGAGGCATTAGATCTATACACATATCAACCCTGATCTAAGGGCATCAACCCTTGGATCACAAATATGACCATTGATAAAAAGGATCAAGGTATAGATTTGTGATATAGGCCTTTCAACTATCAATCTGATTAAAGATCTGTGAAAAGATTGGTAATTCTAGATTTAGGCACAATCTTAATTAAGTAAAATCTATTCTATAGATTTGTTTTTCAAACAAAATGCACTAGAACCTAGGTAAACATGTGAATCAGAACTAATAATTGGATTCTTGCACTTAAATTATGTTAGGACCTTACAAAGGACCTAATGGTGATCCAGGATTCGAATTGAAGAAACACACTAACAAAACCTAAGAAACATCCTTTGAGGTAGGTAATTAGATGCTGCTAAGTTGCAATTGAATTTCAAAACTCAAACAATTTCCTTGAAATCATTTCCATGTTTAGTATGTTTTTGATATGACAATAAGGGTAGCTATGCATGCAATTTTAGTATACATGATTTCTATGGAACTTATATTCATTTATTCTTTAAACAATTGAGTGTATGGCATTCTTGCATTGAACATGCAAATTTATCCCCACAATTCATACTTTTATTTGAAAATGCTATCACTTATACCTCTCATGGTCAATTGTTATCCTTGAATGGTAGGACAATTCCATATATGCTTTACTTTCATGCTTTGAGATAAATCACATAAATTGCATGATTTTAGTATATGTTAAACATTATGTGACTCTATGATATTTGAATTTGAGATATGTATCTACATTGTTAGGGCTAGTGAGCTTGGTGGGCGCTATACTAAGAGGTTGTACGGGTTTGGCGTACCAGCCTTTAACTACTAAAGGTGGTAGGTATCCATGCCCAAAGAGGCGCTTATTTTTCTCGACTGTTGTGGTAGGAAAATGACCACAAGAGGTATTCATGGCACTCTTTTTGAGACACATCCATGGTTGCCATGGTGGCTGGATTGGCTAGCCTCTAGATACTAAAGATGCACAACTTAGAGACCTGATCGTGAGCATGGTGGTCCCTATGAATTCTACTTTTGGGTTTACATGTATAGTGCCTTGTGATGGTCTTTAGAAAAGTACTTATGACTAGTCAGCTTATGTGTTCACTGAGATACCTACGTGCATGATAATTGTTGTGGGGGTTAGGATCTCCAGCATCTGATTTGATCTATTAGTACTTTAAGAATTTAGTAATCTTTAAGTTATTGATTATCTAATCATGTTTGTAATTCTCTTGCTTGAATATAGATATGTGTAAATAATTTATACATGAATGCTTGTGTTGAGTTTGTATAAGACGATCGCATGGTTTTATCACCTAAGAAACCCTTCTTTAAATTCTGCATGTTGTATGCCGTGCTTTCTATTTTTGTAGCATTGGATCACCTAATGGACATGATAAATACTCAGCATAATATTTTTACCACAGATCATCTTGGCCAAGACAAAGAGTACCAAGAGGTTTTCGTGCTCAATCAAGTAGGAGACAGTAAGAGTAAGGTGTTGATGCAGTTATCCTAGAACTGGTAATGATCATTTTGACATGTAATGTAAATTAACTTTAAGTGACTCTTTTTGTAACTTGGGGTGTGATTAATAATCTTGAGAACATGATATATCAATTTTTTAGTCATCTTTCAAATTATCATATGCATGTTTCATTTGTCAGTACATTAGATTTTTATCTGTGTTTAAATGAACAATGACACTTGGGATCTTTATAAATGAAGTCTATAGAAAAGGAATTTTTTACTGCCATTGTTTTGTAAACTGGTTTTAAATAGAGATGGATCTCACAAGTGAAAGCTTATTATTTTAAAAAAAATTGCATCATAAATCCCAGGTCATCACAGTTGGTATCAAAGTCCAAGTTCAAGTTATTCACATCCAAGTTATGAAATAAGAACATATAATCAATTTACATAAATAGGAAAATTTTAGACTAGCATGATAGAATTTCTCAAAAGGAGCATGTTACTCTTGGAAAATAGATGCCACCTAGGAGAAGAGAAGTTGTAGGCCCAAGATCTATCAATCCCTCTATTGGCTCCTCTAGATCTGGAAACAAGATAGCTATAGCCTGTCAGGTCTTTATGCAATGTATGAGGTAGTTTATGCATAACCAACAACAAGCACCTGCTTAAGGGTCTCATCGCCAAAGAGGATTGCTAACTGAATGGAGGCCAATCTTGAGTGATTTTGGAAGATGGCCCTATCATTCTCTAGTGAAGGGGAGTTAGAATCAGCAGAGAAGTGGATCTTTGACATTGAAAAGTTGTTCAAAGTGATGAAGATTCCCAAGGAAAGGAAGGCTGCTATGGCAACTTTTACCCTCAAAGTTGAAGCAGGCTTTTGGTGGCTGATAGTTGAAAGGACATAGTTTGATGATTGTGATGTTATTCCTTGGGGGGATTTCAAAACAATATTTAATGAGAAGTATTTCCCACAACATGTATGAAAGCAAAAGGAGGAGTTTGTGAATCTAGAATGAAGCCTATCTGTAAGCCAATATGAAGATAAGTTTATGTCTTCGTAGATTCATACCCATGACTTCTGCCACTGAAGAAAGTGCTACAGAGAAGTTTGTGGATGGATTATAGCCTGAACTAAGGAACAGAGTTATTTGGTTTCAACTAACCACCATGGTGAAAGTAGTGAAAATGGCTTCTCTTTTTGAAAAGGACTTTTAGAGGGCACAGGTAGATAGGAGAGAAAAAGAGAAGAATACAAGCATCAGTGGACAATTCAACAAAGGCAAGAGACCCATTTAGTCCTCTAAGTCCTGACATCCACACAGGCAACATTTCAACAATAAAGGAAAAGCACTAGAATCTAGAGCTTGCCCCTGATGCAAGAAATATCATCTAGTCAAACCTTGCACATTTCCTCATTTTAGATCTTTTGTTTATGGAGAAGCAAAACATATAGCCATACACTACTCTAAGAAGAAGAGAGAGGAAGAGCATAAGGGAGATTATTTTCCTCGAAGCCAATGGTGTGTATTTCCCATTACTTCAGGACAAGCTTAAGCATTCGACGCAGTAGTAGAAGGTACACTTCACATCTATGATAGACCTACTAGAGTGTTTTTTTATATTGATTCTACACATTCTTTTATATCATCTGAGTTTGCTTCTTGTATTGATGATCTAATATAGAACTTAGAATTTTTTTTAGAAATCATGACTCCTTTGGGCAAGTCCATTGGCACATAAACAAACTTTCAGGATGTTGCCCTCAATCTAATCTACTTGGATATGGTAGACTTTGATGTCATACTTGGGATGGATTAGTTAGCCTTATACTATGCAACCATTGACTATCGAAAGAAGAAGATTACTTTTAACATTCCTAGAGAAGTGGTGGTATCATTGCAAGGGAGAAGAGATTATTTAGGAGTGTATTATTTTTGTAATAAAGGAGGTGAAGTGTACCAGCATATATCCATGAGGAGCACCAGTCCTTTTTGTTAAGAAGAAGGATGGATCAATGAGATATTGCATTAACTATCAAATGCTAAATAGGTTCCCAATGAAAAACAAATATCTTCTACCACAGATTGATGACCTATTCAATCAACTCCAATTGGCACATGTATTTTCTAAGCTCAACTTACAATCTTGATACCATCAGCTTAGAGTTAGGAAAGAGGATATTTCAAAGACAACATTCAGAACTAAGCACAAACACTATGAGTTTAGGTTGATTTCATTTGGGTTAACGAATTCCATAGTTACATTTATGGACTTCCTAAAATAAATACTCAAAGCTTATCTAGATAAATTTGTTATAGTGTTAGTGGATGGTATTATAGATTACTAAAAAATTCTTGATGAACACCAAGAACACTTATAAATGGTGCTAGATATACTTAGGGACACCTATTGTGTGCAAAGTTAGCAAGAGTGAATTTTGGTTGGTGGAAGTCAATTTTCTAGGTATGTTATTTCTAAACATGGCATTGCAGTCAACCTAGCACAAGTTATAGCATTGGAAAAATGTGATACACCCATGACAATGATAGAAATAAGGAGTTTTCTAAGCATTGTAGGATATTATTGTAGGTTCATTGAAGGATTTTCATGCATTGCCTTACCCCTAACCAAATTGACAAGAAAGGACATGAACTTTGCATTGGATGATGCATTCGAAGAAAGCTTCAAAGAATTAAAGAGGAAGCTAACCACTGCACAAGTATGCACACTACCATTTGGCAGTGGAGGTTCCCTGATCTATAGTGATGCCTTTGGGAAAGGATTGGGATGTGTGCTTATGCAAAATGGGAAGGTGATCACCTATGACTCTTAACAATTGAAAAGACATGAGGTCAACTACCCTACCCATGATTTGTAACTTGATGCGATAGTTTTCACTATAAACATGTGGAGACACTATTTGTATGGATAAAAGTTTGAAGTGTTCATAGACCATAAGTCTTAAGTACATCTTTTCACAACAAGACTTGAATTTGTGACAGAGGAGATGGATGGAGTATTTGAAAGATTATAACTTCTCTATTCAATTCCATCCAAGGAAGGCTAATGTAGTAGTGGATGCTTTAAGAAGAAAGATGCAAGGAATATGTGCAAGCCTACTTTCCAAGAGATGGAAGTTCTTATAGGAGATAATAGAGTGCTGACCCAAGGTAGGTTATGGGAGATCATTTGCATCAAATTTGGCAGTGAGATCCACTATTTATGTAGATGTAGAAGAATGATGCTGAGGTACAAGCATTAGTTGGGAAACCAGGGTTCCCCAAGGAGAAAGGTTATAGTGTTTGCATGCAAGGGAGATTGGTAGTGCTAGCAAATGATGAAATGAAGCAAGAAAATCTTCAAGAAGCATGTCAATTTTGATATGCTAGTCATCCTAGGGGTACAAATATGTATCAAGATTTGAATAGACATTTATGGTGGAATGGTATCAAAAGAAGATGTAGGAGAATTTGTGGCTCAATGCTTGACTTGTCAAGAAGTTATGGTCGAGCACCAGAGGCTGGTTGAAGTATTACAATCACTCAAGCTCCCAAAATGGAAGTGGGACCACATTACTATGGACTTCATAGTGGGATTACCCAAGACACTAAGGGGACATGATATGATATGTGTAATTATAGATTGACTACCAAATCAGCACACTTTCTTCCTATTCTATAAAATCAGTCCACTAATAGCTTGTCTCAGTTGTATATTAAGGAAGTTGTGAGTTTGCACGGGATACCACTAAGTATCATTTCTAATAGGAACAGTCGTTTCCCCTCACAGTTATGGAAGCTAGTGCAGAAGTCATTGGGATCTTCATTAAACTATAGTACAACCTTCCATCCTCAAACCAATGGCCAATCTGAACCGACGATTCAAACGTTAGAGGACATGTTGAGGGCATGAGCAATTGATTGGAAGGATGGTTGGGATGAGAGCTACCATTAGTTGAATTTGTATAAAATAGTAGTTCCCTTTCAAGCATTGGTATGGCTCCATACGAAGTGCTTTATGGAATACCTTGTCATACACCTGTGAGCTGGAATGTAATGGGTGAAAACAAAGTTAAATAGTTAGAGTTGGTAGAACAGCGTGCATCCAAGGTGAAACTTATTTGGAGATGAATTATCATAGCCCAAAGTCAATAGAAGAGTTACACCGATAGACAATGGAGATAGTTGCAATTCAAAGTTAGAGACCATGTGTTCTTGAAGATTTCTCCAACTAAGGGTGTTATGAGGTTAGGTATGAAGGGAATACTCAGTCACCAATTTATTGGCCAATTCGATGTTCTAGATAGGATTGGTTTAACAGCATATAGACTAGCCTTGCCACCTCCATTATTGGAAGTCCACATTGTTTTTCATATATCCATGTTGCGAAAGCATATACCAGATCTCACACATGTACTTGAGAGTGTACTGGTCGAGTTATAGCTAGACAACTTTGGAAACAAAATCAGTTCAAATTCCAGACAAGAAAGTCAAGAAGTTGTGAAATAAAGAAATTTCACTGGTTAAGATTCTATAGAGAAATGTGTCTATTGAAGAGGAAACCTGGAAAGTGGAATTGGAAATGAGTGATAGTTATCCTGGACTCTTTGGTGAGTAGTGATTTACTGAATTTCAAGGATGAAATTTTTAGTAGGTGGTAAAGGTGTAACAACCTAAATTTCTAGGCTCTATCTTATTGGCATTTTGAAAATTTGGATGGAATGGAAAGATGAAAGTTCTAAAATTTTGAATCCTAAAAGTGGATTTTTATGGAAATCAAATCAAGCGACAATACTTTAATAATTGAATTCTACTTAAAAAATGGAATCCAACAACACTAAGAACACTAAAAATGAAGTTTGGACAAGAAAGATATGTAATTTTTAATTATAGGGGTATTTTGGTAATTTTATAGCATTCCACCTTTACATGTTTGAAAAAAAAAGAAAGGAAAGATTTCTGAGGGGCCATTTTTGATACCAACATCCCCCTCTACAACAGAGCACCCACAAGTGACCACGTTGTGCCCGTGCATTCTTCCCTCTTCCTAGCCAAAAAGTAGGGCATCATAGCTGACGATCACACACCTACCAACGAGAAGGGCGTACCACCGCTGTTAAAGGGAACCTCCCACTCCTGCACGCAGTGACTCTCCCACCTTTTCTTCCCCCCAGTTTCATCACCCTTTTTTTTTCATTGTTGGTGTAGCTTAGGATAGACTGGCGATGACAAACTTACACACCCTGCTCCCCAATCATTCTCTCTCTCTCTCTCTCTCTCTCTCTCTCTCTCTCCTTTTCCCTTTTCCTCTTTCCCTCTCTTTTCTTCTCCTCTTTCCCTTCCCTCCATTTTTTTTTGGCAATGGTAACCTTGGTTACTGTCAAGTTTCAATAATAGTTACATGAATGGCGATGGATCAATGATCTAACACTAACGTTGGGTTCCCCTTGAAGAGAGGATAAAAAAAAAACCCTCTAACTATTCCTAGACTAGAGCAAGCTTCACTTATGATGGGACTAAGATTCTAACAATGGAGACTGTGATTTTTTCAATGAACCAAAATATACAAGACTGAAGGTGAGTTCTCGATCTACAAACCCTTTTAAGGAAATGACAATTAGACATAAAAAAACATAACCAATGGTAGCCACATTGGTCACCTTCTCTGTCAAGGGCCAGTCATAACTGGTGACACAGAATTTCAAGCCAAAATTCCTAGTCATGGGTTTTTCAGCTTGATCTTCACAATGGGAAGGTCAGATCCCTGATCAGGGCTCATCAATTGTTCAAATCATACGTGATCCCAATCTAAGATTCGCAACATGTGATCTGCTATATCTAAACATTCATTTACAAGATCTTGATTACAATGGATCTCAATTTTACAAACTTGATACCCTAATTATAACCAAGGAGGTGTGATCTATAATAGATTAGGGTTATATTAGACCTATTAGAGCACTGATCATTGATTGATGCACTAATAGGATAGAACCAATGGTACATCATTTAGGATCTCCTAATATAAGCTCTAAATCTCAATCTAAGGATGAAGGGCTATTGATTTGGCCCCTAATCATTGATCTATGGTATGAGATGGTAGATTTATACATAGATCAACCTTGATTTAAGGCCATTGACCCTTGGATCATAGATTTGAGCATTGATAAATAGGATTAGGATCTAGATTTGTGATCTAGGCCCTTGATCTGTGAATTTGATTAATGATTTATAGAGAATTGGTAATTCTAGATTCAAACACAATTTTAATTAAGAAAATTTTGATCTATAGATTAGTTTTCAAGACAAATTGCATTAGGACCCACATAAACATGAGAATGAGAATTAATAATTGGATTCTTATAGTTAAATTATGCCACAACTAGACAAAGACCCTAAAGGTGATCCATGATTCGAACTCAAAAAAACATGAACAAAACCCAAGTAACATCCTCTAAGGTAGTTAATCTAATGTTACTAATTTTCAAATGAGTTTCAAAACTTCAATAGTTTCCTTGAAATCATTTCCGTGTTTAGTATGCTTTTAATGTGACAGTAAGGGTAGCTATGCATGCAATTTTAGTGTACATGATTTCTATGGAACTTATATTCTTTTATTCTTTAAACAATTGAGTGTATGGCATTCTTGCATTGAACATGCAAATTTATCCCCACAATTCATACTTTTATTTGAAAATGCTATCACTTATACCTCTCATGGTCAATTGTTATCCTTGAATGGTAGGACAATTCCATATATGCTTTACTTTCATGCTTTGTGATAAATTGCATGATTTTAATATATGTTAAACATTATGTGACTCTATGATATTTGAATTTGAAATATATATCTACATTGTTAGGGCTAATGAGCCTTGTGGACACTGTTCTAAGAGGTTGTATGGGTTTAGCCTCCCGGCCTCTAACCACGAAACGTGGTAGGTATCTGTGCCCAAAAGGCCCCTATTTTTCTTGACTATTGTGGTAGAAAAATAACCATAGGAGGTGTTCACGAGACCCTTTTCAAGACTTTTTCAAGACATATCCATAGTCGTCTAGATACTGGAGGTGCACAATTCAAAGAGTTGGTTGTGAGCATGGTGGTCCCTATGATTTTTGTTTTTGTGTCTACATGTATAGTGCCTTGTAATGGTCTTTACATGAGTACTCATATCCAATTGGTTGATATGTTTCCTGAGATGCCTATGTGCATGATACTTGCCATAGGGTTGGGATTTCCAACATCTGATTTGATTGATTACTACTTTAAGAATTTAGTAATCTTTATGTTATCAATTATTTAATATGTTGGTAATTCTTTTTCTTGAATATGTGTGTGTGTGTGTGTGTAAATAATTTATACATGAATGCTTGCATTGAGTTTGCATAAGATGATCGCATGGTTTTATCACCTGAGGAACCCTTCTTTAAATTATGCATGTTGTACACCATATCTTTTATTTTTGTAGCATTGGATCACCTACTGCGTATGATAAATACTCAGCCTAATATTTTTACCACAGATCAACTTGGGCAGGACAAGGAGTACTAGGAGGTTTTTGCGCCCCAATCTAGTAGGAGAAAGTAAGGGTTTGATACTAATACTAATAGTAATGATACAGAAGAGGTAGCTCAAAGATGTCGGGATCTAATCAAAGGATCCATGCGCTCTCAAAGACGCAAAACAGTTACTTGGGAAATGTTTCAAGCAAATGAGCATTCCCCACTTTTCTTGGATAGAATAGACAAAACAATATTTTTTTCTTTTGATATCTCCAGAATGATGAATCCGTTTTTTAAGGTGTTGATGCAATTAACCTAGAATTAGTAGTGATCATTTTCTCATGTAATGTAAGTTGACTTTAAGTGACTCTTTATGTAACTTGGGTTGCGATTAACAGTATTAGGATAAGGAAATATCAATTTTAGTCATCTTTCAAATTATCATATGCATGTTTCATTAGTTAAGTCTGTTGAATTTTTATCTATGTTGAAGTGAAAAATGACATTCGAGATCTTTGTAAATGAAGTTTATAAAAAAAGAAATTTTCACTGCCATTGTTTTGCAAACTAGTTTTAAATAGAGATCGATCTCACAAGTGACAGCTTATTATTAAAAAAAAAGTGCATTATAAAACCCGAGTCATCACACAATAAAGCTCCTCTTTCAAAAAGGTTCCTACAAGCTCAAAACCCTAAGCCTCTCTATATTCTTCAAGCTTGAAACTCTAAGTCTCTTTGTAGTGCAGAGCGCTTTTAGAAATTTGGAATGGGGGGGACATCTTTTATTGCATTGAGCAATGGAATGTTAATTTGGATATGTTTGAATACATTCATGAGCTTGTTGAAATTTTTTCCCTTTCTAACCTTGTTTAGTAACTGAGGAAAAGAAGCTTTGGGCACAAAGGTTGCCCTCATTATATATTCTGCAAGATATTTCTGTCTCTTTTCTTTCTCTTGTGTTTTGGTTGCCTTATTTTTCTCTTTAGTTTCCTTGGCTTGATCGACTTTGTTATTGACCTATCAACTGCTCCAAAGGGTGGTTATAGACTTGGCATGCTCATGAGGGTTATGAGTTTGAGAACTTAACCCTGTCTCAAATTGGCAATTAGAGTTAGGGAAGGGCTGACTAGGGAACTAACCCCTTTCATCTATCTTATAGTTTAGAAGAAAATTGGCTAACCTGCATCTCTAACTTGGCTATGGCTTGAGAGTTGACATAGGCTGAATCTTGACTATCCTTTTGCAATTGATGTAAGGCCTTATTAGTGTATTCATTTTGTTTTAAAGATCTTTCATTAAGGGCTTGAATGTTTTACTTAAAGGATGGCATATTTTGTTGCTGAGGTTGCTGGAAGCCAGCTACTTGTTGAGGAACTATAGTCTTAGGAAACTTTTAGTTGGGGGGTTCATAGAGGGTCCCCCTTGGTAGTTATTCTTTGACTAAGAAAAATTTAGATTCCTAGCACATCTAGGGTTAGAAGCCCATGATATGGGTTATTGTTAGGAATGCAGTATGCACCAAGCACATTCTATTGTTCTAAAAGGTATTCATTAAGCACTATATTGGATAGACAAGCTATAGTTATGTAATAACCCCAATTTTTGTATATTGATTGAGAAAATCAATTTAGTTTGAATTGTCAGAAATTTCGGGCTAGAATATTAGATTATTGGAAATTCTCTTTTTATAGAGATGGAAACATGATTTAAAACTTAGAAATTATGAATGTAATAAAAAAACCAATCGAAATGACATGAAGTAAATTCAATTCCATGTTACAATGAAAAATCCTTAACTTTCTGCATTTTTGTGAATAAAAGGGTAAAATGGTAATTTTACCCATAACCAAGATCTAAAGCATTAATATTTAGAATGTACTCAGAAATACAATTCCAATGCCACTAAGTACACTCAATTCTGAGTTTGGGAGAATAAAATAGAATTTTCTCCATAAAAGGGAAAAATGGTCCTTTCACACCTCCATGGGGCCTACAAATGAATCCAATGGCTAGAACACATGCAATGAGTGGTCAAACCATTACCAGTTCCTAGTGGAGATGGAGGTGGTAGTAGAGGATCCAATGTTAATTTAATATTCAAAATGAAACATAATTATTACAAAAATGTTCATTAAATTTCCCACAAAATTATCCTGCTTCCCTAAAAAACTAGATCTAGATTCATTCTCAAAATTCCAAAACTCTCTCTTCTTTCACTTTCTCTCTCCTCTCTCTAGATAGGAACAAGATACCTAAATTCAATTACGCACTCTATTCCAAATCAAATCTCACAAATCCCACCATTCAAATTGTCCTATACTACTTATCTACAAAGGCCCCAAATCAATTTCAAGATCCAATGGTACAATCAACGAAAAATCACAAAACAAGCAATTATCAGGCTATCTTATCATCAAGAGGATAATTCTTTAAATTGGGCTACAAAGTCTACATTTTTCTCTAATCAATCAGGTAAGTGGAAGCTATTCTTATACTCATTTCATGTTAGTTAATGTAATTTTTATTTTTTTTGAAATTATTTTTACGTTAAAAATTATAAAAATCAAGTAAGGGTAAGAACCCTTCAATTCTATACGATGAAGGGCTCAGATGAAAAATCAGAGCTATCCAATTGATTTAGAAGAGGCCAAAACCCCTAGGGTAGAAGTGTCAAGTAATTTAATCAAGTTTTAACCTCTTGATTGAAGAGGAATAGATTGGACAGTCCAAAACAGACTGTCCAATCTTCTTAAGAAGATCCGGTTCCCGAGACGCATAGTAGAACACCACACAGAAATGCGACTTGCAGGAGCAATTTCACTCATGCAAGCAATGCGGTCCCAGGCAGTGCATTCCTGCCTGCGTCCTGGTCACGGCAGCGCGGCCCGCTCTACCCGATCTGACCCGTGCTGCCCGACTGATCCCAGCCATCCATTCTATTGGGCCCAGATCAAATCTAGACCCTAGGAATGACTGTGAACTTCAGTCATCAAATGTGGAGTCATCTGAGCTCCAAATTGAGATTAGAAAGAAGCCATAGAAAGCTTGTAATGTCTATTTTCTTCTGAAATCATAACATTTAGAAAATTCTTCAAGAAACTTTTTATATTTAGGAAATAAGCTTCCAATATCCAAGATCTTAGATGATTAGATCTTGGGGATGTAACAACCCTAATTTTTGGTAAGAAAAATAAATAAATAATGAAATTTAGAAATTCAAGGAAAATCAGGCTGGAATATTAGGGTTACTAAAAATGCACTTCTCATAGAAGTGAAATCAAGGTATATGACATACATAATTGAAAACATATTTGACGAAACCTTTGAAATGACTATAAGCATGACAATTTTTGAATACGGATGAAAATCTGTATTTTTCTTCACTTTCATGAATAAAAGGGCAAAATGATAATTTCACAAATAACCAAGACTTGAGACATCAAAATCTGGAATGTACTCAGAAATACAAATCCAACGGCACTAAGTACACTCAATTCCATGCTCGAGAGAATAAAATGGATTTTTCTCTATAAAAGGGCAATTTGGTCTTTTCACACATCCATGGGTCCCACAAGAGACCCAGAAAGGGATCCAACATCTATAAAACAGGCCATCATTAGTCAAACCACTATCACCTACTAGTGGAGAAGGAGGTGGTAATGGGAATCCTAAGACATTTAAATATTCAAAAGAAATCAAAGAGATGATTTCAAGTAATCATGGAAAATTCAAAACACCTCTATAAATAGCTCATAAAAATCACAAAATTTTTCCTAATGTTCCTCACAAGGTTCCCTAGCACGTCCCAAAATCCCAGATCTAGAAGCATTTCCCATCTTCCCCAATTTCCTTTTCTTTCTCTCCTATCTTATTCTCTATGGGCGTGTCCATAAACACACCAAGCACTCTAGACTAATTGGAGATGCTGGGTGCGCCCACGACTACGTCGTCCCCAACAGAAGCAGGCTTTTGACTAGAAACCCTATTTCAATTAGGCATCAATGTACATCCATTGAAACAAGATCTTCACCATTAGATATGTTTGTCAAATGGTGATCTACAAAAGTCCTTTAATCCCATGATGATCCACCTCCTAGATCCCTGAAAAAATCAAAATGAAATCCAACCCAATACTGTTTCCCATCTTCAGTAGTTCCTTCAAGTTATTCTGGCCAATCCGGCCAGTGAACAATGATCTTCCATCTTTAGGAGTCTTTATAATGTGGTTTTATTCAAAAGCCCTAAGGTTTTACTCCTTCTCTGACAATGGCAACGAAGAATCAAGCTTTGTATATTTTTCTGGTAGCTAGGGATTTATCTATGTTCTCTCACATTTTTCTTCTCTTGTGGTGAATCTCTCCTCACGGGACCGGCACAAGCAGGTGCATCTCACTCCCTACTTTCATTTCCAGTTGTATGTTGTAGTTTTCTGGCCACCTGGAGAACTCCCTGGCTATTGGTCCATTTGAAATGACAGATCCGGCACTAAGGGATGAGATCTCCTCCATCCACAGCTCAGATGCAACTTCTGAGCTGTTGGATGGGTTCTTGGGCCCCAAGATCTGATGGGATGAGATCTGGGCCACTAAAAGTCATGGAAGGAGGAGATCTAACCACAGTTGATTCGACGGTCCAGATCGGGACCGTCTCGCATGTAACCAGTCACTCTCACCCAACTACCTGGGATAGGCGGTAACGGGGCAGGACCGCTAGTTGTCCCGCACCTATAAGCTCAAATTTGATCTGGGCTGTCCATTGTGTTAACTAAAAACATAGATCTCCAATTAAGAGCTTCATATAGATCATATTTTAGATTTGAAACTTTCTGTGGATTCCTTATCTCTTCTAGAATTTTCACTGAACTTATTAGATCCTAGTTTTAAATTGAGTTTACATGTTCTATTTAGTAAAATTCGTGCCATTGATCTTGAATCATGGTCTAAATGACCTCAAATTGAAAATTTGAATCGATGGATGCATTCAGAAGGTCCCAAAACCTATGAAACATGATCATAGTAGAAATTTTGTGTTTATAGATCAATCAACAAAGGAAAATAGCAAGAGTGAAATTCAGCCCTTAAAACGGGCTAAAATCTTTAAACTTCAATTATGATCTCAATTGAAATCCAAATTGAGATCAGAAAGTTTTGATAGATTCCTTGTGATAATTAGAACGTACTGAACCAATAAAATTGAATTTTAATTCATTAAATTTTTTGTAATTAAGTGGACAAATATACTAACATCCTTGATCTATAAGATCTAGAATGATCAGATCAATCAAAACTAGTTTGATGATGATATAATATTGTAATAAGATAAATAAGTGCATTATATGTAATTGAATAGGCAGATCTTGATAGATCTAGCCTTAAAAGTAATAAAAAACGATAAAAAGGGATGGAAATCTCCTTGATCAAGGATGATTGGACTATATGAGTATGTGTTGATGATGACATTAAGTTAATATTTTGTGTATTAATGGAGTGGATGATAAGGAGTAAGCTAGATCAAGATCTATGCTCATAAATGGGATGAAGTAATTTAAGATCTCCGTGATCAAGTAGATCAAGGAAGATCAAATCAATGGATGAGATACATCAATGATTTAACAATGAAATTACATCAATAATTAATGTTGGATCTAAAAGAAAATGAAGGATCAAGATTTTAAACCCTAAAAAGATGAAAATGAATAAGGATCAATTAAGACCGTTGGATCATGATAGCATGTTAGATTTCTATTTGAATTATTGAACATTATGATAATTGTCTTTCATTGCTTAGTAAAGTTAATTATAGATTTAATTATTTAATTTTGCTTTTTATTTATGCTTTAATGCTTATGTAATGGAAATTTCATTGAAATTGTAATTAAATAAAATTAGAATGAAAGGACACTTACATGGAATGTATGACAAGGACTTAATATAGTAAGGACCATAGTTGGTAGGATAATATAAGGAATAAATTCCTTGGTCCAAATTAAGAGCGTAATAAAACTCCATGAATGACATTTTAGTTCATGGATTTAATTAAAATCAATTACAAAGAGTACTTAGGATTAAATGCTCATAGGAACCTTATGAAAGGTTGAGCTAGGGCAATTCTAGTGGTTGATGGACATAATGATTAAGGGGGTTCTCTAATAGAGCCTCGCTCTTCCCCACCTTTCATTGATGTTTGTGAGGTATAAATGCCTCCTTACATGAGGATTGAAGTAACCATTTTGTGTTCAAGCATTCAATTAGTAAGCCTTAGCCAATATGATATAAGAGGAGCTTCTAGACTTATAATGAAATAATCTACCCTCAACCAATAAAACATTAATTGGATGAGTAATAATAATAAGAGCATAAAATATAGTAAATCGTCTAATCCTAATAAAAATTGTAATCAAGATAAGGATGATCAAACACGATCCATAGGATCTTGAATGATCTGGTTTGATCAAAAACAATAAGAATACTAATGTAGTGTTGTATTACGTATGTATATTTAGAAATTATGTATGGGTATGTAGAAGAACATCGACAAAGAATCCAAACCCTTAATCAAACATGATTCAAGGAAAGATTGGGTATCCCTTATAGGAATACATACTTGAATAAAGACATAACCTTATACGTATAGTTTGACAGATGGATGAATCGAGACCATGATGGACATTGTGGAGGAATGCACTTGAGAAGTATTAATCAAGATTCTACTTTGAGGTAGGTGGATATACATAGATGTATTAGAGACTCATGTGTATACATACATGATTTTGTATCTAGAATTATAGACCTTCATGATATAATTATGCTTAGTACCTTAGCATAGTCATGATCCAAAACACATGATCCGAACAAGTAATCCAAAAACATATGATCCAACACATGTGATCCAACTAAGTGATCTAACCAAATGATCAAACTGTGTGATCCAACCTCATAATCTAATCCAATTGATCTAATCTAATGATCAAGTCTAATGAGGTGAAAGTAATGAGATATGAAGGCTAAGGAAACCCTAAGAATAGGGTTTGTAAAAGATTCAAGCCTTAGTTAAACAGACACATCATTTGATATGTACAGTGTATTTTCCATACAAGTATGGAGGCTTGTGATTTTGTTTTACATAGAGATAGAGACTCGGGATGCTATGCTAGAGAAGTTATGAGGGTTTGGCCACCCGCTTCCTGAAACTTATATGATGGATACCATGCCCAAAGAGAGGCTGAATGTCGTGTGGGGCAATAATGGGAAGGCCCCACTGTGACAACCATGGTCCATCCCATGAGGATATGGTGTTGATATTCCACAGTTGGTATCAGTGGAGGGTTGCAGTCATCCGAGCGTACTGTATGGATTGAGACTGACGCATGGTAGTTCTAATGTATTTTGCATTATGATGCACATATGATAGCCATAATGTAATGCCATGGCATGATGAGATGCCAATACATGAGTTCCTAGAAATCCCCCTATAAAGATTTGCTAGATACTAATTTCCTAAGTGAAAGTATAGCTAGGGAAAGGAACAAGTTTTGAGCAATCTTCACTATATTAACTAATTTGTCACGTACCACATAAATAGTGTATATACTCTATGTGAAAAATACTCCTGAATGGATAACCATGATGAAATAAGGACTGAGGTATGTATTCTTATATTGATGAAGTAGTATGTTTTTGTATCCCCTACCAAGCATAGCTTGCTGTGGTATTGTAAAAGTTTCTATATTTACAATACCTCAGTTACAGAGAAAGAGGGTTAGAAGCTCAAGACTATAGAAGACTTAAGAAGATGTTAATGAATAATCAATTAAGATACATCCTCTTAAAGACATTTATTTTATTTAAGGAAATTGTATTATATTGAGAGTTTTTAATGTATGGTGAGGTTTGCAAATTTTGGATTATGTAATTTGGACAGGTATTGTACTGATACTGGGCTGTACTATGAACCACTATATGGATTCTGGAAGTTTAATAAAATTATATTCCTTTAACGGAATTTTATTTTGTACATAAATTGTACTTATGTTATGTATGAAGTGGTGACTTGGGTTTTCAAATCAAGTTTTAAAAGAAAAGAATTTTCGTTGTTTTGTGTTGTGAAATTTTTTTTACTAAGGGGATGCCCTTGCCTTTGAAAAATGTATTACAAAATGTGTTTCAAAAACTTGGGTCATCACAATTGGTATCAGAGCCATTCATCCAGTCATAGTACAATGCCCTTATGTCCAATATGAAGATGACAATCCAATTGAGGATGAGAAATAGTGAGTGGATAAGAAATAGGAAATTATTCGATGAGAATGAGTTATGGAATCAACTCATTAGTTAAGAATAAGTATAAAAGGAGTTGACTCATTAGTGATGGATGAGTATAGGAAGAGTAGCCTCATTTGTTGAGGAGTAAGGAAAGAGTTGACTAATTTGTGAAGAAATAGTTAACTCATTAGTGAAGGATGAGTATGCAAAGAGTTAAACTCATTAGTTGAGAGTTAGTGTAATGAAGGAATAGTATAGTATAAGTAGGTATTACTTAGTGAAAGGATTAGAAATACTACTTAGTAAGGAAGAATTCCAATAGAGGGAATAATAAGATATAGAAATCAATAAGGAAAACATTACAATAGATGTAAGGTATGATGTTCATGTCTAACCTAAAGTCTTGAGTAAACATACATATGTAGAAACAAAGTACACCAATACTAGTATGTATATAACCATTACTAAGTGAAGGAATGGAGATAAAGAGAAAGAAGTGATAAATTGGAAAATATGATGGAAAAACTCCAACCTTATAGGAAAGGTGAAATAGAGATTTATGAGAAATAGGGGCTAAAAAAATCAAAATTTATAATAAATATATCAATAAATACAAGTGCAAGAGTTATAATTGCTACATATATACTATTAGGGCAATTAGTTAAATGAAATAAATCATCAAAATAGAGATGATATTACTTGAAAGGAAATTGAGGAGATAGATGAGATATTTATAAAAAGAAAATTGTAAATAAGGATAGTTTTAAATAGAGATGAATAAGGAGATAAGTAAGTATTTTCTCTCCAAAATTAGTAAAGGCAAAGGGTTTAATAAAGAGATGATAAAATTTTAGAACATGAAGAGATGATCTTTGAAATTAGAATAAAATAAAAAGGAAGAAGAGAGTTAGATATGTTAAAAGGACAAAAATATGATCCCGAACTTATTAAGAAAGACAATTAAATCATGATGATGTATGGTTAACAAAGAAATCGTAGCCCTATATATGGTACAACAAATATGAAATCACCAAGTTAGAAATTATATTGGTATGATAAATCAATTATGCAAATTAGCACCAAAGGATTAGAGAAATATTGATATGATAACATTGGTGATATTGAAAATAATTTTGGGACTACCATAAAGGGAAGTACATTTGGTATAGAAGGTGAAATGGTCATGGAACATGAAAACAAAGGGAAATATGGATTTGGAAAATATAGTTATTGATTACCATGAAGGGGAGTACATCTTATTGATAATGGCAAATGAAAAGCTATATATAAATAGAGATATTAATTCCACTTGCATGATAGAGTGGTGGTATTGAAAGATTTAAGAAATATAGTAAGGGAAAATATATTTTGGAGGAAAGGTGAAATAAAACATGAGAAATGAAAACAAATATTGACTATTAAATTTAAGTTTAAAGATGATTGTGAATGAGTTATGAATCCAAATTGTTGGAGAAATAAGTGGTTAGAAATTTTAAGATAGTTTGAAGATTTTCAATCTTACATGAGATTGAATGAGAAAATATCTATAATAGTTGAGGAAAAGACCATCAAATTATTTGAATGAGTTGAAAGAACAAGTTTTAAGGATATGGAGTGATTATAGAAAGTTACAATAGGAAAATAACAAATTTCTTTGGGAAAAGAAAAGGGAAGAATCAATGTAAGGATGCATTGAACATAAATGATGTTGAGAAAATTAAGCATCCTTTTTTCTCTACAAGGATAAGCATTTTCAAATTTATTATTATTAATTGGGAATTGGAAATGCAACATCAAAGTATAGAATCAAAACAAATTTTAAGTTCTATGAGTTGGATAAATGATGTTCATAAATTTGAGGAGAATGAAATATATTAGATGAAGTGATAATGATATATAGAAATGGATTTAAGGAAATCAAGAGCATTTATAGAATATATGTTAGACGCTTACAAAACTTGTCAATTATCTTGTTACATGTTGATTGAAGAAAGCAAAGTTTAGGGTTATATAAATTTTAAGGATAGCATGGAATTTGACCCAGACAAAGGTGGAATATGAGATCAAAATATGAAATGACAATGACAATTAGAGAAATATATCTCTTACTGATTTTATAACATAAGGACATTCTTTTAGTAAAATCTTGCCATTGGTTGCATAAATCCTAAATGAGTTGCTAATAGATTATTGAGAATTGAAGAATAGATGATAAATTATAGAGTTTGTAAAGACTTGAGAAGGGATGATTACGAAGTCAATATGGACTCTTTTAATTGGAATTATCAAGATTATTGCAAATAAATGATTAGTATGATATGATAAAGATTATGAGGTATGCTTGAAAGAAGCATGAGGAAATGCAAAATCTAGAAATTTTGAAGCCTATGACATATATATATGAAAGGAAAAGAGATAAATATTATCATAGATTGTAAGAATGTTTAGAATATTGTTCTAAATATGAGAAAGAGATAACAAAAGAGGATCAAGAATATATATGCAAATTTAAATGACACTATCTTGGAAGGAAAAATGTAGAAAGTCAAGTATTATGAATAAAATGGCACTCAAAGAGTGTTACAAAGACAATGGATGGGATGAGAATGAGGAAAGAGTCATTACAAGGAAACTATTATTCAATGAAAGAATTTGAAAAGAAATTGTCAATAGAAGGAAATAGTAAAGAAGTATGAATTGTAGAGAAGAAATAAAATATTCACTTCCAAATAATGGAAGAATAAGGAAAGAGAAAATTACTTCCAAAGATTGGAAGGTTATTATAAAGAACAATAGTTGAAGTTATAGAATCCAATCAATATGTTATTGTAGGTAGTCTAAGGACTATACATAGTAGGAAAGCTATGTCAAAACTTTATATGTTAAAAAAGAATGAAGATGAGCAATAGAAGATATAATGGAAAATTGTGAAGTATGGAAAGATTAGTAGAAATTTAGTCAAGTAAAAGGTTTTAAAACTAAAGGATAACTTAGTTAAGAGTTATTAATCCTTTAGGAAAGTCTAGCAAAAACAAGCTTAAGTGAATGGTGCATAAGGTTAGTCATGTGTGACCATTTTAATAGGAATCAACCATGTGATTTATACTTTTGAGGAGAAGGAAGTAGGAGAAATGAATGAAAAGACAAAGGATTTCCTTAAGTGGCAAGGCCACATGTGTAAGGCTATGAAAGAATTGTGAAAACTCCTAAGTGAGTTGATATACAAATTTCCAGGACAAAATTTTTGTAAGGGGGGTAGATTGTAACACCGCTAATTTTTGGTAAGAAAATTAAATAAATAATGGAATTTAGAAATTCAGGGGAAATCAAGCTAGAATATTAGGGTTACTAAAAATGCACTTCTCATATAAGTGAAATCAAGGTATAAGACTTGTATAATTGAAAACATATTCGACAAAACCTTCGAAATGACTAAGCATAACAATTTCTAAATACTAATGAAAAATATGTATTTTTCTCCATTTTCATGAATAAAAAGGGAAAAATGATAATTTCACAAATAACCAAGACTTGATACATCAAAATTTGGAATTTACTCAGAAATACAAATCCAACGCCACTAAGTACGCTCAATTCTGAGCTCGGGAGAATAAAATAGATTTTCTCCATAAAAAGGGAATTTGGTCTTTTCACACATCAGTGGGGCCCACAAGGGACCCACAAAGGGTTCCAACGTCTAGAAAACATCCCATCATTAGTCAAACCACTACTACCTGCTAGTGGAGAAGGAGGTGGTAGTGGGAATCCTAAGACATTTAAATATTCAAAATAAATCAAAGTGATGCTTTCAAGTAATTATGGAAAATTCAAAACACCTCTATAAATAGCTCATAAAAATCCCAAAATTTTTTTTAGTGTTCCCCACAAGGTTCCTTAGCACATCCCAAAATCGCAGATCGAGAAAGATTCCCCATCTTCCCCAATTTCTTTTTCTTTCTCTCCTTCTCTATTATTCTTTGTGGGCATGTCCACAGACGCACCATGCACTCCAGATTAATTGGAGAAGTTAGGCGCGTCCATGGAAGCGTCATCCCCAATGGAACTAGGCTTTTGGCTAGAAAACCTATTTCAATTAGGCATCAACATACAGCCATTGAAACAAGTTCTTCACTGTTAGATATGTTTGTAAAATGGTGATCTACAAAAGACCTTTCATCCCATGATGATCCACCTCCTAGATCTCCGAAAAAATCAAAATGAAATCCAACCCAGTACTGTTTCCTGTCTCCAGCAGTTCCTTTAAGTTATTTGGGCCAATCCGGCCAGTGAACAATGATCTTCCATATTTGGGAGTCTTTATAATGTGGTTTTGTTCAAAAGCCCTAAGGTTTTACTCCTCCAACAACAACGACGAAGAATCAAGCTCTGTATATGTTTTTCAGAAGCTAGGGTTTTATCTATGTCCTCTGGCATTTTTCTTCTCTTCTGGTGAATCTCTCCTCACTGGACCGGCACAGGTAGGTGCATCTCACTCCCTACTTTCATTTTTGGCTATTTGTTGTAGTTTTTCAACCACCTGGACAACCCCCCCGGCTGTTGACCCATTTGAAATGATGGATCTAGCACTAAGGGTTGAGATCTCCTCCATCCACAGCTCAGATGCAACTTCTAAGCCGTTGGATGGATTCCTGGGGCCCCAAGACCCCAGGGGATGAGATCTGGGCCACTGAAAGTCATGGAAGGAGGAGATTTGACACAGGTGATCCGAGGGTCCAGATGGAGACCATCTTGCTTGTAACCAGACACTTTCTCCCAACAACCTAGGATAGGCAGTAATAGGGCCGGGCCGCTGGTCGTCCCGCACCTGTAAGCTCAAATTTGATCTGGGCCGTTCATTGTGTTAACTGAAAACTTAGATCTCCAATTAAGAGTTTGATATAGTTCATATTTTAGATTTGAAACTTTCTATGGATTCCTTATCTCTTCTAGAATTCACTGAACTTATTAGATCCCTATTTTAAATTGTATTTACATGTTCAATTTAGTAAAATCTGTGCCATTGATCTTGGATCATGGCCTAGATGACCTCAAATTGAAAATCTGAACCAATGGATGTGTTCAGAAGGTCCCAAAAACCTAAGAAACATGATCACAGTAGAAATTTTGTGTTTATAGATCAATCAAAGAAAGAAAAAAGTAAGAGTGAAATTCAGCTTTTAAAACGGGATTGAAATCCAAATTGAGATCAGAAAGTTTTGATAAATTCCTTGTGATAATTATAACGTACTGAACCAATAAAATTGTAATTTTAATTCATTAAATTTTTTGTATTTAAGTGGATAAATATACTAACATCCTTGATCTACAAGATCTACGATGATCAGATCAATCAAAATTAGTTTGATGATGATATAATAATGTAATAAGATAAATAAGTGGGTTATATGTAATTGAATAGGTAGATCTTCATAGATCTAGCCTTAAAAGTAATAAAAAAAAACCATAAAAAGGGATGAAAATCTCCTTGATCTAGGATGATTGGAATATATGAATATGTGTTGATGATGATATTGAGTTAATATTTTGTGTATTAATGGAGTGGATGATGAGGAATCGGGCTAGATTAAGATTTATGCTCATAAATGGGATAAAGTAACTTAAGATCTCCTTGATCAGGCAGATCAAGGAAGATCAAATCAATGGGTGAGATACATCAATGATTTAACAATGAAATTACATCAATAATGAATGTTGGATCTAAAGGAAAATGAAGGATCAAGATTTTAAACCCTAAAAAGATGAAAAATGAATAAGGATCAATTAAGACCATTGGATCATGATAGCATGTTAGATTTCTATTTGAATTATTGAACATATGATAATTTTCTTTTATTGCTGAGTAGAGTTAATTATAGATTTAATTATTTAATTCTGCTTTTTATTTGTTCTTTAATGCTTATGTAATGGAAATTTCATTGAAATTGTAATTAAATGAAATTAGAATGAAAGGACATTTACATGGAATGTATGACAAGGACTTAATGATTGTAAGGACCATAGTTAGTAGGATAATATAAGGAATTAATTCCTTGGTCCAAATTAGGAGCATAATAAAACTCCATGAATGACATTTTAGTTCATGGATTTAATTAAAATCAATTACAAAGTGTACTTAGGATTAAATGCTCATAGGAACCTTATGAATGGTTTAGCTAGGGTCATTCTAGTGGATGATGGACAAAATGGCTAAGGGGGTTCTCTAATAGAGCCTCGCTCTTCCCCCACCTTCCGTTGATGTTTGTAAGGTCTAAATGCCTCCTTACATGAGGATTGAAGTAACCATTTTGTGTTCAACAATTCAACTAGTAAGCCTTAGCCAATTTGACATAAGAGGAGCTTTTAGACTTATGATGAAATAAGCTACCCTCAACCAATAAAACATTAATTGGATGAGTAATAATAATAAGAGCATAAAATGTAGTAAATCATCTAATCCTAATAAAAATTGTAATCAAGATAAGGATGATCAAACAAGATCCATAGGATCTTGAATGATCTTGTTTGATAAAAAACAACAAGAATACTAATGAAGTCTTGTATTACGTATGTATATGTAGAAACTATGTATGGGTATGTACAAGAACATAGATAAAGAATCTAAACCCTTGATCAAACATGATTCAAGGAAAGATTGGGGTATCCCATATAGGAATACATACTTGAATAGAGAGATAACCTTATACGTATGGTTTGATAGATGGATGAATCCAAACCATGATGGACATTGTGGAAGAATACACTTGAGAAGTATGAATCAAGATTCTACCTTGAGGTAGGTGGATATACAAAGATGTATTAGAGACTCATGTGTATACATGCATGATTTTTGGTCTGGAATTATAGACCTTCATGATATAATTATGCTTACTACCTTAGCATAGTCATGAACCAAAACACATGATCCAAACAAGTAATCCAAAAATATATGATCCAACACATGTGATCCAACTAAGTGATCTAACCAAATGATCAAATTGAGTGATCCAACCTCATAATCTAATCCAATTGATCTAATCTGATGATCAAGTCTATTGAGGTGAAAGTAATGAGATATGTAGACTAAGGAAACCCTAAGAATAGGGTTTGTAAAATATTGAAGCCATAGTTAAGTAGACACATCGTCTGATATGTACAATGTATTTTCCATACAAGTATGGAGGCTTGTGATTTTGTTTTACACAAAGATAGAGACTGGGGATGCTATGCTAGAGAAGTTATGAGTGTTTGTCCACCCGCCTCCTAAAACTTATATGATGGATACCATGCCCAAAGAGAGACTAAATGTTGGGTGGGGCAATAATGGGAAGGCCCCACTGTGACAGCCATGGTCCACCCTATGAGGACATGGAGTTGATATTCCACAGTTGGTATCAATGGAGGATTGTAGTCATCCGGGCAAGCTATATGGATTGAGATTGACGCATGGTAGTCCTAATGTATTTTGCATTATGATACCACATGATAGGCATAATGTAATGCCATGGCATGATGAAATGCCAATAGATGAGTTCCTGGAAATCCCCTATAAAGATTGGCTGGATATTGATTTCCTAAGTGGAAGTATAGCCAGGCGAAGGAACAAGTTTTGAGCAATCTTCACTATATTAACTAATTTGTCACGTACTACATAAATAATGTTTCTATTCTATGTGGAAAATACTCATGAATGGATAACCATGTTGAAATAAGGACTAAGGTATGTATTCTTATATTGATTAAGTAGTATGTTTTTGTATCTCCTACCAAGCATAGCTTGCTGAGGTATTGTAAATGTTTCTATGTTTACAATACCTCAGATACAGAGAAGGAGGGTTAGAAGCTCAAGACTATAGAAGACTTAAGAAGATGTTGATGAATAATCAATCAAGATACATCATCTTCAAGGCATTTATTTTATTTGAGGGAATTATATTGTATTGAGAGTTTTTAATGTATGGTGAGGTTTGCAAATTTTGGATTATGTAATTTGGACAGGTATTGTATCTTGATCGCAGGTACATCTTTGTGAACCATTGCATGGATTTTGGAAGTTTAATTAAATTATATTCCTTGAATGGAATTTTATTTTGTGCATAAATTATACTTATGTTATGTATTAAGTGGTGACTTGGGTTTTCAAAACAAGTTTTAAAAGAAAAGAATTTCCGCTGTTTTGTTTTACGAAATTTTTTTAGTAAGGGGACGCCCTTGCCTTTGAAAATTGTATTACAAAATGTGTTTCAAAAACCCAAGTCATCATAAGGGATCTATTATAATGATGATATAATATTGAAATTAAGTAATATCCATGATTTATTTTGACAAATCTAACAAAAAATTAAGAAACTATCCTTTATGGTAGAAAAACCCTAAAAATGCAAAGGGACCCACTTGATCAATAAGATCAAGTATGATCATACCCTTGGGGTAGATTGAATGAATGATATTATGATAGAATCTAGTTAGATCATGGATTAAATATAACAAAAACAAGTGGATATGATCTTTGGATCTTAATGGAGTAAAACCCCTAAAAGTAATAAAAACCCTTGATCTAACAGAAAAGATCTAAGATCTAATGGTTGGATCATAAGTAAAAGCTTCTCATAATCTTAATGTAATTAGTTTAATTGTATTTATGTTATTAGATTATTATAATAGGTTGGTAGATTTATTTATCTTAGGGCCATGTTAGTTTAAATTTGAGATTTTAACATGATTCCATTGGATTAGTAGTAAAATTTCATTTATTTAATAAATTAGGATCGTGATAGTTTAAGTATAGTTTTATTTCATTAGGTTAAGTTATATTAATAGGAAGCATGTGTTAAGTATTCAATTTTGGTCAAAATACCCCAAATTTAGCATTCAATTAGATCATCTAACCATTCAAATTTGCAAAACTTAGCTTGATTTTGAAGTTAATTCCAATAGACCATCCAAACCTTAATTTGTCAAAATCAACAGTTAGATGATCATTAGAGCTCATTAGATGATTAATATATAGTTTAGATGATTCTGATTTAATCTTCTTCTTTTTTGCAAATTAACCAAAAGAGGTGTTGACGGATACGATTAAAAGTTAACAGTGCAGATCATCTTAAAGTGCACTGGATGGATCAAATCACCCATGGAGATGGATGGAATAGAAATCATGGACAAAATGGAAAGACCATGTAAAGGGCAACTCTTTCCCCCACTTCTCTTTCCTTTTCTTCCTCTTTCCCTTCCTCTTCTCTTTCCCACCTTTGATGTTCTTTTTTTCCTCTCCTTCTCTCAAACCTCTTCCCATTCTCTCCCCTTCTTCTCCTCCAGATGGATTAGACTTCCTCACATCACTAGCCCCCTAAGCTAGTCACACAAACCCAAGGTGCATCACCTGTCGTCTTCTTCATCTACCCCATCTGAAGCAGACTCACCACTGTACTCTTTCAATTTTCTCTCTTGCATGCACCCTCCACGCATCACACAGAGCCAACCCATCATCCATCTTCTTCTCTTCAACTCCTTCCTCAGCAACGGCGGCAAAACTTGTTAATTATTTAACCACAAGTGCATGGGCTATTGTAATGTAGCTTATGCAAGTACGGATCGATCCCACGAGGACTTGATTTAAAATGGAGCTTTCAATAAAATTCAATTAATAAAAGAACTAAAACAAAGACTATACTAGAAATAAACTAATAATAAACTAAAATCCAGATTTATTCAATTGTTGCAATTTACACAATTATTTATTCCAAAAAATTAGAAAATGCAACTAAATAAGCAGTCCTGGATAAACTTGTCTCTGGATAATTAGTATGAGGATAATGTAGAACCAGAACAGCACAGGGACACAGAAGTAAATAAAATAGGGACCCAAATGGAATTAAATTGGGGACCCAAATGGTATTTCAGACAAAGGATAAAGGTGGAATTCCTCAAATCTTCTAAGGGCATAATTGTAATTTTCTTGGGTTTTGGTTTTTAATGAAAAACGAGGAAAACTCGTTGAGGGGAAAAACATAGAAGGAGGGGGAAGAAGGAAGAAGGGAAAAGGGAAAAGGAAGGAGGAGAGGAGGGAAAGAGAAGTGGGGACGCGGGAGTGGAAACCTGACTTGGGTTTCCTTCCCTAGGTCGTCCGGTGCATGGCAGGTAAACAGAGGGGAAGAAACTGGTCGGAGAGGAATAGTGGAATGAGAAGAAGGGAGGAAGGAGGGAGAGGAAAAGAAGGATGCGAAGAAAAACCCAAACTAGGTTTTCTCTCCTAGGACCGTCCAACTGGATACGTAGAGACGCCATTTTTTGGTGTCTAAACCAGAACCCGACAATGGAGTAGGAGCTGATGGTGAAGGAGAAGGGAACAGGAAGATAGGGAAGACATGGGAGTGGAAACCTGACTTGGGTTTCCTTCCCTAGGATGTCTGGTGACGGTGGAAGACCCGGATCTAGATTGGGAGTCTGGTGCGGTGAGAAGGGAGCATGGCTTCTAGACGTCTAATCTAGATTCTTGCTTGGGCGTGCTAAGGGGTGCAGTCGCCTTCCGTGTGAAAAAAAACAACGCCCCTACTGGGTGTCAACTTGTTCAGTCCGGGGAAGATGGAGGACTAAGGGGAGAAGCTAGAGAAACACAGGGGTGGAGAGAGAAAGAGAGAGAGAGAGTTAGAACTTGGTAAAGAGAGTAGAGAAGGAGAGAAGTGTCTGCCTCCTCCTACTAGTCAGCCAAAGGGGATTGAAGAGAAGAAGAGAGAGGGATGATAGAAGAGAGAGAGAGAGAGAGAGAGAGAGAGAGAGAGAGAGAGATTGGGAGTGAGAAGGAAAAGGAAAAGGAGAAATTGGGATTAGTCGGAGGTGAATGTAGCGAAAGCAAAAAAGGGCTAGCCAAGCTATGCGTCTGGCTTGGTGGTTGTGGTGCACGATGGAGACGATGCCTGGGCTGCCTAGTGGGGCGGTGGAAGAGAAGGGAAGTGGGTGGTGAGGTCTGGCCTGGTTTGGAGGTGGGGCAGAGGGCGTTGAAATAGAATCGAGAGAGAGAGAGAGAGAGAGTAAAAGGAAGGGTAGAACGTGGGTTAGAGGGGTGGTGAGAAAGGAGAAGAAGAGAGGAGAGAATGGGAAGAGGGGGAGAGAAGAGAAAGGTGGCTCAGAGATGAAGGCACAATGGTGACAAAGGGAAAGGTAGAAGGAGGTACGGTTTTGCTGGGTTGTGTGGTGAAGGTGGCTTGGTGTGGTAGAGATGGGAAGAGGGAGAGACATAGAGAGAAAGAAGGGAACTGGGAGGGAAGAAAAGAAGAAAGGGACGGTGAAAGAGAAGGGGGAAGAGAGGAGAGAAAGCTGCCCTCCTACGGTTTCAAAGAAGGTCCTGAGAATAGAAAGGAGGAAGAGAAAAGGAAGACGGGAGAAGAGAGGTGGGTACGTGAGAATGAGGAAGGAAAAAAGAGAGGAAATAAGGAAGAAAAATAAGGAGGGAGGGAAAAGAAAGGAAAGAGGGAGTGGGAAAGGAAAGAGAGAATGAAGGAAAGAAAAAGAGAATAAGGAGGGAAAGAGAAGAGGAAGGGAAAGAGCAAGAAAAGGAAAGAGAAGTGGGGGAAAGAGTTGCCCTTTACATGGTCTTTCCATTTTTTCCATGATTTCTATTCCATCCATCTCCATGGGTGATCTAGTCCATCCAGTCCACTTTAAGATGATCTGCACTATTAACTTTTAATCGTATCCATCAACACCTCTTTTGGTTAATCTGCAAAAGAAAAGATTAAATCAGAATCATCTAAACTGTATATTAATCATCTAATGAGCTCTAATGATCATCTGACTGTTGATTTTGACAAATTAAGGTTTGGATGGTCAATTGGAATTAACTTCAAAATCAAGCTAAGTTGTGCAAATTTGAAAGGTTAGATGATCTAATTGAATGCTAAATTAGGGGTATAAAATTGAACACTTAACACCCCCGACTAGCATTTTGCTAGTCCCGAGCAAAACATGCGAAAAACAAAATTTCAAAATTTATTTTTTAAGCCAACTCCTCTTTTTCTTCAAAGAATTATCTTCAATAAATCACATCACTTTAGCATACTAATAAAAATGACTGAAAAATTCAAAACCCTACCCATATGCCAAAGTAATTCTACTTAAGCTCATATCTCAGAGTGAGTGTGCGCATGCACAGTCTACATATAGAATAATCTTGATCTCTAAGTAAACTTTTAACTTTTGAACTCCATCTGAAATATGTTTTGACCTTAATCCTCACTAATGACATATACTCAGAAATAAAATCTCTGAGATAGAGGGTTCAAATCATATCTCTCTTTTAATTATGTGAGAGAGTCAATAAAAGAAAAATTATCTCACACATAGTCATGAATAATGGAAGTTACTAAGGAATTTCATTATTTTGATCTCTTGGGAATGGATGCCATTACCTTTGAATATTTAGAAATACCATTCTTTTAAATCCTATCCATTCATTGCCTCATAAAGACTATATTTCTCCTAGAATCAATAGGTTTTTAACTGGGACAAAACGTAGGCTTAGGACAAGGTACCAAAGAAAGGGTATAAGGTATTCAAAGTTTCTTCAAAATAAGTAGAGGTCATCTAAAATTGATAACTCTTTCTTTCCTTTACTAAAATGAATATTTCTTTTTTTTCCACTTTTCTTTGTATTCTTCAAACTTTTTCTCTTTTTTTGTTTTTTTTTTCCACACTTTTGAATTACTTCGAAGAATATCTCTTTTCTTGATATCCACTTTTTTATTGCAACTAAAGGTATTTCTTCATTCTTCTCTAACTTATTTTTCAAAGAAAATAGGTAATGGATAATTTATACTGGGTTAATATGGGTAAAGGGTAATATGGGTGACAAAAGAAATGGCTTTTATATAAAAGGCTCAAGTTGGCTAACTAGTGGTAAAAATACTTCTAGGTAGGCTTTATGTCTCTACCTTAACAACAAGAATGGCCTAAATCATTTTCTAGGTTTCCTATAATCCATCAAATTCAATGAACTTCCAAAATTTTAAAGGTCATATTCTAATTATTCAGGTAATTAGCCAAATTCAAGAGTTTGTGGGATCAATTTTGTTTAAGTACCTAAAGAAAATTAGGAATATTTATAACCTCTCAAAAAGGATGAATAGCTCAAAAAACTCACTTAGGTTATAGGTCTCCACTGAATTTCTTCAGAATTTCTAAGTTATAGCAACTTATCAAGCTAGACTATCTATATGCAACTGCGTGTACGGATATGATCTAAGACTTTGCTTTCATAGAATACTTTAGAAAATGAGTAAAAAGATGAATTAATCATATTCAATTCCATTGATAAGTTAAAGTTATCTAAATTATACTTCAGAAAATCGAATTGTCATCATAGTTAAGGAGATGACCTAAAAATGTTTCAAAAATTTTCTCCACCATTTTTTTAAAAAATAAAAAATAAAATCACCTAAAAACCTAAAAAAAAACTAAATTTTGCTAGAATTCTACACCCGCAACCTAATAGAAACATTGTCCTCAATGCTTAAAAAGTAGGACCTAAAATGAATATGAGTGATGTAGAAAACAACAAAAATGAAAAACTTTGGGTTGCCTCCCAATGAGCGCTAAGTTTAACGTCTTCAGCCAGACAGATCCTAATTTACCCTAATCTACACCCAGTTGGTATTGAGTTTTCTTGATCCCAACAATGAAATGGCAAGATTTCTCACGCCACTTCAAAATCTCGTGATAGTCAATACTTTTCCTCCACCATGAAATTTGTGGTGATGGTAGCATTATGACACAGCAGACTACCACGAATGTAAATTGAGTGGGACCACTCTGATGATCTCCTATCTTCAAAATTTCATGGTAATTAATATAACTCCTCCACCTTGAAAATTTGGGTGGTGAAATCTCTATAACAATGTTAACTACCATGAATTTAAATTCTTTTAGACCATATAAATGTGGATGGTTCTCTCTTTCCCTTACATTTTCCTGAAATTGAGGTATAAGTTGACTATGCCCTTCCCAAAAAGATTGTTCTTGTATTAATAGAGTAGGGAGCATGGTTTTGCTTAAAACCTGTTTATCTTCTAGTGTGTACCTTACAGTTGGTTGATGTATGGACATTATATCAATGGACTCTTTCTTTTCCTATTCTATTGGCACAAGCAACAAATCAGGTGGGCCTAATTTCTTATCTAATGGTTGTTCAAATAAGATATGTAGGTTCCAATCAGGTACATCTTCAACATTACAAGGCTTATTTGGAATTTTAGGCTCTATAAGGGGTTCTACTAATGTGGGAGGGGAATGAAGTCACTTGGTGGAAGGTCCTCGAAAGGAGGTTTCCATTTTTCTATATCCATGATAGGAACAAAATCAAGGAGGGTATTAACTTCCTTTATTAATGCATCCTCATTAAACTCATTAAAATGGGCCAAACAGGCCTCCAATGGGTCCGACAAGGAAGATGACTGAAACTGATCTTGCACAACTAAATTGATCATGATAACACTGTGCAAATCATCACAAGTTTCACCAGGTTGGTTACAAATGTTAAAGATGTTTAACTCTAATTTCATATTGCCAAAGGATAGTTTCATGACACCATTTCTACAGTTGATTAAGGCATTGGACGTAGCTAAAAATGGTCGTCGCAAAATAATTGGTATTTCATTCTTCTCATTCGCCACCGGTTGTGTATCTAGAACTAGAAAATCTATAGGGAAGCAAAATTGTTCTATCTGGACTAACACATCCTCTATTACCCCTCTCAGTATTTTTATAGAACGATCAGCTAGCTGGAGCATAGTAGATGTAGGTTTCAGTTCCCCTAGACCTAACTGTTCGTATACCAAGTATGGTAATAAGTTTACACTAGATCCTAAAACAAGAAGAGCTTGGTTAATCTTGTAGTTTCCAATAATGCAAGTAAGAGTGGGGCAACTAGGATCTTTGTACTTTGGTGATATATGGTATTGAAGAATAGAAGTAACCTGTTCAGTCAAAAATGCCTTCTTCTGGACATTTAATTTTCTCTTTATGGTGCATAAGTCTTTTAAAATTTTGGCATATGATGGGATTTGTTTTTATACCATCTAAGATCGGTATGTTGATCTTGACTTGCTTGAAAATCTCTAAAATCTCATTATTAGAGGCAGACTTTGGGGCTTGACGTAACCTTTGAGGAAATGGAGCAGGTATAGGACATGGATCAATAGGTGAAATAGGGTCCTTTTGTTTAGAGTTTTCTTTAACTTTTGTGGAATTTTCTACCTTTTCAGTCTTTTGAGGCTCATCTTTCTCAATTCTTTTACCACTCCGAAGAATGGTAACAGCCTTAGTCTGTTCTATGGTAGAGCTAGATGTTTCATCAGATGCATTAGTGCTAACCACATGCACTCCCTTAGGGTTTGTTTGTGGTTGAGCTGGGAACCTTCCTTTTTCCATACTTTGCATCATTTTACTCATCATATTTTTTAATTCATTCATTGGCTGGTTGGTTTGTTTTATTTGACTTTCTAATTGAGAAATTTTCCTTTCCTGGTATGGAATGTTTTGATTATCCTCTACTTGCCTTTTAGGTGGGGGCAAGTAACTTCCAGAAGAAGGAGGTTGATGAGTTTGATAAGGTAAAGTAAGAAGTCCTTGGTTTTGTTGATGAGGTTGATATTGTCCTGGTTGAGGAACATTAGCAGTAGGTCCATTTTTCCAACTAAAGTTGGGATGGTTTCTCCAGTTGGGATTATAAGTCTCTGAATATGGGGAGAAAGGTCTTTTATATGTGTTAAGTGCATTAGTCAGATCATGAAGTACCTCTTGGAATGCTAGAATGGTAGGACATTCCTGAGTAAGATGGGTGGTACTCTCACAAATGCTACACACTTGTTCTTCTTTATTTGAGTTTTTCTTTTCCATTTCTATGGCTTCTACTTTTCTTGCTAGGGATGCTACTTTGGCATTGATATCATCTTTTTCAGACATAACATACATGCCTCCCCTAGCATGAGTGTTATTGGGCTTAGGTCTATCTACATGTTCTATTCTTTCTGAGTTAGCCCAGGTCTGGGCACTTTTAGCTAGCCATTCCAAATACTCCTTTGCCTCATCTGGTTGTTTGTTGAGAAAGTTACCATTATACATCATCTTTACAAACTGGTGCATGTCAGAATTTAGTCCTTCATAAAAGAAGTTGATGATGTGCCATGGTTCATAGCCATGATGTGGGCAAGTGAGTTGTAGTTCTTTGAACCTTTCCCAGCATTGATAGAATGATTCTTTATCCTTTTGGGTAAAGTTCATTATCTTGCGGCGAAGCGTATTTGTTTTATGGGTAGGGAATTTTTTTTTTAAAAATTCCCTAGTCATTTCATTCCAGGTTCTTATGGAACCTGATGGCAGTGCATTAAACCACATTTTTTCTTTTTCCTTTAAAGAAAAAGAAAATAGCTTAAGCCTAATAGTATCAAGACCTATATTTTGTGTTCTTTGGGTACCACATACCTCATCAAATTCTTTAAGGTTCAAGTAAGAGCTCTCACTATCTAAACCATGGAATTTGGGAAGTAATTGGATTACTCCCCTCTTTAATTCTAATGCACCAGCATTCTAAGGAAGAATTACACAGGATGGTGTGCTGGTGCGTGTAGGCTGAAGGTAATCTTTTAAAGTTTTACCACGAAAGTTTTGAAAACCCTCAATATTAGTATCCCCATGTTCACTCTGTTGGTCCCACTCCCTATTGTTTCTTCTCCAATCTCTATTTGGTTGATGATTATTCCTCCTTGGTGGAGGTTGATATTCATCGTCCATCAGGGGTGGTGGGTCCTCATTCATGATGAGTGGAGGCCCTTGACTTCCATGGGGTGAATTACCCCTTGAGCGTTGATCAGTCATAGATGTGACCTGATCTTGTTGTATGTCTTTTTTGTCGTACTTGACTAACCTTCCAGTTTTGTCGCATCTCCAAAACTGCATACAAGAGAAGCTTCTTTTTATTTTTATTTATTTTTATTTTTCTTTCTTTTTCTTTTCTTTTTTGTTGTTTTTTTTTGTTTAAAAAAAAAAAAAAACTAACCTAAATGATGCAACCTAACTTCTAGAATGATGCACAAACAAAAGGGCACACTCAAATAATTCTAAGGCTAATAAGCAGCAATATTTTGATTTTCTTGATTTTTTGTAGGGATGATGCTTTTAATTAGCCTAATCTAACGCTCCTCCTCTCTTTAGGAGTTGATTACTGCTTACCAGTTAGGTTCTAACCAAAGCAGTTAATACAACCCTCGTGTAAGGAGGTGTTTAGACCTCAACAACTGTCAATAAGAGGTGGGGAAGAGCGAGGCTCTACTAGATAACCCCCAATAACCACAATGATCAAAAGCCACTAGAGTGACAGTAAATCATGTCCTATTAAGCAGTCCTATGAGCATGTGATGGCCCTATAGGTCTCTTCTGATTGATTTTAAATTAATGTGAAAGGAAGGTTTGCGTGCTTGAGGTGATTATCCTAAGTGGGCCAAGAGGTGGTGATGAAATCCACCCTTGATCTTATCGGGGTAGGGTGCCCTTACTAATTAATTTTCACACACCATGGCAATTCGATCAGCATATAAATCACCTTAAAGCATTAAATGTGCCCTAAGAATGCAATCAAAAGCAATAAACTAATGCAAAATCCTAAAATGCAACAATTATTAAAAGATGCTTTCTATATGAGTTACGCTACCAAACACTGTAAATTATTATAAATGCAAATCCTAATCTAGGAAATAAATGAGTGAGGAAACTTATAGTGGGGTTTCTGATGAAGATCAAGTGTGGGCCACCTTATCCCACACTTGCCCTGTAGTATACAACCCTTTAAAATTTTAAGTGAAAATTATAATTTACAAGGATCTTCACTGCAAGATTCACTCAAAAGAAAAAAAGAAAGTCCTATTCGAGGAAAGCAGGGAAATTTCCATTTTGGTGAAGATCCACTTGCCCAATTCCTCCACTTTCCAATTTCCTGAAAAATAAAATTAGAAATTAGTACTAAATTTAGGAAACAAGATGCTTATGCCCTAAAAAAAATTTGAAAAATGCACCTAAAATGCCAAAAAATTGTAATTACTAACTTTTTTTATTTTTTGGATTTTAAATTAAAATATATGAAAACTCCTTTCCAAGTCCCTGATAATGGCGGAAAAACTTGTTGATTGTTTAACCGCAAGCGCATGGGCTATTGTAGTGTAGCTTATGCAAGTACAGGTCGATCCCACGAGGACTTGATTTAAAATGATGGAGTTTTCAATAAAATTCAATTAATAAAAGAACCAAAACAAAGACTATACCAGAAATAAATTAAGAATAAACTAAAATCCAGATTTATTCAATTGTTGCAATTTACATAATTATTTATTCCAAAAAATTAGAAAATACAACTAAATAAGTAGTCCCTGGATAATCAGAATGAGGATAGTATAGAACCAGAATAGCAAAGGACTTCAGAAGTAAATAAACTAGGGACCCAGAAGAAATTAAACTGGGGACCCAAATGGTATTTCAGACAAAGGACAGAGGTGGAATTCCTCAAATCTTCAAGGGGCATAATTGTAATTTTTTGGGGTTCTGGTTTTTAATGAAAAACCAGGAAAACTCGTTGTGGGAAAAAACGTAGGAGGGTGAAGAAGGAAGAAGGGAAAAGGAAGGAGGAGAGGAGGGAGAGAGAAGTGGGGATGTGGGTGTGGAAACCCGACTTGGGTTTCCTTCCCTAGGTCGTTCGGTGCGTGGCAGGTAAACAGAGGGAAAGAAACTGGTCGGAGAGGAACATGGGAATGAGAAGAAGGGAGGAAGAAGGAGGGAGAGGAAAAGAAGGATGGGAAGAAAAACCCAATCTGGGTTTTCTCTCCCAGGACTGTCCAATTGGAGACGTAGAGAGCGTCTGAACCAGAACCCGACAATGGAGGAGCTGATGGTGAAGAGGAAGAGAGGGAAGACGCGGGAGTGGAACCCGACTTGGGTTTCCTTCCCTAGGATGTCTGGTGACAGTGGAAGACCCGGATCTGAACTGGGAGTCTGGTGCGGTGAGAAGGGCGCCTGGCTTCTGAACGTCTAGTTTGGATTCTTGCTTGGGCGTGCGAAGGAGTGTAGTCGCCTTCCCTCTGAAAAAAAATGACGCCCCTACTGGGGGTCGTTTTGTTCAATTTGGGGAAGATGGAGGACTGAGGGGAGTTGGAGAAAAGTGGGGGTGGAAAGAGAGAGAGAGAGAGAGAGAGAGAGAGAGAGAGAGAGAGAGAGAGAGAGAGAGAGAGAGAGAGAGAGAGAGAGAGAGAGAGAAGTGTCTGCCTCCTCCTACCAATCAGCTAAAGGGGATTGAAGAGAAGAAGAGAGAGAGAGAGAGATTGGGAGTGAGAGTGAGAAGGAGAAGGAGAAATTGGGATCAATTTGAGTGAATGGAGCGAAAGCAGAAAAGGGCTAGCCATGCTATGCGTCCTGGCTTGGTGGTTGTGGTGCATGATGGAGACGATGCTTGGGCTACCCAGTGGAGCGGTGGAAGAGAAGAGAAGTGGGTGGTGAGGTCTGGCCTGGTTTGGAGGTGGCCCAGAGGGCGTTGAAATAAAATCCAAAGAGAGAGAGAGAGAAAGAGCAAGAGGAAGGGTAGAACGTGGGCTAGAGGGGTTGTGAGAAAGGAGAAGAAGAGAGGAGAGAATGGGAGGAGGGGGAGAGAAGAGAAAGGTGGCTTAGAGATGAAGGCACAATGGTGACAAAGGGAAAGGTAGAAGGGGGTACGGTTTTGCTGGGCTGTGTGGTGAAGGTGGGTTGGTGTGGTAGAGATGGGAAGAGGGAGAGAGATAGAGAGAAAGAAGGGAAGTGGGAGGGAAGAAAAGAAGAAAGGGACGGTGAGAGAGATGGGGGAAGAGAGGAGAGAAAGCTGCCCTCCTACGATTTCAAAGAAGGCCTTGAGAATAGAAAGGAGGAAGAGAAAAGGAAGGTGGGAGAAGAGAGGTGGGTACGTGAGAATGAGGAAGGGAAAAAGAGAGGAAATAAGGAAGAAAAATGGAGAGAAAAGTAAGGAGGGAGAGAAAAGAAAGGAAAGAGGGAGTGGGAAAGGAAAGAGAGAATGAAGGAAAGAAAAAGAGAATAAGGAGGGAAGGAGAAGAGGAAGAGGAAGGCAAAGAGGAAGAAAAAGGAAAGAGAAGTGGGGGAAAGAGTTGCCCTTTACATGTTCTTTCCATTTTGTCCATGATTTCTATTCCATCCATCTCCATGGGTGATCTTATCCATCCAGTCTACTTTAAGATGATCTGCACCGTTAACTTTTAATCGTATCCGTCAACACTTCTTTTGGTTAATTTGCAAAAGAAAAGATTAAATCAGAATCATCTAAACCGTATATTAATCATCTAATGAGCTCTAATGATCATCTGACTGTTGATTTTGACAAATTAAGGGTTGGATGGTCGATTGGAATGAACTTCAAAATCAAGCTAAGTTTTGCAAATTTGAATGGTTAGATGATCTAATTGAATGTTAAATTAGGGGTATTTTGACCAAAATTGAACACTTAACAGCATGTTAGTATAAATAGTGTTAAATTTATATTGGATTTATGCCTTAAAGTTTATGATTTATTTATTGTCAAATTTTATTAGTAGATTCAAATGTTAAGTAGTTGTTAAGATATATTGAGCAAATCACCAAAGATGTAAACTAATGGAATATAGATATTCATGGATAATTAAAAAGAGTGAATGACTTTGACTTAATATTAGTAAGGGCTATAGTTAGTAGGACAATATAAGGATTATCAAATCCTTGATAATCTTTGGCCCAAACTAGGAGAATAATAAACCCCATGAATGACATTTTAAATGTTCATAGATTTAATTAAAATCAATTAGAAAGAGTACTTAGGGTTAAAATGCTCATATGAACCTTATGAAAGGTTGACCTAAGGTCACTCTAGTGAATACTGAACATGATGGTTAAGGTGGTTCTCTAATAGAGTCTCACTCTTCCCCTACCTTCTGTTGACATTCGTGAGGTGTAAATGCCTCCTTACATGAGGATTGAAGTAACCACTTTGTGTTCAACCATTCAGTTAGTAAGCCTTAGCCAATTGGAAATAAAGGAGCAGTCTAGACTTAGTATGAAATAAGTTATCTTCAACTAGTAAAACATTAATTGGTTGAATAATAATAATAATAAGTGCATAAATGGTTAGTAAATTATCTAATCCTATTTAAAAATGTAAGTAAGATAAGGATGATCAAACAAGATCCATAGGATCTTGAATGATCAAGAACAATGAGAATCCTAATGTTGTATTTTATTATGCATCTATGTTGTAGACAAGTTTAGATAGAGAATCCAAACCCTTGATCAAATATGATTCAAGGAAGAGAACAAAGATCATTCTCCTTAGGGATGATCAAACAACTAAACACAGATCAAAGAAAAACTAGATGATAGAAGATCTAAGCCCTTAATCTTTATCAACAAGTATAAATTGTTGATCAAAGGATCTATGAAAGATCAAGATCAAAGAAACAAATACACAAAGACTTAGTATAGAAAATACTTAAATCTGAAAGATTAAAAGATCATTCTAACCATTAGATCTATTGATCAATAGGATAGGCATTATTTGAGGAAGATAGATCATGATAGGACAAAAGATCTAGATCCTTTATATCAAAGGACAAGATTAGACTAAGAATATAGATAGGATTATTCAGATTGTATAAATATTGAAAGTATGTATGGATTTACAGAAGACATATGTCAGTCAGGATCATGGATGGTTTGAAGAGATGGATCACTACTTGAAGGTAGGAGGATTTTATGAATGCATCTACATGGGATGTACATGTTGATACATGATCTTATGTCTAGAAATGTTGACAAGTGTAATGTTAATTCTTGTATTAAATCCGCTCAAACCCTTATGATCCAACCAAACACATATGAAGTGGGTTAAGTTGGACTTGAGGAAAACACTCTAACTGAATATGGAGCTAAAAGATATTCCAGCCCTAAGTAAATAGATAGATTGTCTGATATGTATGAAACCTATTTCACATGTAAGCATGGAGGCTTGTGGTTTTGTTTTAAACAAGCATAAGCTTGGGGATGCTATGCCAAGGGAGTTATGAGTGTTTGGCTTCCTGCTTCCTAAAATTTGATGATATGATAATACCTTGACCTATGAGAGGCTAAAAGTCGGGTGGGCCAATTATGGGAAGGCCACCACTATGAAAGTTCTGTCTCCCCATATGGGCAGTAACACAATATATTCCACCATGGTATCAGTGGTAAACAGGACAGTTATTTGAGCGCGCTAGTATGGATCAAACTACAACATGGTAGTCCTTCGATTATTTTGCACTATGATGCATATGAGATAGGCATAGTGAAATGCCTTGCGTTTTGGCATGATAAAATGCCAGGCAATTGTATATTACCAGTATTTTCTAAGAAGGAAAATTCCCAGTATAGGACTAGCTGAAATACTAATTTCTCATAGTGGAAAGAATTGATCAGCCTAGTTGAAAATGTTATTTGACTACTTTCATAAATTTGATGGATTTACCCATATACAGTATGTATGTCTAAGGATCTACATATATGACAAAGTAAAGAGATTAATAATGAGCATGTTTATGAATAATGGGATTATGAAGTATTAGAATTACACTGTCAAATAATTATGCTTCTTGAATCTCCTACCAAGCATAGCTTGCTTAGATATTGTAAATATTTGAATGGTTACAATATCTCTGATACAGAGAAGGAGAGTTAGGAGCTCAAGACTGTAGAAGACTTTAAGAGAATAATCATTAGGGTATACCCCTTGAAGACATGTATTTTGTTTTGTTTGAGAGTATTGTATTGTAATGAGACTTTCATTGTATGGTGAGCTTTGAGTTTTGGATTATGTAATTTGGACAAGTATTGTAATGAATTTGGGCTCTACTATGAACCACTGGAAGGATTTTGAAAATTAATAAAAGTATATTCCTTTAATGGAATTTTATCTTGTCCAAAAATTCTACTTATGTTATGTATGAAGTGATGACTTAGGTTTTTCAAAACAAGTTCTAAAGAAAAGAATTTTTGCTACTTTGTTTTGTGAATTTTTTTTACTACTAAGGGCCTTGCCTTTGAAAAATGTATTATAAAATGTGTTACAAAAACCTGAGTCTTCACAAGTTATATGAGTTGGACTTGAACAAATGGCATAGATCTATTGAGGAAGTTTTGCATTAGCATCCATGAAAGTTTCAAACATAGTTTCAAGCTTGCCCACTCTCCCACCTAAAGTCTCAATGGTGTTTACGATAGGGTTAAGCTTATAAGACATGTCTGGTGGCACTCCAGCTTCATACATGCCTCCTTTCTTTTATGGTGGGGCATTTCTCTCTCTCCTATGAGAATAATCATGTTGTTGTGAATTGTCTGCTAACATTTGGAAAAATTCTCATGCCTCTATTTGACTTTTTATCATAAGGGCTTCTCCACTTACTACATCTACTATTTGTTTATTTTAAGATGTCAATGCTCATAGAAATACTAAACCTATTGCAAATTTTCAAATCTATGATGAGGGTGATTCCATCTTTGCCAACATTGATAATACTATTGTTTATCTCTTTGTTGGGAATTAATGATTTCCCTACATGGAAAAGAAAGAATTAGTTCAAGAATTTCTTAAACAACTAGTTCCATGTTGTAATGGAACCAACCTCTAAAGAATCAAGCCATGATTTGACTTTATCCTTTAATAAGAAAGGGAATAACCTAAGTTTAATAGAATCCTCATTAACATTTCTGTACTTGAATGTAGCACAAATATCAAGGAGTTCCTTGATATATAGGTATGGGTCTTCTCTCTCACGACCACAGAAACATGGGAGGAATTATCTTACTCCAAGTTCAAGTTCAAAGTGGTTTGCATTGGTAGGTGGCAATGTGATGCATGGTGGAGTATTTAATTGGAGTGGTGCATAAAAATCACGCATAGCCTTTTGCTCAACTCCTGTTGGTGGTCTAGTTTATCACCCCTTGTCTATGTGTACATTCAATATTAGGATTTAATGTACTAATTCAGTGCACCAAGATTGATGTACTTCCATGTAGTACAATGAAATCTAACTAAATGATACAAATTAGACCTAAATGTGACTCCTAACTCTATATGATATGCAATCAAACAATTCCTAGTGGTAACGAGCTTGTCTTGAAGATCTTTGTTAATCTCCAAGGTTGTAGCTTTTAACCTAAAGCTCGATAGCCCTTCGTTAGTTTTAGATTTGACTATTGCTTACCAATTAGATCTTGTTCAAGTTGGTTAATACAATTCTCATGGAATGAGGCATTTAGACCTCAACATCCATCAATAAAAGGTGTGGGAAAATCACTTGGATTATGGATACCCACTATAACCATGATGCTCAAAAGCCATTAGAGTGAGAATAAATCTCCTCATTCAGAAAGGTTACTATGAGCTCAAAACCCTAAGTCTCTTGATATTTGATTATAAATTAAAATTCAAGGGCTGGGATGGCAAACTTACAAGGAATTGATTTGAATCCCTTAGTGGGCCAAGGATTTGATGATGAAATTCATTACTTATCTTATGAAAGTTTCTATGGGACCCTTACTATCAATGTGCACATCCATCATGAAGTGATAAACATGCAATGCATGTATAAGGAAAGGGAAAGGAAAACTAATGAAACCTATATGCTATCCAACATAGGCTTAGATAGGTGCAACTAATGCATCAACCCTAATTGAAGCTGCAATAAATGAGATGAATGATCCTAAGCTATATGAATTATTCTACCAACCAAATGCCAATTACACTAAATGCTACGTACACTAGAAAAATAAAAAGACAGAGAAGGATACTTATAGTGGGGTTTTTGATGAAGATCAAGTGTGGCCTCCATACGACACATTTGCCCACTTTTAATACAACCAATTTAAATTGAAATTGAAATTGCACGTCATAATGGGCCTTACTACAAGTTTCACTCAAAAAGAAAAAACCCTAATCTAGGAAAGCAAATAAACCCTAAGTGATGAAGATGTTGCTTTGCTAAAGTCCCCATACACAAAATAAGTAAGATGGATTAATTTTGTGAGAAATTAACAAAATAAGCAACTATGATACAAAACCCTAACCTAATGCATCCTAAAATTAAGACTAAAGGCAAACAATCTAAGTAAGGATCCAACCACAAATCTATTGCAATTCCTTGGTAGCAGTGCCAAAAGCTTAATGTAGCTTTAAAATTACTAGCAAGTGCATAAATCATTGTCATATTTTCATGCAAGCAAGGTTGAACCCATGAGGAACTCACAAATTTCTAATGGATTGGGTTGTATTTAGATCGTTTAATTTTAGACAAAGACAAAGAGTTTAATCAAACTAGGAAATTAAAACAAACTATAAAGGTGACATGCGTGGAATTGAAAACTATGATCCAACACATATGATCCAACTAGGTGATCCAACACATATGATCCAATTAAGTGATCCAACACATATGATCCAACTAAGTGATCCAAAACATATGATCCAACTAAGTGGTACAAAACATAGGATCCAACTAAGTGATCCAAAGCATGTGATCCAAACAAGTGATCCAAAACACAGGATCCAAACATGTGATCCAAAAACATATGATCAAAATAAGGGATGTAACCAAATGATCAAACAAAGTGATCCAAAACATGGGATCTAACCAAATGATCAAACAAAGTGATCTAACCTCATAATCTAATCCACTTGATCTAATCTAATGATCAAGTCTAATGAGGTGAAAGTAGTGAGATATGAAAACTAAGGAAACCCTAAGAATAGGTTATGTACAATATTCCAGCCTTAGTTAAACAGACAGATCGTATGACATGTATAATATATTTTCCATACAAGTATGGAGGCTTGTGGTTTTGTTTTACACAGAGATAAAGACTAGGGATGCTATGCTAGGGAAGTTATGAGGGTTTGGCCACCCGCTTCCTGAAACTTATATGATGGATACCATGCCCAAAGAGAGGCTAAATGTAGGGTGGGGCAATAATGGGAAGGCCCCACTGTGACAGCCATGGTCCACCCCATGAGGATATGGATTGATTATTCCACAGTTGGTGTCAGTGGAGGATTATACAGTTATCCGAGCGCGTTGTACGGATTGAGACTTTGAGCATAGTAGTCCTAATGTATTTTGCATTATGATGCACATATGATAGGCATAGTATGATGCCATGGCATGGTGATATGCTATTACATGAGTTCCTAGAATGAAAACCCCATATGATGATTGGCTAGGTATTGCTCTCCTAAGTGGGAGTATAGCTAGGGAAAGTAACAAGTTTTGAGCAATCTTCACTATATTAACTAATTTTTCATGTACTACATAAATAATGTATATACTCTATGTGGAGAGTACTCATGAATGGATGACTATGATGAAATAAGGATTGAGGTATGTATTCTTATGTTGATGAAGTAGCATGTTTTTGTATTCCCCTACCAAGCATCACTTGCTGAGGTATTATGCATGTTTCCATGTTTACAATACCTCAGATACAGAGAAGGAGGGTTAGAAGCTCAAGACTGTAGAAGACTTAAGAAGATATTGATGAATAATCAGTCAAGATGCATCCTCTTGAAGACATGTATTTTATTTGAGGGAATTGTATTGTATTAAGAGTTTTTAATGTATGGTGAGATTTGTAAATTTTGGATTATGTAATTTGGACAGGTATTGTACTAATACCATGCTGTACTGTGAACCACTGGATGGATCCTGAAAGTTTAATAAAATCATATTCCTTCAATGGAATTTTATTTTGTACACAAATTGTACTTATGTTATGTATGAAGTGGTGACTTGGGTTTTCAAAACAAGTCTTAAAAGAAAAGAATTTTCGCTGCTTTGTTTGGCGAGTTTTTTTACTGAGGGGATGCCCTTGCCTTACAAAAATGTATTACAAAATGTGTTTCAAAAACCTAGGTCGTCACAGTTTAGATGGTTAGGTTAGTTATAAGCCTTGTCAAGCTGAAGAAGTTAAACTTTGTGCTCATTGGGAGGCAATCCAGGATTTTTTTAGAAAGTCTCATTAGTCTACATTATTCATTCTTCATTTAGGTGTCATATATTTCAAAACATTGAGGGCAATGTTTAATTTAGGTTGGGGGTGTAGAAATGAGATTTCTAACTTTTCTTGCAAATTAAAAAAATTAAATTATAAGTTCCTTTATAAAAGATGAGAATTTAAATTCTTTGAACATTTGGCTATCTTACAAACTTTAGCTTATTAATAGAGTTGTATACAATTAGTTAACTTATTCATCCTTTTTTTAAAGTATCTCATTAAAAATTAAATGTAGAACATTAATTGCACAAAAGAGCTGCATGTAGTTTAAGTTGAAGAGAAAAATATAAATTAGGGATCTTTAAGAAGATTTGTTAAGACTTATAACCCAATTAAGTTTTGAGCCGTTATTTTCTTTCTGAGGATTATACATAAATTAAAAATTTTCTTCAGCGAACATTAATTCTTAGTTGGTCTCATTATTCTTCATCTTGGTCAACTATTAAGAAGTCATAGAAAGACTACAGCATATATCTATTATGTTTATGATCATCTTTAAGTCATGTGAAACCTGTAAAATGATAGAGGACATCCTTGTTTAACCCAGAGCCTTTAGCCTTCCACATATTATATTTCACTAGTTAAGCCCATTGAGCCTTTAAAATATCAGCCTTTCTTTATTAGCCACATAAATCTTTACCTATATTGAACCTATTTAATATATCCGCTACCTAATTATTATGAAAACATGTAGAGAAGATTGAAGAATATTTTGGGAAAAGGGATCAAGGATACAATTCATGTGATCAACATTAAAAAGGAGAAAAATTAAAAAGGGCGATATGTAAAGCTAAGAAAAAGGTAAAGAAAAGAGATAGCCAATGAAAAAGAAAAATGTTCACTATTGTAATGAAAAATGGAAAAGTTGTGAATACATTCATAGATGACCTTTACATATTTTCTAGAAACTTTTGTTTACCTTTATATCCATTCTTTTGATAACCTTTGCCCAAGCCTACATTTTGTCCTAGTAGAAGTCCTAACTTGATCTTAGGGGAAATATGGCTTGGATATGATTACAAATGAATAGGAGTTTGGTAGAGTGTAACATTCTTAGTAGTTGATATCATTTCATGAGATCATTACAATTGCTTCCAAGTAATCATTCTTTAGTATGAAATATGTGAGACTTTTGGACTTGGTGAACAACATTCGACTCACATATTAATGAGAGATTGACACCTTTCTAAGTGACTTCTTTCTAACTGATAAGTATGTCCTGCATGAATTGAAGTCAAAGCATACATTTGGATGATAATTTAGGTTATATTTGACATGAAAACTATAATTATATATTAGCTATAACACTCACCTTCCAAAGTTTAATGAAATAATGGGATATCTTTAGCATAAGGGTAGGAATTTGAACCTTTTTGTGCATCTTTATTAACAAGCTAAAGTTAGGATGAGCTAAATAAGAGAGAATTTTCTCAGCTACATAAAGGACTTTCACAAAAAATTTGATAATTTTGTAGGTATATTCTACAAACCCTCGCGAGGCATCACTTGTTCATTAGGGGTAACCTAGGGGTTTAAGGGCTTATTGCATGTGCTAAATGGAATTGTGAGTAGCTAAAAAGGGAAAAGTTGTATTTGCTTTTGTAAAATGATTTTTCACATGTTTTGCTTGGGACTAGCAAAATACTGGTAGGGGATATGATAAGTTTCTAATTTTGCATAAAAACCACCAAATTAGTTGCACATGTGTTACAACTTATAAGGATAAATTAAGGTTTTTAGACCAAAATTTGTAACACATGCATTTTGACCTAATGAAGCAAAAGGTTGCTACTTTGTAGGTCTAGAAGCAAATCCAAGGTACGTATGTGATTAATTATATTTTTTTAGAATTTAAGTAGAATTTTTTGTCTTTTGTAGGAAGAGAGATGATGATCTGACGACCGAGATTGATTGAGATGAATATTGATGATCAAGAGCAAATGATTGAGTTAAAACCTAAGAATCAGCAATACAACATGAGATTAAGGATGAAGATTATCTTTAGAACCAGCAGTGGATTAAATCAAAAGGTGGCCAAAGTGGCCCATGAAGCAAGCCATGCATTTCCACCACCTTTGCATGACAACCATTCAAGCCACCTTAGCCATATAAGCCATGAAAGAAGGTGACAAGCTAAAGAATTCAAGCCACACAAGCTAAGGGATTGAGCCATGAGGGCAAGCTAAGAGAGCCATCTAAGCTTGTCATGAAGCCTAGTCAATGAAGCCCTCAATGTTATCCATCAAAGCCATTAAATTAAGCTAAATGGAAGGCTAGGATTAGAGGAAAAGTAAAAGTATTATTCCTCGAATTCTAAGGGATATTTTGAAATAAATTAAAAGAAAATTCATTAGGATAAGTTGGCATGTAGACCAATAGGAAGTGACCCCTTCAATTTTCATGTTTTTCCTACCTTTTTATCAGTTTCCATCTCATCACGACATAGCACCATGAATTTGATTTTCCATTAAAATTCCTACCATTCTAAGACTCCACTTTCCTAAACTCCTATCGCAATCACCCAACCAATCCCTGTTTCTTAGAAAATCACTTAGCTAATGAAATTTCCCCACCGAACCTCACTTTCCTATCTTTTTCTTACCCATCTCTTTCCTCCCACTTTCCTCTCTCTTTCCTCCCTTATCCCAGCCACCTACCTACCTTGTTTCCACTTTTAAAACCCTAGTTCACCAATCATCTTAACCACACAATTTCACACTTTTCATTCCCACCATACATCCATCTTAGGCTACCCAATAAAATATATGAGGAAAATTATAAGTCCAACAAAAACAAAGGCTTAGGGACAACTCTCCATTGGGAGGAAGGAGACATCTCCTTCTCTTGGAGGAGGACGTCCTCTTCCTCCAGTCTCTCCTTTCACCTTTTAGCCTTAAGCTTTCTTATCTTTTGGGTGGTTGCTACATCTTCCAAGATTGCTACTTCTTCCAAGTATTCCACACCTAGGGTTGAGTTTCACTTTGAAAGGTTCGTTAAGTTTCCTTGATCCTTCTTTTCTTTGCTTGTTCTCTTAGCTAGTTCATTGTTACCATATTTGCTCTTGATTTCATTGTTTAGTTGTTAGTTTGATTTCCTTGCTTGTTAGATTTGAGTTTAGTTTCACATCTTATTGATTTAAAAGTTATAACTCTTTGGTAGTGACAACCAAAAGAGTTAGCTATTTGATCAAAGCCCTTTTTCCTTAAATTTCCTTGTTTTATTTGTTGATTGTTCCTTGTTTCCCTTACTGCTTACCTTGTTGAATTGCCTTTAACTTCTAATTTTTCATTGCTTATTACTCAAAGAAATAATTTAATTCTTCCCTGGTAGTGACAGCCAAGAGAAGAAGTGACTTAAGTCTTTGAATTCCCACTTTGCATCCATGCTTTCTTTTTAGAGTTACACATAATTTAGGTGTTCCTTTCAATAAATTCCTTCATTATTTCAATCAATTTTATTTTGTTTCTCTCTCAGAAACCACTTGCATATTAGAGGAGATCAATTTGACGGTTTTGGAAGGTGTTTTAGAATTTATTTGAATCAAGTTTCATGTCATGAATTGAATGCAATTTCCAGCATTATGTATATGTTTTATGCATTCAACTTTTTGGATGTAGTTGGAACTATTTCAATGAAATCACTTGAAGTTCATGTTTATAATTTTTCCATTAGAGAAGAACTATTGGATTGAAGGTTTTTATGCATATAAAGTCTTGCTTTTATGTGTTGATTACTTGGATATTGGAAACACCATGGTGTTGGAATTTTCGGCAACATAGAAATATCACCTTGTTTATGCTTAATTATTCACATTGTTTACTACTGGTCTGAGTTATTATTTAGGAAATTAATTAATATATTAAGTTGTGTGTTTAGTTCTTAAATTAGATTGCTTGATAGTTAGTTAGAGGTCCATTGATTTCCATCTATGTTTACCCTATAAGTCATGCGCTTAAACCAGTGGTTCATGTGCATGGTTTCAAGGTGTTTTCCATTAGAAAAATTGATTAATTTAGATTAGATTCTCATGCACAAATTCTAGTTCATGCATCCCATGTTAGGTTAGTTTTGCATCATAATTCATGCATATTGTCATGATCATCCATACATCCTACTACTTTGTTTCATGCTTTCTTTCTATATTAAATCCATGCATACCACTTGTTTAGTTGTTTCTTTAAGTATTACATGGTTTGATTTATTTGTTAGGTCTTGTTTATTTTTAGTTTGCATGTTAGGATAGTTAAGAAACTTTCCATGTTTAGGTTTAAAAAGTTCTAAATTTAAAAAGTTTCTAATTTCGTGCATTTTTTTTGTTTCCATCATTAGTTTAGGTTTAAATTTCATGATTTTTGGCTAGGTTAAGTAATTTAAAGTAGGGACCACTAATACTACATTTGTTTGATTCCTCATGGGATTGACCTCATTGCGTGAGAATACTACAATTGATTTGTGCGCATGCGAGTTTTTATTTAAAAGAACAACAATTCCCATGTACATGCACAACTTTATTATGTACTTTCAATTCAATAAATCCACTTAGTTGATGAGAAATATTCAAGTTCTTTGAATCTTGATTGTTAGTACCTTTGAATCTTGCACACCATGTTTCTTTCCACACCCCAGCTCCACTTAGTTTTGTGGCCATCATTTTAATATAATTTTCACTCCACAAATCATGTGTACCTTCCATATATCCATGCTCATCTTTCTTGCTTAGTTTCTTAAAAATATATTCTATATTTTAGTTTAGTTTCTTTAATTCAGTTTCATGTGCACAAGCTTAAAAACCATGCGCATTGGCCATACTTTCCATTACAAGTTCCATGCACAAACTTACAAGGATCATATAAGTTTTGTTTCTTAGATAATTGTTTGTTCTTTATTTAGTGCTTGTTTAGATCCCCTTATCTTAATAGATTTGCATATTAGATTAGTTTAGAAAGTTTTAAAGTTTAGGTTTTAGTAATTTTTAATTTTAGCAAGTTTCCAAGTTTAAAAAGTTTTATTTTTAAAATGTTTCCATTTAATTTACTTTCTAATTTCATGCATGGTTTTATTTCTATGTTATTTTCATTCCTAGTTTAATCAAATCAATCTCTCTTTAGCTAGGATAAGTTTTTAAATAAGATCCAATCAACATAAAAAATCTGTGAGATTCTTTGTGGGATCGACCTCACTTGCATACAATTACTATATTGATTCAAGCACTTACAAATAATTTTAAAGTTTCACCAACTAGCAAAGGCTGGCTATTTGTGATGACTCGGGTTTTCCCATGCATTTTTAAATGCAATATCTAATTCCTAAGGCGGGATGCATGCCTATTTGAAAACCATTTTATAAAAACCATGCAATGCAGTGGAAAACCTTTTGTTTTAAACTCATTTTGAAAACCCTGAGTGTCATTTGCTTTCTCCACAATCAAAGTAGTTTTTGAAAAACTTCAAAAATCATAAATGTTTTTCCCCAGGTCTATCCAATCACAGCACACAGTCCAATTGTAAATAAATACAAATACATGTTCAAATGATAGAGAGTTTACTTACATGTATAATTGTCTCTTGTTTGATTCGCTTGCTCGTAGCACTAACATAAATGTCCTCTACTCGTGGATGGAACTATCCTGAAAAATGTTAAGGATAGGGTGAGTATTTACTATACTCAGTAGGAGTCTATTACTACTAGTTTTGCAATGCATGCTATGTTTAAAATCATATGCGATTTCAAACATGTGCATGTTCGAACAATCATGTTCGATATCGATATTAAAAACCACTGTCAAATTGAAATACTGACAACTTAAAGAAATAGCATAATCGAAGTCAAAAGTATAATATATCATAAACATAATGATATGCATAAGATGCTCAACTGAATCCAACTCATGGATATCTGGTATGGTATGGTCGACCAACCTCATGTCATGCCATATGCAATGCAAGTAAGCCCACGAAACCATAGGGCCCAACTATGCCCACAACCTTGCCGCTATGTGGTCCCCAGGTACCTGAGGACACTCTTCATCATAAATCATGCAATTTAAGAAATTTGTTGCAAAACATGCATGCAATGCATAAAATCTACTCATGCTAGTATCGCATTCAAAGTCATAACCCTACCTAGAAGCCTGACAGCCTAGAAGCCTGCCAACCTAGAAGCCTGTTAGCTCTCTCTGGACCGCCCTCATCGGTCAAGGCTACACTTATCATGCAATCTATGCATGTAGCACACGTCTTAGCAATATATGCGCAATGTATTTTTCAAAACCTGTCCTCTTTGGGTCCCTCACAACTGCCTGGCCCTCACAATTGTCTACCCAACGTATTTTGGGCACTCCAGCATCTTTTGGTAACCCTCAAGGACGTGCACTTTTTTAAGAGCTCAATGCTCACAAATCATGCAATATATGCAATTGTTCGCAAAGCATTTCTATGTATAATGTATTTATCATATGCATGCTGAATAAAATTAAGTCATGCTAAACAAATCATCTAACTTATACTTAAAACATGCATTCAAAACAATCATGACTCTTTTTAAAAGTCTAGTAGCGATAGAGCACCTACCTCAAAGACTCCTGGAGTCGCGTCCTTTATCACTCAACCCATCCCTGGGTCTCATTTATAAACTCCTGGGTATGAATGGATACAAGGAGTCCTTATTAATTTCAATCCATTTAGACACCAGTTCGCTAGCTCTGCCTATTGGGTCCATGGTCCTTGCCTAATTCATTGGTTAGGCTAGATCCTATGGTGTGGATCTACTTTCCAATAGTTAGACTCTATAATTTATCCTCTAATCCTAACTTTAAAGTCTCATTAGATCCACATGCCCCAGTTCCCAGGATACCCGTGTATCTTGGTTGAACCACGACCGCCTTACGTGCGTGCGAGCCCAAAGGCCGTGCCAGGGACTGCGTTTTGTATGCGCACATGCATGCTTAAGTGACGCATTATGACGCGCATCATCGCACAGACGCACCTTGTAGCATGGCACATCTCAACTCCCAGGGCACCCCGTGCACCCTGGTCGAGCTAGGACCCATGCCCCATGTCACGCGCGCACCTGAAGGCCGCACCTGGGACAGTGTATGCACTGTCGTACACTTGGAACCCGTCTCAGGGACCCAGTCCCAGGTGCACGTGCAGCAAGGCATCCCTGGGATGCCTGGTTCATGCAGGGTCTTCTGAACTTGGTTTAGGAATGTCTTGTTCATGCAGGGTCGGCCCAAGCTGGCTTGGAGCATTTTCTGGCCAGGAACCTGGCTGGAAAATAGTTGGAAATGCTAGATCCAGTATGGATCTAGCCTGAGAGGAGGAAAGAAAAGGAAAAAGGAAAAAGAACAGCTTACCTAGCAGCCTGGGGAATGCCCATTGCTGGTGGTAGAGCCCCATTTCATTCTGAATCTTCCTGCTCACCGAAAAACTCGAAGAAAGTGGAAATCGTGCAAGGCCGGAACAAGAGGAGAGAGGGGCCTGGGGAAAAATGGCAATGGTTAGCCTGACTTGGGCCTGGCTATTGCTAAAAAATGTCGAGAGATGGGTTTTCGATTTTTGCCGAAAACCCAAGTCCAAACATTGCCAGAAAACGTGTTTTTGGAGAGGGGCAGATGGGGTTTTTATAGAGGGTTGAAGGCGGTGCCCCTCAATGGCGGTGCCGCCATGGCGGTGGCAGACTTCTCTGGAAAATTCAGGATTTGAGGGTTTCTGGAGAAATCTAAAGAGGAAGAGGACAGGGGGTGCCGTTATCAAAACGGTCCCCTGCATTTTTTGTCCTTTTTCATTTTTCTGTTTAATTTATAGAAATGCCCCTGATCTTTAAATGGCTGTAACTTCTTCATACGAACTCCGTTTTTGGTGATTTTTGAGGTGTTGGATTCCATTTTTCGAATAGAATCTAATGGTATAAAGTTTCCTCACAAATTCCTTCGTTTACTATTTAAAATAAAGTAAAACATTTAATTCAGTTCATTTCCTATAAAATGTCTAATTTTTGTTAAAAATATCGTAAATTGCTCGGGCGTTACACTATTGTTGGAAAAGATGACTAGAAAATAGTTGTTTGCTAATGAAATTTAATGTGCAAAAATATTGAAAAAACTTTGAAAAAGGCTAGATTAAGCTCCTACATTCATTCACGAATGTATCTAAAAGCTTTTCCTTTGCATAATTTTCAAAAAAAGGTAGAAAATATCACCACAGAACTACATTTCTTTTGTCCAAATCTTGGGAACTCATCGATCGCTGCCATAGGGAGTAGATCTTAAGTGGGTTTCCTTCTATTTTGCTAATCATGATGGAATCTCACCTTTTTTCTTCTATGGGTTATTCGAGTAGATGGATTTTTGGGATTTTTCAATCGATCATGTGTAGTGCTAATGAAACACTTATTGTTGATGTTATAGGCAGTGTTGGTGTCAATCTTGAATTTCTGTCAAGGTTTCAATGATCAATTAGGTGTTCTTCAAGAGTTCTTTTCCTCTATTGTTTTTTTTATGGTAAAAAACTACACAATATAGAACTTAGAAATTGGTGTTATTACAATCTCTCCATTGTTTTACTTATAGATTATGTGCTACTCCTCATCAAATTTATTTCCATCTGTAGTGACATCTGCTAGTTTATATGGTCTACAACCCAAACATTATGAAAATTCCATGTTAACATGATTGTGCATGTTACAAGGAGCCTATGACATCTCAATTGTTGTTCTACTAGTGTCCAAAATGGACCTTCATTTTCATTTGGAATAATAATTATTTTTTGAAAGTATAGTTTATTGATTGAAAGGAGGAGTGCAATGTAAAGGAGGAAGGAGGCTTTAGTTGGTGCTGAGGGAGGAATGGGTGTAGAAGTAGAGTCCTATTGAAAGAGAGAGGCTATAAGTTGTGATGGAAGGGAAAGGGTTATGCCTGCTATGAAAGATTCAAATAAGCTACCTATGTTCATTGTCTTTGCTTTTATTAGTAGAATGTTCACCATATGTTTCATAGTCGTGCTACTTTTGTTGCTTGAGTAAGTAGGAATAGAATAAATTAAAGGGGCTTTGACTCCTAAATATATGTACTCTCTTGGTTCTATCTAATTAGATGTCTACATTGATCTTATGTTTAATCTTAGTTTAGATATAATGTTACCTTATTTGTGAGGCCTAATTAGATGCAATTGTGGGTTAGATATGAGTGGATGTTATTGTGGGTATCCCAGTTCATAGGAGGGCCCTCTCAAGGAGGGCTCCTTTGAGCGTCACAGGCCTCTTTGGCCATGTGTCCTATTATCATGGAGGATTAGGGTTGAATTGGGAATTCCTCCCTGAATTTATGAATTTAGAGTTGCCACCTAAACATAAGGCTTTAGATGTAATATAGTGACTATGTAAACTTTTTATAATATACATGGAAGTTATAAAAAAAATGGGGCATTTTTTTTTTCATTTTTCTTTTCTTTTCCACCTTAGATTCTTAGAGGGTCAACATGTTAACACGTTCTAATTTCTAGAAAAATGTAGTTGGGAGAATAAATTTTCAATTGAGTGGAAAATTTAATTAGAAGCATTGTCTAGAACAATGGTGTAAGGTGGAAAGAGTTGTGGGTACAATAGAACAAACTATGGGAAAAGAGGGTGTGGATGTAATTGACCAAAATAAGAACTAATAAGGGTAGAAGTGGGAAGCCACGGAGGCTAGATTTTGCACACATACAACTAGCCCCATCTCGTGTGTAACATAAGGGGGGCAAAAGTTGGGTTGGCATGCTTGCATGCCACGTGCTTCCCTGAGTAGTAAATGGGAACTTTAAAACTAAAGAAAGAGCATCTTCATCCTCCTCCATACGATAACACCTTGTGCCTGAAAAGAGGACTAGAAGTTGGAAACCTTGCAAGCTTAGGATGATGGAGATTTCCAGCATAAGGATGGGACCACAAAGCCCTTGATCCTAAAGACTATTGCATGATGGTAAGGAGAGCTAGGACAAATTAGTAATAAGGCAATGAAAAGCAGGGTTTGATAAAGAAGAGAATAAGATGGAGGAATGAGGAAGAGCAATTCATATGATCCATGGATTGCAGGTAGTAGTGTGCTCTAGGTAATGAAAACCTCATGTCTCCTCCCTTGAGATTGAGATGATTTGGGTGCTCAAATGTTAGAGTAAAAGGTGAAGGGTTGAGGGCAAGTTTTAGCATCAACAAGGAAGAGGATTCCTGAAGGTAGGAATGGTTGGAGCTTGGAGAAAGCTATATCCCCTACTAGAAAATTGCTCACCCTGCAGGGGGCTCATTCCATCTACAAAACCTATTTCACTTAGGGCTATTAAAGACTCCAATTAGAGAGGAAGATAAAGGAGATTATTGATCCTTAAGAAGTAGGGGTTTTAAGTTGAAATCTAGTTAATACGACTTGGTATAGCCCTCAAATTTAGTAAGCTTGATGTATATGTTCTAAAATTATAGTTATAATTCCATTAGTCAATCTCAATTTCTCAAGTCCTATGACCTATGCTTAGATTTTGTTTGAAATTCACTTGGGTTATCTTTATTTACCTATCGTGTGTTTATTATTGAATGATCCAAGCCATCAAAGCAGTGTAGATGTTGTTATGCTTTAGTAAATTCTAGTTTTAGTTTATCAATGAGTCTCAATTTCTCAAGCCCTGTGTGCAATGCTTGGATTTTGTTGAAATTCCAATTGGATTATGTTTGTTTGTTTACTATGTGTTCATTGTTGAATGATCAAGGCAATAAAAATAGTATACATGTTTTTATGCCCTAGGACAAGTTTTGGATTATTGGTGAATATCAATGTTCCATGCACTACAAGTTATACTTGGATGCTGTTAGGAATACCGCTTGGGCTACCTTTAATTACTTACCATGTGTTTCATTATTGAATGATTCAAGTGTATATGAAAGAAGGAGGAAGCTTTTAAATGCATTTGCCTAAGAATTATGCATGTTTTTGCTAGCCTGTTGGGCAAGGAATCAAATACCTAGTTCCAAGTATGTTTGGCGTAACTTTTCTTTCATAAAGGCCTAGGAAATTGGAGAACGATACTCTTATCTTGCTACCATTGAATGTACATGTGTGTGGTATTGTTTCATATACTTGAATTGATTAAATGATCTGATGCAATTTTCTATAAATTTATATAAGAAATTGGCATCTAAGATTTGCTTGAAAAGGCTAGATTTCTTTTCTCTTTTGCTATTGGAAGATAACTAACTTTAAGGCTGATGTATGCTTGTTTCTTAAAAACTAATAGCAGATAAATTTTTAAGGGAGAAAAGGGGATAAAATCAAACACAATTTCCTACTAGAAATTAGTGTCCAAAGGAGGTGTGAATGGACTATGGTGAAGTATGCTTATAGAGACTTGGATGTGGCTACATGAATGCTAGATTCCCCAAGGAAATCTCATGTTAAAGACATCAACCTTAGGGATGTAAAGGAATGTAATATCCTATAGTTAGAGTAGGAAATTCACCCCTAAAACTTAACCCTTCTTAAGGAATGTAATGCCATAATAAAAACTTGATAATGAGTGACTACTACATGGACTTCCAACCAGCATGAATTATGAGGTAGAGTGGTAAGGAAACCAACTAAGGTCATTATACATTTAGCTAAGCATCTTACAAGCTAAAGAGGAATATTGTAAGAAGCACATAGTCCTATATGAAATAGACACAATAACAAGGACCAATCTAAAACTTTGGACTCTGAACAACACAAGGCATATCCCAAACAAGCTTGAGAATTTTGGAACAAAAACTTTTGACCCACTTTTAGGAAGTAGCATGAACAAGACACACCAATGCATGCCTTTAACCCATCTTATAAGTACTATGATGACTTCTACTATGGTTACTTGAATTGTTGTTGTTTCACTAATATTTTCTATTTGGTATTTCTTGTGATTGTGTGGGAACTGTAGGAAACTTGTGATAATTGGGATTCATGCTTTTGTTTTTAGTCTTACTTATGACAATAAGTAAACAAAGCGAACATGTGAAATGTGGTAACAAGTCTACTACTTGTAGGACTTTGGTTTTGAAGTGTGATGACAAGTGAATCATGAAGTATTAATGGAAAGCCCTAAGCTTTGCAAATCATTTGAGATTTCTCATTCATGCATGAGACATTGTAAAACCTAAACCTTTCTATGTTTTGAGTTATACTTGATTTAGTAAGTGATTTATTGATTTTATCAAAGTTTTTAAGGAAAACACTCATGGAGTAGTTGTAAGCCCTATGAGGTATTTGATTTTATGGTAGGGAGGACCACTTGATAGTGGCTCATGTAGGAAGACCCTAAGGCAACTACTCACTGAATAGTTGTAAGTCCTATTGATGATTCGAGAGAGTTGGACAAGTCCAAGAGCATTGAACAATGTGGGGTGTGTTTGTTGATGGTCTAGGAGAGTTGGACAGTCCAGGAGCATTAGATAGTATGGGATGTGCTTGTTGATGGTCCAAGAGAGTTGGACAATCTAAGAGTGTGGGACATTATGGGAGGAGTCTTTGCTGGTAGGACAAGTATGTCAGTGTCCTTGTGATAGGACTAAATTATTACTATGTATGTTATGTATGGGTACTTGCATGATTTGGCAAGCATATTTGCAAAACCTTTATTATTTCTCTCATCAAAGTATATCTCATTATGCATTTCATTGTCAATGATTCACCGATGAGGGTTATATTTGAGAGCTTGTATTTTGACCAGTTTTCTAAACTTTTCCAAGTATCATGTTACTTGTGCTAGACTTGATGTTATTTTTCAATTTAAGAATACATGTGATTATACATGCTCTAATTTTGATTATGTATGCTCTAATTAAATCTGAACTCATTATTGCTAACTAATCTTCACATCTTTCACAAATTGGGTTAGAGCATGCTTTAGTACTGCTTATTACCTATCTACATATGCATCTATGCTATTGTCTATCTTGTAATTTGGGAGGATTAGTGGTATTAGCTTTATTCCAAGGTGATGATTTTATGGTTAGACCCTACAATCATTCTAGGACAGATGTTAACAAGGCACAAAGTAGGAGAGGAGGAACCTTTATATCGCATAGCAATTTTGATGTACATGAGAGGAGCATCTGCTTATATTGGAAGATGAATTTTTTAATAGATTTGTTTAGTAGCTTGGACTTTAAGTTAAGGTTGATATTTCATATATTGTAAATATTATGGACTGCCCGTGGGAGTGTGTTTATAATAGTTATTCATGTCGTGACGAGTAGATCCTATGGCAAATAAAATTGAATTAGCACACTTTTCCCTATTCTAATCTATGTGAGAAGATTTTTCTTGTGACATCTAATTCAAAGATGGGTGCTTTTAAATCTATAGATATTATGCATTTTCTAACTCATTTTCAAAATGAAGGAAATTTTCAAATATTGTTTTTAGAAAATTAGGATGTGACATTAGGACTTATGAGTATTCTAAAGATCATATTCATATCTTAGTTATAGGGTTGGAAGGTGTTAGACACCAATCCCTCCCTGTTTGCAAACCAAACTTTGCTAGATGAATCAGTCATGTTATCTTGGGTCACAAAATATAAGAGATGGTTATCTTATTTGTTTTGTACTTTCTATCCTAAGATAAATATGTATATATATAACATTTTGATCATGCAAAGAGAGTATTAAATACTTAGAAGATGTAAATAAAGCACTTAGTATATTTGTTGCCTTGCAAGGGATTTCCTTGCTATGTAAAGAAAAGGCTCTAGATGTGTGAGCATCGTGTCTAAGTTTTCCTTCAGGGCAAACTTGGTGATAAAGAAACCCCTACCACACATCTTGATAGAGATAATAAGCCTTCATAAATAAGTATTTTTAGTAACTAAGAGTGAGAACCTTTAGGTTATATGTCGAGAAACTCCCTCCTAATATAGAGTAGGGAGAGCTCCCATCGAAGCTTAGAAGATCCTAAGGGAAGAAGGGAGCCTGACCTCTTCTTCCACACTCATCTAGGGGAAACTCTACTACAATAAAAAAATATGGAAACTATTCCACCAAAAAGTAAGAAATTATATTAGAAAGCAAGAAGAAGATTAAATTTCTACTCTACAGGTACTACCTAAATGCAATATAAAAAGAAATAAATTATAAGTTACTTTCTAGAAAGGGAAGACCAATAGTACTTGAAAACCAATAAAGAGAAGAAATGCTTCAAAAAAGATTCCCTTTCAATAAAATTAAATTAGAACTTCCCTCTGATATATTTCACTCTTTCACTTTCTTGTGCAGTTTTTGAACCCTCTTAGGCTATGAAAACCTAAAGAAAGAGTTCAAAGAGTGAAACATCTCACATATGAGGAATTGGCTCCTTTTTCTCTTAGAGGGAACTCCTTTATATAGATTCCAAGTGATACCTCTACCAATAAGATTAAAACATCTATATTTTCTTGTTATCTATCTGGGTCATGTAATTACATGAAATGTGCCATGTCGTATGACTTTTTTTATGTATTACATGATTGGGTTTATGCAATCAAATGGATGTCATCATCTAGATGATTTTTCCATCTTCTAGAAGAGAGTAAATGTATGAGGTCCTCAAGCTACATGCTCGCATCCTTGGTTTTGAGATCATATGACTACATCTTAGAGGACACTTGTCCATGGGATGTGCTGTTGCATTAGAATGTCATGCAAACATTTGGACACATCATTGTCTAGAGACTTCCATGCTCTTCTAGAAGGGCATGTTTGCACAATTGTTGGGTTGTATGGCTACATGGTCACTTCTTAGGCCATTATGTCCCCCTTATCTTACTTTAGGAGGGCCATTGTCTAGGTGATGCATCTACAAGATCTTTGTCATGCAATCACATGCCATTTCTTTCTTAGCTTAGTATCTTTTATGCACTTAATATTGCAAAGCTTTTTAATTGTGTTTCCCTTAGAATTCTATATAAATGTGATGCTCCATGAGCAACTAGAGATAATTACGAGGGAAGATTTGAAAATCATCATTCAAGAATAAAGTTATGGCTCATGATGATCAAGGTGAGTTGGTGCCTACGATTGCCACTTTAGTTGGATGTTAGTTGTAATTGTATGTAATGTAATTATAGATGCACTGAGTGATCCATTTTACAAGGTCTTGTCTCTTGAAGAAGCAATGACACATTGATTGAAGAATAGCTACTTGTAGTTTGTAGCATTAGACATTGAAATAGCCCCATATGCAAATTTGTAACTTCAAAAGAGTGTGAATTCATTGAAACGTTTGTAGATCTACACTATAAAATAGCTTATATGTAAAACTCCAAATGCTCACATGCGGCAGCTATGAAATGTCCATAAAAGTTCATGTACAAGAACTATGTACTTCTATAGAAATCCAATCAACTCATCTAAACTAGATACTTATAAATTTGTATTCCTTAGACTATTGGCGCACTTTGTGATCTCCATAGAAGCACCAAGGCTCTTGAGCCTCTAGCATGTAAAGACAACATAAAAGATGCTAAAGCCAACTTTGAGATGTCATAAAACTTCACATAAAACAAGATCCTAACATTACAATAGGACATTAACCTCCCCTAAATTGTCTACTTATAACTCTTAATCTTAAACTATTAGACCAATTTGTGATCTTATAGAGTCTCTGTGGTTCATTGGAAGCATCTTTACATGTTTGGACAAACACCAAGGCTCTTGAGATATTGAGCCATTTTTACATAGTAGCCTATCCATAAATTTTGAAAGGGCATTGAACTACCCTAAGAAAACACCATAAAAGATTATACAAGGCTTGTAGATGACAACTATGAGAAAATGACTGGGCTAAAATGAACAAAAAGACTATAACTCAGAGCAGGCAATAGACCAACCATAGTGTTTTTACAATGAAGTTCTTCTGATGAGAAGGCTTGTGAATTTGAAATTGAAAATTAAAATTTCAATTGCTGAGCACACTAGTGAATTCCAAAATCTATTGAATCAGCTTGGATCTACTGAGTTGCACATAGGTAATAAAGGGCAGGACCTGTTACTCCTTAGTTTCCTACCTAAAAATTTTGCTTAGTAATTCAGCTCCTGATGGAAAACTTATCATGCTTATAATTAAGAATGCTTTTTTTTTTTTATTTATTGAAGAAGCCAACAAAAAAAGATGCTGGCACAGACCAAATTCATACCTTGGGTACAGAAAACAATCGTGAAGTAGTAAAGGTAGAAGTAAAAGCAGGGACAAGGAAAGATCTTAGGATCGGGTACATCCAAAAGCCAGCAAAGGGAAAAGTTCAAGTGCTTTCACTGTAGAATGGTGGGCCACATGAAGAAAAATTATTATAAATTAAATAGAAACAAAGGACAAAGCAGTAAACAATTGGAGGACAATGGTGAAACACTTTTCGTGGTTGAAGTTGAAGTACTCTTAGTTGAGGAAAAAACATGCCTATATGTTGCAAATAGTGAGGTAGGGCATGTGGTAGGCACTATAAGTTCTTACCATGCCACTCCTTATAAGGAATTTTTCATTTCCTATACGACAGGTGATTTTAGCATTGTGAAGATGAGGAATTGGAGATGTGAAAATTAAGATAGACCTTTATTGTACAATATTGCTGAAGGTTTTTCAACATGTATAGGATCTTCTATTAAACTTGATCTCTATTGCATCCGTTAATCAATAGAGCTACATCAACTACTTAATCAATAGCACTTGGAAGTTGAAAAAAGATGCCATGATTGTCGTACAAGGACATATCTGTTGCACACTATGTATGACCCATGTGAAGATTTTCAATGAGAGCCTCAATGAACTAGAAGATGAGGCATCACCAAATTTGTGGCATAAGAAACTTAGTTGCATGAGAGGAAAAAAGATTGTTCACAAAGGCAAAGAAGAAACTCATCAAAGTTGTGAAAGGTATTGCCTTAAACTCTTTCAATCATTATTTATTTGGAAAATAACATAAAGACTCTTTCAATTCCTATTGCAACAAAACAAAAGAACTATCATGTTTGGAATACTCAGATGTATGTGGACCAATATGTGACAACCCGACTTTTTGTAACATGATTTGTAAAGTATTTTGAAAGGCATGGCCCTTAAGAGTGTAAAATTTTTTGCAAAACAAAGCAGCGGAAATTCTTTTCTTTAGAACTTGTTTTGAAAACCCAAGTCACCACTTTATACATAACATAAGTACAATTTGTGTACAAAATAAAATTTCATTAAAGGAATATACTTTTATTAAATCACCAGGATCCATCCAGTGGTTCACAGTACAGCCAAATCTATTACAATACTTGTCCAAATTACATAATCCAAAACTCAAGCTCACCATACAATAAAACTTTCAACAAAGAAAAATAGATGTCTTCAAGGGTATACCTTGAAGATTATTCTCTTCAAGTCTTCTATCGTCTTCAGCTCCTAACTCTCCTTCCCTATATTTGAGATATTGCAACAAGTACAATATCTCAGCAAGCAATGCTTGGTAGGGGATTCAAGAAACATAACATTGACAATGTAATTCCAATACTTCATAATCCCATTATCCTTAAACATACTCTTTACTTTGTAAGTTATGTATATCTATATACATACATACCCTTCATGGATAAACCAGTTAAATTTGTGAAAATAGTCAAATATCATTCCCAACTTAGCTGATCAATTCTCTTCATTTTGAGAATTTAGTATTACAGCTAATCTTATATTGGGAATTTCCCTTCTTGGGAAATATTGGTAATATACAATTACCTAGCATTTCATTATGCTACAACATAAGGCATTTCACTATGCCTATTCTCATATGCATCATAGTGCAAAATAATCAGAAAGGTTGTTATGCTGTAGTCTGATCCGTACTAGCGCGCTCGAATAACTGCCCTGTTCACCACTGATACCATGGTGGAAAATATTATGTCACTACCCATATGGGGGGGCAAAACTTTCACAGTGGTGGCCTTCCCATAATTGCCACCACCCGACTTTTAGCCTCTCTTAGGACAAGGTATCATCACATCATCAAATTTCAAGGAGCGAGTGGCCAAATCCTCATAACTCCTGTAGCAATAGCATTCCCCTAGGCTTATGCCTATTAAAACAAACTCACAAGCCTCCAAGCTTGTATGTAAAATAGATTTCATATATATCAGACCATATGTCTGTTTACTTAGGGCTGAAATATTTCCTAGTTCCCTATTCACTTATAGTTTAGTCCTTAACCATCTTATATGTGTTTGGTTGGATTATAAGGTTTTCAAGAGATTTAATACAAGTATTAACATTACTCTTGTCAACATAAGATCATGAGTACAATCATGTATATCTCATGTACATGCATTCATCAAATCCTCCTACCTTTAAGGAGTGATCTCTTTTCCCAAATCTTCCATGATCTTGACTGATGTATATGATCTGTACCTCCATACGTATTGTCAATATATAAATTATGAACCATCCTATTGATCACTAGATATGATGTTTAGAATGATCTTTAGATCATTCATATCTAAGTATTTTTCTATCTCTAAGTCTTTGTGTGTTCATCTCCTTGATCTTGATCTTTCATAGATCCATTGATTTACAATCTACACCTGTTGATAAAGATCAAGGTCCTAGATCTTCTATTATCTAGTTCTTCTTTGATCTAAGTTCAGTTATTGGATCATCTCTAAGGAGGATGATCTTGGTTTTCTTCTTTGAATCATCTTTGATCAAGGGTCTGGATTATCTAATCTAATGAACTATAACATGCATACTAATAAACATGCATACTAAGTACAATATAGTATTTTTATTCTTATTGTTCTTGATCATCCAAGATCTAATGGATCTTGTTTGATCATCCTTATCTTACTATTTTTATTAGGGTTAGGTAATTTACTAACCTTTTATGCTCTTATTATTATTATTCAACCAGTTAATGTGCTAGTTGAAGGTAACTTATTCAAGCTTAAATCTAGATTGCTCCTCTTACTTCCAATTGACTAAGGCTTACTAGCTGAATGGGTGAACACAAAGTGGTTACTTCAATCCTCATGTAAGGAGGCGTTTAGACCTCACAAACATCAATGGAAGGTAGGGGAAGAGCGAGGCTCTATTAGATAACCCCCTTAACCACTATGTTCATCATTTACTAGAATGACCATAGGTCAACCTTTCATAAGGTTCCTATAAGCATGTTTACCCTAATACTCTTTCTAATGGATTTTAATTAAGTCCATGAATATTTATAATGTCATTCATGGGGTTTATTATTCTTCTCCTAGTTTGGGCCAAGGATTTGATAATCCTTATATTGTCCTACTAACTATAGCCCTTACTAATTAAGTCCAAAGTACTCCATTCTTATTTGTGTCATGAAACTCTACTTTCTCCTTAGAATACATTTTTAATGTTTTATGCTCTTTATCTCATAACAAGTAGATCTACCAATAACATTTAACCATAAATGAATTATAAATTCAAAGCATAAAACTACATAATTTAACACTTCATGATAATGAGACAAGGTACTTAAAATTACTCTAATATGATTTCCAACTAATATACCTTAATAACTTAATTTAAACTAACATGGACTTAAGGTATAATCTCATACTATAGTATAAACTTATATGAAATTCTAGCATTGTCCTAAGTTAGAATGGCATGAAATCATACTAAAGTGCCCCTAAGATAATTAAATCTAGTACCTTATGATAACAATGAAATCACATATTATGCTAAAGTCTAAATGTTATACTAGCATGCTTTATAACATAATCATATTTAAAATTCTATTATATAAAATGAAGCTAATTACATTAACATTTTTAGAAACCTTTACTTATGATCCAACCATTTGATCTTAGATATTTTCCTTTGATTAAGGGTATTAGTTATATTTAGGGGATTTTCTTTATTAAGGTCAAAAGATCATATTGATCCATTTTTGTCATAATCCATCCATGATTTCTTAGATTTCATTATATCAACATTCATTTTATCCATCCCAAGGATCTGATCACACTTGATCTCATTGATCAAGTGGGTCCCTTTGTATTTTTAGGGGTTTTCTACCATAATGGGTAGCTCCCTTAATATATCTCATATATGTCCAAATAAACCATATATATCACTTTATTTCAATACTATATCATTATTAAAACATATTTTCAAGATTTGATCATCTCAGATCTTGAAGATCTAAGTAATTGAAAACTTGTCTCTTTAATACAGAAAGTTTTACTGAATATTATGTGCATTTTATCATTTCATCAGAAAATAGAGGTTTCAAGATTTCCATAGCTTCGTTTCGATCTTAATTTGGAGTTCAGATGACTCCAGAATGTGCTCTGGAAGTTCACAATCCTTCCTAGGGCCCAGATTTGATCTGGGCCTGAGGAACGGACGGCCCAGATTAGTCGGGCGGAAAACCAAGCCAGGCAGAATGCGTTCAGTTCGTCGGGTGAGTCCGCTGCGATGAAAGGTGGAAGCTCCCGCACGGGGCATCCATGGACGCGCGCGGGACATCGTCCATCTGATCAGGAGATCGAATGGTCCGTTTGGACAGTCCAATCAATCCCTTCTCAATTGAGGGACTAAACCTTCTCAGATCATTATGAAAATTCTACCCTAAGGGATTTGGACCCTTCTGGATCTAGTCAGAATTTTCATCTGAGCACTCTATAATCCTAAATTAAGGGTTCTGTTATTACTTTATTTTTACCTTTTTTATCATCAAAATAAATTACAGTAAACTAAAAATTACATAAACTAGTATTAAACATCTATAGAAAGTATTCCCACCCACCTGATTGGAGAAAAAACCTTGGTTATATGCCCAATTTAAAAAGAGTACCTTGTTGATGAAGATATGGCCTAAGATCCAACTTTCTTGCAAATTCCCATTGTTTGAATCGGTGGATCTTGAAATTGCTTTGGGGGTTTTGTAGAATAGATATGGTGGGAAGTTTTGGATGGTAGAATTGATGAAATCAAATCAAGAAGAGAGTGTCTAATTGATTTTAGGTCTCTTGTTCCAATTTAAAAAGAAAAAGAAATTAAAAAGAAAGATATCTTTTGAAAATTTTGGGTTTTTGGGGAGGGATCTAGGTCTAATTTTTTAGGGAGAGTGAAGAAAATTTCGTGGGGATTTTATGAGCATTTTTGGAGGGTTTTTGGTCTTTTTTTTCATGATTATAATATTTAAATTTTTTATTATTAAATGGCATGAAAGTCTCCCATGCTCCATTTTTTCTTCCCCAAGATCAGCTAGTGTTTGTTGACCCATGACTTCACGTGGGCTGCTCATAAGATTCGCTTTTGGGTCCCTTGTGGGCCCCATGTGGGCCCCACATGGTGTAAAAAGATTGTTTTGCCATTTATGTATAAAATTTTGGGTTTTATTCCCATGATCTCGAATTTGAGTGTACTTAGTGGCGTTGGATTCGTATTTCTCAGTACATTCTAAATTTTGATGTCTCATATTTTGATTTTTGGGCGATTTTGATTTTTAGGTAAAATTACTATTTTACCCCTTTTGTCCAAGAAATGAAGAAACTTAAGGATTTCTCATTCGAATTCAAAATTTGTCGTGCTTACAGTCATTTTGAAGGGTTTGCTAAGTTTAATTTTAATTTTACATGTCTTATGATTTGATTAAACTTTTATAAAAAGTATATTCTAAATAACTCTAATATTTTAGCCCGAAATATCTGAAACTCAAACTTTATTGATTTTCTCAATCAATTACAAAAATTTGGGTTATTACACAACAAAAGTAGAGTCATTGGGGTAGAAACAAATACTTTGTAAGACTTATAGATTATGTATGTAGGAGGGTATGGATATCCTTTGTACAAAGTAAGGACCACATATTTGAATACATTAAGAGGTCCATACAATGGTGGAAAGACAAATAAGAAAGAAGCTGAAGTATCTTGGTATGGATAATGGAGGCAAATACACCTCTAGGGAGTTTAAGACATATTGCATTGAGCGTGGTATTCAGCATGAGAAGATGGTTTTATGTACTCCACAACAAAATGAAGTAGCTAAAACAATGGATAGGACTATTGTGGAAAGAGTAAGTTGCATGCTAAGCATAGCTAAGCTACCTAAGCCATTATGGGGTGATATGAACCACCTATTATCTATCAATAGGTCACCATTGGCATCAGTAAACTCTAAAAGCCCAAAATTGAAGTGGTCTAGCATGAAAGTGTGACAACTCGAGTTTTTGTATCACATTTTGTAATACATTTTTCAAAGGTAGGGACCTTAGTAGTAAAAAAACTTTCACAAAACAAAGTAGCAGAAATTCTTTTCTTTAGAACTTATTTGGAAAAACCTAAGTTATCACTTCATACATCACATAAGTAGAATTTTTGTACAAGACAAAATTTTGTTAAAGGAATATACATTAATTATATTTCAGAATCCATCTAGTGGTTCACAGTACAGCATGGGTATTAGTGCAATACTTGCCCAAATTACATAATCCAAATTTCAAGGCTCACCATACAATAAAAACTCTCAATACAATATAATACTCTCAAATAAAAATACATGTCTTAAAGGGGTATACCCTGATAATTATTCTTCCAAGTCTTCTTAAGTCTTGAGCTCCTAATTCTACTTCTTTGTATCTGAGATATTGTAAACATTGAAATATTTACAATATCTCAGTAAGCTATGGTTGATAGGGGATTCAAGAAGCATAATAATTTGACAGTATAATCCTAATACTTCATAATACCATTATTCATACTCATGGAGCAATCTCTTTACTATGCCATATATGTACATCCTTACACATACATGCAGTATAATGTCTATAGATATATACATATAGTCAAAACCATGAAAAATAGTTAATATCTCAAAACATAAACATACCCCACTTATGCTAAGTTGATAAATCAGCCAGACTCTACTGAAAATACTACCTCATTCGGGTGGTATCGGTAATCCATGATTACCCGACATCTCATCATGCCATATCATAAGGCATTTCACTATGCCATGCATCATAATGCAAAAATACTTAAAGGACTACTATGCACACCATTAAAATCCATACTAGCGTGCCTGGATAACTGTCCAATAATCCACTTATATCATCCTTAGTGAAAATCATAATATGCATGTCCGTCTGGGGAGGACCATGGCTATCACAGTGACGACCTTCCCATAATTGCCCCACCTGACTTTTAGCCTCATTTAGGCTTGGTATCCATATAATAACAAGTTTCAGAGAGTAGGTAGCCAAACCCTACTAAGGCTCCTAGCATAGTATTCCCAGGCCTTTGCCTGTTTAAAACAAAATCATAATCCTCCATACTTGTGTGTAAAGTAATTCTCATACGTACTAGACAATCTATCTATTTACTTAGGGCTAGAATATCTTCTAGTTCCATATTCACTTAGAGTCTAGTCCTCAATTCTAACTTAACCATTTCATATGTGTTTGGTTGGATCATAAGGGTCTTAAGAGATTTAATACAAGTATTAACATTACACTTGTCAACATTTCTAGACATAAGATCATGTATTCAACATGTACATCCCATGTAGATGCATTCATAAAATCCTCCTACCTTCAAGTAATGATCCATCTCTTCAGACTTTCCACGATCCTGATTGACGTATGTAATTTATAAATCCATACATACTATCAATATTTATACAATCTAAATAATCTTATCTATATTCTTAGTCTAATCTTGTCCTTTAATATAAAGGATCTAGATCTTTTGTCCTATCATGATCTATCTTCTGCAGATAGTGTCTATCCTATTAATCAATGGATCTGATGGTTAGAATGATCTTCTAATCTTTTAGATCTAAGTATTTTCTATCCTAAGTCTTTGTGCATTACTTTCTTTGATCTCAATCTTTCATAGATCCTTTGATCAACAATTATACTTGTTGATAATGATTAAGGGCTTAGATCTTCTATCTTCTAATTTTTCTTTGATCTAAGTTCAATTGTTTGATCATCCCTAACGAGGATAATCTTGATGCTCTTTCTTAAATCATATTTGATCAAGGGTTCACATATTTTATTCTATTTGATCAAAGACCTTCGATTCTATTTGATCTAAATTGCAAGCAATATATATTTATCATCATCAAGAAGTATTTATTTCTTTTTATTGTTCTTGATCATTCAACATCCCATGGATCTTATTTGATCATCCTTATCTTACTTGCAATTTTTATTGGAATTAAATAATTTACTAACCTTTTATGCTCTTATTATTATTATTCAACCAATTAATGTTTTACTAATTAAAGATAACTTATTTTAGCCTAAGTCTAGACTACGCCTCTTATTTCTAATTGGCTAAGGCTTACTAGCTGAATGGTTGAACACAAAGTGGCTTTTCAATCCTCGTGTAAGGAGGCGTTTAACCTCACAAACATTAACGAAAGGTGGGGGAAGAGTGAGGCTTTATTAGAAAACCCCCTTAATCACCATGTTCAGCATTAACTAGAGTTGACCTTAGCTCAATCTTTCATAAGGTTCTTATGAGCATTTTAACCCTAAGTACTCTTTCTAGTTAATTTTAATTAAATCCATGAACATTTAAAATGTCGTTCATGAGGTTTATTATTTTTGTAGTTTGGGCCAAGGATTTGATAATTCTTATATTGTCCTACTAACTATAGCCCTTACTAATATTAAGTCAAAGTCATACACTCATCTTAATTGTCCATGAATCTCTATATTCTATTAATTTACATTTTTGGTGATTTATGCTCATCATATCTTAAAAACTACTTAACAATTAAATCTACTAAAAAACTTTGACAATAATTAAGTCATAAACTTTAATCACAAATCAAATATAAGTTTAACAACCATATACTAACATGCTTCATATGAATGTAACTTAACTTAATGGAATAAAACTGTACTTAAACTAGCATGATCCTAAGTTATGAAATACATGAAATTTTACTACTAATCTAATGGAATCATGCTAAAATTTCAAATTTAAACTAACATGGTCCTAAGATAATTACATCTACCAACCTAATAACAAACTAATAACATTTAAAGCATAACATGCTAAAATTTAAGAATTACACTATCATGCTTCCTAAACATAAATCACATTTACAATTCTATTATCAAATATAAAAAAATGAAACTAATTAGATTAAGATTATTAGAAACTTTTACTTATGATTGAACCATTAGATCTTAGATCTTTTCCTTTAGGTCAAGAGTTTTAATTACTTTTAGGGTTATTACTCCATTAAGATCCAAAGATCATATCCACTTGTTTTTATTATATTTAATCCATAATCTTACTGGATTCCATCATAATATCATTCATTCAATCTATCCCAAGGGTGTGACCATACTTGATCTTATTGATCAAGTGGGTCCCTTTGCATTTTTAGCGTTTTTCTACCATAAAGGGTAGATTCCTCATTTTATGTTAGATCTACCAAAATAAATCATGGATATTACTTGATTTCAACATTATATCATCACTAAAATAGATTCCCAAGATTTGATCATTTCAGATCTTGAAGATCTTGAAAATTGGAAGCTTATTTCCTAAATACAAAAATTTTCATGAAGAATTTTCTAAATATTACTATTTCAAAGAAAATAGACGTTACAAGCTTTCCATAGCCTCTTTCCGATCTCAATTTGGAGCTCATATGACTCTACAATTGATGATTGAAGTTCATAGTTGTTCCTATGGTCCAGATTTGATCTGGGCCCAATGAAACGGACAGCTAGGATCAATTGGGTGGTGCAAGTCCTGTCGGGAGGAGCGGGTCACACTCATCACCGGGATACAGGTGGTAATGCACTACTAGAGACCGCATCACGCTGCGCATTGTCCCATCGAAACATCACCACACGCGGATTACATCTGCGAAAACACTCTCACAGGGCGTGTTTCCATGTGGCATTTTGTTGCGCATCCCGGGAACTGGATCTTCTTAGGAAGATCGGACAGTCCATTTTGGACTGTCCAATCTATTCCTCTTCAATCAAGGGGTCAAAACATGATTAAATTTCTTGAAACTTCAACCCTAGAGGTTTTGGACCCTTCTGAATCGATTGGATAGCTCAAATTTTCCATGTGAGCCCTCCATCGTATAGAATTGAAGGATTCTTATCCTTACTTGATTTTTATAATTTTTAACGTAAAATTAATTTTAGAAAAATAAAAATTACATTAACTAACATGAAATCAATATAAGAATAGCTTCCACCTGCCTAACTGGGGAAAAACATAGATTTTGTAGCCCAATTTAAAGAATTATCCTCTTGATGATAAGATAGCCCAATAACCGCTTGTTTTGTTATTTACCGTTTATTGCACCATTGGATCTTGAAATTGATTTGGGGGTTTTGTAAATAAGGTAGTATAGGACCTAGTTTGTTATGGGGAAGAAAGATAATTTCATGGAAAATGTAATGAACATTTTTGGAGGATTTTTGGGGGTGTATTTATAGATGTTTTTGAATTTTTTATAATTACTTGTAATAATTATGTTTCAATTCTTTTGAATATTAAATTAACATTAGATCCTCCACTACCACCTCTTTCTCCACTAGAAGCAGGTAGTTGGTTGACCACTCATTACATGTTTTCTAGCCATTGGATTTGTTTGTGGGCCCCTTGTGGCCCCATAGAGGTGTGAAAGGACCATTTTGCCCTTTTGTGGAGAAAGATCCATTTTATTCTCCCAAACTCAGAATTGAGCGTACATATTGGCATTGGAATCATATTTTTGATTAAATTCTAAATATTGATGTCTTAGATCTTGGTTATGGGTAAAAATACCATTTTACCCTTTTATTCATAAAAATGAAGAAAATTAAGGATTTTTCATTTTAACTTAGAATTGAACGTACTTAGTGTCATTTCGATTGATTTTTCAAGTACATTCATAATTTTTAATTTTTAGATCATGTTTTAATCTCCATAAAAATGAGAATTTCCAATAACCTAATATTCTTGCCCAAAATTTTTAAAAATTCAAACTAAATTAATTTTCTCAATCAATTTTCAAAAAATTTGGGGTTATTACAATCTTCACCCCTTATAATAATTTTGTCCTCAAAATTTGTATTTCAACTTATGAGTTTTCATTGACTCATTAATAAGTTTACTCATGTGGAAACCTCTATTTCCCTTCATTCATAGTTCATACCACCTTCTCTTTCAAAGGCAAAATCACATTTTTAGGTCATAAACACACATCTCACTAATAATGCTAATGCATTAATCACTTAAGCTAATTCTTTGCTAGAATTTCTAAAAGGATTATTAACTCTTAACTAAGTTATCCTTTTGTTTCAAAATCTTCTATTTCACTTGACTAGTATACTAAATTTCTACTCCTCATTTTCACCAATCTTTCTATACTTCATATTTTTCCATTCTAACTTTTATTGCTCATTCTCATTCCTCTTCAACTTATACAAGTTTTGACAAATCTTTTCTAATATGTATAGTCCTTAGACTATCTACCAAAATGACATATTGATTGGATTCTATAATTTCATCTATTATTCTTTATAACAATCTTCCAATATTTGGAAGTAATTTATCTCTTCTTGGTTCATGTAATCAATGATAACATTATACTAAAAGAATGACCTTATAGTATTCTCTACAATCAATAAGAGATAAATTTCTCTAACTATCGTAGTCATTTTGTATTTCAATATCATCTTCAATCTTTGCTTGGTCAATTTCCATATCATTCTTAGAATTTATATGACCCTAACTTTGCTTTCTTAAATCAACATGTACACTTACTAGCTAGTTGACAAGTTTTGTAATTGTCTAACATATACTCTAAATGGTCATGATTTTCTTACAACTTTCATAAATCATCACCACTTCATCTTATATATCTCATTCTCATCAATTTCCTGAATAACATTTATCCAACTCATATAATTCATTTTTTCTTTTGATATCTCACTATTATTTTTCATTTCTAGCTCCCCTTTGATGATAATAGGTTGAGAATAGCTCATCCATGTGGAGTAAAGGGTACTTAATATCATTTATGCATAATCTCATTGATCCTTCATTCATCTTTTTCTAAGGAGCTCTCCAATGTAAACTTATATAATCACTCCTTTGTCTACTAATCCTTAAAATTTGTTCTTTCCACTTATTCAAATCAGTTGATGTCATTTTCCTCAACTACTATATATATTTCCTCATTCAATCTTATGTTAGATTAAAAATCTCCAAAATATCTTGAAATTTCTAACCACATATTTCTCCAAAATCTGGATTCATGCCTCATTCATAATTATCTCATTTGTCCAAAATTTACACTTAAGTTTAGTTGACTATATTATTTTTTATAGGTCTTCATTTCTCATGTTCATTTTTCCATTCCTTCAAAATGTAATTTTCCTCATTATATTCCATAATTCTTTCAATATCACTAACTCTATCATATAAATAGAATCAATATCTCTAAATTCATTATATTAATATCCCTATTCATTTATAGGTCTTCACTTTCCATTCTATCATCAATGCAAATTATAGTCCATAATTATTTTCATATTTCAATTCTATCATATAGTTGAATCAATATTCCTCTAAATTTTATTTCCTTATTAATCTTTTTCATTTACCAATTTTGCAAATATTTACCTATCTCCTTAAATTCTTCTCAAATAAGTTCATCTCTATTTTGATAATTAATTCCTTTAACTAATTGTCATAATACTACATCTATGTAGTAATTGTAACTCTTGCATTTATATTTATTATTTTTAAATTTTGTAATAATTCTAAGGTTTTTAACTTTAGTATCTATTTCACCTTTCCTATAAACGTTGGATTTTATCCTTCTTCTTCCTTTCCATCCTATTTTTCCAATTTATCATCTCTTTCTCTTAATCTCCATTATTTCACCTAATAATAGTTATATTAATGTATTTTATATCTACAAGTATCTTTACTTAAGATTTCAGGTTATACCTAAATATCATACATTACATCTTCCTCTATTCTAAGGTTTTCCTTACTTGTTTCTATACTTACTCTTCCCTATATTGATATCATTAACTTACTAAGTAGTACTCCTAGTTATTTCAATAAGTAATATCTACTTATACTCCATTAGTACTTCATGATTTAATTACATTAACTCCTCACCTAATGAGTCAATTACATAACTCTTCCTATACTCATTCTTAACTAATGAGTTAACCACATAACTCATTCTCTACTCATTCTCATCAAATACTATCTTATTTCTTATTTGCTCACTATTTCTCATCATCTAATTGGATTGTCATCTTCATATTGGACACCAACTATGACAACCCACGTTTTTGTAATACATTTTTCAAAGGCAGGGCCCTTAGTAGTAAATTTTTTTTTGGAAAACAACAAAAATTCTTTTCTTTAGAACTTCTTTGGAAAAACCCAAGTCATCACTTCATACATAACATAAGTAGAATTTTTGTACAAGATAAAATTTTGTTGAAGGAAAATATTTTTATTAAATTCCAAAATATATCCAGTGGTTCACAATACAGCCCGAGTATTAGTACAATGCTTGCCCAAATTACATAATCCAAATTTCAAGGCTCACCATACAATAAAAACTCTCAATGCAATACAATACTCTCAAATAAAAATACATGTCTTTAAGGGGTATACTTTAATGATTATTCTTCCAAGTCTTCTTAAGTCTTAAGCTCCTAATTCTCCTTCTCTGTATCTAAGATGTTGTAAACATTGAAACATTTACAATATCTCAACAAGCTATGCTTGATAAGGGATTCAAGAAGCATAATAATTTAATAGTATAATCATAATACTTCATAATCCCATTATTCATACTCATAGAGCAATCTCTTTACTTTGTCATATATGTACATCCTTACACATACTATACTGTGTTTAGATATATACATATGGTCAAAATCAAAAAAAATAATTAATATCTCAAAACATAATCATACCCAGCTTATGCTAAGTTGATAAATCATCTAGACTCTATTAGAAATACTCCCTCATTTGGGTAGTATCAGTAATCCACGATTACCCGGCATCTTATCATACCATATCATAAGGCATTTTACTATGCCATGCATCATAATGCTAAAATACTCAAAAGACTACTATACATGCAGTCAGAATCCGTACTAGCATGCCCAGATAATTGCCTAATAATCCACCTATACCATCCATGGTGAAAATCAAAATATCCATATCTGTATGGGGAGGACCATGACTGTCACAGTGACAACCTTCCCATAATTGCCCCACCTGACTTTTAGCCTCATTTAGGCTTGGTATCCATATAATAACAAGTTTACGAGAGCGGGTGGCCAAACCCTACTGATGCGCCTAGCATAGCATCCCCAGGCCTACGCCTGTTTAAAACAAAATCATAAGCCTCCATACTTGTATGTAAAGTAATTCTCATACGTACCAGACAATCTATCTGTTTACTTAGGGCTAGAATATCTTCTAGGTCCATATTCACTTAGAGTTTAGTCCTTAATTCTAACTTAACCATTTCATATGTGTTTGGTTGGATCATAAGGGTTTTAGGAGATTTAATACAAGCATTAACATTACACTTGTCAACATTTCTAGACATAAGATCATGTATTCAACATGTACATCCCATGTAGATGCATTCATAAAGTCCTCCTACCTTTAAGTAGTGATCAATCTCTTCAGATCTTCCATGATCCTGACTGACCTATGTAATATGTGAATCCATACATACTATCAATATTTATACAATTTGAATAATCCTATCTATATTCTTAGTCTAATCTTGCCCTTTGATATAAAGGATCTAGATCTTTTGTCCTATCATGATCTATCTTCCTCAGATAGTGTCTATCCTATTGATCAATAGATCTGATGATTAGAATGATCTTCTAATCTTTTAGATCTAAGTATTTTCTATCCTAAGTCTTTATGTATTACTTTCTTTGATCTTGATCTTTCATAGATCCTTTGAGCAACAATTATACTTGTTGATAAAGATTAAGGGCTTATATCTTCTATCTTCTAATTTTTCTTTGATCTAAGTTCAGTTGTTTGATCATCCCTAAGGAGGATGATCTTAATTCTCTTCCTTGAATCATATTTGATCAAGGGTTCAAATCTTCTAATCTATTTGATCAAAGATCTTCTATTCTATTTGATCTAAATTGCAAGCAATATATATTTATCATCATCAAGAAGTATTTATTTCTTTTTATTGTTCTTGATCATTCAAGATCCCATGAATCTTATTTGATCATTCTTATCTTACTTACAATTTTTATTAGGATTAGATAATTTACTAATAATTTATGCTATTATTATTATTATTATTCAACTAGTTAATATTTTACTGGTTGAAGATAACTTATTTTAGCTTAAGTCTAGACTGCTCCTCTTATTTTCAATTAGCTAAGGCTTACTAGCTGAATGGTTAAACACAAAGTGGTTATTCAATGCTCATGTAAGGAGGTGTTTAGACCTCACAAATGTCAACGGAAGGTAGGGGAAGAGCGAGGCTTTATTAGAAAGCCCCCTTAACCACCATGTTCTGCATTAACTGGAGTGACCTTAGCTCAACCTTTCATAAGGTTCTTATGAGCATTTTAACTCTAAGTATTCTTTCTAATTGATTTTAATTAAATCCATAAACATTTAAAATGTTATTCATGCGGTTTATTATTTTTCTACTTTGGGCCAAGGATTTGATAATCCTTATATTGTCCTACTAACTATAGCCCTTGCTAATATTAAGTCAAAGTCATACACTCATCTTAATTATCCATGAATCTATATATTCCATTAGTTTACATTTTTGGTGATTTATGCTCATGCTATCTTAACAACTACTTAATAATTGAATCTATTAATAAAATTTGACAATAATTAAATCATAAACTTTAAGCATAAATTAAATATAAGTTTGACAACCATATACTAACATGCTTCATATGAATGTAACTTAACCAATGGAATAAAACTATACTTAAACTAGCATGATCCTAAGTAACGAAATACATAAAATTTTACTATTAATCTAATGGAATCATGCTAAAATCTCAAATTTAAACTAACGTGGCCCTAAGATAATTAAATCTACCAACCTAATAACAAAATAATAGCATGCTAAAATTTAAGAATTAGACTATCATGCTTCCTAATTTATAACATAAATCACATTTGCAATTCTATTATCAAATAAAAGACAATAAAACTAATTAGATTAATATTATTAGAAACTTTTACTCATGATTGAACCATTAGATCTTAGATCTTTTCCTTTAGATCAAGGGTTTTAATTAGTTTTAGGGTTTTTACTCCATTAAAATCCAAAGATCATATCCACTTGTTTTTGTTATATTTAATCCATGATCTAACTAGATTCCTTCATAATATTATTCACTCAATCCATCCCAAGGGTCTAACCATACTTGATCTTATTGATCAAGTGGGTCCCTCTGCATTTTTAGGGTTTTTCTACCATCAATTATAGATTCCTCATTTTATGTTTGATCTATCAAAATAAAGCATGGATATTACTTGATTTCAACATTTTATCATCATTAAAATAGATCCCCAAGATATGATCATCTCAGATCTTGAAGATCTTGGAAATTGAAAGTTTATTTCTTAAATACAAAAATTTTCATGAGAATTTCCTAAATGTTATGATTTCAGAAGAAAATAGACATTACAAGCTTTCCATAGCTTCTTTCCAATCACAATTTGGAGCTTAGAAGACTCCACAATTGATGACTGAAGTTCGTAGTCATTCATAGGGTCCAAATTTGATATGGGCCTAGCAGAATGGATAGCTAGGCTCAGTCAGGTGGTGTGGGTTCGGTTGAGTAGAGTGGGCCACACTCGTGTCACCAAGACACAAGCGGGAATGCACTACCCGAGACCACATCGCTAGGGGCATTGTTTCGTCAGAATGTCACCGCATGCAGATCACGCACGCGAAAATGCTCCCGCAAGGCGCATTTTTGTGCAGCTTTTTGCTGTTCGTCCTAGGACCTGGATCTTCTTAGGAAGATTAGACAGTTCATTTTGGACCATGCAATGTATTCCTCTTCAATCAAGGGGTCAAAACTTGATTAAATTTCTTGAAACTTCTACCCTAGGGGTTTTGGACCTTCTAAATTGATTGGATGGCTCAAATTTTTTATCTAAGCCCTCCATTGTATAGAATTGAAGGGTTCTTACCCTTACTTATTTTTATAATTTTTAAAGTAAAAATAATTTCAAAAAAATAAAAATTACATTAACTAACATGAAATCAGTACAAGAATAGCTTCCACCTAATGTAGATTATGTAGCCCAATTTAAAGAATTATCCTCTTGATGATAAGATGGCCCGATAACTGCTTGTTTTGTGATTTTTCGTTGATTGCACTATTGGATCTTGAAATTGATTGGGGTTTTGTGGATAAGGTAGTGTAGGACAATTTGAATGGTGAGATTTGTGATATTTGATTTGGAACAGAGTGCCTAATTGAATTTAGGTCTCTTGTTCCAATCTAGAGAAAGGAGAGAGAAAGTGAAAGAAGAGAGAGTTTTGGGAATCAATGTAGATCTAATTTTTCATGGGAAGCAAGATAATTTCATTGAAAATTTAATGAACATTTTTGGAGGATTTTTGGGGGTGTATTTATAGATGTTTTTGAATTTTTCATAGTTACTTGTAATAATTATGTTTCAATTCTTTTGAATATTAAATTAACATTGGATCCTCCACTACCACCTCCTTCTCCACTAGTAGCTGGTAATAGTTTGACCACTCATTATATGTTTTCTGGCTGTTGGATTTGTTTGTGGGCCCCTTGTAGGCCCACGAAGGTGTGAAAGGACCATTTTGCCCTTTGTGGAGAAAAATCCATTTTATTCACCCGAACTCAGAATTGGCTGTACTTAGTAGAGTTGGAATCATATTTTTGAGTATATTCTAAATATTGATGTCTTAGATCTCGGTTATGGGTATAATTACCATTTTACCCTTTTATTCATAAAAATAAAGAAAATTAGGGATTTTTAATTTTAACTTAGAATTGAATGTACTTAGTTTCATCTCAATTTGTTTTTTTTAGTACATTCATAATTTCTAAGTTTTAGATCATGTTTTAATCTCCATAAAATGAGAATTTCCAATAATCTAATATTCTAGCCTAAAATTTTTGAAAATTCAAACTAAATTGATTTTCTGAATCAATTTACAAAAAAAAATTGGGGTTATTATTGAAAGTCTCCTCCTCTCACCTGAGGCTATTTGGGTGTACAACATTTGTACAAATATCCAAGGAGTTGTGACAGAAGCTTAACAAAAAATCTACTTTATGCATCTTAATTGGATATTCAAATCAAGATATTGGATACAAACTATGGGATCTAGAGATAAGCAGAGTCATTTGAAGTAAGGAAGTAGTGTTCCATGAAACTCAATTTTACAAGGACTTTGAAAATCCACAAAGTTCGATGAAGCAAATTCTAGTGCTTCAAACCTAATACTAGATCTTGTAGCAATATAAGCTAATGTAGAAGAAATGTAGGATGAATTACCAAAAGAGGATGAAGAGAAGAAGAAGATGTAGAGGTTACTAAGTAGAGGGAGAATCAAGAAACTCCAAAAGTTGCAAGACCATCATTGCAAATAGGTGGTGAATCAACTCAGCCAAAAACATCTATGAGAGGCCACATAATAACTCCCTCAAAGAAATATTAAGATTTAGAATACATTGTACTTATTGATGAAGTGGAACCAAAAATTTCCATGAAGCATAGAGTCACGTAGATGAGAGAAAGTGAATGCAAGCTATGCATGACAAAATTAGCTTCTTGTAGAAAAATTAGACTTATGAGTTGGTAAAGCTTCCCAAGGGTAAGAGAGCATTGAAGAATAAATGGGTCTTCAATCTAAAGAAGGGTAACAATGGAGAATCAATAAAACACAAGTCTCAATTGGTTGTTAAAGACTTTGAATAAAAAAAAGGAAAAGATGTTGATGAGATCTTCTCACCAATAGTGTAGATGACATTATTACAATACTTAGACTGCTCAAAAGTCAAAACTTGGAGCTTGCATAGATGGATGTGAAGCCAACCTTCCTTCATAGTGACTTGGAGAAAGAAATCAATATGGAGCAACTAGAAGATTTTGAAGTTCTATGGAAGAAGCACGTAGTTTGCAAACTGAGGAAGAGTCTTTATGGCCTCCAGTAGGTGCCAATACAATGGTACAAGAAGTTTGACTCATTCATGATGAGTCATGGGTGCAAGAGGATTATAGCTGATCATGTATCTACGTGCAAAGATTCCTCAATGTCAAGTTAATTATGCTTTATCTATATGTGGATGATACGTTGATGGTTGGTTAGGATGCGACTTTGATTAGTAAGCTAAAGAAGGAACTATCCAAGTCCCTTGATATGAATGACTTAAACCCCGTTTAGCAGATTTTGGGCATGAAGATATCTCCTGAAGAGAAAAAAAAAAAAGAAATGTCATAGAAAAAGTATGTTGAATAAGTAATCAAGAGATTCAGCATAAAGAATGTCAATCCAGTCAACATCCCCCTTTGTAATCATTTCAAGCTAAGCAAACACATGTCCCTCTTCAAATCAAGAGATAAAAAAGATGATAATGGTACCATAATCTTTAATAGTTGGAAGTCTAATGTACGCAAATGGTGTGTACAAGGACAAAAATTGCTCATGCAGTAGGTGTTGTGAGCAAATTTCTATCCAATCTAGGAAGAGATCACTGGAAAGTAGTGAAGTGGTTTCTAAGCTACTTTAAGGGTAAGTTGTGCTTATGTTTTCGAGGAGCAAAACTAGTCTTGATAGGATATACAGATTCAGATAATATAGAAGATCATGATGGCAGAAAATCAACATCAGAATTTCTCTTCTCCTTTTCTAGGAGAGCTATATCTTGACAATTCAAATTGCAAATGTGTGTCACTTTATCAATAATAGAAGCAAAGTACATAGCCATAGCCATAACAAAAGTTGGCAGGGAGATATTGTGTATGAAGAGGTTTCTCCAAGAACTTGATGTCACATAATAGGAATAAAGGGCTCATTGTGAGAGTTAAAGTGCTTTAGACTTGAGCTAGAACTCAATGTAACACGCAAGCACGAAGCATATTCATATTCACTATCATTGGATACCACGATAATGGAGGAATGACTATTAAAACTTGAGAAGATCCAAACTAAAGAAAATTTAGTGGACATGTCAAGGAAGGTGGTTACATATGAGAAGCTAGTGCTATGTAAAGACATAGCTAGAATGGACTCCAACTAAAAAATATGATACATTCTATTTGCATAGATACAAAAGGAGAGAATTGATAAGTCCTTACCCATGTGAAACCATCAGTACCATCTCACTAGATTGGGCATGCTCTCTTGAGAACATCAAGATTTTCAAGCACCAGATTTCTGGCCTAAATTTTTTGAGAATTTTGGGGTCAACTTGTTGAGAAAATCTTAATGATCAAATCCCTAAACTCCTATAAAAGGAAGATCAATAGATAGATCATTGCACTATAAATAGAGCAAGCGATAGTGAAGTTTACTCCTCATGTGGATGTAGACCTATTGGGTCGAGCCACATAAATCCTTCGTGTGCTTGTGTGTCTATGACTCTATCTAATTTCAAATCTGATTTATTCAATCCCCAACAACTAGTATTAGAGCACGATCTATGAGTTATCATTCCTGGAACCTATGTTGCGAGGTTGATTGAATGGCCCACATAATGAGCATTTGTAGTAGCAATAAGTGAGCAAGTAACAATGCCACAAATCTCCATTTTTGGATTTTACAATATGTTGTCCAAAATCAAAGCCACCTCATAACGAACCATTAATTACCCCAACATCTTTTATCAATGGCCCTAGAATCATTCTGAATGGCCAAAGCTTCATATCACTTTGAATAGAGGGGTTGGGGAGCTGCCAGTCACCTGTAAGGCAGTGAGAAGAATGGTTGCAGTGTCAATCAAGAAAAAGGGGCTATGGAATGTAGCGACTATTGTTGGAGAGGAAAATTGAGCAGGTAATTCTTTAGGTTTGGGGTCATTGGCCACAATCTATAGTAATGGTGCACTAGTTCTCCATCTGATTCTAGCAATCGAGAAATCCCATCCCTCATCAAACCTCTATTTTTCAAGCAACTGGTGAGATCTTCCCAACTAATTGTTGGTGGTGAAGAAGGAATCAAGTTGAAGGAGAAAATGGTGGGTGGGGTGGGAAGAGAGGAGGAATTGGCTGGTAGGTTGTAGTACTCATCGATAGGAAGGAGTAGCTGCCAATTGATTGAAGGGGATGTTGCAAGCAGCTAAACAATTGAAGGCCTTAATTTGTCACTAGAACAATAGTGATAGCGAGAGGGAAAAAGGATGCCAAGAAAGGGGAAACTAAAGAGGAAAGAAAATGCTGAAATGTGGGAGATATCATGGGTGGTGGTGGTGATGAGTTGTTAGAAGAGATAGCTGAAAAAAAAATAGTTTGGCACCTAACCAGAATGATATTAGCACCTCTTCTATGAATAGTTTGTGGTAATTCTAAAAAATGATATCTACACCCTAGGAACATTTTTTATAACCCTTGAAATATGATAAGAACACCGTATAAACACTACAAGTGGATGACTCAGTGACTATTGTGAGGGGATGGTTTTGTGACTATTGTGAGTGGACTCGATGACTACTATGAGTGCAACTCAATGAACAATTGTGAGGTGACTTTGAAATAGTGGTGAATGGACTCGGGATAGATCCTTATGAGAAATTGACGAAGCAGCTAATAAGGGCAGGTGTAAGAGGCCATGGGATTCTAGGTGGCAGGCTTCTAGGTGCTCATGTTATACTTGGTGAAAAATAACACTTTCACTCGGTAGAGGGTGTTCAGTAAGGGGAGCAGCAACCCTCCAAGTGAAGTTGTAGATACACATAGATGACCGATGGAGCCAATAGAAAGCATAGATTGTTATTCGAGGGGGAGCTGGATCAAGTAAAACTTGTGTGTTGGGGAAGTTGAACTAACCTTGGAAGTATTTTATGCATTCTCCTCCCTAAGTATGGAGGGGGAGATTGTTGGGATCCATACCAAGTGAACATAGAATAATCTAGGTTATCTAAACTCTTATAAAAGGAGATTAGATCATGTAACTAAGTGTGAGTGAGATGTAGAGACAAAGTTGTATGCATATATGATAGCCGAATCACTTATATTTGATGCCTAATTTTTGTGTATGTGTTTGTGTGTGTGAGTTTTAATTTACGATCCACTAGATATGCTCATAATGAACCTAACAACCAACTTTCCTAGGTTTACCCATGCTTAATCCATCAAAATTCAGTTTGATCCATTCAATTTCTAGTGGGATCCAACTAGCTTGCTTATTTAGTTTGTGTTGTCTTAGATGAAGAAACGCCATCCATGAATTAAGAATTTCTATACTTAGACAATCACTGAAGAAAGCATCTAAAATAGTCCTTTAAGCCACTAACCATTTAACTTTTGCTGCTACTTTAGCACCTATATTGAATTTACAAAAAATAAAATAAAAAAAATTAGGATTGTATTCTTTCCATACTAACCATAAAGATGTTGGAAAACACCACTTCCACAAAAGACTTCCCTTTCTATGAATAGAGCTTTAGATTCTAAGAGGAGAGAACAATTTTTATATTGGATGGCATAACCTATTTGACATCAAAGTCCAAAATCAAGCTCCAAATAGTATTTGCACAAGTACAATGGATCACTAAGTGATTAATATATAATGAATGATTAGAAAAAAGCGCACACCTCCTAGGAATTCTCCAACCTTTTCTTCTTAAAGTATTCAGTATTAATGTACATTCCAAGCTAGCTAACCATACAAAACATTGTGTGTTCTAAGGAATTTTGCATTGCCAAACAACTAAAGTAGTATTCCATTCACTATTGCTAATAAACTTATTATGATAAGAAGCCACTGAGAATTTGCCATTGCTCTTCGGAATCAATCTCCTCATCTTTACCATAATCGCTAATAAAGGAGAAAAATAACATGAACATTAATTGATGTCATGCATCCTTTTCTCCACAAAGTATATGTTCTCTTCTAAATTTTATGTACCAAATCTTGCTATTAATGCCATCCTCCCCGTAATCTGCCACACTTGTTTCTATGTTAGCAACAAGATTAAAGAGCCTTTGGAAAAAAATTGTTTAAGAAAACCTTCACCTAACCATACATCCAATGATAGCCTTACTGAGTTCCCATTTCTTGCTCATAATTGAGTCAAATTCTAAAAGGTTTGAATAAGTTCTCATATCTCTACCCAATGACTAGCTCCACCACTTAGTATTTTCACCATTGGAAGCCAACCACCCCATATCCTTGGACTTGCTGGTCTCTTGGCCTTAGTGGTAGCTTTTGGATTTCCATGGGTAACCTCGTAGAAAAGGCATGTTGTTGTTTGTTTTAGGACATGCAAAGGCAACCTGCTCTAATACTACTTGTCAATGGATGACTTTAGATGAAGCTTATGTGGCACTTAGTCTTGTAATCTGCTTAAGGCACCAAGTCTACTTTTAGCCTTAATTGTGGAAATATAAAAGATAATGTGGGAAGCTTGTAAGGAAGCTAAGGAAGAAAGCTAGAGGTTAGAAAAGAACTCTCTATATTACTAACACCAGCTTACACCTTGGTGGGCTCTCACTTGAGGTAGCTTTTCTTTGAAATGCCTAACTTGGCTACAAATGAAGTGCCAACCCCTATTTATAGTTGCTCACCTCCATCTAGCTCCTCAATAGGTGCCAGGATCATTACATGTGTCACCACCACCTACGTTCCATATTATCTTTCTTTAACCCTCTTACAAAATATCTAAGTTTTACCATCCTCTAGATTCACATAGAACATCTAGATATTTACAAGGACACTTCTTGTAATCGAGCCTCCCAAAAGTATGCCTTGCTTCATGGATTAGCTAACAGGGGCTTGAGTCCCATAGGTCAAATCCACAACTTAAGTAGGCCTCCCTTAGAGCTTGTAAGCCTTGGTCATGGGCTACACAGCTACAATTCAGTGACACAAGGATGATCTTATGATCGACACCCATTAGGAGATCAAGTTCTTAATAACTCCAAAGACCAATTTCTTCATTTTAATATTTTACATTTTCTTGGAATGTAAACCTTTATTGATTTAGAGGAATGATTTCTTTTATGTTACTTTATGTAGCACCCAATTCCATTCAAGTTTGCCATTAAAATTTTAAGAAATACTATCCAAACCTCGTTTAGAGACTAGCATTGGAACCTCATCTAACTAAGCCTGCCTTTAGATGATATGACTTATACATCTCGTTTGGCTTCCCTTAGATTGACTATAGACCAAAATTCATGACCATTGGATGATTTTAGTTATGTCTTTTAGAGTTTTAAAATCATGATAATTGGAATTTTCAGCTAAAAAAATAAGAACTAAAAGCCTCCAATGGAATGAGTCTATCCAAACAGCATAAATAGAGGAAGACAAAAAAAGATGATCAAGTCAAAACATTGAAAAGTTTCAAAGTTAATCTTGAAAGCCTAAATCTCAGTCTTGATAGCATTTCTCTCCAATTTACACATTTTGGGACTAGGTAATTGTGGTGACCCGGGTTTTTGAAATACATTTTTGTTATTTATTTTCAAATGGTGGTTGACCAATTTTGCCAAAATTTTGAAAACTTAAGTAGCAGAAATATTTTCTTTGAAATTTTTTTGAAAAAACTTGAATACCACATTTCACTCACTTATGCATACATAATTTTGTATACAACATATGTTTCCAAAGAAACTCATTTTATTAAAATTGCATAATGGACTCAATGGTTCACATACACAACCCCTTTATTACATCTTATGTGCAAAATACACAAATCAAAATACAATCCAATCCTTTCCACAATAGTACAGTCTTGATCAATAGTATGGTCTTCGTCTTCACATGTTGTATCCCTCCATTCTTTTCTTTTTGTCTCTATGATATTGTAAAAATTCAAACATTTACAATATCTAAACAAGCTATAATTGGTAGGGGATTCAAGAATATATGGAATCGTATAATTCAAAAGTATAGTATTTATAATCATCATATTCCATATGAATCACATAATACAATTTCCATGAACCATACCATATATGATCATTCTATCATATAATTTATCATATAACATCTACAATGATAATTCTAAAACACTCACCACTATATCGTATGTATATATATATACGATCAAAAACTATGAAAAATAGTCAATATCTCAAATGTTAATAATCATACTCAGATATACTAAGTTGATAAATTATCTAGACTTTTGCTAGGAAAATACTCCCTCATGAGGGCAGTATTGGCATCTCACTATGCCTACATCATACTGCAAAATACTCAAAGACTATCATGCCACAGTCTAATCCATACTAACACGCTCGAATAACTGCCCTGTTAACCACTAATACCACGGTGGAAACTATTGTGTCACTGCCCGTATAGGGAGACAAGACTTTCATAGTGGGGCCTTCCCATAATTGCCCCTCTTGACTTTTACTCTCTCTTTGGGCAAGGTATCATTATATCATCAAATTTCAGGAAGCGGGTGGCCAAACCCTCATAACTTCCCTAGCATAGCATCCACAGGCTTATGCCTGTTTAAATCAAAACCACAAGCTTCCATGCTTGTATCTAAAAAACTTCTTCTACATCTCAGATGATCTGTTTGTTTATATTATCATCCTCGTATTCAATATCCTCATACTAAGGATATAATCTCATCGCTAGATTTAGGGATCCTCATTTACAATGAATGATACCCATGTTCATATAAGTTTAGGGATTAATCATTTATTGTAAATGATCCCCATTTCCTTTAATTTGGTATTCATATACCAAATGTTATTAAGTGTAAGGATACTCATTTGATACAAATGATATCCATTATTATTATGTTCTTATATAAGTTTAGGGATAATCATAAATGATACCCATGTATTTATTATGTATTTCATCTAATTTCAACAGTTATCTCTATCTCATATACATGAATTATGAATCAAATGTAACTAAGCATATTATCATTCTTAAGAATTATAATTTCTATGTATAACAACAATTCCATAGACGATTGGTCTTGTACTCTTTAAGTTCCACCTACCTTCATGTAGTGATCCATCCCTTCAGATCTTCCATAATTGACATATGTAATCTGTAAATGCATACATACTGTCATTATTTGTACAATTTTGGATAATCTCCTATCAATATTCCTTATCTAATCTTGTCCTTTGATATAAAGGATCTAGATCTATTTTGTGTTCCTATAATTAATACAATCTATCTTTCCCTGATAGTGTTTATCCTATTAATCAATAGATCTGATGGTTAGAATGATCTTCTAATATTTTAGATCTAAGTATTTTCTATCTGTAAGTCTTTGTGTGTCCATCTCTTTGATCTTTATCTTTCATAGATCCTTTGATCAACAATTTATACTTGTTGATAAAGATCAAGGGCCTAGATCTTCTATCATCTAGTTCTTCTTTGATCTAAGTTCAATTATTTGATCATCCCTAAGGAGGATGATCCTAGTTCTCTTCCTTGAACCATATTTGATCAAGGGTTTGGATTATCTAATCTAATGATCTAGATTTGTCTACAATATACATACATGGATACATAATAAAATACAACATTAGGATTCTTGTTGTTCTTGATTATTCAAGATCCTATGGTTCTTGTTTGATCATCCTTATCTTCTTACAATTTTTATTAGGATTAGATAATTTACTAACCTTTTATGCTCTTATTATTATTATTATTATTATTATTATTATTCAACTAGTTAATGTTTTAATGGTCGAAGATAGCTTATTTCATCCTAAGTCTAGACAACTCTTATTTCCAATTGACTAAGGCTAACTAGTTGAATGGTTGAACATAAAGTGGTTACTTCAATCCTCATGTAAGGAGGGGTTTAGACCTCACCAATGTCAACAGAAGGTAGGGGAAGAGTGAGGCTCTATCAGAAAACCTACTTAACATCATGTTCAGCATTCACTAGAGTGACCTTAGCTCAACCTTTCATAAGGTTCCTATGAGCATTTTAACCCTAAGTACTCTTTCTATTTGATTTTAATTAAATCCATGAAAATTAAGATGCCATTCATGGAATTTCATTATTCTCCTATTTTGGGGCAAGGAATTTATATTTCTTATATTATCCTATTAAATATGGCCCTTGCTATCATTAAGTCCATGTCATTCATTCCATGTAATTGTTCTTCAACTCTATTTTCATTTAATTACATTTTCAATGTAATTTTCATAACATAAGAATTAAAGCATAAATAAATAAGTATATCTAACAATTAAATGTACTAATCAATAAAAGACATTTATAGTAACATTAATAATTCAAATAAATACATTTAACATATCATCATGATCTAATGGTCATCATTCATTTCTAATCATCTTTCATCCTATATAGGGTTTTAGATCTTGATTTTTTATTTTGCTCAGATCTTATCATTTTCTCAAAGTGATCTCATCACTATATCATTGAAATCATCTTATCACATGATCTGATCCTTCTTGATCTAACTAATCAAGAAGATCTTAAGCCATTTTATCCAATTTAAGTGCATAGATCTTAATCTATCCCAAATTATCATTATCAAGCCCATCAATCCATATGATCTTAACTTTATATCATCATCCAAATACATCCACAATCTCCAATCATCCTTGATCAAGCTGATTCAGGAGATTACAATTCACTTTTATGGATTTTATTACTTTTAAGGGTCAAGATCTTAAGATCTGGAAAATAAATTACTTCTAACCATATAATTATTATAGTTATACATTTAGATCATCATATAAACTATTTTAAAAGGTCTGATCATGCTTGATTAATCTGATCATGAAGATCCATGCTCATTTTTATTATTTTTATTCTTTTAAGGATATGTTTCTTATTTAAACACCAATCAACCACTTCTAACCATTGATTCCATGTTCTAGAATCACAAGATCATTAGTGGATCAGAATTATAAAGTCTGATCATTCCAAATTTCTCTTATCATAGGAATTAGTAATACTTTTCTTTATTAACAGAATTTTACATGCATCAAAATATAATTTTTTTATTTTAGTACCTTATACAAGTAACAAGGAATTAATAGCAACTTTCAGATCTAAAATTTGAGCTAAATTGAGCTCTCAGTTGAAGAAACAAGATTTTAGTTCAAAAATTGGATGGCTGAGATCATTCCAATAGAAAACGACAAACAGGAGGTCAGACCACGCCTGTTACTTAGGATTACCCGTCACTAGGGATGGGTGACCGATGATATGCGAGATCGTCCAGATCTAGACCATCGGATCACCCATCCCCTGATCTCCCTCATCTTATAAGATCTATGCCTAGGATTTCATCCCCTGGGTTTGTTGTGTCCCAGAAACTCATCCAATGGCTCAAAAGTTGGATATCAACCGTCCAAGGATGAGATCTCAACCCTCTATGTCGGATACATCGTTTATGAGGATCAATGGCCAGGGGAGATCAGAGATGCCCGAAAAGCTAGAATGACATGTCGGAATGAAAGGGGAATGAATTGGGTGGCCTACCTATGCCTTTCAGGTAAAGTAATTTCACCGAAGAAGAGATTTATTGGTGAAAGAAAACCCTAATGCCGAAAAATGCAAACAGTCAAGTGCCATTGCCAGAGAAGGGTGGGGACCATGGGGGGAACACATACCACCCCATTTTGAAGATATTTAATCATGCAAGATCATTGTTTAATAGCTTGATTGGCCAGAATAACTTGAAAATTCCACCAAAGATGGTAATACATTGATGCTTGGAATTCAAGTTTAGTTTTCTGGTGATCACACTATTGGATCGTCAAAATTATTTAGGTCTTTTATAGATCACCTTAGTTTGAACAGCTCAGAATGTGGGATTTAGAATATAATGTTTGGAGTGAGATGGCTAACAGAATTTAGGGTTATCAGGAAGAACCCTAGATGAACGGGGATGACGCATCCCTTGACACGCCCACAGACAAATATGAGCTGTCTGCCCTTGGTGCGTCTGGGGACACGCCCCCTAAGAAAGAAGAGAAAGAGGGAGAAAGGACAGGAATTGGGGCATTGTAGGGGATCTCGTGAAGAACATTAGAAAAATCTTTGGGAAATTTTATGGGCTATTTATAGGGATTTTTGAATTTTTCATGATTATATGTCATAATTATGTTTCATTTTTTTATTATTATTAAATTATCATTGAATTCCCACTACCACCTCCTTCTCCACTAACAATTTGTGGTGGTTTGACTCATGATGGTGGTCTTCCAGACCGTTGGCCCACCTTGTGGGCCCCATATAGTTGTGAAAAGATCGATTTGCCCTTTTAATTCCAAAAATGGAGAAAAGTAAAGTTTATTCTTATGAACTTAGAATTGAGCACACTTAGTGTTGTTTCGATGTAGTTTTCTAGTACATTCCAAATTTTGATGTCTTAGGTTTCAGTTATGAGTAAAATTACCATCTTACCCTTTTATTCATGAAAATAGGAAAAAATAAGGATTTTTCCTCCGAACTTAGAATTTGACATACTTATAGTCATTCTGATCAAATTTTCAAGTACATTACAATTATAAAAATTTTAAGTCTTGATTTTATTTTTATAAAAGTTGAATTCTCCTGGAACTCAAAGTTCTAATAACACTTTTAGAATTTCAACTTTTAATTAAATTTTTTATAATTAAAAATATATTTATAAAAATTGAGGTTATTACAATAATCATGTGATATTTAATTTATAGTGGTGAAATGAATGAAGGGCTAGTGAAACTATTGGACCCACAGTGTTGTCCATGTACTTAGACAACTGAGTTGAAAGAGACAATTAATGTGGGCTAAGTCTCTGGAAGCATGATAGTAGCATTTGCATGAAGTGGCTAGACACAAGGGCAACTAGGTCGATCATTTAAATGTCCTCTGGGAGCATGTATCACCAAAAGAAGACCAAATGGAGGAACTTGCTTGGGGCCATATGCAAAGTAGAGGTATTTTGTGGGTGGTGACGACATAAAAAAAGTGCAAAGTTGTAAACTCCCTAGCGCATTTGTTGAAGAGATGACATAAAGGGATTTATGATGGATGGAGCCCCCAATTGGAAATGTGACCCACAAATAATTGGTAGTTTTATAATGCATTGTGGGTGGAATTTGATACTAAAGGCACTAAGCTCAAGAGTCCCTGTAGTTGCAATTCCATAATGCACAAATCAACCATTAAAAGCTAACTGTGTGGAGGATTTGTGGGGTTTAGAGTGAGTGCCAAGATGGATGTGAAGGGAAATGTGAGGAATGATGGGGTATTTTTAAAATTACTCACAAGCACATGAATTAATGTAGCATTAGCACATGATAGTTAGGTCCCATGAGGAATCTCTCAAATTTGTATGTTGGATGGATCTTATTTAAAGTACTTAACTTTAGCTAAATAGAGATTAAATTGATTTGAATTTAAACTAGGAAAGTAAATGCATAAAATTAGAAACTACAATTAAAAGAAACTTACTAAAATCAAAACTAAGCAATGGAATTAGAAACTTACCTAACTAACAAGTAACAAAAGAAACTAATGCAAAACAAGCATTAATCAAATTAACCACTTAAGGAAACTACTAAAAGGGAAACTTTCCTCATTTAAAACTTTCATAAACAAGACACTATCTAAATTTCAAAAAGGAAACTTTCTAAACCTAAACTAACATGTAAAAAACTAATTAAAAACTTACACAACAAGATTAAGCAACTAAATTATAGAAAATTCAAAGGGGAATGTGACCTAGTTCCATGTGCATTATCCATTGATTGTGCACTTGGTTTATAGGTTGAAAGATGACCAAATTTGATGCTTTAAATGCAAACTAACATGCAACCTAAGCCATGTACTCAATAAATAACCTCAAAATAAAAATGGCTTCTAATGATTCAAGCAATTAATATGTTTTGATGCCTAGAACACAAAGTATAAAGATTAAGGAGAAAATTTCTAGATTTTAAGTACTCACGAACATCAAATCAAAAAAAAAATTAATAGCTTTTATGCAAGATGACAACCCAAATCTAAATTACTTTGATGATGGAAACATTCAATAAAAAGAATACTCAGAGAATTTTATTGAATTAATGCCAAATTACATCAAAATTATGTGCATAAAAAGCTAGAAATTGTGCAATAAACTAAACCCTAAACCCTAATCTAAATAATAATAAAAGCTCAATCTAAAGCTTCCAATATAAAATATGATGACATGCAAAGAAAACCCAAAATGAAATTCAAGAGAAAGATAGCTAGATGGGTGAATTAATTATAGAAAAAATGCCTAAAACTAAGTGGAAGTGAAGGAGGAAAACATAAAATTCCCAAGAGGGAGGGCGAGGATGCAATCTATTTGTTCTATTGGTTGTCACTACCAAATAAGAAATAACTTAAATCTTGAGTGCATGAGAAAAAAAAACTAATGAATCTAAAGCAAAAAAAACTAATAGAAAGTTATGTGGAAAGAATAGTGTAGAACCAGAAAGCAAATCAATGGGAAACTAAAATAACAAAACAAAACTACTAACTTGAATTGGAGAGAAAATAAGCAAAGAAATAACTAGAAACCCAAAGGAAGAATAGAACCAAAGGAAACTAAAGTCTTGCTTCAAAGATCACCAAACAAAGAATGCAATGTTTCATGGTTGTCTCACCTAACCTCTTGTTTGGGTAAAAATGTGGAAACCATGGAGTATATATATAGCTACTGTGTTTCTAACTTAGGAAAGGGTTGAATCAATGAGGAAAGTAAATATAAATCTCGGGTTTCAATAAGGAATGGTAGGTAGATAATGATGTAGCATGATGATGTAAGAAAGAGATGCATGGCTGGCTAGTTTCCTGAATTAGAAGGGGAGGTAGGCGTTACCTTCTTAGGAAGGTGGGATGGAATTCCAACCCCTTCTTAAGGTGGTTTTGGATGGTGGGAATTCCAACACTCTTTTATAACACATGGGCTAATAATTTAGTACTTTTTATTCAAGATTGAATACGTATCAAAGAAATCCACTGAGATGAGCATATAAGATGTAAGAGAATCTGACAAAGGCATAGCCATGAAGAAGAAAGCCAGTAAACAGAAGGTGTTAGCTAAAGAGGTTGTAGACCAAGTGGGAACTTAGACAAGAATATTGAGGACTTTTGTTGTTGCTCTTGCACAAGGATAAACATTTAAGTCAATATTGATGAAATTCTTGTTGCCATAGATATCAATCCAAATAGATCCAAATAACAAGACAGAGGGGTATAAGCACTTTATTGACTCTAGGTTGCTAGAGATAAATATCTTCTTTTCTATCTATGTAAACCATTAAAAACAAGACATACCTATATATGTTCTATAAAACTAGTTCCACATCTTCATGATTGTAAATGTTGTATGTCTTCCCAATAGAAATACAGTTGTGATCTTGTGAGACATTTTCCATTTAATTTGAGAAAAAAAGAAAAATTTTGTAAGGCATGTGAATTTCTAGCATGACTTAGAATATAAAGTTTAAGGGGGTACTACATACATACATTCATGCACTACCAAGAAGGGTAAGAGAATAAGAATGTTAGATAGTTAAGGTTGGAAACAAAAGCAAAGTACTATAACCCCAACAAAATTCCTTCCAAAGGATCTATTTTGAGACTTTTGAAGACAAAAACTAGAAGATGGCTTTCACACACTTGTGATGGGAAAAAAATAGAAGATGGTTACAACAAAACCATCTTAGAAAATATATTTAAGAAGATAGTTATGGAAAAATGTCTTCAAAAGTCATTGGCAAGAGTGAAAAAAAAAAAATTTGAGAGAGAGAGAGAGAGAGATCTTAGGAAGATAGTTTGAGAAAATCATCTTAAAAAGTCATTGGTAAGAGTGAAAAACATTTTTGGGGCAGCTTATAAAGACAGTTAGAAAAATCCTTTTCTAAAGTCATCTTTAAGAAGACAATTTGTAAAACCATCTTAAGAAAACCACAATTAAGAAGATGGTTTTAGTAACCAACTTTAAAAATCCTAATTTGGAAGACAAATTTTGAAAAACATGGTTTTAAAGATGATTTTGCAAGGCCAACTTTAAAAATCTGATGTTACAACTCTCCCTTTTTTCTTTCTTCCCTGAAAACTATCTTCAACTAGTAAATTGACAGAACAATAGCGACCTCCTCTAATTGCACTCTCTCTCTTTCCCATTGCCTACCTATCGTCTAGTCACTAGATTTTGACTAATGTGGCTGAAAAAATGCAATAACAACTATGAACCTCTTTTTCTATCCCATTTTTCTTGTGAATCCTCTGACAATTATTGTGCTTGGAAGGGAGTTTTGTGATTAGAAATGTTGTGCTAAGAACTAGGTTAGATTGTCAACATTCCATCAAAGATAGTACAATTGCTAGTATTTTGCTATCAATTTACTACAGATTTGCTATTGCTTTGATGCAATTTTGTCACTATTTTAAAGATTGAGAAACTGGGTGTTTTGCTACTAATTAAAATGTTTTGTCTATGCAAGAAAAATGAAACATGAAGAAAATAAAAAACAATAAGACAAGAGAAGGAGCAAAGGGTGAACAAAAATGGAAAAGGCTAATAAATCAGATGCATGGAATGAATTTGTTTAGTGCTACTTATCTCTAAGATTGGAAAATTTTAAGGAATTAGAGTGGGGAAGTTGCAAGAGAAGGGGAAAAGTCAGAGTCAAAATTTGGGTTTGCAGTTCCTATCTGAAATTAGGGTTATTGTCCAATGAAACTATTGATGAGCCTATTCTTATCAGTTCAAATGAACTTAAAAGTTTCAATGACAATGAGACAAATAAAGAAAGTTGATTTTCTTGTGAGAGTAACTACATTTCCCAAAAAACTAAATTAAGGAGGTTAGGAAAGAAAGTTGAGACTGGTAATGTTAGTTTTATCAAGCTAGAGGAACAATATTGTTTCTTTCATTGAAAGGTCTTGGCTTATAGTTCCTATTTTAATAGAATTTGTTTGATATTGACGCATTGCCATCAAAGGAACTACAAGAGCATGGTATAAGCTAAATACTAAGAGGCCAAATTTTCATAAGATAGTTCCAAATTTGCTCTTTGATCTTGTAGACAAGTACTTGATAGTATTCCTAGGCTTTTATTACTAAAACAAAGCCATCAATTGATGTAATTTGTGAGAATGAGATGGATTATGAGTGTGACAATATAGGTGAGGATGGAGGTTGGGATGAAAAATTTGAAGGGGAAAATTAAAATGTAACATTTGATATATGTAATTAAAGGATGGTTAATTAGGAGTTATCTTATCCTTTCGCATGTGTTCTTGTGTTATTTTTATTTATGTGTATGCACAATTTCTTAATAGGAATTCACAATATCTATAAATATATATATAACTTGTATATATGTGTGTGTGTGTGTGTATATATATATATATTAGTGTATATATATATATATTAGTAGTTATATATATGATGCAAGTAGGTCATAAATAGCCTAACCTAAAAAGTCATTGGAGGGAGTTAGAACAAGAAAAGTAAGATTTGAAGTTTTCAAAAAATGGTTCTTGTGCATTGATCCAAACCATTGATTAACCAATAGTAAGATATGACTTTTCTAGGAATTAGTGAATTTTCTAAATTTTAGTCCATGGCTGAAAAATCAGATCAGTAATCTTAATGGTCAATATCACACAATTATGTTTAATCATCAGTGACAAATGAATAAAACTATTGTTAATATTGGTTCTCATTTGATCAAAGAAAGATTTAAACTATTAACAAAAAATTAATGTTTCTAAAGATGGTTTAGGGTTTCCTCTTTAAAAATGAAGTTTTTTAAATATAGTTTGTGATTTCCTCTTTAAAAATTCCATTTTTAATGATGGTGTAGGGTTTCATCTTGAAAATGACAAGTATCATATGTGCTTACCTTAAAAAAATTTGTATTAATTAAAATTGTTGCGTTCCCACCCCTCAGTAATTATATATATATATATATATATATTAGATTGAATTTTGACTAATGGATGGCTTGGAAAATATGAAACCAGCCATCAACTACTGTTGGCTACATATATACCATGGATCCAACTGTACAAAACATGGACTATGTCATAAATAAATGTTTAAACTAGTTGATGAAATTATTAGTCTATAAATGTGTGTATTAGTGTTACCAATTGTGCGCGCAATGATCTGAACCATTGATCAATAATCAATGGTGCATATCTGAGTTTTTCTGCAACTGGAGATTTGTTTGATTTTCTATCAAAGGCAAGATAATCATATCATCAGTCAAAATGGCTGAGATCACCTGGTTGTGTTTAGTGATTGATGATAGAAAAATAGATATATGGTTAATATTGGTTCTCATTTGGTATAAGAAAATTTTGAAATGTAGATTAAAAAACAATTTTTCTAAAGACTGTTCATGGTTCTATCTTTAAAAATGACATTTTTAAAGACAATTAAAGATTAAATATTTTAAAACAATGTTTTTAAAGATATTATAGGGTTTCATCTTGAAAAAAATGAGTGTTGTATGTGCCTCTAAAAATTTTGGTATTAAACATATCTATTATGTACCTCTAGGTTACTATTTTTATATACTTGATTGAATTTTGACTGTGGATGATAAAAAAGTGTGAATTTGACCACTAGCTACTATCAGCTACACATATACCATAGATCCAACAATCCAAATATATGGACTAGGTCCTTGATCAGGGGTTCAACTTATCAATTTGTGAAATCAAAAGTCTATTTCAGCGTTGATAAGTGATACAAAATGCATGCTTATCTAAACTTCTGATCAACAATCAAGGATGTAAATATGAGTTTTTTTTTAACAATTTGTGAATTTAATTTTCTATCCATGGTTGGAAATTAAGTTCAACAATCTAAATGGCATGTGAATATGTTTAATGATTGATGATAGAAATATAGACCTACATTTAATATAAGTTCTCATTTGATCTAAGAAAGATATGAAATGCACATTAAATAGTGATGTTTCTAAAGATGGTTCAGTGTTTTCTCTTTAAAACTACTTTTTCAAGGATACTTTAGGGTTTTGTCTTGAAAACAAGTAGTACTATACGTGATCACCTTAAAAAAGATTTGGGTTTGAACAAGATGCTTATTCCCTACCTCCTCCCCTTCTCTATTGATCCTTAGTACCCTAACAATCTCCCTCCCTCTACCTATCCCTCTCTCATGACTCGCTTTTGTCTCTCTCTCTCTCTCTCTGGCTTGTGTGCCCTGGACAAACCCGTTGAAATTCACTGATGACTAAGTAGTTCCCCCCCCCCCCTCTCCCCTCTCTGTTGCATGTGGTTGAAAAGGCCAACTTGTGCTTAGTTGATAAAAATCAACCTTTGCTAATGATCATTGTGGATAACTCTCTCTCTCTCTCTCTCTCTCTCTCTCTCTCTCTCTCTCTCTCTCTCTCTCTCTCTCTCTCTCTCTCTCTCTCTCTGTGTGTGTGTGTATTTATGTGTATGTATGTATATCTATATAGACATGGTTGAAAAACCAACCTTTCTTGGCGAACATAGCTAACTCTCCCTCTCAATTAGGATTTTTCATTCTTGCACATGATCATTGACAAATATGAATTGTTGATCAACAAGATGGTTCTCTAGTTCCTCCAATTTGAGTAATTTCCAATCAAATTTTGACTAAACTTGTGTCTGATTTTGGTTATACTATATGCTAAATTTCATTCCCCCTAATTAATGAGATGATTGATCCAGCTGTTATATGCTTCGAATCATGCTTAAGTTACTATTTTAATTTGATGTATGGACCTATGAAGTTGTGATCAAATGTGATGTTTTATTATTGTTAAAGACGATGTATGAAACTGCAAGAATTGAATTGAAACTATAATTACTTTCTCAAAAAAGGGTTCTCTTGAAACTTAATTAAAAATTATTAAAAACTTTCCAACTATAATAGATTGTGGAAATATTCTAAGCATCCTCTATGAAAAGTAATGACATAAAATCAAAGAATTACACTATGGATAAATCTATGTTTTCCAACTTGACATCAATTTTAAAATAAACTTTCTAAGACAATTAAAACATTAAGATTTCCTAATTGGGGTTCCTAATCAAAGGCTAAGATCACTCTAACCCTAAGCAAGAGAAACTAGCCTTGCATGTTAATAAATCTAAGCATAAAATTATAGAATTTTACAATGATAAAGTAATATAATTTAACTACCCTAGACTAAGCTAAAATTATAAAACATGACACTTCTAAAACTATAATAAAATAGTCCTAAAACTAACAAAAAATTGAAGCAAAAATAGTCCTAAAATTTAGCTAAGGTTAATTAGTTTCACTTAAAACAATTTTGATATTACATTAGTTATGAAGTGGTTTTAACTTATTCATTAATTTGATAAAATGGTCATAGAATCGCTAGAAAATAATTAATTCTAGCTAGAAAACTAATTCCTAAACTATGCTAGAATTAAAGCATGCAAACTATGCTAAAACATGAACAAAAACTACCATAACATTCTCAAATTGAAAGGATGAATCATAAACTCCAAGCCTAAATGAAATAGTAACTAAATTACAAGAAATAAACTTTTATTAAGTTTTAGTCTTTAACCATTACATAATCAAAAGAAAAACAAACAAAAATTAACAAGAAACTCACAATCTTTTATTCTTTGATGCATTTGTTTCAGTGAAATGTTTGCATTGTACAGGAAAAATGGAATGTCAAGAACATCAAGAACATGAAGAACGGTCCAATCTAAGTGGCTTTCATAAGAGAAAGGGTAGAGTGCAACCAAAAATGGAAAACATTATTAAGAGAAAAGTCAAAGGCAATAAAATATGTTCTCCAATACAGCAATAGAGGAGAATAAATAGGTAATAGTGTAGCATCCTATATCTCTTTCCTTAATTGCACCATAAGAAATATGATGCCTATTATGATTGATAATTGGATACATGTGTCACCAACAATCAAAGATTTAATTTGAGAGATGGTGAAAGTATGTAAATGCTCCATATCATATAATATAGTGTATATCATATCTTGTTATTTCTAAATAGAGTAAAGTGTGTGTTTCTACTTTGTAGTTTGCTTTTGACGTACTTAGTGACAAGAAGATGAAAATTTTGCAAGGAGTTAGTGAATAATGAAGAAAATATAAGACTTACCACGCTCACACCTACATACTTACAAATGTAGATAATCCATCGAGGTTGTACATAGTTCTTAGAATTTATTCAATATTATTGGCTAAAATGCCTTGAAATAAATTAGTAAAGTGTTGCATCTGCATTTGAGGTATATGCTAATTCAATGTTTGATTGAATTAATTATAACATTCAATTATGATTAATTATGTACATTTTATTGCATCACATGTGTAGGCAAAGTGTTCTCAAGGGATAAAGGTGTGTGCAATCAATCATATGCAGCACCACCTCTCTAGGTTGGGCTACACTAGGGTGGAAAAACAATAAGTAAGCATATATAAGAGTTCATTTCTTTCTAATTATATTATAGTTATATTTGATTATCTAACTTTAGTGTCTCTCTTGATAGCAAATGAACTTTGGATTATCCTATGGAAAATGGTGCACTTAGAGGGATGTAATGCCCAAACCTTAAAAGACGAAGCTATTGCTTGAAGTGCTTTCAGAATAGTATGGTTGCATGTCTCTGCCCTTGTTTATTTTAGAATATATAAAGTAATGATATATTAGTTTATCGAATTGATCATTTTATTTTTTGTGCAAGAAGAGTTTACCCGAGAAACAACATCTATATGGACTATAAGTAGCACTACTCTAAAGGATGACATCTTGTATAAGGCTTTGGGCAACAACGAGGAGCACCATGGTGACAAAGCCTACGAGCACTTAAAATTGCAACTTCAAAATGAGTTGCATGACAATTGAAAGTGTAAAATAATGGAGGATTTGCAAAGTATGAGATATCAAGAGCTAGCTCGTCCTATGCCTAGGCTCCATTCCCATGCTAGATGCAATTCTCCTACACAAAAAGATGAAGAAGAGCAACTTGTACCTTCTTAAGGAGAAAATTTAATCATTGATATGATATATATATAATAATCCCGCTTCGTCTATTCTTACATTTCAAGTATTTCTAATTTGCAAAAGGGTCATCGCTTGTTAAACTTGAATGACACTGCAAATGTTACCGTTATTAAATCATGGTATAAGATGTCCTCTACATTTTTACATGGGTTGTTGATGACCCACATACTAAGTGTGTGTGTGTGTGTGTGTGTGTGTGCATGCGTGCGAGTGTGTGTGTGTGTGTGTGTGTGTTACAATGGCCAATCAAGAAGATGTATGCCTATCATTTCTAATACAAGCCAACAATGTTTCTACTGTTGGGTAGGCTATTTGAATATCATATAGCTCGACTAGAATAATATTCCATTCCCCTACAATGCAATGTATATATGTTGTGATACCACCATCTTCAACAACATTTTTCAAAGACCTAATGTTGATTAGCAGAAGCATGCACCATAGAGGCCACCCTCCTCCACACTAATACGCACCATCATGGACATTAAACTTGTACTAGTATTTGTGTTTATTTTTATGAGATATCTTCAGTGAAGAATATTGATTAATAATTTCTACAAATTTATAGCAATCATCTAGGGATCAATTTGAAGTCCTATCTAACATGCATCTACCCTTGAGGAGCCTCTTCATAATCATTAATAAGTATAAGGCAATCAACCTCATACAAATAGAGCCCAAAGTGGTTGCCAATGACGAAGTTACCACTTATGGTAGAGAACCTTGTAAATGTTTGCTAGTGGGATCGACTCTACACTCGCACATTGCTTCCAAAGAAAGTTAATCAATAAATAAGTATTTATTTTTTGTAGCTTTCTACATGATATTATGTAGTAATTAGAGGTCAAGGATGTTTACCGATTCATTGACCCTAGTGTCATTTGTGGAGCCATTTAGTAATGGCCTACAAAGAGGCAAGTCAAGATATTTTACTAGGGTTCTTCCAATTTTTGAAGGGGCATCCTTAATGATTGTCTACAATAGTGGATAAGGTTTTAATTTGTCATCTTGCCAAATTATGTTTTACATATATAATTTAAGGATTGTAAACTTTAATTATAATTCATATGGTTGGGTATAGAGGTACATAGGGTGCTCCCTATTTTGGATGTGCATGGTGGGCATGCATTTTTGTTTTATTCTTGTAGAATTCACCCTCGTACCCTAATGATGGAAATCATAAACAAGTACTTTCTTAATCTTCTCTTGATATCTAATGGGTTTGAATTATAAATTAGAAGTGTAGGGTTAAATGGGTTCAACTAACTGAATGTGCAAACCCAACAAAACTATCATGGAAAAAAATCAAGATAAGGAAAACTAATTAATTACTATTCAATTACAATTAGACATGATATTAATTTACTGATCCTTTCTATTTTTGTGCACCAGGGCTGCCTTTTTTATAAGATTTGATTGCTTGGTATGCTTTAAAATTACTTGCAAGTGCACGAATCAATGTACCATTTTCATGCAAGCAAGTTCAATCCCACAAGGAATCTCATATACTATCAATGGATTAGATTCTATTTAGATCCATGGACTTCAGCCAAAGAGATAGAGATGTAATTAAAGTAGGAAATTAAAAGAAACTAAGATGGAAACATGCTTGGAATTAGAAACTAGAATTAAAAGAAACTTTCTAAAATTAAAGCTAAGCAACTAAAATGGAAACTTACCTAACTAATATGCAACTTATCTAACTAAGAAACTTAAGGAAACTACTAAAAGGAAACGTATCTAATCTAAAAATTTCATAAACTAAAACTTATTAAAATGAAACTTTCTAAACATAGACAAAGATGCAAACAATGAATTAACTACTACCAAAATAAGATTATGCAACTAAACTAAGAAGAAACAAAAAACCTAGTACCATGCACATGATCCATGGATTGTACACATGGTTCTAGGGTGCAAAAGTGACCATAATTGATGAATCTAAAGTGATATATCACACAAAATAATTAAGGAATCTAATAAAAAACATAAAAATATATATGAGTTCCTAAGATTTCAAGCAAACAAGGTGTTTAGATGGTTGGAAGCAAAGCACAAAGTTAAGGGGAGAAAAGTTTCTAGATTTCAAATACTTAAGAACATCAAACAAATCATGTATAAGGAAGCAGCTAAAACCACGACTTTTATGCAAGTAAATAACCAATATATAAATTAATTTGATGCAAGAAACATTCCATAACAAGAAATCTCAAAGAAATTTATTGATTCATGTCCTAATTACACCCAAAACTGGACGCATAATATATGTTCTATTGCTGGAAATCACGTCCAATGCAATCTAATGCTCAAAATTTAAAGTATGATGAAATGCAATGAAAACTCATAAAGTAATTCAAGAGGAAGAAGGCTAAAGGGATGGACTAACTATGGCAAGTAGGCCTAAAACTAAGGTGGAAATAAGGTGAAAAACATGAATTTCAAGGGAGGAAACTTAAGGTTCTATGCTAGCTGTTCTCTTGTCTGTCACTACCATAGAAGTACTAATTTAAATATTGTGGGAATAACAAAGAAAAACTAGTTGAAATGGGGTAAAGAATAAAGGGAAAGCTAGATGGAAAGAAAGGTGCAAAACTAGAAAGCAAAAAAAGTGAAACTAAAGCAATGAAAACTAAACCAAAGCAAGAAAACCATTGACCTCAATTGGAGAGCCAATGACAACAAGAATAATTATAAATCAAAATGAAGAAGAGAATTAAAGAAGTCCAAAAGTCAAGTAGCAAATAAAATCGAACGAGAGCTTGATTTAAAGGTGTCTCACGCACCTCTATAGAAAAAAATATGGGAACAATGGGGGGATATATAGATGTTGTTGCTTCTAATTTGATGAATGGTTAATCTAGGAAAGAGGGGGAGATCTAGATCTAGGGGTGATGTGGAGTTTAAAGAGGAAAGTTAAGCGGAGATGATGTAATAGGGATGACATAAGAGAGAGATGCACTGGCTGGCTGGTTGGTTGGTTTCCTAATTAGGAAGGGGAGGTGTCATTTCCCTTGGAAGGAAAGTGGATCTTCACCCTCCTAATTAGATAGAATTTGAATGGTGTGAAGAGTGAGGAAAATAAGAAGGAAAACCTAGAAGAAAACTTAGGGCTTTAAAATGTTTGCATGGACTTGGATTTAGGATTTCATAATTAGGAAACCACTTGATTTTGCCAACTAAGCAATGTAGGGGGCATCCTCCTGTTTGATGGTGGCTCCATCCTTGACATAAGAACATGGAACCCTAAGATGAATGGTGAATTAGGAATAGGAATGGGTTAGAAAAGTGGATTTGTTTCTCTTGATGGGTCCCTTAATGCATAATCATCTTACCTTTTACAATTATCTCTCAAAATCACTTAAAAATCACACTTTTAGCATAGGAAAGTTGCATGAACTAATGCTCCAATCATGTGGCTCCTTGTGGCACTCCTCCTTGACTTAATGGCTCACTTTGATGGCTCATTCATTGGTGGCTTAAGAGGCTTCAAAGCTTGAGTAGCTCATATGGCTTTAATGGCTAAGTGGCTTAATGGCTCCCACGCAAAGGTGGTGGAAATGCATGACTTGGGCTTGGGTCCATTTTTAGTCAACTTTTAGTTCTCAAATTGCCTTCTAGCTTTCCCTAGAATAGTTTTGAGCATTCATCACACCTTGGATTGATGACATTTAGGCCTTGGTTTGCTTAAGTTTCCTAGTTAGACTATAAAACTTCATGAATGGCTTCAATTTCTATCATGATCAATCTCAACCTTTGGATTAGCTTCTCAACACCTAAAAAACAAGAAAAACCCTAATTAAATCCTAGAAAAATATGAGCATTCATATACTTATGCTGGATTAGCTTTTGAATTTGAAAAATATCAAACCTTTGAACTATTAGGTCAAAAATGCATGTGTTACAAAATTTCAAAAAAATAATCTAGAAATATTGCTATATTTTATAATACATTGTATACTAATTGGGTACTTTTTATATAAAATTGAACACTTATCACACCCTCCAACCAGAATTTTTCTAGTCCCTTGAGCAAAACATGCAAAAAGATCATGAAAACAAAAAAGGTCTCCATTTTCAAAGGTACTCATGACTGCATTTAGCATATGCAAAAAGCCCTTATACCCCTACGTTACCCCTAAAGGATGAGTTTGCTTCATGAGGATTTTCAAAGAATATACCCACAAAATCCATAAGGCTAAGTCCTTTATTTTATCTCAAAGAGTTATCATTCATTAATACTGTACTTGTTTAACAACTTAATAAATATGAATGAAAAATTATACCAACTACACATATACCAAACCCATTTATTCCAGTTTCATCTCAGAGTGCAGTGTGTGTGCATCTACATAAGTTGGAAAAATGCCTTGACCTAAAATTCTTATGGTATACGCTTAGAAATAAAGCTCTCAAAGAAATGGGTCATGCAAAATTCTCTCACAATGTGATTGAGTCCAATAACCGATGGTTCACCTAATTTCTTTTAAGCACAAATGAGACAAAGAATGTGATCAACCTTTAGAATGGATGCCATTACCAAGACCATGAAAGGTAATTCACCTTAATTTCTTCTTATTTATATCCTCATCAAGGTTATGTTGCACCTATGATCAATAGATCTTCAGATAGGAGGAAACATAGGCTTAGGATAAGTTATGAAAACAACGGGTATAAGGATTCAAAGTTTCAAGTCTAAGTAGAGGTCTTTAATAATTGGTTGGACAATATGTCCTTCTGATTGTACTAACGTGAATATCTATCTATATTTCCTTTCTCTTCTATCAACTTTTCTTTTCTTTTATTTTTCTATGTAAAAACTTTGATATTTTTCACTTCTTTGACTTTGATCATTTTTCTAATATTTTACCATCTCCACTCATTTTTTAAAGGTAGGAAATGAAAATTCTCACTGGGGTTTCTTTAGGCGAGGGAAAATAGGGGTTTTGAAAAGAAAAGGCTTACCAAGAGGCTCAAAGGTTCTAACTAGTGGTATAATATTCTAGATAGGCTTTAGATCGCTAGCCTAAAACAAGGATGGCCTACATCATTTCCTAAGTTTCTTAACACCTATTCGAGTCAATAAATATTTAGGAAACAAAGTTAATACTCCTTTTTGATTCTTGGCATTTAGACCAAAATAAAGAATACTGGGATCTTCAAAGTAATGTTCACTAAAGAAAATATGAAGTTACATATAACCTTTAGAAAGATGATAATCTCTGAAACTCACTTGGGTATATAGGTCTCCAATTATTTGCTCAGGGTTTCTAAGTTATAACCATTTATTAGTCGAGACTTGTGCATTATGTATAAGTGTATTCTGATATTTAACTTTTATAAAACCCTTTAGGACATGAATAAAATGTAGAATTAACCATATACATTTCCATTAAGAAGTTAAAGTAGTGGAAATAGTAAACATCAGACAATCTAATTGTCACAACCCCGTCGGGCCCACAGCAGTGATATTGTCCCGTGCGCACGCGCACGGGTTTTGCTCTTCCCCCGTGGCTACCGTGCCAAGATGGCCTGAGGGTTGGCCTTGTGAGGGGACCCAAGATGGTCTGAGGGCGGGACGCAGGAGAGTTAGTCCCACATCGGCTAGGGGGGGTGATGGGCCTGGGTTATAAGGGGGTGTTCTCCCTTCACAGCATAGACGCGTTTTCCCCTGGACGCGGGGGAAGGACCAAAACCCGTGGCACGTGAGTGCGCACGGGACAATATCTATGCTGGGGGCCCGACGGGGCTGTGACAGAATGGTATCAGAGCCAAACCCCGACCCCGAGGGTGGATGGCTAGCCGCACCGTCGCTCGTGTGGTGACACACGGGGGCGTGTGTCCCGTAGGCGGGAGATGGCTACCGTGCCAAGATGGCCTGAGGGTTGGCCTTGTGAGGGGACCCAAGATGGTCTGAGGGCGGGACGCAGGAGAGTTAGTCCCACATCGGCTAGGGGGGTGATGGGCCTGGGTTATAAGGGTGTGTTCTCCCTTCACAGCATAGACGCGTTTGGGGGAATCCCAGAACAAAACCCTGCGGGCGACCAAGATGGGTTGAGGGTGCGCAAGATGGGTTGAGGGTTGGCCTTGTGAGGGGACCCAAGATACTCTGAGCTATAGCCCAAGATACTCTGAGGGGACCCAGAGGGGACAATATCTTCCGCTGTGTCACTCTGATACATGAGAGACGCGTTTTCCCCTGGACGCGGGGGAAGGACCAAAACCCGTGGCACGTGAGTGCGCACGGGACAATATCTATGCTGGGGGCCCGACGGGGCTGTGACACTAATTCTCATCATAGTAAAGGAACTTTGACCTTGAAACTTTGAAAAGCTTAGAAAATTTCAAAAATCTACACCACCCAACTTTAACTAAACATTATCCTCAATGTTTTGAATTATAGAACACTTTTATGATAAATGAGTAATGTAGAACAATGAGAAACTCTAAGAAAAATAATAGGTTACCTCCCATGAGCACCAAGTTTCACGTCTTCATCCAGACATGCTATGCAATGATAATGATGAATCCAGCTCTAATGATAGATGTTAGTATCGTAGGTCATGTTAGGGTGGGTCTTGATATATTGGTTCCTCTAGTAATGTTTCTTCCACTTCAAGGTTTATTAGCTTTAAGAAGGGTTTCAACCTTTTTCCATTAACTTTTGAAATCTCACAATCTTTTTCTATCTTGATAGCCCCATGAAGATAGACATTATGTACAGTGTAAGGTCCTGTCCATTGAGATATAAGTTTTCCTAGAAATAGATGCAATCTAGAATTGTACAAAAGGACCTTTTGTTGAGGTTTGAAGGACTTTTTTAAGATGTGTTTATCATGATGAATTTTTATGCAGTCTTTGTGTAAACTTGCAGACTCATATGCATCTTTCCTTAACTCATCCAACTCATTAAATTGTAGTTTTCTATGAGTGCCAACAGTATGTAATTCTAGTAGGTGGCAAGCCTTTCTATAGACCAAATGATAAGGTGACATGCCTATAGGAGTTTTAAATATTGTACAAAAGGCCCATAAAGCATCACTAAGTCTAAAAGACTAGCCTTTCCTATTTGGATTGACCATCTTTTCTAAAATACTCTTTTTTTCTCTATTAAACACTTCTACCTATCCACTGCTCTAAGGATGATAAGGGATAGCTGTCATTTGAGTAACACCATATTTCTTCATTAAATGCTCACATATTCTATTACAGAAATGTTTATCCCCATCATTAATTTATGGCCATAGGTGCATTAAAACACACAAATATATCTTCTTTTAAGAACATGACCACCATCCTGTGGTCATTGGCTTTACATGAAATGGCTTCTACCCATTTTGAAACATAGTCTACCCCTACAAGGATGTACAAATAACCAAAGGAATTAGGAAAAGGTCTCATAAAATCAATGCCTCAAACATCAAAAGCCTCAATGATTAGAATGGGGTTTAACGGCATCATATTTCTTTTTCCTATGCTCCTTCATTGTTGACATCTAACACATGCTAAGCAGTAAGCATGTGAATCCCTAAAAATGGTAGGCCAATAAAACCACACTACAAATTCTTTACAGCTATCTTTCTATAATTAAAATGGTCCCTCATGGTCATAATAAAGGGAGATGATTTTAAGCTATTCATTATCTAGCACACATCTCCTAATGACCTTATCAAAATTGTATTTAAACAAGTGTCAATCATCCCAAGTAAAGTGTATAGCCTCAATAACAAACCTTTTTCTATCCTTTTTTTAACCAGTGAGTAAGCATTTGAGCCATGACAATATAATTGACTATATCAAAATACCAAGGTAATTGGGAAATGTGCAACAATTGATCTTAAGGAAATGTTTTGTTATAGGCACATTCACACTAGTAGATTCCAAAACTAAACTAGATAAGTGGTCTGCTACAGCATTCTTTGAACCTTTCTTAGCCCAAATTTCTAAATCAAATTCATTTAGCAATAGTATCCATCGAAACAACTTAGGTTTTGCATCTTTCTTTAAAATAAGATATTTAGGTGCTACATGGTCTAAGTATGCAGCAACCTTAGATCCTAGCAAGTAAGATTTAAACTTATCTAATGCAAATACAACAACCAACAACTCTTTTTTTGTAGCTAAACAATTGAGCTGGGCATCATTGAGTGTCTTGCTAGAATAATATATCACATAGGGAAGTTTATCAATACACTGCCCCAACACAACCCTAATTCTCTAGTCTGAAGCATCCCATATTATTTGAAATGGTGGATTCTAGTTTAGCAGTCGAATAATAGGTGCAGAAATGAGTTTAGACTTTAGGCACTCAAATGCTTTCAAGCAGTCATCATCAAAGTCAAAAGTGGCCTACTTCATAAGTAAATTACATGGGGGCTTAGCTATTTTACTAAAGTCCTTGATGAATCTTCTATAAAAACTAAGCATGGCCTAAAAATTTGTGAATTTCCTTCACCGTCCTTTGAGGAGGAAGGTTAAAGATTATGTCCTCTTTGACTTTATCCACTTCTATGTCATTATGTAAAATAATGCAGCCTAAAACAATGCCATTCTGAACCATGAAATGACATTTTTCTCAATTTAACATTAATTTCTTTTCCTTACACCTAGCAAGGAAAAGTTTTAAATTGTGTAAGCATTCATCATAAGAAGAACCAAACATTGAGAAATCATCCATATACACCTTTACGAATCTTTCTACCATATCTGAAAATATGTTCAACATACACCTTTGAAAAGTGATTGGAGCATTACAAAGTCCAAAAGAAATAAGAATGTAGGCAAAGGTTCAAAAAGGTAGGTGATGATAGTCTTCTCCTAATCCTCAGGTGCTATGGGAATTTGGTTATAGCTATAATAACCATCAAGAAAGTAGTAGTACTTATGTCTAGCTAACCTTTCTAGCATTTGGTCTATGAATGATAGAGGAAAGTTGTCCTTTCTCGTCATAGAGTTCAATTTTAAGTAACCAACACAAACTCTCCACTCTATGTCATGCAAGCGAGGACTAACTCATTATCCTTATCCTTAATTATCGTGACTCCCAACTTCTTAGGGACAACCTGAACTGGGTTGTTCTATGTACTATCAAATATAGGGTAGATAATACCAACATCTAAGAGCTTAAGCACTTCATCTCTCACTACCTCCTTCATGTTGGGGTTTAATCTCTTATGTGTCTCCTTATATGATTTATCGTTCTTCTAACTCTATTATATGCATGTATGTAGCAGGACTAATTTCCTTAATTCTACTATGGTCCACCTTAGAGCAATCTTATGTTCTCTAAGAACATCAAGAAGCTTACCTTCTTATTCCTTATTTATACTTGTGGCTATGATGACAGGAAAGGTTTCATTAGGTCCTAGGTAAGAGTACTTTAGATTTTCATGTAAAGGTTTAAGGAGAATGTGGGTGAATTTTCTACTGAAGGCATTGGATAGATTCTAATGGAGGAAGTGGTTCCACCTGAGGGCCCCATTTAGAGGTGTCCATTATAAGTGCAGCATTTAAAAGATTATTGACCTCTTCAATGGACTTGTTTAGACATTAGTTGAAAATTCCATCATGCATCACATTGCAAATCCAGACCACTTTGAAATTAAACTTAGAGTAATACAATTACTCCCATGTTTTTATTGTCATTAAAGAGAGGACCCCTGCCTACATATCAAGGAATTCCTTGATATTTGCACTACATTCAAATTTCATAATGTCTCAGATGATTGTATTAGACTTAGGTTATTCTCCTTCTCATTGAAGGATAAGGCCAAGTTATGGCTAAATTCTTTAGAGGCTGGTTCCATTGCCATATGGGACTAGTTGTTTAGGAAGTTTCTGAATAAATTCTTTCCTATCCATGAGACTAATGCTCTTCAAAGAGAGATCATTAATTTGAAACAAAGAGATGATGAGAAATATTATAAATGTCAGGAGAGATGGAATGAATTACTATAGAAGTACCCTCATCATGGATTTTAAAAATGGTAGCATATTTAGTATTTCTATGAGGCATTAATACCTCAAAATGGATAGATGGTAGATATAGCTAGTGGAGAAAACCTCATGTCAAAAAATGAGACTAAGGCCTGAGAATTTTTCCAAACTCTAGTAGGCAATTCCCAGTCATGGGATTATTCCAATAGGGGAGATAGACCTACCCAACCTCATATATATATATATATGAAAATAAGAGTAACCTTAGATATGTCTTACAAGCTTGACTATGTAGTTGAAAGAATAGACAAATTTGAGTCTTTAGGTGGGAAAATAGATAAGCTTAAAAATATGTTTCAGACTTTCATGGTGTGACGACCTAGGTTTTCCTATGCATTTTTAAATGCAATATCTAATTCCTAAGGCGGGATGCATTGCTGTTTGAAAACCATTTAAAAAAAACAATGCAATGCAGGGAAAAATCTTTGTTTTAAACTCATTTTGAAAACCCTGAGTGTCATTTACTTTCACAAAAAATTTTAGAAATCATAAATGTCTTACTAGGTCTATCCAGTCACAGCTCACAGCCCAACTATAAATAAATATAAATACATGTCCAAAGGGTAGAGTGTTTACTTACATGTATAATTGTCTCTTTTTGATTTACTTGCTCGTTGCACTAACGTTTCCTGAGGCGTCTTCTACTCGTGGGTGGAGCTGTCCTAAAAAATGATATATTTGGGTGAGTATACACTATACTCAGTAGGAGTCTATCACTACTAGTTTTGCAATGCATGCTATGTTTTAAAACATATGTTCTTTCAAAACATGTGCATGTTTAATCACTCATGTTCAATATTAATATTAAAAACCATTGTCGAATTAGAATACTGACGACTTAAAGAATAGCATAATCCAAGTCAAAAGTAACATAGATATCATAAACATACATGATATGCATAAGATGCTCAACTGAATCCAACTCATGGATATATGGTATAGTAGACCATCCTCATGTCATGCCATATGCAATGCAAGTAAATCCTCAAAAATATAGGGCACACTATGCCCATGACCTCATTGCTATGTGGTCCCCAGGTACCTGGGGACACGGGTCATAGCCTTCACAGGACATATGACACTTCGACCTAGTGCCGTGACACCAGTGATAGTCCTCTGTACCACATGCAGTCGAAGTAAGAACATGCCTTTTTGGGGTGGTACCCTTTCCACCTAATAGTGGTAGAGGCTGGGAGGCCAACCCAGACCTCTCGGCATAGCGCCCATGAGCTTACTAGCCCAAATCATATACGATTAAGCAAGCAAAAACCTCTTTTTCAAAACCTGTCCTCTTTGGGTCCCTCACAACTGCCTGGCCCTCACAACTGCCTACCCAACATCTTTTGGTAACCCTCAAGGATATGCAATTTTTCCAAGACTCAATAATCACAAATCATGCAATTTATGCAATCATTTGCAAAACATGTCTATGCATAATGTATTTTTCATATGCATGCTAAATTCATTTATGAAATTAATTCATGCTAAACAAGTCATGTAACTTAAAACTTAAAACATGCATTCTCAAAGCAATCATGGGTTCTTTTTAAAAGTCTAGTAACGATAGAGCACCTACCTCGAAGTTTCCTAGAGTCGCGTCCTTCATTACTGAACCTGACCCTGGTCTCATTTATAAAATTCTGGATATGAATAGATAACAAGGAGTCCTTATCAATTTCGATCTATTTAGAAATTAGATCGCTAAATCTGCCTTTTAGGGTCCATGGGTCCTTGCCTAGTTCAGTGTCAGGCTAGATCCTATGATATGGATCTATTATTCAATGGTTAGACTCTATAAATTGTCGAGTGCACCCGAAGGCCGCACCAAGGATGGTGTACACACTGTTGCATGCCTGGAACCCATCCCAAGGACCTTGTCCCAGGCGCGTGTGAAGCATGGCATCCCTAGGATGCCTCGTTTGCACAGAGCCGGATGGAACCCGGCCTTTTCCCTACGATCTCCAGCTAGGACTTTTTCTGGCTAGGAAACACTAGCTGGGAAACACCAGATCTGGCATGGATCTGGTCTGGGAAAAAGGGGAAATAGAGAGGGAGATGGGGGCGTACCTGGGTAGCTGGAGATGCTCCCTTTTCCGCTTTGAAACCCCATGTCACCAGAACCCACAAAGAAGGGGGAAAACCCCAACTTCCGATGAGGCCAGAGGAAGAAGAGGGGAGGGGGAGAGATGGGAATGGCCGGCCTGTAGGGACTTGGCCATTGCCCTAAGTTGCAGGAAAGATGGAGACAGGTTTCTGATTTTTTCTGAAAAAACCACCCTCAAATGGCCGGAAAAATCTTGATTCGAAGAAGAGGGAATAGGGGCTTTTTATAGCCTTACTATGGTTGTGGTGGAAACCTCTAGAAATTGGAGTTTCTGGAGAAATCGAGAGGAAGAAGACAGGGGGTGCCATTATCAAAACGCCCCCTACGTTTTTGTTCTTTTTCGTTTTTAAGTGTAATTTATAGAATTGCCGCTAATCTTTAAACGGCCGTAACTTCTTCATACGAACTCCTTTTTTGGCGTCCTTTGAGGTGTTAGATTCCATTTTTCGAGTAGAATCTAATGATACTAAGTTTTCTTACAAATTCCTTCGTTTAATATTTTAAATAAAGTAAAACATTTAGCACGGTTCATTTCTTATAGAATGTCCAATTCATTTTTGTTAAATAACGTAAATTGCTCAGGGCATTACACATGGCTGCCAAACTATCCTATAAATCTCCCTAAGAGATATGTGATATTTGTTCAAGGCTAACACATGCAACTATGGCTTGTCCATCAAAACAAGTGTAACGTGAAAATCTTTCAAAACAAGGGAATGCAATGAATGCATGTCACAATCCTAGTAATAATAATCTTTATTCAGAGACCTACAATTTAGGATGGGATAGGCATCCATATTTTTCATGGTCTAAGAATAATACCCAAGGGGTTCCACCAAGGATTCCCTAGCCCCAAACCTTTCATTGTGCTCAAGTGCCACAATAACCAATTCTCAGCAATTGCCACAACAACTAAGAACACATTCCATGGAGGAAACTCTAAATTTATTCTTGCAGAATTCCATATAATTCTAGAATGATACAAAGAAAAATTTTCATGCCAACTCTCAAAACATTCCAAAGTTGGAATATACAATTGGTCAATTGTCTACTTCCTTAAGTGAAAGGGAAAAAATAAGGTTTCCTAGTCAACCTATCCCTAACCCTAAGGGCAATTAGAAATAGGGTCAAATTCATTTAACTAAAGACCCCATGAACAAGTAAGGTCTATCACAACCCTTAGGAGTAGACATCAGGTTGATAATAAAGTAGGATGAACTGAGAGCAAAATATAGGAGTATGTAACAACTAAAATACAAGAGAGAGAAAAGATAGAAATCTCCCACTCCATCTAAACCTATAGTGGAGGCACCTTATGTGCCTAAAGGCCCATTCCATCAATTAATTAGTAAAGCTAAGAATGGAACACATTTCAATGAGATAATGGAAGTGTTTAAACATATACAAATTAATATCCCATTACTGAATACTATTAAGGATATTTCTACTTATGCTAAGTTTCTAAAAAAGCTTTGTACAATAAAGCAAAAACTTAATGTACAAAAGAAAGCCTTCCTCACAAGAAAGTGAGCTCTTTGATTTAACACCAAACCTCACCTAAGTTTAGAGATCTAGGTTGTCCTACTATCTCATGTTTCATTGGAAGACATGTCATTGATAGGGCACTACTTGATTTTAGGGCTAATGTTAATTTATTGCCTTATTCTGTGTATGAGCAACTTAGGCTCAGTGATCTTAAACCAACCAGCACCACATTGTACTTATTAGATATATTAGTTAAGATTCCATGTGGTATGGTTGAAGATGTTCTAATAAAAATGGACCGATTTTACTTCCCTATCAATTTCATTGTCCTAGATACCCAGCTTGTATCACACGTAGGTAATCAGATCTCGGTGATTCTTAAATGTCCATTTTTGGCAACATCCAACACTATCATCAATTGTAGAAATGGTGAGATGAAATTATCTTTTAACAATATAAAAGTCCAGCTTAATGTTTTTAATGCCAATCATCAGCATCTAAACCTAAATTATTCTGTGTAGTTAATTTAATTGAAGGCCTAATGCATGATCTAGCATTTTCCATCTTAGATCCACTTGAGGAATGTCTAGCACATTTCAACTGTGACCTTAAGTGGTCTTCCATAAGGTTAGAAACTTGGTTTCTTACCCCTTGCCTATGAGTGCATTCAACCTCAAGATCTAATGGTACTAATTTAGTGTTCTAAGATCAACTTCCTTGCATGCACTACAATGAAAACCTATCTAAATGATGCAATCTAAATCTAAATGTGACTCCTAACTCTATATGATATGCAAGCAAATAATTTCTAATGGTACTAATTTAGTTCTAAGATCAACTTCCTTGCATGCACTACAATGAAAACCTATCTAAATGATGCAACCTGAATCTAAATGTGACTCCTAACTCTATATGATATGCAAGTAAATAATTACTAATGATAACAAAATGTTTTGTTGATCTTTGTGAATCTATGTAGTTGTAGCTTTTAACCTAAAGCTAGATAGCTCCTCCTTTATTCCAGACTTGACTATTTATTAACAATTAGGTCCTGCCTAAGGTGGTTAATAAATTCCAATGGAAGAAGGCATTTAGACCTTAACAACCATCAACAAAAGGCATAGAAAAATTACTGGATTTTAGATGCCCACTATAACAACAAAGTTTGAGAGCCACTAGAGTGACAATGGATTACCTCTTTCAAAAAGGGTCCGATGAGCTCAAAACCCAAAGTCTCTTATTACTTGATTTTAAATTGAGATTAAAAGCTGAGATTGTAAGCATACAAGGAATTGATTCAATTCCCTAAGTGGCCAAGGATTTGGTGATGAAATCTAGTCTTTATCTTATGATGTTTCTTGTGGGGCCCTTACTAATATTATGTTTCATCTACCATATAGCAATAAATGTGCAATGCAAGTACAAGAAGCAAACTAATGCAACCTATATGCTATGCAACCAAGGGGTAGATAGGTACAAGCTAATGGAACAACCCTAAATAAGATGCAATAATTAAGATGAATCTGTATAAATATTCTACCAAAATGAAAATTATACTAAATGTAACTACATTAGGAAAATAAAATCAAAGTGAGAGACACTTACAGTGGGGTTTTTAATGAAGATTAATTGTGGGCCTCAATACCCATCACTTGTCCTACATTAATATAACCCATTTAAAATTTGAATAAAAAATTCTAAGTTACAATGGGGTTTCACTACACATTCACTCAAGAAGAAAAACCTAATCTAAGAAAACAATCAAATTTGATGAAGCTTTGGCCCACAAAATCAATGCTGCTACTTTGCCAAAATCCCCTTGCACAAAACAAGTAAGATGGATCAATTTATGAGGAATTAGAAAACTATGCAGATATGATGCAAAAATCATAAGCTAATGCAACCTAAAACTATGACTAAAGATAAACAATACAAATAAGAATCCAATCACAAATCTATTGCAATTTCATTACAACAGAGCTAAGAGCTTAGTATAGCTTTTAAATTACTTGCAAGCACATGAATCAATGTAGTATTTTCATGCAAGAAAGGTTGATCCTACAAGGATTTTCACACATTTGCAATGAATTGGATTCTATTTAGATCAATTAACTTCAACCAAAGAGATAGAGATGTAATTGAAGTAGGAAATTGAAACAAACTAAGAAGGAAACATGCATGAAATTAGAAACTAGAATTAAAATAAACTTTCTAAAATTAAGGCTAAACAATTGAAGTGGAAACATACCTAACTAACACCCAAGCAACTAAAGAAAACTAATGCTAATTTACAATGATTCAAACTAAGCAACTTAACTTTAGGAAACTACTAAAAAGGAAACATTCCTAATCTAAACTTTCCCAAACTAAACCTTATTAAAAATGAAACTTTTTATAAGATGGAAATAATGAATTAACTACTCCAAAACAAGATTATGCAAATAAACTAAGCAAAAAGAAAAAAGAAAAGTGATCTAGTACCATGCGCAAGATCTAAGAATTGTATGCACGGTTCTAGGATGCAAAAGTGAAAATAATTGATGAATCTAAAGTGAACTATCATATAAACTAATTAATGTATCTAATAAACAACATGAAAAGAAAAATGCGTTCCAAGAATTCAAGCAAATAAGGTGTTTAGATGGCTAGAAACAGAGCACAAAGTTAAGGCAAGAAAAATTTTATATTTCAACTCTTAAGAACATCAAACAAATCAAGCATAAGGAAGCAATTGAAACCACAACTTTTATGTAAGGAAATAATCCAGATCTATAGTAATTTAATGCAAGAAACATTTCATAACAAGAAACCTCAAAAAACTTTACTAAATCATTACGCCCAAAACTAGACACATAATACATGTTTTATTGCTAACCAATTTCTAAGCATAAAATTCTATCTAAACAACATCAACAATGTAATCTAATGCTCGGAATTTAAAGTATGATGATATGCAAACAAAACCCAAAAGAAAGTTTAAGAGAAAAGAAGGCTGAAGGGATAAGCTAACTATAATTTAAAACATAGTTAGCATTTTGCGGTGATACAATTGAAACAATACACATGTCAAACCAACGTCAAAATCATCGACGCCTTTATTTTCAAAACAATAAATATCCAAAACATAATAACAATGTGGCCCAAGGTCTATCCATCATAACATCCCACCTCATTATCCATCATATGTATAACTATCATAATCAATCCCATAAATTAAAAGTATACAGTCCATAAAGAAAGTCAAATGGTAGTCCATTTATTAACTCACGTCACTGTCTATCAGTCAAAGTAAAGGAATCTCCCACTACTATCACGGTCTCTCAACACACTTGCCCTTCCTACAGTCGTGCTAAAGATCTAAGTCATTGCAAAACAAAGCAATGCCTCAGCAAGCTATTGCTTGTATAGGCACATAGACATTTAATGGAATAATGATGGAATAATCGAATAATAGTGGTAATATAATAGGAAGTTCTATCATCTATGAAAATAAGATCATTATAAGCAATGCCAACATAATCTCAAAACATCATGTACAATAAAACGTGCATGTCATGGATTTAAAACATGATATGATCTAATGTCAATGAGTATTCATTAATAACAAGGCACCCTAAGGTACGTGGGTCCCATGAGGGTCCCATACACTCGTATAAACAGATCATGAGAACTCATATCACTCCTCTGAGTGTCGTCACACCCAGGTATACAACAATATCTCCATGCTCATCATGCAAGCATACAGAACAAGAGTATGGATCGTCATTCAACAGTGACAACCCTCCAGGGTTCCAACCACCGCCGCTCCCCGTCAACACCATAATGGGAGACTTAACATCCATCCGCATGGAAAGGCCCGGACTGGTAGTGTGGACTATCCATGTTACCAAACCCCTATCAAAAGTCATCAATGGGAAGGTGTCTATCATATCACAATCACATCAAAAATCTTGGAGGGTGGGTGGCCGGCCCTACTCCCTCCTAGCATGACATCCATTGGGTGAGAGCACTCATCATAGAACATAAAACATGAAAATCATGTATCTCAAAATTCAAGAGCACTCGTGGCTCGCAATCCCCATGCACGTCCCTCATCCCGGGGTTAGCCTCTAAAAGGACCAACCACCAATCCTCCACTATCCTTTCTCATGAAAACCCATTAGTTTCAGTAAAGAAATAAAGAAAGATAATTTTTAATTATGCATAACTACAGAGTATCAATCTCATGAAATTATCTATCAAAATTCATTTAATATATTATCAAATTCTAATATCTATCATAACATAAAATACGGAGTCCCATAAAATCGTAAACTAACTAAACAATTGAAATTTACTAACAATCAATCATGATGCTATGATAATGGAAGGTTTTTAAAATCAAAACATAACATTAAATGTCATCACCTACCTCGATGTGAGATCACTCAACTTAAGTATATGATCCCCTTATCTTATACGTTCACATTCCGATGTACCTATCAATACCATAGTACTGTTTTGTGTTATTTATTTCATCATAAGAGAATTTATTGTGATCAACCGTTGGATCATCCTCAAATCAATAATTTTCTAAGATCTTGGTTAGATCAATGGTATAAATCAATTTCTAGAGTAGTCACATGCATATTCCCCTTAGAACCCTTATTTATTGTCCTACTTTATCTCATTGTTCAAGTCTTGAGGCCTGATCACCCCTTGATCAATTAGTTCAAAGTTATTAATTTATATTTTGTAATTCAACTAATTTAAAAGTGGTCAAATATAGGTTTTCAAGCTAAATCTAGGTCTGTGTTACCAAGACGATCGCAACAGATGTTTTCGATCGTGATTTGGACATCTATAGCTCTCAAAATCAAGTTTTTTGTGAAAATACTTCATAAATTAATATTATTAATTTATCGGGGGTCGGGCGTGCGTTTGCACCGATTTACACCGGCAGCACGAGTTACATCGGCACAACATGGGAGCCGATCCCGGGGAAGACGATCGGAGTCTGGTTGTTACCGGTGACCCCATAGGTGTCCAAATTTCATGATTTTTGCATCATTTTGCTCAAAATTTCATGTATTTTCCATTTTCAACACTCCTTTGGCTTGATTTTTCCAAAAACTAAGATTTTTACTCAATTTTCTTCATGTTCTTAAAATTTCCCTAATTATGATTTTTCATGATTTTGGGCATCATCAACTATTGGATCTCCCTTAAACTTAAAGGGTTGTTCTTGGGTTTGTCAAATACCATATGACACCGTTTCATCTACTAAATCCTACGACTAAAGTAGGGAGTACCAAGTCCTTGGAAAAACGACGAACCCATGTCACTTTTTTCGATTTCAATGCATACAACACCACTTACATGCTATACATGGAAAGGGACCAGAGGGTGAAGACTTACCTCGATCAGTTGGGCGGTCGTTGAAGCTGCCGGAGCTCTAGTTGCCAAAAAAACAAAATTTGCAGAGGTTAGGGTTTAAGGGCAAGGACGTGACAGAGAGATGATAACAGGAGAAATCTGAGAGAGAGATAAAGATCATGCTGGGGAGGAGGAAGGGAAGATTTTCCTTAAACTCTACCCCCCGACAATTTCTCTGGTGAAATTGCTGAATCTTATAGAGGCGTGTATAAGGGTGGAAGGGGGTGCCGTAATCAAAATAGCCCCTTGTATTTCAGGCCCCCTCAAAATTACCAATTTGTCCCTCTATCTTTCACGGCTCATAACTTCTCCATTTGAGCTTCGTTTTCTGTATTCTTTATGTCGTTGGAATTCTATCGATGCGTACTTTCTAGTTTTTTATTTTTTAGGATTAATTTCTATGCATAAAATTTTTCATTAAATTATTTATTTTATCACTAATTTAAGATTAAAAATTGAGGACAGTACATCCTTCCCACCTTATTAAAATTTTATCCTCAAAATTTCAATACATACCTCTATGTAAATAACTTTGGGTGGATCCTTTGCATCTCCTCTTTTGTCTCCTATGTGGCCTCCTGTAGTGAATGATGTTGTCAAAGGACTTTGACTAATGTAATAGTTTTAGTCCTCAACTCCTTGACTTTCGTACCCTGTATACTCATAGGTCTCTCCTCAAATGTCATATCAGGCTTTAACTCTCTTGGGATCTGCTATAATGCATGTGATGGATCTAGCATGTATTTATTCAATATGGATACATGGAAGACGTCATGCACATTTTCCAACGGTAGTGGTAAGGCTAGCTAGTACGCTACTGACCCAACTTTGCGTAATATCTCAAAAGGTCCAATGTACCTGGGGCTAGGCTTCCCTTTATTCCCAAACCTCATCACTCCTTTCATAGGGGAAACCTTCAAGAATACATGCTCACCTTCAGAGAACTCTAGGTCTTTCCACCTCTTATCAGCATAACTCTTCTGTCAGCTGTGAGCTATCAACAATCTCTTTCGTAAAAGTCGGACTTTCTTTGCACACTCTTCCACCAACTCGGACTTCACTATCTGTCTCTCTCCTACATCACTCCAACATGAGGGTGACTGATAGGGCCTGCCATAAAGTGTCTCGTATGGAGCCATGCCAATACTTGCGTGATAACTGTTATTATAGGCAAACTCGACCAGTGGTAAATAATCTTCCCAGCTATCCTTCCAATCCATAACACAAGCCCGTAGCATATCCTCAATCGTCTGGATGGTCCTCTAGCTCTGACCATCTATTTGAGGGTGTAATGATATGCTAAAATTTAACCTCGATCCTAGAGCCTCTTGTACACTCTTCCAGTACTCGATCCGATATCATCGTCAAGGGAACTCCATGTAGACTCACGATCTCCTTGACATACAATTTCGTTAGGCTATCCACCATGTAATTATGTCTAATAGGAAGGAAATTAGTAGACTTGGTCAACCTGTCCACAACTACCCATATTATGTCATAGCCGCTAACAGTCCTTGAAAGACCCACAATGATGTCCATGGTAATATGATCCCACTTCCACTCAGGAAGGTCCAATGTCTGAAGTAGTCCTGATAGATGTTGATGCTCAGCCTTGACCTGCTGACAGGTCAGACACCGTGCTATGCACTCTCCAACATCCTTCTTCATACCGTTCCACGAGAAATGTCTCCTGAGATCCTGATACATCTTCGTACCTCCAGGATGGATCATATACTGGAATTGGTGTGCCTCCTAAAGTAACTCACGCTTCAAATCATCATCTGCAGATACTACAAACCTACCCTTGAATCTGACTCCTTCATTCGGTCCTCATGTAAAATCTGCCCTATCTGCCAAATCCTGTGTCTCTTTATCTTTGGCTTGTGCCTCCAAAATCCTAGCAAAGAACTTAGACCGAGTCGATAAATTGGCAATCATTACTCTAGACTTTTCTACTCAAGGCATCTTCGATGACGTTAGCCTTCCTAGGATGGTACTATATGGTGAAGTCAAAGTCCTTGAGATACTCCATCCATCTACGCTGTCTCATGTTCAAATCACTTTGAGTAAAGAAGTACTTGAGGCTCTTATGATCAATGAATACATCAAACTTCTTGCCATATAGATAATGTCTCTAGGACATTAGGGCGAATACCACTGTTGCTAACTCCAAATCATGTGTCGGGTAATTCACCTCATGTGTCTTCAACTGTCTCAAAGCATAGGCAATTACCTTCCCATGCTGCATCAACACTACTCCTAATCCTTTGCCTGAGGCATCACAATAAACCACATAACCACCTGCACCTAATGGTAATGTCAATACTGGGCCAATAGTAAGTCTCCTCTTGAGCTCCTAGAAGCTCTCCTCATAAGCCTTGGTCCAAATGAATTGAGTGTCTTTCCTGGTAAGGGTAGTCAATGGTAACACAATCTTTAAGAATCCCTTTATGAAACAGTGATAATATCTTGCCAAACCAAGAAAACTGGGTATCTCGGTCACTGTCCTGAGTCTCTCCCAATGCCATACTGCCTCAACCTTTGTCGGGTCTATGGCTACTCCATCTTTAGATATGACGTGGCCTAAGAACTGCACCTGATCTAACCAAAAATCACACTTACTAAACTTGGCATATAACTGATGGCGACAAAGTGTGTCCAATACCGTGTGAAGATGCTCCCCGTGTGTCTCATGGCTTGGAGAGTAGATTAAGATGTCATCAACAAAGACAATCATGAACTTATCCAAGTAAGCTCGGAAGACACGGTTCATTAGATCCATGAACACTGCAAGTGCGTTTGTCAATCCAAACGGCATAACTAAGAACTCATAGTGGCCATAGTGACTCCTAAAAGTAGTCTTCGAGATGTCCTCTTCTCTTACCCTCAATTGATGATATCCTGACCTCAAGTCTATCTTGGAGAATACTCGTGCTAATTAGAGTTGATCAAATAAACCATCTATGTGTGGCAAAAGGTATCAGTTCTTTACAGTAACACTATTCAGCAATTGATAGTTAATGCATAGTTTCAATGATCCGTCCTTTTTCTTACCAAAAAGGACTGGTGCTTCCCATGATGATCCATTTGACTTGATGACGCCCTTATCTAATAACTCTTGCAACTATACTTTAAGCTCTCTCAGCTCTAATGGGGCCATACATTATGGTGCCTTAGAGATGGGCAATATACCTGGCATCAAGTCAATGGTAAAGTCAATCTCCCTGCTCGGCAGCAATCATGGTAACTCCTCTAGGAAAACATCAATATTGTCAGCTGTGGCTACTTCCTATCCTCAATAGTCACATACACGAGCAACGCTCTACACCCTCATGAATAAAATCATGCTGCCTTCATTGCAAAGATGATGCATGTACTTGCCTAACCTTTTCTGCTTTAGAACAATATTTCTGGTTGCCCTGGTATATGGAAAATGACCCGCTTCTTTCGGCAGTCTATGGTAGCCCAATAGTTAGCTAACCAATCCATCCCAAATATAACATCATAGTCGACCATGTCTAATATAACAAAGTCGGAGTCCATCCTTAAGCCTGATATCTCCATGGGCATCTCCCGAAGATACTCAGTAGTCTTTACTGTCTCTCCCACAACTGTCATAATATCTAACCTAAATGCTAATTTATGCATGCATACACCAGGGCAAGATGCAAAAATGCATGATATAAAGGAATGAGTGGACCCTGTATCAAAGAGGGCCCTGACATGTCGATCTGAGACTAGAAGAGTACCTTCAACAACCTAGTGTGATGCCTGTGCCTATTCTAATGTGATAGCAAATACTAGTCCCTAACTACGTGGAGCAGGAATTGTCTCTGCATCCATCTCGATCTACCTCTCTCTCTCTTTGGCCCTTAGGATAGTCTTTAATGAAATGGACTACATCTCCACAGTTGAAACACCTGTATGGTTATCTTTGGAAATGTGGCTGGTGATGTCACTGTGGTTGGGGCTGCCTCGATGCTGTGGTCTGTCGAATCTATTGCACCCTCGCCCAGGGTGCCAACCCTTACACCTATCACGTCTCTTCTTCTCTGTGTCTCTCTTAGGCTTGGTCTACGGCTGATAACCTAGTGCACTATGTGCTTGCATAGCACTAAAGGGTCTCTTGCCCTTAGTGGGCTGGTACGCGCTCCCTCTAGTCCTGAGAGAGTTCTTCTCCAGCATGGAGGCCATGTCCACTGCATCTCTCACAGTAGTGGGTCAGGAAGTAATTACCCAATCTCTTAGTCAGGGTGTCAGTCCATCCACAAATCTATATGTTGCCTCCTTATCTGAGGTCAGTACGTCAGGAGCAAACCTCCTCAGTCGAGTAAATTGGTTCAGATACTACTGAACCGTCATGTCTCTCTGCTCGAGGGTGGCAAACTCTTTCTTCAATTATTGTAATGCATAAGGTGGAAAGTACTGAGTGTCAAAAGCCTATTTAAAGGCCGCCCATGTCATCGTCTCTGTAGGATCTGGTTGTGTAAATGCAAAGGTCTGCCACCAAAAGCCTGCCGCACCCTTCAATAGGTAGGAAACTACCCAGATTTGATCCTTTGGTGCAATCTTCATCGCGTCAAATGTCCTCTCTGCCTCGAATAGCCATAGCTCAGCCTCCATAGTATCATCGTCGCCATAGAAGGGTGGTACCATCTTTTGAAATCATTTTAATAGTTTATCTAACTTCTTAGGATCACTTGTAGTATCACCCTCTGTGGTCTTAGGTGCTAGTGGGTCCTGTACTGAGTGGGTGGAATGGACTGATGAATCCACCAGTGCCACTGGAGGTGGTGTGACAGGGATAGGGTTCACGGCCTGAATCGCATTCCTAACCTACTACTGTATGAGGGGGATCAGTCCTAGCATCACCCTGTTCACCATCTCAATATTATGATCCCCTTATTCAGAGGACTCAGTAGGTTAGGCAATTGGTGTAGCAAGGGTAGACCTTGTCCTCCTTCGAGGAGCCATTTATCAAATATTTAAATACCACTAAGTGTAAGTTTCTCTCTCCTAGTTCCTCTTAACCACAATTTATGGACTGTCATCTACATATGAGTGGACATTTGTAAGGATTTATGATGGAATATACAGGGCTTTAATACCAACTGTGACACCCCAGGTTTTTATAACATTTTTTTTATAATAATAATAATAGGTGTAGTGGGGATCCCAAATTAAAAAGGGTCTATTAATTATTTATTTAAAACATTTATTAAAACTGCCAGGGTGTTTTTTTTTTTTTTTCCAAAACATCACAATTATAATTTAAAACATAGTTAAAATTTTACGGTGATACAATTGAAACAATACACATGTCAAACCGACGTCAAATTCATGGGCGCCTTTATTTTTAAAACAATAAATATCCAAAACATAATAACAATGTGGCCCAAGGTCTATCCATCATAACATCCCACCTCATTATCCATCATATGTATAACTATTATAATCAATCCCATAAATTAAAAGTATATAGTCCATAAACAAAGTCAAATGGTAGTCCGTTTATTAACTCACGTCACTGTCTATCAGTCAAAGTAAAGGAATCTCCCACTACTATCACGGTCTCTCAACACACTTGCCCTTCCTATAGTCGCGCTAAAGATCTAAGTCATTGCAAAACAAAGCAATGCCTCAGCAAGCTATTGCTTGTATAGGCACATAGACATTTAATGGAATAATGATGGAATAATCGAATAATAGTGGTAATATAATAAGTTCTATCATCTATGAAAATAAAATCATTATAAGCAATGCCAACATAATCTCAAAACATCATGTACAATAAAACGTGCATGTCATGGATTTAAAACATGATATGATCTAATGTCAATGAGCATTCAATAATAACAAGGCACCCAAAGGTACGTGCGTCCCATGAGTGTCCCATACACTCGTATAAACAGATCATGAGTACTCATATCACTCCTTTGAGTGTCGTCACACCCAAGTATACAACAATATCTCCATGCTCATCATGCAAGCATATAGAATAAGAGTATGGATCGTCATTCCACAATGGTAACCCTCTAGGATTCCAACCACTGCCGCTCCCCGTTGACACCATGATGGGAGACTTAACATCCATCCCCATGGAAAGGCCCGGACTAGTAGTGTGGATTATCCATGTTACCAAACCCTTATCAAAAGCCATATGTAGGAAGGTGTCTATCATATCACAATCACATCAAAAATCTTGGAGGGTGGGTGGCTGGCCCTACTCCCTCTTAACATGACATCCATTGGGTGAGAGCACTCATCATAAAACACAAAACATGAAAATCATGTAATCTCAAAATTCAGGAGCACTCGTGGCTCACAATCCCCAGGGCACGCCCATCATCCCAAGGTTAGCCTCTAAAAGGACCAACCACCAATCCTCCATTATCCTTTCTCATGAAAACCCATTAGTTTTAGTAAAGAAATAAAGAAATATAATTTTTAATTATGCATAATTATGGAGTATCAATCTCATGAAATCATCGATCAAAATTCATTCAATATATTATCAAATTCTAATATCTATCATAACATAAAATATGGAGTCTCATAAAATCGTAGACTAACTAAACAATTGAAATTTACTCACAATCAATCATGATGGTATGATAATGCAAGGTTTTTAAAATCAAAACATAACATTAAATGTGGTCACCTACTTCGATGTGAGATCACTCAACTTAAGTGTATAATCCCCTTGTCTTGTACGTTCACATTTTGATATGCCTGTCAATACCACAGTACTATTTTGTGTTATTTATTTCATCATAGGGGAATTTATGGTGATCTAACTATTGGATCATCCTCAGATCAATAATTTCCTAAGATATTAGTTAGATCAATGGTCTAGATCAATTTCTAGAGTAGTCACACTCATATGCCCCTTAGAACCCTTATTTATTGTCCTACTTTATCTCATTATTCATGTCTTGAGGCCTGATCACCCCTTGATCAGTTAGTTCATAGTTATTAATTTATATTTTATAATTTAACTAATTTAAAAGTGGCCAAATATAGGTTTTCAAGATAAATCTAGGTCCGCATCATCAAGACAATCGTAATGGATATTTCCAATCGCGATTTGGACTTCTGTAGCTCTCAAAATCAAGTTTTTGTTGAAAAAACTTCATAAATTAATATTATTAATTTATAGGGGGTCGGGCAGTGCATTTGCACCAGTTTACACTAGGTTGATTCGACGCGACATGGGAACCGGTGCCGGGGAAGATGACCTAGTCTGGTTATCGCTAGTGACCCCACAGGTGCCCAAATTTCACAATTTTTGCACCATTTTGCTCGAAATTTCATGTATTTTCCATTTTCAACACTCTGGCTTTATTTTGCCAAAAACTAAGGTTTTTACTCTATTTTCTTCATGTTCTTAAAATTTCCCTAATTACGATTTTTCATGATTTTTGACATCGTCAGCCCTTTGGATCTCCCTCAAACTTAAAGGGTTTGTTCTTGGGTTTGTCAAGTACCATATGAACAGACAGATTGTGGTTTTGACACCGTTTCGTCTACTAAATCCTATGGCTACAGTAGGAAGTACCAAGTCCCTGGAAAAACGACGAACCCTCGTCATTTGTTCCTATTTCAATGCATGCAACACCACTTACATGCTATACATGGAAAGGGAATAGAGTTTAGAGACTTACCTCGATCAATTGGGTGGTTTTTTACGCTACTGGAGCTCTAGTTTTTGGAAAAACAAAATTTGCAGAGGTTAGGGTTTGAGGGCAAAGATGCAACAAAGAGATGATAAGAGGAGAAATCTGAGAGAGAGATAGAGATATTGTTGGGGTGGAGGAAGGGAAGCTTTTCCCTTAAGCTCTACCCCTTGACTATTTCTCTGGCGAAATTGTTGGATCTTATAGAGGCGTGAAGAAGGGTGGAAGGCAGTGCCATGATCAAAACAACCCCCTGTATTTCAGGCCCCCTCCAAATTACCAATTTGCACCTTTATCTTTCACGTCTCATAACTTCTCTGTTTGAGGTCCGTTTTCCGCGTTATTTATGTCGTTGGAATTCTATCAATGCGTACTTTCTAGTTTTTGAGTTTCAAGGACCAATTTATATGTATAAAATTTTTAATTTAATTTATTTATTTTATCACTAATTTAAGATTAAAAATTGAGGATATTACACACTCCTCCTTGGCTTGATGGCTCATTCCTTGGTGTCTTAAGTAGCTTCAATGCTTGGCTTCAAGGCTTGAGTAGCTCATATAGCTTATCACCCTTTTTCATGGCTTTAATGGCTTAGTGGCTTGAATGGCTCTATGCAAAGGTGGTGGAAATGCATGGCTTGGGCTTGGGTCTATTTCTAGTCACCTTTTGCTTCTCCAATTGTTTTCTAGCTTGCCCTAAAATGCTTTTGAACCTTTATTACTCCTTGGATTGATGACATTTAGGCCTTGGCTTGCTTAGGTTTCCTAGTTAAATTAGGAAACCTCATAAATGGCTTTAATTTTCATCTTGATCAATCTCAACCTTTGGATTCCCATCTCAACACCTACAAAAGAAGAAAAATCCTAATTAAATATTACCAAATTATGATCATTCATATACTTACTCTGGATTAGCTTCTGAACCTACAAAATATCAACCTTTTGAACTACTAGGTCAAGAATGCATGTGTTACAAAATTCCGAAAAATCTTAAAAATAATGCTATATTTTATAACACATGGGATACTAATTAGGTACTTTTTATACAAAATTGAACACTTATCATCACCATGGTAGTGCCCCATCTAACATCTTTGTGGCATACCACTACTGCCTGCTTAATTGCTAGTCCTTCCTACTCAGCATCTTTGGTTGCTAAAACATTCCTATCAACTACTAACTTGCCCCTTTCAATAGCAGAAAGCTGCTAGGTATGTCTTCATGCTCAGCTTAAGACAGAGGCTTACAGACGGGCTTACTGCCTCAAGCTCTAGATTTGGAGAGTTCAAGTATGATGTGTTAGAAATTTGCTTCCGAGGTGTAGGATGATTAGTAGGAATGTTTTGCACTTTCCTTTGAGAGGTTACAGATTCTTGGTTGATGTTTGTCAACGACTTTACATTGGGATGAAAAGTCATGTCTGAATCAATTTCTTTAGAGGTCGGTGAAGGAAGTACTTTAAGGTGGTGTTTATGCTCTGTGTCAATGGACTATTACTGTCTGGACATCTTGGGACTGAGGATATCGCTTGAAATCCTTGTGATTAGGAAGGAGCCAATACCATAGGAGATGGCCGGGTCTCTGGTTAAGAAAATAGAGTGTTCATGAAGTGATGGGAGTGTTGTGCCATGTGTGTTGTCTACAGAATTCAGAGTGGATGGACTACTAGAAGTTGAAATGGTGAATTAAGATTGACTCTTGTTAGGTGGCCCCTTCTTGAACCATTGTAGTGGCGTGCTGGAGAAGACCATATTCGCATACCTGAGTTGGGGTCACCGATGACATGACCAAATGACATTCAAAGTTTGAAGCAATATGGTGTACTGCTTCTATATATGTTCCCTACCAACAGTCATATTGAGCTTCTTTAGCACTGGAAAGAGGCAACCAATTTCTTATGGCATGTAGGGGGGCCCGTGTTTAGGCTAAGATACAACTCTTCAGCTGGGTCTAGGGTGCTAAACCCAAGTTCATTTGTTGTCATCTCATAGAGCATATGCGAGTTTAGCTTGGTCTCAGAGCATCATGGCCAGGTTGGAGAGGCGATTACTTCTGGTGTGAACAGAGGCAGACTGTGTAGCCAAAATGTGGACTCAACATTGGGGTTGTGGCATTTCGCGTTGTACACTCCTAGGGTTTCATCTTCTGACTCGTATTCTATGATAATGTGGTACAATGGATTTTCCCTTAATCCTGCCCCCATCTCATTAGGAGTCTGGTTTGAAGCTTTCCCCTAAAGTTCTGAAAAATACCAGTTCCCAACGGTTGCAGTGTATGTGCCCTAGGGACCTTGAGTATGCCACCATCAATTAGATTCTTGATATCATGTTTGAGTCTATTACAATAGACCACCAAGTAGTCCCTGGTGGCATTCATAGTGGGTGTTTGGGCCCCACCTTCTTGGCAAAAGAACTGGCAGGGGCCTCAGAGCTGATAGACTTAGCAACCCAACACTCACAAGAAAATGCAAGGGTTTGGCATACATTTGTCCCGCGAGGTGAACCCTCGCATAGGCATATTCAAAAAATTATTATTCTATTCATGCCATTGGCGAACAAATGCCCATTCATACTGCTGCATACAGATTGCAGTTTTACGGCATGGCTAAATGCCATAACAAGGTGTGGCTTGTGGATAAATACTAGGACATTGTTCTTGCTGGCCACAGGGCCAATATTGTTGGGGCTCCTGGTACTATGGTTGCTACTATTATTGGTTGCAATAATACTCATCTCCCTAGTCTATTGCTAGCAACCATATATGGTGCTTATGCTATTAGCCTCTCTTAGCTTTCCTCTAGTGGTTGTAGGCTTCGGTTTCTTACGTGGCACCCACGGGAAAAGCTCTTCTTTCTTCCCCACACCATGAGGTGCCAATGTTGATGAGACCTTCAAAATCGGCATCATATTATGACTTTCGGTATCCTTTAATGGATGGATGAGATGAGTGGATCACCATTCCGTATTGGTCTTGCTCTAAAGACTGGTCGTCATGATAATAGAAGTATTATTCGATGAAAGCTTTCATTAGTGACTTGACCTTCTCTTAATTCAATGTGTTAAACCATTAAGTCGCAGTCCAAGAGAGGCTCTTTTAGAAATACTTCTTCAAATACTGGTCATCATCTATTGAGAAATCCAACAAGTCCATATAATAAGCTTTGAGGTGTTGCCTCGGGGGTCCAATGTCGTCGTACTTTGTAAAGCCGGGAAGCTTACATTTTGGAGGCAATTATAGTTTTGGACAGAGGTACAAGTCAAAGAAACTATTTGGGTATTTTTCCTCTTGTTGGCTCTTTTGTTATTCCCTTTTCAATTTCTCTATCTTCTCCATGAGCCATTACAATTTATGCAGATTAGCGGCTAGAATTTACCCTTGCTAGAGCAGTGGATTACTTAGTGGCATCAGGACCATTTGGATAGGTCTTCCAAATTGGTCAAAATAGTATAACTGATGCAGTGGAGCCACAAAGGGTAGTTATACCCCAAGGCAAGATGGCAAAGGCACTGGTTGGGCAAATGATGCCCCTCTTAGTGGCTGCAACATATCTAGAGAGGTAATGCACCAGGAACTTGAATGAGGCTATGGGATGGGAGGCCCATTTACACTGGAAAGGTGGGGTAAGTTAGGAAAACAAGGGTTGGGCCACGATTCCAGGCAATAGCAGGGCTGGGAATTGTCTGAGAATTCATAAAATAAATTTCAATAAGCTATTAAGGCATTGAGTTATCCTAGTAGCTAGTTACAACAATGGGAGAATGAGAGGATTTTTTTACGGGGGAGGCAGACTGCCTACCAGTCATATTCCCCAAACTTGGCAGTGGTAGACTGGCACACCCATTTGCCAAATGTCATTGTATGGTTTGTGTAGCTCTGTCACGCATGCTATTTACCAAACATGTTACTTGAATTTCTTAAAATGACTGAAGGTGCATTTTTGGCACAGAGATGCATGCCTGACGAGATGACAATGGTGACATGGTGAGATTAGCCACATGATTTCTCAAGGAGATGTTGATGACTGTCAACATTGAGTCTAAAGACCCATGGGGTAGTCATATACTGTCGTGGGGAGCAAACAGTAGGGTTTGCTTTATAGAGTTCAAAGGGGACATCATTGGATGTGCTTCATGGATGATGGTGGCATCACCTTACATGAGGCCGAGATACCATTAGTCTTGGCTCGTTAGGATCCCTCCATGATGGGGAAGAGATACCCTTCAGCTTTGGATCAGGTTCAGATAGGTAATCTAACAGCCACCCAAGACCGAGCCTTTTTATGGTATGGTGTCGGTCTCACTAAGCTGAGTTGCCCTAGACGAGCACAGTGACTATTCAGGTATAAGCCTGAAAACATCAAGTACTGGCCTGTAAGCACGACACTTGGAACATGCACAACAACACAATGGGATAGGGTGATAGGACTGCCTCCCAGTACAAATACCTCTAGGCAGTGTGAAATCTCTCCCAAAAAGTTCAAAAGTTAGCCATCAACTTATGTCAAAGATTGTTCAAATTAGACGGCTCCAGGGGAGTCACCAGTATGTCTCTACTCTTCCATTGGCAAAATTTGATGGCTATGTAAATGAAATTTTTGGAAGAGATTGTCAAACTAGTATACTAGAGTTAATGCTAGCTGCATAATGACCTTATTTAAATGAAAGTAGGACATGCCATTGCACATTTTTCACAAGAATAATGATAGAAATGAGAATAAATCAACAACAAAACATATGTATGCCATGGACAGCCACTTTGCACATCATGATGCCATGAGAGCCGAATGGCACCAATGCTAGCGATTTGCTCCTTTCCCCTTCACATTGTTCGTTGTTGCTTGGTGGCAAAAGGTTATAAATGGGTAAATACAAAGGAGAAAGGGTTTGGAGTTGAAGAAAAGTTGGTGCTCGCATGTTTTAGGACAAATATGTGAATGTTGGAATGATTTCCATCTTTGATTCAAAGAAAATTAGACTCACTTGCAATTTACAGTTTGGGCCACGGGTCAGCCACCTTATGCATGTAGGGTATTCACAAGAATGATAGATTGATGGCATTTGGGCATGAAGGCCTCCTCCACTAATGATCAAGTGCCATGGGAGAGATATGTGATATCTAGTTCAAATCTAATAAAAGGTGGAAGGGGAAAAGAAGCTGTGGAGGTATCTTCGTTATCTCCTTAAAAGGTTGTTTTCTTTTGGGATGAAAGGTTTGTTTCCCTCCACTTCCTAAATGACCAACCAAATTCACTCTAATGCCCAACCCTTAGGGAAAGGATTATCCCTCTTTTTGTAGAGAAAAGAGGTGATGAATTGGTTTGTTGTTAAGTGTCCATTGTAACTAAAATATCTTTAATTTAGAATTTAATTAGATCATCTAACCAATGAATTTTACAAATTTAGATTAATTGTTAATTTTAGCTCCAATTGACTATCCAACTGTTGATTTATAAAATTTAATGGTTAGATGATCACTAGAGCTGATTAGATGTGTAATGTATAGTTCAGATGATTCTAATTTAGTAATATGTTTTACAGATTAACAAGATTGAAAAATTGAATAGCTTGGATAAATTCAATGGACTATATCATCATCAAGGGGAAAAAAAGGAATAGATGGATCATGAGCTGGTTTCCTAATTAAGAACCAAATTGAAGAGGAAAGTGGAGAAGGAAGGTTTAAAGAAAAGGAAACCGAGATGAGAAAAGAGAAGCTTAGACGAATGGCAATGGTGAACCATGAGACAAAATCAGAAGGTAGGAAGGTTTAAAAGAAAAGGGTGAAGATGCTTAATGGGTCAGCATAGTGGAGAGATTTGGAAGTTGAAGCCTGAATTGCAGGAGAAAATTTCTTTCTACATCGTAGGGACCATAGAAGGAGGCAACTAAAGAAACTTTACAAAAGCTAGCCGAAACAAACCCAAGAAAAGAGAAAAAAAAAAACTCAAAAAGAAAATCAAAAGAAATATTTAAAAATGAAGGAAAAGGAAACAAGATTGAAGCTTTAAAAGGAAGGAAGGAAGAAGAACTATGATGCCAACCTTTCTCTTTCAACCAAACACAAGGAGGATTGTTGGATTGAAGACGAAGGAGAAAACTACATTGAGAAAACCTGAAGACCATACCCATCTCCGTTCCCTGTCTCTCCCTCATTCCATTGTTCACCATCCCTATTACTCTTCTTCTTTTCAACTATTCTCATTTCATCTCTCTTCCACTATCATGATTTCCCGTATTCAGCAATTTGAGTCTCCATGTTTCACTGCCATCTTCCTTACTTCTTCATCCCAGTTCTCTCTCGTTGTCCATTCATCGTTGTTCCCTCTTAATCTCTATTCTCCTATTCACCAATCATTCCATTGCTCACAATCATCACCTGATTTGTTTTTCATTCGTTCCTTGCTTCTTCCCAATTACCATATTCTTCTTCATTCGTTCCACTATTTGCAACTGTTTTTTTTCACCCCCTATTTTAACCTGATTTTCATGACTTTTCCCACCTGTTCTTTTTGTTGCAAAACAAGAGGAATAATAGAAAGCAAAATAACAAAATGAAGAGCAAACCATGAAGCACACTTCCATTAATTGGTAACAATCTATAAATAGACATTACAACAAACTAATTTTACCCACTAACTCCACTAACTTCTATAAAACAACCACTAACTTCCCATTAGGGACGGCAAAATATGACACGACACGATAACATGACCCGAACCCGACACGAATTTAGCGGGTTAGGGTCGAGCCTTATTGTGTTTGTGTCATTTTCGGGTCAACTCGAAAAGGACACGTCATAAATCGTGTCGTGTTCGAGTCATTCAATGTTAACCTGTCGTGTTGATCCGTACGACACGCGATGCAAACACTAAATAAAATTATAGGACGATTAGGAGATAACTGTCCTATATTTCATTTTACATTTTATAGGACAGTTAGGACATAACCGTCCTATATTTAATTTTATACTTTATAGGACGGTTAGAACATAACCATCATTTAATTTTACACTTTATAGGATGGTTAGGATATAACCATCCTATATTTAATTTTACACTTTATAAGACGGTTAGGACCGTCCTATATTTAATTTTATACTTTATAGGACCGTTACGACATAACCGTCCTATATTTAATTTTACATTTTATAGGATGGTTAGGACATAACCGTCCTATATTTAATTTTACATTTTATAGGACGGTTAGGACATAACCGTCCTATATTTAATTTTACACTTTATAGGACGGTTAGGACATAACCGTCTTATATTATTATATAGGATGGTTATGTCCTAACCGTCCTATATTTATGGTCATATAGGACGGTTACGACAAAACCGTCCTATATTTTTTACATTGTATGAGACTTTTTTTTTTTACATTGTGTGTGTGTGTGTGTGTGTGTGTGTGTGTGTGTGTGTGTGTGTGTGTGTGTGTGTGTGTGTGTGTGTGTGTGTGTGTGTGTGTGTGTGTGTGTGTGTGTGTGTGTATTTGTGGTTATATGGGAAGGTTAGGAAATAACCATCCTATAATGTTCTATCTAGAATTAAAACATTTGCCTTACACATGACATTTTTTTTTGTTTCACCCATATTGTATGTACATGATACAACCTATCTGCTGATCTAAGCTATCATTAAAAAGATAGAGCATATATGTAATTAACTCATCTCAGTTGAAGTTGAGTATCAGCTTAAAAACAAAGTTATGCAAGTAACTCATACTATCATACTCAATTCAATAGTTGTTGAGGTTGAGGATGAGTAAAGTAAGTATTATGTATTTAACTCATTTGATCTTAGTTGAGTATCAGTTAGCTTAAAAACAAAAGTTGTGCAAGTAACTCATACCGTTATACTCAATTCAATAGTTGTTGAGGTTGATGATAAGTAAAGTAAGTCTTATGTATTTAACTCATCTGATCTCAGTTGGGTATCAGTCAGCTTAAAAACAAAGTTATGTGAGTAACTCATACTGTCATACTCAATTCAATAGTTGTTGAGGTTGAGGATGAGTAAAGTAAGTGTTATGTATTTAACTCATCTGATCTCAGTTGAGGATTAGCTTAAAAAAGCAAAGTTATATAAGTAACTCATACTCAATTCAAAAGTTGTTAAGGAGAAGTAAAGAAAGAGTCATGTAATTAACTCATTAGGTAAGAATGACTGAATGAGAATAGAAATAGTTATGTAATTAACTTAGTAGCTTGAGAATGAGTAATATAAAGAGTTATGTAATTATCTCATTAGTAGATAATGAGTATAGGAAGGGAATGGTTATTAGTTATGTAATTAACTCATTAGGTAAGGTGAGAATGAGAACAAAGAATAGGAGTTACTAAATTTTACTCTACATGGATGATGGATCAATGGATCGTGGATGAATGAGTTATTTCGAATCTATTATCATTAATTAGGAGTTAAAAATGAGAAACAAATATTGAGTTATATGAGTTGGATACATGATATTCATGAATTTGATTAAAAAGAGATATATTAGATCAATTGATGATAACATGTGAAATTAACATAAGAAAATCATTAGCATTTATAATTTTATACAATATATGATAGTTAGTTAGTCTCTCACTTGTACTTGTACATGTTACAAAACTTGGTTAACTAATTTCCTAAGTGTAACTTGTAAGTTTGTTACTGACAATGTGTAGCTAATCTTAAAATGGTTGATAAGAAAATTAGAGATAGTGTGTAGGTGTAGCTAAGACTTAGGTTATAACTTATAATTATAAACTTATAGCAAACAACCAACCAGGGCAACTGGGCAAGAGCTTTAGCTTAAGACTTCAAATTCAATTGGATAATTAGATTTTGGCTTACTTACATACAAAAAGACAAAACAATTGTCTTAGACAGTTAGACTAGATATATATTGACTTAGTAGAACTAGATAAAGATAATTATTAATTAGTTAAACCTTTATGTTTTCAGTTTTCATTTTATTTTCTCGCCACTACAAGGGGGGCCCACACATCGGATCTAACATCAAGGACTCAAAAATTTTGACAAATGATTGAAGTGTAAGTTCCATTAACTCTAGCTGTCACTTGCCAGTTTGGAATTGGAGGAAAGGAGGCATTCTGTCCCTATCAGGCAAGTCGGAGCCTAAGCTAGGCTGTTTGCCTGCACAGGAAGACTGGTCTTTGGAAATCTGGCGCATCACGTCACACTCACCTATGTGTTCTGTGTAAAATAGGATGGTTAGTAACTAACGGTCCTATATTAACATATGCTTTATAGGACGGTTGTGAAAAAACTGTCCTATATGTTATGTCACTTATGTGCTTTATGGGACGGTTTTTCCACAACCGTCCTATATGTTATGTTCTTTATAGGATGGTTGTTTCACAACCGTCCTATACGTTGTATGTTTTATAGGACGCTTGTTTCACAACCATCCTATATGTTGTGTTTTATAAGACACTTGTACTATAACTATCGTATATGTTATGTGTTTATAGGATGGTTGAAAAATAACCGTCCTATGTTTTGTGGTTGGGTTGGTTCCATTCACTTGGTAGCAATTTTTTTATTAAGTCGTGATAGGAAATCGAGTCGTTTCATGTCGTGTATCCAACATGACTCAGTCAATTAATCGTGTTACATAGGTCGTGTCGTGTCATTTTTTTTAGAACCGGATCGTGTACGAGTCATAGGTTTTTGACACGACTATTAATCATGTCGTGTTCGTGTCGCCACAAACACGACCCGCCAACCCAAATTGCCACCCCTACTTCCCATAAAACAACTACCACTTTTATCACTAACTCTTATACAATAACTACTAACTTTTACCCCTAACTCCCATAAAACAACCACCACTTTTACCACTAACTCCCATAAAGTTGCCACTAACTTTTACCACTAAAACCTATAAAACTACCACTAACCAACTTTCAAAGCCACTCAAACCACACTCTTTCAAATAACTAAATCTTAACACCCTCCCTTAAACTGATATCTGCAGAAATCAGTTTAAGGAATAAAAAACTTTGACAATTCTGTTATGCACTCCCTTGAAAAACATCATTTGAAGAGCATACTCCCAGCATCCTTCAAAGCTTCACAAACACAACTTTCTTGAGTGGTTTAGTCATAATGTCAGCCACTTGATTTTCACTTTTACAGAATACCAAATCAATTATACTATCATTGCAAAGATCATGCGAAAAATGATATCTAACATCTATATGCTTGCTCCTTCCATGTAAAACTGGATTTTTTGAAATCTTGATCACTGAAATATTATCACAATGGATTGTTGTTGGACCTTGCTGGCGATTTTGAAGTGTTTCAAGCAATCTCCTCAACCAGATAACTTGACATGAACAAGATGTTGCTGCAACAAATTCGGCATCTGTAGTTGACAAAGTAACAATTTGTTATTTCTTTGATGACCATGATATAGCTCCAGAACTCATCATAAAAACAAAACCAAATGTGCTTTTTCTATCATCAAGATCTCTAGCATAGTCACTATCAGAAAAAGCAAACAAATTTTCTTTTGATTCTATTTTATATAAAATTCCAGAGTTAATTGTACCTTTCAAATAATGAAAGATCCTTTTTGTAGCTAAGAGATGATTCTCTATTGGATTCTCCATATATTGACTTATTAAACTAACACCATGCATGATGTCAGGCCTTGTTGAAGTTAGATACATCATCCAACTATTTGCTTGTAAAGAGTAGCATTTATCTTCTTCCCTCCATCATCTCTCATCAACTTTAAGCCACATTCAGTTGGGGTACAAACTGAATTGCTATCCTTCATTTTGAACCTGTCCAAAATCTCAAGAACATATTTTTTTTGTGAAATAAAAATACCAGCTAATGATTCCACAACTTCAATACAAGGAAAAAATGCATCAATCCCAAATCTGACATGTCAAATTCAGTCATCATATTTTTCTTAAAAGCATCAATCATGACTCTATCATTACCAGTATATATCAGATCATCTACATATAGACATATAACAAGCATTTTTCCATTACTACCACGTTTTGTAAAAAGTGTATGCTCATGAGAACATTTATCAAAACCCTCTCTAGAAAAATAAGCATCTATACAACTATACCAAGCTCTTGGTGCTTGTTTTAGTCCATATAATGCCTTTTTTAGTTTGTATACCTTATTCTCACTACCTGGTTTCACATATCCAAGAGGTTGATCAACATACACCTCTTCTTGCAACTCACCATGCAAAAATGCCGACTTTACATCCAATTGATAAATGGACCATGAATTTTGGGCCACCATAGATAATACTAATCGAATAGTGTCAAGCCTCGCAACTGGAGCAAACACCACTTTGTAATCAATGCCAAATTCTTGCTTATTTCCTTTTACAACAAGACGAGCTTTATACCTATCAATTCCACCATCCTTGTTGAGCTTAGTTATATAAACCCATTTCACACCAATGGACTTTTGCCCACTTGGAAGATATGACAATTCCCAAGTGTTATTTTTTTCAATTGATTGAATCTCCTCATTCATGGCTTTTTACCATTTTTCATCTTTGACAGCTTCATGAAATGTTAAAGGATAGCAATCTGCAAATAAAGCAAAATGAGCAATTGAATCATTATCAGATAAGCCATCTCCACTTACATAATCCATCATCCAGTTTGGCCTTTTTCTTGGGCGTGGATGAACATCATCAATATGCTCAACTGCTGTTGAATTTTCACCAAAAGATTGAGGTTGCTGGTCTGCAATAGTGGATTGCGCTTGATGTTCAATTTTCTCTTCACCTTCATCAAAAGTGACTGAAATAGGCTGCTGCCTTGAAGCTTTTTTGTTCCAATTTCATGTATTCTCCTCATCAAAGACAACATCTCTGTTGATTATAATCTTCTGTGTGATTGCATTGTATAATTTATATGCTTTGGAAGCTTCAATTATGCCAAGAAAGGTGAACTTTTCACCCTTATCGTCAAGCTTCCTCATTTCTCATCTGGAATGTGTGCATAAGCAATGCAACTAAAAATTCTGAAGTGATCTACACTTGGTTTGCGCCCACTCCAAACCTCCTCAGGTGTCATGTTTTGAATGAAAAAAGTAGGACTTCTGTTTAACACATGAATGCTCTAATTCATTGCTTCCGGCCAGAAGTTCTTTGGAATGTTCCCTCTTGCTAGCAGGCTTCTCACCATATTGAGGATGGTTCTATTTTTTCTCTTAGATACACCATTCTATTGAGGTGTATAGGCAGTTGTGAGCTCCTTTCGAATTCCTCTTTCATCACAAAATACTTCAAATTCTTTTGAACAATATTATCCACCACGATCAGTGTGAATAGTTTTAATGCTTTTTCCTGTTTCCTTTTCCACCACGATCACTAAAAGCTTTTGATTTCTCTTGCAAAAAAAAAACCCAAGTTTTTTAAGTATAATCATCAATGAAGGTAATTCTCCATTAGAAAATGGAATTATCGGCTCACAAATGTCGGAATGAACCAGTTCCAAGACATTCTTTGCTCTCCATGACTTTACTTGAGGGAATTGTGAATGATGTTGTTTGCTAACAACACATTCTTCACAAACTTGAGAAGGAATGATAATTTGAGGAAGTCCTAACACCATATTTTTCTATTGGAGAGTTTTTAATCCGCCAAAGTTCAAGTGGCCATGGCTAAAATGCCAAAGCCATGAAGGATCTTTCACTTCAGCCATTAAGCAAGATTGGGCATTTTTTATCTTCAATGGAAACAATCTGTTTGAACTCATTTGAACAACAGCAATAGCTCCTCTTAAAGGATCATATATCTCACAAGCACCCTTCTAAATAGTTATTACATAACCTTTTTCTTGCAATTGACCAGCACTTAACAAATTACTTTTCAAGTCAGGAACATAAAAAACATTGAAAATTGTTTCTATAAAACCATTCTTCATTCTTATGTTGATATCACCTTTTCCCATTACATTCACAGTAGAGCAATCACCAAAACTCATAGTAGAATGAAAGCCTTCATTTAAATAAGAAAAAGAAGACTTACTGCCACACATGTGATTACTGCAACCTGTATCCACGTACCAAACATCTGATTCAGGCTCCTCGTTGGCATGGTAAGCCATCAATAAAGTATCTACTTCCTTATTTTCTACAAAATTCGATTTCTCTCCTTTTTCTTTGTCTTTAGGAAATTTAGTATAACATTCAAAACGATAATGACCAAATTTATGACATCTGAAGCACTCTACCTTAGATTTGTCAAATTGTTGATCTCGTCCTTTGCCTTTGCCATGAAATTGGTCATCATTATCTTTGAAAATTTGATATTACCTACTTCCATCTCTGTTGCATCCACCTCCTCTTCCTTTACCACTACCTCAACCCCTTCCTCTAGAATTTGATATTACCTACTTCCATCTCTGTTGCATCCACCTCCTCTTCCTTTACCTCTACCTCTACCCCTTCCTCTAGAATTTGAGAATTGAGTAAAGGTAGAAGCATTTAGAGATTGCTCATCTGTAGTTGAACTTCGGTTCATCTTTTGTTCATGGACCAATAAGGAGCTCTGGAGTTCATCAAGTGAGAGTTCATCTATATCTTTAGATTCTTCAATTGAGCAAACAGCATAATCATACTTTGATGATAAAGAACGTAGTATCTTTTCAACAATAGCAACGTCTTCTATTTCCTCACCATGGAATCGGATTTTGTTAGCTATCCCCATGGCCCTTGCACAATAATTGGTAATAGACTCACCATCTTTCATCTGTAGAGTCTCAAAATCCCTCCTTAAAGCTTGAAGCTGTGCACTCTTCACCCTTGACGAGCCTTGATATTTTTTCTTCATTGAATCCCAAATCTGCTTGGAAGTTTCTTTGATGAGAATTGTTTCCAAGATAGACCAATCAATTGCTTGAAAAAGATAATTCTTTGCCTTTAAATCCTTTAGCTTCAAAGCTTCTAACTCTACTTTTTGTGCATCTATCAAAACTGTACTAGCCACTGGCTCTGCTATACTGCCATCAACAACCTGCCAATATTCTTTAGACCTTAAGAAGTTCTCCATTAGCATGCTCCAATGGTCATAGTGACCATCAAAGCAAGGAATAGCTGGTTGCACAAAGTTTTCTAAAGCCATGAATGAATCGTTGCTACTGCAATAGAAGAAAGTTACTGCTGTACTTTCTCACCTTTTTCTTCACTCACGGATCTCACTTCTGTTTTGACACTCACAATTTTTTTCCTTTGCACTCAACCACTCTCTTCCCTCACGGTGGCTCTGATACCACTGTTGCAAAACAAGAGGAATATTAGAGGCAAAATAACAAAATGAAGAGCAAACCATGAAGCACACTTCCATTAATTGGTAACAATATATAAATAGACATTACAACAAACTAATTTTACCCACTAACTCCACTAACTTCCATAAAACAACCACTAACTTCCCATAAAACAACTACCACTTTTACCACTAACTCTTATACAATAACTACTAACTTCTACCACTAACTCCCATAAAACAACCACCACTTTTACCACTAACTCCCATAAAGTTGCCACTAACTTTTACCACTAAAACCTATAAAACTACCACTAACCAACTTTCAAAGCCACTCAAACCACTATCTTTCAAATAACTAAATCTTAACACTTTTCCTCTATTCTCCTAGATTTTCACAAAAAAATTCTTCCTTTTTAGAAGTTTACACTATTACGATGAAAACCCACCTCATTTCACCTCAATCCCCCTCTTTCTTTCATCCTTTCAAGCTTCAAACAAAACCAGAAAATCTCCCAACTTTCTTTTTAAGTTTTTCTTCTCTAGGGGTTGAAGAAGAAGTTTCAGTCAAAATTCCAAAAATACTCTTTAAGTTCCTGTTTTAATTCCATTGGAGCCCTAATTTTGTCTTTTTCCTTGTTTTGTCATATTGTTATCCTATTTTACTTCATCTCAATTTTTTTTGTTCTCAGATTAGTCCAAGAATTAATTAATCCAACCCTAGGCAATTAAAGGCTAACTGAATCAAGGGTTTAGCTTTAACCAACAAGATCACTTTGGTTCCTAATCTGATTCTATTCAAATTTTCCATTAATTTTTAGATATTGATCTGATGGTGATTCCCAGATGATCCATCAGTCCTAATCCTCAATCTATCATCTAGAAATTTGATCTAAGCCATCCAAATCTTCCATTCCTTAACCCAAATTCTTAAATTTTTATATATCTGTTCAATCCAACCATTGAATCCTTAATAAGAGATATGAATGAGAGATTAATGAAGGACAATTGATTTAGATTACAAGATTTGTAGAAATTTTCCATGATCAAGCTAGGAAAGTTAATTTTTAGTTGCGATTTCATTTCATTTTTTATCTTTTTCATTCAGAATTTTGTACTCTTCATTAAATTAATAGATTTGAAATGTGAGTTTATTTTTATTTAATTTCTATTATTTTTTAATTTTATTTAGGTTCCATTTTCCTTAAGTTGAATCCCTATGGGATCAACCCTTACCTACATAAGTTGTACTACAATAGCTTGTGCACTTGTGAAAAATAATCAATCAATTTTTTGCACCATTTTCGGGGACTCACATTGGAGTTTCATAAAATTTGATAAAAAAAAAATCAAAAAAAAAATCCAAAAATTTAAGAGCAATTCAAAAGAATTAGAAAAATAAATTTTTTAGGAATTGCATTGTTTTATTATTCTAGTCATTTTAGGTGAATTATTCAATATTTCTTAGTGCATAATAACTCTATTTCCTGAATTTGGTATTGTCACTATTTTTATTTTGGAGAAACTTGGAAAGAAGGGATTCAAGGTGGATCTTAATTAGGATAGCTAAATTTTTTATTTTGATTGAATTGTATTTTAGGTCATTTTTATCACTTTAAGCTAATTTATATGTTGATCGAACTACCATAGAGTGTGAAAATTAATTAGTAAGGGCACCCAGCACATAAGATCGAGGGTGGATTTCCTCTCCACCTCATGGCCCACCCAGGATAATCACCACAAGCACATAACTCAACCTTCCAAATTAATTTAAAATCAACTAGAAGAGACTTACAGAGGCCATCACATGCTCATAGGACCCTTTTGGGAGGAAAAGACCCATTGCCACTCTAGTGGGCCCTGTTTAATTAATTGCACTGATATTTAAATGACTCTGCCAGCACAATCTATGACTTAGACTACCTATGGGTAGCTGAGGAGGGTGTGAAATGGTTGGTTAGGTTAAGATTTAACTAGTAAATGATGGGGCAAGTTTAAAAGAGAGGAGGAATAAGACCATTAAATTGTTTGCTTGCTTGCCTGAGGGATTAATTGAATTTTGTGCTTTATCATTGTCCATCATTAGTAGTTAGGTTGCATTAGTTAGGATATTTTTTTAATTTCAAAAAATAAAAAAGAGCCTTTGCTATATGCACTTTTGGATATGTGGCAAAACTGAAAGGTTAGTCAAGTATGATAAAAACAATAAACAACCAAATCAATCACCATCAATGACTGATAAATAATCAAGGGGTAACTCACTTGTAGTAGTATTAGAGGTGATAAAGGCCCTTGACTCATCATGAATGAGGATCTACCACCTTTAATGGATGATGAATATCAACTTCCACCAAGGACAATAATCAACTACCAAACAGAGATTGGAGAAGATGTTGTGATTTTATGTTAAACTCTCAAGCGTACGAATCAATTGTAGTATTCTCACGTGAGGAGGTTGATCCCATGAGGGGGGAAGATGTAAGAAAAATTACCAACTTGAACCTCAACATAAGTGTTATATTTGATTATTTACTAAAATCTCCCTTTAGGGGAGTAGGATAGTTAGCGTGGATGATTTAAAAATATAATTGAAGGACATGGAAGAATTTCTTGGGGTTCCTATAAGATCAATTCATTCTCTTTTCTTTGAAAGTGGTTAGAACTTCGTCTGGGTTCAAATCCTACTGAGAGGTCTAGTAGACATCAGAAATTGTTGAATAAACAACAAGAACTTTGTTTTGTCTGATCCAGGAAATTGAAAAAGAAAGAAATGGTTTATATATTCAAGCTCGTGGTTATTTAGTGTAATAATCCCAATTTTTATGAATATAATTAATTATTAAAAATTAAAAGTTGAAATTTTAAAAGTGAAACTGGACCTTTGAGTTCCAGGAAAATTCATTTTTATAAAAATAAAATCAAGACTTAAAACTTGGATATTTTTAATGTACTCAAAAAATCGATCAGAATGATTGTAAGTACATTAAATTCTGAGTCCAAATGAAAAATCCTTAATTTTCTCCATTTTTATGAGTAAAAGGGTAAAATAATAACTTTACTCATAATTGAGACCTAAGAGATCAAAATTTGGAATGTAATAAAAAATTGATTGAAACAACATTAAGTAGGCTCAATTTCGAGTTCATAGGAATAAACCCTATTTTTCTCCATTTTTGGAATTAAAAGGGCAAATTGGTCTTTTCACAATTATGTGGGGCCGACAAGGTGAGTCAAGCCACTATTACTTGCTAGTGAAGAAGGGGTGGTAATAGGAATCCAATGACAATTTAATAATAAAAAGAAATGAAACATAATTATGACATGTAATCATGAAAAATTAAAAAACTTTATAAATGGCCCATAAAATTTTTCAAAAATTTTCCTAAAAATTCCCCACGAGGTGCCCTAGGATCCCCTGAAATCCCAACTCCAAAATCCTTCCCCAATTCTCTCTTCTTTCTCCTCTTATTTTTTCTCTGTATGAGTGTTTGCAAATGCATTCGGCAGTCCAGGCTCATTGGAGACGTCGAGCACGTCAATTGACGTGTCGTCCCCAATGAACCAAGGTTTTCTCCTAAGAAACCCTAATTCAATTAGCCATATATATGCAATCATTAGTTCCATATCTTGACCGTTAGATCTATTCGACCTATGATACCCCTAAAATCCTTAAAGAAATTTTATGATCCAACGATTGGATCATTGGGAAACTTATAGTGAAATTCAAGCAGCAATGAATCACCATCTCCGACAAGTTCTCCATCTATTTTTGGCCAATCAAACCAAATATTCTTGATCTTAAACTGTTGGATAGCTTCCTAACGTTGAGATCTACAATTGCCCCATGATTCCCAATATTTTCTGACAACAGCAACGGAGAAAGCTCCCGTCTATATATGTTTTCAACCAAGCTATGGTTTTTGGTGATATTTCTAATCTTTGGTGAAGTTTTCTTCACTAGCTGGCCCAGGGAGGTGGCATATCCCTCTTCTCCTTTCATACCGGCGTTTACCTGATGTTTTTTCGGCCTCTAGAGATCTTTCCTGGCCGTTGATCCATCAGAAACGATGGATCCGGCATGGAGGGTTGAGATCTCCTCATTTTTTGGCTAATAATACAAATTCTGAGTCATTGGATGAGTTCTTGGGACCCAAAAACTTTAGAATAAAAAATCTTAGCTCTTGATGTCTTTAGAATTGGGAGATTTGGAGAAAGGTTAATCTGGCGGTCTTGATTGGACCGTCTCAACCAATCTCAACAGATCGGATCCTAGAACTCTATAGTAGAACACAAGTAGGGACGCTCCCCGTGGGTAATGCCGCCTACTTGTCTGTGACAGAGATGAGAGTTGCTGGTCATCCCCTCAGTCGGCACAACCAAATTAGATCTAAGCCATCCAATATTTGTACTAAAATCTTATTTCTTCAATTGAGAGCTCAATTTAAGTATGATTTTAGATCCGAAAGTTGCTATAGATTCCTTGTTACTTGTATGAGGTACTGAACCTAGAAAATTTATGTGTTGATGCATGTAAAATTCTGTTAATAAAGAAAAGTATTACTAATTCCTATGATCAATGAAATATGGAATGATCACACTTTATAATTCTCATCCATGATAATCTTGTGATTTTGGAACATGGAATTAATGGTTAGAAGTGACCGATCCATGTTTAATTAAGAAACCTAGCCTTAAAAGAAGAAAATTCATTAAAAAAAATGAGCATTGATCTTCATGATCTGATTAATAAAGCATGATCAAACCTTTTAAAATAGTTTATATGATGATCTGAATGTATAATTACAATAATTAAATGGTTGGATGTAATTTATTTTCTAGATATTAAGATCTTGACCCTTAAAAGTAGTAAAATCCAAAAAAGTGAATGGTAATGTCCTTGATCAATTTGATCAGGGATGATTAAAAGTGTGGATGTATTTGGATGATGATATAAAGTTAAGATCACATGGATTGATGGGATTGATGATGATAATTTGGGATAGATTAAGATCTATGCTTTTAAATTAGATAAAATGGCTTCAGATCTTCGTGATTGATTAGATCAAGAAGGATCAGATCATGTGATAAGATGATATCAATGATCTAGTCATTAGATCACTTTGAGAAAATGAGTAGATATGATAAAAATAAAAGACCAAGATGTAAAACCCTAAATAGGATGAAAGATGATTAGAAATGAAAAATGACTATTGGATCATGATGATATGTTAAATGTGTTTAGTTGAATTATTAATGTTATTGTAAATGTCTTTTATTGCTAAGTAGATTTAATTTTTAGATTTACTTATTTATTTATGCTTTAATGTTTATGTTATGTAAATTACATTGAAAATGTAATTAAATGAAAAATAGAGTTGAAAGACATTTACATGGAATGAATGATATGGACTTAATGATAGTAAGGGCTATAGTTAGTAGGACAATACAAGGATTACCAAATCCTTGCCCCAGACTAGGAGAATAATAAACCCCATGAATGACATTTTAAATGCTCATAGGAATCTTATGAAAGGTTGAGCTAAGGTCACTCTAGTGAATGCTGAACATGGTGGTTAAGGGGGTTTTCTAATAGAGCCTCACTCTTCCCCTACCTTCCTTTGACATTTATGAGGTCTAAACATTTCCTTACATGAGGATTAAAGTAACAACTTTGTGTTCATCCATTCAACTAGTAAGCCTTAGTCAATTAGAAATAAAGGAGCTGTATGGACTTAGGATGAAATAAACTATCTTTCACCAGTAAAACATTAAGTGATTGAATAATCATCATCATCAAGATCTTAACCCAATTAGGGGTCGGCCATATTAATCTTATTCCTCCATTCCACTCTATTAAATACCATGGTTTCATTTAGTCCCAAAGTTTTTAAATCTTTCGTCACCACTTCTATCCATGTTCTTTTAGGCCTTCCCCTTGCCCTTTTAGAACCTTCTACTTGTATTGCCTCACTCCTTCTAACTGGTGCAGTTATTGGTCTCCTTTGAACATGTCCAAACCATCTAAGTCTAATCTCCCTCATCTTATTACTTATTGGTGCTACCCCTAAATTTCCTCTAATATTTTCATTTCTAATTCTGTCCTTTCTTGTCTTACCACTCATCCATCTCAACATCCTCATTTTTGTGACACTCATCCTATAAGTATCATGTTCCTTAACTGGCCAACACTCTAATCCATAGAGCATGGCCGGCCTTATAGCCATCCTATAGAATCTTTCTTTTGGTTTGAGTGGCACCCGCCGATCATATAAAACTCCAGATGCACATCTCCATTTGTTCTAACCCACTTGGATTCTCTGGGTAACCTCCCTCTCAATCTCTCCACTCTCATGGATCAATGATCCTAAGTACCGAAAGAGGTCATTCACAGGGACTTCTTGGTTACCAATCTTGACTGGTGTTCCACTCCTACTCTCCTTGCTAAAATTACATTCCATATATTTTGTCTTAGTTTGGATAATTTTAAATCCTTCAGATTCTAATGCTTCTCTCCATAACTCTAGCTTTATGTTTACACCCTCCCTTGTCTCATCAAGTAAGACTATATCATCTGCAAATAGCATGCACTAGGGGATCTCCTTGAGCAAATGATTTGTTAACTCATCCATAACTAATGTGAAGAGGTATGGGCTCAATGCTGATCCTTGGTGCAATCTCACTGTGACAGGAAAATCACTAGTCACACCATTAGTGGTCTTAACATTTGTTATCGCTCCCTCATACATATCTTTAATTATGTCTATATACCACTGAGAAACCCCCTTACCACCCAACAACCTCTGTATTAACTCTCTAGGGACTCTATCATAAGCTTTCTCTAAATCGATAAAGACCATATGTAGGTTTTTCCTCCTCTCCCTATATTTCTCTTTTAATTGTCTTAGCAAGAAAATAGCTTCTATGGTAGACCTCCTAAGTATGAAACCAAACTGATTCTCTGATACACTTGTTTCATATCGTAGCCTCTTCTCAATCACTCTTTTAAAAAGTTTCATGGTGTGGCTCATAAGTTTGATCCCTCGATAATTAGTGCAGCTCTGAATGTCACCTTTATTCTTATAGATTGATACAATAGAGCTTTTCCTCCACTCATCAGGAATTTTCTTTGATTTTATAATTTTGAATAATAATAATAATAAGAGCATAAAAGGTTAATAAATTATCTAATCATAATAAAAATTGTAAATAAGATAAGGATGATCAAATAAGATCCATAGGATCTTGAATGATCAAGAATAATATGAATCCTAATGTTGTATTTTATTATGTATTCATGTATGTATGTGGTAGACAAATCTATATCATAAGATTAGATAGTCCAAACCCTTGATCAAATATGATTCAAGGAAGAGAACCAGGATCCTTCTCCTTAGGGATGATCAAATAACTAAACTTAGATCAAAGAAGAACTAGAGGATAGAAGATCTAGTTCCTTGATCTTTATCAACAAGTATAAATTGTTGATCAAAGGATCTATGAAAGATCAAGATCAAAGAGATGGACACAAAAAGACTTAAAGATAGAAAATACTTAGATATGAAAGATTAGGAGATCATTCTAACCATTAGATCTATTGATTAATATTATAAACACTATCTGAGGAAGATAGATTGTATGAATTATAGGAACACAAGACAGATCCAGATCCTTTATAACAAAGGATAGATTAGAAAAGGAATATAGATAGGAGATTATCCAAAATTGTATAGATAATGATAGTATGTATGTATTTATAGATTATATACATCAATCATGGAGGATCTGAAGGGATGGATCACTAAATGAAGGTAGGTGGAACTTTAAGAATACAAAACCTGTGATCTATGGAATTGTTGTTATACATAGACATTATAATGCTTAAGGATGATAATATGCTTAGTTACATTTGAATCATAATTCATGTATATGATATAGAAATAATTGTTGAAATTAGATGGAATACATAATAAATACTTAGGTATCATTTATTATTACCCCCAAACTTAGATAAGAACATAATAATAATGGATATCATTTGTATCAAATGAGTATCCTTGCACTAATAACATTTGGTATGTGAATATCAAATTACAGGAAATGGGGATCATTTCCAATAAATGATTAATCCCTAATGGGTATCATTCATTGTAAATGAGGATCCTTAAATTTAGAAATGAGATTATACCTTTAGTATGAGGATATTGAATATGAGGATGATAATATAAACAGACAGATCATCTAAGATGTACAAGAAGTATTTTAGATACAAGAATGGAGGCTTGTGATTTTGTTTTAGACAAGCATAAGCATGGGGATGCTATGTTAGGGAAGTTATGAGGGTTTGGCCACCTGCTTCCCAATATTTGATGATATTATGATACCTTCCCCAAAGAGAGGCCAAAAGTTGGTTGGGGCAATTATGAGAAGGCCCCACTGTGAAAGTCCTATCTCCCCATACAGGCAGTGACACAATATATTCCACTGTGGTATTAGTGGTGAACAGGGCATTTATCTGAGTGTGCTAGTACAGATCAAACTATAGCATGGTAGTCCTTGAGTATTTTGCATTATGTTGCATGGCATAGTGAGATGCCAATACTGCCCTAATGAGGGAGTATATTCCCAGCAAAAGTTTGGATGATTTATCAACTTAGTAGATCTAACTATGATTATTGATGTTTGAGATATTGACTATTTTTTATGATTTTTTATCGTATATATATATATATATATATACATATGATATAGTGGTGAGTGGTTTGGAATTATCATAGTAGATGTTACATGATAAATTATGTGATAGAATGATCATATATGGTATGGTTCATGGAAATGGAATTATGTGATTCATATGGAATATGATGATTATGAATACTGTACTTTTCAATTGTACGATTCCATATCTTCTTGAATACCCTACCAAGCATAGCTTGCTTAGATATTGTAAATGCTTGAATGTTTACAATATCTCAGATACAGAAAGAAAAGAATGGAGGGATATGACATGGAAAGACGAAGACCATACTGTTGATCAAGACTATTTACTATTATGGAAAGGATTGTATTGTATTTTGATTTGTATATTTTAGACATAAGATGTAATAAAGGGGCTGTGTATGCAAATCACTAGATTGATCCTGTAATTTTAATAAAATGAGTTTCATTGGAAACACATGTTGTATACAAAAATATGTATGTATATGTAAGTGAAATGTGGCATTCAGATTTTCTGAAAAGAATTTCAAAGAAAATGTCTTCGCTACTTAAGTTTTCAAAATTTTAGCAAAATTGGTTGATCACTATTTGAAAATAAATAACAACAATATATTTCAAAAACCTCGGGTTGCCATAGTTGGTATTAGAGTTGGTTCATCTTGTCACTTGCAAACCCTTATGTCCAATATGATTATGACAATCCAAGTTGAAGATGAGAAATAGTGAGTGAATAGAGAAATAGGAGAGACTTATTAGTTGAGAATGAGTATAGAGGGAGTTGACTCATTAGTTAAGGATGAGTGGAGAAAGAGTAGCCTTATTAGTTGAGAATGAGTATAATGAGAGTTGACTTATTAGTTAAGGATGAGTATAAAAAGAGTTAACTCATTAGTTGAGGATGAGTATGGAAAGAGTTAATGTAATTAACTCATGAAAGAATACTAAAGTAGAAGTGGATATTACTTAGTGGAAAGATTACGAATACTACTTAGTAAATAAGAATCCCAATAGAGGGAATAGTAAGATATAAAAATCAATAAGGAAAACATTACAATAGATAAAGATGTAATGCATGATATCCAGGTCTAACCTGAAGTCTTGAGTAAACATACATATGTAGAAATAAAGTACACCAATACTAGTATGTATATAACCATTATTAAGTGAAATAATGGATATTAAGAGAAAGGAGTGGAAAATTGGAAAATATGATGGAAATGGTGTAGGAGGAAAAACTTCAACCATAATAGGAAAGGTGAAGTATAATTTGAAGAAGCAATAGGTATTAAAGATGAAACCTTAGAATTATTATAAAATTCAAAATTAATAATAATAAATAATAAATATAAATGTAAGAGTTACAATTGCTACATATATAGTATTATGGCAATTAGTTAAATGGATTTAATCATTAAAATAGAAATGATATTACTTGGAAGGAATTTAAGGAGATAAGTGAGAAATTTTAAAATTAGTAAATGAGAATAGCTTTAAATACAGATGAATAAGGAGATAAGTAAGTATTTTCTCTCCAAAATTAATAAAGGGGAAGGGTATAATAAAGAGATGATAAAATTTTAGAGCATGAAGAAGTGATCTTTAAAATTAAATGATAAGAAAGGAGAAAGTTAGATATGTTGAAATGGGAAAAATATAATCCCAAACTTATTACAAAAGATAATATATTGTTAACAAAGAAATTATAGTCCATATATATGGTACAACAAATATGAAATCACTAAGTTAGAAATTATATTGGTATGATAAATCAATGGTGGAAATTAGCACAAAAGGATTATCAAAAATTACAGGGATATTGATATGATAACTTTGGTGATATTGAAAATAATTTTGGGACTATAGTAAAGAGAAGTACATTTGGCATTGATGGTGAAATGATCATGGAAAATAAAAACAAAGAGAAATATTGGTATGATGATTTGGGAAAATATAGTTATTGATTATCATAAAGAGGAGTACATCTTATTGATCATGGCAAATAAAGAGCTATATAAGGAATAGAGATATTGATTTCACTTATATGATAGATTTGGTAATATTGAAAGATTTAACAAATATAGTAAGGAGAAATATATTTTGAAGGAATGGTGAAATAAACATGCGAAAGGAAGACATATAAACAAATATTGGTAGCTAAACTTAAGTTTAAAGTTTGGAAAAATGAGATGATTATGAATGAGATATGAATATAGATTTGGGGAGAAATATGTGGTTAGAAATTTTAAGATATTTGGAAGATTTTCAATCTAACATGAGATTGAATGAGGAAATATCTATAATAATTGAGGAAAATGACATCAAATTATTTGAATGAGTTGAAAGAACAAATTTTAAGGATAAGGAGTGACTATAGAAATTTACATTAGGAAAGTAACAAATTTCCTTGGAAAAGGAAAAAGGAAGGATCAATGTGAGGATGCATTGAACATAAATGATATTATTGAGGAAATTAAGTACCCTATTACTCTATAAGGATGAGCATTTCTAAATTTATTATCATCAATTGGGAATTGGAAATGAAACATCATAGTATGAAATCAAAACAAATTTTGAGTTATATGAGTTGGATAAATGATATTCATGAATTTGAGGAGAATGAAATATATTGGATGAATTGGTAATGATATATGGAATTGATATTAGAAAATAATGAGCAATTATAGAGTATATGCTAAACATTTACAAAACTTATTAACTTTCTAGTAAGTATTGACAAAAGGCAATAAGGTTTAGGATCATATAAATTGTAAGGATGATATGGAAGTTGACCCAACAAAGATTGGAGATGAAAGTGAATTGTAAAATAACTTTGGTAGTTATAGAAATATATCTCTTACTAATGTTATAGCATACTATATAGAGATACTTTTTAGTATACTCTTACCATTGAGTACATAATCCATGAAGAATACATGGTAAATTATAGAGAGTTTAAGAGTTAAGAAGAGGTTGATCACAAACTCTTCTAGTATAAATTATGAGAATAGAGGATTAGAAAGTCATGTAGCGTGCTTCAAGGAAGCATGAAGTAAAATTTCAATCTAAAAACAAAAAAATCAAGGATATATAGATATATTTATGAAAGAAATAAATAAATATTATCATTGATTATGAGAAATTTCAAAATACTGTTATGAATATGAGAAAGAGATAACAAAAGAGGATAAGGTATACATGAAAATTTATATGATACTATCCATAAACTATCTTAGAAGGAAAAATGTAGAAAATTAAGTACTATGAATAAATTGGAAATTTTATACACCAATAAATGATTAATAAAAACAATAGATGGGATGAGAACAAGGAAACTATTATTCAATGACAGAATTTGAAAACAAATTGTCAATAGAAGGAAATAGTAAAGAAGTGTGAATTTTTAGGGTAGAAATGAAGCAATCACTTCCAAATAATGGAAGGACAAGGAAAGAGATGATTACTTCCAATATTTTGGAAGATTGTTACAAAGAATATTAGTGAATTTTTAGAATCAAATCAAGATGTGAATCTTGATAAATAGCTTAAGGATGAGAAAAGATGAAGCATTACAGTTATGATTGATGAAAGTATTATACCAGTCAAGTGAAATAGAAGGTTTTGAAATAGGAGGATAACTCAATTAAGAGTTATTAATCCTTTTAAAAGTCCAGTGAGGATCTAGATAAGTGAATAATGCATTAGCAAGGTTAGTCATGTGTGAGCATTTTAATATGTCAATAGATTTATACCATTGAGGAGAAGGTACTATGAGAAATGAATGAAGGGAAATAATGATTTCCTTAAGTGGCAAGGCCACGTGTGTAAAGTTATGAAAGAACTATGAAAACTCGTGAGTAAGTTGATGTGACGACCCAAGTTTTTGTAACATGTTCTATAATACATTATTGAAAGGCAGGGCCCTTAGTAGTAAAAAAAATTCACAAAACAAAGCAACGAAAATTCTTTTCTTTAGAACTTGTTTCAAAAAACCCAAGTCATCAACATAACATAAGTAGAATTTTTGTACAAGATAAAATTCCATTGAAGGAATATAATTTTATTAAATTCCAGAATCCATCCAGTGGTTCACAGTATAGCCCAAATCCATTATAATACTTGTCCAAATTACATAATCCAAAACTCAAAGCTCACCATACAATGAAGCTCTCATTACAATACAATATTCTCAAACAAAACAAAGTACATGTCTTCAAGGGGTATACCCTAATGATTATTCTCCCAAGTCTTCTTCAGTCTTGAGCTCCTAACTTTCCTTCTCTGTATTTGAGATTTTGTAAACATTCAAACATTTACAATATCTCAACAAGCTATACTTGGTAGGGGATTCAAGAAGCATAATAATTTGACAGTATAATTCTAATACTTCATAATCCTGTTATTCATAAACATACTCATGTATCAATCTCTTTACTTTGTCATATATGTACATCCTTATACATGTATACTATATATGGATAAATCCATCAAATTTATGAAAGTAGTCAAATAACATTCCCAACTAAGCTGATCAATTCTTTCCACTATGAGAAATTAGTATTTCAACTAGTCCTATACTGGGAATTTCTCTTCTTGGAAAATATTAGTAATTTACAATTATCTGGCATTTCATCATGCTAAAACATAAGGCATTTCACTATGCCTATCTTATATGCATCATAGTGCAAAATAATCAAAGGACTACCATGCTGCAATCTGATCTGCACTAGCTCGCTCAGATAACTGCTCTGTTCACCACTGATACCACGATGGAAAATATTGTGTCACTGCTCATATGGGGAGATAGGACTTTCACAGTGGTGGCCCCACTCAACTTTTAACCTCTCATAGGGCAAGGTATCATCATATCATCAAATTTCAGGAAGTGGGTGGCCAAACCCTCATTACTCCCCCTAGCATAGTATCCCCAAGCCTGTGCTTGTTTAAAACAAAACCACAAGCCTCCATGCTTGTATGTAAAATAGGTTTCATGCGTATCAGACAATCTGTCTGTTTACTTAAGGCTAGAATATCTTCTAGTTCCATATTCACTTAGAGTCTTTTCCTCAATTCTAACTTAACCACTTCATATTTGTTTGGTTAGATCATAAGGGTTTCAGGGATTTAATACAAGTATTAACATTACACTTGTCAACATTTCTAGACACAAGATAATGTATTCAACATGTATATCTCATAGAGATGCATTCATAAAATCCTCCTACCTTCAAGTAGTGATCCATCTCTTCAGATCTTCCGTGACCCTTACTGATGTATGTAATCTGTAAATCCATACATACTGTCAATATTTATACAATTTGAATAATCCTAAAGTTTTGATCCTATCTATATTCTTTTTGTTATCTTGTCCTTTAATATAAAGGATCTAGACCTTTATTCCTATCATGATCTATCTTTCTCAAATAGTGTCTATCTTATTGATTAATAGATCTGATGGTTAGAATGATCTTCTAATCTTTCAGATCTAAGTATTTTCTATTCTAAGTCTTTGTGTATTCCTGTCTTTGATCTTGATCTTTCATAGATCCTTTGATTAACAATTTATACTTGTTGATAAAAATCAAGCGCTTAGATCTTCTATCATATAGTTCTTCTTTTATCTAAGTTCAGTTGTTTGATCGTCCCTAAATAAGATGATCTTGGTTCTCTTCCTTCAATCATATTTGATCAAGGGTTCAGATCTTCTATTCTATTTGATCTAAGATCTTCTATTCTATTTAATCTAAATTGTGAGCAATATATATATATATATATCATCAAGAAGTATTTATTTCTTTTATTGTTCCTAATCATTCAAGATCCCATGGATCTTGTTTGATCATTCTTATCTTACTTATAATTTTTATTAGAGTTAGATAATTTACTAATCTTTTATACTATTATTATTATTATCATTATTCTTCAACTAATTAATGTTTTACTGGTTGAAGATGACTTATTTCATCCTAAGTCTAGATAGCTTCTCTTATTTCCAATTGACTAAGGCTTACTAGCTAAATGGTTGAACACAAAGTAATTACTTCAATCCTCATGTAAGGAGACATGTAGACCTCATAAACATCAACAAAAGGTAGGGGATGAGTGAGGCTCTATTAGAGAACCCCCTTAACCACCATGTTTAACATTCACTAGAGTGACCTTAGCTCAACCTTTCATAAGGTTCCTATGAGCATTTTAACCCTAAGTACTCTTTCTAATTGATTTTAATTAAATCCATGAACATTTAAAATGTCATTCATGGGGTTTATTATTCTCCTAGTTTGGGCCAAGGATTTGATAATCCTTATATTGTCTTATTAACTATAGCCCTTACTAATATTAAGTCAAAGTCATTCACTCATCTTAATTGTCCATGAATCTCTATATTCCATTAGTTTACATTTTTGGTGATGTATGCTCATTATATATTAACAACTACTTAACTATTGAATCTACTAATAAAATTTGACAACAATTAAATCATAAAATTTAAAGCATAAATCCAATATAAATCTAACAAGTATTTATACTAACATGCTTCCTATGAATATAACTTAACCTAATGAAATAAAACTATACTTAAACTAGCATGATCCTAAGTTATGAAATACATGAAAATTTTCTACTAATCTAGTGAAATCATGCTAAAATCTCAAATTTAAACTTACATGGCCCTAAGATAATTAAATCCACCAACCTAATAACAAACTAATAACATTTAGAGCATAGCATGCTAAAATTTAAGAATTACACTATCATGCTTCCTACTTTATAACATAAATCACATTTACAATTCTATTATCAAATAAAAGACAATTAAACTAATTTGATTAAGATTATTAGAAACTTTTACTTATGATCCAACCATTAGATCTTAGATCGTTTCCTTTAGATCAAGGGTTTTAATTACATTTATAGCTTTTACTCCATTAAGATCCAAAGATCATATCCACTTGTTTTTGTCACATTTAATCCATGATCTAACTAGATTTCATCATAATCCCATTTATACAACCCATCTAAAGTGGTTTGATCATACTTGATCTTATTGATTAGGTGGGTCCCTTTGTATTTTTAGGATTTTTCTACCATAAAGGGTAGATTCCTCATTTTATGTTAGATCTATCAAAATAAATCATGGATATTACTTTATTTCAACATTATTTCATCATTGTATTAGATCCCTAAGATCTGATCATCATAGATCATGAAGATTATGAAAATTAGAATCTTAATTCCACAAAAATAGAAAGTTTCTTAAAGAGTTTTATCAATTTTATGATTTCAAAAGAAAATATACATTACAAAAATTTCATAGCTTCTTTTCAATCTTAATTTGGAGTTCAGATGACTCCACAAGTCCAGATTTGATCTAAGCCTATCAGAATGGATGGCCCAGATTGTTCGGGTGGAGCGGTCACCGCTCTCCCGTTACTAGGATGCAAGTCGAACGCACTCCCCTAGGACCATTGCTGTCGCGTCAAACGTGGAGGGCATGTGTGGAGATGCTCTCACAGGGCGCATTTTTGTGCAACATTTAGCTGCAGCGTCCGGGGAGCCAATCTTATTAGGAGGATTGGACAGTCCTTTTAGACCATTCAATCAATTCCTCTTCAATCAAAGGCTCAAAACTTGATTAAATTTCATGAAAATTATACCCTAAGGGTTTTGGGTCCTTCCGGATCAATTGGAAGGATCAGATTTTTTCTTTGAGCCCTCCATCATACAGAAATGAAAGGTTCTTGTCCTTACTTGATTTTTTATTGTTTTTAACCTAAAACTAATTTTAGAAAAATAAAAATTATATAAAAACCTGAAATAAGTATGAAAAGAGTTTCCAGCTACCTGATTGGAGAAAAACATAAGTTTTGTAGCCCAATTTAAAAAAATATCCACTTGATGATAAGATCACCCAATAACTGCTTGTTTTGTTGTTTTTCATTGATTGCACCATTGGATCTTGAAATTTCATCTAGAGTTTTGTAGATAAGATCGTCTAGGACAATAGGAATGGTGGGATTTGTGAGATTTTATTTGGAACATAGTGCCTAATTGAATTTAGGTCTCCTGTTCCAATCTAGAGAGAGAAGAGAGAAAGTGCAAGAAGAGAGAATTTTTAGAGTTTTAGAATTTTGGGAATCAATCTAGATTTATTTTTTCATGGGAAGCAAGATAATTTTGTGGGAATTTTAATGAACATTTTTGGAAGATTTTTTGGGGAGTATTTAAAGGTGTTTGCATTTTTCATTATTACATGTAATAATTATGTTTTAATTCTTTTGAATATTAAATTGACAGTGGATCCTCCACTACCACTACCTTCTCCACTATAAGTTAGTAGTGGTTTGACCACTCATTACATGTTTTCTGGTCATTGGATTCATTTGTGGGCCCCTTATGGGCCCCACAGAGGTGTGGAAAGACCATTTTGCCCTTTTATGGAGAAAAATTTGTTTTATTCCTCCGAACTCTGAATCAAGCGTACTTAGTGGCGCTAGAATTGTATTTCTAATTACACTCTAAATATTGAAGTCTTAGATCTTGGTTATTGGTAAAATTACTCTTTTACCCTTTTATTCATATAAATAGAGAAAATTAGGGATTTTTCATTTTAACTTGAAATTGAACGTACTTAGTATCATTTCAATCAATTTTTTGAACAGATTCATAATTTCTAAGTTTTAAATCATGGTTTAATCTCTAGAAAAAGAGAATTTTTAATAACCTAATATTCTAGCCCAAAATTTCTATAAACTCAAACTTTATTGATTTTCTCAATCAATTTACAAAAATTAGGGTTATTACAATTGATGTGCAAATTTTGAGGAAAAAATTATTATAAGGGGGAAGATTGTAATGACCCCAATTTTAATGAATATAATTGAATTATTAAAATTTTAAATTTTAAAAGTGAAACTGGAACTTTGAGATATAGACAAAATCATTTCTATAAAAATACAATCAAGAATTAAAACTTGGTACCCAAAAAACTGATCAAAATGACTATAAGTACGTCAAATTCTGAGTCTAGATGAAAAATCCTTATTTTTCTTTATTTTTATGAATAAAAGGGTAAAAGGGTAATTTGACTCATAATCGAGACCTAAGACATCAAAGTTTAGAATGTATTGAAAAAATCAATTGAAATGACACTAAGTACGCTCAATTCTAAGTTCATAGGAATAAACCCTATTTTTCTCCATTTTTTGAATTAAAAGGGCAAATTGATCTTTTCACAACTATTTGGGGCCCATAGGTGGGCCAATGGTTTGGAAGACCACCATCTTGAGTCAAACCACTAACACCTACTAGTGGAGAAGGGGTGGTAGTAGGAATCTAATGACAATTTAATAATAAAAAGAAATGAAACATAATTATGACATATAATCATAGAAAATTCAAAAATCTCTATAAATAGCCCATAAATTTTCCCAAAAATTTTCCTAAAAATCCCCCACAAGGTGCCCTGTAATAAAGTAATATCTATAGTTTATTTGGACAGATCTGGGATAAATTAGGGGATCTACCCTTTATGGTAGAAAAACCCTAAAAAAATACAAAGGGACCCACTCGATCAATGAGATCAAGTATGATCAGATCCTTGGGATGGATTAAATGGATGATATTATGATGGAATCCAGTTAGATCATGGATGAAATGTCACAAAATCAAGGTGATATGATTTTTGGGTCTTAATAGATTAAAAGCCCTAAAGGTAATTAAAACCTTTGATCTAAAGGAAAACACCTAAGATCTAATGGTTGGATCATATTTAAAGGTTTATAATAATCTCAATATAATTACTTTAATTGTATTTTATTGGATATAGAAGTGTAAATGCATTTATGTTCTAAGTTTTAATTGTCTTTTATTGGGTATAAAAGTGTAAATGTGATTTATGTTCTAAGTTAGAAAGCATGATAGTGTAATCTTTAAATTTTAGTATGATATGGCCTAAATGAGTAATTTTTTAGTATATTTGATTATCATAGGATCATGTTAGTGTAAATTAGGATTTAAACATGATTTCATTATGATAGAAGATGTGTTTCATAACTTAGGATCATGTTAGTTTTATTTCACTAGGTTAAGTTACATTCATAGGAAGAATGTTAGTATATGGTTGTTAGATTTATATATGATTTATGCTTTCAAGTTTATGATTTACTTATTGTCAAATTTTATTCAATTGTTAAATAACTAGGAAATAATGAGCATAAATCACCAAAAATATAAACTAATGAAATATAGAGATTCATGGATAACTAAAGATGAATAAATGATTTTGACTTAATAAGGGCTATAGTTAGTAGGACAATATAAGGAATGATTTATCATTTCCTTGGCCCAAAGTAGGAAAATAATGAACATCCATGGATGACATTGTGCATGTTCATGGAAATTAATTAAAATCAATTAGAGAAGGGACTTAAGGTTAGGACCTCATAGGAACCTTGTCAAAGGTTGAGCTAGTACCACTCCAGTGGACTCTGAACATTGTGGTTATAGGGGGTATACAAGAGCCAAGTGCTTTTCCCTCACCTCCCATTGACGTAAGAGAGGTCTAAACGCCTCCTTACATGAAGGTTGTATTAACCACTTTTTGAGCAAACTTTAACTGATAAGTACTAGTCATCCTAAAATAAGGAGGAGTTGTCTAGTAATAGGAAGAAATAAATTATCTCCAATCAAGTAAGACACTAACTGGTTGAATAATAATAAGAACATCAAAAGATAGCTAATTATCTAACCCTAATAAAAATAGTAAGTAAGATAAGGGTGATCAAACAAGATGAGATCTTGTATGATAAAAAACAATAAGGAAAAAGAAACATCAATGTAAATTAGATTGTTATGTATGATATAGATAGTATTTGTATAGATGATATTAAACCCATGGATATATGATATTCAAGGAAGAAAGATTCAGATCATCCTACATAAGGATGATCAAAAGATCATGTAGTATGTACCTTTGATTAGAAAAATGACATTATACATATGATTTGACAAATATATGTTGATCGAGACTATGGCAGGTTTCAAGGAGTAAGAATACCTTATTGAGGTAGGTGGATTATTAAGAATGCCTTTACATGAAGATACATGTCTAATACATGATCTTATGTTTTGAAGTATTGACATGTATGATACCAAATACCTTAAATTTAAATATGATCCAACCAAATGATGAGGAAAATAAGTATTAAATAGTTAGGTTGAGAATTGAGAACAACCCTAAGTGAATAGGAAAGTAGAAAATATTTTAGCCCTAGATAAACAGACAGATAGTCTGATATGTATAAGTATTATTTTACATACAAGCTTGGAGGCTTGTAGTTTTATTTTAAACAAGCATAGACTTGGGGATGCTATGCTAGGAGAGTTGAGAGGGTTTGGCCACCCACTCTCTGAAACTTGATGATATTGAATATCAAGCCGAAGAAAGGCTAAAAGACAGGTGGGGCAATTGTGGGAAGGCCACCACTGTGACAGCCATGGTCCTCCCATATGGACATGGATATTGTAATTTCCATTGAGAATGGTATAAGTGGATTATTGAACAGTTATTCGGGAGCGCTATACGGATCAGACTGCAAGCATAGTAGTCCTTGATTATTTTACATTATGTTGCATATGAAATTGGCATAGTAAAATGCCTTAAGGGATGGCATGATGAAATGCTAGGTAATTGTATATTACTAATATTTTTCCCAAGAAGGGAAAATCCCAGTATAGTAACTGGCTAAGATACAAATCTCTTATAATGAAAGGAGTTGATCAGTTTTGTATGGAAATGATTATTGATTATTTTTACAATTTTAACAAATTTGTTCTTATATAATATGTATGTATAAAGGTGAACACAAATGATAAGGAAATGAGATGTTCATATCAATAAATAGTGGTCTATGAATGTGTTTATGATAAAATGAATTATGGGATAGTTGAATATTGAGATTTTACTGTCAATAACTTGCATTGTTATCCCCTACCAAGCATAGCTTGCTGAGATATTGTAAATGTTTGAATGTTTATAAGATCTCAGATACAGAGAAGAAGACTTAGGATCTTAAGACTTGAAGAACTATTGAAGAATAAGTAATAAGGGTATATCCCTTGAAACATTGTATTGAGAGCGTGTATTGTATTTAGAACTTTGTAATTTGAATTGTGTACTTGGACAAGTATTGTAATGATACAATGGGTTGTGTATTGTGAACCACTAGATGGATCCTAGAAGTTTAATAAAATCATATTCCTTCAGTGGAATTTTATTTTATACACAAATTGTACTTATGTTATATATGAAGTGGTGACTTGGATTTTCAAAACAAGTTTTAAAATAAAAGTATTTCCGCTGCTTTGTTTTGCGAAATTTTTTTACTGAGGGGACGGCCTTGCCTTTGAAAAATATATTATAAAAAATATGTTTCAAAAACCCGAGTCATCACAGTTTCATAATCTATTGATTTAAGAGTTATAACACTTTGGTAGTGACAACCAAAAGAATATAGCTACTAGATCAAAGTGTCTTCCCTTGACTGCAATGCAGAATAAAAAATCATACTAATGCCCACTTATATGCTACTTAACAAAAGATTAGACACATTAACAGACGAGACACTATAACCATGTAGCCTATGCTTTGGTTATAGCCGAGCTCTAGCTAACCATGCAATCTTTATAAATGCATGACCCTAATCAACATAAATTATACTATCATCATAAATGCAAAATTATACTAAATAACGTTATCCTAAAAATTAAAATTTGGGTGAGGACTGCTCATAGTGAGGGGTCTAATGATGATCAAGTGTGGGCCACCATAACCTACACTTGTCTTGTATTATTATAGCCCATTTAAAAATTAAATAAAATTGAAATTGAAATTACAATGGTCCTCACTACAATTTTACTTAAATTTTTATTAGGAAAGCAATGAAAACCTAATCTATGTTGATGAAACTGTGGCTCACAAGATTGCCGCCTCTCTATTACCAATTTCCCTAGTACAAAAACTCAAACAAATTGATTAATATGAAGAAAATAACAAATAAATGTGAAATAATAAAAAATCCTAAACTAATGAACCATAAACCTAGACTAGAGACAAATAATCTAAGGTATGATCCACTACACAAAACGTTGCGACTCTCTAGCAACAACACTAAAAGCTTGTTATGATTTTATCTTAAATTCACAAGCGCAAGAATTAGTTGTACTATTCTCACGCAAGGTGGTTGATCCCATGAGGAATCGAATGATTGTGATAGAAGATATGAAAGATGTAAGTATACTAAAAGTAAACATGCTAAACGTAAAAACTTTCCTAAATGAAAATTTTCTAAAACTCGAACTATCTAAAACTAAAATTTGATACAGTAGAAACTAACTTAGTGAGCAACTAAGATGCTTTAACAAGGTAAACAAGTAACTAGAACAAACAAAACAACGATCAAGTAATAAGGAAAGAACAAGATTACAAGGGAAAACACTTTGATCTATTACCTATACTTTTTTGGTTGTCACTACCAAAGTGTTATAACTCTCAAATAAATAGATTATGAAACTAAACTCAATGCTAACAAGAAATTAACTAAAGGGATCAAGCTACAACTAAGCATGAAATCAAAGGTAAGAAGGTAACAATGGAAGTGAAGAGAATAAGCAAAGGAAAGAAGGATCAAGGAAACTCAACCAACCTTTTAAAGGAAAATCAAACCTTAGGCATGGAATACTTGGAAGGAGTAGCAATCCACCTTGGAAGGAGTAGCAGCCACCCAAAGGAGTCGATGGTTCAAGGAAAAAGAGAGAAGGAATTGATGGAGGAAGAAAACGCCTTCCTCCAAGTGGAGGAGGCGTCTCTCTTTTTTTTTTCTTAATGAAAAAGCTCTTAGACTTTGATTTTTGTGAGATTTTTATACTTTTTATCCTATATTTTCTAGGGTTTCCTAAGAATAAGGTGTGGTGGGGATGAAAGCAAGTTATTTGGATGGCCAAGATGGAAAGCTAGGTAGGGTTTTTATGAGGAACAAAGGGGCTGCCTTTTTTAATGCAAGTAGATGGGAAGATGCCTTGTTTTTAGGTGGAGGTGTCTCCCCCCTTTGAAATTCATTGAATCCCTTCACATATGCAATGTTGGTGGGTGAGATAATGTAGGGAAGAAAAGGGAAGGTGGGAGGAAAGAGAGAGCTAAGAAAATTTAGGAAATTGGGGTGAAATGGAAAATTTTGATTGGCCAAATTATTTCCTAGGAATTTGGGATTAGTTGAGTGGTTTGAATGGGAGTTTAGTAAGGTGGAGGAGTCTTGGCGAGGTAGGACTCTTGAATGGAAGATAAATTTCATGGCGCTTCTTGGTGGTGAAGCGGAATGCAAGGAAGAAGTAGGAAAAACATGAAATATAGAAGGGTCTCTTTCTATTGGTCCACATGCCACCTTATCCTAGTGAATTTTCCCTTAATTCTCTGAAAAATAGCCCCATCAATCCCAAGGATAATTCTTCAAACTCTCCACCAATCATAGCCTTCCATTTAGCTTATTTCATGTGGCTTAGATGGCTAACTTTGAGGGCTCCATTGACTTAGCTTCACAGCTGGCTTAGATGGCTTTCTTGGCTTAGCTTGATGGGTCAAATCCTTAGTTTTGGTGGTTGGCTAGGATCCTTAGCTTGTCATCTTCTTCATGGCTTGAATATGGCTGTGGCTTAGGTGAAACTCGTGTAAGGGTGGTGGACTTTGTAAGGCTTAGGCATGGGCCCACTTTGGCCACCTTAGCTCCTTTGATTGCACTAATTGCTTATTCAAAGATAATCTTGACCTTGATCTTATGTTAGATTGATGAATTTTAGGCTTTGACTTCATCTTTTGATCATGATCTTCCATTTTCTTCACGATCGATCTTTCACCATCTTGTTCCTACAAAAAGTTACAACTTCTAATTAAATCCTTGAAAAATATGATTAATAGCATACTTACCTTGGATTAGCCTCTGGACCTACAATATGTCAAACTTTTGAGTCATTAGTTCAAATGTACTCTTTTAGAAATACTATAACCAAGATCCAAATTGTACTTATGTTATGTATGAAGCGGTGACTTGGATTTTCAAAACAAGTTTTAAAATAAAAGTATTTCCGCTGCTTTGTTTTGCGAAATTTTTTTACTGAGGGGACGACCTTGCCTTTGAAAAATATATTATAAAAACTATGTTTCAAAAACCCGAGTCATCACAGTTTCATAATCTATTGATTTAAGAGTTATAACACTTTGGTAGTGACAACCAAAAGAATATAGCTACTAGATCAAAGTGTTTTCCCTTGACTGCTTGTTCTTTCCTTGTTACATGATTGTTGTTTTGTTTGTTCTAGTTACTTTTTTACCTTGTTGAAGCATATTAGATCCTTGATTCTAATAACTATAACTCTCTTGGAGTGACAGCCTAGAGAGCATAGTTTTTAGATCAAATCCTTGCCAACTTTCTTCTTGATCTTTTGCCGTATCTTGCTTTCTATCCCATCCTTTCTCTCTTGTTTTCCTTTGATCTCTTTTGGATATATGCCTGCTAGCTTATGATTGAGAGTAGGACGATCTTGATGAAGTTAGATTGGAGATTTTGGTTGTACTTTTGGTTTAAAGGATGGTGCGCACCTTCCATGAATGATGCACACCACTATTGTGCTTCAATTCAATTAATTCAAAGCGAACTTTGGTTTATGTTTGATGTTTAAATTTCATGGATGATTAGTGCTGGATTTATTGCTTAAATTATCTCTTGAATCCATGTCTCTTAGATACTTAATGCATCTTCCATTCAAATATTTCATACTTACCATTCTAGATGGATTTAGCAATCAATTCTCACATGAATCACACTCAAGATTCATGCACACAACCCATTGGCTAATGCACAGGGTTTTGAGGTGTGATCCCTTCAGAACATTGCTTGTTTTAGTTAGAGTTTCTTGCTATGGTTAAAATAGTTTCATACATTTCATAATAGTCTAGTTCATCCCTTAGTTCATAAACCCTTTCCATGCTTCATATGTGCACTTTTTCCATAGTTATTTTTCATGCATAATTATCATAATTCCTTATCATGTTTTGCTTATTTGATCAGTTCATTTTAGTCCTTTATGCTTTAGAATTAGTTGCATACTAAGATAGTTTCCATTGTGTCAAAATTTAGTTTTAAATAGTTTTAATTTTAGAAAGTTTTCATTTGGGAAAGTTTTTATGTTTAGCCTTTTTACTTTTATTATAATTCCATCTTCCATATCTAGCAATTTATGTTAAAAGATCTGCTTAATTTTGGCTAGCACATGTTTAAGTGATGGGAAAAAATAATAATATCTATTACATATCCACCTAGTTTGTCTACTTTTTTGGAAAGGATACAAAGAAAATTTTCTTTGTATGCAACAAAAAAACTATCCCTCGAAGATCTGTATAATCATTGGGTTTCTACCAATGAAGATGGATACATTGAAATTCCTCTTTTTTCAATCTAGTTACTCCCACAAAGAAGAAGAGTCCTAGAACAAAATGAGCAGTAGCTAACTAACTTCTAGGAGAAACATACTAGACTGCATTGATCTTGGCAACTATGCCACACACAAAATTTAAAGAACCTAAAGTAGCATGAGTCATATATTTCGTAGAACGTCATTCTTGCTAAGGTTGTATGTCTTTTTTTAGTCTATTCCCTACTTCACCTTGACTGTTATTCCACGATGTCCTTTGAAGCATATAGATGATGAATAGACTCTTGTAACCATGTCATATTTGTTTACTTGAACATAATTTCTTTCTAAAAGAAACAGAGTGGCCAATTCCATGAAATAAGTCTTTTTTTCATGAGGTACAACTAGCAATTCTTATTTATTTGTTAAAGAATTGACCATGGATCAACTCCACTTTAATTTGATCCCTTCCCCTATTCCCACCTATATATATATATGTATGGGATATTTTAAGAAATAAACGTCTTTCTTAGTAGAAGGGTCCAAAAAAAGACTGGGAAAGATTATTTCACAATATTTCTAACCAGGAACAGGACCTATCACAAGAATATTTCTTTTAATAGGTCAATTACTTTGAAAGAAAGATTACCCATCTTTTCTTTCATCTCCAGAGAAATACGATCAACTGCAACTAATTCAAATCCCTCAAGTAGAATAAGAACATCCATTTCATTGAAGACCCTACCATTAGGAAGAAGTTTTAGTTGCATATCATAAGGGATTCTAACAACTGCTTGAAATACAATATCAAGAAGCATAGCTTGTGGAACCTCAATGTGGTGACCTAGGTTTTTGAAATACATTTTTGTTATTTATTTTCAAATGGTGGTCAACCAATTTTGTAAAAATTTTGAAAACTTAAGTAGTAGAAAAAAAATTTCTTTGAAATTCTTTTCAAAAAACTCGAATGCCACATTTCACTCACATATACATACATAATTTTGTATACAACATATGTTTCCAAAGAAACTCATTTTATTAAAATTTCAAGATCGATCTAGTGGTTCACATACACAACCCCTTTATTACATCTTATGTCTAAAATACACAAATCAAAATACAATCCAATCCTTTCTACAATAGTACATAATCTTGATAAACAATATGGTCTTCATCTTCCCATGTTATACCTCTCCACTCTTTTCTTTCTGTATCTGAGATATTGTAAACATTCAAACATTTACAATATCTTAGCAAGCTATGCTTGGTAGGAGATTCAAGAATAAATAGAATCGTATAATCCAAAAGTACAGTATTCATAATCATCATATTCCATATGAATCACATAATTCCATTTCCATTTCCATTTCCATTTCCATGAACCATACCATACATGATCATTCTATCATATAATTTATCATGTAACATCTACTATAATAATTCTAAACCACTCACGACTATATTGTATGTATATATGTACAGTAAAAAATTGTGAAAAACAATCAATATCTCAAACATCAATAATCATACTTAGATATACTGAGTTGATAAATCATCCAGACTTTTTTTAGAAAATACTCCATCATTAGGGCAATATTGGCATCTCACTATGCCCTGCATCATAATGCAAAATACTCAAGGACTACCTACTGTAGTCTGATCCATACTAGCACGCTCGAATAACTACCCTATTCACAACTAATACCACGGTGGAAAATATTGTGTCATTGCTTATATGAGGAGATAAGACACTCATAGTGGGGCCTTCCCATAATTGCCCCACCCAACTTTTAGCCTCTCTTTGGGCAAGGTATCTGGTGACCAAACCCTCATAACTTCCCTAACATAGCATCCATAGGCTTACGCCTATTTAAAACAAAACCACAAGCCTCCGTGCTTGTATCTAAAATACTTCTTGTACATCTTAGATGATCTGTTTCTTTATATTAACATCCTCGTATTCAACATCCTCATACTAAGGATATAATCTCATTTCCAAATTTAGGGATCCTCATTTACAATGAATGTTACCCATGTTCATATAAGTTTAGGGATTAATAATTTATTATAAATGATCCCCATTTCCTTTAATTTCGTATTCATATACCAAATGTTATTATGTGTAAGGATACTCATTTGATATAAATGATATCCATTATTATTATGTTCTTATCTAAGTTTAGGGGTAATCACAAATGATACCCATGTATTTATTATGTATCCTATTTAATTTCAACAGGTATCTCTATCTCATATACTTGAATTATGATTCAAATGTAACTAAGCATATTATCATTCTAAAGCATTATAATGTCTATGCATAACAACAATTCCATAGACCATAGATCATGTATTCTTAAAGTTCCACCTACCTTTATGTAGTGATCCATCCCTTCAGATCTTCCATAATTGACGTATGTAATCTATAAATACATACATACTGTCATTATCTGTACAATTTTGGATAATGTCCTATCCATATTCCTTATCTAATCTTATCCTTTGATATAAAGGATCTAGATCTCTCTTGTGTTCCTATAATTCATACAATCTATCTTCCTCAGATAGTGTTTATAATATTAATCAATAGATCTAATGGTTAGAATGATCTTCTAATCTTTCATATCTAAGTATTTTCTATCTATAAATCTTTTTGTGTCCATCTCTTTGATCTTGATCTTTATCTTTCATAGATCCTTTGATCAACAATTTATACTAGATGCTAAAGATCAGGGGCCTCAATCTTCTAGTTCTTCTTTGATCTAAGTTTAGTTATTTGATCATTCTGAGGAGGATGATCCCGATTTTCTTCCTTGGATCATATTTGATCAAGGGTTTGGGTTATCTAATCTAATGATCTAGATTTGTCTACAACATACATACATGGATACATAATAAAATACACCATTAGAATTCTTATTGTTCTTGATTATTCAAGATCCTATGGATCTTATTTGATCATCCTTATCTTACTTATAATTTTTATTATGATTAGATAATTTATTAACCTTTTCTGCTCTTATTATTATTATTATTCAACCAATGAATGTTTTACTAGTGGAAGATAGCTTAATTCATCCTAAGTCTAAACGGCTCCTCTTATTTCCAATTGACTAAGGCTTACTAGTTGAATGGCTGAACACAAAGTGGTTACTTCAATCCTCATGTAAGGAGGCGTTTAGACCTCACAGATGCCAAAGGAAGGTAGGGAAAGAGTGAGGCTCTATTAGAAAACCCCCTTAACCACCATGTTTAGCATTCACTAGAGTGACCTTAGCTCAACCTTTCATAAAGTTCCTTTGAACATTTTAACCCTAAGTACACTTTCTAATTGATTTTAATTAAATCCATGAACATTTTGGGCCAAGGATTTGATAATCCTTATATTGTCCTACTAACTATAGCCCTTACTATCATTAAGTCCATGTCATTCATTCCATGTAAATGTCCTTCAACTCTATTTTTCATTTAATTACATTTTTAATATAATTTACATAACATCACATATGCATTAAAGCATAAATAAATAAATAAATAAGTAAATCTAAAAATTAAATCTAGTTAGCAGTAAAAGACATTTACAATAACATTAATAATTCAAATAAACACATTTAACATATCATCATGATCCAATGGTCATCTTTCATTTCTAATCATCATCCATCCTATTTAGGGTTTTAGATATTAATCTTTTATTTTTATTAGATCTACTCATTTTCTCAAAGTGATCTCATTACTAGATCATTGATATTATCTTGTCACATGATCTGATCCTTATTGATCTAACCGATCAAGAAGATTTTAAGCCATTTTAACCAATTTAAGGGCATTGATCTTAATCTAACCCAAATTATCATTATCAAGCCATCACTCTATATGGTCTCAATTTTATATCATCATTCAAATACATCCACATTGTCTAATCATCCCTGATCAAATTGATCAAGGAGATTGTCATTCACTTTTATGGATTTTACTACTTTTAAGGGTCCAAATCTTAAGATCTGGAAAATAAATTACATCTAACAATTAATTATTGTAATTATATGTTTAGATCATCATATAAACTGTTTTAAAAGGTCTGATCATGCTTGATTAAGCAAATCATGAAGATCCATGCTCATTTTTATGATTTTTCTTCTTTTAAGGCTAGCTTTCTTAATTAAACACAAATCAGTCAATTCTAACCATTGATTCCATGTTCCAGAATCACAAGATCATCAATGGATCAGAATTATAAAGTCTGATCATTCCAAATTTCACTGATCATAGGAATTAGTAATACTTTTCTTTATTAGCAAAATTTTACATGCATCAAAACATAAATTTTCTGAGTTTAGTACCTTATACAAGTAACAAGGAATCTACACCAACTTTTAGATCTAAAATTGGAGCTAAATTGAGCTCTTAATTGAAGAAACAAGATTTCAGTGCAAATATTAGACGACTCAAATCTAATTTGGGCATACCAGGTGCAAGGATGAGCAATGGCCCGTGTTTCCATTGCTGAGACGCAGCCGCATTGTTCTCGTGCCACCTGGCAGCTCACACGAGAGTGCATGCACTGGGGCGGGCCCACGGGGAGAGTCCTTACTTGCATTTGGCTCCAACGTTCTAGGATTTGATCTGTTGAGATTGGTTAAGATGGTCTGATCTAGACCATTGCATCAACCTTTCTTTAGATCCCCCAATTCTGAAGACATCAAGAGCAGAGATTTCTTATCCTAATTTTTTTGGGCCCCAGGAACTCATCCAATGGCTCATAATTTGTATCTGAGCCCAAAAATGAGGAGATCTCAACCCTCCATGTCGGATCCATTTGTTTTCGATGGATCAACGACTGTGGGAGATCTCTGGAGGCCAAAAAATGTCAGGTAAATGCTCATATGAAAGGAGAAGACGAATATGCCACCTACCTGGGCTGGCTGGTGAAGAAAACTTCACCGAAGATTAGAAATATCACCTAGCTTGGTCGAAAACATATATAGATGGAGCTTTCTCTATCGCCGTTGTTGAAAAATATCAGGAATCATGGGGCAATTGTAGATCTCAATGCTAGGAAGATATCCAATGGTTTAAGATTAAGAATATCAAGTTTGATTGGCTAGAAATAGATGGAGAACTTGCTAGAGATGGTGATTCACCAGTGCTTGAATTTCATTGTAAGTTTCCCAACGATCCAACCATTGGATCATAAAATTTCTTTAAGGATTTTAAGGAGTATCCCAGGAAGAACAAATTTGATGGTCAAGATATGGAACTGATGTCTAAAAATCTATGGCTAATTGAATTAGGGTTTCCCAGGAGAAAACCTTGGTTCAATTGTGGACAACGCATCAATTGAGGTGCTCGACGTCTCCAATGAGCTCAAAATGTCGGGTGCATCTGCAAATGCTCGTATAGAGAAAAAAAGCAAGAGGAGAAAGAAGAGAGAATTTGGGGAGATGGGATCTCAGGGGATTCTAGGGCACCTCGTGGGGGATTTTTAGGAAAATTTTTGGAAAATTTTATGGGCTATTTATAGAGATTTTTGAATTTTCTATGATTACATGTCATAATTATGTTTCATTTCTTTTTATTATTAAATTGTCATTGGATTCCTACTACCACCCCTTCTCCACTAGTAGGTGGTAGTGGTTTGACTCAAGATGGTGGTCTTCCAAACCATTGGCCCACCTATGGGCCCCAAATAGTTGTGAAAAGATCAATTTGCCCTTTTAATTTCGAAAAATAGAGAAAAATAGGGTTTATTCCTATGAACTTAGAATTGAGCGTACTTAGTGTCATTTCAATCGATTTTTTCAATACATTCTAAACTTTGATGTCTTAGGTCTCAATTATGAGTCAAATTACCCTTTTACCCTTTTATTCATAAAAATAAAGAAAAATAAGGATTTTTCATCTAGACTCAGAATTTGACGTACTTATAGTCATTTTGATCAGTTTTTTGGGTACCAAGTTTTAAGTCTTGATTTTATTTTTATAGAAATGATTTTGTCTATATCTCAAAGTTCTAGTTTCACTTTTAAAATTTCAAATTTAAAATTTTAATAATTCAATTATATTCATTAAAATTGGGGTTATTACAATCTTCCCCCTTATAATAATTTTTTCCTCAAAATTTGCACATCAATTGTAATAACCCCAATTTTTGTAAATTGATTGAGAAAATCAATAAAGTTTAAGTTTATAGAAATTTTGGGCTAGAATATTAGGTTATTAAAAATTCTCTTTTTCTAGAGATTAAACCATGATTTAAAACTTAGAAATTATGAATCTGCTCAAAAAATTGATTGAAATGATACTAAGTATGTTCAATTCCAAGTTAAAATGAAAAATCCCTAATTTTCTCTATTTATATGAATAAAAGGGTAAAAGAGTAATTTTACCAATAACCAAGACCTGAGTACGCTTGATTCAGTAAGATGTTCTAGATTATAGTATTTCTGAAAGCTTAGGTTAGATGGCAAAGGGACCTTGACCAGAAGTAATAAAGTATGTTGGATATGCCATCAATGTTATTTCTTTCTCACAAAAGACTGTGATAAGTTAAGAGCACAATAAGGTAGTGGTGTTAGCTTAGTTGTTAAAGCTACTTTCTTTTCCAAATCGTAGGACAACAACCCAATTGTAGCTAATAATACTTACTACAAGGTTATATGCAAGATATGGGAGCTGGATTATACCTGTAGAACTATGGTTATGTTTAAGTGTAATTGGATGCAACACAACAAAGATAGCATAAGAACCAATGCCCTTGGTCTGACATTGGTTGACTTCCATAAGATCGGGTATCAAAATAACCAATTTATTTTGGCATGTTAAGAAGAATAGGTATTTTATGTACAAGATGGACATGATATGAGATGATCAACTATTTTATCAGGTTCCCAAGGGACTTCTATGATGAAGACAACCTAGGTAACACCGTAATTGATTACCTTTCAATAACTACAACAATGCCATCAATCAATCTAATTGGGGAGAATGAGATGGATTATGTGGGTGATGCTGGTGAGGAGGGTGCTTGGGTTGAATCTAATTGTATATGAGGGGACAAGTTACAGTGTTTGTATCATCTGATGTATGAAAAGTGATTTAATTAATCAATTAAGTTTACACATCATGTGTCATGCCAAACACTGGCTAAACATCAATGAAATAAATGATAGGGTAACCTCTACAGTTCATAGGTTTTTAAGATTTTAAGGGATAAAAAAACTAGTGAAACTACTTTAATCCATATAAGATATTTATTAATAAACTGACATATATTATTAAAACAAAAATTTAGGTGTGGGGATGGATCATTGTGAAAGTGAACCTTTAATATAGGACAATTTTTTAAAAACTGTGTCATATAATGATTAAAATATAGGACAATTTTGAAAAAATAGTCCTATATTAATTTGAATATAGGATGGTTTTTAAAGAACTGTCCTATATTCAATATATGACAGTTCTTTAAAAACCATCCTTTATTCAAATTAATATATGATGGTTATTTAAAAATCATCCTATATTCAAAATGAATATAGGATTTTTTTTAAAAACTGTCTTATATTAGTTATTAGTATAGGATTTTTTTTTAATAATCATCCTATATTAATATCTATTGAAACTCCAAACCCCCTAGAAAATTTTCAAACCAAAACCCTTAAGGAGAAGAAGAAGAAGAAGAGGAGAGGAGAAACAGAGAGAACGAGAGAAAGGGGGAAGAAGAAGAAAAGAGGAAGAAGAGATGAAAGAATTCACTATCCCCTCCCCCGTCCTCCCCCCCCCCCCCCCCCCTTCTCCCCACAAAATTTCAAACCAAAACCCCCAAAACCCTTAAGGAGAAGAAGAAGAAGAGGAGAAGAGGAGAAAAAGAGGGAAGAAAAAGGAGAAGAGGAAGAGGAGAGTGGAGACTTCATGCGCCCACCCTCCCCTAACCCCACAAAATTTTCAAACCTAAAACCCTTGAGGAGAAAAAGAAGGAGGAGAAGAATAGGGAGGAGGAGGAGAAGAAGAAAAGGAGGAGAGGAGAGACCAAATGCTCGCATTCTCCCACACACTTCATGATCCTTTTTCTCTCATTAGGTTGGATATCTCTCTCTCTCTCTCTCTCTCTCTCTCTCTCTCTCTCTCTCTCTCTCTCTCTCTCTCTCTCTCTCTCTCTCTCTCTCTCTCTCTCTCTCTCTCTTTTCTTGTTTTTCTGCTTCTTTAATGGTTCTAAATATTTTAAATTAATCATTCTAAATAGAATACATTGAGTTTAAGAATACCCATGTTTTAGATTTTGAATTTTCATTTAAAAAGGCATTCAAATACCTGCTTCAAGTATGATTGTTGTAATACGTGTAAATAGTAATAGTACCATGCTATGTTCATCATTTTCTAATTTGTTAATGGTTATAAATGCTTGAAATTGATTATTCTAGATAAAATAAATTCAGTTTAAGAAGACCTATGTTTTAAATTTTGAAGTTTCATTCAAAAATCATGCAAATACTTACTTGAAGTATGCTTGTTGTAACTATCCACTTGAATAGTAATAGTACCCTATGTTTTTCACTATGTTTGTGTTTTTCTAATCCATTAATGACTATAAATTCTGAAATTGATCATTCTAGATAGTGGACATTGAGTTTAAGAAGACCCATATTTTAAACTTTGAAGTTTCATTCAAAAAGGCATGCAAATTCTTGCTTGAAGTATGATTATTATAATATGCATGAATAGAATAGTACCATGCATTTTTAACCGTGTTCATTATTTTCTGATTTGTTAATGATTATAAATACTTGAAATTGATCATTCTAGATAGAATACATTGATTTTAAGAAGACCCATGTTTTAGATTTTGAAGTTTCATTTAAAAAGGCATTCAAATACTTAGTTGAAGTATGATTGTTGTAATATGTGTAAAGAGTAATAGTACCATGCGTTTTTTACAATGTTCATCATTTTCTGATTTGTTAATAATTGTAAATACTTGAAATTGATTATTCTAGATAAAATACATTGAGTTTAAGAAGACTCATGTTTTAGATTTAAAAGTTTCTTTCAAAAAGGCATGCAAATACTTGCTTGAAGTATGAATGTTGTAACTGTCCACATGAATAGTAATAGTACCATGCATTTTTTTATTATGTTTGTCATTTTTTGATTCATTAATGCTTGTAAATGCTTGAAATCGATCATTCTAGATAGTGGACATTGAGTTTAAGAAGAGCCATGCTTTAGATTTCTATGTTTCATCCAAAAAGGCACCCAAATATTTGCTTGAATTATGCTTGTTGTAGTTGTCCGTGTTTCTAGTAATAGTACCATGCCTTTTTAACTATGTGCATGAATTTCTGATTCTTTTAATCATTGAAAATACTTTAAATTGTTCATTCTATGTAATGGACATTGTTGTAGCTGGATTATTTATGTACACCATCTATGCACTTAGATGGGGCTTTTTTCTAAACCAATATATATGTTGTTATATTCTAAATGTATTATTTTCACTTGTGCAGTCAAAATGGAACATGAAGAGGGGAGCATCATGAACAATAATCTAGCACAAGTACACCCATTAAGAGAAAGGGCAGAGGGCTAAAAAATATGGAATACATTATTAAGAGAAAGTTAAAGGGAATAAGAGAGATGGTGCAACTCAACAATAAAGGGCAGGCGATAGGTGGCAGTGCACATTCTTACATTAGTTTCATTTGCTACATCATCAAAAGCATGGTGGTAGTCTCAATTACTAATTAGAGACATGTGTCGCCATCAATAAAGGATGCAATATGGTAGATGGTGAAGATTTGTAAATGCTTGCTACATACAACGTATTAGGTGCCTTATCTTATTTTATTTCATATAGACTAGTGTTTGTTTTTACTTAGTAGTCTTCCTTCAACGTCTCCAATGAGTATCAAAAGAATGCTCTACATGGGTTGGTGAACAATGGAGTAAATGGAAGAGGGATCTTGTTAGGAAGTACATACATCCAAATGCTTATGATCTGCCTACACTCTACATACTCCCTAGGTTATATTCCAGCATCATTTGGATTTAATTATGGACTGCATACTTTATATTTTGGATTTGATTGAGATGTTTGAACATATGCTAGACATTTATATGGGATGTTATGATGGATAGACCCTGGGCCATATTATTATTGTGTTTTGGACATATATTTGATTTAAAATAAAGGCGCCAATTTATTTGACATTCATTGATACATGTATTGTTTTATTTACATGTATGCCGTTTTGAGAAAGGAAAAATAACACCCGAATTTTTAAGAATTGTTTTAGTAAAATGATAATTAAAACTTTTCTCATGGGATCCCAAATGCTCTTATTCAAAATGCCATTATTATTATTATTATAAAAAAAAAAAGTTTTAAAAATCCGGGGTGTTACACCTATTGACCTTAGTACATGAATTTTGAATCTAATTAAATTGCTTATTAGACTTTCCTCTATGATGATAGGGCCTCCTTATGGCAAAATCCAAGGTGTTAATGGATACATTCCAATACTCCCAATGGTTGGCACAGAGTAGTAGCACCGTGGTCACTACCATGTTGTTGCCTAGTTGCGCCATTGGCTCCTTGACTTTAGCGTATGAGTTGTAGCAAAAATGAGTACTTTCCTTCATAACAAAAGAGCCTCATTGTGGTAGGAATAAGTGTGTCTACATACACTAAAAGTAGTATAGCATATCACTCTGCTAGAACGAGCACAAGCAATTTTTCCATCCATTTTACAAATCAAGAAAATAATGGCTAGGATAATCCAATGGATTAGAATTTCAGAGCATGGTCCATTATGGTCAAGGACAACTTTGAAAATGATTTACATCTTAGAGTTATAACCATTGATATCATTTAATGAGAGTCTCACAAGGAAAAAGGTGCATATATTGGTATATCACCACCCTTTAACCTTCAAGACAATAAGATCTAATTATTTGTTTGATGGTTACACATCACAAGTGAACGAAATGAGATGGGGGAGAATATCCTCGATTTTTCTTTGTCATATAACTTGTCCATTGCAAATACACTCTTTAAGAAGAGGGATGAACACTTAATAACCTTTAAAAGTGGACTTCATAAAAGCCAAATAAACTTTTTTCTACTTAGGAATAATGAACGATCTATATGCAAGGATTGTAAGGTGATATCTGGTGAGAGTTTAACCTCACAACATAGGTTAGTGGTTATGGATATCCATATTAAAAGATGGAGTAAAAGAACTAAACTTAATACACATCCAAAAACTAAGTGGTGGAACTTAAAAGGAGAGAAAATAACCTCATTCAAAAATAAGTTGATGGTAGAAGGAAATTGGAACAATGAAACAGAAGTAAATACCATGTGGACTAATATGGCTGAGTCCATTAAGAAAGTGGCAAAAGATGTCTTAGGAGTATCTAAAGGTAAAAGGCTATTAGCAAAGAAAACATGGTGGTGGAGTGAAATAGTACAAAAAGTTATTAAAGAAAAATGAATGTGTTTTAAAGCTTGGTAGAAGATTAGAAATAATGAAAACTATGAAAAATATAAGAATGCTAAAAACGCTATTAAGAGAATAGTAAGTGAGGCTAAACTTAAAGCATATGATGAGGTCTATAATAAATTAGGAACAAGAGAAGGTGAGAAAGATGTGTTTAAACTTGCAAAAGTAAGAGAACAAAAGGGTAAGGACTTAGATCATGTTAGGTGTATTAGAAGCGATGATCAAAGGGTATTAGTCAAAGAAGATGAGATCAAACAATGGCTCTGAGAATATAGGGATTGAAAATAATATAAATCTAAATAACATTAGATATTATAGATATGAACATAGGATTAGAATACCTGAAGTAAAAGAGGCCTTGAAAAAGATGAAATCAGGAAAGGCCATGGGGCTTGATGGTGTACCAATAGAGGTTTGGAAGCATATGAGAGATATTGGGGTAGTTTGGTTGACCAAGTTGTTTGACAAGATTATAAAATCAAAGAAAATGTCTGATGATTGGAGGAAAAGCTCTACTGTACCAATCTATAAGAATAAAGGTGACATTCAGAGCTACACTAATTATCGAGGGATCAAACTTTTGAGCCACACCATGAAAATTTTTGAAAGAGTGATTAAGAAGAGGCTACGACATAAAACAAGTGTATCGGAGAATCAGTTTGGTTTCATGCCTGGGAGGTCTACCATGGAAGCTATTTTCTTGCTAATACAATTAATAGAGAAATATAGGGAGAGGAGGAAAGACCTACATATGGTCTTTGTCAATTTAGAAAAAGCTTATGATAGAGTCCCTAGAGAGTTAGTATGGAGGGTGTTGGGTGGTAAGGGGGTTTTTGAGGGGTATATAGACATAATTAAAGATATGTATGAGGGAGCGGTAACAAATGTTAAGACCACTAGTGGCATGACTGGTGATTTTCCTGTCACTGTAGGATTGCACCAAGGATCAGCATTGAGTCCATACCTCTTCACATTAGTGATGGACGAGTTAACAAAACATTTGCATGAGGAGATCCCCTAGTACATGCTATTTGTAGATGATATAGTCTGACTTGATAAGACAAGGGAGGGTGTAAACATAAAGCTAGAGTTATGGAGAGAAGCATTAGAATCTGAAGGATTTAAAATTAGCTGAACTAAGATAGAATATATGGAATATAATTTTAGCAAGGAGAGTAGGAGCGGAACACCAGTCAAGATTGATAACCAAGAAGTCCCAGTGAAAGACCTTTTTCGGTACTTAGGATCATTGATCCATGCGAGTGGAGAGATTGAGAGGGAGGTTACCTAGAGAATCCAAGCAGGTTGGAACAAATGGAGATGTGCATCTAAAGTTTTATGTAACCGACAGGTGCCACTCAAACTAAAAGAAAAATTCTATAGGATGGCTATAAGGCCGGCCATGCTCTATGGATCAGAGTGTTAGCCAGTTAAGGAACATGATACTCATAGGATAAGCGTCGCAGAAATGAGGATGTTGAAATGGATGAGTGGTAAGACAGGAAAGGACAGAATTAGAAATGAAAATATTAGAGAAAATTTAGTGGTAGCACCAATAGGTAATAAGATAAGGGAGATTAGACTTAGATGGTTTGGACATGTCCAAAGGAGACCAACAACGGCACCAGTTCGACAGAGTGAGGCAATACAAGTAGAAGGCTCTAAAAGGGTAAGGAGAAGGCCCAAAAGAACATGGATAGAAGTGGTGATGAAAGATTTAAAAACTTTGGGATTAAATGAAACCATGGTATTTAATAGAGTGGAATGGAGGAATAAGATTCATACGGCCGACCCCTAATTGGGATAAGGTCTTGATGATGATGATGATGATGATCCCAAAGCGGTTCTCACCTATAGAGAATTTGTAAGCACGGAACACTTGGTTTAGATTTCAGTAAAGATGGAAACAATTCATTTTATGCCTCGAAATAGGTAGAGCTAACAGTATCTCATACAGAATGTCTAAGATGTTGAACTAGCTGATAAACAGTTTCAGTCGCCAAACAAATCCCGCCCCAAGAAACTTTAAGCTGCATTTTTGGATCCACTGATTCATACATGCAGGGACCATATGAAGTTCCCAAGTTGATTGATGTAGCTTTCCTCATTCACAGGACAATTTGTTCTTTTGTTCTTTTAAGAAAACAAAGAGTTATTTTAAGGTGCATTTAGGTACTTTTCTTCTATTTCTGGTACTCAAAAGTAGAAATTAAAGTACTAATTCCTATTTTCCATAGAAACAAGAAGCATCTCCTTGCTTGCTTCTCATGTACTATTTTAGATGTGTTTTAGGATACTTGCCAAAATTTGAAAACAAAAAAAAGACTCTTGTAGCGTTAAACAACCAGAATAGGGTACATACAGCAAGATAGAAAAAATGAAAATTTAACCCTATATTTTTCATAATTTTTTCACTTAGTCGGGATATTCCGACATTCCAACTACTGTCCGTCCAAAATTCTGTCTATGGCTGGCGTTGACTGCACCCTTGCTGGCCTTTTCTCGAACAAGTTTGGATTTCGGTGGGAAAACGCCCAGATGGATTGAACTTTGGATTGACGTTAGGCTATTGACGGGACAGAGAAGAAATCTCCAAGAAAGGGACGAAAACCCAGCCAGCATATGAAGAGAAACCAACTTCAGCAGGAGAAAATGCAAGAACAAGAGCTAATCTGAGTTACCCAACTACAAATCTAACTTAAAAAAAAAAAAAAAAGAACTCGACGGAAAATGAACTCAAAGACAAAATCTGCAACTGAAGAAGAGAGACAAAAAACTAGAGCATCAAAACCCAAAATCAACAACAGTTGAAATTTTATGTGTAACAGGACCAGATCTGAATTCGCGTTTGTATCCTAGAATCGCCTCATTTGCTGTAAAATGTGTGAATTTCATATATGGACAAGTTTCCATAATCGCTTGATATGCTTTGAGAATCCCCTTTCTATAGCATAACAAATACGAATACGAATGAAAACCAATAACAAACTTCTTTTCTTGGCAAACGAAAAAAAATCTAGAAACGGAGTTGCACTAGGGATTCTAACAGCGAAATACCTACAAGAAAAATCTTCTACTTGTTTAAACCCACGAAAGAGGACTTGTGAGATTTAGGGAACATTTTCTACTAACCAAAAGTTAAGAAACACATGACAAGCAAGACCCTGACAAATTTACGTCAAGTAGAGAAAACCAGTTAAAAGAATAAAATACATCCAAAAACCTCATAATAACCCAGGAAGAAAAAATAACCATCGGTACTTTACTACAGTGGATCAACATTTTCAAGAAGAAGAAATAGGAAAAGAGGAGAAACAACTTACTCATGGCATGGATGTTGGAGCCTTATAACCAGCACTCTGGTATAGCGGGTTTGGGGATTCCAAATCTGGACTAACAAATGCTGAGATGGCGGGACCCCTCATTTGGGAAATCAGAATGAATCAGAATTTTTATTCTTTGATATGATAGATCGGTATAAACATCAACACTTTGAAAACAGCCTCTTGCAACAATAAAGTTGTCATCATGTGACCTTGAGGTTACGGGTTCAAGGCATGAAAACAGCCTCTTGCAAAAATGCAAGGTAAAGCTATGTACTATAGACCCTTGTGGTCTGCCCCTTCCCCGGACCCTGCATAGGCAGTAGCTTCATGCACCATGGCTGCCCTTTAAATAAGTGTTTGAATCAAAAAGTCAAATTTGAACCACGAACCAAAAAAATATGGGTTAGAACTTAAATAAAGAGGTTTGACTGCTTGGACCAAGGTATAGATAGCATTCATTAACATAGATTAAGACTAAAAACCCATCCAAGCAGGTCGTTTCCGGTGGGGTTTCATTTCAAAGCAAATGAGTTTCTCAAGTCCGCCCTAGGGAGAGAGAGAGAGAGAGAGAGAGAGAGAGAGAGAGAGAGAGAGAGAGAGAAGCAGGTTCCAATCTTTATTTTTCCTCTGGAAATGGGTTTCTCAAGCGAAGAGAGAGAGGGGGGTTTAATTCTAAATAAAATATTTTGTTATAGCACTCACAAACTTAAAACAAATTAGGTTAAATGACACGTGTTGCTTTAATGGCTCGTCATGCAACATCCACATAGACCTTGTCCGAATAGTGTAACGTCAGTAGCTTCCATCACATTTGATACGCTATTGAATGGAGTTGTTGAGCATGGAGATAAACAATTTAATATTTTTGTTGGGGTATCAGTGAGATATCGCGAATGGTATAGGATTAAATTCTATTTTTCCTAAAATCAACTTAAATCCATTGAACCTCCTCACCTCCTGCGGATTATGGAACAATGCATCATTTAGAAAATGGACATTATAACCAACCTACACAGAAGATTTCTTCTTCGTAGCCCACTGTGCTAACTTGCAACACTATTAGACTCCCAAAAAACATGGATAAAAGAGACTTGACTGGAGACATCTCATAAGCTGATTACACATTGTCCTTATCTTAGTAGTCGACCAGGATAAGTTGCTTGACCTTCCCTTCAACATGCCTACTGTGGAGGTTATTACAATCCTTGAATCCTCATAGAGCTGCAAGTTAGAACAACGGACATCACGTGCCAATATTACGGCCATAAGAAGATCCTCCCATTGAGCTTCATTGTTGCTCATCAAGCCAATATAGTTAACAAATCCTATATGAGGCGATCATCATGATCACAAATAACTACTCCAGAGCCTATTAAAACCTAAAGTAGTCTTGGAAGTTCCATCAAAACAAATTGACGAATACCTTCTTTAGGAGGATGCCAATGAACCGTAATCGCTGATTATTGAAGATTGAAGTTTTGGCTCCAGTTTGTAAGAACATGCACGAGCCTTTGAAATCCTGTGTTTAATCAATTTCTCATTAACAGCTACCTTCTTAGAGAAAATAAATTCATTTACTAGCTTGCCATATTACATCAAGATGATAAGAACATGAGTTAGGCCAAACAACTAAAATACAGAACTTAGCCTTTCCTCTGGCCAACTAACACCTAAAGGAAATTTTTAATAGAAGTAAAATTATGCACCTGTATATTGAACATATCATATAATTTGCCTCATAAATTTTAGAAAGCCATGCATGCTCCATATTACAAAGACAACATTTTTCATTTTGTGAGGCTAACTAAGGGATTTTTTTATTTTATTTTTCTGAAGAGAGGATAGTTTATTGACAGGGAAAGAATAGCCCTATCCATTGCGATAAGTTACCAATCGAGATGATCAAGAAAGTACAAAAACAAAAGATGCAACCATCGATTACCTAACTAACCATCTAACCCGGATAGCAAGGAGATATGTTCCTTCTCGCGCTACTTTCATTCGTCGAACTGGATATGTTTCTGAAAATTACTTCAGCGTCTCCAGTGTTCAACTTAGATTTATCAATCCAATGCCAAAATCTCCATGGAGGAGATATTGTTGATCCATGATATGGCATTATATGAATCTTCTTCAATGATTGAATGCTCTAATCAAACCATGTTCTAGATTTCAATCCCCAATGATATAGCTTTGATTTCAGCCTCTTTGGAATCTCCAATCCCGATGGGACCTGAAAAATAAAAAACTATTTGCTTAAGGTGATTTCTAAGGACCACTTCAATGCCAGACATCTCTGGATTTCCTAGGCATAAGCCGTTAAAATTAATTTGATGGGTGATAGATGGCTCCCATAACGGTTTCACCTTTTCCTTTTTTGTCTTTACATTTAGTAATTTCATTCCACTTATGCAAGATCTCAGCCGTTGAAAATTTCCCGATGTTTTCCCTATTGAGCAACAATTTTAAAAACAGTCTCCGTCCGAAATGGAGAGGGAGATTTACCATTGAGGCAAATTGCATTCCTCTCTAACGACATGAGCCAAATTGCAGCCATGAATCGAAGTTTCTATAAGATAATGCCTCTCTTTTTTCATGAGAGGGAACGGCCACTGAGTTAAAAGATCTTCATACGAATTGCGAAGAACCCATTTTAAATCAATTTTTCTGAAGATAGTGTTCCATACCTGTTGAGATTTTAGGCATGATAGGGAAAGAATTTTTATCTTCGATTGGAATTTGCACTAGTAGCACCTTGAGGAGCCATGCCAACTTCTAAAAGATAAGTTATCGAACATCAGAACCTCGTCCAATGCAAAGGTCCAAACGAAGACTGCGCTTTTAGGTGGAATGAACGACTGCCATATGAATTTTGTATATATTCATTCCTTTACTTCGTTTGAAATAATTCTGTATGAGGGCTTCCTCAAAAAAATCCCATCTGAGCTCGGGATCCATGCAGTCATATCTTAGAAGGGTTGATTATGGTTGAATCAAGATTGCTAATCAAGTTTTCAAGACCCTTAAATCTTCGACTAGTAGGGATGTGTCAATTGAATTTACATTGGTCAATTGAATAATAATCCTTGATCCAACTGTCTTGTCTACCCGAGCTCTAAATACACATTAAAACATACTTTTGATTGTTTCACTTCCAAGAAGATCAGACAAAATTTTTATCTCCTCTTCTCTTCCAGCATAGAATCTGGTATTAGCTCTAAGAGTTTTTAACTGTTTGCATTATGGCTTAGAGCCTTTAGACTTTTTGTTTTGAATTTATTCATCATCCATATAGCGATGACACGATTTTATCTAACTTTAATCAATCAATGCTGCAGTAACTTCCGGTCGATGGCACATCTCGGTACCATTTGCAGAGAAGCAGTATTAACTTCTTTCAATTTTTGGATTCCCAAGCCACCTGCATACTTTAAATTGCATACAGAATGCCACAAAACCAAGTGGAATTTTTGTTTTTGCTCCTCTTTCCTCCAAAGAAAACTTCTCTGTATATGTTCCAGTCAATCGATCACTAGCAAGGGACATTGAAAGAGTAACATATAATATATATAGGTAGATTTGCTAGTGACACTTCAATAAGTGTAAACCTACCTTCGTTCAATAAAATCCTTCCTTTCTAATTTGACGTCTATGAATGACAGTTTCCCATTGCAAGAGTTGAGTCGACTAAATGCAAGTGGCAGTACGGGATAATAATTTGGAAGGCCAGTTTGCAACCAAAGCTAAAGCCATGTAGTTTAAGATGTTCTTCTCCATGTTCACTCCAAACAGTTCAGATTTTTTCAGATTGACCCTCTGCCCTGTGACTAGCTTGTAGACCTTTAAAATTGATTTCATTTTGACTTGCTTGAAACACTCATCAACATTGACTCATTTGCAAATTGCAAATGCAGAAAAATGGGATTTGGCCTGTGAACTTAGAGTCATCCTTCATATAGGCTGACAATAGCGGGTTTGTTCATGATTCCGTTAAATACCTTGGCAACCAAAAGAAAGAAATACAAGGAGAGGGCATCCCCTCCTCTTGCTACCCTTAGAAAAAAACCTTTACAAACACCATTGACTAGAAGAAAAAAAGTCAGCAGATTCTAGACATGTTGTGGTCCAATTCCTTCATTTGCTTCAAAACTTCATTTTTTAAAGAACATCATCATCAAGACCTTATTTCAATTAGGCATGGGTCACATGAATCTTGTTCCTCCATCCTCCTCTATTAAGTGTCATGGCTTCATTTAATCCCAAAGTATTTAGATCTTTTTTCACCACTTCTATCCACGTTCTTTTGGGCCTTCAACTTGGATCGCCTCACTCCTTCTGATCGGTTCCATTTTCAGTCTCCGTTCGACATATCCAAACCATCTAAGTCTAATCTCCCTCATCTTGTTACTTACTGATGCTACTCCTAAGTTTCCTCTAATGTTTTCATTTCTAATTCTATCCTTTCTTATCTTGCTATTCATCCATTCCAACATTTGCAATTCGGCAATGCTAATCCTATGTTTATGTTGTTCCTTAACTGCCAAACACTTTGATCCATAGACAATGTCTAGCCTTACGGCCATCTCATATAATATTTCTTTTAGTCTGAGTGGCACCTACAGATCACACAAAACTCTAGAGACACATCTCCATTTGTTCCAACTTGCTTGGATTCTCTTGATAACCTCCCTCTCAACCTCTTCGTTCTCATGAATTATCATTAAGTGTTGTTTTAGAGGACTTCTTGGTTATGAATATTTACTAGTGCTTCACTCCACTCTCGCTCCTCTCCTTGTTAAAATCACAATCCATATACTCAATTTTAGTTTGGCTAATTTTAAATCCTTTATATTCTAATACATGTCTCCGTAAATCTAGCTTTGTGTTTATGCCCACCATTCTCTTTTTAATCAAAACTATAGTATCTGCAAATAACATGCACCATAGAATCTCCTCTTAAAGATCTTTGTTAAATCATGCATCCATTACCAACGTGAAAAGGTATAAGTTAATGTTGATCCTTGGTGCAACATATTATATTAGAAAAATCACTGATCTCTCTACTAATGGTCCTCATGCTTGTTACCTCTCCCTCATACATATCTTTAATTATGTCTATATACTATGATGAAACCCCTTTCTCCCCCAACAACCCACAATAGTAACTCTTTGGGGACCCTATCATAAGCTTTTTCTAAGTCAATAAAGACCATGTGGAGGTCCTTCTTCATCTCTCTATATTTCTCTATTAATGGTCTAAGCAAGAAAATAGCTTCCACAGTAAACATTGCAGGCATGAAACCAAACTTGTTCTCTAATAAACTCGTCTCATGATGTAGCCTCTTCTCAATCACTCTTGCAAAAAGTTTCATGATATGGCTCATAAGTTTAATCTCCTGATAATTAGTGCAACTCTATGTGTCTCCTTTATTCTTATAAATTTATACAATAGAGCTCTTCCTCCATTCATCTATTATTTCCTTTGATTTTACAATCTCATTAAATCCTTTCTCAACCAAACCACACCAGTGTCTCCCATATACTTCCAAACTTCTACTGTATACCATTGGGCCTTAGGGCCTTTCCTAATTTTATCTTTTTCAAAGCCTCTTTCACTTCAGGTATTTTAATCCTACAGTTGTATCTATAATGTCCAATGTTATTTAGGTTTAGGTACTTTTGATCCCTATATTCTTATGGTAATTGCTTTTTAGCAATTTTTGAAAGTAACTTTTCCCCCTTTGTTTGATCTTGTCATCTTTGACTAATACCCTTTGGTCATCACTTCAAACACTCTTAAGATTGTCTAGTCATTACATCTTCTTTTCTCCTACTTTTGCAAGTTTAAACACATCCTTCTCACCTTTTTTATCCTGACATATTATAGAGATTATCATATTCCTTGAGTTTTGCCTCACATACTACTCTCTTAGCTAGCTTTTTTAACTTTCATATATTGCTCAAAGTTTTCATTATTTTTAGTCCTTTTCCATTCTTTAAAACACACCCATTTCCCTTTAATAAATTTTTACACTTTTTCAGTCTACCACCAAGTTTCCTTTGCTGATTGCCTTTTACTTTTAAATAATCTTAGGACCTTTTTTGCCACTTTCTTAATGGACTCTGGAATATTAGTCCACATGGTGTTTACTTTTGTTTCATTATTCCAATTTTCCTTTACCATCAACTTATTTGTAAATGATGCTATCTTCTCTCCTTTTAAGTTTCACCACTTAGTTTTTAGACACTTATTAACTTCATTTCCTTTCTTCCATATTTTAGTGATGCTATCTTCTCTCCTTTTAAGTTTCACCACTTAGTTTTTGGGCACCTATTAACTTCATTTCCTTTCTTCCATATTTTAGTGTAGATGCACATAACCATTAACCTATATTGTGAGGTTAGACTCTCACCTCACCTTACGATCCTTACACATTAATCATTTGATATTCCTAAGTAGAAAAAAGTCTATGTGGTTTTTATATGGTCTAGTTTTAAAGGTTAGTAAGTGTTCATCCCTCTTCTTAAAGTACATGTTTGAAATAGCTAGGGTATATGCTAAAGAAAAATTAAGTATAACTTCCACCATTTCATTTCTTTCCCCAATACCATACCCTCCATGTACCCTATCATACCCTTCCTTTTCTTTTCCTACATAATTATTAAAGTCTACTCCTATAAATCTCCCCTCAATGTTGGAAATTTCTTGCATGACTCCATCATATCTTCCTAGAATTATCCTTTGATTCTATCTTCTAATCCTACTTATGCTGTACATGCACTTATAACATTTATGATCTTCTAAGTTTTATTAGTATAATTCTATCACTAATTTGTTTAACATCTATAACTTTATCCTTTAATTCTTTATCTATCACTATCCTTAAGTTATTTCTATTATTATTCTTTCCTACATACCAAAGCTTATACCCATCAATTTCTCTAGTTTTAGCCTCCTTCCACTTGGTTTCTTAAGCACAAGTGATGTTGACTCTCCTGCATTTTGTCATATATACTAACTCCAAACTCTTACATATTAATGTTTCTATATTCCATGTGAATATAAAATCTTATTCGTTTTTTCATATATACTAACTCCAAACTCTTACAGCTTAATGTTTCTATATTCCATGTGAATATAAAATAATATTTTCCTAACCTAGCCTATTTACCCATGCACTTCCCAAGTGGTGTGGGAATCCATACATACTTTCCACCACACCTGGGTTATGATGCATCACGTCACTTCCTAGGGAATGCTTTAACAGCCCTTGCTTATTTTTTCATAGCACCTGAGATTCGATACAACGTACCCTCCAAGGGAAAGCCCTAGCAACCCTTGTCCATTTTTCACTGCCATTTTTTAATTTTTTTTAAGCACACTATCCACAATTCTCTTTTACACTCTATCGAAGGCCTATTCAATGTCAAGTTAACGTAAAAACTTGCCCACCCATTCTCTTTTCATTAAATCCAAATATTTGTTTGCAATCAGAGAGAATATATAATGTTCCTTACAAAAAGGAATGTTACTTATTGAGGAGATATCACTTGAACCAAAGCCTTAATGAATCAATTGAAATGCACTTTAAAGAGGATTTTATAGATGTCCTTGACTAAACTAATTGGGTGAAAATCTTTGAGTGAGTTTGCTACCAGGAATGAAGCACCTAGGTGCTTATCAATAGGTTCACCCTTGAAAAAGCCACAATGAATTTCATAACATCCTAAAGTAGAATTTGTTCCAAGGTTTTGATATCCTTCACTTTTAAATAATGATTCTTTGATTCCTTATTCGAGAAAGGGAGCCTCCATTGTTTTGTGGCTTCATTATCGATTGTGTCAAAGTCAAGTTGCTTCAAAAATGGGCATAATTGAAGCTCTAAGGTGTAAAGGTTTTTGTAGAAGACAAGCACCTCCATACAAATCAATTTTGGATCTTTCACTCTGTGACCCTTGAGCTTCAAAGCAGCAGTTTGGTTTAATCTTTTATGAGTAGTAGCTGTATGATGGACGAACTTTGTATTGAAATCTCCTTCTTGTAGCCACTTAGTCTAAAATATTTGCCTCCATAGAATTTCATCATAAAATTCTATTGCACCAATTTGCTCTTTCATGATATTTCTGTGTGCAATTTTACCTTGAGTTAGGGGTGATGATTCTTCTTTGGAGTTATTATCAACTATTTCAGATGTCAATTATTATAATTTCTTTCTCCGATCATGTTTGGAATGCTAGACCCAATGGTTTAGCTTTTATTTAACAAATTTAAGCTTTAAGGAAAACCTATTTCCAATATTCATTTGCAAAGATGGATTAAAGTAGTTCCACCACTCTTTTATCTGAGTAATAAGACTTCTTTCTTCCAGCCAAGCTAACACATACAAGAATGAGGTTTCACTCTACAAGTTCTTTATCAATTTACAATTACACAGAAGGATTTTAAATTTGGCATAAAGAAGTCAGTTTTTAGTCTATCGGCTTCATAAACATTTTCCAAGTCTGTTAAAAAAACAAGACAAAAATCACACTTAAGAAGTCATTTTGTTAAAAATCAACTTCATTCATCTGGAGCAAAGAACGTTTTTTGCTAGGAAGGACTTTTAAATATGTTTTTAGAAAAAAGAATGTAAAAGTTTATACTTTTAAAGTCATTATTTGAAAATGACTTCAGAAGTATAGACTTTTAAAGTTTTTTTTTTTTAATGACTTTAAAAGTTCTATTTTAGTTTATCATGAAAAAAGTTGGTTTTGATAAATTTGAAAGTTAGTATCTAAAACTAACTTTAAAAGTACTAATATGGTATAAGAATATTTACGTTGACTATCATTTTTTTATTTCTGAGTATCTTTATCTATACACAAACTGAAGCTCATATAGGTTGATTTTCATTGTGCCTATATTCAACCAAATACCAACTACAAATTGGAATTATATATATATATATATATATTTTCACTTGATATCGAATTGAGTGTCTCATATATATATGTATGTTTGATATATTTTGCATGCATGGTAGTTATGGTTAGAAACTTTCCTTTTTACAGTTAAATTTCTTTTTGAATGAATCTTTCATGTCTTGCATTGTTCTTCATTGTTAATTGGAAATTTTCACGTGTGTGCACACATGTAATTTAGTTTTCTCAAACACTTACAATTCTTCTATACATAGCGTTTGGTAAAATGCATGGATGAGCTCACTATAATCTTTTCATGTCTAACGAGTCTTCACACATAGATTAGATTCAATTATTTCAAAAAAAAGAAGACAAAAATACTTGGATGACTGTGACAAAGCTTAAGAATCATCATTCCAGCATGATTTTAAAGGTCAAGATAATCTTTTGGACTAGCAATGGATGCGATTAAAGGAGTTAAAGATGGCCAAAGTGGGACCATGAAGTAAGCTATGCACTTTCACCACCTTTGCATAGGTCGCATGTAAGCCACCTTAGCCATATGAGCCATGGGAGATGGTGATAAGCTAAGGAATCCAAGATAAACTAGTCAAGCCACTCAAGCCGAGGGATGCACACATGAAGCCAAGCTAAGAGAGCCATCTAAGCCAGCCATGAAGCCTAGCCAATGGAGCCCTCAAAGTTAGTCATCAAAGCCATTAAGCTAATCTAAATGGAATGCTATGATTGGAGAAAAATCAAGAGGATTATCCATGAGATTTTAAGGAATATTTTGAAGATAATTAAGGGAAATCTTATTAGGATCAGTTGGCATAGGGACTAATTAGATGAGAAACTTTCAATTTTGATGTTTTTCCCACCTTCCACCCACCTTCTTTTCTTCTTCCCATCTCTTTCCCACCTTATCATCTCACCCACCTTTTGAATTTGATGGTGCCTCCAAAAAATTTTGAAAGGGGAAATGCCCTTCCTAAAAAGCTGGAGTCTCCCACCTACTCCACCCCAACATGGTAGCCACTTCTCACCCCTTGTTTTCTAAATGAAAACCTTAGCCTGTCCCCTATCCTAGCCATCCAAAATAACCTGATTTCATCCCCACCACACCTTCTTATTAGGATACCCTAGGAAAATTGCGAGAAAAACTATAAAATCTCCACCAAACTAAAGGAGAAGAGATCTTTTACACTAGGAAAAAGATGCTTCCTCCATAAAAGGAGACATCTTCTTCCTAAGCCCCTTCTCTCAACTCTTTTGCTTGTTGCCTTGGATCTCCTTTGCTTGCTACTCTCTTCCTGAAGTGTGAAGCAACTCTCCAAGCTATTCCACATCTAAACCTTAGGGTAGTTGATTCTCCTTTCAAGGTTGGTTCATCTTTTCATGCTAGCTTTTTCTTTACTTTCCTTTGGTTTTCCTTACCTTAAAGACTAAGATTTAAGGTAGGTTTTTTGTTGAAGTGATAGCCAAGGGAAGTTGTCTTGAAGCTAGTTTCTCCTTTTTCCTTTCATTATCTTGAGTTCTCTTTTTAGTTTTCCTGAATTCTAACCTTGTTCTCTTAGTATCCCTTGAGTTTTTCCTTGTTATTCCATTAGAATTTTCCTTGAATTTCAATCATGCTTACTCATGATTGATAGTTGCAACAATTGAAAAAGGATCAGCTTGTAGTTGTGGGTGGATTAAGATCAAGTGGACTTCATTGTAATAGGATTTTATTTTCATATTTGGATTACATGTATTGGAGCTTTATGTTAATGGATGTCCAATAGTTAATAGTTTACATTCTTGAATGTTTTCTTAAATTAGAGTTGATTAGTTCTATGTTTTACACTTTCTATTGAGTGAATGATTCAACTATTATGCCACTAAAATTTCTTTTCATGGTTGGTTTTGTTTAATTTCCAACACCATGCACTTTATGTTCACCTGAATTTTCAAGCACCCATTAGTTCTTTAGATTTCTTAGTTAATATCAAAATAAGATTGCATTCTTTAGGATTTGCAAAGTTGTTAATTAATTAAGATTTTAGTTGCTGTCGTCACTCATGATTGGAAAATAGTTACTTATGTTGATCTTAATTATTTTGTTCGCATGTTGTGCTAAGAGTGTAGTTGTTAAAGTTTCCTTTTCCATAAGCTTAAGTACTTTATTTAGAAGATTGAATGGTTAAGAAATTAGTTGATCAATACATGTTTCCTTAGGTTAGTTGTTAATTTCATGCTTAAGACAGTGAAGTTAAGAAAGCTGTTAAAATTGCACTTTAGGAAAGTTGCTTATTTGCATTTTTAGGAAGTTCTTACTTTAGGAAAGTCTTTAATATAGGAAATTCATAAATTTAGATAGTCTCATTAAGGCGATTTTTACTTTTGGAAAGGTGCATGTTTTAGGAAAGTTTCAATTTCAGCATACTTAAACTAAAAGAAATATTTCTTGAATTTTGCTAGGTTAGATAGTTTAAAATAGGGACCACTAGCCTCACATTAGTTCAACTCCTCATGGGATCAACCTCATTAACATGCTATATTGCAAACAATTCATGTGCTTGTGAGTTTTATTTAAAATAACAACAAACCTATAAACCTATGACTTGCATTATCTTCATATAGTATTTATCCTTGTGGTTCTATGAGCAATAGGTATAGTAATTGGCTTATTATAATGGTTTGTTACAACCTATCACTGTCCTTATGCATGAAAAGGAAGTTCATGATGGTAACTATGTTGATATCACATCCAAAGCATCTAGGGATCTATATTGACATATACTTGGCTACCTTGATTGATGATCTTGAGATGCTATAGGACATAGCTGTTGAAGCTTATGATGCATACAAGAAATAGTCAGTTACCCTAAAAGATATACTATTGTGGACAACAAGTGATGTCCCTACGTATGGTAATTTGTCTAGATGCACCATGAAGAGATGTAATGCTTATCCTATCTATAGTGACCAAACATGTGTCGTACAGCTTAAACATAGTAGGAAAATAGCATTCCTTAACCACAAATGATGGTTACTCAGAGACCATTCATACCATTTTACGAAGGGAAATTTAATGGTGTGTAGCAGTAAAGATGCCTCCAAAGATGTTTATAGGATGACAAGTATTATAATAAGTTAAAAATCTTAATGTCTTATGGGGAAATAAGAAAGCAACTCTAGAAGTTGTTGGAAGAAGAAGAAGTCAATATTCTTTTAGCTTGCATACTAAAAATTACTACATTTTCGTCATTTGCATAATGTCATGCACGTTGAGAGGAATGTGTGTAAAAGCTTAACTAGTACTTTACTTAACATTTCTGGAAAAATGAAGTATGGACATGCAGTTCAAATGAATCTTATGAAGATTGGTTTGAAGAGAAGGTTTCATCCACATGCTAAAGGCAATCGAGAAACATACCTGCTTAAAGCAAATTATAAGTTCAATAGAGAGGAGAGAAGAATAGTGTGTCAAATCCTATCCGAGCTCAAAGTCTTAGATAACTACTTAATGGGTATAGGAATGTTGCAAATATACCTCCATATTTAGAAAATTTTAGGATTAATAATCACTTAATTATAATTAATTAGGATTAATTATATTGTTTTACAAGTCCAGAGTACAAAATTAAAAAATGCACAATTTTATCAATTTTACTTTGAAAGAGCAATTTCACATTCCAAACTACATGAGGGGACACACATGTCATAAATGAAGTTGTGGAGGTTTAAAAGGATCATTGGATATCACTATTGAAGTGTTGAGTCCTTAATTTTGCCTAAAATAACCTTAGATTAATATTTTATTAGATCATTTAACAAGGTTATTTTATGATTTAAATTAATTTTAACTATAATTGATCATCCAACCGTTAATTTGAAAAGTTAACAATCGGATGATTATTATAGCTAATTACCTACATAAGATAATTCTAATTTTGTATTGTGTTTTGCAGATAATTCAAAGGATGTTGGATGATTCAGATCAGCTTATTTTGATGGGTCCTATGCCACAAAGTAGGGCTCTAATGGATGCATGCTAGCCAAGCATGGGCAAATCTGACCAAGCATGGGAACTCCCCTTACAAAGAAAAGAGGGCTAGGATTTTGGGGGATCTCCTCTTTTTCCTTCTACGATAGGAAAAAGCTGCTCCTTCCCTTCTTTCTTGTCCTTCATTCTCTTTTTTTTCCTTGGACAAAGAGAGGTGGAAGGATTGTTCTAGCACGCCTCTCAATCTATCCCTTTCTCTTTTAGTTTTTTCTTCTCTCTTCTTCTCTTCCCTCCTTCCTTTCTTTCTCTTCCTTCATTCTCTTCTTTTTCCTTGGACAGAGAGGGGGAAGGATTGTTCCAACACGCCTCTTAATCCTTCCCATTTTTCTTTCATTTTTTTTTTCTTCTCTCTTCTTCTCTTCCCTTTGACGGAGAGAGGCGGAAGCACCGTTCCTTTCCACCACTCAATCTGTCCCTCTCCTTTCTCTTTTCTTTTTCCTTCCACAGTAGGAGCAAACAGCTTCTTCCATTCTTCATTCTCCCTCCTCGAGGAGAGATGTGGATGAACTGTTCCTCTCCACCTCTCTCTCTTGTGCTCTCCTTGCTTCTTCTTCTTCACCCTTTCCCTCTTCACGGGGGAGAGGCAGGAAGACTGTTCCTCATCCACCTCTCTCTCTCTCTCTCTCTCTCTCTCTTGTTTGCCTTTTCTTCCCATTTTTCGGCAAATGCCTCTCGGTTCTCATTTTCCTATTTTCTAGCAAAACCTAGATCGTCCTTCTTCTCTTCATTCTCTACGTTTTTTATCACCAAATCCTCCTCATCCATTCACTGTCACCACCCAGTTGGCACAACCCCAACCGCACCTTCCTATTCTCCAGTTTCCATTGTTGCAACTCCGCTCCCTTCTCTCTGTGTTACGCTCCCTCATGCTATGCCTCTTCCTCCTTCTAAAATCCCATCTCTCTCTCTCTCTCTCTCTCTCTCTCTCTCTCTCTCTCTCTCTCTCTCTCTCTCTCTCTCTCTCTCTCTCTCTCTCTCTCTCTCTCTCTCTCTCGTTCCTTAGTCATGGCCGAATCAAAGCGTTGCACCCATCACCTACTAGCTTCACTTCCCTAAGCACTTTCTTGTCACGGCATCACGACTCATATCAACCCGAGCCGCACTCATTTTCCTCTTCAGCTTCTACCTCTACTTCTCTCGTTTTGGATTTCTCACTGGCCAACCCCCATCTCTTCCTCTGCTTCCACACCGGACGACATCCCAACCGACCTAGCTAGCCAGATCTCCTCCATGCACCTTTGCCGGCCGGCTTTCTCCTGTCTATCTCTCTCTACCTCTACTGCTTCTCTCACCTGCAGCTTTCTCTCATTCTCCCATGTTCCCTCTCTTTCACCTTCCATCTCTCTCTTCAAATCTCTCTCGGCAACCTAGATTTCCCTTTTTCTCCCAGATCGTTTATGACAAAACCCATCTCTCTCTGCTCTATATGCTCTCCTCCAGCGAGATCACTGGAGAAAACCCAACACCGCATCTTTCCCCCCTCTTCTCTTCCTGTTTTTTCCCTCTCTAGTCTCCCCCTCTAACTCCCATTTCTCCCTTCGGCTGGCTAGAGGAGAAAACCTAGATTTGGTTTTTCTCCCCTGCCTTCTCCTTCCCCCTCCACTTCTTTCCTCCTCCTTCCTTCTTCTCCGACTTCATTCTCCTTCCGGTTTCTAGTTTTTTCTTTTAAAATCAGAAATATGGAGAAATTCCAGGAATACACATGGGACTTTAATTCTAATAACATTTGTATCATGTTTTGTCTTTTACCCTATTTTGTCTTTATGTGTATCAATGTTTTACTTAATCCAAGTTAGTGTTGTTGTCAGATTTACTTCTAGAATATCTATTTCTACTTCTTGTTTGTTGCGTGACACAATGATCAAGACAGAGGAATTGTATTCAGCTTGTTATCGCATTTAATTTGTGTTGAAGTTACCTTGTTACTGATTAGTACTTGTTGTGATCTGCTGCGTGACACAACAGTCAAACAGGGAAGTTCTCTTTATTTGTAATTTTGCTGTCATTTCTTGCTTACTTAACTCTAGCGTTTTGTTTACTCATGGAATGATTAATGAACTTGAATTTCATTTTTGTCAAATTGCAATTAAAATTTGTGTAAACTCCAACATGTAAGTTGAGTCCCAGTGAAAATTGACCTGTATTTGCATAGCTATAATATAACAACTGTACACTTGCAAAAAAACATCAACATTTTCGTCATTTGATTAATGTCATGCACATTGAGAGGAATGTGTGTAAAAGTTTAACCAGTACTTTACTTGACATTCCTGGAAAAATGAAGTATGGACATGTAGTTCAAATGAATCTTATGAAGCATCCACATGCTCAAGGCAATCAAGAAACATACCTACTTAAAGCAAATTATAAGTTCAATAAAGTGGAGAGAAGAATAGTGTGTAAAATCCTACCTGAGCTCAAAGTCTTCAATAACTACTTAATGGGTATGGGAATGTTACATATATACCTCCATATTTAGAAATTTTTAGGCTTAATAATCACTTAACTATAGTTAATTAGGGTTAATTATACTATTTTACAAGTCTAGAGTACAAAATTAAAAAATGCACAATTTTATCAATTTTTCCCTGAAAGAGCAATTTCACATTCCAAACTACATGAGGGGACACACATATCATAAATGAAGTTGTGGAGGTTTAAAAGGATCATTGGATATCACTATTGAAATTACAATGGCCAAAAACCCTACGCTTAACTCCAACTCAAATAAGGGTGAAAGGTGCCAATTTTCAATTTGAAGTATAATTGGACACATCTCACTACCTTTGGAAGCTTATGAAAGAATCTTAATTCATATACATCTGAATCATATACAATAAAAGCTTCTTAGAAGAAAAAAGAAGAATGGGATCACATGAAGACTTTTTCACTTATTTTCTCTCTCCTACTCAACCAATGAGAAGATGTCTCATCTAAATTAGATATTGTAGTATGATTAGTCCACATGAGCATATGAAGATCTTCAAGAATCAAGGCCATTCATCCTAGGGCAATCCAATCCTACTGTGAAGAAGAAAATGAAGGTTAAAGAAGGTTTACGTGTCATAAATGGATCTCATCCATTCAAGTAAGGGTAAGTATGATCTAAGAGCTATAAATGAAGTATTAACAAGATCAAAACCCGAGCCACCTTTTTAGTGTTGAAAAGTCAAACCAAAACCCTAAGGAACGGAAGATCTCAACTGTTCAATTTCATCCAAGGGTCCATATATCTTAGGGTTTCTAAATTACTTACACATACATCCATGTGCATTCCATACCCCCTCTTTAGGACTTTCAACGTATGAAAAACCTTAGATTTTCCCCCCAATTTTCCATGTATTTCATTCTTTTTCCTTCCAATTTCTTTCCCTACTTATTCGTTATCTTTTCCTACTTTTTATTTAATTTTCTTTCTATTTTCTCCCATTTTCCACCTTCACTTTCTTATAATGAAAATCACACCTCTCCCCATAAAATCCACCTTCTAATTTGGTTTCATACCCTTCCCTTCCCTCTAAAGTTGTCTCCTTGGTCCCCCTTTCTAATTCTCTCTTTCCCCACTTATTCCCTTCTTCTCTTAAACTTTCTTCTTTCTTTTCTCCTTCCATTCCTATCTTATTTCTTCCATTCCCACACTTCATTCCTATATTTGAATTCCACACCCTCCATCTATCCATTGGTTCAAAATCAACTTAAGTGGCTTGTTCTCAACACTTGAAGTCTCTTAACCCTTATGTTAAGAAATCTATAAATTAAAAAAAGTTGTTAAGAATTAGGTTTACATCTTTCAACTTTCCCTTGAGTGCATAGCCAAATCAAAGGAGAAATAGAGATACAAAGATCACACCCACTCAAGCTCCCTTCAAGCTTCCATGATCAAATGCCTTGGAGCTAAAGGTAAGGTCTTAACCTAATCTAACTTCTTTCTTGCTTATTTTTCTTTTTCTTTCTCTACCACTTTCTATGTTTTCCATTCACCTTCTTCAAGCATGCATTCATCTAGGTTTTTCTTATTTAGATTGCTAATGTAGTTACATGCATCATCCTTCATGTTACTTAGATTTGCATGCATGAATTAGTTGTAGTTTTTTCTTTGTTTTCCATCTTATATTCTCATCTTTCCTTGCATTGTAATTCATGCTTAGCATCGTAATTCCATTTGTCTTAAAGTAATTTAGATTCATATTATGTTTCCTTTACATTCAATTAGGTTTTACATGTATATATGGAATAGGGTTTTCAAAGCATTCCAATTTTTTTGTGGTCGCCTTTTTCAAGTTCATACGCATGGAAAATTTAACATCATGTTTAGGTTACAGTCATTATAGTATAATTATTTAGTTTTGTTTCTTTAGGTTATGTTTACTTTGTAGATCTAGGTTGTAGCATAGTTTCCAATTTAGATCACTTAGTTTTCATGTTTTTAAGCACATTCCTATTTTAGAAGTAGGGTACTTTCTATTTTGAATTCCTTGTTTAGATATTAGATTTTCTTCCTTTGTAGTTTTAAAAACTTTAGATCTTACAGATGCTTTAGGATTAGTTTAGTTCCATTTGAGAAAGTAGTTGCATACTAGATTTTTAGATCTAGTACTTTCCAAACTTAGGCATAGAACTTTCCTAATTTAGAAACATAGTTTGACTTCCTATTTTTGATTGGTTATTTTCTAAGAAAATTTAAAAACTTTGTGCATAGTAGTCCATAAGCATTCTTAGTTTATAAAGTCATACATATCATGGTAGAATTAGGCATCTTAATTGTATATAGTGTAAGCATATCACTTTCCATGTAGAAACACACACTTTCCATTTTCTAAGTTGCATGCATGGATCCTTCCATGCCAGATTTGCATGCATCTCACATTGGTTCCTATTCTATTCTCACTTTCCTTTATTCACACCTATTTCCACTTTCTAATTCCATCTTTCACACACCCACTTTCTAATTTTAGATTTCATGCATAATAGATGTTAGTTAGCATTCATGTATCATTCCTCTTTCATTCTTTCTACTTTCATTTCTTTTTTTTATATAGAGTTGGATTAAGGAAAAGGAAAGATTTCTTAGAAATAACAAAACTTTCTAAACTTTTAATTAAAGTTGGGGAAAACATGCAAATTCATGCATAAGCTACCTAGGTTCCTAGCTAAAGACCCTCATACTCAGGGATAGGGATACATCATGTGTTTACTTATCACTTCATCTCCTAAGGCTAGGAATTGGTGAGTCGTAAAGCAAGGGCCATGGTCTCCAATCCATTTTCTTTTCTTCTATTTCATGTTTAAGGAAGAAAGCCTCTTATATGGTTCAACTTCCTTAAAGATGAGTGACCTCTAATCACCTCTTCATCTAAACTCTCTTAAGCTGCTCTCTTTCTTTTAAAAGTTTCTCTCTTAGTAAAACTATAGTAACCTTTTCTACTTCCATCTCTATCATTCTCCTTTTCTTTCTTAGCTGGTGATTGTTTAGGGAAAAAGTGTTAGGACTCCTCTTTTCTTGGTTGCACTAATACTTCATTTCTAAGGATCATTGGATGGGATTTGCCAGTTTTGGCAAGTTAGGCTATAGAGGATAAAAAGCTTGGTGGTAATTTAGTATATTTTTTATTGAAGAGAAGTATCCAAGCTCTTGTTGAGTGACACAGTATATGGAGCAGAATTCAAGTCCAGATATGAAGGACATTTACTTGCTTTATTTACATGCTTTCTTTTCATTGCTTATGTAATAATTCCTTGTAATTTGGTCATTAATGAAATAGTTCTTTTTTCCTTTTCTTAGTTAATTTGTTCCTTACTTTTCTTTTCCAATTGGTGTAGTTTTAAAAAGTTACTTGAATGTGTAATTGTAGTTTTAGATAGTTTCCTTAGTAATTTAGAATGTTTCTTTTTCTAGATAGTTGTAAATTTTAAAAGGTTTCCTAGTTTATTTCTTTGTTTATTTAGATAGTTTCTTACTTTTCTTAATTACTTGCTTTCTAATATAGGAATACTTTTTAGTTGCTTAGTTGTTTAGCTTTAGATATAAATGTCCTACACTTGAATGCTTGATAGGCTAAAGTAAGATGATTTAAATTCTAATTAACTCCTTTTATCAAAGAGTCTCTATAGTATCAACTCATACTTGCTGATTCTATACTCCAACTAAGTCATCCACTAATATTATTTAAGACACATCAAGTTTTTGGCACCATTGTTGAGGACTTGCAATGAAATTTAATTAGATTTGGGTTGTAATACTTTACCACTAGTTATAGTCTTAAGATTGCATATAGAATAGTTTCTTTTATTTTTGCATACTTTCCTTATTCGTTAAGAATTTGATAATTTCCTTGTCATTTATGCAAGAATTTGGAGGAGAATAAAGACTTGGAGGAAGACTTTAGGATAGTTTCCTATTTTAATTTTTTACTTTAGTGGATTGCAGTGTAGACATGCTTGTAAATTTTTATACATAGCAATTCATTTAAACTTAAATTAAAGGATTGTAATAATACAGGTCAAGGGTGGGCCATCCTAACCTAGAAGAGGAGGTGACTTGTACATGGACCAACCCTTGTATAAGAAGACTATTTTTAGGACCCCACTGTTAGCTATTCTAACTTCTTTCCAATTCCTAGATTAGTTGCATTATTAATTTAGTTGCATTTGGTTAGTAGTATAGAGCATATAGAAAGCATTTCCTTACTTATTGCATTCTAGTGTTTGCATTAGATTTACTACTTTCCTTGGATATTAGGGCACATTTACATGCTTTAAGATGAATGTATTGATTGAACTATGTGGGAATGCTTAAATGAATTAGTAAGGGTGGATGTGATGACCTCCTTGGCCCATCTAAGTTAATCATCACCATATGCGCAACCCTAGCCTCAAGAATAAATTTAAATCAACTTAGAAGAGACCTATAGCAGATGATGAGCATATAGGACCCTCTTGGAAGGAGGTGATGTGATGTCCCCAGTTTTTCTAACACTTTTTCACAAAATCTTTTGCAATTGTAGGGGCCCGAGTTTGAAAAACTATTTAGAAACCAAATAGAGGAAAACATGTTTCATGGGAAGACCTTAAAAATATCTTGAGTGCCATTTTTCTTTCCAAAAATAAGGATTTTCAAAGAAATGAGCACCAAATTTCTACCAAAAATCTAGCAGAGTCTCCCCTATATTTTGGACCCAGCTCATGTCATGCATGTGATACGACAACCTAATAAACACAGTATGTATAAAATCACAAAGGAGACTGTCTCCCTCCAAAATACATCCACACATGCATATTTGTTCATATTTAAATAAAAGGAAACATTTTGTAGTGCTAAAAGGCTAGGAATTTAACCAACATCCCCAGGACCACTCTTGTCACAGCCACATCACCATAACTCCAATTTACATGTCCATAAAACAAAGTCATGTTAAGTCAAACATACATCAGTTCACAGGAACATCAACTACACTATAAGCCTGTTTGATACACCTTTCTTGCCGTTCTCTTGAGATCTCTATCACAATCTCTACTCCTATGTTTCATTTCTTCAAACTTGAGACATTTTCGCAAGCTTGCATTTGTGTAGATAGTTATATCATCAAAATATGAAGTTTATACAGTTTCAACTACAAAAAGGATACATAATCACATGTTTTGTAGTTCAATAAAATATGATGCATAATGAGTAGTATAATAAAACTCTAAAATCTCAATCATGCTTTACATGCCAGATTAATTCAAATTCTGAATTTCAATATCCACACATATTGTTTTTAAGACAATAGTAACCTTTGTGAGGTATTTTACAATATATGAAAGATTGCGACAACTAATGTCATGTATCATCTCATAAATATACTCATCCAAATTGGATAGTGAATCATCATAAAAAATCAATAGATGAAAAGCATTTAAACCATGAAATATTTAAATATAGTTAATGTATCTCAATAGGTATATATATATATATGTGTGGATAATTTCACTTGAACCTCCTAAAGGCCTCATAAGTGTAGAAACACTCGTAGTCCAGCCATTAGTCGTTGGTCATGAGTACTCATTATAGACCTGAAATCCAAGGGTGCCACACACCTACGCTATCACCCTATATACATATGAATCTTCAAATAATGTACCCTCTATGCACAAACAAGACCTAATCAAGTCCATAGCTATCATACCAATACCAAGACGAATAGCCTCCCCACACCATTCATCAACTTGAATTTGGCCTTTTGCAACCAGGTATTATATATATAAAGTTTTGGAGGGGGGATGATCAGTCTTCTACCCTCCTAGCATAGCATCCATCAGACCACCATATACCCTCCATAACATAATAATACTAGTCATCATTACATGTCATCATAACATATAAAACCATAAAATTCCATGCACTCGTGAAATCATGCAAATCAATCTCATGATATGATATAACCATGTAAAAGTGTTAAGTGTTAAGTTTTGGTCAAAATACCCCTAATTTAGCATTCAATTAGATCATCTAACCAATCAAATTTGCATTTTTTAGCTTAATTTTATTTTAGATCCAATTAGTTATCTAATTGTTAATTTGTAAAATTTAACAATCAAATGATCATCAGAGCTAATCAGAGGTATATTGTATAGTTTAGATTACTCTAATTTGGTCTTTTGTTTTGCAAATCAACCAAAAGAGGGTTGGATGGCTCAGATTGAGATTCAATGGTGTAGATCACCCATCAAGAATCAACATGCAAGATTAAATTAGTTTTAATTAAAGAATGGGAAATCAATTGGGAAATGGAAAGCTACAAAAGAAGAAAGGAGAGTTAGTGGAGAAGTTTCTAAAGTGGAGGAACCAAAATTAGAAAGAAATTAGGTCGGAATGTTTGAAAAGAGGAAATAGAATGATTATACAAGAAGAAGGCAATCCCTTCAGCAGCCCCCCTAAGTTGGGCTAGAAGCAGGGAAACCATGCTCCCCCTTCTTCCACTTCTCTCTCTCTCTCTCTCTCTCTCTCTCTCTCTCTCTCTCTCTCTCTCTCTCTCTCTCTCTCTCTCTCTCTCTCTCTCTCTCTCTCTCTCTCTCTCTCTCTCTCTCTCTCTCTCTCTCTCTCTCTCTCTCTCTCTCTCTCTCTCTCCCACATTCTGCCCCTTTCCTTTTCCTTCTCTCACTCCCAATTCTCTCTCTCACCTCTGTTTCTCTTCGTCATTCCCCATCTCTCCATCTGTTCACAACAAGGTCCACATCCAGTCCAATTGTCCTACCTTTCTCTCCATCTCTCTGTCAGCCTGGCATCTCTCTTGCCACCTCCCCCTTTCTCTGTTTCTGTTCACCGACAACACTGGCTGGTTTTCACCATGTCTCTCTTCAACCCCTCCTTGGGTAGATCGTAGGAGGTAGGCAGACCCACCATCCCCCTTCTCTCTTCTTCCCTCTCCTCTCCACTCTCTCATCAATCTCCCTCTCTCTCCTGCTATGTCCCCTTCCACTTGTTCTCTCTCTCTCTCTCTCTCTCTCTCTCTCTCTCTCTCTCTCTCTCTCTCTCTCTCTCTCTCTCTCTCTCTCTCTCTCTCTCTCACACACACACACACACACACACACATGCACCTTCTCTCTCCTTTTCTCCCTCTCAGCTCTTGTCTCTCTCTTTCTCTTGACCAATTCTCCTCATCAGCTGGCACTTCCCCCTCTCTTTCTCTCTCTTCCTCATTCGATCTCTGCTTCGATAAGCACAGCATCATCATACCTCACCTGTGCCGACGACCCCAAACCACCCCTCTCTTCTCCTTCTTCTCTTGCTTTCTCACACTCTATCTCCCCCTCTCCCATCTGCATTTCTCTCATTTCTACCCTCTCTTTCCCTCACTCTCACCTACTCCCTGGTTTTCTCTTCACCTATTTCCCATCACTATCACCCACCAACTCCCTTCCCTACATCTCTCTTTGTCACCAATGCGTCACCTGTTAGCCACCGACAAGCACCTGACTGCACCACCACTCTCTCCTCTATTTCTGTTCACCAGCAGCACCATCTTAGGCTGCTCCTCCTCTGTCTCCCTCTCTCTTTTCCTAGCACCCTTCTCCTATCTACCTGACCAACATCACCCGATAATTACTATCTGCCTAGCACCACAGAGACTGGCATGCACTGACACTCCCTCTATTTCTCTTTCGTCGCATCAGACGACCCCAATTTCTCTATCCGTCGTTCACCGCTTGACCCAGGGGAGGAAACCCAACACAGGTTTCCTTTGTCTTCCCTTTCCCCCTCTTGTTCTTCCCTCTTCTCTTCCTCTTCTTCCCTTCTCCCCCCTCTTCACCGTCTTCCACCTCTGTCAGGTTTCCTTTTTGAGTTTTCATTTAAAAACAAAAAACTAGATAAATTCTTGTTTTTCCCTTAGAACAAAAATTGAAATTCCATTTTAATCATGTCCCTATTTTAATCCCAATTTTGCTTTATCTTCATTCTGCTTATCTAGGTACTGTATAATCCAAGGTTGTTTATTTAGTTTTAATTTCTATTTTCTTTAGAACTAAAAATTCTATAATTTGCATCATTTAAATAAATCTGAATTTTTATTTTATTATTAGTTTACTCTTCTTATTTTTTTAAGTTTTAGACAATTAAATTTTATTTAAACACCATATTTTTAAGTCGAGTCCCCATGGGATCGACCCGTACTTGCATAAGCTATACTGCAATAGCCTGTACACTTGCGATAAAATAAATCAACAAAAAGCAACCCTCACAAGGGTTGAGTATGAGGATTCCTCACCCCCATCATTTCACAAATCACAAACTCCATGCAATTTCAAATACATTTTCATGTGCAAGTTTCAATTTAATAAATAAATCAACATGGTATTCTAAAGTGATAAGTTCCATGAAATACAAATATACTCAGTATATAAATAAAAAATCTCAATTTTAACTATTTTCAAACATGATAGAATAATCATTATTAGTTTTCATGTTTCACAAAAGCATATTGAAGTTAAAACTACCTACCTCTGACGTGCTCCTTGGTTTAGTTATATCCCTTCTTCCACTCACTCGTATCAACCTTCTCAATTGATATTCCAGTGTTCTTGTCAATGTTGAATCATAGATTAATAAGTACATAAGAGATTTGCTTTTAATTAAAGCCTGATGGTTTAGATCATCATTGCAATTTTAGAAGAAAAAGAATGTATTCTTCTATATTCCTTAGAGAAAAAAATTACAATAATATATATAGGGAAGCATGGCAATAGACCTGCCATTGAATCCCACGGATTAGGCTAAAGGAAATCCCTTAACATAAGGGTCAAACTAAGAATAAAAGGAAAGGAGATTTTCATATTCAAATCTGATCCTAATCTCCATTATTTATGGCAACAAACTAAGATAAGATCAAAACTAATCCCTAGAAACTAGGAACTAATTTTGAGAGAGAGTTTCCTAAAATATCTGATACTCCCCTTCAAGTTGGAGTGTAGATGTTTATCATGCCCAACTTGCTGATGAAGAACTCATAGTTAGGTTTGAAAAGTCCCTTTGTAAGAATATTAGCTATTTATTGTGATGTTGGAACAAATGGCAAGCAAATATCTCCTGCTTCAATTTTCTCCTTTATAAAATGCCTGTCAACCTCAACGTGCTTTGTTCTATCGTGTTGAACAGGATTGTGTGCAATGTTGATAGCCACCTTGTTGTCACAATACAACTTCATTGGCATGGTCACAGTTCAATTTAGCTCTTCCAAAACTCGTTTCAGCCATATCATCTCGTAGACTCCATCAGCCATTGACCTGTATTATGCTTCTGCACTACTCTTGGCAATAACACTTTGTTTTTTACTTCTCCACATCGCTAAGTTTCTCCACAAAAAGGTACAATAACCGGATGTTGATTTTCTATTAGTGACTGAACCGACCCAATCTGCATCTATGTACACCTCAATACTTCGTTGTTCATTTTTCTTGAAAAATAAACCTTTTCCTAGAGAACTCTTCAAGTACCTCAGAATTTGATACACAGCTTCAAAGTGTTCTTCATGAGGGGAATGCATGAATTGACTCACAATGCTTACGGCAAAAGCAATATCAGGACATGTGTGGGACAAATAAATGAGCTTACCAACCAACCTCTGGTATTGAGATGTACCCATAGGATCACCTTTACTATCTCTAAGTCTTTCGTTGGGATCAATTGGAGTTTCTGCAGGACGGCAACCACTCATTCTCATTTCTATGAGAAGATCAAGGATGTATTTCCTTTGTGAGACAACAATCCCTTTCTTTGATCTAGCAACCTCCATTCCAAGAAAATATCTAAGTGGTCCCAAGTCCTTAATTTCAAACTCAGATGCAAGACATCTTTTCAACCTTTCCATTTCAGCTAAGTCATCCCCAATTAGGATAATATTGTTCACATACACAATGAGAATAGCTATTCTCCCATTAGTTGAGTGTTTTGTGAAAATGGTATGATCAGTTTGCCCCTGAACATATTACTGACCCTTTACAAACTAAGTAAATCTCTCGAACCAGGCTCTTGGTGATTATTTCAATCCATATAAGGATTTCTTTAGTTTTCATACTTTTGAGCCAAACTTTCTATAAAAACTTGGTGGTGGATCCATGTAGACTTCCTCCTCCAAGTCCCCATTAAGGAACACATTCTTCACATCCAACTGCTATAGGGGCCAGTCAAGATTGGCTGCAATTGACAAAAGTACTCTAACAATATTCATTTTGGCAACAAGCACAAAGGTTTCAAGCTAATCAATACCATATGTTTGAGTGAAGCCTTTGACCACCAAACGAACCTTGTGTCGCTCAAGAGATCCATCTGATTTGTATTTATTTGTGAACACCTATTTGCATCCATCTGTCCTCTTCTCTCTAGGCAAATCCACAACCTCCCATGTTTTATTTTTCTCAAGGGCCTTCATCTCTTCAAGAATAGCCTTCTTCCACTCAGGAATCTGTAAAGCATCCTATACAGTCTTTGGTATTTCCATAGAAGACAATTGTGAAGTAAACGCAAAGAAAGTAGGGGACAAATTTTTGTAAGAGACAAAATTGGACATGGGATGTTTAGTACAAGCTCTAACACTGTTTCAATTAGCAATAGGAATACTAAGATCGAAAGAGCTAGACTCAGAATGAATAGACATGGAATTAGGTGAATTTTTTTGAATAGGTTCAAAGGAAGACTTACTTGATGCCTCGCTAGAGTTTAGGTTAGCCTTTGGTTTGGACTCTTGACTTTGTTGAGGAGCATTGGTCTCATTGCCTTGAATTTGTTTCCTCCTTTGGTTCCTCCTTGAGTAGACCAAAGGTTCTTTGGTACCTATTTTTTTATTGCTAGTTTTTTCAAGGTTATGATATGGCTCTATTGGATTCGGACCTAGGTTTTCATCAATTAAAACACAAGGTTCTAGAGGTTTAAAAACATTTGGTCCATCGGGAATCAATGTGGTAGTGCTTTCTCTTTGGAAAACATCTAAGTAATCCAAATCTTCCATAGGTGTCTCCCCCTAAAGATGAGTTTCAAAAAATGGTGAAGACTCAAAAAAAGTGACATCCATGCTGACAAACATTTTTTTGGAAGTAGGATCAAAACACTTATACCCCTTCTAAGTTGGAGCATAGCCTACAAAAACACACTTTCTTGCTTTAGGATCTAGTTTGCCATGGTTGTGAGCATGAACATGTACAAAGGCAATGCATCCAAATACTTTCAATGGTAAGTTCAAGGACAACTTGGCTATGGGAAAGTTTTTTTGAAAGACACTTAGGGGAGTTTGAATTTTAAAATCTTTATAGGCATTCAATTTATAAGAAATGTTGCTATAAGTATAGTTTGACCCCAAAGATAGTAGGAACTTTATGTGTGATCAATAGTGCCCTAGCAACTTCCAAAAGATGCTTGTTTTTTCACTCAGCTACCCCATTTTGTTGGGGTGTGTCAGTGCAAGAACTTTATTGAAATATTCCTTGCCATTGTCACTTTGAAAAATCCTTATTTTCTCTTGAAATTGTGTTTCCACCATGGAAATTTTTTTTTTTGAAAACTTCTTCAACTTTAGATTTTTATTTTGAAAGGTATACCCAACTTATCCTTGTGTGATCATAAATAAAACTGACAAACCATTTTTTTCCTGAAAGTGTTGAAACCTTATATGGTCCTCATATATCACTATGGATTAACGAAAAAGGTTTAGATGCTTGATATGATCTTGGAGGAAAAAAGGCATGGTGGTGCTTGGCTAACTCATATATTTCACATTAAAATGAAGATGGACTTTTATTATTAAGCAAACTAGGAAACAAGTGTTTTAAATAATGAAAACTTGGATGGCATAATCTATAATGTCATAACATAACATTACATTCACTAGAATCGGAAACAAAACCGATACTTTGAACTTGTCTTCTTGAGTCAATTCCATCTTCAAGAAAATAGAGACCTCCACTTTCTCTAGCATTGCCAAACATCCTCCCTGAGGGTAGTTCCTAAAACTCACACCGAGAGGGATAGAAATTAGTTTGACACTTGATATCATTGGTTAACTTGCTAATTGACAAAAGGTTGCAAGAAAGGTTAGGCACATGAAGAACATTATGCAAAGTTAAGGAAGGCGATATAACAATGGATCATGTCCGAGTAATTGCCAAGAGAGATCCATCTGCTATCTTGATTTTTTTTTCCCTGCACATGGATGGTAAGTTGAGAAAAGATTGGAGTAACTTGTCATATGATCAGTTGTCAGTTGCTCCTGAATCTATGATCTAGGAGTTGCTTTGGCTAGGATTGACACTACGAAGGGCAATAATGAAGTTACCTTTTTGGGCCAAAGAACAAGAGGGGTTAACATTGAATTGTGGAGAATAGAAGAGTTTGTACAGGTGCTCTAGCTATTCCTTTGTTAATGGAGATATTTTTGAATTGACTTGCTGCCCCTAGTTCTCTTCATGTGAGGTTTGGAATGACTGGTTGTTGTTTCTAGGTTTCTTCTTCCAATTTAGAGGCTTTCCATGGAATTTCCAGTAAGTTTCCTTCGTGTGCCATGACTCCTTACAGTGTTCACACCAGGGTTTCTTCCTTCTTTCACCATCGGAATCAGCACTTCTAGAAATAAGGGCAAAATTATCATTTTCCACCACAGATTTGTATTCCTAGTTGGTTAACATAACCTTCCTTCAAAAAAGGTTTCTTGGAGGGATGGCATAGGTTTCTTTCCAAGGATCTGACCCCTAACTTCATCCAAATCATGATTGAGGCCAGCTAAGAATAGATGCACATGATCATTCTCCTCCTTTATAATTTTTACACTATCGGTAGGGCAGTCCCATTCATCATTATAGCTCTAGTCCAATTTTTGCTATAATGAAAGCATCTCATTATAGTATACCGTGACTTCCCTTTTTCCTTGTTTTGATTGCCACAGTTTTGTTTTTAGACCAAAGATTTGAGATGAGTTTTCTAAGTCAGAATAGGTCTCCCTTACAGCCTCCCACACATCTTTTGTAGTGGGGAGAAAAAGATAGGGTTTACTTGTGGTCTACTCCATTGAGTTGATAAGCCAGACCATGATTAAAGGGTTTTCTGACCTCCATGCACTCATATCCAGATCTCCAGCCTCTGGTTGCTTCACTGCTCCTGTCAAATGGCCAAGTTTTCCCCTTTCATCAATCACCAACTTCACGGATTGAGCCCATTCTAGGTAGTTTTTCCCATTTAACTTGTGAGAAGTTAACTGGAATGAAGTATTTGAGGAAAAGTGGTCTGTACCACTATTTGACATGGTTGTCCCTAACAAGAAACTTTCAGCAATTGTTTTTGATGAATTAGAGGTTCTTCTAGCCCCAGTCATGGCTGTTTTAGCCATTTAAAAGTAGATCAAGAGCCTAAGCTCTGATACCATAAAATTTTAGAAGAAAAGGAATGTATTCTTCTATATTCCTTAGAGAAAAAATTACACATATATATAGGGAAGCATGGCAATAGACCTACCATTGAATCCCACAGATTAGGCTAAAGGAAATCCCTTAACAGAAGGGTCAAACTAAGAATAAAAGGAAAGGAGATTTTCATATTCAACTATGATCCTAATCTCCATTATTTATGGAAATAACCTAAGATAAGATCAAAACTAATCCTTGAAAATTAGGAAATAATTTTGAGAGAAAGTTTCCTAACATATTTGACAATCATAAACCGTCAAATTTTTCATTGATCATAATAGGGGAATGAATAGTCAATTTTGTCCCAAATCCACCATCCATTCACCAATTAGGGGTCCAATGGTTTAGGTTTGCATTTACAATTCAAATAACCCCATTGATGAATGATTTGGAACTAAAAGTTTAGTCCAATAAGTCATGGTGATCTAACTTAGTGTTTCTAGGTCTAATCCTATGTTATTCAAGTGATTGGATTGGTTATTAAGGATTTAAGCTTATTAGTTAGAACCTTGGAAAGGTTACTAAAGTTCTAATCACTGAATGAACAATGTGTACATCAACAAATCAATGATCCTTATTTAATCCATCAGTTTCATGAAAATCAGTGCCTTGATCTTAAAATTTTAGAGTATGTTTACTTAATAAAGGTCAAGGTACATAATGGTAATGTCTAATCACCAATCAGACATTGCCAAGTCATTATTCCTCTACTGTCTGATTAGACAGTTCAGATTATTCGCTCAATTTCCATCTAGATTTTTCAATTTCTATCATATACTAGTTAATTTAGTGATCTAGAACTCGTCTATGGTGTCTCATCATCAATCAAAGATCAACAAGTCACTGTTTGCATCGTGACAAATTGGATGATTGACATTGTGTGATTGGGTTCTAGCCTAGATCAATAATCTTAGTCAGATCCGTGCTATGTAAGATAAGTATTTATCTATCTCTAATCATTGATTAGGAAATAAACGATTGGATCATCCATAAAACGGAGATCTAGGATGAAATCAAACGAATTTAGCAAAAAAAATAGAATTCACAAGTTAGCTTTCATAGATCTTACCTCTTGGATGCATTTTCGTGCTTTTTCCTCTCTTAGATATGAGGATTGATCACCATTTTGTAGTAAAATCCTCCAATGATGTTGTGCACTGTTCACCTCTCTGATCTACCATTAAGATCACCTTAGACTCCTCAATAACCTTAGGGGTTTTGATCATCTTCATGGATGAGTGAAATGACCGGCCCGGATCGTCGATCCGAACTGTCATCTTCTTCGGTGATGATTGCAACTTTGGCAACTAAAAGCCTCATTTCTCTCCTTGCCAGTGTGACATGTCTTCTCTGACGAGCAAGGTTTCTCTTCTTCCTCTTCTCCTTCTTCCCCTCTTCTTTCTTCTTCTTCCTCTGTCGTTGGGTTTTTTCCCTTGTGTGTGTGTCAGGCTTGGCAAAGTAGACAGTGATGCCTATTTCATTTTTCTTTAAGTGGGAGGGGGTGCTGATATCAATTTGGCCCCCCACCTTTAGTAATATTTTTTTCCAAAAATGCCCTCATATTATAACTCATCATATCTCCTCCATCTGAACTTCGATTTCAGTGTTCTTTGTGTTGTTGGAATTGTATTGATGTATAATTTCCATCTTTTATAGTTTCGCATCCAAATTTTCAATTTCCAAAGGGGTCACTTTCATAGAACTCAATTTTACTGAATTAAATTCCTAATTTTTCATCTTAATTAAAATATAATATATTGTACAAAAAAAGAACTCAAAATTGAGGATTGTTACATTCTCTCCCCATTATAGGAATTTCATCCTTGAAATTCTTTCCACATTATCTTTAGATGATTCTAAAAGCATTCTCATCTCTCCAAATATGATAATCATCCCAATAAATCTAAAGTTAGCATCATTAAGTAGGTGATTTTATCATGTCATCTCATCAGATATTAACTCATCATATAGACAGATACATATCAAATCATCTTGAGTCAACAATTCTTAATATATAAGAACATGTCACATATACTACAATTAGCATAATCAAACTTCCACCTAGGATTTTGTCTATCTTTGTACAACATTAGTATAAGTAAAATCACTATATTAAAAAAAAATCAGAGCATCGTAGCTCACCTTTGGAAAATCTATTATAGAGCACATCAGCTCACAAGTAGGCAATCTATGCCAATCAAAACTAGAGAATATCAGCTCACCAATAAGCAATCATATGCCAATCAAAACCAACCTACGGCATAATCATACTGTTAAGTGTTCATTTTTGGCTAAAAGATCCCTAGTTTAACATTCAATAAGATCATCTAACCATTCAAATTGCAAAATTTAGCTTGATTGACCATCCAAACCTTAAATTTCTCAAAATCAACGGTTAAATGATTATTAGATCTTATTAAATGATTAATGTATGGTTTAGATTATTCTAATTTAGTCTTTTATTTTGCAGATCAACTGAAGGAAGGTTGGATGGCTCAACTCTATGATCAACGGTGCAGATCAAAAAGGCAAGAGTCCTAATCAACAAGGAGTCCTAAGTGGAAGAGTTCTAGTTTGAAGAGGATTCCAAAAAGGGATGGAGTTCTAATTGGAAAAGGAGAAAGTTTCCCCATAGAATTCTAACTCTTCAAGGATAGAAGATAAGGAAGGAAATGGAGAAAAACAAGGAAGGGAAAGGCTATAAAGAGGAAGCCATATGGGGGAGAGTTGTTGGTTTTTCTTTGGTCTTTGTTGTTCAATTTTCTTTCTTTACTAAGTTCGTTTGTTATACATTCCTTTGAATCTCCATTCATGTAATCACATTCAAGGCGTCTCCCACAGCTATTTCTTCCCAACACCCTCTCAAACATATGCCCAGTTTCACCGCACACAACCACCAACCATCAACCGTTGTCTACCTTGCTCCCACCTTCTAACCTCTATCTCTGCTGCTCATCGCCTCTCATCTTTCTAGTTCTGTTACCACCAGCTTTACATCTATTTTCCATATCCACCACGGTTCCCTCTCTTTTCTCTGTCGTTCTAGGTTGCCCACTATCTAGACCGCACTGCCTATCTCTGCTGGAAACCCCTCTATTATACCATCGTCTCAATTCCACAGAGTCCTAGCCATCTTTGTTTCATCACCAACCATATTTCTCTTTCTATCAACATCCCATATTCCTAAATCACCACTGCCTAACCACTTCTCTAGTTGCTAAAGTCCCCCGGTTCTCCATCTTCACTGCCCAGGTCATCCTTCCCATCTCCAATCATCACATCCAGCGGTCGGCACCCCTCTCCTTTGTAGTTTTCTTCCCAATGCACCAGCCCAGCCACCACTGCACTCCCCCGTTTTTTGTCCTCCAGGCGCTTTCATTCCAGCTATAGTGCGACACTCCTCAGAGTTTCTGGATTCTTTCCCATCTCCGAGTGGCTTAGAGGAGGAAACCATTTCCTCTGTTTTCCCTCAATTGCCCCTTTTTGTTTTCCTTCGTTCCCCACTTTCTCTTCCCAACTCCAGGCCACCCAGAACAGAACAGCCATGGATGACGCCCATCACCAGACAGGAGCTCCCTTATCATCACCCACACAAGACGACTTCCCCAGTCGTTCCTCTTCACCGGTCAGGCACGAGCTGGATCTGTATCAGACGACGCCCAGAAGGAGTGTCAATCTTTTCTCATCGGAAGAGCCCTCCACCAGCCACTGTGAAGGACATCTACTCCAGCCGGCCATCCCATCAATTTCGACAATTTCCTCCAGCTCCATCTCCTTCTCCTCCGGTTTCTCCTTCGTTGGGTTTTCCTGGTTTTTGTTAAAAACCAGAGTTTCAACAAAACCCTTCATCTTTAAATGAAATGACAATTCTGTTCAATTCCATTAATTACATCTGTGTTCTCTGTTTAATGACATCTGTATCCCCATTTTATTTACATCTGTGTCCCTATTCCATTTAAGCTTTATTTTATCCATCTTTTGACAGTGTTATCCAAGGACAATGCCATTCATGGACAGTGTGATTCAGAGATGTTTTGATTACTTTTATGTTCTTCTCTGAAATTGAAAGTTATTTAAAGTGCATCAATTGAATAAATCTGAATGATTATGCTAGTTTTGTTAATCTCTTCAAAATTCAAATAATTAAATTTTATTAAAAACTCCACTTAAAGGGAGTCCCTGTGGGTTCGACTCATACTTGCATAGCTATACTACAATAGTCCGTGCACTTGCGAAAAACATTAACAAGTTTTTGGCGCCATTGCCTGGGACTTGCAAAGGAGTTTTTATAAAGTTTAATTAAAATCAAAATCAAAATCAAAATCAAAATAAAAATAAAAAAATTTAGAAAAATAAAAAATATTAGGAATTGCATTTTAGGTGCATTTTTCAATTTTGTTTTAGTGCATGACCACCTAATTTCCTGAAACTGGTACTAATATCTATTTTTCTTTTTCAGGAAAACAGGAAAGGAGAGGAAATTGGCAAGTAAATCTTCATCAACATCAAATTTTCCCTGCTTTCCTATATTAGGATTTTTTTTCTTTTGAGTGAAGCTTGTAGTGAGGACCCTTGTAAACTGCATTTTCTATTTTCATTTTAAAGGGTTGTGTAATACAGGGCAAGTGTGGGATAAGGTGGCCCACACTTGATCTTCATCAGAAACCCCACTGTAAGTCTCCTCACTCATTTAAATTCCTAGATTAGGGTTTGCATTTAGAGTAAATTTGCATTGTTTGGTAGTATAAATCATGTAGACAACATCCTCTCATAAATTGTGCATTTGAAGGTTGCATTAGTTTATTGCTTTTATTTGCATCTTAGGACACAGTTAATGCTTTAAGGTGATATATTTGCTGATCGAATTGCCATGGACTGTGGAATTAATTAGTAAGGGCACCCTACCCGCATAAGATTAAGGGTGGATTTCATCACCACTCCTTGGCCCACCTAGGATAATCACCTTAAGCGCGCTACCCTAGCCTTCAATTTAAATTAAAATCAATCAAAAGAGACCTATAGGGCTGTCACATGCTCGTAGGACCCTCATACTAAGACTCGATTTATTGTCACTCTAGTAGCTTTGGAGCACTGTGGTTATTGAGGGTTGTCTAATAGAGCCTTGCTCTTCCCTCACCTCCTATTGACGTTTGTGAGGTCTAAACGCCTCCTTACATGAGGGTTGTATTAACCACCTTGCGAAGAACCCAACTGGTCAGCAATAATCAAGTCTGAAGGAGAGGAGGAGCGCTAGATTAGGCTAATTAAAAGCATTGTCCCCACACATATTCAAGAAAATCAATATATTGCTTATTAGCCTAAGAGGTTTGACTGTGCCTTTTTGCTTACATTACATAGAGTAAGAGTTAGCATTTAGAAGTAGCACATTTTAGATTAGGAATAGTTCATGCAAGGGCGTCGATCTTAGAACCCTAAGCTACTACCGTTAAACCTAGAGATTCAACGCATCCAAAACTAAGGGGAAAGAAACCTAGTTCCTATCCCTATGGCTAAACCACCCATAGAGATTGAGCGCAAGACTATTAGAGATTTTTATGCGCCGCTCCAACTTAATACCCCCCTGCATAGCATTACCTCCAACTGATGCTGACCACTTTGAGTTAAAGCCGGGAGTAATTTAGTTACTCCCCACTTTTTATGGTCGAGACCGAGAAGACCCGTACCTACATATCAAGGAGTTCCTTGATATTTGCGCCACATTTAGGTTCTGAAATGTTTCGAATGATTCAATTAGGTTAAGGTTATTCCCGTTCTCACTTAAGGACAAAGCCAAGTCATGGCTTAATTCCTTGGAGGTAGGTTTTATACATACATGGGACTAATTGCCTAAGAAGTTCCTGAACAAGTTCTACCCCGTTCACAAAACAAATGCCCTACATCGTGAAATTATAAATTTCCAACAAAGGGATGATGAACAATATTATGAATGTTGGGAACGGTGGATTGAACTACTACAGAAATGCCCTCACCATGGATTTACGAAATGGCAGCAAGTTCAATACTTCTATGAGGCATTAACACCTCAAAATAGACAAATAATAGATGCAGTGAGTGGAGGGACCCTCATGTTAAAAGATGAAAGTGAGGTTTGGGAATTCTTTCAAACTATAGCAGATAATTCTCAGCAATGGGATTATTCAAATAGGAGAGAAAGAACTAACCAACCCACTAAGAAAGGAGGGATCTATGAAATAGGAGCACATACTGATCTATCTGATAAGCTCGACTCTGTCTCTCAAAAATTAGATGGAAGAATGGACAAGCTTGAAACGATGTTTCAATCTTCATAGTTGTTACATTATCTCAAAAGCCCCCACAAGAGGTATGAGCTACTTGTTCTAGTCCAGCCCATTTAACCTCTGAGTGTCCATCTAATAAAGCATTTCCTGAATATCTTGTAAACCAAGCGAATGCATTGAATGCATATCGCCAACCTAGCAACAACTCATATTCTGAGACCTACAACCTTGGATGGGCTAGGCATCCCAATTTATCGTGGTCAAAGAATCACCAAAAAGGGGGACCATCTGGGAATTCCCCTGTTCAAGACTTTCCTCTTAGAACTACAGTTCCCCATCTACCACCTGGCTTTCAACAACCCCTACAACAAAAGAAACCATATTTAGAGGAAAGCATCCACACTAGGATGAACCAATGTGCAAAAGATAATGATTACACTAAAAAAGCCTTACACGAATTGCAAAATGAAAGTAGACAGTCAGCTAATGTCAACTCTCAAGCCATAGCTAAGCTAGAGGCACAAATAAGCCAATTGTGTGCTGAATTACATAATAGAGGAAAGGGTCAGTTTCCTAGACAACCCATCCCTAACCCTAAGGGTTAATTTGAGATAGGGTCAAGTTCTCAAAACCATAACCCTCATGAGCATGCCAAGTCCATAATCACCCTTAGGAATGGTCTTCAAATTGATAACAAAGAAGGGTAGGCTACGGAAAATGTAGAGGAAAAAGAGGCAACAAAAATACAGGAAACAGAGAAAATACAAAACAACCCTGTAGAACCTATAGTGGAGGCACCATATGTGCCTAAGGCCCCTTTTCCCCAATTATTGAATAAAGCTAGGAAGGGATCAAACTTCAATGAGTTAATGGAAGTATTTAAACATGTACAAATCAATATACCATTGCTCAATGTAATTAAAGACATCTCGGCCTATGCTAAATTCTTAAAAGAGCTCTGCACAACAAAGCGAAAGCTTAATGTGCAAAAGAAAGCCTTCCTCACCGAACAAGTGAGCTCTTTAATTCAACACAAGACCCCACCAAAGTTTAGAGACCCAGGATGTCCTACAATCACTTGTGTCATTGGAGATCATGTCATAGACAAGGCATTTCTTGACTTAGGGGCTAGTGTTAATTTGTTACCATACTCTATTTATGAGCAACTAAAACTTGGTGAGTTGAAACCAACCACTACCACGCTATAATTAGCTGATAGATCTATCAAGATACCTCATGGTTTGGTTGAAGATGTCTTGATACAGGTGGATAAGTTTTATTACCCTATTGATTTCATCGTGCTAGACACCCAACCTGTATCAGACCCTGGTAGTCAAATCCCAGTCATCCTTGGGCATCCATTCTTGGCAACGTCCAATGCCATTATTAACTGTAGGAATGGTGTAACGAAACTCTCATTCGGCAACATGAAGGTTAGGCTTAATATTTTTAATGCCAATCAGCAACATTTAGACCTCGATGATCCCTATGATGTCAACTTAATTGAGAGTCTAATTAATGAGAGTCATTCACCATTGTCCATCTCAGACCCACTAGAGGCTTGTCTAATGCACTTTAATGGAGAATTTGATATAGACAAGTCTATTGAGGAGGTGAACAATCTTTTAGATGTTGCACCACTCATGGATACCTCTAAGTGGGGTCCTTATGTGGAACCACTCCCACCATCTAAATCTGTCCCCATACCCTCAATAAAGCACGCACAGTCTCTGGACCTAAAACCCTTACCTGATAACTTGAAATATTCATATTTAGGTCCAGATGAAACCTTACCTATAATAATAGCATTAGACTTAGATAAAGAACAGGAGGGTAAGCTTTTAGATGTTCTTAAGGAACATAAAACTGCTCTAGGGTGGACAATAGCAGACATAAAAGGGATAAGTCCAGCCTTATGCATGCATAGGATACATCTAGAAGAAACTGCAAAACCTTTTAGGGAGACTCAAAGGTGACTGAACCCCCACATGAAGGACGTGGTTAAAGATGAAGTCCTAAAACTCTTAGACATTGGCATCATATATCCTATCTCTGATAGTACTTGGGTAAGCCCCGTTCAGGTTGTACCTAAGAAATATGGGATCACGGTAGTAAAAAATGAGGATAACAAGCTAGTCCCCACCCGCATGACCACTGGGTGGAGAGTTTGTATTGACTATCGAAAGTTGAACGCAGTCACGAGGAAAGATCATTTTCCTTTACCATTTATTGACCAAATGCTTGAAAGGTTAGCCAGACATAGCTATTATTGTTTTCTGGATGGATATTCCGGTTATAACCAAATTCCTATAGCACTAGAGGATTAGGAGAAGACCACCTTCACCTGCCCTTTTGGAACTTTTGCCTATAGATGTATGCCTTTTGGGCATTGTAACGCTCCAGCTACATTTCAAAGGTGTATGTTGAGCATTTTCTCAGACCTGGTAGAAAGATTCCTTGAGGTGTTCATGGATGACTTCTCAGTATTTGGGTCATCATTTGATGAGTGCCTTCACCACTTGAAGTTAGTCCTTGTAAGGTGTTAGGAAAAGAATCTGGTCTTAAATTGGGAAAAGTGTCATTTTATGGTACGGACTGGGATAGTATTAGGCCACATAATATCACCCAATGGGATAGAAGTGGATAAGGCAAAAGTGGATTTAATAGCCAACCCTCCTCCACCAAGGACGGTCAAAGAAATTCGCTCCTTTTTAGGACATGTTGGCTTTTACAGGTGATTCATCAAAGATTTTAGTAAAATTGCAAAGCCCCTTTGTAATTTACTTACAAAGGAGGCCACTTTTGACTTTGATGAGGACTGTAAAAAGGCATTTGAGTGACTCAAGGCTGAATTGACTTCTACACCTATTATTCGACCACCAGATTGGAACACACCATTTGAAATAATGTGTGATGCGTCGGATTATGCCATTGGAGCTGTTTTGGGGTAGCGCATTGATAAACTTCCCCATGTGATATATTATGCTAGTAAAACACTAAATGATGCGTAACTCAACTATTCCACCACTGAGAAAGAGTTGTTAGCTATAGTGTTTGCTTTGGATGAGTTTAGATCTTACCTGTTAGGGTCTAAAGTTATAGTATATTCGGATCATGCAGCTTTAAAATACCTCCTTTCTATAAAGGATGCCAAACCTAGGTTGATCCGTTGGATACTACTGCTACAAGAATTTGACTTAGAAATTCGAGACAAGAAAGGTTCAGAAAATTTCGTAGCGGATCACTTATTCAGATTTTTAGTGGAGCACACTAGCGATCAAGGGCCTATAAATGAGTCATTCCCAGATGAACAGTTATTGCATGTTTCCCAATTACCTTGGTATGGAGATATTGTTAATTATCTTGTTACAGGACAAATGCATAATCATTGGACCACACAAGATAAAAAGAGGTTTTTAACCGAGGTTAGATATTTTACTTAGGATGACCCGTACTTATTCAAGTACTGTCCTAACCAAGTAATTAGGAGATGCATACCTGATAGTAAACATAGTCAAATCATCTCCTTTTTTCATGATCATGCATGTGGGGGCCATTTCAGCTCTAAAAAGACAGCTGCAAAAATTTTGCAGTGTGGATTTTATTGGCCTACCATATTTAAGGATGCCCATGCTTACTGCAAAGCATGTGCACAGTGTCAAAGGTTAGGAAGTTTAGGAAAAGGACATATGATGCCCTTAAACCCAATCCTTGTCATAAAACCTTTTGATGTTTGGGGCATAGATTTTATGGGACCTTTTCCTAATTCTTTTGGAAATCTGTACATCCTAGTGGGAGTGGACTATGTGTCCAAGTGGGTGGAGGCTATACCATGCAAAACCAATGACCACAAGGTTGTGGTAAAGTTTTTAAAAGAAAATCTTTTTACAAGGTTTGGTACTCCAAGAGCCATAATAAGTGATGGGGGAAAACACTTTTGTAATAAGGTGTTTGAGAATTTAATGAAAAAGTATGGTGTTAACCATAGGATAGCTACCCCATACCATCCTCAGACTAGTGGTCAAGTAGAGGTATCCAATAGGGAAATAAAGCGAATTCTAGAAAAGACAGTCAATCCAAACAGGAAAGACTGGTCTCTAAGACTTATTGATGCTTTATGGGCTTATTGCACAGCATATAAAACCCCTATAGGAATGTCGCCTTACTGCTTGGTCTATGGAAAGGCCTACTTACCAGTAGAATTAGAGTACAAGGCATATTGGGCAGTCAAAAAGCTAAATTTTGACTTAGATTCTGCTGGAACCCACAGAAAACTCCAACTCAATGAGTTGGAGGAATTGAGGAAAGATGCATATGAGTCTGCACGTTTGTCCAAAGACCGAATAAAGGCTATACATGATAGAAACATTCTAAGAAAATCCTTCACACCAGGTCAAAAGGTCTTATTGTATAATTCTACATTGCATTTGTTCCTAAGAAAACTTTGATCTCGATGGACTGGACCATATATAATACGCACGATCTATCCTCATGGGGCCATCGAGATTGAAAAGGATGGAGACATCTAAAAGGTCAATGGTCAAAGGTTAAAACCTTTCCTCGAACTACCTAATCTTGAAATTGATGAGACACTTTTACAGGTACCCGAGTATCATGATCCACCTTAAAGTACCACTCCAGGAGCCTTACAACATATAATCATTGCACTCATCATTACGTCTAGCTGAAGATGTTAAACTTAGCACTTTTCAGGAGGCAACCCAAGGGTTTAGAGTTTACATCTCTCAACTTTCATATAGAATCCTATGTTTTCAAACATTAGGGACAATGTTTCATTCAGGTTGGGGGATGTAAATGCACTAGAGATTTTTGAGTTTTCTTGAAAAAATAAACAAAAATAAATATTTTTGAAAAAAACAAAAAGTCTTTTTAAGTAGAGTTCCCTTACTATGATGAGAATTGAATGTTCAAGATTTAGTAAATATACTATTTTCACCTCTTAATGGGAATGCATATGATTAGTTTTGCTTGTCATTCATGAGTTAAAGCATTTTATGAAAGCTACTTCTCGGAAACCATTTACACATAGCACATAATCAAGACTAATATAGAGGTATGACTTAGAGACCCTGAGGAAAATCAGTGGAGACCTATAACCTAGTGAGACTTGAGACTATCTTCTTTTAGAGAGTTATAAGTAATTCCCTGATTTCTTTAGCGTACATACATTAGTGTGATCCTATTATTCTTGTTTGGTTAACCATCAAGCATAAAGAGGACTAATAGCTTTAATTCCAGAAATTTATTGAATTTGATAGGCTTTAAGAAACCTAGGAAATGATATAGGCCATCCTTGGTCAGCCCAGAGACATAAAGCATACCCATTATAATATACCACTAGTTAACCTTTTGAGCCTGTTATTAAGCCTTTTCTTTCTTAAACCCATTCACCTTAACCCAGAATAACCCATTAAAATAAATAACCATTACCCATCTTCAAAATGAGTAGAGTAGAAAAAAAAAAAAAAAATTTCAAAAATAGGACAAAAAGTCAAAGAAGTGAGAAAAAGAATTAAATGTCTTTCTTCCAAAGAAAAAAGAAAAAAAGAAAAAAGAAAAGAAAGACCAAAGTCTGAAGGAGAAATTCACTTCAAGAACAAACCCAAAAGAAAAGTTGTCCTATCAGATATTCATTGAAGACATCTACTCAATTTTGAACCTTTGAAATCTTTATACCTCTCTTTTCTAAACCTGTCCTAAGCCTACATTTTGTCCTAGTTAAAGACCAATTGATCTTAGGTGGACATAGCCTTAAAGAGGAGATAAAAAGAAAGAATTAAAGTGAATGACCCCTCATATTCTTGATGTTAACATCCACTCCTAGGGAACACTTTCCTTTGTCTCATGAGCGTTAAAAAGAATTATGTGAACCATCAGTTTGTTGGATTCGGTCACATAATGAGAGGAATATGTTAAAACCCTTATCTGAGAGTTATTTTTGAGCGTATACTTGTGAGGATTTGAGGTCAACGTCCCATATTCCTAAATCACCACTGCCCAACCACTTCTCCAGTCGCCAAAGTCCCCTGGTCCTCCATCTTCACCGCCTAGGTCATCCTTCCCATCTCCAATCACCGCATCCAACAGTCGGCACCCCTCTCCTTTGTAGTTTTCTTCCCAACGCACCAGCCCGGCCACCACCGCACTCCCCCATTTTTTGTCCTCTAGGCCCTTTCATTCCAGCTATAGTGCGACGCTCCTCAAAGCTTCTGGATTCTTTCCCATCTCTGAGTGGCTTAGAGGAGGAAACCATTTCCTTTGTTTTCCCTCAATCGCCCCTTTTTGTTTTCCTTCGTTCCCCACTTTCTCTTCCCAACTCCAGGCCACCCAGAACAGAACGGCCGTGGACGACGCCCATCACCAGACAGGAGCTCCCTCATCACCGCCCGCACAAGATGGCTTCCCTAGTCATTCCTCTTCACCAGCCAGGCACAAGCCGGATCTGTAGCAGATGACGCCCAGAAGGGGCGTCAATTTTTTCTCACCGGAAGAGCCCTCCACCAGCCACTGTGAAGGACATCTGCTCCAGCCGGCCATCCCATCAATTCTGGCAATTTCCTCCAGCTCCATCTCCTTCACCTCCGGTTTCTCCTTCGTTGGGTTTTCCTGGTTTTTGTTAAAAACCAGAGTTTGAACAAAACCCTTCATCTTTAAATGAAATGACAATTATGTTCAATTCCATTAATTACATCTGCGTCCCCTGTTTAATGACATTTGTATCCCCATTTTATTTACATCTATGTCCCTATTCCATTTAAGCTTTATTTTATCCATGTTTTGACAGTGTTATCCAAGGACAATGCCATTCACGGACAGTGTGATTCAGAGATGTTTTGATTACTTTTATGTTGTTCTCTGAAATTGTAAGTTATTTAAAGTGCATCAATTGAATAAATCTGAATGATTATGCTAGTTTTGTTATTCTCTTCAAAATTCAAATAATTAAATTTTATTAAAAACTCCACTTAAAGCGAGTCCCTGTGGGTTCGACCCGTACTTGCATAGCTATACTACAATAGCCCGTGCACTTGCGGAAAACATTAACAAGTTTTTGTGTAAGCACTTAGAAGCTGCCAGTGCCCCTCACACCCACCCTCATCAGCCACCCTCTTAGGTGGTCCTCTTTGGCTACTCACAAGTATAGATCGTAAATCAAATTCTGATTACACATAAGAAAACATTCTTGTACGAGACACTAATTACTGCCATAGCTCTCATCTAGTGAGAAATTAAGTTTACATATGTATTATAAAAACAACAATTACCATATATATATATATATATATGTAGACCACTGCTATCCTAGAGAACTCAATAAACCAGTGATAGGAGTTCACAAGACTAAGGAAACTATGAATCTTAGTCACCAATTTGGCTAATCCCAACCCACCATAGTCTTAGTAAACTGCCTCTTTGTCAATCAAGGTATCATGGTCAGAGAAATTCACTTCCTCTAACCATAACTCATACTTACAGATATTTGTACCAAGCGATGACTCCTTATGATGCTCCAAATAATGCACAACAATTCCTTATGCTCCTCTCTGGTCATGAAGTATATGAGAATACTACCTACTAACACAATCATGACTCATCCAAATAACATTTGAAAACCCAATACATCATATCTTAAAGATGTCTTCCTCCACCATCCTCAACTAGTAACAACTACACCTCACATCAATCTCCAAAACTACCATGTACTTTCTAGGGCTAATCTATGCATAGCAGTAAAGATCTATCCTTCTTCCCAAGAAGAGGACTAAAGCACTCTATGAAGACCCACTAGGTCTTCTAGACTCTTATCAAGTAACTCCTATATCAATTAGGGCCATCCTATATGGCACATTAGAAAATATTGTTATACTTGATGCCAAATCAATATCAAAATCAATCTCCTCCAGCAAAAATCTAGGAAAGACATTTTTGAACTCTAGCACATCATCTATGTCCTCTATCTGTGGCCACTTGTTGTCCTCCATTGTCACGTGACAAGGGAGACTTGGCACCTTTTGAAAAAGTACTGCCCTACCTTCAAGGTAGAAATAACACAAACCTCAGAGATAACCTTCCTACATAGGAACAAGGTCACTAGTTGCACATGTATACTAAAAGTGACCTTCTTCTCATAGCAATCAATAGTCTCCTAGTAAGTACTTAGCCAATCCATCCCAAGGATGACTTCATAATGAACCATATTGAGTGGGATGAGATCTGCATCTCTCTTTTCTCTTGTTAGGTTCACAAGTACCTCATGAAAGTACTCACTAGCCTCTAATAACTCTCCCACTGGAGTCATAATATCCAACTGAAAGGATAACACACATAGGCATGTCCAAGCATGATGCAAAAACATATGAATGCAAGAATTACTGAATCTTGGATTGAAGAGGATCATGATGTGCCTATCAACAATGAGGAAAATACTTTCCACCACCTAGTTCAAGGCCCGTGCTTTCCTTGAAGTAATAGTTAAAACTCATCACTACCAATGTGGGGCTAGCTTTGCCTTATCTCCAATGTCAGTCTATCTGACTCGTTGTCCTCTGGACAGTCTCTAAAGAAACGCTCTAACTCTCCACAATCAAAGCATCTAAAGGATTTCTGTTGTAATGGTGGCTACTAATACTATTGCGTTTTTGTGGTGGTCTACCAACTCTAGGACATAACTGTCCAGGTGCCTATCCTTGGAAGTAACAAAACTCTTGTTCACATCCTTACTCAAAGGCCTCGGTAATAGTGTTGGTGAAAAAGTATCTCCTGCCTTGACTAGGCTAACTCAAACTACCCATGTCCAAGTCTATGCGGTCAGCCCTAGTCCTAAGAGAATTCCTCTCAAACATAGAGGTCATGTCTGCTACCTCTGCCATCAATGTAGAATGCACTAAAATCACCTGATTCCTTAACCAGGTGTCAACTCATCAACAAATCTATCTACCACCTCCTAATATGTGGTAATGGCGATAGGAGTAAACCTCCTCGGCCTATAAACTGATTCAATTAATGTTGAACAATCTAATCTCTCTACTCTAAAGTAGCCAATTCTTCTATATCACTAGTTGCTCACAAGGTAGAGACACTGATCATCATAGGCCTTCCTAAGGGCCTTCTAGATAAAAGTCTCAGTAATGGGGGAATGCGCCCTCTTAAATGACTATCACTAGAATCCTTATAATTACATTTTTAGTGTCCTCAAATGAGATTCACATTAAGATTAGAGCTAAAATTCCTAAAAGGACCAACTAGCATCTTCTCTCAATGATAGTAGCCATACACTAAGGTATTTTAATACTTATAAAGGTTATTAACAATATATCATGTTCATGGATTCTGAACTCATCAAATAATTCTCTAGTTTAAGAATTCATTTATAATTATGTCTAAAATTTATGAACAAATTATCATCATAAATCCAATATTCCCATTTATATTAGCATTAGAACCTCCTAATACCCATGCCTTCATTAGATTCCCATTAGGATTACCAACTTGTTCACACCGATGTCGAAATTCTCTTTTCTGTATAATAGTTCATTCACTATGTTCATGTACAGATCCTTTTACTTGATACACTCATAGAATAGGTACTTTTTTTATCCAAAAACAATGAATATTAGATACTCTATGACGACCCGGGTTTTCTCATGCATTTTTAAACGCAATATCTAATTCCTATGGCAAGATGCATCCCTATTTGAAAACCATTTTATAAAAACAATGCAATGCAATGAAAAATCTTTAGTTTTAAACTCATTTTGAAAACCCCGAGTGTCATTTGCTTTCACAACAACCAAAGTAGTTTTTGAAAAACTTCAAAAATCATAAATGTTTTCCCAGGTCTATCCAGTCACAACTCACAGCCCAACTGTAAATAAATACAAATACATGTCCAAAGGGTAGAGTGTTTACTTACATGTATGATTGTCTCCTTTGATTTACTTGCTCGTAGCACTAACATAGGCGTCTTCTACTTGTGAAAGGAGCTATCCTAAAAAATGTTAAGAATTTGGGTAGGTATATACTATACTCAGTAGGAGTCTGTCACTACTAGTTTTGCAATGCATGCTATGTTTAAAATCATATGCTCTTTAAAACATGTGCATGTTCGAACAACCATGTTCAATATCGATATTAAAAACCATTGTCGAATCGAAATACTGACAACTTAAAGAATCACATAATCCAAGTCAAAAGTATCATATATATCATAAACATAATGATATGCATAAGATGCTCAACTGAATCCAACTCATGGATATCTGGTATGGTCAACCAACCTCATGTCATGCCATATGCAATGCAAGTAAATCCTCAAACCATAGGGCCCACTATGCCCACAACCTCGCCGCCATGTGGTCCCCGGGTACCTGGGGACACTCGGTCAAAGCCTCCACAGGGCATATGACACATCAACCCAATGCCGTGACACCAGTGGTAGCCCCCTGTACCACATGCAGTCGACGTAGGGACATGCTCTTTTTGGGCGTGGTACCCATTCCACCTAATAGTGGTAGAGGCTGGAGGCCAACCCAGACCTCTCGGCATAGCGTCCACGAGCTTATTATCCCAAATCATATAAGATCAAACACGCGAAAACCTCTTTTTCAAAACTTGTCCTCTTTGGGTCCCTCACAACTGCCTACCGAGCGTCTTTTGAGCACTCCAGCGTCTTTTGGTAACCCTCAAGGACATGCAATTTTTTAGGAACACAATGCTCACAAATCATGCAATATATGCAATTGTTTGCAAAACATATATATGCATAAAGTATTTATTATATGCATGCTGAATTCATTTATATGTTAAACAAGTCATATATCAATTTAAGTCATGTTAATCAAGTCATATAATTTATACTTAAAACATGCATTCTCAAAACAGTCATGGCTCTTTTTCAAAGTTTAGTAGCGATAGAGCACCTACCTCGAAGTCTCCTGGAGTCACATCCTTCATCACTCAACCCGTCCTTGGGTCTCATAAACTCCTGAATATGGATACAAGGAGTCCTTATCAATTTCAATCTATTTAGACATTAGATTGCTAGATCTGCCTTTTAGGGTCTATGGTCCTTGCCTAATTCATTGTCAGGCTAGATCCTATGATATGGATCTACTATTCAATAGTTAAACTTTGTAAATTGTCCTCTGATCCTACCTTTCTAGTTTCATTAGGTCCGCGCATCATGGTTTCCAAGACATGTGCGTGCCTTAATGGACAACCCAGACGTGTCAATTAGGGCCCTGCGCCACAGGTTCTAGGATGCGTACGTGCCCTAGTTGTACCTAAACCACATTAGCTCACATGCGTCTGTTTGAATGGTGCGGTACGCACATCTGAATGGCGCACTAGGATGCGCGTCCTGGACGGTTTTGGGCGGATGAGTCTTAGGTGGGGTTGCATGCACGTCCTAGTTCCTGGGACACTCGTGTGTCTCGGTCGAGTCGGGCATCTGTCCGTGCGAGGCACGCATGTGACAGTCGCCCCAGGGAGCTCGGCATGGTTGCGTGTCATGCCCACACACCCCTGGGACGCTTGTGCACCATGGGACGCCCACACCCCAGGGACACTTGTGCACCCTGGGACGCCCACACCCCAGGGATGCTCGTGTATCCCTGGGAGGTGCTACTGTGGACGGGTTTTTCAGCCGTCTGGCTTCCTTCCCAAGAAAATCATGGATTTCCGGCTGAAACCCACCAGATCCAGCATGGATCTAGGCCAGAAAAAGGAGAAAATGCAAGAGGGAGGTGAGAGCTTACCTGGGCAGCCGGAGATGGCACTACTCCCGCCTGGTAGGTTTCCTTAATCACCTGCCTAAACCCTTGGTTGCTGGAAAACTCGAAGAAGGGGGGGAAAACTAGATCGTTCTCCGGTGAGACCAAAGGAAGAAGGGGGAAAGGTGAAGAGAGGGGAAATGGCCGACCTGACTCTGGCCTAGCCGAAATGTGCAGGGAAATTGGGTTGAGACGGGTTTCCAATTTTTGCCGGAAACCCCAGTCCCAAAATAGCCGAAAAACTTGTGTTTTGAAGAGAGGGGATTAGGGCATTTTATAGCCTTGCTATGGCAATGCTGCCAATGGCGGTGGTAGATTTCTCTGGAAACTAGGGTTTCTGGAGAAATCTAGAGGAAGAAGAAGACAGGGTGCCGTTATCAAAATGGCCCCCTGCGTTTTCTGTCTTTTTTCATTTTATATTTAATTTACAAAAATACCCCTAATCTTTAAATGGCCGTAACTTCTTCATACGAACTCCATTTTCAGCGTTCTTTGAGGCGTTGGATTCCATTTTTCAAGTAGAATTAATGGTAGCAAGTTTCCTTACAAATTCCTTCATTTATTATTTTAAATAAGATAAAACATTTAAAATAGTTTATTTCCCATAGAATGTCCAAAATAGCGTAAATTGCTCGGGCATTACGTTATTACCCCCTTAAAAGAATTTCGTCCTCTAAATTTCATAAATTATCATCTTCAAGGTATATTGTCTCTTAGATAGCTTCTTGGTGAATGCATTCTCCCCTTAGGAATCAAATCTAGGCTCAACCTCAATTTATCATTTTTATTGTTCCTTCTACAAGGCCTTACCTATAAGGGCCGCTTTCGCTGCATACACTAATGCATACTCCCATACGTGCCAGTTTAACAATACCGATTTCTAACTGTAATTCATCTATCCCGAAATCCTTAGATGCGTATACTTTTCTCATCATGTATAGGATAGTCTCCTGGTAGGATCATGCTTCTTTATTCATATATAAATTACTCCATACTTCTTTGAGATCATATGATCTTATTTCTCCTATTTCATTTTGAATATCATAGGATAATCCTTTTTCTTCTTGTCTTTCATCTAGTGATCTCTTCATCATCCACATCTCCTTCTAATGGTTGGTTATATGTCATTAGTAAGAGTCCAAAAAATTACCTTCTTTCTATTGTGTCTAACTTTGCTTCTTATCTTTTATATTTGTCCCCAAGATACTTCAATAGCTGACATGGTATCATGTGCTCTACAACCAAACCCTTGATTAATTTCGAGTTTCAACTGTTTGTCGTTTTCCATACGTGACTTTATTCCTCAACCAAAGTCACATTCAAAATAAAATCATGAAAGCCAATTAGTAGCATCTTCCATCGAGGACCTTATCATATACTGAAAGTAAAAAGTTCTAACTCTATATCCAGTTTCATAATTATTGAATTCATTAAATGCTTTTCTCCATGAAGATTTTATCCAAACTCATGTCAAATGTTAATGGTCTATTCATCATCATGGGTCAAATGTTCTCATCCAGAGGCCTATCTTACTATTCACGTCAATTTGTCATTAGGATTTTCAATAATGTTCCCATTTATGCAAAGCAAAACGCCTCTTATTCATAACCGAGTACCCTTACTAGGTCATGGTTGAATCCTTTGTCATCATCCTCTTTGCCCTTCCTTTGCTTGATGGTTTTCTTCATAACATTTCAGTCCAAAAGTTCTATACTCAATCCAGTAGGGTTAGTCTTTAGGAAATTCCTTCAATTGATTTTTTATACTTGGTATATGCTTTAACTATTTGTCTAAAGGCAACGTAACATCAAATCTCACCTTATAATGTGCTGGCCACCTCAACTTTCTCCTTCCATTCCCTATATCAATATGTTGTTCAATCTTTTATCAAGGCTTTATAGTCAACCATGCAATCTGTATTGTGAGGAGGTATCCTCATAAGTAGTGATTTTCTCAATCCCTCAAATTTTATCCTTCAAGTGCCTCCTCATAATTAGCTTATACTAGCAGTTCTCGTTCAATAGCTACTACATCAAGTTATGCTAAAGCTAGTAAACCATCAAATTTGAAAAACACTCAGGTAAGCATGGAACATTTTCGTAGACATATAGAAAGACTTTATTTGATTACCTATTGATCTCTTTCCAGATATATCTTTGTCATAAGCTCAAGGGTCTCTAAAGTGATCGGTACTTATCTACCTTTCTTTTCAATCCAAGTCAGCGGCATCCTCCAGACCCACAGTGATTTCTATGGTTTGTCATGGTATTTATTCCGGTTTGGAAAAATCTATCTCCCTGGTGGAGATCGCTCCTTACTTTTGCATTTATCTTAGTTGTTACTGTATTTATTGTACTTGTAGCTGCTCCATGATGTGGCCTAATCAACTGACCTCATACCCTCAAATGACTTAGTCTAACAAGTAACTTCTTTTCGGTAAAACTCATGTCCAAATACTTATAATATCCCTCTGAGTATATACTTGATTAATTAGGGTGGGATACCTTTATTTAGTCAATAGTACTCTAAAAGTAATGACTAAATAATGGTCTTAAGATTTTTCGTTTTCCAATCTATGATAGTAAGACCTCAATTTGATCCTTGATGGTACCCTATTTGCTGAAGAAAGACAAATGGACAAGTTATTGTCCCAGCTTAATTCCTTTTTCAATATACTTTATTTACTCATGTAGTGGCAAGGTAGGATATCACCAAATTTTCCTTTTTATGGACTATGTCCATTGATGTTCCTAATAAGCTAATGGATCTGATAAGATTCTAATTGTAATAATTGATATCAAACCATGTATAGACTTTAATTTGTAGTGGATCACCATTCCTCTTCAGAAATTTCTTGTTGCATAATCTCCTGAAATTCGATACTCTGCTCAAAGTCTTAAACCCCATATGCTTTATCTCTATTATACTCTTTTACAATAAAATCACCAACTCCACTAGTATTATTTCTTCGAAGTTGATTGGTTTATCTTCCCACTCAATTCAAGATGAAAGATTTGTATGTATCTTCATAAAGTTACGATCTTCTTCTTTTGAATATTCAATATTCATTGAATACTAGTAGTTACATCCCTATCTCTTACTTTCTTTTCTTCAAAATCCTTACTTTTGTCTTCCTAGATCAATGTCTTCATGTGCTTTGTTGCATATAATCGATACAACATCTACTCCTTTACTTAACAGATATGATAAACTGAATGCTTCTCAGAAATTCTAAACTGTCTTAAGATCATTGAAATCCTCAGTTGCCTGTAGTCTTAATAAAATTCATACAATGTCTTAATAATGTCATTGATCTTTTGGTCATGCTATACTTCTCTTATAAGTTCATGTTAGGATCAATCTATTATTCACAGATCTATCATCCCTAATATTATCATTAAAATCTTTTGATAACTCCGTCAAATTCATTTCCCTATCATATTCATGTTATGTTCCTCTCATTCACATAATCTATCACTTGTATACCTCTTCTGATTTGCTCCATAATACTCAGGTAATTATTATTCGATAGCACTTTACTCTTCATAAGACTCCAATTTAGGTATCCAAAATTGAGCTAAGTCCTTCAGGATCCATACCTTTGTGACCTAGTATGAGTCACAGTTATCTCCTAATATCATCTTGCATTCTCATCCCTCTTAGATTATCATCAAAATTTTCTCAAAGTCTGTCTTTTACATCCCATATCATACTCATATCATATCCCTTGTGATAGCGTACTTATATTCTGATATTCTTTATGATGGTAAGATAGCCATCTAGGTTCTTCGATGTTCTCATCTTTGGTGAGATCGATCTCCTACAGGTTAGAACTATCTACTAAATAAGTTCACTAACATCTTCCTTCATTATTCTCATCATAATATGAGTTTTCATATTTGCACCACACAACAATCCTTAATCCTTAAGTTGTCTTAGACTAGATTTTGGATAAGGGTTGCACTATCCTCTGCTTAATTATTTGTTAAACCAAGCTGTGTTTCACCTATTTATTTATGGTGAAATGCCTTGAGCATTAATATTGTAATCCTCAAATAGAAGTAGTCATCTCTACTGCTCCTATTTATACTACTTCTTCTTAATTTTCTCTATTGCCTATGACCCTTGGACATGCTGGACTGCCTATGAAAGGATAAAAGATCTCTTACAGGTCAGAACTATCTACTAAATAAGTTCACTAACATCTTCCTTCATTATTCTCATCATAATATGAGTTTTCATATTTGCACCACACAACAATCCTTAATCCTTAAGTTGTCTTAGACTAGATTTTGGATAAGGGTTGCACTATCCTCTGCTTAATTATTTGTTAAACCAAGCTGTGTTTCACCTATTTATTTATGGTGAAATGCCCTGAGCATTAATATTGTAATCCTCAAATAGAAGTAGTCATCTCTACCACTCCTATTTATACTACTTCTTCTTAATTTTCTCTATTGTCTATGACCCTTGGACATGCTAGACTGGTTGTGAAAGGATAAAACCTGGGCTCTAATACCAACTGTGATGACCCAGGTTTTCTCATGCATTTTTAAATGCAATATCTAATTCCTAAGGTGGGATGCATCCATATTTGAAAACCATTTTATAAAAACAATGCAATGTAGCGCAAAATCTTTAGTTTTAAACTCATTTTGAAAACCCCGAGTGTCATTTGGTTTCACAACAACCAAAGTAGTTTTTGAAAAACTTCAGAAATCATAAATGTTTTGCCAGATCTATCCAGTCACAGCTCACAGCCTAATTGTAAATAAATACAAATACATGTCCAAAGGGTAAAGTGTTTAATTACATGTATGATTGTCTCCTTTGATTTACTTGCTCGTAGCACTAACATAGGCGTCTTCTACTCGTGAAAGGAGCTATCCTGAAAAATGTTAAGGATTTGGGTGAGTATATACTATACTCAATAGGAGTCTATCACTACTAGCTTTGTAATGCATGCTATGTTTAAAATCATATGCTCTTTAAAACATGTGCATGTTCGAACAACCATGTTCAATATCGATATTAAAAACCATTGTCGAATCCAAATACTGACGACTTAAAGAATCACATAATCCAAGTCAAAAGTATCATATATATCATAAACATAATGATATGCCTAAGATGCTCAACTGAATCCAACTCATGGATATCTGGTATGGTCGATCAACCTCATGTCATGCCATACGCAATGCAAGTAAATTGTCAAACCATAGGGCCCACTATGCCCACGACCTCGCCGCCGTGTGGTCACCGGGTACCTAGGGACACTCGGTCATTACCTCCACGGGGTATATGACAAATCGACCCAGTACCGTGACACTAGTGGTAGCCCCCTGTACCACATGCAGTCGACGTAAGGACATGCCCTTTTTGGGCGTGGTACCCATTCCACCTAATAGTGGTAAAGGCTGGAGGCCAACCCAGACCTCTCGCCATAGCGCCCACGAGCTTATTAGCCCAAATCATATAAGATCGAACAAGCAAAAACCTCTTTTTCAAAACTTGTCCTCTTTGGGTCCCTCACAACTGCCTACCGAGCGTCTTTTGAGCACTCCAGCGTCTTTTGGTAATCCTCAAGGACATGCAATTTTTCAGGAACACAATGCTCACAAATCATGCAATATATGCAATTGTTTGCAAAACATATATATATATGCATAAAGTATTTATCATATGCATGCTGAATTCATTTATATGCTAAACAAGTCATATATCAATTTAAGTCATGTTAATCAAGTCATATAATTTATACTCAAAACATGCATTCTCAAAACAGTCATGGCTCTTTTTAAAAGTCTAGTAGCAATAGATCACCTACCTCGAAGTCTCCTGCAGGTGCATCCTTCATCACTCAACCCGTCCCTAGGTCTCATAAACTCCTGAATATGGATTCAAGGAGTCCTTATCAATTTCAATCTATTTAGACATTAGATTGCTAGATCTTCCTTTTAGGGTCTATGGTCCTTGCCTAATTCATTGTCAGGCTAGATCCTATGATATGAATCTACTATTCAATAGTTAAACTCTGTAAATTGTCCTCTGATCCTAAATTTCTAGTTTCATTAGGTCCGCATATCATGGTTTCCAAGACGTGTGCGTGCCTTAATGGACGACCCAGCCGTATCAATTAGGGCCCTGCACCACAGGTTCTAGGATGCGTGCGTGCCCTAGCTGTACCTAAACCACATTAGCTCACATGCGTCTGTCTGAATGGTGCAGTGCGTACATCTGAATGGCACACTAGGGTGCGCGTCCTGGACAGCGTTGTGCGGATGAGTCTTAGGCGAGGTTGCACACACGTCTTAGTTCCTGGGACACTTGTGTGTCTCGGTTGAGTCGGGCATCTGTCCGTGCGAGGCACGCATGTGACAGTCGCCGCAGGGAGCTCGGCATGGTTGCGTGTCACACCCACACACCCCTATGACGCTTGTGCACCCTGGGACGTCCACACCCCAGGGACGCTTGTGCACCCTGGGATGCCCACACCCCAGGGACGCTTGTGCATCCCTGGGATGTGCTAGTGTGGACAGGTTTTTCACCCATCTGGTTTCCTTCCCCTGAAAATCGTGGATTTTCAGCCAAAACCCACCAGATCCGACATGGATCTAGGCCAGAAAAAGGAGAAAATAGAGGAGAAAATGCAAGAGGGAGGTGAGAGCTTTCCTGGGCAGCCGGAGATGGCGCTCCTCCCGCTTGGTAGGTTTCCTTAATCACCTGTATGAACCCTTGGTTGCTGGAAAACTCGAAGAAGGGGGGGAAAACCAAATTGTTCTCCAGTGAGACCAAAGGAAGAAGGGGGAATGGTGAAGAGAGGGGAAATGGCCAGCCTGACTCGGGCCTGGCCGAAATGTGTAGGGAAATTGGGTTGAGATGGGTTTCTGATTTTTTCTGACAACCCCAGTCCCAAAATAGCCGAAAAACTTGTGTTTTGAAGAGAGGGGATTAGGGCTTTTTATAGCCTTGCTATGGCGATGCTGCCAATGGCAGTGCCGGCATTGGCGGTGCCAGATTTCTCTGCAAACTAGGGTTTCTGGAGAAATCTAGAGGAAGAAGACGATGGGGTGCTATTATCAAAATGGCCCCCTACATTTTCTGTCTTTTTTCATTTTTTGTTTAATTTATAAAAATACCCCTAATCTTTAAACGGCCGTAACTTCTTCATACGAACTCCATTTTTGGCGTTCTTTGAGGTGTTGGATTCCATTTTTTGAGTAGAATCTAATGGTACCAAGTTTCCTTACAAATTCCTTCATTTAATATTTTAAATAAGATAAAATATTTAACATTGTTTATTTCCCATAGAATGTCCAAAATAGAGTAAATTGCTCGGGCATTACATACTCTCATATAGTATAATGTCTAAATAAACCCCTTTTTTTCCCATTCCTTTTAATATCATAAGAAATCACTTGAACTCATTCACTAAGTTTTCTATATTCATGCTTCAATTCTCCACTCATCTGCTGTTCTTTTTTATCATTTAGTAATCATCCTTATAAAATAGTTGTTATATCCTCTCAGCATTATGCACCTCAAGGTCATAACTAGAACTCTCAAGAATCATTAAATAGGTATTTACTTCTCAATGATAACTAGCTGTCAGTATTTCTATACATACAAGGAATAACTCTTTTTCACCCCCTTGATCAATAATTAATTTACATAAGTAGGTCAAACTACAATTGATTTTCATAATACTGAAATTTTATCCATCAAATATATCCACTACATGTATGGACTAACGTTGTAATTCTCTTAATTTCCTTGAGTTCTCTTCCATTGTGACTATTTTTTGTTATCATTTTCATTATAATCATAATATTATTGTGCAATAGTTATCATAATCTTTGAAGGTTTATACACATCGTCCAAATTATAACTTGAATCCTCAGAAGGTTGCCCATGTGAATAGATCTATCAACTAACAAAGTTTTCGTTTAGATATACTAATTTTATACTCTTATACTATTGTTCCTTCCTCTAAGAACTAGAGTAATTTCATAAGAGTGCACCTCTTACTCATACCAAGACTAAAAATCTATTGCATTCTTGGAACTTGCAAACCCTCGTGGGTTGCATATGTTTTTACTTTCATCAACATTGCCTATGCGAGTTATTCGTATGACTCATATCTAAATAACTCATTCTCACTAGATTGATTATATATGACTTTTGGACATATTAGACTGGCTATGAAAGGAGCGACTGGGCTATGAGAGAGCTCCTCAAAACTCTTATAACCAGTATAGCTCCCACTCCCCAAGTGATGTGGGACTAACTCTCAGAGGCATCCTAGAATATCAGTCTATTTTCAATCAGAACAGCTAAGGCCAAGCACCACTAGACCTCCTCATTCCCACTTAGGAAACCGTGTCCTCCCAGACCATGAATGGCTACCCCACCATCACAAGGGGAACTAGCTTTGATACCAATTGTGACATCTCAAGCTTTTCTAACACTTTTTCACAAAATATTTTGCAATTGTGGGGCCCCAAGTTTGAAAAACTACCTAGAAACCAAACAGCTAAAAACATGTTTCATGAGAAGACCTTAAAAAAAATCCTGAGTGTCATTTTTCTTTTCAAAAATAAGGATTTTCAAAAAAAATGAGTGCTATATTTCTATCAAAAACCTATAGAATCTCCCCTGTATTTTGTAATGCCTGAGCAATTTACAATATTTTTAATGAAAATTGGACATTCTATGGAAAATGGACTGTACTAAATGTTTGATTTTATTTAAAATACTAAACAAAATAATTTGTGAGGAAACATACTACCATTAGATTCTACTCAAAAAATGGAATCCAACGCCTCAAAAATCACCCAAAACGGAGTTCGTACGAAGAAGTTACAGTCATTTAAAGATAGGGGTATTTCTGAAAATTAAACAGAAAAACGAAAAAAAAATGAAAAAAGGATGAAAAACGCAGGGGGTCGTTTTGATAACGGCACCCCCTATCGTCTTCAACCTCTAGACCCTCTCAGAAACACATTTTTTTCACGATTTCTATAGAATACACCAGGGGAAATGGCGGCACTGCCATTGAGGGGCACCGCCTTTCACTCCTCTATAAAACCCCCATCTTCCCCCCTCTTCAAATCGCGTTTTTCCAGTCGTTTGAGACTAGGCTTTCCGGAAAAAACTAAAAACCTATCTTTCTGCATTTCCGGCAACGACCAGGCCCTAGTCGGGCCGGCCATTCTTCCATTCCCCTCTCTCCTCTTGTTCCAGTCTGACATTGCGGTTTTCCCCTTCGTGGGTTCGGACGAACACAGAAATCCAGAGAGAAAGGGTCTCAAGCAGAAATGGGGTTCCATCACCGGCAATAGGCACTCCCTAGCTGCCCAAGTAAGATGTCCTTACCTCCCTTCTCTGGTTCCTCCACTTTTCAGGCTAGATCCATGCTGGATCTAGCATTTCCCAGCCGTTTCCAGTAGGAATTCCTGGCTAGAAGAATGCCCCAAGCCAGTTCTAGACGACCTTGCACGAGCCAGGCGTCCCAGGGACGCCTTGCTCCATGTGCGTTTGGGATAGGATCCCAGGGAGGGGCTTCGGGAGTATGATAGTGCGTACACTATCCCAGGTGCGGCACTCGGGTGAGCACGCAACATGGGGCACGGGTCCTGGCTCGACCAGGGTGCACGGGGTGCCCTGGGATCTAAGACGCGCCATGCTACAAGGTGCATCCGTGTGATGATGCGCGTCATAGCGCGTCGCCTAGGCATGCTTGTGCACATGCGAACACTATCCCAGGTGCGACCTTCGGGTACGTGCGCGACATGGGGCACGGGTCCTAGCTCGACTAGGATGCAAGGGGTGCCCTGAGAGCTGAGACGCGCCATGCTACAAGGTGTGTCTGTGTGATGATGCACGTCATAATGCGTCACTTGAGCATGCACGTGCGTGTGCAAAATGCAGTCTCTGGCATGACCTTTAGGTGCACACGCACGTGAGGCGGTCGCGGTTCAACCAGGATGCACGGGTGTCCTGGGAACCTCCTGGGAACCGAGGCACGTGGCCCTAATGAGACTTTAAAATTAGGATCATAGGACCATTCATAGAATTTAACTATTGAATAAGTAGGTCCATATTATAGGAGCTAGCCTAGCAATGAATTAGGCAAGGACCCTTGACCCTAAACAGCAGATTTAGCAGTCTAATGTCTAAATAGATTAAAAATTAATGAGGACTCCTTGTATCCATTCATATCTAGGAGTTTATAAATGAAACCCAGGGATGGGTTGAGTGCTAAAGGACGCGACTCCAGGAAACTTTGAGGTAGGTGCTCTATCACTACTAGACTTTTTGAAAGAGCCATGATTGTTTTATGCGTGTTTCAAGTATAAGTTATATAACTTGTTTAGCATGACTTAATTCAGCATACATATGATAAATGCTTTATGCATAGATATGTTTTACAAATAATTGCATATACATTATGCATAGATATGTTTTGCAAATAATTGCATATGCATTATGCATAGATATATTTTGCAAACAAATGCATATATTGCATGATTTGTGATTACTGAGCTTTTGAAAGATTGCATGTCCTTGAGGGTTACCAAAAGATGCTAGAGTTCCCAAAAGATGCTAGGTAGGCAGTTGTGAGGGACCCCAAGAGGATAGGTTTCGAAAAAGCGGTTTTCGTTTGTTTGATCTGATATGATTTGGGCTGATAAGCTCATGGGCGCTATGCCGAGAGGGTTGGGGTGGCCTCCCAACCTCTACCACTATTAGGTGGATGGGTACCACCCCCAAAAAGGGCATGTCCCTGCTTCTACTGAATGTGGTAGAGGGGGCTACCACTGGTGTCACGGCACTGGGTCGAAGTGTCATATGCCCCATGGAGGTATATGATCCTGTGTCCCTAAGTACCCGGGGACCACACAGCGATGAGGTCATGGGCATAGTTGGACGCTATGGTTTCGTGGATTTACTTGCATTGCATGTGGCATGACATGAGGCTGGTCGACCATACCAGATATCCATGAGTTGGATTCAGTGGAGCATCTTATGCATATTATTATGTTTATGATATATGATACTTTCGACTTGGATTATGCTATTCTTGTAGTCATCAGTATTCCAATTTGACAGTCGTTTTTAGTATCGACATTCACCATGATTGTTCGAACATGCACATGTTTTAAAGAGCATATGATTTTAAACATAGCATGCATTGCAAAACTAGTAGTGATAGACTCGTACTGAGTATAGTGTATACTCACCCTATCCTTAACATTTTTCAGGATAGTTCCACTCACAAATAGAAGACGCCTCAGGAGATATTAGTGCTACAAGCAAGTGAATTAAAAAGGAGACAATTATACATGTAAGTGAACTCTCAACCCTTTGGACATATATTTATTCTGAGTTGAAATTTGTGTGTTGTGACTGGATAGACCTGGGGAAAAATTTATGATTTCTGAAGTTTTTTAAAAACTACTTTGAGTATTGTGAAAGCAAATGACACTCGAGGTTTTCAAAATGAGATTAAAACAAAAGATTTTTCTGCATCATTGCATATTTTTTTTTTCCAAAATAGGGATCCCGCCATAGGAATTTAGATTTTTCATTTAAAAATGCATGAGAAAACCCGAGTGGTCATAGTTGGTATCAGAGCCCAGGTTTTATCCTTTCACAGCCAGTCCAGCATGTCCAAGGATCATAGACAATAGAGAAAATCAAGAAGAAGTAGTATAAATAAAAGTAGTAGAAATGACTACTTTTATTTGAAGATTGCAATATTAATGCTCAAGGCATTTCACTATAAACAGATAAGTGAAAAAGATGATGGGTCTAGCAAATACTTAGATATTGGATTGCTTGAATCCTATCAAAATCATAGGAAATAAGGATTATTAGGTGGTGCAAATATGAAAATGTATATATGGATCATATTATGATGATGTTGAATGAAGAAATTAGTGGACTTGTTAGCAGATAGTTCTGACCTGCAATAAAGTAATCTCATCAAAGGTGAGAAAATTAAAGAATCTAGATGGCTATCTTACCATCATAAAGAATATTAGAATATGAGTACACTATCACAAGGGATATGATATGAGTATGATAGGGGATGTAAAAGACAGACTTTGAGAAGATTTTGATGATAATATTGGGGGATGATAGATCTGTGATAATAGATTGATAAGATGAACTTGTAAGAAAAGTATAGCATGACCAAAATGTCAATGCCATTATTAAGACATTGTATAAATTTTATTAAGGCTATAGGCAATTGAGGATTTCAATGATCTTAAGACAGTTTAGAAATTCTGAGAGGCGTTCAGTTTATCATATATGTTACATAAAGGAATAGATGAAGTATCAATTATATGCGACAAAGCATATAGAGACATTGATCCAGGTAGACCAAATGAGGATTTTGAAGAAAAGAAAGAAAGGGATAGAGATGTAACCACCAGTATTCAATAAATATTGAATATTCAAAAGAAGAAGATCATGACTTTATGGAGATACATAGAATTCTATCATCTTGAATCCCATAGGAAAGTAGATCAAACAAATGCAAAGAAATAATACTAGATGAGTTGGTGATCTTATTGTAAAAGAGTATAAAAGAGAGAAAGCATATGGGGTTTAAGACTTTGAGTAGAGTATCGAATATCAGGAGATTATGCGACAAGAAATTTTCGAAGAGGAATGGTGACCAACTAGAAATCAAATTCTACAAATGGTTTGATATCAATTATTACAATTAGATTCTTATCAGATCCATTAGATTATGGGGAACACCAATGGATATAATCCATAAAAAGAAAAAATTGGTGATATCCCACCTTACCAATAAAATATATTGAAAAAGGAATTAAGCCAGAACAGTGACTTGTCCATTTAACAAAAAGGGTACCATCAAGGATCAAATTGAGATCTTACTATCATAGATTTGAAGACCAGAAAATCTTAAGGCCATTATTTAGTCATTACCTTTAGAGTACTGTTGACTAAATAAAGGTATCTCACCCAAATTAATCAAGTATGTTAGTATCTATGAGTTAGTAGTCGAAGTTATATACAGAGGGATGTTATAAGTCTTTAGACTTGAGTTTTTCCTAAAACAAGATTACTTGATTGGACTAAGTCATTTGAAGGTATGAGGTCAGTTGATTAGGCCACATCATGGAGGAGCTACAAGTACAATAAATATAGTAACAACTGAGACAGTCGCAAAAATAAGAAGTGATCTAAACCAATGTGAAAGATTTTTCAAACCTTAGTGGCTACCATGACAAGGTGAAGAAATTACTTTTGGTCTGAGAAATACTGCTGACTTGGATTGAAAAGAAAGGTAGATAAGTACTGATCAATTTGGAGACCCCTGAGCTTATGACAAAAAAGGTAATCAAATAAAGGCTTTCTATATGTCTACGAAAAGGTTCCATGCTTACCTGAGTGATTTTCAAATTTGATGATTTAATAGCTTCAACATAACTTGATGTAGTAGTTATTGAACAAGAACTGCTATTATAAGCTAAGTATGAGGAGGCACTTGAAGGATAAACTTTGAAGAATTGAGAAAATCACTACTTATGAGGATACCTCCTGACAATGCAGACTGCATGATTGAAGATAAAGCCTTGATAAAAGATTGAAGAATATATTATAGGGAATGGAAGGAGAAAAGTTGAGGTGGCCAGCATAATATAAGGCGAGATGTGATGTTACTTTGCCTTTAGACAAATAGTTAGTTGTTATGAGCATATACCAAGTACAAAAAATCAATTGAAGGAATTTCCTAAGGACTAGCCCTGCTGGATTGAGTATAGAACTTTTGGACTGAAAGGATTACGAAGAAAACCATCAAATAAAGAAAGGACCAAGAGGATGATGACAAAGGATTCAACCATGACCTAGTAAGAGTACTCGGTTATAAATAAGAAACTTTTTGCTTTGCATAAATGGGAACATTATTGAAAATCCTAATGACAAATTGATGTGAATAGTGAGATAGGCCTCTGGACAAGAACATTTGACCCATGATGATGAATCGACTTGAGTTTGGATAAAATCTTCAACAGAGGAAAGCGTTTAATGAATTCAATAATTATGAAACTGGATATAGAGTTAGGACATTTTACTTTTAGTATATGATAAGGTCCTCAATGAAAGATGCTACTAATTGACTTTCATGATTTTATTTTGAATGTAATTGTGGTCAAGGAATCAAGTCATTCGAAGTTAATCAAGGGTTTGGCTGTAGAACACATGATACCATGTCAGTTATTGAAGTATCTTGGGAACAAATATAAAAAGTAAAAGATAGACACAATAGAAAGAAGGTAATTTTTTGGGACTCTTACTAATGACATACGACCAACCATTAAAAGGAGATGTGGATGATGAAGAGATCACTAGATGAAAGACAAGAAGAAAAAGGGATCATCCTATGATATTCAAAAAGGACTATGAGAAATAAGATGATATGATCTTGAAAGAAGTATGGAGAAATTTATACAAGAATAAAGAAGCATGATCTCACAAGGAGACTATCATATACATGATGAGATAGGTATAGGAATCAAAGGATTTTGAGATAGATGAATTACCGCTAGAAATTGGTACTATTAAAACTGGTACGTATGGGAGTATGCATCAGAGTACGCAGCGAAAGCGACCCTTATAAGTAAGGCCTTGTAAAAGGAACAATAAAAATGATAAATTGAGGATGAGCCTAAATTAGATTCCTAAGGGGAGAATGCATTCACCAAGAAGTTATCTAAGAGACAAATACCTGGAACATGATAATTTATGGAATTTCGAGGACGAAATTCTTTTAAGGGGGTAATAATGTAATGCCCGAGCAATTTACAATATTTTTAACAAAAATTGGACATTCTATGGGAAATGGACTGTGTTGAATGTTTGATTTTATTTAAAATAGTAAACGAAGGAATTTGTGAGGAAACTTGGTACCATTAGATTCTACTCGAAAAATGGAATCCAAAGCCTCAAAAATCACCCAAAACGGAGTTCGTACGAAGAAGTTACAGCCATTTAAAGATAGGGGTATTTTTAGAAATTAAACAAAAAAAACCAAAAAAGGACGAAAAACGCACGGGGTCATTTTGATAACGGCACCCCCTGTCGTCTTCAACCTCTAGACCCTCTCAGAAACTTGTTTTTTTCACGATTTCTCTAGAATACACCAGGGGAAATGGCAGCACTGCCATTAAGGGGCACCGCCTTTCACTCCTCTATAAAAACCCCATCTTCCCCCCTCTTCAAATCGCGTTTTTCCAGTCGTTTGAGACTGGGCTTTCTGGCAAAAACCAAAAACCCATCTTTCTAATTTTCGGCAACAACCAGGCCCTAGTCGGGCCGGCCATTTTTCCATTACCCTCTCTCCTCTTGTTCCGGTCTGACATTGGGGTTTTCCCCTTCGTGGGTTCGGACAAACACAGAAATTCGGCTAGAAAGGGTCTCAGGCGGAAATGGGGTTCCATCACTAGCAATGGGCACTCCCCAGGCTGCCCAGGTAAGACATCCTTACCTCCCTTCTCTCGTTCCTCCACTTTTCAGGTTAGATCCATGCTGGATCTAGCATTTCCCAGCTGGTTCCAACAGGAATTCCTGGCCAGAAGAATGCCCCAAGCTAGTTCCAGATGACCTTGCACGAGCCAGGCGTCCCAGGGATGCCTTGCTCCATGTGCGCTTGGGATAGGGTCCCAGGGAGGGGCTCCGGGTGGACGACAGTGCGTACACTGTCCCAGGTGCAGCCCTCGGGTGCGCGCACGAGATGGGGCATGGGTCCTGGCTCGACCAGGGTGCACGGGGTGCCATGGGAGCTAAGACGCGCCACGCTACAAGGTGCGTCTGTGTGATGATGCGTGTCATAGAACGTCGCTTAGGCATGCTTGTGCATGTGCAAACACTGTCCCAGGTGCGGCCTTCGGGTACATGCGCGACATGGGGCACGGGTCCTAGTTCGACCAGAATGCACGGGGTGCCCTGGGAGCTGAGACGTGCCATGTTACAAGGTGCGTCCGTGTGATGATGCACATCATAGCACGTCACTTGAGCATGCATGTGCATGTACAAAAAGCGGTCTCTGGCATGGCCTTTAGGCGCACACGCATGTGAGGCGGTCGCAGTTCAACCAGGATGCACGGGTGTCATGGGAACTGGGACATGCGGCCCTAATGAGACTTTAAAATTAAGATCATAGGACCATTCATAGAATTTAACTATTGAATAAGTAGGTTCATATTATAGGAGCTAGCCTGACAATGAATTAGGCAAGGACCCTTGACCCTAAACAGCAGATTTAGCGGTCTAATGTCTAAATAGATTAAAAATTAATGAGGACTCCTTGTATCCATTCATACCCAGGAGTTTATAAATGAGACCTAGGGATGGGTTGAGTGCTAAAGGATGCGACTCTAGGAAACTTTGAGGTAGGTGCTCTATCGCTACTAGACTTTTTGAAAGAGCCATGATTGTTTTATGCATGTTTCAAGTATAAGTTATATAACTTGTTTAGCATGACTTAATTCAGCATACATATGATAAATTCTTTATGCATAGATATGTTTTGCAAATAATTGCATATACATTATGCACAGATATGTTTTGCAAATAATTGCATATGCATTATGCATAGATATGTTTTACAAACAAATGCATATATGGCATAATTTGTGAGCACTGAGTTTTTGAAAGATTGCATCTCCTTGAGGGTTACCAAAAGATGCTGGAGTGCCCAAAAGACGCTGGGTAGGCAGTTGTGAGGGACCCAAAGAGGACAGGTTTTGAAAAAGAGGTTTTCGTTTGTTTGATCTGATATGATTTGGGCTGATAAGCTCATGGGCACTATGCTGAGAGGTTTGGGGTGGCCTCCCAACCTCTACCACTATTAGGTGGATGGGTACCACGCCCAAAAAGGACATGTCCCTTCTTCAACTGCATGTGGTACAGGGGGCTACCACTAGTGTCACGGCAGTGGGTCGAAGTGTCATATGCCCCATGGAGGTATATGATCTTGTGTCCCTAGGTACCCGGGGACCACACGGCGGTGAGGTCGTGGGCATAGTTGGACCCTATGGTTTCGTGGATTCACTTGTATTGCATGTGGCATGACATGAGGTTGGTCGACCATACCAGATATCCGTGAGTTGGATTCAATGGAGCATCTTATGCATATCATTATGTTTATGATATATGATACTTTCGACTTGGATTATGCTATTCTTGTAGTCGTTAGTATTCCGATTTGACAGTGGTTTTTAGTATCAATATTGACCATGATTGTTCGAACATGCACATGTTTTAAAGAGTATATGATTTTAAATATAGCATGCATTGTAAAACTAGTAGTGGTAGACTCATACTGAGTATAGTGTATACTCACCCTATCCTTAACATTTTTCAAGATAGTTCCACTCATAAATAGAAGACGCCTTAGGAGATATTAGTGCTACAAGCAAGTGAATTAAAAAGGAGATAGTTATACGTGTAAGTAAACTCTCAACCCTTTGGACATGTATTTATTTATAGTTGGGCTGTGTATTGTGACTGGATAGACTTGGGGAAAAATTTATGATTTCTGAAGTTTTTCAAAAACTACTTTGAGTATTGTGAAAGCAAATGACACTCGGGGTTTTCAAAATGAGATTAAAACAAAAGATTTTTCCGCTGCATTGCATTGTTTTTTTTTTCAAAATAGGTATCCTACCTTAGGAATTTAGATTTTTCATTTAAAAATGCATGAGAAAACCCAGGTCGTCACAATTTTGGACCCAAAACATTTCACACATGCGATGGGACAACCTGATAAACACAGTATATGTGAAATCACAAGGGAGACTCCGTCCCTCTCCAAAATACATCCACACACATATGTCTATCCAACATCCCCAAGACCACTCCAATCACAAGCACATCAGCATAACTCCAATTTACATGTGCACACGTCCATAAAACAAAGTCATATTAAGTTAAATATTACATCAATTCAGAAGATCATCAACTACATTGTAAACCTATTTGATATACCTTTCGCACCCTTCTCTTGAGATCTCTATAACAAACTTTTGCTCTTATGTCCGATTTCTTCAAAATGAGACATTTTAAACAATTTACAATGTCTCAGCAAGCTTGCTCTTGTATAGATAGTTTTATCATCAAAATATGAAGTTTATGCAATCTCAAATACAAAAAGTATACATAATCATATGTTATGCAGTTCAATAAAATATGATGCATAATGAATAGTATAATAAAACTTTGAAATCTCAATCATCCTTTACAATTCAATATTATGCCAAACTCATTCAAATTATGAATTTCAATATCCATGCATATTGTTTATAAGACAATAGTAACCTTTGTGAGATATTATATAAGATATGAAAGATATCCATAACTAATGTCATGCATTATCTTATAAATATAATCATCCAAACTGGATAGTGAATCATCGTCAAAAATTAATAGATGAAAAGCATTTAAACCATAAAATACTTAAATATGATTAATGTAACTCAATAAGTATATATATATGGATAACGCCATCTAAACTACCTCAAGGTCTCATGAGCGTAAAAACACTCGTAATCGTAATCCAATAATTTGCCGTTGGTCATGAGTACTCATTATAGACCTTAAATCCGAGGGTGTCACACACCTACTCTATCGAGCCATATACATATGAATCTCAAAATAATGGATCCTCTGTGCATGGACAAGACCCAACCAAGTCTATACATATCATGTCGATACCAAGACGGATAGACTCCATGCACTGTGGGCATGGGAAACATGGTACGAAAGGCCATGACCTACCCATGATGTCATCAACTTGAATTTGGCCTTTTGCGGCTAGGTATCATATATATAAAGTTTCAGAGGGGTGATGATCAGTCCTCAACCCTCTTAGCACAACATTAATTGGACCATCATATCCCCTCCATAATATAATAATACTAGGTGTCATTACATGCCGTCATAACATATAAAACCATAGAATTCTATGCACTTGTGAAATCATGCAAATCAATCTCATGATAAGATATAACCATGTAAAAGCAACCCTCACAAGAGTTGAGTATGAGGATTCCTCACTCCTCATCATTTCATAAATCATTAACTTCATGCAATTTCAAATACATTTTCACATAGAAGTTTTCAATTTAATAAATAAATCAACATGGTATTCCAAAGTGATAAGTTGCATGAAATACAAATTTACTCACTATATAAATCAAAAATCTCCAAAAATCTTGATTTTAACTATTTTCAAATATGATATAATAGTTATTAATAGTTTTCATGTTTCACAATTGCATATTGAAGTTAAAACTACCTACCTCCTTTGATGTGCTCATCAGTTTGTTATATCCCTTCTTCCACACACTTGTCAATCAATTTTCTCTGATGATATTCTAGAGTTCTTGCCAATGTTGAATCATAGATTAATTAGTACATGAGAGATTTATTTTTAATTAAAGCCTGACTTTTTAGATCATCATAAACCATCTAATTTTCCACTAATCATAGTAGGGAAATGTATGGTCAATTTAGTCCCAAATCCACCATCCATTCACCAATTCGTGGTCCAATAGTTTAGATTTGTATTTACAATTCAAATAATCCCATTAATGAATGATTAAAAGTTTAGTCCAATAAGTGATTGTGATCTAACAGAGTGTTTCCAAGTGTAATCCTATGTCCTTTGAGGGTTTGGATTAGTTATTAAGGGTTTAGGCTCATTAATCGAAATCTTGGAAAGGTTACTAAAGTTCTAATCACTAACTGAACAATGTATACATCAACAAATCAATGGTCCTTATTTAATCCATTAGTTTCCCAAAAATTAGTATCCTAGTCTTAAATTTTCAAAGTATGTTTACTTAACAAATATTAGGGTACACAATAGTAGCATCTGATCACTAATCAGACATTGCCAAGTCCTTATTCCTCTACTATCTGATCAAACAGCTCATATTATTTGCTCAATTTCCATCTTGATTTTTCAATTTCCATTGTATACTAATTAATTAAGTGTTCTAGAACTCATATGTGATGTCAGATCTTCAATCAGACATCAAGAAGTCACTATTTACATAGTGATAGATTGGACAACTGAGATTCTCTGATCATGTTCTGGCCTAAATCGATAATCTCATTCAGATCCGAGCTATGTAAGGTACGTATGTATCTATCTCTAATAATTGATTAGGAAATTGATGGTTGGATCATACATAAAACTTAGATCTAGGATGAAATTGCATGGATTTAGCAAAATAATGGAATTCACAAGTTGGGTTTCCTAGATCTTAGCTCTTGGATATATTTCCTCCTCTCTTGGAGGTGTGGATTGATCACTATTTTGTGGTGAAATCCTCTGATCATCCTGTGTATCATTCCCCTCTTTGATTATAGTCAAGATCATCTCGTATTCCCTACTAACCCTTGGGGTTTTGATCATCTTCTTAAGCTGAGTGAAATGATCGGCTCAAATCGTCGATCCGAATTATCATCTTCTCCAACAACAACTGCAACTACGACAACTAAAACTCTCGTTCCTCTCCATGCTGGTGTGACACATCTTCTCTGGCGAGCAAAGTTTCTCTCTTTCCTCTCTCCTTTCCCCCTCTTCTCCTCTTCTCCTCTACTTCCTTCTTCCTCTTCTCCTTCTTCTCTTCTTCTGTGCGTGTGTTGGACTAGGCAAAACAGACTGTGCGGTCTGTTTTGTTTTGCTTTAAGTAGGAGGGGTGCTGATATCAATTTGGTGCCCCTCCTTTACTAATTTTTTTTTTTCAAAAATGCCCTCATATTATAAATCATCATATCTCCTCCATCCGAACACCAATTTCAGTATTCTTTGTGTCATTGGAATTGTATCGATGTGTACTTTCCATTTTTTATAGTATTGAGTTCAAATTTTTAATTTCCAAAGGGGACACTTTCATAGAATTCAATTTTACTAAATTCAAATACTAATTTTCATCTCATTTAAAATATAATATATTGTACAAAAAAGAAATCAAAATTGAGGGTTGTTATAGGTGACCTATTGCCACTCCATTGGCCCCTACTTGATCAACTATATTGGTATTTAAATAATTAGATCTGCCAACACATTTGATGGTTCAGATCAACTACTATTGATTGAGGACAATGTGAAGTGGTTAATAAAGGTAGGATCTAGCTGGTAAGCAATAAGGAAAGTATGAAAGAGAAGTGCTACCTAGGTTAGACGTAACCCAAAAGCCATTCATCCAAACAAAATAAGGAAAAATCAATCCTTGAGCTTATTGTTCATAGGGTTAGAATTTATTGTTTGTCTGTGTTTGTTAGCATCATTTTACATATAGGTTACATTATCTAGTTTAGGTCTTCCTTAGACTAGGTGGGGAAAAAAAATGACAAAGAGGTACTCTTTCTTTTTATATAACCAATATCTTTCATTGTATACAAAGTTGAGTCAACTTAGGTAAGGGTTACATACTCAAGCAGATCTAATTAACCCTACCTTAGACGTGGCCAATGATGTAGGGGATAAAAAAACTACTTTCATACTATTTCACTCCTCGGCCCTTACACTCTAAAGAAATGTATGAGGCAGAGACATGGTATAACCCCGATTTCTCAAATGCATTAGATAGATTAGCCAATAGGATGGATAGTGAATTAAATAGTCTAAATGCTTTTAAACAAGAACTTCAATAGAAGAATTGTTATACCTATTCTTATTCTGGACTAAGATATCCCACTACATCATGGCCATCAAGCTCCACATACACTGTATATCTTGAACGAATTTGGTCTCAGGATTATTAGGGAAGATAATCATGGTTCGACCTTGTTCAACCCTTTGCCAGTACCCCAATGCTATAACAATATGATTTATACTAGCAGTTTCCTCCACAGTAGAGAGAACAATCATTAGAAGTGACCCTTATTCTATATATAAAAGTAACTCAATGATCTATTTGGCAAATGAAATCCAAAAGGGGTCAAATAACTATTGCAGTTAAGGAAAGGGCTCAGGAAAAAGAACAAGTTGAGGACTATGAGAAGCCTATCAATGATTATTTAGGGATAGTAATATCCAACTACGAAGATTCTTTAAAGACAGAAAGTAAAGTATCCACACCATCCTTGCCCTCTACTAGTAATGATCCTCTTGAGGAATGTCTCACTCATTTCAGTTTTATAGACACCTACATTGATGAAGTCAATAATATATTGGTTCATGTGCCATGAACAGATACTTCTCAATGGATAGCCTAAGTAGGACTTGTGACACCCAAGGTTTTCTAAACCTTTTTTCAATCCATAAAATAATAATACTACATTTTATGAAATAGGCGGGATCCCTAAAATAGAAAACTCACAATTAACATAAATAATGCAAGCGTTCAAGAGAAATGCCAAAAGGAAAACCCCTAGGGCCATCCAACATAACCACGGTAATAAACAAAGTCAAATTATCGATATGCCAAGCATGCTCAATCTAAAACCACAACAAATCAATCACCAGTTGTGAAAAAGATAATAATGATAAAATGTCCAAAATCCCCAGCATTCATCCATGATCACTACATCATACACATATTAGCAAGTAAAGGTACACTATACAAAGGTGTGGGTCCAATCTATCCGAAAATTAGCATCCATGTATAGCCCAACAAAGCCAACCACAAGTCAGAGAGACATACACTAATCAGTCTCTCTGAACTACAAAATGGTAGATGGTCCTCAAGGTCCTTGCTCAATCAACACTGCACCACCTACTTTTCCTTAGCGCTATCGTGCTCCAAATAAGAGGCATTGCAAAACAAAGCAATGCCTCAGCAAGCTATTGCTTGTGTAGGTCATTAATAGTTTAAAACATGTGATAAACACTTTGCAAGGGTACCAATATCATGTCGAGTGTCATAGACTAAATCATTTACAAAGCAAGTTAAATCATCAGGCATTCAGAATGAACAATGCATAAATCTCATAAATCTAAATGAAACAATCAGGATCAAAACATGTTTTTTGCTTGAACAAAGAAATATCAAAGCAAAACATCATGGCATGTGAACATGATTAATACATAAATAAGCATCTATCAAAATAGATAAAAACCTGTGTCCACAAAATAATATGAAGCATGTCATGATAAAAGGGGCACTGCACACAATAAGCTCTAGGAGTATCCCGCTGCACTCAATCACTGGCAATGAGTACTCATCCCAATATTCAGGTCTCTAGCCTATAGCTTGCACAGCTCATAGGCCAGCCCACATCTGGATGCCCAACTAGGCATCACCCTCAAGACAGCGTCACACTGTGGGTATACAATCACATATGCTCTGCATGAATATGCAGAATAAGAGTATGGGCTACTATGCTGTAGTGGTAGCTACTCTAGAGTCTCAACCGCTGTCACTCCCCGCAAACACCAGAATGGGAGACTTCCTCCGTCTTGAATGGGAGAAGATGGACTTGTAGTGTGGACTACACATGATCCCACCCCTATGGACATTTGTCCCCTTTGGGGCAGGTGTCTAATCATATCATCATACAGTCAGAGGGCGAGTAGCCAACCCTACAACCCTCCTAGCAAAGTACCCACCGAGCAACAACACTTGTCATAAAACAACAAAACATGCTATAAATCATGGAAAACTCCCATGTGAAATAAGCCTCAATAGGTTTAAATCAAAATCCATAATAAAGTGTAATCCATCGCATTTCAAAACATGGATAACCATATAATCAAATGTCATGATATCGAACATGAAGTACTGAACACATTTCAATAAAACACGATAGGGCATAAAACACATGCCTCAAGAATTACAAATAACAAGTCACAATTAATGAAATCATAGAAAATTCCCAAATGTAATCACCTACCACAAGACGCGGTACTCCAATCAAGTGCGTAACAATATCAAACCATGCACTCTAATGTACCTGTCACATCATATGCCATCTGATCACTTGGTGTTCCTAAATCTCAAAACTAAGCTAATCCAATTGATATCTTCTCTGATCTAGTAGTTAATCCAAGATCAATAGTCCAGATCATATGATTAACCCTCAATTAGCATAATCCTGAACTAGATGTTAGTTTTTCTAACATCTAGACCATCATCCTTCAACTTTGATCATCAATCTATGTCATGATTTATTTAATTAATGCCCCTTAATCAATAAAGGGTCAATCTCTTTCATCTTATAATGTTTGGAGATAATCCAACTATTGGATCACTCTTTATCACTTATAATCGACATCTGACCATTAATTCCAATTATTTTCATCATGATCCATCTAATTTCTAAGTGTGATTAGTGATTTACATGAATGTCCTAGATCATCACAAATTTCATACATCTAATCAGTTTCTAAGGTCTGATCATCCATTGATTAGCCTAATCTAAGTTATTTAATAGCATTTTGTGATTTGACTATTTTAGAAGTGGTCAACTCAAAGTTTTCATGACAAATCTAGGTTCACATCATTGAGACAAATACAACCAACATTTGAGATCATGATTTGGACCTTTGTAGCTCCCATAATCGAGCTTTTAGTTAATGGACAGTCTAGATTAATCAATTTTAAATTAAATAATCAATTAAATGTGGACGTGCGCCACACGACACCCATATGAAACGCGCATGTGCATTTCATCTTGTCCTAGAAACACCACATGCACATAGCACGCATGTCATCCCATGCATCTCCGATGGTCTGAGCACAACCTGACTAGTTCGCCATCACCAGAGACGACAACCGGACTCCGGTAGTCTTTGGCAACACCCATGTTGTCAAAACTTCATAATTTTTACACCATTTTAATCAAATTTTTGCATATATTGACATTCCAACATTCCCATCAACTGGTTTTGCTTAAATATGAGGTTTTTACTTGATTTTTATCACGTTTACAAAAAAAATTTCCTTTACTATTTTTCATGTCTTCTTCATTCCTAGCCATGAGATTCCCATGAGATTTCGTGGGTTTGTTCCTTCTTTCATTATGCACAATATAAATGATCCAAATCATCCATCTAACATTGTTTTATTGGTTTGTTTTCTCGAAAATAGTGGAATACACACAGTCACCAGAAAATGGAAATCCACGCTGTTTTTTGGCATTAACAGATAGTAAACTTAATGGAAAAGATGGAATGGGGAAGAAGTGGAAAAATAATGGGCCTATCTCATATTAGGCCAACTAGGGAGGGGAAAATCCGTCACGTGAGTGAAGAGTGGGCGCTATGTCACTGCCAGCGTTGAAGTCGCTGTCGATGGTGATATGTGAAACAAAGAGGGGAGGAGTTATGGTGGGGAGAGAAATCGAGGTGAGACATTAATGGGGGGAGGTGCATTTAAAGCCCCACATTAATATAATTTTTTTAATTTTTGAATTTAATATAAAATTCTAATTTTTTATTTATTGTTGAAATGATTACCAGCCATAAATGCTGGTAATCACCACAATGCATATTTAATGCCTATCACGTCATCAATTCTAGTGCTTGATCTCATGGCCCCGCTTATAAAATTACCATTCTAACCCTTTCATTTATTTAATTAATTAGGTAAATTAAAATAATTAACCATTTTTCTTTCGATCTCTGATTTTAGCATTCTTAGTGTCGTTGAATTCAATTTCTCATGTACATTTCAAATATTAAGGTTTTAGCTCGTGACTTCATCTTTAAAATTTTTGAATCCCCAATTTCTTATTTTTCACAAAATTTCACGCATTTATGCATTTTTCAAATTTTAAAAGTAGCGGGTATTACATCCTCCCCTCCTTATAAAAACTTGTGACCTTGAAATTTCAGTATATACATACCTTTAGGCTAAGAGCTCTGGATGGGTCCATCTCATCTCATCCCACGTAACCTCCTGCACTGTGTGACGTTGCCAAAGGACCTTGACCAAGGGAATGGTCTTAGTCCTCAATTCTTAGATCTTACTATCTAAGATCCATATCGGTCGCTCCTCGAAAGTCAAATAAGGCTGTACCAACCTTGGAATTTGCTCAAGTACATGGGAGGGATCTGACACATACTTCCTCAACATGGAGACATGGAAGACGTAATGTAGTGGAGCAGGGCTAACTGATATGTGGCCAATCCAACTCTATGTAAGATCTTGAAAGGGCCAATAAATTTGGGACTAAGTTTCCCCCTGACACTGAATCTCATCACTCCCTTCATAGGGGAAACTCTCAGAAATACATGCTCTCCCATATCAAACTTTATGTCCTTCCGCCTCCCACCAGCACAACACTTATAGCTATTGTGAGCTATTAGTAATCATCTCTGAATGAGTCTAACATTCTTCGCACACTGCTCAACTAACTCAGACCTCACAACCTATCTCTCCCCCACATCACTCCAACATAAAGGAGACCAACAGGGCCTACTATAAAGCTCCTCATAAGGAGCCATGCCAATACTCGCATGGTAGCTATTATTATAGACAAACTCTACAAGCGACAAATGCTTATCCCAGCTACCTATCCAATCCATGGCGTAGGCCCTCAACATGTCATCAACTGTCTGAATGGTCCTCTTAGTCTAGCCATCTGTTTGGGGGTGGAATGCCGTACTAAATCTCAATCTCAACCTCAACCCAAAAGCCCCCTGCACGCTCTGCCAGTACTTCAAGGTGAACCATGTGTCTTGATTTGAAATAATCATCAAGGAAACCTCATGTAAGCTCCTGATCTCCCTAACATACAGCTTTGCCAAGCTTTCCACTGTCTGAGTCTGTCTGATGGGGAGGAAATGGGAAAACTTCATCAAACTATCAACAATGACCCATATCATGTCATGTCCACTAGCTGTCCTTGGCAGGCCTACTATAAAGTCCATAGTGACGTGGTCCCACTTCCACTCTGGAAGGTCTAATGTCTGAAGCAACCCAGATGGTCACTGATGCTCTGCCTTGACCTATTGATAGGTTAAACATCAAGCCATGCACTCACCAACATCCCTCTTCTTCCCATTCCATCAAAAGTGTTGTCTAAGATCTTGGTACATCTTCGTACCTGTGGGATGAATAGTATACGAGGACTAGTGTGCCTCCTGGAGCAAGCACGTCTCAACTGATCATCTGCAGGAACCACTAATCTACCCCTAAACTTGACACCTCCATCTAGTCCTCTAGAAAAATCGGCCTTATCGACCAGGTCTTGAGTCTCTGCATCACTGAAATGTGCCTAAAGGATCCTGTCAAGAAACCTGGATTGAGTCAATAGGTTAACAAGCATCACCCTCAACTTCCTGCTCAAGGCATTAGCTACAATGTTAGCCTTCCTTGGGTGGTACTAAATAGTGAAGTCGAAGTCCTTGAGGTACTCCATCCATCTGCACTACCTCATGTTCAAGTCACTCTGAGTGAAGAAACACTTGAGGCTCTTGTGATCAATGAATACCTAAAACCTCTTACCATACAAATAGTGTCTCCAGGACTTCAATGCAAGCACCACTGCTGCTGTAATAACCCCAAATTTTGTAAGTGATTGAGAAAATCAATAAAGTTTGAGTTTTAGATATTTTGGGCAGAAATATTAGGGTTATTTAGAATATACTTTTTATAAAAGTATAATCAAATCATAAGACATGTAAAATTTAAATTAAACTTAGCAAACCCTTCAAAATGACTGTAAGCACGACAAATTCTGAATTCGAATGAGAAATCCTTAAGTTTCTTCACTTATTGGACAAAAGGGGTAAATAGTAATTTTACCCAAAAACCAAAATATGAGACATCAAAATTTAGAATGTACTGAGAAATACGAATCCAACGCCACTAAGTACACTCAAATCCGAGATCATGGGAATAAAACCCAAAATTTTATGCATAAATGGCAAAACGGTCTTTTTACACCCATGTGGGGCCCACATGGGACCCACAAGGGACCCAAAAACAAATCTTATCAGCAGCTCACGTGAAGTCATGGGTCAACAAACATCAGCTAGTCTTGGGGAAGAAAAATGGGGCATGGGGAAGAAAAAATGGGGCATGGGAGGCTTTCATGCCATTTAATAATAAAAAATAAAATATTATAATAATGAAAAAAGACCCAAAATGCCTATAAATACAACCCAAAAAATCCTCCAAAAATGGTCATAAAATCCCCACAAAATTTCCTTCACTCTCCCTCAAAAATTAAACCTAGGTGCCTCTCCAAAAACCCAAAATTTCTAAGAGATATCTCTCTTTTCAATTTCTTTTTCTTTTTAGATTGGAACAAGAGACCTAAAATCAATTAGGCACTCTGTTCCAGATCTTATTTGATCAATTTCACCGTCCAAAACTTCCCAACATATCTATTCTACAAAACCCCAAAAGAAATTTTAAGATCCAACGGTTCAAACAACGAAAATTTGCAAGAAAGATGGATCTTAGGCCATATCTTCATCAACAAGGTATTCTTTTTAAATTGGACATATAGGCGAGGTTTTTTCTCCAATCATGTAGGTGGAAATACTTTCTATAGATGTTTAATACTATTTTATGTAATCTTTAGTTTACTATAATTTATTTTGGTAATAAAAAGGTAAAAATAAAGTAAACACCAGAACCCTTAATTATGGATGATAGAGTGCTTAGATAAAAATTCTGACTGCACCAATCGATCCAGAAGGGTCCAAAACCTCTAGGGTAGAATTTTCACAATGATCAGAGACGTTTTGGGCCCTCAATTGAGAGAGGATTGATTGGACGGTCCAGAATGGACTGTCCGATCTTCAGATCTAACAGTGCCCAAGACGCACACATGATGCACAGTCGGAAATGGCGCGTGTGCTGCTCATGGGGCATCATCCCAAGCGAGAAGACGGCGCGTCCGTCAAATCCACGAGCGGACGTGCCAAGCGACAGCCCCGTTTACGGGCGCGCGGATGACAAGTGTTCTGCTCATCCCATCCGCATCTGTGGACGCCCCCCGCAAGGGCACTTCCTTCATTCATCCTAGAAGATGCGCACGGAAAACCGAAAGCGTCCGCCCGGCTTGGTTTTCCACTCAAAAAATCTGGGCCGTCCGTTCCTTGGGCCTAGATCAAATCCAGGCCCTAGGAAGGACTGTGAACTTCCAGATCCAATTCTGGAGTCATCTGAACTCTAAATTGAGATCGGAAAGAAGCTAGGGAAAGCTTGAAACCTCTATTTTCTGATGAAATGATAAAATGCACATAATATTCAGTAAAAACTTTCTGTTTTGAAGAAACAAGTTTTCAATTACCTAGATCTTCAAGATCTGAGATGATCAGATCTTAAAAATATGTTTTAATAATGATATACTATTGAAATAAAGTGAGATCTATGGTTTAATTGGATATGTATGAGATATGTTAAGGGATCTACCCATTAAAATCCATTAGAAAGAGTACTTAGGGTAAACATGCTTATAGGAACCTTATGGAAGGTTGAGCTATGGTCATTCTAGTGAATGATGAACATAGTGGTTAAGGTGGTTATCTAATAGAGCCTCGCTCTTCCCCTACCTTCCGTTGACATTTGTGAGGTCTAAACGCCTCCTTACATGAGGATTGAAGTAACCACTTTGTGTTCACCCATTCAACTAGTAAGCTTTAGCCAATTGGAAATAAGAGGAGCAATCTAAATTTAGGCTTGAATAAGCTACCTTTAACCAGCACATTAACTGGTTGAATAATAATAATAAGAGCATAAAAGGTTAGTAAATTACCTAACCCTAATAAAAACAGTAAGTAAGATAAGGATGATCAAACAAGATCCATTAGATCTTGGATGATCAAGAACAATAAGAATAAGAACACTCTATTGTACTTAGTATGCATGTTTATTAGTATACTTGTTATAGTTCATTAGATTAGATAATCCAAACCCTTGATCAAAGATGATTCAAGGAAGAAAACCAAGATCATCCTTCATAGGGATGATCCAATAACTGAACTTAGATCAAAGAAGAACTAGATGATAGAAGATCTAGGACCTTGATCTTTATCAACATGTGTAGATTGTCAATCAATGGATCTATGAAAGATCAAGATCAAGGACATGGACATACAAAGACTTAGAGATAGAAAAATACTTAGATATGAATGATCTAAAGATCATTCTAAACATCAAATCTGGTGATCAATAGGATTGTTCATAATTTATATATTGACAATAAGTATGGATGTACAGATCATATACATTAGTTAGGATCATGGAAGACTTGGGGAAAAGAGATCACTCCTTAAAGGTAGGAGGATTTGATGAATGCATTTACATGAGATATACATGATTGTACTCATAATCTTATCTTGACAAGAGTAATGTTAATACTTGTATTAAATCTCTTGAAAACCTTATGATCCAACCAAACACATATAAGATGGTTAAGGACTAAGCTATAAGTGAATAGGGAACTAGGAAATATTTCAGCCCTAAGTAAACAAACATATGGTCTGATATATATGAAATCTATTTTACATACAAGCTTGGAGGCTTGTGAGTTTGTTTTAATAGGCATGAGCCTAAGGGAATGCTATTGCTAGAAGAGTTATGAGGGTTTGGCCACCCGCTCCTTGAAATTTGATGATGTGATGATACCTTGCCCTAAGAGAGGCTAAAAGTCAGGTGGTGGCAATTATGGGAAGGCCACCACTATGAAAGTCTTGCCCCCCCATATGGGCAGTGACATAATATTTTCCACCGTGGTATCAGTGGTGAACAGGGCAGTTATCCAAGCGCGCTAGTACAGATCAGACTGCAACATAGCAACCTTTCTGATTATTTTGCATTATGATGCATATGAGAATAGGCATAGTGAAATGCCTTATGTTGTAGCATAATGAAATGCTAGGTAATTATATATTACCAATATTTCCCAAGAAGGGAAATTCCCAGTATAAGATTAGCTGTAATACTAAATTCTCAAAATGAAGAGAATTGATCAGCTTAGTTGGGAATGATATTTGACTATTTTCACAAATTTAACTGGTTTACCTATGAAGGGTATGTATGTATATAGATATACATAACTTACAAAGTAAAGAGTATGTTTAAAGATAATGAGATTATGAAGTATTGGAATTACCTTGTTAGTTATTATGTTTCTTGAATCCCCTACCAAGCATTGCTTGCTGAGATATTGTACTTGTTGCAATATCTCAGATGTAGGGAAGGAGAGTTAGGAGCTGAAGACGATAGAAGACTTGAAGAGAATAATCTTCAAGGTATACCCTTGAAGACATGTATTTTTCTTTGTTGAGAGTTTTATTGTATGGTGAGCTTGAGTTTTGGATTATATAATTTGGACAAGTATTGTACTAGATTTGGCTCTACTGTGAACCACTGGATGGATCCTGGAGTTTAATAAAAGTATATTTCTTCAATGGAATTTTATTTTGTACACAAATTGTACTTATGTTATGTATAAAGTGGTGACTTAGGTTTTCAAAACAAGTTCTAAAGAAAAGAATTTTCGCTACTTTGTTTTGCAAAAAAAAATTATACTCTTAAGGGCCCTGCCTTTCAAAATACATTACAAAATGTGTTACAAAAACCCGGGTCGTCACAGCTACCAACTCAGATCATGGGTCGAGTAGTTCACCTCATGTGTCTTAAGCTACCTTGACACATAAGCGATAACCATCTCATGCTGCATCAACACTGCTCCTAGGCCCCTGCTTGAAGCATCACAAAACACTACATAGCCACCAGATCATAAAGGTAGGGCCAGTACTAGTGTGGTAGTCAGCCTGCTCTTGAGCTCTTGAAAGCTCTCCTCATAAGCATCAGTTAAGATAAACCTAGTGTCCTTCCTGGTCAAGGTGGTTAAGGGCAAAGCAATCCTTGAGAACCCCTCAATAAATAGTCCATAATAACCAATCAAGCTAAGGAAACTATGAATCTCTGTCATCGTTGTAGGCCTCTCCCAGTACAAAATTGCCTCCACCTTGGACAGGTCCACTGCCACGCCATCCTTAGATACCACATGGCCTAGAAATTGCACCTTCCTAGCTAAAAGTCACACTTACTGAGCTTTGCATACAAACAATGTCGACGAAGTGTATCTAACACAATACAAAGGTGCTCCCTGTGAGCCTCGTGGCTAAGTGAGTAGACCAAAATGTCATCCTCGTGGCTAAGCTTAAAAAACCTTGTTCATTAGGTCCGCGAATATTGTCGACGCATTAGTCAATTCAAAGGGCATCACCAAAAACTCATAATGGTTGTACCGACTCCTAAACATGGTCTTAGGGATGTCCTCCTCCCAAATCCTCAACTGATGGTGGCCTGATCTCAAATCAATGTTGGAGAACACCTGTGCTAACTGGAGCTAGTCAAACAAATTGTCAATATAAGGCAAGGGGTACCCATTCTTCACAGTAACACTATTTAGGAACTGACAATCTATACATAGCCTTAAAGACCCATCCCTCTTCTTGACAAAGAGGACTAGTGCTCCCCAAGGAGATCCACTTGGCCTAATGTAGCTCTTATCCAAAAGTTCTTGCAACTGTACCTGAAGCTCTCTCAACTTTGTAGGGGTCATCCTATAAGGTGCCTTAGAAATAGACGTTATACTTGGCACAAAGTCTATGGTGAAATCAATCTCTCTGCATGGGGGTAGTCCTGGCAACTCATCAAGAAATACATCGGCAAAATCTCGCACCACCTCAATATCCTCAATACATGGCTGCTCACTGTCTATCATTGTGACGTAAACCAAAAATACTTGGCAAACAACCTACTTCTTATAGCAGTCCATGGTAACCCAATACACCATCAACCAATCCATCCCCAAGATGATGTGTAATCCACCATGTCTAATAGGATGAGATCAACATCCATCCTAGCACCTAACATCTCTACTAGCACCCTCTCAAGGTACTCAGTGGCCTCCATTGTATCTCTTGCGGACATTAGTACGTCTAGTCAAAATGCTAACTTACAAGCGTGTAAATCAAGATAGGATGCAAATGCATGTGAGATGAATGAATGCGTGGACCCTAAGTCAAAAAGGACTATAGCATGTCTATCAACCATGAGAAAAGTACCTTCCACAACCTGGTTTAAGACCTATGCCTACCCCGAAGTAATGGTGAAGACGCATCCCTAACTATGTGGTGCTGGTGTTGTAGGGGTGCCAGTCTTTGCTGGTCTATCTCTCTGCTCCCTCTAGCACTCCCTAATCATGTGCCCTGTCGCACCATAGTTGTAACACTTAAACAACTGTCTTTGCTGAAAAGGATGTTGCTGATGCTGTTGTTGTTGCTACTGTTGTGGCTACTGTGGACCCTGACACTGATGGCCCTATCCTGGGCAGAATCACCCCACATGTCAACCCCTACAATGAGGGCACACTCTCCTACCCTGGTCTCTCCTCTATCTAGGAGGGTGCTGCTAATATGGAGCCCCAAGGGGCTACATGAATGTGAAGTGCCTCTTGCCCTTAGCAGCTTGACTCATCTCCCCTCGTCCCTGCAAGTAGTCCCTCTCTAACATAGAGGCCATGTTAGTTGCCTCTCTTGCTATCATCAGGTGAGAGATAAGCACTTTATGCCTCAACTAAGACATAAGTCCATCAACAAATCTATCAGTCACCTCCTTATCTGAGGCAAAAGGGGCTGGTGCAAATCTCTACAGTCTAGTACTACTAAACTATCATGCTCCTCTACTCTAATGTGGCAAACTACCTCTTCATGACCTGTAAGACATGAGGAGGGAAGTACTGCTCATTGAATATCCTTCGAAAGTACTCCCATGTAAGTGGCACTGAGGAGGGCAGGTGTATCTACGACTGGGTCTACCACCAGAACTTAGCTCTCCCGTCAATAAATAGGCTGCTAGTCTAACTTAGTCCTCAGGTGGGACCTTCATCCCCTCGAAGGCCTCCTCCACCTCCAATAACCATCTCTTAGCATCCACTGAATCACCTTCCTCGTAGAAGGATGGTACCATCTTTTGCAACCTCTTAAGCTATTTAGACAATGGGTAACGTGCACTCGAGGCTCCTCCCTCAATAGCCCCTAACACAGGAGCTGTCAGTACTTAATGGGATGACTACGCCGACGTGTCCCCCTGGGTTACCGCGGTCATCACTGAAGGGGAAAAGTGTGTAGCCTGTACTGCTGCCCTAATCTACTGTGTGATATGTGGCATGAGGCCCTATACTATGCAGTCCACTAAATTTGCCTCTTGCTCCCCTTGCTCTAGTGCCTCAGCATGGGTAACAACTGGTGAAGCAGGGGTGGACCTTGTCCTCCCTCAAGGAGCCATCTATCAACATTTTAATGTCACATCATATAAGTGTTCCTCCCATCTCAATCTCAATCATGAACCCATGGGCTATCAATCTAATTGGACCTTTAAAGTGGTGATGATGGAATGAATCCTGGCTCCGATATCAAACTATGACACCCCGGGTTTTCTAAACCTTTTTTCAATGCATATAATAATAATAATAATAATAATAATACTATCTATAAAATAGGTGAGATCCCGGAAATAGAAAAGTCACAATTAACATAAATAATGCAAACGTTCAAAAGAAATTGTCCAAAAAGAAAACCCCGAAGGCCATCCAACAAAACCACAACAATAAACAAAGTCAAATCATCTATACACCGAGCATGCTCAATCTAAAACCATGACAAATCAAACACCAGTTGCAAAAAAGATAATAATGAGAATAGGTCCAAAATCCCCAAAGTTCATCCATGATCACCACATTATACACACATAAGCAAGTAGAGGTACACTATACAAAGGTGTGGGTCCAATCTATCCAAATATCAATGTCCATGTACAGCCCAATAGAATCAACCATAAGTCAGAGAGACATACACTAATCAATCTCTAAAGTACAAAATGGCAGATGGCCCTCAAGGTCCTTGCTTAATCGATGCTACTCCACCTGCTTTCCCTTAACGCTATCGAACTCCAAATCTGAAGCTTTGCAAAACAATGCAATGCCTCAACAAGCTATTGCTTGTGTAGGTGATTACAAATAGTTTAAAACATGCGATAAACACTTTGCAAGGGTACCAATATCATGTCGAGTGTCATAGAGTAAATCATTTATAAAGCAAGTCAAATCATTAGCCATTCAGAATGAACATCGCATAAATTTGAATGAAACAATCAGGATCAAAACATCCTTTTGACTTGAATAAAGCAATATTAAAGCAAAACATCATGGCATTAAAGCATGATCAATACATGAATAAGCATCTATCAAAATAGATAAAAACCCATGTCCACAAAATAATATGAAGCATGTCATGATAAACAGGGCACTACACACAATAAGCCCTAGGAGTGTCCCACTACACTCAATCACTAGCCATGAGTACTCATCCCAACATCCAGGGTCTCTGGCCTATAGCTCGCACAGCCCATAAGCCTACCCACATCTGGCTGCCCACCTAGGCATCACCCTTAATACATCGTCACATTTTGGCAATACAATCACATATGCACTACATGAACAGACATAATAAGAGTATGGGCTACTATGCTGTAGTGGAAACCACTCTAGGGTCTCAACCATTGTCGCTCCCTGTCGACACTGGAATGGGAGACTTCCTTTGTCTCGCATGGGAGAGGATGGACTCGTACTGTGGACTACCCATGATCCCACCCCTATGGACATTGACCCCCTTTGAGGCAACTGTCTAATCATATCATCATACAGTCAGAGGGCGGGTAGCTAACCTTACAACCCTCCTAACATAGTACCCATCAGGCAACAACACCCGTCATAAACTAGCAAAACATAAATTATGGAAAACTCCCATGTGAAATAGACCTCAATAGGCTCAAATCAAAATTCATGATAAAGTGTAATCCACCACATATTAAAATATGGATAATCATATAATCAAATGTCATGATATCAAACATGAAGTCCTAAACACATTTCAATAAAACACCATAAGGCATCAAACACATGCCTCAAGAATTTTAAATAACAAGCCATGATCAATGAAATCATAGGAAAATCCCAAATGTAATCACCTACCACAAAATGCGATACTCCAATCAAGCGCGTAACAATATCAAGCTGCACGCTCTGACGTACCTATCACATCATAAGTCATCCGATCACTTGGTGTTCTTAAATCTCAAAACTAAGCTAATCTAAGTGATAACTTCCCTGATCTAGTAGTTAATCCAAGATTAATGATCCAGATCATATGATTAACCCTCAATTAGGGTAATCCTAAACTAGATGTTAGTTTTTCTAACATATAGACCATCATCCATCATCTTTGATTATCAATCAATGTCATGATTTATTCAATTAATGTTCCTTAATCAATAAAGGGTCAATCTCTTTCATTTTATAATGTTTGGAGATGATCTAACCGTTCGATCGCTCTTTATCATTTATAATCAACACCTGATTGTTAATTCCAATTATTTTCATCACGATCCATCTAATTTCTAGGTGTGATTAGCGATTTACATGAATGTCCTTAATTACATGTCTATCTGACGATCAGATCGCTCTCTGATCAACCAATCCTAAGGCACCTAATCAATAGTCAAGATCACTTTTTCTTGACAATCACATGAGATCTGTTCTTCTAATCCCTTAGACCATCTCATATTTAACACATATAATCAGTTTCTAAGGTCTAATCATCTATTGATTAGCCTGATCTAGGTTATTTAATAGTATTTTGTTATTTGACTATTTTAGAAGTGATAAAATTGATGTTTTCATGTCAAATCTAGGTCTGCATTATCAAGACCAACACAACGAACATCTCGGATCACGATTTGGACCTCTGTAGCTCCCATAATCGAGCTTTTAGTGAATGGATGATTTAATCAATTTCAAATCAAATAATTAATTAAATGTCACAAGACAGGTACCATGTGACACGCATACGAAAGGCACACATATTTTGTCCAACACTAGAGACACTGCACTCGCAGTCTGCACGTGGGCACATATGCCGTCCTGCGCGTCTCCGATAGCGACACCGGTGACACAAGAAACAGAGAGGGGAGTAGTTATGACAGGGAGAGAAATCGAGATGAGACATTAATGGGGGAGGTGCATTTAAAGTCCCCACATTAATACGATTTTTTTTTTAATTTTTGAATTTAATATAAAAATCTATTTTTTTATTTATTGCTAAAATGATTACTAGCCATCAATGCAAGTGATCATCACTATGCATATTTAATGCCTATCACGTCATCAATTCTAGAGCTTGATCTCATGGGCCCCACCTATGAAATTACCATTCTACCCCTTTCATTTATTTAATTAAATAGGTAAATTAAAATAATTAGCCATTTTTCTTTCCGTCTCCGATTTTAACACTCTTAGTGTCGTTGAATTCTATTTCTCATGTACATTTCAAATATGGAGGTTTTAGCTCATGATTTCATCTCTAAAATTTTTGAATTCCCAATGTCTCAATTTTCATAAAATTCCACGCAACTATGCATTTTTTAGAATTTAAAATTAGAGGGTATTATAGGACCCCTACAATTTGAGCCATATAGTGAAAATTCACCCAATTTGGACTTGACACTGTCCTAAAAAGTGTGCATTGTGATAGTTTCAGCTCATCTAATTTGTTATCTACTACCATACCTCATACTCTAATATAGAATAGGAAGGAGTGTCAATTGATGCTCTGGTCCAACATCAACTAGCTCTAATGTGTACATTAGAGATAATGAGGGTCTAAACCACACTATTTCTCTACATCAAGAGGAACATGAACATCCATTAGATGAGATACAGAGCCAGCTTAACCCTAGCCATCAAAACAAGGCAAGGGAGGAGAAATATTATCCATTCTTTGATGTTGGAATTATCTTTCTGCAATTTGATAAAACTTGGGCCAAGTCACCTTGAGCTAGTCCCAACAAATTCTCTTACATGGTGGCTTGTCAAGCTATATTGTTATCACCACCATACATTTGAGAGTGGAAAATATACATTGACTATTATGAGATTTTGAAGTGGAGTGAGTATTCTAAAAACTTCTTTGTGGTTAGGTTAGGGATTAGTTAGTTAGTTTTAGGGTGATATAGTTGAACTTGAATTCATTGTATATTTTGCGTATTTGTCTACATCAACAGGTCAATGCACTATCCTAGGAGTGTAGGTACTATCTTTTTCACCCTTTCCTCCTAGGTTTATTATTTTCATTTGTCCATGGTAGGTAGTGCTAAACATTCAGAACAATGTTTAATTTAAGTCTAGGGATAAGGTCTTTCAAATTTGATGTGTCCAAAATCTTAGCTTTTTTAGCCTTTTTCATTTATTTCTTTAAAAAAAATTTTGATAAAAATTATGAAAATTCCTTTAAAAGAATGAGGATTTGGATTTTCCAACTATTGATGCTATCTTTTGATCTTTACCTTATTAAAAGATTTGTATACAATTAGTTCATCATTTTTCTCTTTTTCTTAAGTGTTCCATGAAATCTAACCTTGGAATAGTCATTGCACAAAATAGCCCTATATATAGTTAAAGTTCAAAAGAAAATATAACTTAGGAATCTTGAAGAAGATAAGTAAATGCTATTAACCCATATGAGTTTATAAGCATTCTTTCATTTTGAGGGTTATAAATAAATTCTAAAATTTTCTAGACATTAATTTCCTAGTTGGTCTCCTTATTCTTCATCTTTGTCAACTATTCAAAAGTATCTAATGGACTATACCAATTATCTATTAAGTTTATGGTTATGTTTAAGTCATATGAAACCTTGAAAATGATAGAGGTTGTCCTTGGTAAACCCAGAGCCTTTAGCCTTCCCATGAGTATTTTTCCACTAGTTAGACCCTTGAGCCTTTATAATTAGCTGTTTCATTGTGAACTCATTAAACATTACCCTTATTGCAATCCCATAATATATCCATTACCCAGTTGTTTTGGAAATATGTAAAGATGGTTGGAGAAATATATTGAAAAGTATGAGCACTTTAAAGATAAGAGATGAATATCAAAAAGAACTAAAAAGGGAGAAAAATTCAAAGAAAGGATATATATATATATATATATATATATATATAAAGGTAAAAAATTCAAAGTGAGAAAAATAAGAAAAGTTAAGAAAAAGAGATAGCCAAAGAAAAAGGACATGTTCACTCTTATTAGTAGATATGAAAGTTGTGAATACATTAGTAAAAGACCTTTACATATTCATCCAAAATACCATTGTTTGTAGTTATACTCATTCTTTTGATAACCTAGTCTTAAGCCTATGTTTCATCCTAACAAAAGTCCTAACTTGATCTTAGGAGGAGTATGATTTAGATATGGTTATGAATGAGTAGGGACTTTGGTGGAGTGTAATATTCCTAATAGTTGATATCCTTTCATGAGACCATGGCAATTCTTTCTAAGTTATCATTTTTCTGTATGGAATATGTGAGAATTGAGAACTTGATAACCATTTTTCTACTCACATATTAACAAGAGATATACCCCTTTCTAAGTGACTTCTTTCTAAGTGTCAAAGTATATCTTGTGAGATTTGAAGTCAAAACATACATTTGGATGGTAATTTGGATATAATTTCCTTGGAGACCTAAAATTGTCTATATGTTGGCTATCTATAACACACACTCACATTCTGAGTTTTGATAAATTAATGGGATATCTTTAGTATAAGGGTAAGATTTTAAACTTTGATCATTTCTACTAGCCAAATTGAAAGTATAATACGAGCTGAATGTAAGAAGATTCTTTAAGATAAACGAAGGACTTTCATAAAAGTTTTGAAAATGTTTATGGGTATCATTTTTTGGAAAACCCATACAAGATGACAACTTGTCCATTAGGGATTTAAAAGCTTTGTGCAATTTCTAAATGTACACAATAGCACCTATGAAAGAGTTTAGGATTATTTTTTAGTCTTCTTCTTTCCTAACTTTTGTTGTTTTGCTTGAGGACTAGCTAAAGCTAAGTGTGGGGTTGTATGATGGGTATAAGAAAATTACGTACTATAGATAGAATGTTTTAGTCTTAGAAATCACTTAATTATTACTAATTAAGGTTAGTTCTACTATTTTGTAGGTCCATGATACAAATTTACAAAATGCAGAGAATTATCAATTTTACCCCTCAAAGAGCAATTTCACATCCCAAGCTACATGAAGGGTCATACATGCCACAAATAAAGTTGTGGAGGTTCAAAGGATCATTGGATGTCACTATTGAAGTTAAAACCATATGTTCAACTCCAATGCAAATGAGGGTGAAAAGGTAACAATTTTCAAATTCAAGTACAATTGGATACATGTCACCACCTCTGGATGCTTATGAAAGAATCTCAATCCATATACATTGGAATCATTTACAATGAAAGCTTCTTAGAATAAAAAAAGAAGAATGGGACCACATCAAGACTTTTTCACTTATTTTTTCTCTCCTACTCAACCCAAAGAATGAAGAATCAACCAATGAGAAGATGCCTTACCCAAACAAGATATTGTAGTGTAGTTAGTCCACATAAGCATATGAAGATCTTAAAGAATCAAGGGCATTCATCCAAGGGCAATCCAATCCGATGATGGAGAAGAAATGAAGTTCAAAGAATGTTCACATGTTATAAATGAATCTCATCCATTCAAGTAAGGATAGGTATGATCCAAGGGCTACGAATGAAGTATTTACAAGATTAAAACCTTTACCACCTTTCCTATGTTGAAAAGATAAACCAAAACCCTAAAGAAAGGAAGATCTCAACCATCAAATATCCTCCAAGGGTCCACACATCTTAGGGTTTCTAAATCACTCATACACACATCCATGTACATTCTGTGCCCTACCCTCTTTAGGAATTTCTAAATATGAAAAACCCTAGATTTCCCCCCCAATTTTCCATTCTTTCATTCTCTTTCCAAAAAATTTCTTTTCCTGCTTATTCCTTATCTTTTCCTACTTTTTCCATTATTTTTCTTTTTATTTTCTCCCATTTTTCTGCATTCACTTTCCTATAATGAAAATCATGCCCCCACCCCCAAAATCTACCTTCTAATTTGGTTTCACCCCCTTCCTTTCCCTCTTAAGTTATCTCCTTGGTCCCCCTTTCTAATTATTTCTTTTCACACTTATTCCCTTCTTCTCTTAGACTTTCTTCTTTCTTTTCTCCTTTCATTCCTATCTTATTTCTTCCATTCTCATCTTTGATTCCTATATTTGAATTCCACACCCTCCATTTAGCCATTGGATCAAAATCAACTTAAGTGGCTTGATCTCAGCCCTTGAATTCCGTTAACCCTTGTGCTAAGAAATCTATAAATAGAGATGTTATGAATACAGTTTTCATCTTTCAACTTTCCCTTGAGTGCATAGCCAAATCAAAGGAGAAATAGAGGGAGAAAGATCACCCTTCAAGCTTCCATACTCAAATTCCTTGGAGATAAAGGTAGGCTCTCAAACTAAGCCAATTTCTTTTCTTGTTTCTTGTTTCTTTTTCTTTATCTTTCTCTACCACCTTCTATCTTTTCCATTAACCTTCTTCAAGCATGCATTCATCTAGGTTTTTCTTATTTATATTTTTAATGTAGTTGCATGTTTCATCCTTCATGTTACTTAGATTTGCATGCACGAATTAGTTGTAGTTTTTATTTAGTTTTGCATTTTATTTTCTTATCTTTCCTTGCTTTATACTTCATGTTTATCATTTTAATTCCATTCATCTTAGAGTAATTTAGATGCATATCATGTTTCCTTTACATTCAATTAGGTTTTTCATGTAAATAAGAATAGGGTTTTCAAAGCATTCCACCAATTTTTGGTGGATAAGTCTTTCTCGAGTTCAAATGCGTGGTAGATTTAGCATCATGTTTAGGTTCCATTCATTGTAGTATAGTAAGTTAATTTTTCTTCTTTAGGTCATATTTACATTCTAGATCTAGATTGTAGCATAGTTTCCCATTTAGCTTGCTCAATTTTCATGATTTTAAGTGTTATTGTTTTAATTAAAACTCACAAGTGCGCGAATCATTTGCAATATAGCATGCTAATGAGGTCAATCCTATGATGAGTGCACCATTGTGATGGTAGTGGTCCCTACTTTAAACTATCTAACCTAGCCAAAATTTAAATAATTTTTTAACCTAAATTAAAAATGATAACTAAAATACGGAATTAGATACTAAGTAAAAACAAAAAATGGAAGCACTTTCTAAAGTTAAAACTTTCCTAAATTAAAAACTTCTAATTTTATGACTTTCCTAATTAAAAAATTTCCTAAAATTAAACTTTTATAAACATGAAATTAACAACTAATCTAATGAAAACATGCTTTAACAAACTACTTTCTTAATTATGCAAAACTAAGAAAAGTTAGCAACCAAATCAACTATTTTAACAAGTATGACAAATTTGATTACCTTCCAATTAACTAAGATGCAAACTAATGGAATCTAACTACAATTAAACTAGAAAAATTAATTAAAGCAATTACTAACAACAATGACAAGAAAACTACCCAATTAACATACATGTAACCATAGAATGGTATTAATGATTCATTGGATAGGAGTGGATTTAATAAACTACTTTGGAAACCTAAGCATGCAATATATTTCTAACATTAACTAAGCTATATAAAAATCTAATTATACTCTTGAAAAATTAAGTAAGCATGACTGTATAGTGCTGGAAATTAACATACACTATTTGTGCAAATAAATTCCAGCAGTAAGGTAATTGAAACATTCAATAACTATAACATGTAAAACATGGAATTAATCACTTCTAATGAATTCAAACATTCAAGAACAAAGTTAATTCACTGCTGGACACAAACATGAGTTGAAAATTCCAACTAATCTCATTGAATCACATCCAAAAAGTCATCAACATAACATTCCACACATGTAATCCAAATCTGAAAATTAAATGCTATTACAATGATGTTCACTTAATCGAAATCACTCCTCAATTACAAGCCAAACTCTTCTTCAATTGCTCCAACTTCTAATCATGAACAAGTGTGCTTGAAATTAAGGGAGAATCCTATGCAAAATTAAGGCAACAATCAATCGAAATTAAGCAACCAAAGCTAAAAAGTCAAGACAGCTAAAAGGCACATAAGATGCAATGAAAGAAAAAGGACAAAACTAGATTCAAGATGACGTCCATTGGCTATTGATCCAAGAGAAAACTAGACCTAAATCTTAGTTTAACGGAAAAAAAAGCTAGAGGAAAACAAAGCAAAAGATGCCATGTAAAGAAGAAATTCCAGCAAAGACTAACCAACCTTCAAAGATGAATCAAAACCCCACAAATCCTAGGGTGAACACTTGAGAAAGAAGCATGACCCTTGGAAGTTTGTATCAGCACCCAAAGTGCTCAAATGAAGTGGATGTCTCCTTCCTAATGGAGGTAACGCCCTTTACAATGAGAGAAAAGAGTATCTTTTGATTGGGTTTTTGGCTAATTTTATAAGGTTTGTCCTATTTTTCCTTGGGTAACATAGTTTTAAAGTTGGTGGGCATTAAAGAGAGTTAATTTTAATGGCTAGGATCGGGGAAACAGGGTAGACATCTAATAGGAAAGTGGGTAGGAAGGAGGGCTATCTTAAGGTGGGAGTTAGGTGGGAGATGCCTATTCTTTAGAAAGGGGTGTCTCCCCCTTTCCAAAAATCGTTGAACTCCCACTTTTTAGGAAAGTAGGTTGGAATGGGTTAGGAAAGAGATGGGATATGTTAGGTGGAGAAATTTGGAAGAGGTGGAGGGAGTGAGACTTTTAGAAATTCGTAGTGCATGTCAAGGGTGAGGTGGAAATTAAGGAAAAAGTGGGAAAAAAAGAATAAACTCTAAAATTTGGTTGCTCTTAGCCCATTGGTCCACATGCCCTCGTATTTTAATATATTTTTCCTTAATTATCCTCAAAATAACTCATGGATAACTCTCTTAAATCTCCTCCAATCTTAGCCTTCCATTTAGCTTAGCTTGATGGCTTAGATGGCTAACTTTGAAGCTTTCATTGACTAAGCTCCTGGCTAGCTTAGGAAGCTTCCTTGGCTTCAACCTTGGCTTGAGTGGCTTGTATGGTTTGGTTTGAATTCCTTAGCTTTCCACCTTCTTTCATGGCTTATATGGTTAAGATGACTTAAGTGGCTTCCATGCAATGATGGTGGGAATGCATGGCTTACATCATGGACCCACTTTGGTTATCTTTAGATCCTTTAGTTACATCCATTACTAGTCCTCAAGATGATCTTGGCCTTTGGTCTATGTTGAAGTGATAAATTTGAGGCTTTGTTTTTCTAAGATGGGATATGTTAAATCTTAGAAAAACATGACTAATCACATACTAGACCTACAAAATAACAAACTTTTGCTTCATCAGGTTAAAAATGCATGTGTTATAAATTTTGGTCTAAAAACCTTATTTTAATGCTATAAGTTATAACACATGGGTACTAATTGAATGGATTTTATGCAAAATTAAACACTTATCATTAACCACTTTCCAATTTTACAAGTAGGGTAGTTTCTATTTTTGAATTTCTTGTTTAGATCTTAGATTTTCTTGCTTCATAGTTTTAGAAATTTGTTAATTTGTTTTCCATATATCTTAGGAATGTTTTAGGATTAGTTTTGTTCCATTTTAAAAGTATTTGTTATGGTAGATTCTTGAATCTAGCACTTTCCTAATTTAGAAACCTATGTTTATCTTCCTAGTTTTCATTGGTTATTTTCTAGGAAATGTTTAGAAACTTCATGCATAGTAGTCCATAAGCATTCTTAGTTTAGAAAGTCATACATATCAAGGTAGAAATTAGGCATCTTAGTTATATGTAGTGTAAGCATATCACCTTCCATGTAGAAACACACACTTTCCATTTTCTATGTTGCATGCATGCATCCGTTCATGCTAGATTTGCTTGCATCTCACATTAGTTCCTATAATATTCTCACTTTCCTTTATTCACACGCTCTTTCCATGTTTCCTTATCTTTCCACTTTCTAATTCCATCTTTCACACGGCCACTTTCTAATTTTAGATTTCATGCATAATCCATGTTAGTTAGCATTCATTCATTATGCCTCTTTCATTCATTTTAATTTATTTTCTTTTTTTTATGGAGTTGGATTAAGGAAAAGGAAAGATTTCTTAGAAAAAGGAAACTTTCTAATTTCTTAATTAAGGATGAGGAAAACATGCGAATTCATGCATAAGCTACCTAGGTTCCTAACTAAAGGCCTTCATATTGCGGGGTAGAGATGCATCATGTATTTACTTATCACTTCATCTCCTAAGGCTAGGAATGGGTGATTCATAAAACAAGGACCATTGTCTCCAGTCCATTTTCTTTTCTTTAATTTCATGTTTAAGGAAGAAAGCCTCCTATATGGTTCAACTTCCTTGAAGATGAATTATCTCTAATCACCTCTTCTAAACTCTCTAAAGTTGGTCTTTCTTTTAAGAGTTTTTGGCATAAAAAAAATACAATGTCCTTTTCTACTTCCTTTGTTATCATTCTTCTTTCTTTCTTGACTGGTGATTGTTGAGGAAAAAGTGTAAGGACTCCTCTTTCCTTGGTTGCACTAATACTTCATTTATAAAGGTCATTTAAAGAGATTTGCTAGTTTGTGGCAAGTTAGGACATAGAGGATGAAAAGCTTAGTGGTAATTTAGTGTATTTTGGGTTGAAGAGAAGTGTAAACTCCTATTGAGTGACACAATATTTGGGCCCTATAGCAAAATTCAATCCTGAATTTAAAGGAAATTTACTTGCTTTATTTACATGCTTTCTTTTTATTGCTTATGTAGAAATTTCTTGTAATTTGGCCATTAATGAAATAGTTCTTTTTCCTTTTGTTAGTTAATTGGTTCCTTACTTTCCTTTTTTATTTAGTGTACTTTTAGAAAATTACTTGAATGCGTAGTTAGCTGTAGTTTTAGATAGTTCCTTAGTTGTAATCTAGAAAGTTTTCTTTTCTAGTTAGTTAATTTAGAAGGTTTCCTAGTTTATTTCCTTTCTTATATAGATAGTTTCTTATTTTTCTTAATTACTTACTTTCTAATTTAGGATTTACTTTTTAGTTGCTTATTTGTTTAGCTTTAGATATAAATGTCTTTCGCTTGAATGTATGTTAGGCCAAAGTAAGATGATTTAAATTCTAATTAAGTCCATTCATCAAAGAGTCTTCATGGGATCAACCTATATTTGCCGATACTACACTCCAATATAGCCATGCACTTGCAGTATTATTTAAGATACATTGCTACTCTTCAAACTTTAGAAAAATTATCTCCATGGAAGAGCTGAAAGTGTTAAGGATGAAGCCTACAATTATCATGCATTGATATAACTACTTCTACCTATAACAATACATTTGGCACTACCGAAAAAAGTTAGAGGATCTATTACAAAATTCTACTACTTCAATGCTTTGTGCAAGAAGGTGGACATTGTTTCAAAATTAAAAGAAATCCAAGAACATCTAATGACAAATTTATGTGAGCTTGAGACAATCTTCCCACCATCCTTCTTTGATATCATGTTACACTTGACAGTGTACCTCATTAATGAGGTTTTACTCTATAGACCAATTTACTTGCAATAGATGTATCCATTTGAGGGGTACATAAAAATTTTCAAAGGGTATGGACGAAATCACAACCGCCCATAGGGGTGTATGGCTAAGTGTTACATTGTAGAGGAAGTAGTAGAGTTTTGCACATAGTACATATTATAAGTGGAAGTTGTTAGAATCCTAATAAAGAAATAATCATTTGGATTTTATGATCCTAAGATTTGTGAACCTCTATCAAGTGATCGTGTATTAATTGTTGATTATAAAGAATGGGAGCAAGTGTACCATATGTGTTGCAAAACATAGATATAGTTCAGTCATACATTAAATTGATCTTGTACATTATAAAATTTAATTATTAATGGTTGTATTTTCTTCGATTACTACATTAATTTATGTATGTGTGTATAGTGAGTATATGGGCATCCTGAAAGCAAAAATCTAAGTTACGCACAGAAATAGAAATAGTAGCAATTTGAGCACTATCACACTTTCAATACATGGCTTTATTAAAAGGTAAATTGAATGAATTCACACTTCTAAGAAATTGTATTCTCTACATATAACTTTATACTTACTTGCAATAATGATATCCTACTTAATATGTGTCTACACAATGTTAAGATCAGTGAGAAGTTGTAGGCAATGTTATATCCAAATCCTTGGGCTAGATGGCAATAGGACCATGATGAGAAGTTATAAATTATACTGAATATGCCATCAATATTTATCGCTTTTACACAAAGGACTGTGATAACCAAGAGTGCAACAAAATAGCGAGGATAGCTTAATTGCCAATGCTACATTATTTTCCAGTTTAAAGGATAATAAGCTAATAGTAGCAAATGATACTTATTATAGGTTTATAAGAGAGACATGGGCCTTGGATTATACTTGCAAAATTGTGGTTGTATTTAAGTGTGATTGGGTGTAACATAATAAAGACAACATCAAAACTAATGCCCTTACATTGGCATTGGTTGACCTTAATAAGATTAGTCATAAAAATGATCAATTTATTTTGACATCTTAAGTGAAATAGGTATTTATGTGCAAGACAGACGTGATAAGAGATGATCAACTATTTTATCATCCTCTCTAAGGGATTTTTATGATGAAGATGACTTATGGAATAATGCAATAGATTACCTTTGTATTGCTAAAACAATTCCATCAATCAACGTAGTTGGTGAGAATGAAGATTATTTGCGTAATAATGGTGAGAAGGGTGCTTGGGTCGAAAACAATATATGAGGGTGATATATGGATTATATTAGTGAGATGAAATAATTCCATATTAGCTCATTTATTGTGTGCTACATGAATTGTATGAGTGAGATAGAATACTATTTAACATTATATGTATAATTATAATAAAAGATGATAAATGAGGAGTTATTTCAAAAATCACTTATTTTGCATATTCTTGTGTTTATTATGGATAGCATGTGTAATTCAACACGATTCGTATGAAACATTATTTGGTGTTGCATTAAGCAGTGAATTTAAACTTCGAAAAGATTAGGTTAAGAAGGAACTTTAAAATCATTTTTTTAAGCAACTTTTCAAGAAACAACTCTAAAAGTCCTAACTTTTAAATTTGTTTTCATAAAATGACTTTAAAAGTCCCAAGTTCTTTTGCATATTCTTATGTTTATTATGCACAAAATAATGATTCAACATTAATTTGAATGAAACATTATTTGGTTCCACGTTAATTAGTGAATTTAATGTCAAGAAAATTGAGTTTAAGGACTTTTAAAAAAAATTTAAATGACTCTAAAAGTCCATTTTCCTTTATAAAAAGGATGAAGTTGTCTCATTTTTTTCCTATTTTCCTATCCACTTTCTTCATCTTACGGGCAACATGACGTCTTCCTCCTTTGGTTCTTCTATCTCTCTCTTCCTTATTCCCCTTCTTGCCTTCGATTTTGGATATTTTGAATGTTTGTGGCATGAAAACTATAGGAAAGATATTCAAACCTCTTGTTATCATCCAAGACTTTCTTGTTACAAATTCTCTATTTGCATTTTGTAAATGAAGAGGGTTTTGTCACTGCAAATGATGGGGTTAAGAAGTTGGTTAGATCGCCATGATTCTAACAAAAGTTGTACGATTTCATTGCAAACAACAACAGCTTCTCTCTTTAACCCTTACTATTGGAGAAAAGGTGAAATAGTTCCATCACATTCATTGAGCAAGTTGGAACTTGAAGCTTTAACATCTCTCCCTTTGTTAAAGAGTGGTGTGAGCTAAATACTAAGAGGCTAGATTGTGATGAAATAGTTCTATATTAGCTCTTTGATCTTGTGATTTCATATATTAATGAGGTGTAATAATATTAACATTTGATATATGTAATAAAAGGTTGATAATGAGGAGTTATTGAAAAAGTACTTGGATTTTGTTGTTCTTGTGTTTATTTATGTGTGTGTACAGAATGTGTGAATCAATGCTAATTTCATGAAAAATCAGTATCATTGTGATTAAGTAAGATATTATAATGTAAAAGAAATATATATATATATATATGGAAATAATTTTAAAGTTAGAAGAAAGTGACTTTAATAATAATTTTAAAAGTTATTTTTTTAAAATGACTTTAAAAATAGTAATTTTGAAGTCATCTGAAAAAATGACTTTAAAAATAGTGTTTTTGAAGTCATTTTTTTAAAGTCATTTGAATCCCTTGATCACCAAATAGGAAAGTGGGGGATGTTTCATTCATAATGATGTGCCCTCCCTCCTTTAACTTGTAACCCTAGGAAAAAGAGTGGGAGATGGAGTTGGAAAGTAAGGTCTCTCTCTTGATGGGTCCACCAATGCATAATCATCTTACTTTTTACATAATTCTTTCAAACCTTCTAATTAAACCTTAAAATCCAAATAGAAAGTGTGACATTGTTAGAATTCTACTCTAATTATATGACTCTACGTGACATTTAGCTTAATTGGCTTCTATGGCTTACTTTGAGGGCTCATTTGGCTTGGCTTCATGGCTCACACCCTAAGCTTTAATGGTTAAACCTTGCTCTCATGTACGTCTGATAACTTTTAAGCTTTGACTTGATCTTCCATTTTTATCCCGATTGATCTCAGCCATCAAATCACCATCTCGCTTTCTACAAAAAGTAAAATTTTTTAATTAAATCCTGGAAAAATATGATTACTTATATACTTACCTTGGATTAGCCTCTAGACCTATAAGATATCAAAATTTAGAGTCATTAGGTCAAAAATACATGTGTTACGAATTTTGGTCAAAAACCTTAATTTACCCTTATAAGTTGTAACACATGGGTAACTAATTAGGTAGTTTTTATGAAAAATTAAATACTCATCAAGTGCCTCCTTTTTAGAAGAGGGCATCCTCCCCTTTGTCAATGTGTTTTCCACGCAAAAACAAAACTAAGGGTTTTATATGGTTTGACTACCCTCTAATCTTGCTAGCTTATGATCCTAGGCTGTAGATAAAAAGATAAACTTTAAATTAAGGTTAAGATGAACTTAGGAATTAGAGAAAGGAAGCCTTGAAAATAAGAAATCGTGGAGCTTTTTTTTTTTAGCATTCAATGTGGAGTATTGATACGGATTTGGAATGGTAATTAAATGGTGGAGTGGCCAATAGAGGGAGTGGTCAATCAAATTAAAAACTTAAGACTTCTAAGAATGGGAGCAAGGTGGGAGGCCCCCCCATTTTTAGAGAGGACATCTCCCCCTTGTAAAAATCATGGAAGCCCCTTTGGATTTGGAAAGAAAGAGATGAAATAGGGATGGAGTGGGGTGGAAGAGATAAGGATGATGTGGCACTAGAGAAATAAAAGGTGGGTTGGTTGGCTAAGTGGGAGTTTAGGAAGGTGGGAGGCCCCACCTGTTTAGGAATGTGCATCTCCCCCTTGAAGAAAATCATGGGGATGAAGTAGGGTGAGGTGGAGAGAAAGAAAAAAGGTGAAAGAAAAATGAAAGAAAAAAAAATAAAGGAGGGTGCTTCCTATTGTTCCACATGCATACTTACTTGTTTTGATTTTCACCCAAATATCTCCTAATTACCCTCTTTAAAACCCACTTTTAGCTTAGGGTAATTAAGTGAAATTCTTCTCTAATAGTATCACTACATGTAGCATTGGCTTAAGAAGATTGAATGTGTGAAGCCCTAGGCCAATGAGGGCAGGCCAAGAGAAGGCTAGTAGGCTTCTAGGCTAGGATGAAGGATAGAGAGTTAGTCCCACATCACCTGAGGAGAGGAAATTGGGCTGTTTATAAGAGTTCAAGAAACTCTAACAGTCACAACGTGTTTTTCCTGGGAAACTGGGAAAAAACAAAGCCATGAGAGATGTATGGTTGCCCTAAAGCAAACAATATTGTGACTGTTGGAAACTTGGGGTGTTATAAATGGTATCAGGGCCAATTCCCATCGTGGTGTGGTGGCTAGCCGCACATGGGCACCTAGTCATGGCTATCACACAGGGACGCATGTTCCCTAAGGGGAAAAGATGTGAAGCCTTGGGCCGATGAGGGTGGGCCTAGAGAAGGCTGGTAGGCTTCTAGGCTGGGGTGATGGACAGAGAATTAGTCCCACATTGCCTAGGGAGAGGAAACTAGGCTATTTATAAGAGTTCAGGAAACTCTAACGGTCATAATGTGTTTTTCCTAGGAAACTAAGGGAGAACAAAGCCGTCAGGGGTGTATGGGCACCCCAAAGTGGACAATATTGTGACTGTTGGAAACCCAGGGTGTTATAAATGGTACTAGAGCTAGTTCCCATCGTGGTGTGATGGCTAGCCACACATGGGCACCTGGTCGTGGCTATCACACGGGGACACGTCTTCCCTAAGGGGAGAAGATGTGAAGCCCTGGGTCGATGAGGATGGGCCAAGAAAAGGCTAGCAAGCTTCTAGGCTGGGGTGAAGGACAGAGAGTTAGTCTCACATCACCTGGGGAGAGGAAACTGGGTTCTTTATATGAGTTCAGAAAACTCTAACGATCACAAATCACTTTTCCTAAGAAACTAAGGAAGAACAAAGCCATGAGGGGTGTAGGTCGCCCCAAAGCAGACAATATTGTGACTATTGGAAACCCAGGGTGTTACAGAATGACTCACTTTAAAGGCTATTTTGGCTTAGCTTTATGACTCATACCCTTAGCTTTAATGGCTTGGCTTGACTTCCTTAACTTGTCACCTTCTTTAATGGCTTATATTGTGACATCCCGGGTTTTTATAACACTTTTTCATAAATATTTTGCTTTGTGGGGTCCCAATACTTTTATAAAACTGTTCAAAACCAAATAGTAGAAGAATAACTTTGAAAAGAATACCTTAAAAATCCCAAGTGTCTCTTTTCTTTTCTTTTTTTCAAAACAATGATTTTCAGAGGAATGAACATCACATTCCTACCAAAAATCCGGCAGAGTCTCCCCTGTATTTCGAACCTCATGCATTTAACGCATACAATACGACACCTGATAATCATCATGTACATTTAAATATCCATGATAGAGACTCTGTCTCCCTCCAAATACCAACATATACATTTTCGTTTAATTTAAATAAATGAAACATTTTGGTAATGCCAAAAAGGCTAGGTAATTGACCTATATACCCAAGATCACTCCAGTCATAGCCATTCGTGTCAAACGGTAATGAATACACATTCACATGTCCATTTCTAATAGTCATGAAACAATTTTAATTACATAAGAGTTGTAAGAACCTTCAGAAATCTTTACGTATACCTCACCTTTACTCAAAATAGCTTCCTTGTAGCTTCCAAGTCAAAACTATGTGCCTTTCCCTTTGCTGGGGTCCTTCGAACCTAAGATATTGTAAACAGGTACAATATCTTAGCAAGCCTTCACTTGTGTAGGTAGTTTCATCATCAACACACAAGTTTATGTAGTTCTAACTTTAAAAGGGACAATTTATCATACTTTGTGAAATTTTGTGTCATTTGATGCCAAATAAGTAGTATAATATATTCCAAAATTCATACCATGCCATTTCAAATAGTTTCCATGTCCAATCAATTTGAATCGTCAATTTAACATCCATGCTTACTATTTCCAAATAATGATAATAACTTTAGTAAAACATTTAGATGATATGGAAGATAGTCACGACTCTTCGCATGCCTCAAAACCAATAGAGAAATGCATTTAAATCAGGAAATGCTTAAATGTAAATAAAGAGTATTTCAACCAGTGTATACGCACACCTATATATATATATATATACACACACACACACACACACATACTCTAAATCTCATCAAGATTTTACGAGTAAAAACCCACTCAAATTCGGCCACCTGTCGTTGGTCCTGAGTACTCATTATTAACCTGAAATACCATGGTGCCCTGCACCTGCGCTATTGCGCAATATACATATAAACCCAAAAATAATGGAACCTCTGTGCGACGGACAAGAACCAATCAAGTCCATGGCTATCACGCCGATACCAAATGGATAGACTCCTTTGCACCATGTTAATGGAAAACATGGCACACAAGCCATGACCTGTCCATGATGACATGAGCTTGCATTAGGCCCCTCTAGCCAAGTATCCACCATACATATATATTTTCAGAAGACAGAGGATGATCAGTCCTCAATCTTCCTAGCACAGACTCCACCGGCCCCAATATGTCCGTCATAATATAATAATACTAGGCAGCATCCCATGCCTATAAAACTGATAAAACCATATAATTTCATGCATTGGTTTTTCAATCTAATAGTAAAGCAAACCTGTCATTTTAAATAAATTGCATGAATATACCCTTTTGATAGCTGCATAAACTAAAAAGATCAAAATCTCAAGTTTCAAGTAAATTCCAAGCATGTTGATGTCCAAACTACCTACCTCCCTTTTTGTGCTCCACAATTTTGCTATATCCTTCCTTTAATCACTTATCGATCACCTAACCAAATCAAAATTTGAATTCATTGTCACTACAAATCCATATGTTCATAATTTCAAGTAAATTTACACATTTTCAAATCAAGATAGCTAGTTCATCCATCCATTCCCAATTTTTGTCATATCCTAGCTAATTTAAGGTCTTAAGATTCATTGGTGATGTCTAATCATCAATCAGACATCAAGGATTTACTGTGCAAACAGTACCCGATCGGACGAACGAGATTGTCCAATCGATTTCCTACCTAGATCTGTTAATCTAGTGTGATTTAGACTACATCAAGTCTTTAATTTTTCGTCCTTACCCTTAGATTAGGGATTGGACAGTTGGATCATCCCTAATTATAGATTTAGGTTAAAAATGCATAAATTTTGCAAACTACCAAGATTCAAGAGATGGGTATCCTAAATCTTACCCTTAAGGAGTGTCTTCAACCTCCAATCGTCACCGAAGAATAAGATTGTTGTTGATTTTTTCATCACTGGAAAATCTCGTCGTGGGTACTGTTTTCCCCCTTTTTTCCCCACTAAAACTTGCTAAATCAATGAGCAACTATAGGGCTTTTGCTCGTGGTAGCGAGGGGAAGACAGTGAACGGCACCGATCGTCAATCAATGATACCGTTCAATCTGTCTTTTCCAGCAACCGTCAACTCTTCTCCACCGTCGATCTCCTCCTCCTTAGTTGATGGGAGAAATGGAGGGTGGAGGATGGGTAGTTTCCTCCCCTCCTTTCTCCTCTTTCCTTCTCCCCCACTCTCTTCTCCTTCTCCCCCACTCTCTCTTCCTCTTTTCTTCTCCCTCTCTCAATCGCATGGAGAACAGACCGTTAGGTCTGTTCTTTTTTTCTTTAAGTGGGGGGGGGTGTCCGTATCAATTACGGCCCCCTCTATTTTAAGTCATTTTTGTTTTTTTTTTTCAGAGTTCTTACATTCTCATCCCCTTATAGAAATTTCGTCCTCGAAATTTTTCTTACCTCATTCCTTAAAAAGTTCAGGATGTGTATGCCGCATCTGCTCTTCCATCTCCCAGGTTGCCTCTTCCATTGAATGGTGCTGCCAAAGAACCTTGACCAATGAAATAGTTCTACTTCTCAGTTCCTGTGTCTTATGATCTAAAATCCGTATAGCTCTTTTCTCAAAGGTTAGTTCTGGACGTAGCTCTATAGGAATTTGTTGTAATATGTGTGAAGGATCTGCCATATATTTTCTCAACATTGATATATGAAATACATCATGAACACCTGCTGGTCACGATGGTAAAGCCAACTGATAGACTACAAGCCCAACCCTTTTTAAGATCTCAAAGGGTCCAATGTATCGAGGGCTCAACTTTCCTTTGACTCCAAACCTCATCACACCCTTCATTGGAGAAATCTTCAAGAAAACATGGTTTCCCACTGCAAACTCCACATGTCTACGACCCTTGTCGGCATAACTCTTCTGGCGGCTATGAGTGGTCAACAATCGCCTTTGGATTAATCGAACTTTCTCTGGACACTGTTCAACTATCTTAGACTTCAACAATCGCCTCTCGCCAATGTCACTCCAACATATAGGTGATCGACATGGTCTTCCATAGAGTGCCTCATAAGGAGCCATGCCAATACTCGCATGAAAGCTGTTGTTGTAAGCAAACTCCACTAGTGGTAAGTGGTCATCCCAACTGCCCTTCCAATCAATGGCACATGACCTCAACATGTCTTCTATAGTCTGGACAGTCCTCTCTAATTGGCCATCTGTTTGTGGGTGAAAGGCAGTGCTAAATCTGAATACCGATCCTAATGCTCCCTGTACACTCCGCCGATACTTTGAGGTGAATCTACTATCCCTGTCAGAGATAATAGTTAGAGGGGTATCATGCAAACTCACGATTTCCTTAACTTACAACTTTTCCAAGCTATCAACAGACTGAGTTTGTCGAATGGGAAGGAAATGAGCAGACTTAGTTAATCTATCGACTATTACCCATATCATATCATGCCCACTTGCTGTCCTGGGCAAACCCACAATGAAATCCATGGTAATATGGTCTCACTTCCACTCAGGAAGCTCTAAGGTTTGCAACATACCTGCTGGCCTCTGATGTTCTACCTTTACTTGCTGACAAGTCAAACACCGTGATACACACTCACCAATGTCCTTCTTCATCCCATTCCACCAAAAATTTTGCCTCAAGTCCTGGTACATCTTCATACCCCTGGGTGAATATTGAATTGTGATTGATGTGCCTCCTGAAGTAGCTCTCGCCTCAAGCCATCAACTGCTGGAACTACCAACCTGCCTTGAAAACGTACACATGCATCTTGTCCTCTGGCAAAACCTGCCTTGCCACACAAGTCCTGGGTTACAACATCCTCTGCCTGTGCTTATATGACTCTGTCAATGAACATCGACTTAACTAATAAATGTGCGACCATTGACCTTGACTTTCTACTCAAGTCATCACCACTACATTTGCTTTCCCTGGATGATATCATATCATGAAGTCATAATCCTTAAGATACTCCATCCACCTCCTTTGTCTCAGATTCAAGTCACTCTGTGTGAAGAAATATTTAAGACTTATGATCTGAGAAAACCACAAATTTCTCTCCATAAAGGTAGTGCCGCCATAACTTCAATGCAAAAACCACTACTGCTAATTCCAAGTTATGTGTAGGGTAATTTACCTCATGTGTCTTCAACTATCGTGATGCATAGGCAATCACCCGGTCATGTTGCATTAGCACTGCCCCAAATCCCTTACCAAAAGCATCACAATATACAATGAAACCACCGAGGCCCATTGGTAAGGTCAATATTGGTGCGAAGGTAAGTCTCCTCTTGAGCTCCTAAAAGCTCATCTCACATGCATCGGTCCATATAAACCTCGTGTCTTTCCTGGTTAATGCTATTAAAGGCATAGCGATTCTTGAGAACCCCTCAATAAATCTATGATAATAGCCCACGAGACCAAGGAAAGTACGAATTTCAGTCACTGTTTTGGGCTGATCCCAACCCATCACTGCCTCCACCTTTGTTGGGTCAACAGCCACTCCATTCTTTGAGATAACGTGGCCAAGGAAATTCACTTGTTCCAACCAGAACTCACACTTGCTGAACTTGGCAAACAATTGATGAGTTCATAATGTGTCCAAAGCAATGCACAAGTGCTCATTGTGCCCCTCTTTGCTTGTAGAGTACACAAGAATGTCTTCTACAAACACAATCACAAACTTATCCAAGTAGGCTTGGAAGACTCGGTTCATGAGATCCATGAAAACTGTAGGCACGTTCGTTAGACCAAATGGCATTACTAAAAACTCATAATGACCATAACGCGTCCTGAATGCCGTCTTAGAGATGTCCAAGTCTCTAATTCTCAATTGATGATACCCTGACCTCAAATCGATCTTCGAAAAGATCTGTACTAACTGAAGCTAATCAAAAAGGTCATCAATTCTGGTAATGGGTAGCGGTTCTTCACAGTCACACTATTCAACATACGATAATCAATGCAAAGATGCATTGATCCATCCTTCTTCTTCACAAAGAGGACTGGTGCTCCCCAAGGTGATCCACTAGGTCTAATGAATCCTTTGTCTAACAATTCTTGGAGTTGTGTTCTAAGCTCCTTCAGCTTAGCAAGTGTCATCCTATATGGCGCCTTAGAGATGGGAGCCGTGCCTGGCAGTAACTTGATGGTGAAGTCAATTTCTTTTCACGGTGGTAGTCCTAAAAGCTCCTCCGGAAAGACGTCTTGGAACTCGCTAACCACATCTAACTTCTCAATTTGAGGTCTCTTAGCATCTACCGCTATCACACTGGCTAGAAATGCTCGACAGCCCTTCCAAATGTGTCGGTTTGCCTTTAAAGCTGAAATAAAACATGCTCCTGTTATATCCTGTCTCTCCTGAAATGAGACTGTTGGGTGACTTGGTGGGGAGAATGTAATCCTCTTCTTTCTGTAGTCCACCGTTGCCCAAAATCTTATCAACCAGTCCATGCCTAAGATGATGTCAAAATCCACCATATCAAGGAGAATGAGGTCCCCGTCCATCCTTTTACTCATGATAACAATAGGCACCTCCTGAATGAACTGTTCTACTAGTATCGACTCTCCTAGTGGAGTCGTCACGTCTAACCCAAACCCCATGGTATGTACATGCAATTCCACACATGAAGCAAACACAAAAGAAATAAAAGAATGCGTAGATCCTGTATCAAATAAGACCTTTGCATGTTGATTTACAACAAGAATTGTACCTTCAATCACTGCATCTGATGATTGTGCTTGCTTTGTTGTAATAGCATAAACCCGTCCCTGGCTGTGAGGGGCCTCATTTGGCTTAGTCACATTGTCAAACTGCCTATTTCCTACCCTCTTGGGACAGTCTCTAGATATATGCCCAAGCTCATTGCATATGTAGCATCGTATAAGTGACCTCTGCCTTTGATATTGATGTTGATGATGTTGAGGTGTTCCTTGTCCTGGTCTTGAGCAATTCTCACCAAAATGGGTCTTCTTACACCTCCGACAAAACTTCTTAATTGGACTTCTACCATGTCCTGTGGGCTGTTGTTGTGAATGGGGCCTCTGAGTCTGGGAAAAGGAGAAAGGCCTCTTTCCTTTGTCAGTGTATCCAGAACCACTAGCATATTGTTCACTCTCCTTCTCTGCTCTACCATGTATAAGATCTTGTTCCATAGTAGCAGCAACCTCAACTGCCTTAGCCACCGTGGTTGGCTACTTCACTAACACCAAATTTCTCAATATCGGATTCAAGCCATAAACAAATCTATCTGCGATCTGAGAGTCAGTCATGCCTGCATTCAGAACAAATCTCCTCAATCATGTGAACCGCTGTTCGTATTGCTGAACTGTGAGATTCCTTTGTTTCAATTCTATAAATTCTATCTCCTTTTCCTTTTGGACATGAAGTGGAAAATACTTATCATTGAATACTCTTTTTAAAATCCTCCCATGAAATCACATCTCTAAAAAAATGAGTCCTCTCAGCTGTCTGCCACCAAAACCCAGCTTCCTCTGTCAGTATATACGTAGCAACCTGTACCTATTTGTTAGTAGGTACTTCCATAGCCTTAAAGGCCTTTTCAACTGCAAAAATCCATCTTTCTACAGCCTCAACTTCACCCTCACCAGTGAATGCTGGCACCATACACTGGAAGTGCTCTAGAAGTTTGTCTGCCCTTTTTAGACTCTCTTTCTGACCAACGCCAACAGTGCTCTGTACAGCTGTTGGTTGCGGTGCCTGTGATGCTGTTGGTGGCGATGCCTATGATACTGCTAGTGGCGGTGCCTGTGATATTGCTGGTGGATACTGCTGGTGGGGGTATATGTGATGCTACTGATGTTGGTATCTGTGACACAGCTAGTGGTGTCGGTACATGTGACACTACTTGTGGTGTCGATATCGGCCTCTATGGTAAATGTGGCAACAAAGCCTGAATCACCTGGGCCACGATCTCTGCCACTTGATTTCCTTGTCCTTAGGACTCAGAAGATATAGCAGCAGGTGTAGTAGGTGTGGACCTTGTTCTCCTTTTAGGGGCCATCTGTCCAAGATTTACCCAATGGACATTAATTTTTTTCTTTCTAATCATTTAATAATAATAATAATAAAATTCAAGACTTTAGGACATGTCTGACTAGTTATGAGAAGAGTGATTGGGCTCTGATACCAACTGTGACATCCCTGGTTTTTATAACACTTTTTCATAAATCTTTTGCTTTGTGGGGCCCCAACACTTTTATAAAACTGTTCAAAATCAAATAGCGGAAGAATAACTTTGAAAAGAATACCTTAAAAATCCCAAGTGTCTCTTCTTTTTTTTTTTTAACAATGATTTTCAGAGGAGTGAACATCACATTCCTACCAAAAATCCGACAGAGTCTCCCCTGTATTTCGGACCTCGTGCATTTAATGCATACAATGCGACACCTAATAATCATCATGTACATATAAATATCCATGATAGAGACTTCGTCTCCCTCCAAATACCAACATACATATTTTCGTTTAATTTAAATAAATGAAACATTTTGGTAATGCCAAAAAGGCTAGGTAATTGACCTATATACCCAAGATCACTCCAGTCATAGCCATTCGTGTCAAACGGTAATGAATACACATTCACATGTCTATTTCTAATAGTCATGAAATAATTTTAATTACATAAGAGTTGTAAGACCCTTGAGAAATCTTTACCTATACCTCACCTTTACTCAAAATAGCTTCCTTATAGCTTCTAAGTCAAAACTATGTACCTTTCCCTTTGCTAGAGTCCTTCGAACCTAAGATATTGTAAACAAGTACAATATCTTAGCAAGCCTTCGGTTGTGTAGGTAGTTTCATCATCAACACACAAGTTTTTGTATTTCTAACTTTAAAAGGGACAATTTATCATACCATGCCATTTCAAATAGTTTTCATGTCCAATCAGTTTGAATCGTCAATTTAACATCCTTGCTTACTATTTCCAAATAATGATAATAACCTTAGTAAAACATTTAGATGATATGGAAGATAGTCACGACTCTTCGCATGCCTCAAAACCAATAAAGAAATGCATTTAAACCAGGAAATGCTTAAATGTAATAAAGAGTATTTCAACCAGTGTATACGCACACCTATATATATATATATACACACACACACACACACATACTCTAAATCTCATCAAGATTTTACGAGTAAAAAACCACTCAAATCCGACCACCTACCGTTGGTCATGAGTACTCATTATTGACCTGAAATACCATGGTGTCATGCACCTGCACTGTTGCGCAATATACATATAAACCCGAAAATAATGGAACCTCTGTGCGAGAGACAAGAACCAATCAAGTCTGTGGCTATCACGCCAATACTAAACGAATAGACTCCTTTACACCGTGTTCATGGAAAACACGGCACACAAGCCATGACCTATCCATGATGACATGAGCTTGCATTAGGCCCCTCTGGCCAAGTATCCACCATACATATATATTTTTAGAAGAAAGAGAATGATCAGTCCTCAATCTTCCTAGCACAGAGTCTACTGGCCCCAATATGTCCGTCATAATATAATAATACTAGGTAGCATCTCATGCCTATAAAACTGAGAAAACCATATAATTTCATGCATTGGTTTTTCAATCTGATAGTAAAGTAAACCTGTCATTTTAAAGAAATTGCATGAATATACCCTTTTGATAGCTGCATAAACTAAAAAGATCAAAATCTCAAGTTTCAAGTAAATTCCAAGCATGTTGATGTCCAAACTACCTACCTCCCTTTTTGTGCTCCACAATTTTGTTATATCCTTCCTTTAATCACTTATCGATCACCTAACCAAATCAAATTTTGAATTCATTGTCACTACAAATCCATATGTTCATAATTTCAAGTAAATTTACACATTTTCAAATCAAGATAGCTAGTTCATCCATCCATTCCCAATTCTTGTCATATCCTAGCTAATTTAAGGCCTTAAGATTCATCGGTGATGTCTGATCATCAATCAGACATCAAGGATTTACTGTGCAAACAGTACCCGATCGCACGGCCGAGATTGTCCAATCGATTTCCTGCCTAGATCTGTCAATCTAGTGTGATTTAGACTACATCAAGTCTTTAATTTTTCATCCTTACCCTTAGATTAGGGATTGGACGGTTGGATCATCCCTAATTTTAGATCTAGGTTAAAAATGCATAAATTTTGCAAACTACCAAGATTCAAGAGATGGGTATCCTAGATCTTACCCTTAAAGAGTGTCTTCAACCTCCAATTATCATCGAAGAACAAGATTGCCATTGATTTTCCCGTTGTCGGCAAATCCCGTCGTGGATACTTTTTTCTCCCTTTTCTCCCACCAAAACTTACTAAATCAACGAGCAACTATAGGGCTTTTGCTCGTGATAGCGAGGGGAAGACAATGAACGGCACCGATCGTCAATCAATGATGCCGTTCACTCTATCTTTTCCAACGACCGTCAACTCTTCTCCACCATCGATCTCCTCCTCCCTTAGTTGATGGGAGAAATGGAGGGTGGAGGATGGGTAGTTTCCTCCCCTCCTTTCTCCTCTTTCCTTCTCCCCCACTCTACAGACCTAGGTCTGTTCTTTTTTTCTTTAAGTGGGGGGGGTGTCCGTATCAATTACGGCCCCCCTCTATTTTAAGTCGTTTTTTTTTTTTTTTTTTTTTTCAAAGTTCTTACATATATGGCTAAGGTGACTTGAATGACTCACATGCAAAGGTGGTGAAAATTCATGGCATGTGCATGGACCCATTTTAATCACCTTTAGCTCTTTTGATTACTTCTTTACTTGCCCTAGAGATAATCTTGGACCTTGATCATACCTTATGTTGATGATATTTAGACCTAGGCTTGCTTAGGTTTCCTAGTTAGACTAGGAAACTAGGAAACCTCGTGAATGGCTTCAATTCCTATCTTGATAAATCTTGGCCATTGGATTGCCTTCTCATCACCTACAAAAGATAAAAACTCCTAATTAAATCTTAAAAAGTTTATGACCCTTCATATAATTATTCTAGATTAGCCTCTGAACCTGTAAAATATCAAACTTTTAAATTATTAGGTCAAAAATGTGTTACAATTTTTCAACAAAAAAAAAACCCTAAAATAACACTATTTTGTAACATATTGGCTACTAATTGAGTACTTTTTATACAAATTTGAACACTTATTATCTCAATAAAATAAACAAGAAATAAATGGGAGCACTCTTCTAAGCACTAAGATTAGCTCTTCTAGGTTAGATTGAAAACTCCTCTAGGTTTCAAAGTAGGAAGTTCTTCAAGATTTCTAAAGAAGAACCTATTCATCATTAATTTCATAAAACTCAGTAGCTAGTGTGCTTCTTTTCACAAAGGAGTTTAAATAAAGAAGAGTTGATGATCTATAACAATTAGTGATTTCAACCATTTAAATTATAAGTAACCTATGATCGATATTTAACAAAATAATAAATCAAAGTAGACATAGTCTTTGTTGTGATGTGGACCCAATACTACATCAATATCACCATTTTGGAAAAATAATAATAATAATAATTGCCCTTGCAATTGAACCATTAAGTATCTATTGTATAGGAATCTTACTAAGCACCTTAGTCCATTCAATAATTCTCTTAGCTTAGTGACTTTCTTTTGCAATCTCATAGACTTTTCCTTTGTTGAACACATACCAAATTATAATAAGCACATTCTTTATCCACTCCCATAAGGAGCTCCCGTCTATAGAAAAAATTTGGATCTACTATGGATCTTCAGAAAGGTAAGCATTATACATTGGCTCATCTTGTGGTAAGGTAAACTAAGTGATAACATCCCAAATCCTGAATGAACATGAAGTCGGATTTAGCCGCTAGGTAGTAACATTCAATAAATAGATCATTATATGTCTCACTAATGAATGAACCATAACCAATAGAGGTATGAAAAGAGATGAATGCATGAGTATCTTTGACCAGTAGGCTTATAATCCAATTGTATAGAAGCATCATATAACACTTTTGCACCCTAGCATGAAGTTTTAGGAAATGCAAAGATTCCTATTTATATCATTACCATTCACCCCTTTGAATCATGAGATGCTATAAATGGTTCATAATTGATTGCAAGTTTCACCATATCTTGTCGTATTATATTACTAGGAGCATTCTCCTCCTCAAAGAACTCACGATATGTAGGGATCAACACCATTGTCTAAATTTCTATAATTGTCGAAGCTCTCTCTCTCGAACAAAACCTTACCCATGTAGTACACTTGAAGGTTAACATCAAACACATCAGATGCATCTGGACAACCTCTAGGATCATAAAAAATTAGAACATCCTCATCGTCATCCCTGTTATAGTCCTCAGCATCTCCATCATACGAGCGATCAATCACTTCAACTATTTTAGAGGCCATTGACAAAGCTTCTCTATGTAACAATCTCAAATTTTAATTAATTTCTTAGTTATAACATATTTTAATTGAATAAAATTAGAAAGTGAAGTTCTTAGAAATTGAATTTCAAGAATGCGACGTCTTTGAAAACTTAAAATTTAGATTTGAAACTATTAAAAATAAAAACAATGCAGAGATAATTTCAATGACACTAATTTTGCGAAAAACAGAGATTAGGTAAAAAAAAATTCAAAATTTTGCTAACTTGAGATCCAAATTGATAACAGCATAACTTGGGACGGGTGGAGCTGGCTCAACATACACCGTCCCTTTGTCTCGCATCAGGCGACAACCCAAAACAGGGGAAAAAGGTAGATGCTGGAGAACAGGGAGAAACCCGACGTCCGCTCTGCACCCCCTCCGTTCGATTTGCATCGGCTAGCCCCCTCTCTTCAGACCCATCTTCGGTACCTGCATCTCCGGCCACTGCTACAGGCCTAAAAACTCTCTCTCCCTCATTGTCTCCTCCGATAATCGTGCTCTGCTTCATGCGGATTCCCATCAATCGGAAACCCTTTTCTCCAGCGTCGACCCAGACCCAGAAAGCTCCTTCTCATTAACCAAATTTTCTTGATCAGACTTCCCTTCCTTCCGTTCCAATCGGCCACACAATAACCACCCACCGAACTCCCTTCTTCTACGGTGGTTTTCGACGATTGCCAACCTGATAAGTCCTGAGTCGCGTGGGATATCCTTCCTCCTCTCCCTGCTCAGACCTCATCGCCATCTAGTCTCCTCTGACTGGGTCTTCTACCCTGACGATTCCCGCTTCGTTTGATCTCCCATCGACGAACCCCTTAGACCCGTCTCAGTTCCAGACTGCCCCAGGCGGTGATAGAAGCAGGGCCATCGGCCACTTGCAAGCCCGGAACCCCCTCTTCTCTCTCCCTTCTCCTCTGCCTCGACTGGCGCAACCAATCGACTATGCCAGTCTATGCAGCAACCGGGCAAGGGCCACCGGCCACCGCCCAAAACCACTCTCTCTGACCGATGCAGCCGGACTTGCAAGCCTCGTCAGTCCTGCTTCCCCTTCCCCATCTCCCTTACGGTCGGCACAGCCCCACTCCCTCTCTGTCTCGCTCCCTTTCCGCAGGCACGCCAGCTCCGCATTGTTCCCCTTCTCCCTTCCCCTGGTTGAGTTCCCCTGAGCGCTGTCGGCCCGGCATACCAGTACGCACAGGCCCGCCATCCTCCCACTGCTCCTTCCCCTGCCTTCCCTCTTCCTCTACCAGTACGCATCACTCACAACCAACTCGCCTCTGTGAGCCAAGTTGACAAAGCAAGCCCCACTACAACTTAAGCTTTGACCCCTTATTCTCCCCAATCTAAGATGGAATTTCTAGATCCAAGATAATCTCCACGACAAAGCAAGCCCCACTACAACTTAAGCTTTGACTCCTTATTCTCCCCAATCTAAGATGGAATTTCTAGATCCAAGATAATCTCCACGATCCTTCTAATGTGAGGAATAAGACCCACCTATCTGTTTGTTGATCAGAGAAGATCTGACCATTGATTATGATAAGACCCTTGATCAGACTAGATCTCCAGATCTGTGATCGATCTAACCTTCATTCGAGATCTAGTTATTGATCTATCTATGAATGATGGTTCTATGATTGACTTTGTAGATCCTTTCATGATCCAATTGTCGATCTGCCTCCAAATGGCATATCTAAATCTATCTCAACCATTCATCATGATCTAACCATCAATCTATCTCCAAAAGTCAGATTGGTGATCGATTCATGAATCCTCACATGATCCAACTATTGATTAGTCACTAATACCTTGATCTACGACCAATCTAATCCATTCACCATGATCTAACCATTAAGTAACCACCTAGTACCTAGATCTACTATCAATATGAGCTCTCCTTTAGGTCTAGATGTAGCTTTCATACTAGATCATCTGATATGTGATCAAATCTAGCCCTTCATCCTAATCTAACTGAACATGCACTTAGATGCATACTTGATTCAAGTATTTATTCCGACCTAACTATAGATCTATCACCAAACCCTTAGAACAATGATATATCTAGCACGTTCCTAAGATATGACCATTGATTGACCATCTAATACTATATCTATGAGATTACACACCAGATCTCTTTCTAATTCATAGTGGTTCCATGATTGGAGCTATAGATAAGCATTTCTTTGCTTTCCTGGTACCTTAATCAGTGACAAAGACACGATCAGAGTCATCCATCGATTGATTAACTACTAAACCTATGAATTGGGCAATCGATAGATTGAACTAATGGAGGTACATACAAGAACCAAGGATGAATGCCATCCAGGTAGGTGGATTAATATTGCTATTTTGGATAGTTTAATAATTGACATGTCTCTATAAGAATGATTGAATGTAGATGATTATTTACAAAGTATTATCTTTAATTCCTAATAATTATGGAAGCATGTGACAAATTTAGAGGTTATATTTTGACACATTTTAAAATTATCAAATTAGAGATGAAATGACTAATTTAAATAGAAAAGGTTACTATTACCATAACTATAATGCCCAAACAAAAGAATGGAAACCACACTTAATGATTGGAACTTAGTATACATTTAGCCAATATTGATAATACTTAGAAACATGATATACATCCGAATTAGCTACATATATGAAATGTACTTAAAACACTTATTTTATCCCAATTATATACTTCAAGTGGACATTATAATACCTTAAACAAGATTTGATCTTATGCATGCGATTGAGACATAAGGACTTGTATATTGATACTACAATATTTGGAATGCCCCGAAAAGTATAAAATATTAATAAGTATATCAACATTAAAGTAAAGATTTTAGAGTAGCTCACAAGGTTTTTGAACTATAGGAAGACCTACGAAATATGCTAGACGATGTCATACTTGTAACTTAATGACTCAAGAATGATGAAATGTGGTTCCAAGATAGAAGAAAATTTATTGTATTAACTCATAGTTTGTGTTCATGAATAGATGTTGAGGGAATAATCCTAAGGTCTTCAAAATCAAGAAATAGAATAAAAATCACGTAAATAGTAACCCTTAATTAGGTTCACTCTAACATAATTTGACTACTATTCATTGAAATGAAATTAACTACTAGTTTGTAGGACTGGAAATGACCATAATCAAATGAAATTATTCACATTTAAACTTGGAAAGAATATTCTAAATGCTATGGACATGCAATAGATATTTACAAGCTATGACCTTAAGTTGTAACATGTGTGTCTTTACTGATAAAGGCTTTATCGCTAGTTTAACTATAGTGCACTTAGAGATAAGTGCTTTTAAGATATTGTTTAAAGATTCATCTTTTATAATCATTGCCTTGGATGTATACTTTTGGGATCTGAAAGAGAATTATTGAATATATGAGTAAAGACTACCTATTTTGAATGCTCATGAAGATATGTTTTACAACTTGTTGAGAATATGGGTTGGAAATGAATAGATTTGAATGGTTTTTCATAAAACTTTGAAATAGTGATTTTATTTTCATGAAATGATTTTGGAGATATATAAGATTTATGATTTGGTTAGGCACTCCCCGAGTAGCCATAGTCCTAATGGATGCAAATTTATTGATGTTTAGGCAGACACTCTAAGAGCAGCTATAAACCCTAATGGGTTTTGTTTCATTGATGCTTTTGATAGGCACCCTATGAGTGGCCATAAGTCCTGATGGACACAGATATGTTGATGCATTAAGCGTGTGCTCTGCGAGTAGATGTAAGTCGTGGGGGATATGGATTTTATCGATGTTTTGGGCAGTCACTCTTGAAGTGTCCTAAGTCTCAGATCGCTCAGCAGGTGCTCTATAAGTACCGTAAGACCTGGAGGATTATGCACTATGGTGGTAGTAAGACCTGGAGGTCGATGTGCTGCGTGCTGCTATAAGTCCTAGAGACCATATGCTAGGAGGTACAGTTTGCCACTGACCTTTGAGATGATATTGATACCAACCTTGTGATGGAGATGGAAGGTAGTAGGAGTACCTTCTCATGAGGAAGTGATCTAAGAGATAGTTAGGTAGCCCTCATGAGGTTCGATGAGTCATAATTTGTGCAAGTATCCACGAGTAGATGTAGAGGTCATGGTAGTCGCCAGTGGGTGACGATAGGACCCTAAGAGCATAGATCTCCATGTGTTGATGTTATGTGGGTCATTTCTTGAGAGTTTAGACCTCGTTCAAGGTCATAGGACTGTATGCTACTATGACTGGAGTGATTAGTTTTCCACAACGATGTGGGCATGTATTTGTACATTTTTGGATTGAGGGCAGTGCGACTTCGTTCAGCCTCATTTGTTTTGAGTATGTTGGTTTAAAAGACTTATTAGATTCTTTTAGACATTATGGATGATTTGAGATTACTATTCTTTCCTCATGGATTTTCACCTCATTGTGACGACTCGGGTTTTGCCATGCATTTTAAAATGCAATATCTAATTCCTAAGGTAGGATGCATCCCTATTTGAAAACCATTTTATAAAAACCATGCAATGCATCGGAAAATCTTTTCATTTAAACTCATTTTGAAAACCCTGTGTCATTTGCTTTCACAACAATCAAAGTAGTTTTTTGAAAAACTTCAAAAATCATAAATGTTTTTCCCAGGTCTATCCAGTCACAACTCACAGCCCAACTGTAAATAAATACAAATACATGTCCAAAGGGTAGAGTGTTTACTTACATGTATAATTGTCTCCTTTTGATTTTTCTTGCTCGTAGCAGTAACATTTCCTGAGGCGTCTTCTACTCGTGAGTGGAGTTGTCCTGAAAAATGATATATTTGGGTGAGTATACACTATACTCAGTAGGAGTCTATCACTACTAGTTTTACAATGCATGCTATGTTTTAAAATCATATGTTCTTTAAAACATGTGCATGTTTGAACACTCAAGTTCAATATTGATATGAAAAACCATTGTCGAACTAGAATATTGACAACTTAAAGAATCGCATAATCCAAGTCGAAAGTATCATAGATATCATAAACATAATGATATGCATAAGATGCTCAGCTGAATCCAACTCATGGATACATGGTATGGTCGACCATCCTCATGTCATGCCATATGCAATTCAAGTAAATCCTCAAAAACATAGGGCCCACTATGCCCACGACCTCATCGCCGTGTGGTCCCCGGGTACCTAGGGACACTCGGTCATAGCCTCCACGGGGCATATGACACATTGACCCAGTGCCATGACACCAGTGGTAGCCCCATGTACCACATGCAGTCGACATAGGGACATGCCTTTTTCTGGCGTGTACCCTTTCCACCTAATAGTGGTAGAGGCTAGGAGGCCACCCCAGACCTCTCGGCATAGCACCCACGAACTTACTAGCCCAAATCATATACTATCAATCAAGCAAAAACCTCTTTTTCAAAACCTGTCCTCTTTGGGTCCCTCACAACTGCCTACCCAGCATCTTTTGGGCACTCCAGCATCTTTTGGTAACCCTTAAGAACATGCAATTTTTCAAAACTCAATAACCACAAATCATGCAATTTATGCAATCATTTGCAAAACATGTCTATGCATAATGTATTTATCATATGCATGCTGAATTCATTTCTAAAATTAAGTCATACAAAACAAGTCATATAACTTATACTTAAAACATGCATTCTCAAAACAATCATGGCTCTTTTTAAAAGTCTAGTAGCAATAGAGCACCTACCTCGAAATCTCCTAGAGTCGCGTCCTTCATCACTCAACCCAACCCTAGGTCTCATTTATAAACTCCTGGATATGAATGGATAACAAGGAGTCCTTATCAATTGCGATCTATTTAGAAATTAGATTGCTAGATCTGCCTTTTAGGTCCATGGGTCCTTGCCTAATTCATTGTCAGGCTAGATCTTATGATATGGATCTACTATTCAATGGTTAACTCTGTAAATTGTACTAGGAAGCCTGTGTATCCCGGTCGAACCGTGACCACCTCACGTTTGTGCGTGCCCAAAGGCCGTACCAGGGACACGCGCTCATGCATGCCTAAGCGACGCGCTATGATGCGTGTCCTAGATGGCATCGCACGGATGCACCTTTGGTGTAGCATGGCTCATCTCAGCTCCCAGGGCACCCCGTGCATCCCGATTGAGCCAGGACCCGTGCCCCACATCGCGCGCGCACCCGAAGGCCGCACCAAGGACAGTGTATGCACTGTCATATGCTTGGAACCCGTCCCAGGGACCCTGTCCCAGGCGCACGTGAAGCATGGCATCCCTGGGACGCCTTATTCGCACAGAGCCGACTGGAACAGGCTTTCCTTGTCGTGCTTTCAGGACGGGAAATGCTAGATCTGGCACAGATCTAGCCTGGAAGAAGGAAAAACTAGGGAGAGGGAAAGATGGGCTTACCTAGGTAGCCTAGGGAGCGCCTATCGCCGGTGGTAGACCCCCTTTCCGATTCTGAAACTCCATGTCACCAGAAAACTTGACGAAGGGAAAAACCTAGTTTTTGGGTGATGCCAGGGAAGAAATGGGGAAGAGAAAGAAGGGAAATGGCTGGCCTGAAGGACCTGGCCGTTGCTGAAAAACGTAGGGAAGCTCGAGACAGGTTTCCGATTTTTGCCGGAAACCCCAGCCCAAAATGGCTGGAAAAATCGTGTTTCGAAGAGGGGGGAGATAGGGCTTTTTATAGCCTTGCTATGGCGGTGGCAGAAACCTCTAGAAACTAGGGTTTCTGGAGAAATCTAGAGGAAGAAGAAGACGGGGTGTCGTTATCAAAACGACCCCTGTGTTTTCTGTCTTTTTCGTTTTTAATTTAAATTACAAAAATGCCCCTAATCTTTAAACGGTCATAACTTCTTCATACAAACTCTGTTTTTGGCGTTATTTGAGGCATTGGATTCCATTTTTCGAGTAGAATCTAATGGTACCAAGTTTTCTTACAAATTCCTTCGTTTACTATTTTAAATAAAGTAAAACATTTAATACAGTTCATTTCCTATAGAATGTCCAATTCAATAGCGTAAATTGCTCAGGCATTACATGTGTATGAGACAGATTTTTATGTTTTTTATTTTAGTTCGATTTGATGTAGAAAGAACTATTTACACTTATGAATTGACTGATTATACTTTGAAATCACGAACAGCTTTTGGTTTTGCCAGATCAGAGATTTATCAACCATTGGTTTGCTGACAACCATAATTTGAACTATTCTTTCCTCATGGATTTTCACCTCATGTGTATGAGATAGATTTTTACATTTATGATTTTATTTCAATTTGATGTAGAAAGAACTATTTACGCTTATGAATTGACTAACTATACTTTGAAACCATGATCAACTTTTTGGTTTTGCCAGATTAGAGATTTATCAACCATTGGTTTACTGTCAACCAGAATTTGAGCATATAGTACACTCGTTGACCTTATCAAGTGACTTCATCTTTTATTGACATCGCACTTTGATGTTTGCATCTAGCCAGTGGCATTGCCATTTGTACTACATTTCATGTTGGTTTTTCCTTAATCGATGGTTTTTACCATGGTCAACTCACTAAGGTGCCAGATTACTCAAGCATTATGTGTGATTTTTGCATAATCACATACTAATTTATTCTTGCATATGAAACTTCATTAGGTTTGTAAAAAAAAGATATTAAATAACTACCTTTACACATGATAATGAGGCAATTAGAGACCTCACTCTTCGAAAATTAATTAAAGTATTAAACATTTGTAGGGATAACTTGTGTAATCATGGTGAACAATCTTGGAGAACTAAATGTTATAAATGAATGCAGAATGCTTATGTGTTTATTAATGGAAAATGATCTTAATACAAATTAAACGTGCATGAAAAGATAAAAGCTTAGAATGCTTAAATTCTCAGGAAAAGATAAGGCAATAATCACATTCATTAAAACCATGATAGATTAGGATTCATCAATCACAATGAATTGCACATGTAAACCAATTTCATAATGGTACGATCTTAGAACTTATAATTTTGGCACGAGCACTTTGAAAATAGCATGAGGTTTGTTTTAATTACGATATATTCTCAAAATGCATTGATTTACGTAAATCATGGACTGCATGACAAAATAGCTACTTATTCTGCCTACACAAGCACATGCTTGTTGAGACATGGTAATTGTTTACAATATCTCATATTTGAATAATTAAAATAGAAAGATGAATAGGTCGAACGTGAGAATAGTTATGATGTATAGAATTTCAAAAGATGAAGATTTTTAGGTATTTAGATGGTGAGCCTTGTAACCTTAGATTAGCTTTCTGATTTAGTGGCAAATACGAATGTATATTTACTATCATATTGCGGATTCAATTGTATTTAATAGAATGTGTTGTGTTATGGTTGTAACTGGATGTTTTGGGAAGTGATGTCTTGTATATTTTTTTTCAAAGAGATGAAAAATTATTTATATTGTTTATCAAGTGTCCTGCACGCAAGCGTCAAATTTGCATATGTCCTTAAAACAGAGGAAAAATTGTCGAATTTTGTATAGAAATGAGATATTCATTTTACCATAAAATCCTTGTGTTTGGAGTGAAAATGACACTCGGGATTTTCAAAAAAAAAATTCAACAAAAAAAAAAATTTGCTATTTTGTTTTCGAAATGAATTTCAAGCACGGGATATCTTGAATTTCGAAAAAGTTTTCAAAAAGTATTTTGAAAACCCAAGGTGTCTCACTCTCATCTCTAAAACATGTAAAATATCTTTCAATTGTTATTGCATTTTCACTAGCTTTGCCATGGCCAACACTTAAGAAGTATGAAAACTACAACCTTGCTTACTAGTAGGAGCCATGTTGTGTTCAATAAAATCAATAAGATAGAAATTGAGCTCTCCTAGATCAACTTAAGCTAGACCAGCTCAAATGCGCAATTCCAATCCAACACAAAGTAAACTATTTTCCATAAGAAAAAGTTATATCTCAAGCTTCTGATCTACAAAAATCATGATACTTTGTAAAAAAATCTAAATTCATACCCTTTATACATGCACCACCATATGAGTGATGCATACAAGTTTCGGTGATGATTGGGAAAGTTCAAACAAAGTTGAACCGCTTACATTAAACTTGCAGTAGCATTGTGGCCACCTTAGTAATAGTGTTGGGGACGGCCAACACATAAACAATGACTTTTATATCTTTATATCTATAGAGAGAGAGAGAGAGAGCAATCCACCTTACTACTCAAAATACTTCCACAAATAAAGATTTCTTCTGCAAATATTGCATCTCTATGTACACCATAAAAAAAATCACAAAAACTTTTGAAAAATTCACCAACAATATGAGAAAACACTATAAAATTTCAGCTTGAAATTTCTTGTGTAGATTATGTTTCACATTTTCCAATTTTTTTTTTTATATAGCAACAGTTCAAGATAAACGGTTTTCCTTTGTAAAGAAATCCAAATCTTTCAGAAATTTTATAGATGACAAACAAGGATTAAATCTCTCTCTCTCTCTCTCTCTCTCTCTCTCTCTCTCTCTCTCTCTCTCTCTCTCTCTCTCTCTCTCTCTCTCTCTCTCTCTCTCTCTCTCTTCTTTTCTTCTCAGTTTCTTCTCCGATCTGCCTCCTTCCCGAGTTGGTGATCTCCAGCTTCACTCCACCTCCATCTGTCACTCTTCCACCTATTGCCAGTGACCCCAGATTAAAAAGGATCACCGAGTGCTCATCGACATTCTAGATCTGGAGTTTTTTGGCCGGCGATCTCCGACTTTCTCCGCTCCCACCAGTTCTTCTACAATCGACAGTCTGTGGTGACTGCCACGGCCTGCTAGTTTCCTCCCTAATCGCATTCTTCTCTCGCTCTCCTAAGTGCATTACTCATTGGTAGATTGTAGCTTTGTAGCACTTGGATGATGAAAAACCTTGGAAGAAAAGGTTTTCTTCATGAGCAGTGGGTGTTTTTCCCCGCTTCTCTGAACCTTCCTGCCATTGCTTCTTCCGCTTCAAGATTCGGAGAGAAATGGGAAGATTCGCTTAATGCTCGCCAGGATTATTTCATTAGAATTATTTCATTCCTTTCTAGCTCTGACATGTCTGATCGAACTCCGACACACAGCGCCTTTGTAGATTCAAAAGGTTTCGAATTCTGTTGAGAATTGAAACCGCTTTGATTCTGCCGTTGTTAATTTCTCCCTCTATATTTCTCAATTCAAATATGATATTTGATTTTGGATCCAAGTCTTCACTCTCGTCATCGAAAAGGTGGAATCTCATCACTAATTCCTAAAGCCCTTGGGTGAATTCCTCATCCGAGCACTCTAAGATAGCACTACAAACTTTCCTAAACTTTGGCCTTCAGATTTTGCACTCTCCCATGAGTGAGTCTTATGAAGCTTGGTCATCGTTTGTCACTGTAACACCAGTAAGCGTTGGCCACTATCAACATAAGGGACTAGAAAGTGTAAACCTAACTATACATGTTTACAGTAAATAAAAATCAATAGAAGCATGGAATAGAAACTTACCTCCAGCCATTGCAGTAGATTTGAAACAGATCTTCTGATTCAATAGCAGTGAATGATGATGGAGAACGAGGATGTCATCTGCTTGAATTAGGGACCCCTTAAGAAATGGTGGTTAATGGTAGTTATCCTTCTATCAAGGATAACTGCCATGGGCAGTTATGACACATGTTAAATGTGTAGACAGCAGTACGTTGGATTTTTGAATCCCAAATGTTAAGGACCATAAAAAATAAATTTCTAACATTCTCCCACTTGGTCCAAACATTTGTAACTTTATAAATTAAAAAATCGTAATGTACTAGTCTAACTCACTTTATGTTCTAACAAAGAAATAAATTACATGAATCGTGGCGATAATTCCTTTGCAAACAAGTATTACCTTCCATGTATTACAATGTAATTATCTTCTTTGAAAAAGCCCTTTATGTGCCATTTTTATCTTTATGAACATGCCTCAAATGATTATTTTAGGTCTAAACATAAATATTTGTCATCCAATCATAAATGTATATAAACCAAAATAGAGACAAATGCAATAATTCAAAGTTTCATTACTAATATGGGCTATAAATATAGCTTCATAGTTTAAACGGAAAGTGACAAATGAGAACAAAGTCCCATTCACGTGACATGATCCTTAAACAACTTTGGTGGCATGCCTTTCGTCAAAGAATCTGCAATCATCAGCTCAGTACGAATGTGTTCAACGAGCACTTTATTTCTTTTTATGTGCTCTCTGACTACTAAGTACTTAATGTTAATGTGTTTACTATGACTTTTACTTTTATTATTCTTACAAAGAACACAGCATTTGAATTGTCTTGAACTCTCTCCCTTCTTAGTATGGACCATTCAAAATTTCATACAACACACATAAGGAAAATTGGTCAATTAATGAACTCTTGACCATGTGTATTCAAGAAGAGGAGAGATTAGTTCAAGAAATGGGTGAGAGTGCACATATGGCGACCCATAGAAAGGACACGAAGCAAGCCATTAAAAGAAAAGCAAAAGGCAAAGATATAGCCCATATTGATAAGAAGGAGGCTATGAGGTATTTCTTTTGTAAAAAGAACAGACACATGAGGAAAGATTGCCTTAAGAAGAAGGCTTGGCTGGAAAAGAAAAGTAATCTCAATTCTTTTGTATGTTATGAATCTAATATAGTTGATGTTTCACATACCACATGTTAGATTGATTCTGGTTCTACAATCCATATTTATAATAACATGCAGGGTTTTCTAAATCAAAGGAAACTAATTGAAAGTGAATGGTGCATCTATTCAAGAAACAAGATGTGTTCACTTGTCAAAGTTGTGGAGACATATAAGCTTATTTTACAAACTGGTTTTGCACTTGATTTGGAAAGAACTTTTTATATTCCTAGCTTTTCTAAGAATTTGATTTTTGTATCTAAACTTGTACCACTTGGATTTTCCTTCTATTTTTATGGAACTTCTTTTAATTTATACAAAAATTTAGTATTTGTTGGCAATGATACAATGAATGATGATTTGTACAAAATTCATTTAAATAATGATGTTTCTAATGAAGTCACGGCTGTGCATGGTAACGCTGGTATTAAGTATAACATTATGAATGAGAAATCCTCTATGTTGTGGCATCGGAGGTTAGGACATATCTACATTGACAGAATCAGAAGGTTAGTAAAATATGGAGTTCTTGAGACTCTTGATTTTACAGACTTTGATTCATGTGTGGACTGCATTAAAGGCAAGCAGACCAATAAGTCTAAAAAGGGTGCAAAGAGGAGTTCTAACATATTAGCGATCATACATACTGACATTTGTTGTCCTAACATGAGCATGGATGGTCAGAAATATTTCATTACCTTTATAGATGATTACTCACGATTTATGTATCTCTACTTGCTTCATAATAAGAGCAAAACATTGGATGCTTTTAAAATATATAAAGCAGAGGTGGAGAAACAATGTGGTAAACAAATCAAAATCGTGAGATCTGATAGAGGTAGTGAATATTATGGTAGTTACACAAGAAATGGACAAGTACCTGGTCCATTTGCTAAATTTCTTCAAGAGCAAGGTATTGTAGCTCAAAACACCTTGCTTGGCTCACCAGATCAAAATGGTGTAGCAGAAAGAAGAAATAGAACTTTAATTGACATGGTGAGGAGTATGCTCAACAACTCCAATCTTCCTTTGTCATTATGGAGTAAAGCTCTAAAAACAGCAGCATATACATTAAATCAAGTTCCAACTAAGGCTGTTTCTAAAACACCATTTGAATTATGGAAAGGTTGGAAACCGAGTTTGAGACATATACACTTCTGGGGTTGTCCAGCTAAAGCTAGAATTTATAATCTATATGAAAAGAAGTTGGACACGCGGACTGTTAGTGCATATTTTATTGGATATGCTGAAAAGTCTAAGGGATATAGATTTTATTATCCTTCCCATAATAGTAGAATGTGGAATCAAGAAATACTAAATTTCTTGAGAATGACATGGTTAGTGGGAGTGTTCGAGCTCAAAACTTAATTTTTGAGGAAAATTGTGTTTCTGATTCAACTCTTGCATCAAGTAGCATACTGGTTATTATTAATGACACCCATCAAAATATGATGGTTATTGGACAACCAGTTGTTGAAAATCCAGGTCAGGCTGATAATGTTTTAATAGATCCCATTGATCATGCGCCTCCATAAGAGGCTAATGATGAACGTTTGAGGAGATCTACTAGAGTAAGGAAGTCAGCGATTTCTACTGACTATGTTGTCTACCTACAAGAATCTGACTATGATATTTGTGCTAATAATGACCCTGAAACGTTTTCACAGAGTATGAATAGTAGTAAATATAACTTATGGCATGATGCTATGAAAGATGAGATGGATTCTATGATAGACAATCAAGTCTATCATTCAATCTTTGATATTGTCTTGTCAGTGGTATTTAAAATTTCATAATGTTGTCTCTTCATTTGGTTTCGTAGAGAACATTATGGATGAATGTATATATCACAAGGTTAGTGGGAGCAAGATCATTTTTCTAGTCCTGTACGTGGATGACAGTTTGCTTGCAACTAATGATATGGGATTGCTATATGAGTTGAAACAATTTCTCTCTCAAAACTTTGATATGAAGGATATGGGTGAGGCATCTTATGTCATTGGCATTAAGATTGATAGAGATAGGTCTCAGGGTATTCTAGGGTTGTTTCAGGAAACCTACATCAACAAAGCTCTTGAGAGATTTTGGATGAAAGATTGTTTACCAAGTATAGCACCTATTGTTAATGGTGATAGATTCAATTTGAATCAATGTCCCAAGAATGACCTTGAAAGGGAATAGATTAAAAACATTACTTATGCTTTAGCTGTTGGAAGCTTGATGTATGCTCAGGTCTGTACTATACCAAACATTGCATTTGTAGTTGGAATGTTGGGAACATATCAAAGTAACCCAGGTTTGGACCACTAGAGAGCTGCAAACAAAGTCATGCGATAGCTTCAAGGGATTAAAGATTACATACTTCCATATAGATGGACGAATGACTTGGAGGTTGTTGGATATTCAGATTCAGACTTTGTTGGTTGTGTTGATTCTCGCAAATCAACATCAGGATATATCTTCTTATTTGCTAGAGGAGCTAATGCTAATAATGTTGTTGATTGTTTAACCGCAAGTACATGGGCTATTGTAGTGTAGCTTATGCAAGTACGGGTTGATCCCGCGGAGACTTGATTTAAAATGATAGAGTTTTCAATAAAATTCAATTAATAAAAGAATAAAAATAAAGAATATACCAGAAATAAACTAACAATAAACTAATATCCAGATTTATTCAACTGTTGCAATTTGCACAATTATTTATTCAAAAGAAAATAGAAAATGCAGCTAAATAAGCTGTCCTGGATAAGCTTGTCCCAGGATAGTTAGAATGTGGATAATGTAAAACTAGGATATTTAGGGACACAAATGGTATTAAACAGAAAGGACAGAGGTGAAATTACTAAGATCTGCCAGGGGCAGACTTGTAAATTTCTTGAATTTCTGGTTTTTAAGGAAAAACAAGGTGAAAATGATGAAAACCAAAGAAGGGGGAAGAAGGAAGAAGGAGGAAAGGAAAAGAGGAAGGAGAAGAGAGGAGGGGAAGAGAAGAAAGTAAGGGGGAGAAGATGGGAGAAAACCCTAATATGGCTTTTCTTCCTATGGGCCTACCAGCGATGAGAAAGACATCGAAGGAGAAGATGGAGGGAGAAAGAAGAAGGGAGAAGAGGGAGAAAAGATGGAGGGAGGAAGGAGAAGAAATGCCGGGAATGGAAACCCGACTTGGGTTGCCCGCTCTGGACTGTGCGGAGACGCAAAGACGCCGTTTTCCGGCTTCTAAACCAGAACCCTACGAAGAAGGTGATGGAGCCACCGGAGATGGTGGGGGAAAGAATAAGGGAGATGTGTCGAGTAGGGATGCCTAGGCCAGTGAAGCTTGTGCACGCTGAGAAGAGAGAGCGAGTTGGGCAAGCAGAAATTGTTGTTTATCCAGCAGTGATAGAGAAGCGAAAGAGAGAGGGAGATGAGATCGGTGCTGGATTTGGTGAAGGCTTGGGACGGTGATCAAAAGATAGAGAGATGTTGATGCCAGGCCTTCTAGGTGTGTCACGCACCTATGGCTGCCCAAGAGAAGAGGGATGAGACGTGGAAGAAGAGAAGAGAATGTAGAGGAGTAGAATTGCCCAGCCTAACAAGAGGGAAACGAGAGAGTATAGAGGAGAGAGTGGAGGGAAGAAGGGGAAAATCCAACCCACCCCGGTCTGATCTTACCTGGGAAGTCCAAAATGAATAGCCCCCAAGAGGGAAAAACTATGTATAAAAGGACGAGAGAGAGAGAGAGAGAGAGAGAGAGAGAGAGAGAGAGTTGGGTGGGGTCCACTAGAAATATAGTCTTGCTAGAACTCTGTCTTTAACTTTATTCTGTCCTACGAGTCTTCAAAGTCCTCTTTTTCCATGCAGCTTCATTATCCTCATCTGATCTTCGTGATTTGATCTAGATCGTTCATGCTTGAGTCAATTGATCTGCAATGCACAAGACCCAATTAGAATCATCTGAACCGTTCTTTATTCCCCTGATTACCTTTGATGATCATCTAACCGCTAATTTTGCAATTCAACGGTTGGATGGCCAATTAAAGCTAAAATAAAATATTTTATGCAAAATCTTAAAATTGATGTCCTAGATGCTCTAATTGAACACTAAATTAGGGGTATTTTGACCAAAATTGAACACTTAACACACCCCCAACCAGCATTTTATTAGTCCTGAGCAAAACATGCGAAGAATCAGATAAAAAAAATTTATTTTTCAAGTCATCTTCATTTTTTCTTAAAGAATTATCTTCAATAAATCTATCAACTTTAGCAAACTAATAAAGATGACTGAAGAATTCAAAACCCTACCCATATGCAAAAAATATTCCACTTAAGCTCAAATCTCAGAGTGAGTGTGTACATATACAGTCTACACATAGACTAATCTTTATTTCTAAGTGAACTTCTAACTTTTGAACTCCATCTGAAATATGTTTTGACCTCAATCCTTACTAATGACATACTCTTAGAAATAAAGTCTCTCAGATAGAGGGTTCAAATCATATCTCTCTTTTAATTATGTGAAAAGAGTCAATGAAAACAAATTTAGCTCACATATACTCATGAAGAACGGGAGTTACTAAGGAATTGTTTTGATCCCTTTGGAATGGAGGCCATTACCTTGGAATATTTAAAAATCTTCATTTTCTCATCAAGATTATATTCATCATAGAATCAATAGGTCTTTAATTGGGATGAAACATAGGCCTAAGATAGGGTACCAAAGAAAGGGTATAAGGGTATTCAAAGTTTCTTTAAAAAATAAGTAGAGGCCTTCTACTAAAGTTGACAACTCTTCTTTTCTGTGCTGAAGTGGATATTTCTTTTTCTATTTCTTTGCATTCTTCAAACTTTTTTATTCTTTTTTTTTAGACTCTTTTCTTTATATTTCAGTACTTTTGACTCACCTTGAAGAATATTTCCTTTCTTGATATCCACTTTTCTACTTTCATTGCAACTAAAAGATATTCCTTCATTCATATCTAACTTATTTTTCAAAGAAAAATAGGTAATGGATAATTTATATTGGTTTAATATGGGTAAAGGGTAATTTGGGTGACAAAACAAAAGGCTTTATAAAAGGCTCAAGTTGGTTGACTAGTGGTAAAAATACTTCTGGGTAGTCTTTATATCTCTAGGTTAATAACAACAATGATGGCCTAAATCATTTTTTAGGTTTCCTATAATCTATCAAATTCAATGAACTTCCAGAATTTTAAAGGTAGTATTCTAATTATTCAAATAATTAGCCAAATTTAAGATTTTGGGGATCAACTTTCTTGAAACACACTGAAGAAAATTTAGAAACATTTATAACTTCTCAAAATAAATGAATGGCTTTAAAACTCATTTAGGTTATAGGTCTCTACTGAATTTCTTTAGAATTTCTAAGTTATAGCCACTTATCAATTTAGATTATTTATATGCAACTGCGTGTACAGATGTGATCTGAGACTTTGCTTTCATAGAATACTTTAGAAAATGAGTAAAATGATGAATTAATCATATTCAATTCTATTAATAAGCTAAAGTTATCTAGATTATACTTTAGAAAATCCAATTCTCATCATAGTATAGGAAATGACCTAAAAAAATTTATTTTGTCAATTTTATTTTATTTTTTGGAAAAACCAAGGAAATCACCTAAAAAAACGAGAATTTGCTAGAATTATACACCCCCCAACCTGAGAGAAACATTGTCCTCAATGTTTTAAAAAGTATGACCTAAAATGAATATGGGTGATGTAGAAAAAAATACAAAATAGCATACATAAGGATCAAATCCCCTCAATCATGATAAACAGGATCCTCTAGAGTTGTGGACTCAACTTCTGGATTCTCATAATCTAGGAAAGGTTTTAAACATTGACAATTCACTTTAAAAGAATGACCAGTCCTAGTATTCTCAATCTTAACAGCCACATATGGAAAAACTTCTTTTACTATATATGGGCCGGTCCATCGAGATCTAAGCTTACCTAGAAATAGGTGGAGCTTAGAATTGTAAAGTAGAACCTTCTGGCTTGGAGTAAAGGATTTTCTCATTATGTTCTTATCATGAAAAACTTTCATCTTTTCTTTATATATCCTATTACTCTCATAAGCTTCATCCCTGATCTCTTCCAACTCATTAAGTTGGAGTTTTCGATGTGAGCTTGCTTTATTCATATTGAAATTAAATGTCTTTATTTCCCAATAGGCTCTATATTCCAATTCCACAGGCAAATGATAAGCCTTACCATATACAATGTGATAGGGAGACATACCAATCGCGGTGCGATGTGCAGTCCTGTAAGCCCAGAGCGCATCAGTCAATTGAAAAGACCAATCTTTACGATCTGGATGAACAGTCTTTTGAAGGATTTGTTTGATGGCCCGATTAGATACTTCTACTTGTCCACTTGTTTGTGGGTGATACCATGTTGCAACTTTATGTGTAATGTTATATTTTTTCATTAGTGCTTCAAATGGTTTGTTGCAAAAATGTGTACTGTTATCACTTATAATGGCTTGAGGGGTCCCAAATCTAGAAAAAAAATGTTTTCTTTTAAGAATTTAAGAACTATTTTGTGATCATTATGCTTACATGGGATAGCCTCAATCCATTTTGAAACATAGTCTATGGCCAATAATATATAAATGTAGCCAAAAGAAGGTGGGAATGGACCCATGAAATCTATACCCCAACAATCAAAAACTTCTATGATAAGGATGGGGTTTAGAGGCATCATATTCCTACGGTTTATTCCTCCTAAATTTTGACATTGCTCACATGATTTATAAAACACATGTATGTCTTTGAACAACGACGGCCAATAAAAACCAAATTGCAAAATCTTTGCAGCTATTTTCTGGGCAGAAAAATGTCCACCACATGCTTCTGAATGACAAAAGGAGATAACACTATGCTGTTCTAAGTCAGGGGCACATCTCCTAATGATTTGATCTGGGCAGTACTTAAACAAGTATGGATCATCCCAGAAATAATGCTTAACATTGGAAAAGAATTTTTGCTTTTCTTATTTAGTCCAATGTTCAAGAATCTTCCCTGTGGCTAAATAATTTGCAATATCAGCAAACCAGGGAGGATGAGAAACATGAAAAAGTTGCTCATTAAGGAAAGTGTCTTTAATTGGTAACTCATCTAAAGGCTCTATTAGGACTAGGTGAGATAAATGGTCAGCTACCACATTCTCTACTCCTTTTTTATCTTTTATTTCAATGTCAAACTCTTGGAGTAGGAGAATCCATCTAATTAGTCTAAGCTTAGCATCTAATTAGTCTAAGCTTATCCAATGCGAAGACAACTGCTAAGAGTTCTTTCTTCGTAGTAGAATAGTTCATTTGGGTGCTATTTAAGGTCCTACTGGCATAGTAGATTATGTATGGCTTCTTCTCTTTTCTTTGTCCTAATACAACTCCTATAGCATAGCCATTAGCATCACGAATGATTTCAAAGGGTAGACTCCAATCAGGTGGCTGCATGATCGGTGCAGTGGTCAACTTGTCTTTCAACTTTATAAAAGCTTCTTGACAATCCTCAGTCCACTCAAAAGGAGTATCCTTTGTGAGGAGGTAACATAGTGGTCTAGATATTGCACTAAAATCTTTAATGAACCTCCTATAGAATCCTGGATGACCTAGGAAAGAGCGAATGTCTCTAATAGATTTTGGAATAGGTAGATTGGAAATTAGATCAACTTTAGCTCTATCTACCTCTATGCCTTTAGATGACACGATATGACCTAAGATAATTCCCTTAGGAACCATGAAATGACATTTTTCCCAATTAAGCACTAGGTTCTTTTCTTTACAACGAGTTAAGACTTTTCTTAGATTTTCAAGACATGTTTCAAATGAATTACCAAAAACAGAAAAGTCGTCCATGAAAACTTCTAAAATTCTCTCTACCATATTACTGAAAATGCTTAACATGCAACATTGAAATGTGGTAGGAGCATTACATAATCCAAATGGCATTCTTTTATAAGCAAAAGTGCCAAAAGGACATGTAAATGTGGTCTTTTCCTAATCCTCCGGTGCAATTTCCATTTGGTTATATCCTGAATAACCATCTAAGAAATAATAGTATCGATGCCTTGCAACCCTTTCTAACATTTGATTAACGAAGGGCAAAGGAAAATGGTCCTTCCTAGTAACAACTTTCAACTTTCGATAGTCGATACACATACGCCAACCAGTGGTAACCCTAGTAGGGATTAATTCATTGTTGGCATTAGTTATTACTGTCACTCCAGGCTTCTTTAAAACCACTTGAGTAGGACTTACCCATTTGCTATCACTTATGGGATAAATGATTCCCACATCAAGCAACTTTAAGACTTCCGCTCTAACCACATCTTTCATATTAGGATTTAGCCTTCTTTGCATTTGATGACATGGTTTAGCTTCATCCTCTAGATATATCCTATGGGTGCAGATTAAAGGGTTAATACTCTTTATATCAGTTATGGTCCATCCTATAGCACCTTTGTGTTCTTTTAAAGTGTCTATTAACTTTTTCTCCAGAGATGTTTCTAATTGGGAGGAAATTATTACATGAAAAGTCTCTTTACCTCCTACAAAGGCATATTTTAAATCTAATGGTAGAGATTTTAATTCAAGTTTAGGAGGTTCTATGAATGATGGAAGGGGAGTGGACTCCCTCAATGGAAGGTCCTCGAAATGAGGTTTCCATTTTTCTGTTTCCATGATAGGAACAGAATCAAGGAGGGCATTAACTTCCTCTATTAATGCATCCTCATTAAACTCATTAAAATGGGCCAAACAAGCCTCAAGTGGGTTCGACAAGGAAGATGACTGAAACTGATCTTGCACAACTGAATTGATCATGTTAACACAGTGCAAGTCATTTGAGGGTTCTCCAAGTTGCTTACATATATCAAAGATGTTCAATTCTAGTGTCAGGTTACCAAATGAAAGCTTCATGACACCATTTCTGCAGTTTATCAAGGCATTGGATGTAGCCAAGAATAGACGTCCAAGGATGACAGGAATTTCTCCCTGCTCATTCAGCACGGTTGTGTGTCCAAAACTAGGAAATAAATTGGTAAAAAGAATTGCTCTATTTGGACTAACACATCCTCTACTAGGCCCCTAGGTATTACCATTGATCTCTCATCTAGTTGGAGTGTAGTGGATGTTGGCTTGAGGTCTCCTAGTCCTAGCCGAACATAGACTGTATATGTTAACAAATTAACACTAGATCCAAGATCTAATAAGGCTTGGTTAATCTGATGGTTGCCAATGATGCAAGTGAGAGTGGGGCAACCTGGATCCTTGCATTTCTGGGGTATATGATGCTGAAGAATTGAACTTACTTGTTCGGTCACAAATGCCTTCTTTTGCACAGTCATTGTCCTGTTGAATATGCATAAATCCTTTAAGAATTTGGCATATGATGGGATTTGTTTTATTGCATCTAAGATCGGTATGTTGAGCTTAACTTGCTTGAATATCTCCATAATCTCATCATTAATGGTACTTTTTGTGACTTGACGCAACCTTTGAGGGAATGGAGCAGGGAATGGACATGGCTCAACAGGTGGAGTGGGATCCATTTCTTTATATTTTTCTTTAGGTTTTTCTACCTTTTCAATCTTTTGAAGCTCATCTTTCTCAATTATTTTACCACTCTTAAGAACAGTAACAGCTTTAGTCTGTTCCATGGTAGAGCTAGATGTTTCATCAAATGCATTAATGCTAACCGCATGCACTCCCTTAGTATTTGCTTGTGGTTGAGCTGGGAACTTTCCTTTTTCCATATTTTGCATCATTTGACTCATCATATTTTTTAGTTCATTCACAGACTTTTCTAATTGAGAAATTTTCTTCTCCTAGTTCTGAGTAACTTGATTATCCTCTACATGCCTTTTGGGCGGGGGCAAGTAAAGTCCAGGAGAATGAGGTTGATGAGTTTGGTATGGGGGTGAAGCAAGTAGTCCTTGGTTTGGTTGTTGGTGACTCTGGTATGGGCCTAGTTGTGAGACATTTACATTAGGTCCATTTCTCCAACTAAAATTTGGATGCCCTCCAGTTGGGATTATATGTCTCTGAATATGGGGAGAAAGGTCTTTTATAATTATTGAGAGCATTAGTTTGATCATGAAGTACATCTTGAAAAGCAGGGATTGTAGGACATTCCTGAGTAAGATGTGACGTACTTTCACAACTGCTGCACACTTGTTCATCATTAATTGAGGTTTTCTTCCCAATTTCCATAGCTTTTACTTTTCTAGCTAGGGTTGCTACTTTGGCACTGATTTCATCTTTTTGAGACATTGCATATATGCCTCCCCTAGTAGATGTGGTAGTGGACTTGGGTCTATCTTGATGTTCTGCTCTTTCTGAGTCAGCCCAGGTCTGTGCACTTTTAGCTAGCCATTCCAAATACTCTTCTGCCTCATCTGGTTGTTTATTCAAAAAGTTACCACTGCACATTATCTCTACAAACTGGAGCATGTCAGAATTAAGTCCTTCATAAAAGAAGTTGATAATACGCCATGGTTCATAGCCATGATGTGGGCAAGTAAGCAATAGATCTTTGAACCTTTCCCATCATTAGTAGAATGATTCTTTATCTTTTTAGTTAAAGTTCATTATCTTACAACGGAGTGTATTTATTTTATGCGTAGGAAAAACTTTTTCAAGAATTCCCTAGTCATTTCATTCCAAGTTCGTATGGAACCTGGTGGCAGTGTATTAAACCACATTTTTTCTTTTTCCTTTAAAGAGAAAGGAAATAGCTTAAGCCTGACAGTATCTAGACCTATATTTTGGGTTCTTTGGGTACTACATACCTCATCAAATTCTTTAAGATGCAAATAAGGACTCTCACTATCTAGCCCATGAAATTTAGGAAGTAATTGGATCACTCCCGTTTTTAATTTTAACGTAGCAGCATATTGAGGAAGAATGACACAAGAGGGTGTACTGGTGCATGTAGGTTGAAGGTAGTATCTTAAGGTCCTTCCATGAAGATTCTGATAAACATCATTGTCTCCATGGTCACTCTGTTGGTCCCATTCCCTATTTCCATTCCTTCTCCAATTTCTTTATTGATGATTATTCCTCCTTGGTGGAGGTTGATATTCATCATCAATTAGAGGTGGTGGGTCCTCATTCATGATGAGTGGACCTTGATCACCTCTAACACTACCATAGGGTGAGTTACCCTTTGATCGTTGATCAGTCATTGTTGGTCTGTCTTTTTAGTCATATGAGACTAACCTTACACGAGGGCATACAATGAAAGATCTTTTTTTATTTTTTATTTTTTTTAAAGACTATCCTAAATGATGCAACCTAAATGCCTAGAATGATGCCCTAAGGCTAGCAAGCATAGATATTTTGATTTTCTTGATTTTTTGTGGGGACAATGCTCTTAATTAGCCTAATCTAACGCTCCTATTCTCTTTAGGAGTAGACTACTACTTACTAGTTAGGTTCTAACCAAAGTGGTTAATACAACCCTTGTGTAAAGAGGCGTTTAGACCTCAATAAACATCGACAGGAGGTGGGAGAAGAGCGAGGCTCTATTAGACAACCCCAAATAACCACAGTGATCAAAAGCCACTAGAGTGACAGCAAATCGTGTCCTATTAAGAGGGTCCTACGAGCATGTGATGACCTTATAAGTCTCTTCTAATTGATTTTAATTCAATGTGAATGGTGGGGTTGTGTGCTTGAGGTGATTATCCTAGGTAGGCCAAGGAGTGGTGATGAAATTCACCATTGATCTTGTGGGGGTAGGGTGCCCTTACTAATTAATTTTCACACACCATGGCAATTTGATCAACACATAATTCACCTTAAAGTGTTAAACGTGTCCTAAAATGCAATTGAAAGTAGTAAACTAATGCAAGATCCTAAAATGCAACAATTATAACAGATGTTTTCTATATGCAATTAACTACCAACCAATGCAAAATTACTATAAATGCAAACCATAATTTAGAAATTAAATAAGAGAGAAGACTTACAGTGAGGCTTCTGATAAAGATCAAGTGTGGACCACCTTATCCCACACTTGCCCTGTATTATTACAACCCTTTAAAAATTGAAATAAAAAATGCAAATTACAAAGGGGCCTCAATACAAGATTCACTCAAAAATAAAAATTTCCTAATCTATGAAAGCAAGGAAAATCTATCTAAGTGATGATGCTCCACTCTAATTTCTTGAAAAAGAAAAATAATAATTAGTACCAAATTCAGGAAATAAAGTGGTTATGCACTAAAAAACATTAAAGATGCACTTAAAAATGTCTAAAATGTTAAAAAATAAAATGCAATTTCTAATTATTATTATTTTTTGGATTTTTTTATTAAATTTTATAAAAACGCTATTGCAAGTCCCTAGCAATGGTGCCAAAAACTTGTTGATTGTTTAACCACAAGTGCACGGGCTATTATAGTATAGCTTATGCAAGTATGAGTCGATCCCATGGAGACTTGATTTAAAATGATGGAGTTTTCAATAAAATTCAATTAATAAAAGAATAAAAATAAGAAATATACCAGAAATAAACTAACAATAAACTAATCTATAGATTTATTCAACTGTTGCAATTTACACAATTGTTTATTCAAAATAAAATAGAAAATGCAACTAAATAAGTTATCTTGGATAAGCCTGTCCCTGGATAGTCAGAATGTGGATAATGTAAAACCAGGATATTCAGGGACACATATGGTATTAAACAGAAAGGATAGAGGTGGAATTACTGAGATATGCTAGGGGCAGACTTGTAAATTTCTTGGATTTCTGGTTTTAACAAAAAACCAAGTGAAAACGATGAAAACTAGAGAAGGGGGAAGAAGGAAGGAGGAAAGGAGAAGAGGAAGGAGAAGAGAGGAGGGGAAGAGAAGAGAAGAAAGTAAGGGGGAGAAGATGGGAGAAAACCCTGATTTGGGTTTTCTTCCTATGGGCCTACCGGCAACAAGAAAGACATTGGAGGAGAAGATGGGGGAAGAAAGAAGAAGGGAGAAGAGGGAGAAAAGAAGGAGGGAGGAAGGAGAAGAAATGCCGAGAATGGAAACTCGACTTGGGTTTCTCGCTCTGGATTGTGCGGCAACGCAAAGACGCCGCTTTTTCGGCATCTGAACTAGAAGATGAGTCGGGTAGGGATGCCTGGGCCAGTGAAGCTTGTGCACGTTGAGAAGAAAGAGCCCGTTTATCCAGCAGTGACAGAGAAGCGAAAGAGAGAGGGAGATGAGATCGGTGTTGGATTTGGTGAAGGCTTGGGAAGGTGATCAAAAGATAGAGAGATGCTGATGCCAAGCCTTCTAAGTGTGTCATGCACCTATGGCTAGCCAAGAGAAGAGGGATGAGACATGAAAGAAGAGAAGCGAATGTAGAGGAGTAGAATCTCCCAGCCTAACAAGAGGGAAACGAGAGAGGAAAGAGTGGAGGGAAGAAGGGGAAAATCCAGCCCACCCTAGTCCAGTCCTGCCCAGGAAGTCCAGAATGAATAGCCCCTAAGAGGGAAAAACTGTGTATAAAAGGACAAGAGAGGGAGAGTGTCGTGAAAGAGGAGAGATGTGTGAGATAAGTGGAGAGAGAGAGAGAGAGAGAGAGAGAGAGAGAGAGAGAGAGAGAGTTGGGTGGGGTGGGGTGGGGTCCACTAGAAGTCTAATCTTGCTAGAACTCTGTCTTTAACTTTGTTCTATCCTACAAGTCTTCAAAGTCTTCTTTTTCCATGCAGCTTCATTATCCTCATCTGATCTTCGTGATTTGATCTGGATCGTCCATGCCTGAGTCGATTGATCTGCAATGCACAGGACCCAATTAGAATCATCTGAACCATTCTTTATTCCCCTGATTAGCTTTGATGATCATCTAACTGCTAATTTTGCAATTCAACGATTGGATGACCAATTAAAGCTAAAATAAAATATTTTATGCAAAATCTTAAAATTAATGACCTAGATACTCTAATTAAATACTAAATTAGGGGTATTTTGACAAAAATTGAACACTTAACAAATGTCTTGAAGTTAAACTGTAATTATTAACTAATTTATACAGACAAGTATTTTAAATAATCAACGAACAATTTAAATAAATTTGGCCAAGTAATCAAGACAATTTCATAAAAGCATGATATAAACTAAAACTAATTAATTTATAGTGCTAATATGTTTTAATTTAATCAATCATAAATAAACTTTAATTATGAATTCATTTGGAAGATTTTTCCAAACCAACACCCAATTTTATTTTCTCATGGACAATTTAAATCAATTGGGTCCACACTCATTTTTAGTTTAGGCATGTATGCCTTGATTATGCTAGGCTTTATACCATGTACAAGTTAATATCATCTTCACAATAGTCTAACAAACCCTCCATCAATAGTTAGGATCATGCTTAAGTCACTTGTTGACTATGTATATTTGGTTCTCACACTAGATGGTTTGCGTATAAGATAACCAGAACAACCAAGTCAGAATTGCAACCCAATAGTTATTGGATCAATGACCGGATCTAGTAATAACCACTGAGTGTCTTTCAAGACCATCAATGGCCAAATCTCTCAAGTATCACTAAAAGAGAAAAGTTCCTTATCTAGAGATTCAGATCAGGAAGAAACTGGGTCCTCAATTCTGAGATAAATCAATCATAGAAATAGAAATTGAATGTTCCAAACCAAAGGGTCTTCTTAAAGACAATCCTTCACGCAATAACAAGTCGCCAGCAACATTTTCATTCCAGTCTTCATAAACGAAGTCTCTACGGACTTCCGACTGTTTTCAGTCACATCTCCCCATAAATGACAATTGTGTTACCGGCGCTTTCTTATCGGTTTCTTTTCCCGCGGTGCAAGTTTTATTCCAGGATTATATTGCGTGAGTAGCAAGGGGCCAAAAGCCACTTTCGGTTAAGGTGAGATTTCACTAAGCATTTGATCATATTTTACAAATTGGATATGGTGATATCATCGCTTATACTAATTAATTCAAAAGCACTCATGAAATCATCCTAGACGTTCCATTTGATCTAGCAGCCAGCGAGAAGATGAGTCACTTGTTCTCCCCATTCTCCGTTCTAGTTTCCAAATTACTCCGAAGAGGATGGGATGAACAGCTGTGGCTGACAAGTTGACGATGAAGTTGAAGAATTCATTAGAATCTTTTATGAGCAATGGAGGGCACAAAGCCTAATGCAATTACTAGAGTATCAAGAGACGCAGTATCAGGAAATGCATGCCAGGGGAACTTGTTAGATCATCACCAATTTTGCCATCATAAATGCCTACATGCATACTGAAATGAATGCACATATACATTGGATTTGAAAACTTCCAACAATTTTACATGGGGAGATCGTATTGGTCTGGAAGTATTTCAAAATGCATAAAAAAAAAAAAACCCGCTTCTGGGTAGAGATTAATGGGCCTCCATGTGATATCTCTCCACTCAATCTAGATTATCTATATAGATGAAATTGACTGGAATTCTGTCATTGATCCCCAATTACTGTTAGAGTTGGATCAATAACCTCCTGTTTTAAATGATGATGAGAAGGATGGGCTGCATTAAAGTTATCGATGTTTGATCTCTCTTGTGCAGAATTCTTTAACCAATTTTGGTTTTCATCATATAATCAGAAATCATCTTGCTCTCATACCACATGTAAACCTAACTATACATGTTTACAGTAAATTAGAATCAACGGAAGCATGGAATAGAAACTTACCTCTAGCCGTTGTAGTAGATTTGAAGCAGATCTTCTGATTCAGCAGCAGTGAATAATGATGGAGAACGGGGATGTCATCTGCTTGAATCAGGGACCCCTTAAGAGATGGTGGTTAATGACAATTATTCTTCCATCAAGGATAATTGCCATGGGCAGTTATGACATATGTTAAATGTGTAAACAATAGTACGTTAGATTTTTGAATCCCAAATGTTAAGGACCAAAAGAAAAAATTTCTAACAAAAAGATTAGAGAAAGAGGAGATGAAACCCTTCTCGACTTGTGAAGAAACTCAACAGTTGATTGACCTCTGACTGGGATACAAACATTTTAGAGTATGCTATGAATGCAACAATCTCGATCCTTTGATGATCAACATGGATGATGTAGAAGGAATGACAGTTGAAGCCAGGAATAGCAATATCAAGTTGCGCACACTTGTTAAGTCAGAACTATCGTTCTACCCTTCTCTCCAGCACGATCTTGTCCTCCATATGACATCGAACCAAGCTCTCATACCACTTATTGTAGTCTGACCTGCCTTGGTTTGGAGATCTGATGGTTAGGATCATAGATCCAAATAGAACAATCACACACAAAGAGTGAAACAAGATATACATGGCTCGACTATAATGCCTACATCCATGGGAGAAGACGAATATCCTATCTAATTAAATTACACAGTGAGGAGGAGTCTTAAAGCCTCTCTCAACTCTCCTCTTCTTCTCTACCTCTCAATCTCACACTCACTCATACACCTACACTGTGTGTGTGAGTTTCTTTCTTACATGGTTGTGGATCACATGTGGGTCCACTACAACATCTAACACTAATGTTAATTACATAAAAAATGGAGCAGCCCGCTGGACAAAGCTCTTGCATGTGTGAGATCCAAGAACGGGGCAGACCGCAAGGGTCTATTAAATAAATTAACAAGGCATCAGGTCCACTTGAAATTTGATCTTGCAATGATGTACAACACGTGGAATGCTCATAGCCTGATACGGTCTTGTAGATCATTAGCCAATCAACAGATAGCTGCCTGGAAGCTGAGTACCCAAATCCCCGGAGGGAGAAAACAGACCAAAGAGGAAGACAAAGCCTGGTTTTGGGAGCTAGATTAATTAAAAGATAAGCTAATGGGGCAGGACAAGCACATGATCACATGTATTTCCTGTCCTTATTTGCTTTGACAGTTAGCACGTATGTGAGGCAAAAGTCTCCTTTTAATACCTTCTCTAATCCGGCATCAGGTTTGAATAATCATATTTTTTCTAAACCTAGTCTTTATTGAAGATTTAATCTAATGGGAGCTTCAGTTCCCACTGAGCTTTGTCACATGGGAATGAGGAAATTGCACGTGAGCATGGGTCCCAATGCCTTAACTTAGTGCCCCACTCGTGTACAAGGAACCTAATGATTGTAGGGATCCCAAGTGGGGTATTTTTTCTCTATTTTTATTGGCTAAAGTAGTGAGAACTGTATGTGTTTCTGTACTACTCACATGACCGTTGGTGTCTCAAAAAGTTATCCGTATAACAATTGCTTTATTATAGCCAAAAACTAATCATGTAGGATAAAAAACTAAAGTATCTAGGACTTAGGCTTTTAGCCGATGATTTGCATCCGTTAATACCCTTCTCGCTCCATTATTTACATTAGTTAACACTCTTTTGTCAGGGTCAGCAAAACTACATGCATGGGACAACTTTTGGTGATAGAGTGCATATTAGGGACCCCCTGCCATCTTGGAAAAAAACTCTCATTCACCACGCAGTCATAACTATTCAAACTGGTTAAAACTTCTATTGCGTTTGAACTTATTAATCCAGGCTCTTTCGGGTAGCTTTTTCGGATCTATACCATTCATCTTATGGATCCCATCTTACCAGAGACATCATTCATTAGACAATTAAAAAACCTCTATTTCTATCCCTTTTTCCACAATGAACAGTTCCTGGTGTTTAAAACATCCAACGGAGAATATATTTTGGGCGCGGGTTAATCTAAGGCCCTGGTCCATACCAGCTTAGGGTTAGACAGGGCAAGAAAACTGTAGCCCGCATCTACTCTAGGACAAAAAATTGATGTGTGCCGGGTGGATGAAGGATGGGGAGAAAAATCCAGGCAACAAGGGTCGGCACTGTGTAGTTATTTAAATACAAAAAATGCTTACGCTTTTATTTTCCTATAATCAAAAGGTGAAGTCATTTTTTTAAATTTATATTAGATATATAATGGGAAAAGCATTGTTAGAGAACTAATAATTTGTTTGAACATGACATAACATTGAATGAAGTGTGGTAGTTGCTAAGCTGATATTACCACACCTCATTGGTAGTAATATCATACCCTGTTTTAAGGTTTTATGATAAAAGTGCACCAATTATCTACTTTTTTGAGTAATCAAACCATTCACCTTAAGTATCTTGCTATAGATGAGCCATGTCTTAAAGAGCATATATTTAAACAATCCGAACATTGAATCTTTTAGCTGTTTTAATACCATTAAATTTTCTATAACTTATTTTATACCTCAAAAAAGCAATTGTATAATCACCAAAAAAGGCAATTGTACAATTATCCAATATATGTGATTTTTGGGTTAGACATCATCTATTGTAAAAATCTAAGATGAATAGTTAAGATTATCATTAAAGTGAGCTCCTTAGATAAAAGTATGAGAAACTTTGGAAAAGGGTATGCCAATGATAAACTTTGAAAGAGGGGGTGTCGTTAGTACCAAAGGTGGGGGAATATCAGCTCCCAAGATTTTCTCTGTTCTGTTTTCCGTGCTAGACTCGTAATTCTATTTTTAGTAGGGCATTAGAGTTGAGAACCACTTGGGATGTTGTTTGACTAGGTAAAGAGTGTTGTTTGTTTGTTTTTTCATAATCCTTTGAATAAATTAGTAATAAGTTTTACTTCTATATTGCAAAAATTATTTAATACTACTATTACTCCTAAGTATGAATTGTGTAAATTGTAAGAAATTTGTATGCTTGCTTTCCATTTCTTTTTCAGGTATTTTGCAAATCACTTATTTGAAATCGCAGGTCTGTCCTTTTTGAAACTCAAAAAATACTTAGTTCATAAATGAATAATTTTATAGGTCTAGACCTTTTGACTCCAGGGCGGCCCCGTAACAGTTGATAAGGCCGGACGGGTCAAAATAAGTTTTTCAAAGCTTGCCCACTGAGGTTGCAAATTTCAGTGACCTGGGATAGAGCTGGGCATGATAAATAAACTCATGGGGAGGGTGGAAGCAGGTGAAAAATATGCCCCATTGCTCTCTCTCTCTCTCTGCTAAACGCCTGCGATTCCAACTTTCAGATATGGTTCCTTTCACTTTCATGGTCTTCCCCGGTACAAGTTAATTTATCTAGTACCAGAAAGGTGTGGTTCTTCATCCTCCAAAACATGTGGCCACCATTTTTACTTGCCTTAGATTGTTAGCAAGATCTGTGGCTTTCTCCATGTTCTTCAGATATCTTACAGCCAATATCACTGCATTATATCTTCCATCCAACGTCTATGTAGTAATTATTCATTTCGAAAGTAAAAAAAAATAAAATAAAATAAAATATAGTGAATTAAGTAAAATTGATCCGTCTAGGTCTGTAAAGGTATCGATTCATGATGAACACAACATGGTCAATCTCAACTAGACATTTGGTTCGACGGAAACATGTGCTCTTGGACTTATTATTAATTAAGAAATCGCCAAATTGTTCTTAGCAACTGCATGGGACTACACATGGTGCTAGTACTGAAATGAGTAGGACTTGCTCTCGTATTTCACAACAGCTCTATGAACACGATTTCTTTGTCTAAACTGCGAATATTTTGATGAATTGATGTAGAATAAAGTGTTAACAAAATCGATACAAGGAACTCCACGAATGTTAATGGCAATCGAAACAAGAAAACTAATTGTTTATTGCGGTGCGTGGGATGCACTCGTGCGCGCGTGCTTTACTTAATTGCACCATTACAAACCTCTTAGGGACATTTGACTTTGTGATTACCAAAACTCATGAAAAAGGACCATTGCAACCAATATCTAATATGCCATGTAATATTTATGATATAACGACAATGCCATTGTATGTCTGTTTTGAAAAGCTTGAGGGTTTTTGGACTCAGCCAAGTTGACTCGGATTCGCCTAAGTATGAACTTAAAATAACCGGAACCTCATAGAAAATGGCGAATCATTTGTTGCCTCTTTACAGTCCAATTCGGATATCGAATTAAACTTAAACCATTAAACTATGAGGAGATCGTCTAGTCTAGATAAGAAAAAGATGGTTTTGGATCTCCTAGGCAATTATCGTCAGAACTGCCAGGTCTATTTGGCATAGGGAGTAATCCATCGATTAAGTCATTAGTGGATTATATGTATTTTTCCCTTGTTATCATTTTTTTAGTACAAATCGAGGAATTACTGAGGAAACCACTCTAAATATCCCATAATGGATGGAGGCTAAGGTGAAGTACTGAGGAAACCTCTTTAAATATCCCCTAATGGATGGAGGCTAAGGTGCGGGAATCGAATCTGTAACATTATAGCGTCAACTGGAGAGAAGCCTCTTTTGGCCAAACCACTAGGCTTTTTAGCATTTTTCTTTTGTTATTTGCAGCCTTAAGACAAAGATAAAATTCTCTAACAGCAGATAACCCAATCTTTTAGGTATATCTTATCTAATTTTAAATAAAGTTTTCCATGTTTGGGGAGCCATTTAACAGATGATAAGAAGATTATTTATGGATAAGTTTGTTCAAGGTTTGTTGTCTCGTTGCAAACAATCCGCTCGTGGTTGTTATATGCTATCAACTACTTCAGACAAATAGAAATAGGGTATGTTTAGCCATTTAACAATCCGTGGAGTTAGTATCATCCACCCTACAGGCAAATGACAATCCCTTACATGCAGAGGTTGGTCCCACTTTTTGCATAATCAACAGCCAAATATTCTGCTTTATCCAATTGGTGAATGACATTAGCATTATCCTTTTGTAGAAGATAACTCTACTAGTATAATATTGAGTTCTAAAATGTTGTAACTATGGTAGCCACCCAAGCACAAAGTAGAAGTACTCTTTAGCGACGATGAGTGCAAGTGAAGCCAAATTATTACTGCTTGAAACGCTTCATCTCCTGGGCACCACTTGCTCCAGAACTCTCATCTATCAGACAATCCTAACCCTCTGATAGGAGCTTTTGGACGGCTGGGACAGTCCAATTGATGCCCTATCAAGGACAGGCCCAGGAGATGGATGAAACTTCCCTCAGGTATATATGACTATCCTTTTATGGAAATTATCTACTTTTAAAGAAAAGTATCTTTGAGCTTTCTAAACCCAAAAAGGAGCACTTATGCGAATCCTACTAAACAAAAGCGATGCAAAAGACGAGATTCTCTTGCTGTTCTTGAGAGATAAGAACTGGTCGACTGACTCGAAGGACCACCCCGAATAATGCCCTTTACTACTACAATTCGTTGCATAATGTGTTTGAAACCTATCACAAGCCTTACAGAGGTTGGACCACACATCTTGAATCACAACAATCATATGGTTCCCTTAGTTTTCCAAGCAGTGACCACTGGTAGGTGGTCTAAAAAATAAGGTTTGGAGTTCATATTTTACCGGCAAAAGACTATTGTAACGTTGAACGTGTATAGCCGATATAAGTTTATTGACACTGGCCTATGTATGATGGCGACTGCCTTTGATCATCGTTAGAAATGGTAACGCCACCTTACTAATGACAAATGCGCCTTACCAATAGGATTGTAAGAGTCATCACTCACCAGTCTGTGACTTTACACATGTATCCCGATTGGAGTATCGACCAGACTGCCCTGTGGATGGGAGTGATAAATCAAGGATTACGAAATTCATTGAAATTAAACATCCACAGTCTTTGTTGCCACGTTCCAAACTAAAAATTTCCAATATGGGCCTTGTATCTTATATGTTCGAGTGAATGTGAAGTTACCAAATGAAATGCATTTTCAAGAATTTGTAATTTATGGTATATTTCTTGTATGTCACGTAATCATTAAACAACTCTTTAAAATAGATAATTTACCATTAACTTAACTTCCTAGTCTAGTGATAACATAGCTTAACTACCGCTTCCATGGGCTCTTGCTATGTATTTCTAAGAATATACAAGTATATGTCATAAATATACTTGCTGTAAACAGAAAATCATTCTAGGACAGCAATTAAATCAGCTCTTAATAACGTGACGTTTGCTGGGTCGAATATAGACCATGTTTCATAACTGTTGTGTATCATGCGTAAGTACCAGAGTACAAACTACTATGCGGCCATAGTTTCAACCTATCAAAAACACCATATACATGCAAATTAATGTGCGACATGGCATGGAGATGGTGATGACTATGAACCATGGTGTGGTTCACGTGAATCATGTAACACAGCTCTAATCCGGTCCCTACCTAGCTCTAAAGCCCAATGATACAAGTGGCTGTTTAATTTGTACCACACTTATTTCCTATTTTTTTAGCAGGCCCATACATTCTTTTATTCAGTATGTAGAGTGGAATGCTAAAATCGAAGCGCTTGTAAGTCTTTTGTATCAAAGCATTCTTACTTTTTGCTTAATGGGTCAATTTATAGATGATCTACCTACTTTAACTTTAGATGTCTCCTAATAATAAAAAATCATACAGATTAACATATTATAAGATTGTGGTTAAAAAGTTTCTAGTTCATGAAAAGTGATTACATTATACATTAAAAATTATTCAATTTACATGATTTTTGTATCAAGAGACATTTAAAACTAAATAAATTAATGAATTAAATAAATTATTTACAGATAGATCTATTTTGAAAAAATAAAGCACTTTGATTTAACATTCTTTCTGTATATTTAGATATTTAGAAGAGAATATATTTCCATTGCACGCGACTCACCGGTACAGGAAGGCAATTTACGGGAACTGAATCACGTGCGAACGGAGTACATGACGGGACGTTTTCTTCATTTTAAGATGTTGTCATAAGTATTTCAGCATCCGGAGAAGAATGCGTCTTGGTAATATGAAACATTTTCCAGGGTATTTAGGGGAATTCCAAAAGCCTACAAAAAGATAATCATTCCAGTTCCAAAAACCAGTGCATCCACGATGTGATGGAGGTTGTAGTGCCCAATGATTTTCGGGCGTTCGTTGTCTACGCATAACCCAACAATATGACAAGGACCGTCCACGTCATCTCATTCCAGCCATCAATTGCTGACGCGGTGAAATCTAATTGCTTGAAACGTCATCTCGGCCACTGTTGCCACCAGAAAAGCCGACTGCGCACGAGGAGCACGAGCGAATAAGGCGTGTTTTGCGCGAAAAGAGGGATGATGTCACGTGATACACACGCTGCACAATCAATCATCCAACGACAGATGGAGAGAGCCCTCGCGCTCTCTCTCCTTCAGTCGTTCCTATTCAATCGTTTTCCTTAACTGAGACTAGTTCCCGAAAGACTAACCACGGTTAAAACACTCAGACTCTCCTCTTTGGTTAGGGTTTTCCTTTAAATCTATATATAGACAATTCCGGCGTCCGTTTTCGTTGGTAAAGCCTGTGTCACCGACTGATTCACTCTTGTTTTCCGACAAAATCTTCCCTTTCCAGATCAGTATCTGGCACTTTCCATTCCGTAATCAGAGTATTTACCAGAGGTTTCCTGTTGTTTCAATGACATTTGATCCTGAGAGCCTCGTTTTGGGCCTGAAATTTGGTGGTTTTCACACAGGAGTTTTTTCTCTTACGGCGGGAATAAGGTCCTTGTGCATGCAGTAGTTTGGCTAAGAAATATAGTTCCGGAGTTCGAAAGTGCAAAGAGAGATGATTTCTGCTGGCGAAAATTAAGAAGAGGAATGGTTCGGTAGAGATTCTCTGCGATGCGGCGAAATATGGATTATCTTCGACCGATTCCCGGCAGTTTTCTCAAGATTTAGTTACAATTTGTGTTTCGCGTTGCTGCTACGGAGAGGTTTTTATATTCTTTGGTTTCCTGTTTTCTCCACTGGTTTCAGTGGATTTCCGGGGATTTTACTGGAGTTTCACATTTTTTCCCTTGAGAATCCGGTAGTCTTCGACTAACTGAGCATTATTTCAGGCGAAAATCTGTCGATCGCCCCTCCAATCGGTTAGTATAAAAGATGGATGGAGAGGATCTCAGGTTAAGCTTGAGTTTAGGCACTTCGACGAATCCGTTGCCATTTTCTTACCACAGAGATCCATCATCTGCTGGTACGATATCTAGAAGTCTTAACTTTGTCATTTGTTTCTTCTTTTGCAGAGTTGAGAGATTATTTTCAAATAAAATCTGATTTCACGCTTGAAAGATCATTCTCTTTAAGATTTCCTTTCTCATTTGCAGAGGGAGAGATAATGCCGAAAGGCATTGATGTGAATCGGATACCGAATACGAGCACAGATCACGAAGAAAATGCATCACAGCGTGGTGGAGTCGCAGGGGGAAAGAGGCAGGGTTTAGATAAAGAGGAAAACGAGGTATCGGGTTGTAGAACTGTGAGTGACGAAGAAGAAGGTGAAAATACGAGGAAAAAGCTCCGATTATCGAAAGAGCAATCGGCTGTTCTTGAAGAAAGCTTCAAAGAGCACACCACGCTCAATCCTGTAAGCATTTATTCCTCTTCATGATATCAGTTTCAGTCTTTAGAACGTAGGGATCAGACATGCAATAGTTTGAGAGGCATCCATTGGGGAGAAGAAAGTGGGAAGTTGAATGACGAAAGCGTCCTTTCCAAATCTGTTCAGAGAATTGATGTTGACGTGGCATCCACATCCGTTAGATGAGGATAAATGGTCTTGATTACCGCATGTAGCCACGTGTACTGTGGTGATTTGGGCAACCTTCAACTTCACAGGTTTATTGGGCCACGGAAATAACGAGTGGCCTTCCCTCCTATGTCCACCGTTATCTGTTAAGAAAAGTTCACATGGGCCATCATGCGATGTCACATGAATCAAAGGAATCTGACATTTCTACCAGTTGCTTAGTATCGTGCAACTGATATCTCAATGTGCTCCATGTACTGTGGGACCGCGGAAACGAATACCATCTAGATGACCAATTTTGTGCCATGTTATATGTTCAAGATTCGATCTAGTTCTCACTTTATCATGGTGTCCTCTATCATCATTGTACTTGGTCACACAATCACATCGGTAGTGCCTGGAGCCCATCAAAGGATGGATCCTCCCCTAATTGAGAATAGTTATGACCAAAAGATCGAATTTACTGATTGCCATGGAGTCAAAGAACTGCCAATTAACTATCTAAAATTAGCAGGTAAAAACTGTCTTGTCCTCACATTTTTACATTTTTATGTGGCTCAGAAGCAGAAGCTTGCACTGGCAAAGCAGTTGAATCTCCGGCCTCGGCAGGTTGAGGTTTGGTTCCAGAACAGGCGAGCAAGGTGAGCAATCAAAGTTTTAATCTCAATACTGTTTCAGTTTTATTGTTTTATTGTTTCAGTCACTTCTTTTTCTTTCGCTTGCCATTTCCAATCTTCAGCAAAATTACGGGGCATCAGTGCTGCTTGGACGGAATGAACTGACCTGAGATGAGACTAGATGAGTTTGGCCATATCACTATTACCAGTGCTTGAGCTGGGTTAAAATGAAGTAATATCTTCTCATCTCAGTGTTAATGACGCTTAAGATGTTTGTGGGGTCATCTCAAGCAAGCTCACTCTATCACAAGCATAACTAACACCATGTTAATTACTTGTGTTTCTATTTTACACATTCTTTTCTAGTAGGCTTGACCTTCTTGTCTTATCTACTTGAATTAGGACGAAACTGAAGCAGACTGAAGTAGACTGCGAGTTTCTGAAGCGTTGCTGTGAAAGTCTGAGGGAGGAAAACCGAAGACTTCATAGGGAGTTGTTAGAACTGAGGGCATTGAAACGGACATCCCATTTCTTCATGCAAGTTCCTGCAACTACCCTTACCATGTGTCCCTCGTGCGAGAGAGTTGAAATGCCGGAAAACCCATCACAACTTCCCTTCCGGAAGGAAATCCGGTCATAAATCATCCAATTTCCGGCTACATTGATCTTGATTACTTCCTTACAATTTTTTGGTTTATCTACTCGCCCTCCTCAAAGAAGAGATGATACGCCCGAGTGAAAGACCTAAAAACCAAAAAGGCCAGAAAAGGAATTTTTTAAAAAGTTTAGTACGGATTCACTGACACGTGCGTGATGTTATTTCATGGTTCATTTACTTGGTTACATTCATATATTTCGTGGGTACGTACGTGGCATATGGAAACACCACCGATATACATTGTGTAGCAGGCAACATAGTACATACAACCACCCATAAGGAGGGCCCCGATCTAAAGACAATGCAAATTGGGCATAGCAATCGACGAATTATCTCCCGGTAACTGTGTAACCTCTTTTGCATTCCTTGTCTCTATATCGAAGCACCATGCGTGCGGACTGTGAGCCTTGTTGTCACTCTAAGCAAAACTTTTGTTTGGCGAAATCAATATCTTATAACTCTACTCTTTTGGAGGGATGCCAATGAATCAGGATGGGCCATATTTTTTGCCAACACTCATCCTAATTCTTTACTCTTGCCATTGACCTCACCTTAGCCTACTCGGATCAAAGAATTTTTTATCTTGCCTAACTCAGGTTAAGAATTTTCTAACCTTAGCTCTGCCTCTGTGGATCATTTAGGTCATGTCCCCTAACTGAACTAGCTTACTACAACATTGATAAACATTTTCCAAGCCTACACCATAATGTACTTCTACAACATTTAAAAATAATTTCCAAACCTACAAATGTAGTGTAATTTTTCATAAAGGCTTCGGAGTTTTGACTAATTCCTTATTATTGTAGAGTAAAAAGTACCATAATGTCTTTATGTTTGTCCTTTAAAAAAAAATTATATGAGAATAATTTTGTGATTCAAAATAAACTATATAAGTTGCTTGGATACCCTAGATTTTCACCATGGACCCTATGCTAAGCCTAGTCCTACTCGACTCATAGAATTTTTGGCCTGTCCTGCTTGGGTCATGTCCCTAACTTGACCCTTAGGGGTCATTAGGGTTGAAGCCCCTTAATTGATCCAATCCATCACCATCCCTACTCTCTTGTTTACCATAGGAGTTCGTCCTTAGCGGTTTCTGATGTGCAAGTCATAAAACCATTAAAAGGAGCATTTCACCATACAAGGGGTAGGCTGTCAATTGTTCATGTCATATTTCACCAAGAACTGAAACTAAATTGTTTTCATTTCACTAAGTGATGTTTATCTTTAAAAACTAACCATTACAAATATACAAGAGTGATTGTACAAAGGCAAGTCAAAAGGGAAGTTGAACCATTAGGATAGAATGAATTTCCTAACGAATTAAAAAAAAATACTTTGTAGTTAAAAGTTAAACAAAACTAAACTTAGAATAAAAGCAAATTAAACAAAAACTAAGATGATGGAGAGTAGCTTAGGAATTGTTAATTGATTGAAAAAATAATTCTTATTTCTATCATGTGTATGACTTAGAATCATTCTTGGATACAATCTAGAACATCTCTAAAGAAGGAGTAACTAAATGTATGGCATAAACTATTTTGATCAACATGAATTATCTACAAGCTATAGGCATGACACATTCAATCTTAACATATTCCATTCAAAAGACCATTCACTCACACATAAAAACTATTCTGTGAACATTAATTGTGATGACTTGGGTTCTTACATGACTTAATTTGAATTATTTCAACATTGGGGATCCCTAATTTGAAAATTCTCTTTTAAAAACCAAATGATTGATTTTTTTTTTAAAGTCATATATATATATATATATTTAAATATTGAGCTTTAAAATCATCGTTGCATCTCATAATGAAAAACTTAATCATAAAATAGAGTTAACCAAGTGAAATATACTTAACAAAAAGATCATCGTAATAAGTGTCTATCATAACTAGATTACATAGACAATCATAGGATACAAGTTCTACACTGAAGTGGCCATATATACATAGTCAACAAAATAAATAATAACTTAAACCCCTAAAAGAAGGTTTTAATCTTGCATTCCCATGTTGGTCCATCCTTGCCAAGTTGTTCTACCTTCCTATTTTGCTTTCCCCTTCTTATTTGTGGATTGCATGGTATGACTATACAAATATACTCAGCGACTAGTTAAAGAACTATGAATAAAAATTGCGGCATATGTCACATCCATACATCAACATGTAATTGAAATCTTTGTGCTTTTGTTTCATAAGCTAGACTAACATCTCATTAGCCTCCAATCATGCAATATGCATCCATCTCACACATTAACAAGCACACATCATGTATCATGTCATCATCTCAATTAATTTAAAAGAAATCAAGCTACATTAAAGCTATGCAAAATGCATAAAATGATAATAAATTGTTAACATACTAAAATCATATATTAACACAAGATCAGGCAAATCCATGTCAAATCAGGTATGAGTACTCATTATAGACAAATAGGTTCAACTAGAACCAACTTCTATTCTAAAAACATGAACAAATGAGATTCCATTATGCTCATTGACTTGCTAATCAAGAATAAGTTAGGTGCTTGTTGATACTCGAGAGAGACTTACCACTGCATCCTCATGGGGACTATGAATATTTATGGGTAGGGCACTTGTACTTGAAATAGCACTTTAATGGGCGAGGATATCTAATATATAGGATAGATATAAAGTTAATTTTGGAGACGAGAGGCCAACTGTTATCTCCTATCATAGCTCCAACCATGCACATCCTCCTATGCATATCTAAAACATAAAATCTTAGGATATTTCAAGTCGAAGGCACTGATTAGAAGAAGCGAGTCTATCCAAGTTGAAAACTCTAAAAGGGAAAGGCGAAGGCCAAAAAGGATGTGGATAAAAATGGTGAGAAAACAATGACACTTGATAGAGGAGAATGGAGGAATAAGATTCTTATAGCTAACCCCTAATCTAGATAAGACTTTGATGATGATGATGATGATGATTTCACTACCCGACTTGACATGAAAGTTGATTTGAGATCACCTTAATGTTTCGATCGGATGATCAAAAGCAATTGGGTAGTCATACGTGAACAATATTAAAAAATAGAAAGAAAATGTCATGAAAAGTAGGGTAAAGTTGCACCTCTAAAAGTTCAAAATGAATGAAGTTATTTGAAGAAAAACTAGATAATTGGTTGATTTGATTTTGAAAATACACTCCACTTTGGTCAAGACAGTAAATAGGGGTATTTTGGTTATTTCAAGTCATAAACAGTGTTTTTCATCCCAAAATCATGTTCAAATAGTTTCCTTTTCAATTGAATCTCAAATCAGACATTTCCATAAATGATCAAACTAGATGGACACAAATTTCAATTAGTTCAACAGGATTCACCATTCCAAATTGGAGTTTTAAAATAAAATAGTCCTTCTTTAGAAGTAATAGAGTATCATCTTTTCAATGCTCAAATATTCTACTTTTTTTAAGGAACTTTATGGTCTAGTCTAGAATATATGAGCCACTCACTTAAATTTAAAAAAGAAAAGGTTAAACCTTATAATTTAAAAAGGTAACAGTGATCGTCCAATGCAATTCAAAGGCTTAAAGATCCACACTTGCCACATGCTTACATTCAACAAGAAACATGAATTACTAATGTATAAATCATAAATTCACTGTCAAGAATAGAAAATTTGCAACACACTTGAAAGAGTAAGATGTAGCAAACCTCTTCTCACAAAATTAGGAGCTAACATGGGTATAATTGACCTCAAAATCAATATTCCCTAATGAGAGAATATGTTCATTCAACTATTGATTGCTTTTTGCAATTGCACGGGCTATTATACTACAGCTTATGCTAATATGGGTCAATCTCATGAGGACTCGACTTAAAAATTTGGAGTTTAAATAAAATTTAATTGACCAAAAATTAAGATCACCCATAACATTCTCTCATGTGTCACGCATTAGATCCTATTCATGAATTTTCTTTTTTTAAATTAAAATACCAGAGCAATACTTTATTGCATCTGCGAGTGAGAGTGTTACTAGAAAAGAAGAAGGTAACTAAAGAAGTCATATGTGGTCGCGAACGTATTACATTAGCCAAGTAGTTATCTTACCTCTTTTCACAATCCAGGATTAATACAGTCTTTGTTTGCAATCTAGGAACAGTCAGAATCCACAAAGATTTCACTAACTTTGGCCATTGATTTCTTCTACTTTCTGATAGAATTTTTCAATAAAACTTACTCAGAACAATTTGATATCAATAAGTTTAATTGTATGGTTAGATTTCAAATCAAGATAGCAAAAATTAATATATTCAATCACAAACATAGGCTATTTACCAGCCTACACAATAGTACCTTTCAACATTATTTCATAAAACTAAACAAATCTGACCGTTAAATCTCAAAATAATTTATATGAAACCCTTTCTAGCTCAAATAAAAATATAGGAAAAGGATTAGATCATTTAGAAACTGGTCAAATAGATCAAACTAAAGGTGCAAAGCTTTAAGTAACTCATTGTTACTATTCATGCAAATAGTAGCAAGTAGCTAACTTTAATCAATTGAACTTACAATTTTTGAAATGAAAATTGAAAATCAAACACTTGAGTCTTCTTCTCCTTGATGTTTCCTATCCAATGAACCAAAATTCAAAGACTTTTGTCAATTATCTAAGCAAAAATAGACATACAAAGTACTTCTATTCACCAGCGTACATGTGCATTATTCATCTTCTTCAGCCTCTGTTTTTCTCTAAATTTTCAAGCTCTTCTTTCGCTCCATCTTTGATATGGTATTTATAGATGATGGGAAGTTAGTTTGAATTTAATTTTTAGTAATTTCCTCCTCCATATTCTTTCCTTTTCTCCAAAGAATTATAAATCAACTAAATTTCTTAATTTTAATTTAATTTCCTATTAGGAAACTATTTCCTATCTTTATCCTTTTCACTTTTCATCATTAATATAAACTCCCTTAGCATTCTTTACAATATTGTGGTCATGATTTGGATTTGATGCTTAAGGATTGAACTAGAGTCCTTGATTTTGATCTAGATAATCCAGATTGATCTTAATTGTCCATTTTAATCTAAGCTTGATGGGAGATCTAGGAAGTTGATGGGCTTGATCTAATAGCATGGATCTTGATATACCACCTACAAAACAAAGAAAATAACCTAATAGGTATCATGCAATATTCAATTTTACACATACTTACCTCGGATCATCATCTAACCTTGAAAATTTACCAAATTAAGGTTAGATTATAAAAGTTTCAAATGATATATTTTTCATATAAATTTTTAAATAACATCTCAAAAATATATCAAAAGTCATGCTAAATGAGGGTAATTTATGCAATAATGGGCCCTTAACACACCCTCAATTAGCATTTTGCTAGGCTGGAGAAAAATATGTGAAAAATCAAATTACAAATTTGATATAAACTTCAACTTTCATAGGTATTCATAATTGCATTTAGCATATGCCACAAGCCCTTAAACCCCTAGGTTATCCTTAGTGGACGAGTTAAGCCTCGTGTGGTTTGTAGTGCATATACCCACAAAATTCTAAAATTCATTTTCAAGTCATTTTTAATTTTTTCTCAGAGAATTTTCTTCAATAAATCTATCAACTTCAGTAAACTAATAAATATGAATGAAAAATTCAAAACCATACTATGCTTAATGCATTCTAATTAAGCTCAAATCTTACAATGAGTATGTGTGTATAGTCTACATATTAAATAATTGTTATCTCTAAATAGACTATAACTTTTGAGCTCCATTTGAAATATGTTTTGGTCTCAATCCGATCTAATAGACATACACTCAAAAATAAAATTCTCAGATAAATGATTTAAATCATATTTCTCTTTTAAATATGTAAGTTGAGTCAATAAAAGAAAACTTATTTCACATATACTCATGAAGGAACTAGAGTTACTAAGGAATTTAATTTTGATTTCTTTAGAAATGATAAAATGCCATATCTTTGAAAATTTACACATTTTATTATTTAAATCCTATCTTTTCATATCCTCATCAAGATTATATTCATCCTAAAATTAATAGGTCTTTAATTGGGACAAAATGCAAGCTTAGGACAGGGTTATGAAAAGAAAGAGCACGAAGGATATTCAAAATTTCTTTAAAAATAAATAAAGGTCTTCAACTAAAGTTGAAAATTCTTTCTTTACTTGTACTAAAGTGAATATTCCTTTTTTCACTTTTTTGCATTCTTCAAACTATTTTTTTTATCAACACTTTTTCTTTCTTTTCAAGACATTTGAATCTCTTTGAAGAACATTTCTTTTCTTAATATTCACTTTTCTACTTTCATTGCAACTAAAAATTATATCTTCATTCATCTCTAACTTATCTTTTAAAGAAAATAGGTAATGAATAATTTATACTGGGTTAATATGGGTAAAGATAATTTAGGAGAGAAAAGAAAAGGCTTATACGAAAGGCTCAATTTGGCTAATTAGTGATAAAAATACTCTTTTAGGTAGGCTTTATGTCTCTAGATTAATAACAAGGATGACCTAAATCCTTTTCTTGGTTTCATATAATTTATCAGATTCAGTAAACTTCCAGAATTTTAAAGGTAATTCTCCAATAATTTAGGTAATTAGCCAAATTTAAAAATTGGCGGGATCAAATCTTACTTTAAGCACACTAAAGAAAAATTTGGAACATTTATAACCTCTCTTAAGAATTAGTTGGCTCTAAAACTCACTTAGGTTATAGGCCTGCATTGAATTTCTTTAGGATTTCTAAGTTATAACTAATCAATTTAGACTATGTTTATGGATCTGTCTATATAGATGTGATCTAAGACTTTGCTTTCATGGAATACTTTAGAAAATGAGTAAAATGATAAATGTATCATATTTAGTTTCATTAATAAGCTAAAGTTAGCTAGACTATACTTCAAAAAAATCCAATTCTCATCAAAGTGTGGGATTTGACTTAAAAACTAAAAATTTCAAAAAAAAGAAGAAGGAAATTTTCAATTTTTTAATTTTTTAAAAATCAAAGAAATTAGTTAAAACCCCTAAAAAAACTAGAATTTTCTAGAATTCTACACCCCCAACCTAAGTGAAATATTGTCCATAATGTTTAAAAAGTAGGATGATGATAATGCATTGAGAAATGAAGAAATGAGACATGTAGAAAAAGAAAGTTCTAAAAAAAAGAAAACTATGGTACATGATTATTATAGATGGAAAATTTTCAGAAAAGAAGTTTATGAAATTCAAAACTTTCCTAGGTCCCATAAGAAATGAACCAAATAGGCCTCTGAAAAGAAAAGGTGAGTGAATTTATCTTACAATTTTGAAAATTTTATTTTATCACAGGGTAAGGTATCAAATATGTCTCTAAGCTACTTCTCATAATTAGAAACAATTGTGGGAGCTTGATGTAGCCTTTATGAAAATGGAGCAAAGATGTCATATGGCTTAGTAGGTGGTACATTTTCCTTATCAACAAATTTATCTCTTTTTCTAATAGGTTTTAGTACTATGTCAGCCTTTTTAGGACCAAATTTCTCAATTATTTTATCACTATAAAAAATGATAATTGCCTTTGTTTGCTCCATATTTGTTAATGAAGAATTAATTTCACCTACCACATTCATATCATTAGGGCTTTCATTGGTGGGATAGGACATTGCCCTTCGTCAATGGTCTGTTGCATTTAAGACATTATGTCCTTTAATTCAGTCATAGATTCTGTGTTCGCTTTTAATTAGGCTTTAATTTGAGAAATTTTCTTCTCTTAGTATTGCATGAATTGATGAAAATTATCCTCCACTTCCCTCTTAGGTGGAGGAAGGTTAGGTCTATCAGCAAGTGGTCCTTATGGTGGTTGGTAAGGGTGGTATTGGGCCTTATATGAGACATTAGCATTATATTCATTTCTCTAACTGATAGTACGATAATTACTCCAATTGAAATTATGTCTCTGAAGATAGGGAAAATGTTGTTCATAAGAATGTGTCTACTCATGAAGCACATCCTAAAATGCAGGAGCAATGGGACATTCTTGAGTGGGGTGTGTATTACTTTCACATATATCACACACTTGTTGAACTTTCTTAGAGGAAAAATTTCCTATTTCCATGGCCTCAACTGCTCTAGTTAGGGATGCTATTTTAGTATTCATATCTTCTTTTTTAAGTCATGGCATATATTCCTCCCCTAGTGGATGTGGTGGTGGACTTAGGCTTGTTTGTATAACCTACTTTTTTTTAATTAGCCCAAGTTGTGCACTCTTTGCCAGCCATTCCAAATACTCTTGTGCCTCTTCAGGTTGTTTATTTAAGAAATTGCCATCACACATCATTTCATCAAACTAGAGCATATTATAATTAAGTCCTTCATAAAAGAAGCTAATGATATGCCAAAGTTCGTAACCATGATGTGGATAAGTTAAAAATAATTCCTTGAATCTTTCTTAGCAGTGGTAGAAATTTTCTTTATCCTTTTAGGTAAAATTTATTATATTTTAATGATGAGTATTTGTCTTATGTATAGGAAAGAACTTATTCAAGAACTTCATAGTCATATTTTTCTAGGTTCATATGGAATCTACTAGCAGTGAATGAAATGACATCTTAGCCTTTTCTTTTAAAGAAAAAGAAAATAAATTTGAGTCTTACTGTGTCAAATTTGATGTTTTGTGTATGTTGGGTCATTCACACTTCATCAAATTCTTTTAAATACAAATAAGGACTCTTACTATCCAACCCATAAAATTTAGGAAGTAATTGAATTACTCCCGCCTTTAATTTAATCATATTAACATTTGGAGGTAAATTTATACATGAAAATATGATGGTATAATTAGGATGTAAATATTCTCTTACTATTCTCCTACAAGGATGTTAATTATCCCAATTATCCTCATGTATTCTAAGTTGGTCCCATTCCATCTTATATTTTATCTCCATGTGGTAAAGAATGATTCCTCCATGGATGTATAATATCATTAAATAAAGGTGGAGGATCATTAACATCAAAGAAAGGATTGCTCATCCATGAGGAGACATCATCATTATCTAGGATGATAGGTGGTTCATCATCATTAAAGAGGGGATTGTACCTCCATGGGAAAATATCATATCTGTTAATGCTAGGGGTAAATTACCCTTTTGATTAGTGCTTAAATTATTCATTGAATGCAACTGATCATGTTGTATTTCTTTTATTTTTTTGTGTTTTTTAAGAAAACTAAAGTAAATGATGCAACCTAATGTCTAAAATGATGAATAAACAAAGGACACAATCAAACAATCCCTAAGGCTAATGAGCTGAAATATTTTTATTTTCTTGAATTTGTGTGGAGGAGAAGCTTTTAGATTAACTTAATCTAATGCTACTCCTCTCTTTCAGACTTGTCCCACTGCTTACTAGTTAGATCCTATCCTAACCTAACCAACCACTTCACACCCTCCTCAGCTAGTAGTAGATAGTTTGAGTCATAAAATATGTTGGTAGAGCTAGTTGTTTAAATACTAATGTAGTCAGTTAGATAGGGGCCATTAGAGTGGCAATCAGTCGCCTCTTTCTAAGAGGGTCCTACAAGCATGTGATGACCTCTATAGGTCTCTTCTAATTAATTTTAAATAAATTTGGAAGGTTAGGTTACATGCTTGTGGTGATTATCCTAGATGGGCTAAGAGGTGACGATGAAAACCACCCTTGATCTTGTGGGGTTGGGTGCCTTTACTAATTAATTTTTCCTCTCCATGGCAGCTCGATCAACATATAAATTACCTTAAAATGATAAATGTGCCCTAAAAATGCAATGAAAAATAATAAACTAATGCAAACCATAAAATGTAATAATTATAAAATATGCTTTCTATATGTAATTATATTACCAAATAGTGCAAAATTATTCTAATAATATAAATCTTAATTTAGAAATCTTAACAAGTTAGGATTGCTTATAGTGGGGTCCTAGATAAGATCTTCTCATTTCGCTTTCAGGTTATGATGGTCTACCCTTGAACTGTATTATTACAACCCTTTTTAAATGAATTATGATTTATAAAAATACAATGCATCCTCACTAAAATTCATTAAAAATAAAATTTTTGGCTATCCTAATTGAGATCCTCTTTAAATTTCTCTTTTTCTAATTTCTTGCAAAATAAAAATAACAATAAGTATCAAAATTTAGAAAATAGAGTGATTATGCACTAAAACAATTTGAAAAATACACTTAAAACTACTGAAAAAGCTAAAATAATGTAATTTCTAGAAATTTTTATTTTTTAAAATTTTGGATTTTTTATTAAATTTTATGAAAACTCCATTGCGGGTCCTCAACAATGGCACAAAAAACTTGTTGATTATTTTTCACAAGTATATAGGCTGTTGTAGTACAGCTTATGTAAGTACGGGTCGATCCCACATGGACAACTTAAAAATTTAGAGTTTAAATAAAATTTAATTGACCAAAAATTAAGATCACCTATAACATTTTCTAATTTATCAAGCATAAGATCCTATTCATGAATTTTAAAATTTTTTTTTTTCAAATTAAATACTAGAGCAACACCTCTTATTATGTCTACAGGTGAGAGAGTATTACAAGAAAAGAAGAAGGTACCTAAAATAGTCATACGCAGTCAAGTGCACATGATACTAGCTAAGTAGTTATCTTATCCCTATTCACAGTCCAAGATTAATATAGTCTCTATTTACAATCTAGGAACAGTTAGAATCCATAAAGATTTTACTAACTTTGACCATTGATTTCTTCTACTTTTTGATAGAATTTTTCAATGAAACTTAGTACTTAGAACAATTTGATATCAATAAATTCAATTGTATAGTTAGATTTCAAATCAAGATAGTAGAAATTTGACGTTTAAATCTCAAAATAATTTATATGAAACTCTTTCTAGCTCAAATAAAAATATAAGCAAAGGACTGGATCATTCAAAACATGTCAAATAGACCATACTAAAGGTGCAAAACTTTAAGTAATTCACTATTACTGTTTATGCGAATAGTAGCAAGTAGCTAACTTTAATCAATTCAAGTTTCAATTTTTGGAATGAAAATTGAAATTGAAAATAAAACACTTGGGCTTTCTTCTCCGTGGTGTATTTATCAAATGAACCAAATTTTAGAGATTTTTGTCAAGTATCAAAGTAGGAATCAATGTGCAAAGTACCCTTATTCACCAACTTACGCGTGCACTATTTATCTTCTTCAACCTCTATTTTTCTCTGAATTTTCAAGCTCTTCTTTCACTCCATCTTCGATCTTGTGTTTATAGATGATGGAAAGTCAGATTGAATTCAATTTTGGGTAATTTCCTCCTCCATTCTCTTTCCTTTTCTCGAAAGAATTCTAAATCAACTGAATTTCCTTATTTTAACTTAGTTTCCTATTAGGAAACTATTTTCTATCTTCATCCTTTTCACTTTCCATCATTAAATATAAAATCCCTTAGTATTCTTTATTCTCTTGTTCTCATGGGTTGGATTTGATGCTTAAGGATTGAACTGGAGTCCTTGATTTTGATCTAGATAATTTGGATTGATCTTAGCCATCCATTCTAATCTAAGCTTGATTGGAGATCTAGAAAGTTGATCGACTTGATCTAACTACATGGATCTTGATCTACCACCTATAAAACAAATAAAATAATCTAATTAGTATTATACAATATTTGATTTCACCCATACTTATCTCGGATTGTCATCTAACCTTGAAAATTTACTAAATTTAGGTTAGATTATAAAATTTTCAAACGACATATTTGTATATAAATTTCTATATAATATCTTAAAAATATATCAAAATTCATTCTAAATGAGGGTAATTTATGCAATAATGGACTCTTAACATCAACATATATGAAAAGTATACTTGAATTTCAATTCTCATTCAACAATTTCAAATTAGGTAGGTCACTAACCATATTTACCAACTAATATAAGTTCAAGGCATTGAATTGTCAAGAAAAATTAGACAAAATCCAAGAATTTCAAGCATAGAACAAGTTAAAAATAGTAGTTCCATATTTCATGCCATTTAAACCCAAAACTCTTCTCCTCAGTTCTGCACTCAACTTGTCAACAAATTTCTCCACCACCTTTACATCTTCTATGTAAATGTTGAGTTCAAACCTCTAAAGCTAGATGAATTTGTTCTTATTTTGAACAATGGTCATGTCACCCTACTCCAAACTCAAAATCTCCTCCTCATACCTCTTCAAGTGTTTGTAGAAAGTACTTACTGAATAGTATTTTCTCAAACTCTTCCCAAATAATGCCCTCTATATTCTAGAAAAAGATCATCCTCGCCATTTGACCACCAAAATACAATCTCTCTAAACAAGATGAATGTTGCAACTCTCACCTTCTTTTCCTGAACAATCTCCTTGGCCACAAAGATCTACTTAACTAGGATGTCCCACTTCTTTGCCATCTTAGGTCCATCCTCTTATGAGAAAGTCAGTGGGATCTTCTGGAACCAGTCCAACAAGTTACCCTTGTCCTAAGAGGGTCTTCCCAAGCTGCCCACTCCCAAGCCTATAATAGGTTGGATATGACTCTGCAGAAACTAATCCATCCTCTGCATCATCCATTAAAATGTTCCCTCTGTTACAATCCCATATCACAAAGACATAGAGGGAGTGGCATTTGATTGTAGGATCATCCCCATGCTATTACTAGGTGGTGCCTATTCTTGGTCACATGATGCCTAGTGTGAGTTTCCTTTTTACTCACACAGGACCAATTGTTTCTAATTTGTTAACTATTTATGACTTCACACTGAGCAATTGGATGTGAATGACATGAACTTGGGCTTTAATACAAAAAACTATGATGACTCGGGTTCTTAAAAGATTTAATTTTAATTATTTTAAAATATGAGATCCCTAGTTTGAATTTTTTTTTTTCAAAAACAAAACCAATGGAAATTTTCTTTTAAGTCATATTCTGAAAATACATAGCATCAAAAGTGTCATTTCATCTTATAATAAAAACTTAACCCTAAAATAGAAGCAACCAAGTAAAATTTTCTCTATAAAAAGTTGATCCTGATAAATGTCAATCACAACCATATTACATATATAGTCATAGGATACAAGTTCTACACAAAAGTATCCAAATATATATATATATATATATCATTTTCGTCGTCGTCATCATCAAGACCTTATCCCAGTTAGGGGTCAGCCACATGAATCTTGTTCCTCCATTCCTCTCTATTGAGTACCATGGCTTATATATATATATATATATATATTATAAAAAATAAACAGTAATGTAAAACTCAAAAAGGTCTTGGTTTTGCATTCCCTTGCTGGCCCATCCATTCCAAGTTGTTTAATCTTCATGTTTTGCTTTTCCCTTCTCATCTATCAATTGTGTGGTATGAGTATATAATATACTTAATGGGTAGTGAAAGAACCACAAAACCAAAAATTGTACATACATTGCATTCACATATTAACATATATTTGAAATCTCAATGCTTTTCTTTCAAAACCCAGACTAACATCTCATTAGTTCAATCATATAATATGTATCCACCTCACATATTAACAAGCACGAATCATGCATCATGTCATCATCTAAATGAAATAAAACTAGATTAAAGCTAGAAAAATGCATAAAGTAATAATGTGTTAAAACACAAAACATATCTCAACTCAAGAATAGGTAGGTGGCTTGAGAATTATGCATTTTGATGAGTGAATTGAGCTAGATTGGTGCACAGGTAGTTGGGTATTTTCTGATCTATCAATTCAATTATGGATTTGATAACATATCAATAAAATGGAGTAATAGGGTATCAAATCGATACATCCAGCCAATGATTGGCGTGTAGAGTGTCAGAGAACCCCCAATTAGTGGATCCAACCACATATCGATAACGAATATGAGAGATGGAGTGAAAGGGTCTTAGATTGACATGTCTAACCACCGATTCGTGAATGAAATCTAGAAAGGAATGACTAAAATAGCCCAAATCTGCTTACTACTTTGTCAAATTAGTTAATGGAAGGGATTTATAAATTATTGTTGCTAGAGAAGATGATGGGAGAAGGGTGCTTTGAAGAAGAAGAAAATGGCAATCATTTGGAGTGGATTTGGCATCATACTATGTTTACTTGTCATTTTCCCTTATTCAAATGAAATAACCAAAAATCAATGTCTGATCGCTGGAGGAAGATAAATTTTCTATCATATAAGAAAAAGTAGATTTTCTTATGACTGTGTGTGTGTGGGGGGGGGGGGGGGGGGGGAAGAGAGAGAGGACAAAAAATGTCAAATCTACCTTTCATAAATGACTAAAACGCAAAATAAGAAGAGCCCACTTTATCTAAGACAATTTTTGAGAAGGTCTCATAGTTACAACCGTTGGAGAAGAGAACTGTGATTGTTGAAGGTAGATTTGTTGCTAACTTGATGAAAATCATTGTTAATCGATCGTTTCATCTAGATCCTATGGAAAGATCATAAGATCCCCTCTATAGTTGAAGAAAAATGGAGGTTTTGGAAGTGAGGTGATATCTAAGGAGTAGATTGACTAGAGAGAGAGAGAGAGAGAGAGAGAGGTGGAGTAGGGCATCAACATAGGTTCCCTATCATTGGAAAATTTTGATTTTGAACGAAAAATGGGTAAGAGAGAGAAGTAGCTAGTTGATTTGGGGTCGATTATCTTCTTCTCTTATATACCTCCCATAAAATATTAAAATAATGATAGTAGTTCCATTATCAATTTTGAGCCCTCTATTCATGATGTTTAGATTTTATGATTTTATGTTCTTGGTATCATTAGAAAGCACTTCTTAAGCACTTTCCCAATTTTGAGGCTTCAATAATCAATTTTGTACTTTTTAAAACTTTATTTTCTCATGACTCGAAAAGAAAAATTCCCAATTCCCAATTCATTTCAATTTATAAATGGTTAGAAATGAAATTTAGAAATTGGAACTATCACATCAACACCTTAGATAACTATCCTCTACAAAATGAATAACTATAACTAATAATGAAATTAAACCATGAAAACATTCCTTGCATGAATGAGAGAACATAAAAACTCATCTTCAAATTCTTCCAATCTAAGCTTTGAGGTTTAGCCTTTCATAATGAATGATCCATGTGGCATGCTTGAAGAACTCTCTAATATCTTTTTCTTCTCTAAGAAATTTTCTAGCCTTTTTCTAGTTGAAGGAGCACCAACAATAACACTTCAGAAGTGGAACATTTTTTTAGCTTACGTAGGTGAGACACCCTTCTTTTTTAATAAGAAATCTTGGAGAATAAGTAAGAAAGTCTCTTAATTAGAAGTGAGTTGTCCAAGAAGTGTCCTAACTCTCTTCCTTTCCTTTTCTCTTTTGATTTCTTTCCTTTCTTCTAAAAACACCACATAAGTGAGCTTTCTTGTAAATGTGCAAAAATGGTCCAATAAAGAACTTCTTGACTTGGTCAAACAAAAGCCAATATTTCCTATTTTGACTAGGAAAGTGTTTTCTTTTAGAAAAATGAGTGGTTAGCTAAGAAAAACAATAAGTAATGTGATCATTTAAGAATATTTCTATTTAAAAAAGATCTCCAATTAGGAAAGTAGTAAAGAGAAGAAAACTTGTCAAATTAAGAAATGTCCCAAATTAGAAAGTTTTAAAAAAAAGGAAAGTTGAGGGCATTTTCATATATAGACACTTTGCTAGATCTCAACTATCCATGTGATCATTCTATGAACCTCTTGATTTGTGTAGCTAAATCTCAATCAAATGGCTAAGATTAATCATACAATAAAGCGCACAAATTAGCCATTTTAAAGACAAAACTCAAACACCTCATTCAATGAATTAATTCTAGTTTTGAACCAACTAAACTACTTTAATTCCTAATCAAAACCATAAAAAAGAGCATAGAGGCATAAATTAATACTTAAATCATTCCCATCAAATATTCCCAAGCCTAGATTTTGCTAGTCCTAGAGCAAAGTAGACTAAAAACAAATAAAAGAAAATACCTTATTATAATATTTTTCTTAAAAACAAACTGATATGTTAAAAAAGATCAATAACTAATACTTGCAACAAAGAAATAGCTTTATTTTGATTACTCCCAAGTGAGTAGTTTTCATTCTACACATCGTAATGGAATATTTTATTAAATTAATATAAATTTTAAAAGCATGAATAAACAATTGTAGGCATGCAATCTTCAAACTTATGTACAAAATTTATTCCATGTTGTGACCCATTACCAAAATATTTACTTTACCAAAGAAAAATAATACAATGATATGCTTTTATTCTTTAAGTATCATGATAGATAGATTTACAATGGTTCCCTTAACTTCTAGCCTGTATAGGATATAAATGAATAATGTGCTACTTTATATTTTAAAGCTTTCTACTTGATCCATGTAATAAGTGTTAGGCCAATTATTCCGAATCCAATTGACTTAGGGCGCTATGTACAAAAAAGACACCCCTTGGGCCTAATAGCTCAAACCAAGGAGGCTACAGTGCTAAACTTGTCATGTTAGTCATTTTACCTTTTGACTTGAACAATCCATGCTTCTTAAGGCACATAAATTTGGTTAAAAAATAAAAAGACTATCTTATTATTTTTATTTTATTTTATTTTCTTAAGCTCATTATGCACTTAATCAAAAATATCTTATCTAGTAAGGAAGCTTCACATTCTATAATGAGAATTTAAGCACTAGCAATATACAAAGTTCATAAGAATATGTTCAACAAAAGATATCCACTAAGATTACTAATAATATATTATGAGATTGTATTATCATATTTATCTAATGTGTGTAAAGTGGTTCAAAAATATTAGCATAAAAATCCATGATAATGATATAGAATTTAAATAAGTTAACTTAATTGTTATCATCAATTAGTTAATTCACTTGCACTTTCTATGCTAAATTGATCTTCTTAACAATAGAAACATAATTATGTGGAAATAATACAAATATTTTCCTACAAAAAAAATTTCATAAAGAAAATATAATTTTCCTAAATGGTTTTTCAAAAATGACAATTAAATTGAAGAAAATTTTTTTTCTCCCACAAGCATTCACTAAACATTACCCTAAATGTGTACTAAAAAGTATAGTACATTGATTAGAATAAGTAAGGGAGGTTAAGGAAAGAAATAATCTAGAAATGGACAAGGAAATATAAAGAAAAAGATCAAAGAACTCCCTCTCATTTATAGCCACTCCTACTCTAGCATTTGTGTACCTTTTCTCTATATGATTGACTGCTTTGCTATTGGTTTTGTATATTCTTTTTTGTTTCATTTTCTTTTGCAATACCATAATGACATGAAAAAATAAAAATGGAAGGAAAGAAAGTCTTAAAGCTTGAGTTACCTCCCAAAAGGTGGTATGTTTACTACCTTCAACCAAACATCATTAGCGCACTAAAAATAGATTGACCAACTCAATGAGTTCCAAAATTCTCTTCTCACCCATGCTCTCAGTAATGAGTTTATCCTTTAACCATTTACCTTGAATGTCTAATTACAACATGAGTCAAAAATCTCTATAGCACCATGAGAAAAAACTTAATGTAAGTAAAGGCCATCAAGATTTAAGCTTACCAGGAAAGAAGCACAAGTTAGAATTAAAGAGCCAAAATTCTTGATTGGGTTAGAAAGACTATCTATGATGCCCTGGGTTTTTATAGTATGTTTTAACTAGTTTTGGAAATTCAAGATCTCATGTTTGAAAATTCTTATTGAAAACAAAGCAATGTAATTTTATTTTTTAAAAGCATTTCTAAAACCCTCGAGTGCCATTTCTTTAGCAAACAAAGGGATTTATGGTGAAATGAGTTTCTTATTTCTCCTAAAAATCCAATAAAGTCTCTTCTATTTTACAAATGTCAGCACATTTGACACATGCAATGAGAAGTCCCAGTAACCCTTACAAATAAATTTTAGAGTTTTTTGAAAATAAATAACAGGAACTTAAGTTTATCATTTCTTAGAATTTTCAATCACAATCTCAACATATTCTACTCAAAGAAATGAGTCTAGTTCTTAAAATTAGTAATCAACTCACATTATCATAGTAAATCAAATAACAAATCTTAAATTGTGAAGCTCACCTTTAACATATCAATAGTCTTGATCTTATGTAATTACAAATGTCTTGGTTTGTGTATACTTAATAGCTTTACCTGTTCTTTCTTTGTTTCTGATTCTTCAAAACAAATTACAATATCTTGGAAAGCTTAAGCTTTTGTAGGTGGAATAAGATGCCATTTTGGTAGATAGTTCATATTTTGTAAAATCAATGCTTTTAACAAATATTCATAACTGAACAAGGTTACAAATTTTCAACACTTTGCTCATGTCAAAATTCTAAATTGACAAATCATATGTTCAATAGAAATGAAATGAAATCATAAGTCAAAATAGTTCAATAAGTAAATCATACATTCAATATGAACTAGATTCAAATACTATAAGATCATAATACAAATCTGAATGTATTTCTAATGAAATGTATCTTTGATTGTAAATCAATTTAAATATCACACCAATCATATCAATATCAAAATTTTTGATAAAAATTTATGTGCAATTAAAACAAACTCAAATGATACAAATCAAATTAGAAGATGAATCAAATATCATATCAAATCCACTAATAAAAATATCCAAGTATCATAATTGTAATATGTCGAAGTAGTCAAAATCATAATTGGTCATTAACCCTTAAGGATAACCTGATATGTACAACATTTCTCACATATATCATACCAAAATCAAAACAAAATGGGCACCAGTGAGCTGTGACTCTGATATGTGTTAGCAGTGTGCTTGGATACCTTAGCCATTGATGAAGCTTTAAAATTACTTGCAAGCACACAAATCAATATAGTAATTTGCACGTGAGAGAGGTTGATCTCATGAGCAATCTCACAAATTTGTATGCTGATTGGATCTTATTTAAATTGCTGATCCTAACCAAAGAGAGATTGATTTGATTAAACAAGGAAAGTAAAGAACATTGAAAAGGAACATGCATGGAAATGGAAACTACAAATAAGGAAACTTGCTTAAATTAACACTTTCTAAAAACAAAACTAAAAAACTACTCTAAATTAATGTAAGATGCAACTAAACTTAGATGAAACCTAAACATGATCTAAATGAATCAAATAAGCATGGAAAACTAACCCAAAAGAGTACACATGAACATATGGAAAGTATTCATAAATCAAATGGATTTATTGAATTGAAAGTCATACATGAAGTCCACATCTACATGAAACTTAGAAACACAGAGATGTACAACATTGCAAGACATGAAAGTAATCTAAAACTTGATTTTAATCCTCTACAATTCAACGATCACAATCCAATCCAAAATGGAATGCATGTATATCCAAGAGAGAATCAAAGACGATGAGAGTAAAATAGAGATGGAAACTAAACCAAAACGTGAACAAGGGAAGATGCTAACAAGTAAGAAATAAACAACAAAGAAATACAAAAGAACAAGAATGATTCAAGACTACTATCTCTTGGATGTCACTACAAGAGATAAGTGGCCTTGGGTCAAAGAGAACTAAAGCACAAACTAGAATCAAATAACAAAAGAAAAGAATGCATAGAGCTAGGAATCAAAGCAAAGCATTAAACCTAGAATTGAAGTGCAAAAACCAAAGAAATTAACAAAGTTAGAAGGAGACTTGAAATTTACCAAAGGAGGCATGGAAGAACTTAAGCTTGAAAGGGAAGAAACTTGCATGGAGGACCAGCCCTAAGGGGGGCGTGGAACTCCTTATGAAAAAAAAATGTGGAGGACCTCCCCATTTTTATATGATATTTCATCTTTTCTAAAAAGATAAGATTTTGTAGAATTCTATCCCTAGGAAAACAAGAAATAGATAAGATTTGGGATAGAAATAAGATAGGATAAGGGAATTGGAAGCAGGACTATGGGAAAGTGGGAAACTAGAAAGGTGAGTGGAAAGGAATTAGAAGGAGAGATAAAAGGAAAGTCTAAGGAATGTGGTATCTTCCCTAATTGGTCCATATGTACATGCCATCTACCCATGTTAATAGAGTCCATCTTCTTCCTATTTCTTGCCTTCAAAACACATTTGTTTTCAAGTGTGAAATTGCTTAGAAACTTCCCAAAATGTGTGGACCCATTGTTGGATGGATTCCTTTTATGGCTTCTGACTTGGTGGCTTCATGGCTTAACTCCTTGACTTCATGGCTTGCTTGGCTTGAAATAATCTTGAACCTCACTTGAGCTTTGGAATGATGAAATTAGGTCCTTTTTCTTCAAGGTCAATTTGGATAATTGATTCTCATCTAAAGCTATCTAGGCCATTGTATCATCCTTTTAAAACCTAAAAAAGATAAAAAACCCTAATTAATACCTAAAAAAATTATGACAAATCACATACTTACTATGGATTAACTCCTAAACATGCAAATGATGATACACATGGACTACTAATTGGGTACTTTTATACAAAATTGAACATTTATTAGCCACTACACCACCTCCATGGGAAGGAATGAATTAGAATAGAAAGAAGTCTATCTCATGTATTCTTTTTCCTAAATCATATGCTAGTATCTAATATTAGAAAGGAACCAAGGAGCAAGCTGTGCCTATGTCATGCATAGCTAGCATGAGTGTTTAACTGACCACTCATTTGGTGTAACACAAATCTCAAGAGTCTAATCGACAACTAAAGTCAAATTCGGTATATAAATGAATGCTTAATTGGTTATCTAATCAGTTTAACCATGCCTTGTAGCATATAAATAAAGTCTCAATAAAATCCTAGATCAAGAACTTCCATATGTAATATTTTTTAGAAAATAGCCATGAGTATAAAAATTTTTGCTTTTCCAAAGCCCGTTTGGTAGAATTCATGCATTCTTTTAGGTAAACACTTACATATAAAAAAAAACAAATACATACTAGTTTTCAAACCTACTCCTAAAACCAATACTTTCTTTTTCCTTCAACCAGTACCTATAAAACATTTTATTTATCTAAGTTTCCATTTTTAGTTTCTCAAATTATTATAGTTTAAACTATTGAAATTAATATAAAATAAATACTATTTTGTAGCTAAAATATATATACAAAAAGATAATATTTTGTTTGCATCATGACATACTAATGAAAATCAAAAGTCTAATAAAGAATTATAGATTTTCTTTAGTACTTGCTCATGAAAGCTATATCCTTTAAAGAAACTTTCCTATATAAGGAAAATAGTAATTTAATAAGTATAGCATTCTTGATCCATTTTATTTTAAGTACATGTAAGCTAATTCTTGTTCACAGAAAACAAACCAAATTAATACAAATTTGCAAAAAATGAAATTCTTTTTATTACTAAAATAAAATAAAGTACATAGTTAGTCTTTTAAGAAAATTATACTTTTAACAAAATATAAGTCTAGTTTAAGTCACATACATACTTGCTATGGCCAAATCATAGAATCTTGATACATCAATCAATGATGCCATAAGTATTTTCATGCTAAATCACATACACTTGTGCATAATTCTCTTAAAAATTAAATTAAAATTAGGATTGGCGTTGCCACTCATTTATTAGAAAAGAATCGAATCCAAGGCCAATATAAGTATGAAAGTACTATAAAAATGATACACTTTGTAATTCATCCACTAAAATGATTTTATCATCATTCAAAAGTATCATGTTTACTTATTAAATATCAATTGGGTATCTCAAAGAATTATCAAGTGAAAGTAGTAAATTAGAATCACATCAAATAATAAATGAAACACTACTCTTACAAAAATTTAGACGTGAGAAAAATCTTAGTATTCACAATATTTTGTGATTAAAGACATTTCTCATGTATATCATCATCTGCCTAAAATCAATTTTTATCAAAGCATAGCAAATATTAAATTTCCAACATAGCAAATCTTAAATACACCTACCTCGAATATGAGCTATCCAACCCTTTAGAATACTCATTAATCTCAAATTGTATCAATCAGTGATCTATCAAACATATATGCATTAGAATGTTATTCTCCTTCTCTTTAATTCTCATTTGTGACTCATTTAGTCCTTGATCATCATTAGTGTGATGATATTGCCTTTACTAATAATTGATCATAAATATATTTGATTTAATTATATTTGATCATCAAACCCTAGCCTTTCTTCAAAGATTAATAGTCCAAATCATCATCTTCTAATCCCATCAGTTTATGATTTTTAGATTATTTTTTCACATTTTCATAATTAAATTATTGATCTAATGGTCAGATTTGATTCTAACTAGTCAAATCAGTGTTTACAATTATTCTAAAGCCTAAATTTTTAATTTATAATTATCAAAATGATCTATCCTGCTAATTAGACTAAAACCTAAATTTATCTTGATTATGTTCCTCCACTGTCTTACTTTTTTCTTTCTCTTTAATTCTCATTTGTGACTCATTTAGTCCTTAATCATCATTAAGTATAATGATCTAGCCTTTAATGATCATTGATCATAAATTTATTTCATTTAATTATATCAGAACATCAAACCCTACCTTTGTTCAAAGATTAATAGTCTAGATCATGAACTTCTAATCTCATCAATCTATGATTTTTAGATTTTTTTTACATTTTCATAATTAATTTATTGATCTAATGGTGTATTTGATTTTGATAGGTTAGATCATAATTTACTATTATTCGAAAGCCTAAATTTTCTGATTTAAAATTATTAGGATGATCTATCCACTAGATCAGTCCATCTATTTTATCAAATTGTCCTAATAAGTAATTCAAGGTTTGATTCATCCTAATCATATATGATTGTCTATGTTTTCTGTCATTTATTGTGCATAATTCAAATAAATGAAATTAAGTCAATTTAAGTGATATTGGTGGTGATCCCACCTTTGATCGCTTAAATTTGAGTACGTGATGGTAATTAGTGTGTCTAATTGCTATTTGATCATCTCTGATCAAATTGATCTAAGCTATACATTATTGTTTAGAAGTGATCAAATCCAAAAAGTGATCAGATCTTCAATTTTATGGTTTGGTTAGTTGAGTCATTTCTAATGGATATCTTGGATATGAAATTGGGTTTATACTACTTATTGGATTTGCATATTATAGTTTCATGTCACTTTTAATAGTTTAGACTAGAGAAATTTGATTTCTAGATTTACGGGTTTGATAGGTGGGTCACAAGTTTGCTATAACGAATTGGGTCTGATAAATGAATCAGTTTTGTCACCAAGATGCACATGTGTTAACTACTGATATGCGAACATTGCATGCATGCTTGTGTGAGCGATGGTGTGCCAAGTGCTTGCATCTTTGGTTTGTGTTTTCTTGGTGCATCTTAGACAAAAATTCTAGTAAATTGTAGAGTTGCAACAATTAGTTTCTATCAATGCAGTGCATCCTTATTTGTGCTAGATTCCTTCCAATATTGTTCAGATCATTAAATGATTAAAGGGGTTTTGTTCCTTTTGTCATGATAAAGAAGATGGCCAGCTCAAATCATTGATCTAGGCCATTTTTTTCTATGGTTAACTCAAAATCTTCAACAATCTATCATCTGTGATTTTTCAGTGGGATGCTGCATGATCAACTCTAAATTTTAGGGTTCTGATTAGTTTTGTATGGGAAATGAGATGAACGGCTTGGATCATAGGCTTGAGTTATTATTATTTTTGTCAAACTTGACCTCCAGTGGTTAGAAAACTCTCACACAATAATCTTCGACCACTGTTAACGGTATTTTTTTGGGTTTTTTAGTAGCTGGCCTTCCTCTCTCTTTCCTTCTCCCCTTTTCCTACCTCTCTTCCTCTTCCTTTTTCTCTTACTCCTCTTTCTCTTCGTCTTTCTTAGTTTGCATTTGTTCTATTAATTGTCTAAAGGATCTAGACGGTGCAACAACCACTAGAAAAGGGAAACAATGATTAGCTCAGGGACATAGAGATAATGGTAAACATGAGTGATCTAGGGCTTGATGTAGCCTCAGTTCGTGTGGTCATCTGTAGCCAAAAATGATGTCAAAGAGAGAGTATATTATATTATATTTATTCAAAAGGTTTGAATATTATAATTATTAATAATTAATAATAAAATTTGTTGTTAACTCTACCACTACCACTACCACTGCCAATCCCAAACCCTGATAACGGAGTAGGGCTTTGCATCAAGTGCTAGCCTACAAGCAAAACCCATGGTAACTTTTGACATTCCTTGGGGCTAGGGTGTTCCCTATAAGTGACGCGCTGCATTGGATCTCTGATGCAGTGGAAAAATGGACAAGGGTTGCTAGGGCATTCCCTCAGAAGTGACTCTCTAAATCGGATCCCGGGTGCAATAAAAAATAGGCAAGGGTTGCTAGAGCATTCCCTTGGAAGCAACGCGTTGCATTAGAACCCATGTGCAATGAAAAGTTTGTATGGGTTCCCACACTGCTCTAGAAGGCAGTGGTTAAATATACTAGGTTAGGAGAGCAATTTTGTATTACTATATGGAATATAGACACATTGACATGTAAGAGTCTAGAGTTAGTGGATACTATGAAATCCAGGAGAGTTAACATCACTTGTATCCAAGAAAGCAAGTGGAAAGGGGCTAAAAGTAGAGAAATAGATGGATATAAGCTAGGGTATGTAGGAAAGGAAAATAATGGAATGAATTAGTGATAGTGTAGATAAAAATTAAAAGATAAATTTGTAGATGTTAAAAGAACTAATGATAGAATTATATTAATAAAACTTGTTCTAGAAGAAAAGATCATAAATGTTATAAGTGCATATGTGCCACAAGCAGGGTTATAAGATGGAATCAAAAGACAGTTTTGGGAAGACATGAAGGGAATCATATAAGACATTCCCAACATAAAGGAGATATTTATAGGAGTAGATCTTAATGGTCATCTAGGAAAAGTGAAAGAAGGATATGATAGGGTACATGGAGGGTGTGGTAGTGAAGAAAGTAATGAAATAGGGAAATCTATACTCGATTATGACTTAGCATATAACCTAGCTATAACAAACACATACTTTGAGAAAAGGGATGAACACTTAGTAACCTTTAAAAGTGACTATATAAAATCTAAATACACTTTTTTCTAATTAGGAATACTAAATAATCAATGTGTAAGGACTATATGGTTATACTTGGTGAGAGTCCAATCTCACAACATAGACTAATATTTATGGATATCTACATTAAAGTATGGAAGAAAGGAAATGAAATTAATAGTTGTTCGCAAATTAAGTGGTGAAACTTAAGAGGAGAGAAGATAACATCATTTGCAATCAAGTTGATGGTAGAAGGAAACTAGAACAATGAAATAGAAGAAAACACCATGTGGACTAATATGGCCATGTCCATTATGAAAGTGATAAAAGATGTCTTAAGAGAATATAAAGGTAAAGACAACCAACAAAACAAACTTGGTGGTGGAGTAAAAAAGTGCAAAAAGTTAGTTAAGAGAAACATGTGTGTTTTAATACATGGCAGGGGACTAAAAATAATGAAAATTTTGAGCAATGTAAGAATGCTAAAAGGGTTGCTAAGAGAGTAGTAAGTGAGGCTAAACTCAAGGCATATGATGATCTCTATAATAGATTAAGATTAAGAGAAAGTGAGAAAGACATGTTTCAAAACCTAAGGAAAAGATGAGTAACGACTTAGACCCTGTTAAGTGTATTAGAAGTGATGACAAAAGGGTTTCAGTCAAAGATGATGAGATCAAACAAACATGGAAAATTTACTTTAAAAAAATCTTAATGACAATTACCATGAGAATATGGGGATTGAAAGTACCATAAGCCCAAATAATAGTGGACATTATAAATATGATCGTAGGATTAGAATACCTAAGGTGAAAGAGGCATTGAAAAAGATGAACTCAAGAAGGCCCTAGGACCCGATGGTATCCCAATAGATACTGGAGTAATTTGATTGATAAAGTTGTTTAACAAGATTGTAAAATCAAAGAAAATGCTAGAGAAATGGAGGAAGAGTTCGATTGTACCAATTTATAAGAATAAATGAGATGTACAAAGTTGCTCTAATTATTAGGGAACCAAACTAATGAGCTATAACATGAAACATTTTGAAAGAGTGATTGAGAAGAGGCTACGACATGATACTAGTGATATAGAGAACTAGTTTGGTTTTATGGCTAAGAAGTCTACCATGGAAGCTATTTTACTTATTAGGCAATTGATAAAGAAATATAGGGAGATGAGGAAGGACCTCCACATGGTCTTTATTGACTTAGAAAAAGCTTATGATAGGGGTCCTCAAAGATTTAATATGGTGGATGTTGGGTGAGAAAGGTATTTCATGGGGGTATATAGACATAATTAAGGATGTGTATGACGGAGCGGTAACAAATGTTAGGACCACTAGTGGAGAAACCTTTGATTTTCTCATCACTATAGATTTGCACCAAGGATAGGAATGGAGTTCATACTTTTTCATGTTGGTTATAGATGAGCTAATAAAACATCTATACAAGGAGATACCATCATGCATGTGACTTGAAAATTATATAGTTTTGATTGATAAGACAAGGGATGACATAGACACAAAGTTAGAGTTATGGAGAGATGCATTAGAATCTAAAGGATTTAAAATTACGTAAACTAAGATAGAGTATATGGGATGTAATTTTAACAAGGAGAGGAGTAGAGTAGAGCACCGGTAATGATTGATAACTAAGAAGTCCCCCTAAAACAATTCTAGTACCTAGATTGATAATTTATGAGAGCAGAGAGATTGAGAGGGAGGTTACCCAAAGAATCCAAGTGGGTTGGAAGGAATGGAGATGTGTCTCTAGGGTTTTGTGTGATTGGAGGGTGCCACTCAAACTAAAAGAAAAATTCTATAGAATGGGTATAAGGTCAACTGTGCTCTATGGATTAAAGTGTTGGATAGTTAAGGAACAACATGCACATAGGATGAGCGTCACCGAATTGCAATTGTTGAGATGGATGAGTGGCATGATAAGAAAAGATAGAATTAAAAATGAGAACATTAGAAGAAACGTAGGAGTAGAACCAATAGGTAATAGGATGGGGAAGATTAGACTTAGATGGTATAGACATGTCCAACGGAGACCAAAAACAACATTACTTAGAAGGAGTGAGACAATCCAAGTCAAATGTAGCAAAAGGGCAAGGGGAAGGCCCAAAAGAATGTGGATATAAGTGGTGAGAAAATATTTAAAACTTTTAGATTAAATGAAGCCATGACAATTAATAGAGGGAAATGGAGGAACAAGATTCATGTGACCAAACCCTAATCAAGATAAGGTCTTGATGATGATGATAAATTATAAAAATATATATTTAATAATGGCTTTTCATTGATATGTGTGCTTTAATTCAATGCAAAGCAAAGAACCCTACCAGGGCTTGACATGCCATGAATCCTTTTGAAAGAGAGGGGAGCCTTCGGGAATGCAGACACAGGTCATCAGCTCATGCCATATGGTGTTGGGTTGAGTCCCGCAATGAGCGCAACCCTCGTGTTTAATTGCCACCATTGAGTTTGGAACCTTGAACAAATTGTCGGTGATAAGTTGGAGCAAGGTGAGGATGACATCAAGTCATCATGCCCCTTATGCCCTAGCGACACATGTGCTACAATGTCCGGGACCAAGGGTTGCAATCCCATGAGTATTTGAAATGTGGAATTTATCAGGTAGGTCCCACTTGAAGTGATTTTACCCTTTTGACCTTTATTAAAATTTAAATTAAATGCCTTAATTAAAATAATTATGAATTATTCATTTGGACTTCAATTTTAGTATACTTAGTGTCATTGAAATTATTTTTTTCCAATTAGGTTACAAATATCGATAAGGTCAACTCTATATTTTTCATTAGTTATTCTCATAAAACTAAATTCCTAGAATTTTGATTTTGTATTATTCATTTTAATTCAACTAATTACATAAATTGTACTAAAATAATTAGGGCTATGACATTGTTCCCCCTTCAAGAAATTTTGTCCTTGAAAAGTTTTCATTACATATCTAAATAAATAACTTTGGATGAGTTCTTCTCATTTCATCCTCAATATTCAAAGTGGCTTCTTTGATAGAACAATGTTGCTATAATACTTTCATCCATGGAATGGTCTTCATTCTCGATTTTTTTTTTTCATGTCATCTTTTAGACAATTCTAGTAGTCTCCTCATGTCATTGTAAATTTAAGCTCTCACAACTCCTTAAAATTCATTTGATTACCAACTTCAAACTCTAAACATTTTACATAATTTAATAATGTAGCTTTTTTGTTTGCTTTAATTAATGAAAAGCCACTTTGACTGAGAACTCTGATATTCTGCCCTTACTTGCTAAGAAATCAACATTGTTCATCTGTTTTTTCCAATATGGGTAATGTCTCCAAGTCATCATGTCCAATATCATGATTGTCATTTCTCAATTATTAGTATAACTTACTTCTTCCTTGCTTAACTATTATTAGGGTATTATAATTGCTTTACTCTTCATGGTTTATTAGGTATAATCCTCTTTATTTTTGTATATTGTATTCTTAATTCATAATATAAGATCATTTTCTATTCTTTTGTCTACCTCAATTTCTTTGTTTATCATCATAATTTCCAACTTAAAGTCAAACTATTCCTTTTAGACAAAAGCTCAAAGTCAACCAAATCCATAATTAGTTTATACAATTATATCTTATATCTTAGTATAAACTAGACTCCATACTTTCAAATGATTGTCTAAATTCTCCATTAAAAATACTTATTGTATGTTATTACACTACATCTCTTTCGCTAAGAAATACTAATTTCATGATAATAATCTTACTCAAACAAAAAACCAAAGTCTCATAATTTTCTTAAAGTATGGCAACCTTCTAGGCACCATATGTTTTCACATTCATCAGATGTCTATATAAGTCTTCTTTATAACTCATATCTAAATAGCTAATTCTCACTTGTTTAACTATATGTCTATTTTGACTAATAATTTTCATAAATTGTTAATAATTTCACATTGTACTTCATTTTATATCAATAATAGTTTAAATCATTGAGGTAAATGCCCAACTATTAATTTACTATTTTGAGTAGGATTTTTAAGCTCAAAACTCTCTATAATGATATAACATATGTAATCAATCTTTTTGTACCGCATTAGTACACATTCCAAATCTTTATCTAATGCATCCCCTGAAACTCACCAAATGCTCCATTATTCGAAAGTAAGATCAGAAATGCTATAGTGGTTAGTTTTATTTACTTTTCCATTTTCTAAGTCTACCATAACACTATCTTTTTAAAATAAGGTGATACAAAAAGTTGACTTCCTCAATTCGTATATACTATTGTCAAATTCATGTATTTCAAAATACTATTGACGCTTCTCTAATCATTGTTCATATAAGGATGTAGTATGCAATTACGATTGTAGTTTAGTTGGGTAGTGATCTAAACATGAACTCTATGGTATCCATAGTTATCTCTATAAGATACTCAATATCACATATTCTTCATATTATATTTGGAAAGGTGCCTTTCAAATATTTTTCTCAGTAATCCTCAATTGACTATACTTTGGCTTCAAATTGATATTTAATCACACCATCTCTTAATCCTTCATCATGATTCTTAGACTATCATTATACTGTAGTTGCCATGTTCTCCATAGTTCTATATGCATAGTCCAAGTTAAAATATGAACTCTCAGGACATCTCTCATGTAAATGAATCTTCTATCACTTAATAATGTCTTCATTGAAAGCTATTAATTCTTATATCTTATACTCTAAAAACCCTACTAATCCATAAGAATACTCTCTCTCTCTCTCTCTCTCTCTCTCTCTCTCTCTCTCTCTCTCTCTCTCTCTCTCTCTGTTTACTTTCGTAAGGATAACCTCTTCTTGTTTTGTGGACTCTGTATAACTTTTCTCATTGTGACTGGTTGTGAGTGAACTAAATTTGGGCTTGATACAAATTGCGATGCCCCATGTTTTTTTAATGCTTTTTAAGTACTATATCAAAACTTGAGATCCCTTGTTTAAAAACTCTTTTAAAAAACAAAGTAGCAAAAATATTCATTTTTATCTTTTAAAAAGTATTTCTACAAACCTTGAGTCATTTCTTATATAAACAAAAGAAATTAAGGTGAAATGAGTTACTCATTTCTATGAGAAATTCGATAAAGTCTCCCCTACTTTTTAGACATCAACACATTTAACATTTGTGATGAGAAGTACCTAGTCAACTTTACTAATAAATTTTTGAGTTTTTAAAAACTAAATAACACAAACTTAAGTTTGTCATTTTCTAAAAATTTTAGTCACAACCACATCACATTCTACTGATAGAAATGAGTCCACTTCTTAAAATTAGCGAAACACTCACATTACCATAATAAATCATATAACAAATCTTAAATTGTGAAGCTCACCTTTAACATATCAATAGTTTTGATCTTTTGTAGTTATAGTTTCTTTGATCTATGTCTCTCCAATAGCTTGACATGTTCTTTATTCGTTCTGAAATCTTCAAATATGAGATATTGTGAAAAAATGACAATATCCTAGCAAGCTTGTTCTTGTGTAGGTCAAATAGGATGTTATTTATTGATATCTACTAAAATAGCTAGTATTAGAACTGATCACTAACCCTTGAGGTTAACTTGAGATGTACAATATATCTCACATATATAATGCCAAAATAAAAATATAATGCCCACTAGCATGCTGTGGCTCTGCTATGCGTCAGGAGTGTGTCCGAATACCTTGACCTCTACATTGCCTCCATAGAAAGGAGCAAATCAGAATAGAATGGAGTCTATCTCATGTACTCCACCATTGTATCATATGCTGGTATTTAATATCAGGAAGGATTTAGGGGCCAAATTAGTCCTATATCATACATAGCTAGCGTGAGTGTCTAACCGACCACTTATCTAGTGTAAAACAAATCTTGAGAGTTTGGCATGTAAATACAATCTAGAAAAAATCATTGATCGAGAACTTCCATAAGTAAATTTTTTAGAAATAGCCATAAGTGTCAAAAATTTCTCTTCCCCGAAACCCGTTCAATAAAATTCATTCATTCCTTTAGGTAAACATGTATATATAAATACAATAGATACATGCTAGATTCCAAACCAACTCCTATATCCAATACTCTCTTTTTCCCCTTAATTGGTACCTATAAAACATTTTAGATATCTAACTTTTTATTTCAATCTCTCAAATTTTCATAGTTTAAATTGTCCAAATTAATATAAAATAAATACTATTTTATACATGAAATATATATATATATATATATATATAAAGATACTATTTTGTTTGCATAATGAAAATAAAAATAGTCTAGTAACGAATTATAAATTATCTTTAGTATTTGCTCATGAAAGCTACATCCTTTAGAAATACTTCCATATATAAATTTTTTTTTTTTTTTTAAGTATTTGCACATGAAAGCTATATCCTTTAGAAATACTTTTCTATATAAGAAAAATAGTAATTTAATTAGTATGGCATTCTTGTTCCATTTAATTTTAGTATATGCAAGCTAATTCTTATTAATAAAAAACAAAACAAACTAATATAGTTAAAAAAAATGAAATTCCTTTTCTTATTGAAATGAAATAAAGTATATAATTAGATTTTAAAGTAAATTATACTTTTAACAAAATATAAGTCTAGTTCGAATCATATACATACCTATTAAGGTCAAATCATGGAATCTCAATACATCAATCAACGATGTTAAAAGTATTGTCATGCTAAATCACATATTTCAGTGCATAATTGTCTTGAAAATCAAATTAAAATTAGGAACATTATTGCCACTCATTAATTAGAAAATAGTCAAATCCAATACAAATATAAGTATGCAAGTACTATCAAAATGATACATTCTAAATCATCCATCAAATCAAATTAAAATGATTTCATAATCATTCAAAAGAAACATGTTTACTTATTAAATATTAATGGGACATCTCAAAGCATATTGAAGTGAAAGTAGTACATCAAAATCACATCAAATCATCAATGAAACACTATTCTTATAAAAACTTAGATTTGTGAGAAAAACCTTAGTATTCATAACATTTTGTAATTAAAGATATTTCTCATGTATATCATCATCTGCCTAAAATCTGTTTTGTCAAAGCATATCAAATCTCAAAATTTTAAGATAGAAAATAATAAATCCACCTACCTCGAATATGAGCTATCGATCCTTTGGAATACTCAATAGGCTCAAATAGTATCAATTTGTGTATCTATCAAAACATACCTGATCATGAATATATTTCATTTTAGTTATGCCAAATCATTAAATCCTGGAATTTCTTTATAGATTAAATATTTAGATCATCTTATTATCTTCCTATCTCATTAATTATGATTTTAGATTGTTTGTTTTACATCTCCATAATTAATTTAGCAATATAATGGTCAAATCTAATTATGATTGATCAGATCATTGTCTATAATTGTCCTAAAGCCTGAATTTTTTAATTTATAATTATCAAGATGATATATTTATAAATTAGTCAATCTATTGTATTAGATTGTCCTAATAAGTATTTTATGGTTTGATTCTTCCAAATAATATATAATTTTCTATGTTTTCTATCATTTACAGTGCATAATTTAAATAAATAAAATTTAATAAATTTAAATGAGATGTGGTGGCCATCAAATTAAATCTGAGTATGTTTTTAGACATGCATGAGATATATACTTTTTTTCCATATGTTTAAAAAAAATTCAAATTTTTTTGAGTTTTTCCAAAGTTTTTACCGTGATGAGAATTGGATTGTCAAAATCTTAGCATTTCTTCTACATTAATTTCTTAATGGAAATGCATATCATTAATTTGGTATTTTATTCATGTCTTGAAGTATTTTATGAAAGTTAAATCTTTGAATATATTTACACGTAGTGCATAAGTCTAGATAGATAAACAGTTATGACTTAGAGAGCTTGAAAAAAATCAGTGGAGACCTGTACCTAAGTGAGTTTTAAAGGCTATCATCTTTCTGAGAGTTATAAATAATTCCATACTTTCTTTAGTGTACATAATTTAGAAAGATCCTAGTATTCTTTATTTTGATCAAGTTTCCAAGAACAAAATAGAAGTATTAACTTTCTTTCTTGAATATTTATTGAATCAGATATGTTTTAATAAACCTAGGACATGAAATAGGCCATCCATGTTTTAACTGAGACCTAAAGCTTACCCATTATGTTATTTACCACTAGTTAGACCCTTTGAGCCTCTTGGTAAGCCTTTTCTATCTTAAACCCCATTTACCTTAACCCAAAGAAATCCCAACAAGAATATCCATTACCTACCTTTCAAAATTGAGTAGAGATGGCAGAAAAAGTAGAAACTGGACAAAAGTTTAAGAAGTGAAAAATATCGAGAGTATTTACAAAGAAAAACCTTTCTATAAAGCAAAAAAGAAAAGAAATTAAAAAAGAAATATCAAGAAAAAGAAAAGTGTTGAAGAGAGAAAGAAAGATAGAAAAGATATTCATTGTAGTACATTCAAAAAGAAAAGGAAAGTTGTCCAATAGTTATAGAAGACCTCTACTCAGATTTGAACTTTGAATCTTTATACGTTTCCTTTCAGAACCATTCCCAAGCCTATGTTTTGTCCTATCCCACGACCTGTTGATCGTAAGGAGGACAATAGCCTTAATGCGGATATAAATAGGAAGGATTTAAGGAGAAATACCCCTATTGGTCATGGTAATGGCATCCTTTCTTATGGATCACATTTCTTTTATTTCATTTGTCCTTAAAAGAGATTACGTGAACCATTAGTCTTGTTGGATTCAGTCACATAGAGAGAGAATGTTGTTTGGCCCTTCTATCAAGAAGCTTTATTTCTGAGTGTATACTAGTCAGAATTTGAGGTCAAAACAATATTCTAATCGAGTATAAACACACTTATTTAGAAGTCTATACTTACATAGCCTGTAAATACACTACACTCTAAGATATAACTAGAATGAAATGTCTTTGGTATGTAGATAACTTGTAGAGTTTCTCATTCATCTTTATTAAGATGCTAAAACTAGTAGAGTGCTAATGGATGAGAATTCTTTGAGATAAATAAAAGGACATAAACTTATGAAATTTTATGGGTATATTCAATGCAAACTCTGATGAAGCTTAACTCATCCACTAGGAGTAATCTATTGGTTTAAGGGCTTGTTGTATATACCCACAAAATTTTATAAAAATCAAATAAATAAAATTTAATCAATTTAAATGAGATTTGGTGGTAATCCTAGCTCTAATCACTTAAATTCAAGTATTTTGTAGTCATGCATGAGATGTTCTTCGTATTTTTTGAAAAAAAAAAAGGTGTAAATGTTTTAAGTTTTTTCAAAGTTTTCTAGGTCAAAGTTCCTTCATTCTGATAAGAATTGGATTATCATAATCTTCATATTTCTTCTACTTTAACTTTTTAATAGAAATGTATATGATTAGATCTACATTTTATTCATGTCTAGAAGTATATTTACACAGTGCATAAGTCTAGATATATAGACAGTTATGACTTAGTGACCTTGAGAAAAAATAGTGGAGACTTATACCCAAGTGAGTTTCAGAGACTATCATCTTTCTGAGGGTTATAAATAATTTTTTATTTTCTTCAGTGTATATAATTTAGAAAGATCCCAGTATTATTTGTTTTGATCATTCTAATCATATATGATTTTCAAGGTGTTAGTTCCTTTAAGTGTGATGAGAATTGGATGTCATAATTTTAGTATTTCTTCTACTTTAATTTCTTAATAGAAATGCATTTGATTAATTTTTCATTTTATCCATGTCTTGAAGGATTTTATGGAAGTTAAATCTCAGAATAAATATAATGCATAAGTCTAAACAGATAGATAGTTATGACTTAGAGACCTTGAGAAAAATTAGTGAAGACCTATACCTAAGTGAGTTTTAGAGACTATCATTTTTCTGAGGGTTATAAATAATTCCATATTTTCTTCAATGTACATAATTTAGAAAGATCCTAGTATTCTTTACTTTGGTCATCCTAATCATATATGAAATTTTCTATTTTCTATCATAGAAAACATAGACCCTAGTGGACAAGTTAAGCCTCGTGAAGATTTTCAATGAATATACGCACAAAATTTTATAAGGCTAAGTCCATTTATTTATCTTAGAGAATTCTCATCCATTATCACTCTACTAGTTTTAGCAACTTAACAAAGATGAATAAGAAACTCTACAAGTTATCCACATAGCAAAGCCATTTTGTTCTAGTTATATTTCAGAGTGTAGTGTGTGTACAGGTTGCATAAGTTTGGACTTCTAAATAGGTATGCTTATACTCTATTGGAATATTGTTTTGACCTCAAATTCTCATTGGTATATACTCATAGATAAAGCTCATAGATAAAAGGGTCAAACAATATTCTCTATTTGTGTGACCAAATCCAATGGGACTGATGGTTCATATAATCTCTTTTAAGCACAGGCAAAACAAAGAAATTTGATCCTTAATAATAAATGCCATTACCAAGATCAATAATTCACCTTAGTTCCTTCCTATTTATATCCTTATGAAGGTTATGATACACCTTAAGATTAACAAGTCTTAGGACAGGACAAAGCATAGTCTTGGGAATGGTTCTAAAAGGAAGGGTATAAGGATTCAAAATTCAAATATGAGTAGAAGTCTTCTATAACTATTGAACAACTCTTTTTTCTTTGTTTTAAATGAACTAAAGTGAATATCTTTTCTATTTTTCCTTTCTCTCTTCACAACTTTTCTTTTTCTTAGTATTTCTTTTTTTACTTTCTTTTATTTTTCTTTGAAGAAAGTTTTCTCTTTGTAAATACTTTCCACATTTTTCACTTCTTAGACTTTTGTCCTTTTCTATTTTTTCTACCATCTCTGCATAGGTAATGGAAGATCTTACTGGAGTTTCTTTGGGTTAAGGAAAATGGAGTTTAAGATAGAAAAGGCTTACTATGAGCCTTAAAGGGTGTAATTAGTGGGATAATATATTGCGTAGCTTTATGTCCCTGGGCTAAAACAAGCATGACCTATATCATGTCCTAGGTTTCTTAAAACCTATCTAATTCAATAAAAATTCAAGAAAGAAAGTTAATACTTCTAGTTGGTTCTTGTACAAAAATAAAGAATACTGGGATCTTTCTAAATTATGTACACTCACAAAAATATGGATTTATTTATTACCCTCAGAAAGATGATAGTCTCTAAAACTCACTTGGGTATAGGTCTCCATTGATTTTTCTGAAGGTCTGTAGGTCAAAATTATATATCTATCTAGACTTAAGCACTTTGTAAATATATTCTTGAGATTAAAGTTTCATAAAATACTTCAAGACATGACTAAAATGAAAATTAATCATACACATTTCTATTAAGAAGTAAAAGTAAAAGTAATACTAAGATTCAAACAATCCAATTCTCATCATAGTAAAGGAATTTTGACCTTGAAAACTTTGGAAAAGCTTAGAAAATTCAAATTTTGTTCAAAAAATTTGAAGAAAACTAGATAGCTCAAGCATATCTACACCCCCCAACCTAAACTAAATATTGTCCCCAATGTTTTGAAATGTATGACACCTTTATGATAAATGAGTGATGTAGAGCAATGAGACTTCCAAAGAATCCTATGTTGCCTCCCTGTCAGCACTAAGTTTCATATCTTTAGTTGGATGTACTATACAATGATAATGATGAATGCAGCCATGTGATATATGCAAGTGTTATGTGACAACCAAACGTGGGTCATGATATATTGGTTCCTCAAGTAATGTTTCTTCCACTTTAGAGTTTACCAACTCTAAGTAGGGTTTCAACCTTTGCCCACTCACTTTGGAGATCTCTCCATCCTTTTCTATCTTGATAGCCCCATGATGATGTGTAGTATGTACTATGTAAGGTCCAATCCATCGAGATTGAAGTTTTACAGGGAATATATGTAATTTAGAATTATACAAAAGGACCTTGTAGCCTGGGGTATAGGACTTTCTTAAGATATGTCTATCATGATTGCTCTTCATGTGGTTTTAGTATAGCTTTACAGACTCATATGCATCTTTCCTTAACTCATCCAACTCATTAACTTTTAGTTTTCTATAGGTCCTAACAATATCTAAGTCATAATTGAGCTTTTTAAAGGCCCAATATGCTTTATGTTCAAGTTCTACTGGAAGGTGGCAGAACTTTCCATAGACCAAGGATTGATTGTCTTTTCTAAAATTTGCTTTGTCTCCCTATTTGACACTTCTACCTGTCTACTTGTCTAAGGATGATAAGGGGTAGTAGTCTTATAGGTGTTTACCTCTTTCACTAATTATGGCCATAGGAGTACCAAAGTGTGTAAATATTTTCTTTTAAAAACTTGATCACCACCTTGTGGTCATTTGTCTTACATGGTATGGCTTCTACCCATTTTGATACATAATTTATCCCCACAAAGATGTACTAGTAACCTAAAGAGCTAGGAAAGGGTCCTGTAAAATCAATGCCCCAAACATTAAAAGGCTCAATGATAAGAATGGGGTTTAAGGGCATCATAATTCTTTTTCTTATGCTCCCTAATTGTTAATATCTAACACATTTATGTAATAAGCATGTGAATCCTAGAAAATGGTGGGCTAATAAAAACCATAGTGTAAAATCTTTGTAGTTGTCTTTCTAGAACTAAAATGGCTCTCACATGTATGGTCATGACAAAAAGAAATGATCTTATGATGTTCATTAACAGGTATGCATCCCTTAGCGACTTGATCAGGACAATACTTAACAAAGTATGGATCATCCCAAGCAAAGTGTTTGACCTTGGTGAGAAACCCTTTCCTATCTTGTTTTGTCCAATGACTAGGCATTTGACCTATGGTAAGATAATTAACTATATAAGGATACAAGGAAACTAGGAAATATCCAATAGCTATTCATCTAGAAAAGTCTCTATTATAGGTGCATTTTTGCTAGTAGACTCCACAACTAGCCTTGATAAGTGGTCTACTACAACATTTTTGGAACCTTTTTTATCTCAAATATCTAGATCAAATTCTTGTAGCATTAGTATGAATGGAATCATCCTAGGTTTTACATCTTTCTTAGAAACAACATATTTCAATCCTACATGATTTGAGTATACTATGACCTTATAACCTAACAAGTAAGATCTAAATTTATCTAGTGCAAATACAACTACCAACAGCTCTTCTTCTGTAGTGGAATATTTGAGTTGGGCATCATTGAGGGTCTTTCTAGCATAAAACATCACATGGGGGGAGTTCATAATACACTACCCTAACAAAGCCCCGATCACGTAGTCTACAGAATCACACATTATTTCAAATGGTGCACTCTAGTCTAATAGTTTAATGATAGACGCGGAAGTTAACTCAACCTTTAGGTACTCAAATGCTTTCATTTAATCATCATCAAAATCAAAAGTTTCCTCCTTAAGTAAATTACATAGGGGCTTGGCAATTTTACTAAAGTCCTTGATGAATCTTCTATATAAACTAGCGTGGCCTAAAACTGAGCGGATTTCCTTCAATGTCCTTGGAGGAAGAATGTTAGGGATCAAATCCACACTAGTTTTATCCACTGATATGCAATTATGTGATATAATGTGGGTTAAAACAATGTCATTTTGAATGATAAAATGACATTTTCTCCAATTTAACACTAAATTCTTTTCTTGACACCTAGCAAGGACAAATTTTAAATGGTGTAGGCATTCATCAAAGGAAGAGCCAAACATTGAAAAATCATCCATAAATACCTCTCAACACCTCTCCACCATATTTAAAAATATGTTCAACATACACCTTTGATAAGTAGCCAGGGTCTTACAAAGTCTAAAAGGCATATGAAAGTAGGCTAAGGTCTTAAGAGGGTAGGTGAAAGTAGTCTTCTTCTGCTCTTCAGGTGCTATGGAGATTTGATTATAATTGAATAACCATCATGAAAGTAGTAATAACTGTGACCGTCTAACCTTTCTAACATTTGGTCAATAAAGGGAAGGGAAAAGTGGTCTTTCCTCATGATCAAGTTCTATGTTTGGTAATCTGTGCAAACTTTCCACTCGGTGGTCATGTGACTGAGCACTAGCTCATTATCCTCATTTTGGATTACCATGAGTTTGGACTTCTCAGGGACAATTTGATCTGGGCTAACCCAACTACTGTTAGGATAGATGACACCAACATCTAAGAGCTTAAGTATTTCATTTCTCACTAGTTCCTTCATATTAAGGTTTAGTCTCCACTGTATTTCCCTAGATGGTTTAACATTTTCCTCTAGGTGAATTCTATGCATACGCACAAGAGGACTAATCTCTTTGATGTTCACTATGGTTCACCCTAAGGTTGTCTTATGTTCTCTGAGAACATCAAGGAGCTTTCCCTCTTATTTATGATCTAAATCTACAGCTATGATTATGGGCAAGGATTCATTAGGTCCTAAATAAGAATATTTTAAATTTTTAGGTAATGGCTTAAGGACCAAGGTAAGTGGCTTTTCTATTGAAGGTACTGTGATAGAATTGGAAGGAGGAAGTGGTTCCACTACAGGTCCCCATTTGGATGTATCCTTTATAGGTGCAGCATCAAAAAGATTATTTACCTCATCAATGGACTAGCTTATATCGAAATCACAGTTAAAGTGTTAGACATGCCTCAAGTGGATCTACAATAGACAATGATGGATTAACATCTTGGAGAAGACCTTCAATTAAATTTCCTACATAAGAATCATCTAAGTCTAGATTCTGATGACCGACATTAAAAGCATTAAGCTTGAATTTTATATTGCTAAAAGATAACTTCATCAAACAATTTCTATAGTTGATGATGGCATTGGACGTTGCCAAAAATGGACATCTAAGAATTACTGGGGTCTGACATAGGTTGGGTTTCTAGAGGAATGAAATATATAGGAAAGTAAAATTAGTCCACCTGTACTAGAACATCCTCAACCATACAAAATGGAATCTTTGTTGATCTGTCTACTAACTGAAAGGTGGTATTAGTTGGCTTAAAGTCACCAAGCCCTAGTTGCTCATAAATAAAAAATGGAAATAGGTTTACATGAGCCCCTAAATCAAGTAGTGCCCTATCAATGACATGATTTCTTATAACACATGAGATGGTAGGACAATTTAGATCTCTAAATTTAGATGGGTCTAGTGCTGGATTAAAGAGCTCACTTGCTCGGAGAGAAAAGCTTTCTTTTGCATATTAAAAATTTTCTTTTATGTGCAAAGCTCTTTGAGAAATTTGGCATATGTAGGAATGTCTGTAATAGCATTATTTAAACACTTCCATTATCTCATTAAAATTAGTTCCTTTCTTAGTCTTGTTTAGTAATTGTGGGAATGAGGCTTTAAGCACATAGGGTGCCTCCATTATAGGCTCAGATGGAGTAGGAAATTTTTGTCTCTTTTCTTTCTTTTGTGCTTTATTTGGTTCATTCTCCTCTAACTTTCCTTACTTTACTTTGTTATCAACTTGATGGCCACTCTTAAGGGTAGTTATGGGCTTTGCTTGCTCATAGGGTCCTTGTAAATTTGAAGATGGCCTTTTTTCAAACTAGTCCTTAGGGTTTGGGATTGGTTGTCTAAGGAATTGTCCTTTTTCATCTCTCATTCAGGGTAGCTACCATCTAGCTTATTTGCATTTCTATCTTGGCAATAGCTTAAGAATTATTGTTTATATTTTGTCAACTCTCATTTTGTGATTGATATAAGACTTTGATCACTTCATTAATTTTGTTTCAGAGTAATCCCATATCATCAAGTGTTTTCTTTGGAAGCTGAAAACTAGGTGGCTGCCAAGAATCTAAAATTCTAGGAAAGTTTTGAGCAGGGGGCTCATAGATGTACCTCCTTGGTAATTTTTCTTCAACCATGATAAATTGGAATGCCTAGTCCATCCTGGATGATAGATCTCAGAGTATGGATTATTGCTAGAATTGCAATATGCATTCATTATATTTGCTTGTTCTAAAAGATTTTCAATATGCATACTATTGGATATATAAGTAGAGGTTAAATGTGATAGGTTGGAACAAATAACATAAACCTCTTTTTGAAGTTTTAAGGATGTATTGGCAACCATGTAGGCTTCAATCCTTTGGAACATACTTTCCATATTGTCAATTCATCCCTTTGGACAATCAAATCTACAAGAGTTATCTATGGTCACTCTTATTTCAAAAAGGCCTCCTTTCATTCAATGTTGAGCATTTTTCTCTTCCTATTAGGATAATCCCATTGCTAGAAATTATTAGATAAATTTTAAAAAAATTCCAAAGCCTCTATTTCATTTTTCAACATTTTTCAACATTAGGATAATCCCATTTTGAGGTGTAAGTGCCTTGTGGAAGTAATGAACTTGCTACCATTTCTTGAATCCGTGGTGGGGACATTTTTGTAACAACTCATTCCACATTTCTTAGCATTCATAATATTGTTAATAATCTATTTTTTGAAAATTAATGACCTCCCTACAATGAGAATTAGTCTTATGTACTGGAGAGAATTTGTTCAAAAACTTTTTGGACAATTGGTTCCATGTAGCAATGGAATTGACCTCTCAAGAATTTAGCCAAGATTTGGCATTATCTTTCAATGAGAAAGGGAATAACCTAAGTCTAATAGAATCATTTGAGACCTTTTGAAATTTGAATGTAGCACTAATATCAAGGAATTCCTTGATATGTAGGTATGGATCCTCTCTACCAGGACCATCGAATCTTAGGACTAACTGAATGACTCTAGGTTTAAGTTCAAAGTAGTCTGCATTAGTAGGTCGTAAGGTGATGCAAGATGGAGTATTTAACTAAAGTGGTGCATAGAAATCTCTAATAGCCTCATACTCAACTTTTGTTGGTGGGCCTGTCATGGGGTTAGGATTTTGATGTCTTACCCTTGCCTATGGGTACATTTAATCTCAAGATCTAATGGTATTTGCTCAGTGTTCTCAAATTTACAAACTTGCATGCACTATAATGAAAGCTTGTCTAAATGATGAAACTCAACTTTAAATGTGACCCCTAACTCTATATGATGCACAATTAAACAATCCCTAGTGCTGGTCAACTTGATTTGATGATCTTTATTAATCTATGAGGCTGTAGCTTTTAAACCTAAGCTAGACAGCTCATTCTTCAATCTAGACTTGACTACTACTTACAAGTTAGATCTTGCCCAAGGTGGTTAATACAATTCTCATGGTAGGAGCTATTTATACCTCAACAATCATCAACACAAAAAATCACTTGGATTTTGAATGCCCACTATAATCACAAAGTTTTAGAGCCATTGGAGTAACAATAGATTGCCTCCTTCAAAAAGGGTCCTATGGGCTTAAAACCCTAAGTCTCTTGCTACTTGATTTCAAATTAAGATTCACGGCTAGAGATCTCAAGCATCCAAGGAAATTGGTTGATTACCTAGGTGGGTAAGGATCCGGTGATAAAATCCAATCTTTATGTTATGAAGGTTCCTGTGGGGCCCTTACTATCAATGTGTTACATCCACCATAAAGTAGTAATTGTGCAATGCAATTACAAGAAAAGGGAAACTAATGCTTACCTATATGCTATCTAACAAAGTTGCCTTTGTTAAATAGGTGTAATCTAATGGAATAACCCTAAATAAGATGCAAGACCCTAAACTATATGAATTACACTACCAACCAATATGCAAACTACACTAAATGTACCACACTAAGAAAATAAAAAAGAGTGAAAGAAGCTTATAGTGAGGTTTTTGATGAAGATCATGTGTGGCCTACCATACCCCACACTTGCCTTGTATTAATACAACCCAATTAAAATGAAAGAACTAATTGAAAATTACAAGGGTGCCTCACTATAAGTTGACTCAAAAAAGTTGAAACCGTAATCTAAGAAAGCAAATAAATCCTGATTTGATGAAGCTTTAGCCCATAGGATCTGCCCCGCTCTTTTTGTGACATTCTCGTCTCATAAAAATAAAGAAAGATGGCCCACCATACCCTGCACTTGCCCTGTATTAATACAACCCAATTAAAATGAAAGAACTAATTGAAAATTACAAGGGTGCCTCACAATAAGTTGACTCAAAAAAGTTGAAACTGTAATCTAAGAAAGCAAATAAATCCTGATTTGATGAAGCTTTGGCCCATAGGATCTGCCCCACTCTTTTTGTGACATTCCCCTCTCATAAAAATTTAGAAAGATGGTCCACCACACCTCGCACTTGCCCTGTATTAATACAACCCAATTAAAATGAAAGAACTAATTGAAAATTACAAGGGTGCCTCACTATAAGTTCACTCAACAAAGTTGAAACTGTAATCTAAGAAAGCAAATAAATCCTAATTTGATGAAGCTTTGGCCCATAGGATCTCCCCCGCTCTTTTTGTGACATTCCCCTCTCATAAAAATAAAGAAAGATGGTCACTTTGTGAGGAGTTAGAAAAATATGAAAGAATAAATTAAAAATCCTAGTCTAATGGAACCTAAAATAAATTCTAAAGATAAACAATCTAAATAAAGACTCAACCATAAATCCATTGCAATTTCCTATTGATATGTATTGAATTTTGCAAAAAAACCACCTAATTAGTACCCATGTGTTACAACTTATAGGGGTGAATTAGAGTTTTTAGACCAAAATTCGTAACACATGCATTTTTGACCTAATAACCCAAAAATTTGTTATTTTGTAGGTCTAGAAGTAAGTCCAAGATAAGCATGTGATTAATCATGTTTTTCTAGGATTTAATTAGAATTTCACACTTTTTGTAGGAAGTAAGATGGTGATCCAATGGTCAAGATAGATCGGGATAAAATTGAAGATTAAGATCAAAATATAGAGTCAAAGCCTCAAAATCATCATTTCAACATAAAGCAAAGGCCAAAGTGGGCCCATGAAGTAAGCCATGCATTCCCACCACCTTTGCATTGAAGCCACTTAAGCCACCTTAGCCATATAAGCCATGAAAAAGGAATTCAAGCAAAATCATACAAACCACTCAAGCCAAGGGTTGAAGCCAAGAAAACATGCCAAGGAAGCTTCCTACGCTAGCCATGAGCTTAGCTAATGGAGCCATCAAAATGAGCCATCTAAGCCACCAAGCTAAGCTAAATGGAAGGATAGAATTGGAGGAGATTCAAGAGAGTTATCTATGAGTTGTTTTGAAGATAATTAAGGGAAAATCTATTATAATAAGATGGCATGTGGACCAATGGGATAAGAGCAACCAATTTTTAGAGTTTTTCTCACTTTTTTCCACTTTTTCCTTAATTTCCACCTCACCCTTAAGATGCACTATGAATTTCCAAAACTCTTAACTCATTTAACCTCTTAGGAAACATCTCAACCAACCAAATTTCTCTACCTAACACATCCCACATTTTTTGTAACCTATTTCCACCCACTTTCCTAAAAATTGGAGGCTTCAATAGTTTTGGAACAAGGGAGATGACCCTTCCTAAAAATTTGGCATCTCCCATCTACCCCCTCCTTAAGGCAGCCACTTACTTCCCCACTTTCCTATTTGTTGCCTACCCCTTTTCCCCCATAATAGCCATTCAAATTGACCACCTTTAATCCCCACCACACCTTAGTAATAGGTTACCCTAGGAAAAATAGGACAAGTCTTATAAATCCAACCCAAAATCCAAGCAAAACAACACTTTTCACCATAGGAAAAGACGTCTTCCCCATAGGAAGGATGCATCCACTTCCTTCCAGCCCATTTTCCTCTTTTTGCTTGTTGTTTTATGAAGTCTTTGGGTGCTTCTACAAACTTCCAAGTGTTCAACCAAGGATTTTTGGAGTTTTGATTCATCTTCGAAGGTTGGTTAGCCTTTGTTGGAATGTGCTTCTTTGCATGTTAGTTTGCCTTTTTTTCCTCTAGATTTTCTTTGCTTTTAAACTAAGATTCAAATCTAGTTTTCCCTTGGAGTGACAGCCAAGGGAATTCATCTTGAATCTAGTTTTGTTCTTTAGCTTTCATTGCATCTTTATTCACTTTCAACCCTCTTGATTTTCCAGCTTTGGTTGTTTAAGTTCCATTGGATTATTGCCTTAGTTTTTTCATAGGATTCTCCCTTGATTTCAAGCACACTTGTTCATGAGTGAATGTTGGAACAATTGAATAAGAATTTGGCTTGTAATCGAGGAGTGATTAAGATTAAGCAAACATCATTGTCACAGCATTTAATTTTTAGATTTGGATTACATGTATGGAGTATTATGTTGATGTCTTTTTGGATGTGATTCAATGAGATTAGTTGGAATTTTAACTCAAATTTGTGTCAAGTAGTGAGTTAAATGTTCTTGAATGTTTGAATGAATTAGAAGTGATTAGTTTAATGTTTTACATGTTATAGTCATTGAATGTTTCAATTACCTTACTGATGAAATTTCTTTGCATGAATGGTGTATGCTAATTTCCAGCACTATACAATCATGTTTACTTGATGTTTCAAGAGTCCAATTAGATTGTTATATAGCATAGTTAATTTTAGAAATAAATTGCATGCTTAGGTTTCCAAAATAGTTGATTAAATCCACTCCTATCCAATGAATCATGCATACCATTCCATGGTTACATGTATGTTAATTGGGTAGTTATTTTTCCTTTCATTGTTGTTAGTAATTGCTTTCAATTATTTTTCTAGTTTGGTTGTAGTTAGATTCCATTAGTTTGCATTTTAGTTAGTTGGAAAGTAATCAAATGTGTCATACTTGTTCAAATAGTAGAATTAGTTGCTTACTTTTCTTAGTTTTGCATGATTAGGAAAGTAGTTTGTTAAAGATTGTTTTCATTAGATTAGTTATTAATTCATGTTTAGGAAAGTTGCTAAATTGCATTTTAGGAAAATTTCACTTTAGGAAATTCATAAAATTAGAAGTTTTTAATTTAGGAAAGTTTTAATTTTAGAAAGTGCATGTTTTAATAAAGTTTCCCATTTAGCATGTTTCTTATTTTTGCTTAGTTTCCAATTCTTATTTTTGTTAGTTTCCAAGTTCGTGTTTTAATTTTCATTCTTAATTTAGGACAAAAATCACTTGAATTTTGGCTAGGTTAGATAGTTTAAAGTAGGGACCATAGAATCACAATAGTTCACTCCTCATGGAATCGACCTCATTAGCATACTATATTGCAAACAATTCTTGCACTTGCAAGTTTATTTAAAACAACAACAAGTTTTTAGCACTATTGTCGAGGAGTTGGAACAAATTGTGCAGTTTTCCATACTTTTAGGTTATTTTGCTCTAGTCTAGTTTTAGGGTGCATTAGATTAAGGTTTTTACATAATTTTTGAATGCTTTTTGTACTTGTTGCTATTTTCCTCATATTGACCATATTTCTTTGATTTTTGTTCAAGGAAAATTGGAAAACGAGCTATGGTAGTCTTGTGGCCATGGCTTCATCATCTTAAATTAGGTTTTATTGCTTTCCTAAATTAGGATTTGGGTGAAGTTTTTAGTGAGACCCATTGTAAATTGTAATTTCTTTATTATTTAATTTTAAATAGGTTGTCATAATACAGGGCAAGTGTGGGTTACGGTGAAGTGTGGGTTACGGTGGCCCATACTTGTTCATCATCAAACCCCACACTATAAGTATCTCTCACAGAAACCTTAATTTTTAAGAATAATTTGCATTTGGATGTTATTATAATTCATATAGATTAGGATCATTCATTGACAATTGTTGCATCTTTACTTAGGATTGTTGCATTGGAGCACCTATCTAACCTTGGTTGGATAGCCTATAGGCTACAATAGTTTTCTTTTATATTGCATTGCATATTTACAGCTTTATGGTGGAATGAAATTAATGTTAGTAAGGGCCCCACAGGAACCCTTATAAGATAAGGACTGGATTTCATCACCAGCTCTTTGGCCCACTTAAGAATCAATCAATATCCTTGTATGCCACCATCCCAACCCTTGAATTTGATTTCAAATCAAGTAGAAAGAGACTAAGGGTTTCAAGCTCATAGGACCCTTTAAGAAGGATGCGATCTATTGTCACTTCAGTGGCTTTTGAGCACTGTGGTTATAGTAGGTGTCTTAAAATCCAAGTGATTTTCCCATGCCTTTCATTGATGTTAGTTGAGGCCTATACAACTGTCACGACCCGGGTTTTTATATGATGCAATTTTGATAAAAAGGCAAGATCTCTTATTTTAAAAGTATGAGATGCATGAAAATCTTTTTCTTTTTGGAAAACAATCTTTCATAAAATCCCTGAGTGTCAAAACACATTCTCAAATTATCTAGCCATGGCAAAGTTTAAATCAATATTGTTCCCAAGAAAGTGTTAGTCACAGCCCCAGCTATTAGAGAGTAACTACAACCAAGTAACATTGAAAGATAAGGAAGGGGTTTACTTACTTGTACTGAGTTTGGGTGTCTCCTAGTACAAGCGTACCTTGCTCTTCAGTATTTACTTTGTGTCTGAAAAATGTTGAGGATTGGGTGAGTATATACTATACTCAGTAGGAGCCTATCACTACTAGTTTTATAATGCATGAGATGTATTAAAATCATATGCTTTTTCAAAACATGTGCATGTCTGAATACTCAAGTCCAATATCGATATTAAAGTCCATTGTTAAACTGAAATAGTAACGACTTAAAGGATCACATAATCCAAAATCGAAAGTATCATATACATATATAGCATAACATCATGATATGCAATAGATGCTTCATGGAATCCAACTCATAGATCTCTAGTATGGTATGGTCGACCAACCTCATATCATGCCATATGAAATGCAAATAACTCCACAAAACCATAGGGTCCAACTATGCCCACGACCTCCTCGCCGTGTGGTCCACGGGTACCTGAGGATACTTGGTCATAGCCTCCATAGGGCTTGTGACACGTCGACCCAGTTCCATGACACCAGTGGTAGCCCCCTGTACCACATGCAGTCGACATAGGGACTTGCCTCTTTTTGGGCGTGGTACCCATCCACCTAATAGTGGTAGAGGCCGGGTGGCCAACCTAGACCCCTCGGCATAGCACCCATGGGCTTACTAGCCCAAATCACATAAGATCAAATAAGTCAAAACCTCTTTTCAAAACCTGTCCTCTTTGGGTCCCTCACAACTGCCTGGCCCTCGGCACTCCAGCATTTTTTGGCAACCCTCAAGGACATGCAATCTTTGCAAGAACTTAATGCTCATAGATCATGCAATGTATGCAATAGTTTACAAAACATGTCTATGCATAATGTATATACAAAACATGTCTATGCATAAAGCATTTGTCACATGCATGCTAAACAAGTCATATACTTAAATAATGTATTTGCAAAACAATCATAGTTCTTTTAAAAGAATCTAGTAGCGATAGAGTACCTACCTGACTAGGTTGCGCTAACCCCTTTGTCCTCGGACGCTCCTGAACATGGTTTGGGGAATCAAGGTTAGTTTAGCCTATCTTTTATAGGTTTTAGAGTGGTCAGTCTTATTACTTAGGCATTAGGGGTCCATCCCTAACCATCCTATTCTAAGGGTCATACCAACCTTTTATTGGCCCTTGATCAAGGATTTTATATTTTGGATGTGTCCGCATCGTTGACACGGACACAACGCCTTTTGTGGCACTTCAATCGGAGCTCTAGATCTCAAGTTATAAGCGTTTTAATGTCGCACATACATAGGCGTCTTAAGAATGAAAAAACGGAATGCTAGGGCGCTGTGCGTCTGCGTTGTGCGCCCCGGCTTCCTTAAGGAATGAAAAAACCCCGCACTGCTAGCGCACTGTGCGTCTGTGGCATGCGCCTCAATGGGCACATCTGCAGACGCCCCGGGTTTTCTGCCCGACTGTCTCTTTTGCGGGTGCGTCCCTGGACGTGCCCGTTTGGTTTTTCAAATAGAAATGACGTGGGACGTTTTGACTGGAATGTCCTACTCGTTGGGGAACCAAGGCATTCTCAAGACACCCTGGTTCGATCCTGTTGAACCAGTGTAGCCCAGGGAACATCCTTGGGTCCTTGGTGAGTCTCCAGGGCTCCATTTTGCATGGTTTTTCATGCAAAAACCTAGGGAAATTGATCTTAGAACTATGGTGGAGATGGGTTTTGAGGGATCTTGAGCATACTTGGCTCGTTGCTAGGTTTTTCTCCTTGTTTTCCCCTCTAGGTCACTACTCCTCAATGGGTTTTCTTCCACATTTTGGGCTGCCATTAGAGGCGCCCAAGAGCTATATTTATAGAGCTATGAGAGGGTTCTGGAGGGGGCTCTCACCGCCTTTGAATGGCGGTGGAGAAACCTCCAGAATGGCGGTGATTTCTTCTCCAATCACCGCCGTTCTAGAACCCTTTAGAGGTTGAAGATGAAGGGGTTCCCGTATCAAAGCGGGCCCCTGTGTTTTTGCAGGGTAAATTCATTTTTTTAATAAAATTACATTTGTGCCCCTGAACTTCAAAGGGCCATAACTTGCTCATTTTAACTCTGTTTTGGGTGATTTTGGTCTCGTTGGATTCTTTTTTTCCAAGACGCATCTAATGGAACCATTTTTAGGACCAAATTCCTTGGTTCAGTCAAGGTGAATAGTGAAATGACTAAAATGCCCTTATCTTCAAAAATTGATCTTTTCATTGCTTAACTTGGAATTTCAATATTACAAAATTAGAGTCATTACAACATCTCCTAACACAAGGATTGTATTAACCACTTTTGAGCAAAATCTAACTGGTAAGTAGTAGTCAAATCTGGACAAAAGGAGTTGTCTAGGTTTAGGTCTAAGATGCTACCACCTATTTAATATGCAAAGATAATTAAAACACTACTTGATTACTACTTACTAGGATTTGATTGCACATCACGTAGAGTTAGAATCACATCTAGATTAGGACATTTAGTGTAGGATAGTTTATGCAAGAGCGTCGATATCAGAACCCAAAGCTAACACCTTTAAACCCAAAGATTAAGTGCAACCTAAGACAAGGGGAAGAAAACCAAGTTCCAATCCCCATGGCTGAACCACCAGCAGAAGTCGAGTATAAGGCCATTAGAGATTTTTATGCACCACTATAACTCAACACCCCATCCTATATAGCTGTACCTCCTACAAATGCAGATCACTTTGAGTTAAAGGTGGAGGAAACAATTGCTCCCCACTTTCAATGGGTAAGACTGAGAATACAGCTACCTCCATATTAAGGAGTTCCTTAATATTTCTGCCACATTTAAGTTTCAAAATTTTTGGATGATTCTATTAGGTTCTCTCTCAAGGACAAAGCTAGACCATGGCTTAATTCCTTGGAGGTAGGTTCCATCAGTACATGGGACCAATTGTCGAGAAAGTTTTTGAACAAGTTCTTTTGCATTCACAAAACAAATGCCCTTCATCATGAAATTATAATTTCCAATAAAGGGATAATGAACAATACTACGAATGTTGGGAACGATGAAATGAACTACTGCAGAAATGCCCACATCATAGATTTGAAAAATGGTAGCAAGTTCAATACTTCTACGAGGCATTGACACCTCAAAATAGACAAGTAATAAATGCAGCGAGTGGAGGGACCCTCATGTTAAAGGTAAGAGTGAGGCTTTGGAGTTCTTTCAAACTCTATTTTGTACTAGCAAGATTGGGCAAGTCCGATAGCAGAGCACACAAACTTGAAACTATGTATCAATCCTTTATGGCTCCCTCATCCTTTAAACCTCCACAAGAGGTTTGTGTTATATGTTCAAGCCTAGACCATGTAACCACATCTTGTCCATCAAATAGAGTGTTGAATGACTATTATTTTATTTTAAGTGCACGAGCTATTGTAGTGTAGCGTATGCAAGTACGGGTCAATCCCACAGGGACTCGCTTTAATAATTTGAAGTTTAAATAAAATTTAATTATTCAAAAATTAATAATAAATGACAAAAATTAAAGGAAAGTGGAATAAGACTTCAGATATATTTAATCGATGAAAATTATAGAGGTCTAACTCAAAAAGATAGGAAATTAACTGAAAACAGAAAAATCCGCTTCCATAGATTGATTATTGTCAAGCTATAAAATGTCCTATAAACAATATCTATAAGTTGATTGAAAATTGGATGTGAAATAGATGAGAAATTGAAAATATCCTATGATTAAAGAAGAACCTTTGATTTGGTTAAACAAGGATGGATAAAATAGTTCCTAGATTAATCATGGGATAATAGAGAACATAGATAACAAAATGGGAATAAAACAATACATAGATAAGAAAAGTAACAGGATGAAAATGTCATTGACTTTATTGTGCTATGGGCAAAATTAGAATTTTCACAGAAAGTTACTTCTTTTTCTCGTAAAGTAGAAAAACTAAACCAGAATTGGGGAAGATGATGCCGACTGGCTACTCTGTGCTGGGTGTCCTTGGCCGGTGTAGTGTTGTGCTATGCTGAAGAGGATGTTGGTGTGGTTGATGAAAGTAGACACAAAGATCTGACTAGTGCTATAATGGGGGCAGACAAGGTGCAGTGTGGTTGAGAACAGAGGTAGAGGACCCAGTACTATTTGGTGCATGTTAGGGACGATGAAGAATTGGGTAGAGCATGATGATGATGAGGTGATGGTATAGTGTGTTGATGGACTGGAATGGGGAGAAGCAGAAAGGGAGGTGATCGTTTTGGTGGTGCTGAGCTGGATTGGAGGTAGGTGAACAGAGGAAGGGCTGTGTGATGTTCGGTTGTGTGAAAGGTGTTGTGTGATGCTGTGGAGGAAGAGAAACAAAGGAAGGACTGTACAGTGAATTACAGTGGAAAAACGAAAACAAACGATAAACAAAATAGAATGGGACAATAGGAAAATTGATGGAAAGCAAAGGAAAACCATGGAAACGATGAAGGAGAACAAAAAAAAGAAAGAATAGAAGGGGGATGCGGTGCTTCCCCTTCAGCTGCCTCCTATGGTCTAAGGGGGGGAATTGAGAAGAGAGAAACATTGGGGAGAGATTCCTTTATAGTAGTGTGTTGGGTTTCCTCTTTGGATCTCCTTCTATTTTTGTTTCCACAACCTACTTTCCTTCAAACTTCCCGTATGGTGAAGAGTTAGCTTCCCACCAGAAAGCTTCTACTCCCTTTAATTATGCCTCTTCATTCCAAAATTGATCTTTTATTGAAATCTTATCTATGACGTCTTTTCCTCTAGTTAGAACTCCTTTTCTTTTAGGAAACCATCTCATCTTACTTTATGAGTGATCTAATTCATTAAATGACTAATTGGATAATATGCACTATTGATTTTTTATTTGACACTAATCAGTACAATTCAAGCCATCTAATATCTAATCCAATTGATCTGTACAATAGAATTAGCCATCCAAACCACGATCTATTTGATCTAAAAAATATAAGACTAGATTAGAGTCATCTAAACCATACATTAAGCATGCGATTAGCTCTAATGATCATCTGACCATTAAATTTAACAAATTAATGGTTGGATAGTCAATTTGAGCTAAAATTCATATTTTATTAAAAAATTATCAAATTGATGAGTTAGTTGATCTAATTAAATGCTAAATTAAGGGTATTTTGGCCAAAATTAAACACTTAACAATAACTATCTTGTTGCCCAAACGAATGCATTGAATGTATATCGTCAACCTAGTAACAACCCATATTCTAAGACCTACAACCCTAGTTGGGCTAGGCATCCCAACTTTTCTTAGTCGAAGAATAACTACCAAGGGGAACCATTTGTGAACCCCCTACCCAAAACTTTCCTCATAAAACTATAGTTCCCCAATAGTCACCTGGCATCCAACAACCTCAACAACAAAAGAAACCATCTCTAGAGGAAAACATCCACACCATGCTTGAAATTTTTTTAAAAGACAATGATGACATGAAAAAGGCCTTACACAAGTTGGTTAGTTCCCTAGTCTAGAACGGCCAATTTGAGATAGAGTAAAGTTCTCAAAACCTTAACCCTCATGAGCATGCTAAGTCTATAGCCACCTTTTGGAGTGGTCATCAGATCAATAACATAGTAGGATAGGCTAAGGAAATTACAGAGGAGAAAGAGGCAACCAAAACATAGGAGAAAGAGAAAAGATAGAAATTTTTTGTAAAACCTATAGTGGAGCACTCTGTGTGCCTCTTTTTCCTCAGTTATTGAACAAGGCTGGAAAGTGAACAAACTTCAATGAGTTAATGGAGGCATTTAAACATGTCCAAATCAATATTCCATTGCTCAATGCAATTAAAGACATCCCTGCCTATGCCAAATTCTTAAAAGATCTCTACAAAGGAAAAAGAAAGATAAATGTACAAAAGAAAGCTTTCTTCATAGAGCAAGTAAGCTCTTTGATTCAACATAAGACCCCAATAAAGTTTAGATACCTAGGGTGTCCTACCAATTCTTGCATTATTGAAGATCATGTCATAGATAGGGCATTACTTCACCTAAGGGCGAGCGTTAACTTGTTGCCATACTCTGTCTATGAGCTACTAAGACTAGGTGAGTTAAAACCAACCACTACCAAGCTACAATTAGAGGATAGATTTGTCAAGATACTGAGTGGTTTGGTTGAAGATGTCTTGATATAGGTGGACCAGTTCTATTACCTAGTTGACTCATTGTTCTGGACACCCAACTTGTATTTGATCCCAGTAGTCAGATTCCAATCATCCTTAGACATCCATTCTTAGTAATATCCAATGCCATTATTAACTATAGGAATGGTGTAATGAAATTGTCATTCGGCAACATGAAAATTAAGCTAAATGTCTTTAACACTGATCAACAACATTTAGACCTTGATGATTCTTATGATGTTAATTTGATTGAATTTAATTAATGACATTCATCTACCATTGTCCATCTTTGACCCACTAGAGGCTTGTCTCATGCACTTTAATAGAGATTTTGATATAAACAAGTCTATTAAAGAGGTAAACAACCTTCTGGAGGATGCTTCAATCATAGATACCTCCAAATAGGGTCCTTATGTGGAACCACTCCCACCTTCTAAATCTTTCCCAATACCCTTGATAGAGCAACAACCATCTCTGGACCTAAAATTCATTCGTGATAACTTGAAATATTCATACCTAGGCACAAATGAAACCTTACCTCTAATAATATCATCAGATTTAAATAATGAAGAGGAGGGTAAACTTTTAGATGTCCTTAAGGAACATAAAACTGCTCTAGATGGTCAATAGCAAACATAAAAGGGTTTAGTCCAACCATCTGCATGCACAAGATATACCTATAAGAAAATGAAAAACCTTCTAGAGAAACTCAGTGACGACTTAATCTCCACATGAAGGATGTTGTCACAAATGAAGTTCAAAAGCTTTTAGATGTTGATGTTATATATCCTATCTCTGACAATACTTGGGTTAGCCTTGTTTTGGTTGTACCCAAGAAATTTGGGATGATGAGGATAATAGGTTAGTACCGACCCACATGACCACCGGGTGGTGAGTTTGCATGACTATCAAAAGTTGCATGAGGTTATGAGGAAAGATCAGTTTCCTACTCTTCATTAACCAAATTCTAGAAAGATTAGTTAGACATAGCTATTACTATTTGCTTGATGGATATTCTGATTCTAACTAGATTCCTATAGCATCAGAAGATCAGGAGAAGACCACCTTTACGTATCCCTTTAGAACCTTCGCTTACCGATATATGCCTTTTGGCTTTGTAATGCTGTAGCTACATTTCAAAGGTGTATGTTGGGCATTTTCTCTAATATGCTAGAAAGGTTTCTTGAGGTGTTTATGGATGACCTTTTAATATTTGGGTCATCATTTGATGAGTGCTTGCACCACTTAAAGTTAGTTCTTGTGAGGTGTTAGGAGAAAATTCTTGTTTTAAGCTAGGAAAAGTACCATTTTATGTTACAAAGTGGGATAGTTTTAGGCTACATAATATCATCCAATGGTATAGAAGTCAATAAAGAAAAAGTGGATTTAATAGCCAACCTTATTCCACCAAGGAAGGTGAAAGAAATTCGCCCTTTTTAGGATATGCTGGCTTTTACTGATGTTTCATCAAGGAGTTTAGAAAAATTGCCAAGTCTCTCTGTAACTTACTTACAAAGGAGGCCATTTTTGACTTTGATGAGGACTATAGCATTTGAGTGACTTAAGGCCGAATTGACTTATGTACCCATTATCTGAACACCAGATTGGAATGCACCATTTGAGATTATATGTGATGCATTAGATTATGCCGTTGTAGTTGTTTTAGGGAAGTGCATTGATAAACTTATCCATGTCATATATTATGCTAGTAAAACACTAAATGATTTGCACCTCAATTATTGTACCATAAAGAAAGAGTTGTTAGTTGTAGTGTTTGCTTTGGATAAGTTTATACCTTACTTGTTAGGTTCTAAAGTTATAGTTTACTAAGATCCTGCAGCTTTAAAGTACCTCCTTTCTATTACAAGAGTTTGACATAGAAATTTGGGACAAGAAAGTCCCAAAAATGTTGTAGCAGATCACTTATCTAAACTAATGGTGGAGCATACTAACGATCATATGCCTATAATTGAATCCTTCTCGGATGAGTAGTTATTGCATATTTCCCAGTTTCATTGGTATGTTGATATTGTTAATTATCTTATTATAAGGAAAATTCCTAATCATTAGACCAAACAAGATAAAAAGAGATTTTTGATCGAGGTTAGATATTTCACTTGGGACAACCCATACTTATTCAAGTACTATCCCAATCAGGTGATTAGGAGATTTGTACTGGATAGAGAACATAATCAAATCATCTCATTTTTTGATCATGCATGTGGGGGCCATTTTAGCTTGAGAAAGACAACTGCAAAAATTTTACAATGTGGTTTTTATTGGCCTACCATATTTAAGGATGTACATGCTTATTGCACAACATGTGTGAGGTATCAAAGATTAGGTAATCTAGGACGGAGACATATGATGCCCTTAAACCTAATACTTATTATAGAGCCATTTGATGTTTGGGGAATGGATTTCATGGGATCTTTCCTAATTCTTTTAAAAATCTATACATCTTAGTGGGAGTGGACTACGTGCCCAAGTGGGTAGAGGCTATACCTTACAAAACCGATGACCACAAAGTCATGGTAAAGTCCTTAAAAGAAAATATCTTTGCAAGGTTTGGTACACAAAGAGCCATAATAAGTGATGGAGCAAAACACTTTTGTGATAAAGTGTTTGAGAATTTGACAAAAAAGTATGGTGTCAAGCATAGAATAGCTACCCCGTACCACCCTCAGACTAGTGGGTAGAGGTATCCAATAGGGAGATAAAGCAGATTTCAGAGAAGATAGTCAATCCAAGTATGAAAGACTAGTCTATGGGACTCAATGACATTTTGTAGGCTTATTGTACAACATATAAAACCCTTCTAAGAATGTCACCTTACCGCCTAGTCTATGGAAAGGCTTGCCAATGACCAATAGAGTTAGTGCCCAAAGCATATTGGGCTATCAAAAAGCTCAATTTTGACTTAGACAACTGGGAACCATAAAAAATTCCAATTCCAAGAGTTGGAAGAATTGAGGAAAGATGCATATGACTTTGTACAATTATACAAAGAATGGATGAAGGTTGTACACAATCCCCAAATCTTAAGAAAATCCTTCACACCTAGACAAAAGGTCTTATTGTATAACTCTAAATTGCATCTCTTCCTAGGAAAAGTCATATCTCCATGGACTGGACCTTTTATAGTATGCACAATCTATCCTCATGACCATTGAGATCGAGAAGGATGGAGAAATCTAAAAAGTCAATGGTTAGAGGTTAAACCCTTTCCTGGAGATACCTAATCTAGAGATTGATGAGATACTATTAGTGGCACCTCATTATCATGACCCAGCTTAGATTACCACTCTAGGAACCCTTGTAGAGTACCATCATTATACTCATCATTATGTCTGGTTGAAGACATAAAACTTAGCATTCATTGGGAGGTAACCCATATGTTTTTAAAATCTCCATCTTCTACATCTTTCCATAGAGAAACTTATATTTTCAAACACTGGGGACAATGTTTCACTCAGGTTGGACGGGTATATATATGCATAAAGGGATTTTGAATTTTCTTGAGCTTAAAAAAAAAAAAAACATTTTAGGAAGAGTTTCCTTATGAGAACTGGATGTTCAAAATTTAGTAATTCTAATGTTTTCACCTCTTAATGGGAGTGTATATGATTAGTTTTGCATATTATTCACGTGTTAAAGCATTTTATGAAGGTTGATTCTAGGGAACCATTTACACATAGTCAAGACTAATAGAGAGGTATGACTTAGAGATCCGGAGGAAAATTAGTGGAGACCTATAACCCTATGAGTTTAGAGACTATCTTATTTCAAGAGAGTTATAAGTAATTTCATAGTTTCTTCAGTGTACATAACTTAGTGTTATCCTGTCATTCTTGTTTTGTTTAACTATTAAGAATAAATAGGAGTAATAGCTTTATTTCCAAAAAAATTATTAAATTTGTAGGCTTTAGGAAACCTAGGGAATGATATAGGCCATCCTTGTTCAACCATTACCCAATTTCAAAATGAGTAGAGTTAGTACAAAAGTTAAAAAGAGGAGAAAAAGTCAAAGAAGTAAGAAAATCAGCAGTCTTTCTTCCAAAGAAGTCAAAAGAAAAAGAAAAAGGTGAAAAGAAAAGAAAAAAAAGTGAAAGACAAGAATACAAAGGAAATTCACTTCAATAAAACCAAAAATTACTAATAGATATTGATTGAAGATACTCTACTCCATTTTGAACCTTTGAAATGCTTATACCCTTCTTTCCATAACCCTTACCCAAGCCTACATTTCGTCATAATTAAATACTTGTGGATCTTTGGTGGAAAATATCCTTAAAGAAGAGATAAAAAGAAGGAATTAAGGTAAAATACCCCTACCATTCTTGGTAATAACATCCACTCTTAAGGATCAATTTCCTTTATCTCTTTAGCACTTCAAAAATTTATGTAACCATGAGCTTCATTGAATCTAGTCACATAATGACATAAATATTTTTAAACACTTAAGAGAGCTTTATTTCTGAGAGTATACCTGAGAGGATTTGAGGTCAAGACATATTTTGAATGGAATTTAAGCATATCTAGTTAGAAGTCAGGATTTATGTGGCTGTACACACACATGTAGTCTAAGAAATAACTAGAATGAAATGCCTTTAGTATGTGTATGATTTGTAAAATTGTCAATATTCTCCATTAAGTTGTGAAAAGCTAGTCGAGTGTTAATGAATGAGGATTCTATGAGATGAAATAGGGAACTCAACCTTAGAGAATTTTGTGGATATATTCATTATAAACCTTCATGAGACTTAACTCACCCACTTGGGGTAACCTAGGGGTTTAAGGGCTTGTTGCATATGCTAAATACAATGGTGAGTACTTATGAAAGTGGTACTTTCTATTTTCTAAAATGATTTTTCACATGTTTTTCTAGGGACTTGTAAAATACTAGTTGGGGTGGGGAGGGGGTTGATAAGTGTTTAATTTTTCATAAAAACCACCAAATTAGTACTCATATATTACAACTTATAGGGGTATATTAGAGTTTTCACACTAAAATTCATAACACATGCATTTTTGACCTAATAACCCAAACGTTTGATATTTTGTAGGTCTATAAGCTAGTCCAAGGTAAGCACATGATTAATCATATTTTTTAGCATTTAATTAGGATTTTTCACTTTTTGTAGGAAGTAAGGTGGTGAACCAATGGCCGAGATTGATTGGGATCAAATTGAAGATCAAGATTAAAAGATTAAGTCAAAGCCTCAAAATCATCACTTCAACATAAACCAAAAGACAAGGTCATCTTGTGGACTAGTAATGGATGTAATTAAAGGAGCTAAAGATAGTCAAAGTTGGCCAATGAAGCAAGCCATGCATTCCCACCACCTTTACATGGAAGCCACTTAAGAAAAAATCTATTATAATAAGATGGCATGTGGACCAATGGGATAAGTGCAATCAATTTTTAGAGTTTTTCTTACTTTTACCTACTTTTTCTTTAATTTTCACCTCACCCTTAAATGCAATACGAATTTTTAAAACTCTAACTAATTTACCTCTTATGTAACTTCCCAACCAGCCAAATTTCTCCAGTTAACACATCACACCTCTTTCCTAGCATATCCCCACTCACTTTCCTAAAAAATGGAGGCTTCAACGGTTTGGAAGGGGGGAGACGCCCCTTTCTAAAAAGGTAGCATATCAAACCTACCCCGTCCTTAAGGCAGCCACTTACTTTTCCACTTTTCTATTTGTTGCCTAACCCTTTTCCCCTATCAGGCATTCAAATTGACCCTCTTTAATCCCCACCACACCTTAGTACTAGGTTACCCTAGGAAAAATAGGACAAATCTTATAAATCCAACCCAAAATCCAAGCAAAACAACACTCTTTCCACTTCCTTTTAGTCCATTTTCCTCTTTTTGCTTGTTGTTTTTTGAAGTCTTTGGGTGCTGCTACAAACTTTCAAGGTTCATGCTTCTTCCTCAAGTGTTCAATCTAGGATTTTTGGAATTTTGATCCATCTTTGAAGGTTGATTATCCTTTGCTAGAATTTGCTTCTTTTCATTTTAGTATGCCTTGTTTTCCTTTAGCTTTTTCTTTGCTTTTAAACTTAGATTAAAATTTAGTTTTCCCTTGGAGTGACATCCAAGGGAATTCATCTTGAATCTAGTTTTGTTCTTTAGCTTTCATTGCATCTTTATTCTCTTTCAGCCCTTTTGATTTTCCAGCTTTGGTTGTTTAAGTTCCATTGGATTGTTGCCTTAGTTTCACATAGGATTATCCCTTGATTTCAAGTATACTTGTTCATGAGTGAATGTTGGAACAATTGAATAAGAATTTGGCTTGTAATTGAGGAGTGATTAAGATTGAGTGAATATCATTGTAATAGCATTTAATTTTCAGATTTGGAGTCCATTTATGGAATGTTATGTTGATGATTTTTTGGATGTGATTCAATGAGATTAGTGGAATTCTCAACTCATGTTTGTTTCTAGCAGTGAATTAACTTTGTTATTGAATTTGAATGAATTAGAAGTGATTAATTTCATGTCTTACATGTTATGATCATTGAACGTTTCAATAACCTTACTGCTGGAATTTCTTTGCTCAAATAGTGTATGTTAATTTCCAACACTATACAATCATGTTTACTTGATGTTTCAAGAGTCCAATTAGATTGTTAGATAGCTTAGTTAATGTTAGAAATAGATTGCATGCTTAAGTTTCCAAAGTAGTTGATTAAATCCACTCTTATCAAATGAATCATGCATACCACTCCATGATTACATGTATGTTAATTAGGTAGTTATTTTTCCTTTCATTGTTGTTAGTAATTGCTTTCAATTATTTTTCTAGTTTGGTTGTAGTTAGATTCCATTAGTTTGCATCTTAGTTAGTTGGAAACTAATCAAATTTGTCACACTTGTTAAAATAGCTGAATTAATTGCTTACTTTTCTTAGTTTTGCATGATTAAAAAAGTAGTTTGTTAAAGTATGTTTCAATTAGACTAGTTGTTAATTCATGTTTAGGAAAGTTAGTTTAGAAAAGTTGCCAAATTGCATTTTACGAAAATTGTTCATTAGGAAAGTCATAAAATTAGAAGTTTTTAATTTAGGAAAGTCTTAACTTTAGAAAGTACATGTTTTAGGAAAGTTTTCCATTTAGCATGTTTCTTGTTTTTGCATAGTTTCCATGTTCATGCTTTAATTTTCATTTTTAATTTAGGACAAAAATCACTTGAATTTTGGCTAGGATAGTTAGTTTAAAGTAGGGACAACTATAATCATAATAGTTCACTCCTCGTGGGATCGACCTCACTAGCATATTATATTGCAAACAATTTGTGTGCTTGTGAGTTTATTTAAAACAACAACACCTAGCAATAGTGTGAAAAAATTGGTATAGCTTTAGTATTACTCACAAGCACATGAATCAAAGTATAATTGCATGTGAGAGAGGTCGATCCCATGAGAAATGTCACAAATTTGTATGTTGTATGGATTTTATTTCAAGTGCTTAACTTCAACCAAAAAGAGAGATTGAACATGATTTGAATTTAAACTAGGAAAGTACATGATAAAAGAAAGGAAATATGCATGAAATTAAAATATACAATTAAAGAAAACTTTCTAAGAATAAAACTAAGCAAAAAAATTAGAAACTTACTTAACTAAAATGCATTCAATTAAAGAAAACTAATGCAAAACTAGAATGAAATAAACTAATCAACTTAAGGAAACTTACTAAAAAGAAAACTTGCGTAATTTAACACCTTCCTAATTCTAAAACTTTCTAGAAATTTCTAAGACTCAATTTGGAAACTTTATAAAACTATACTAAGATGTAATGACTAACTAAGAATTTCTAAATTTAGATTAAACAACTAAACAAAACAAGATCAAAAGTGGATTCATCGAAGTTCCATGCGCACAATCCATGGGCTGGTGTGCATGGTTCATGGGGTCAAATATGGCCCAAATTAATGAATTAAAAATAACTAACATGCAATCTAATCAAAGCACTTAATAAATAATCTAAAAGGGTTCCTAAGGAATCAAGCAAGTAAGATGAATAAGGTGCTAAACATTAAGCATGAAGATTGAATGGAAACGTTCTAGATTACAAGCATGGAAAACAATTGAACTAGCACTTTTTATGCAATATAACACTCAAGATATAAAGTAATTTAATACTAGAAACAAGCATCAATAAAGAACTTCAACTAGCATAATTGATTGAATGGGGAAATACATTAGAAATGGTGTGTATGAACATAGATGTAAATATGAAAACTTGATTCAAATCAAAGCTAAAACACACTTTAATTCTCTCAATCTAAACTAAGATAACATGCAAGTGAAACCCAAAAGACAATCAAGAGAATAGATGGCTTGAATGGTTAAGTTCTTTGGCTTCAAATCTTGAATGACTTGGCTTCTTTAGATTTCCTAATTAGACTAGGAAACCTCATGGATGGCTCCAATTCTCATCATGGATGGTGGAAAAACATAGGCTTTTACATAGACCATTTTAATCATCTTTGATGCTTCCCATTACCTTCTTGCTTGCCCTCAGATGGTCTTGAACCTTGATCGAGCTTTGAGATTATGCCATTTAGGCTTCTATTTAATCTTTTGATCTTGATCTTCAATTCTCATCTAGATCAATATTGACCTTTAGATCACCTTCTCAACACCTACAAAAGATGAAAAACCCTAATTATATCCAAAAAAATTATGACCATTCACATACTTACTCTAAATTAGCTCTTAAATATGCAAAATATCACACTTTTGAATTATTAGGTCAGAAATGCATGTGTTATAAATTTGCGAAAAACCCTTATAAATAACACTATATTTTATAACATATGGGCTACTAATTAGGTACTTTTTATACAAAATTGAACCCTTATCAATGGTGATTGGTGTTTCTGATATCATCTCTGATCTGATTGATCTATGTCATACGTCGTTGTCCAAAAGTGCTCAAATCCTCAAAGTGCTCATATCTTCAATTTCACTAAGGAATATGGTTTTCATGGTTGAGACAATTCCAATGGATGTCTCGGATCTGAAATCAGATTGACGCTAGTTGTTGGATTTGCAAATTAAGGTTTTAGGTCACTTTTAACGGTTCAAATAAAAGAAATTTGACTTTCAAATTTATGGGTCTGATAAGTGCATCACATGTCTCTTAAAATGGATTGGTTCTGTCACTAGCATGCATATGCATTAATTATTGATATGCGAATGTTGCATGCATGCATGCGTGAGTGACAGCATGCTAGGTGCGCACATCTTTAGATTGCTTTTGTATGGTGCATCTCAGAGGAGGAATTTTGGTGAATTGATAAGTTGCAGTCATTAGTTTTTAGTGTTGCAATGTGTCCTTATCCATGCTAGATCCATTTTGATATTGTCCAAATCATCAAATAACCAAAGGGTTTCCTTCCTCATGTCATGGTGAAGAAGATGACTAGCTTAGATCATCAATGTAGGCCATTGTTTTCACTAATGAACTCAAAATCTCAGATGATCTACCATCCATTGATTTTTTGGTGAGATACTACCAAATCAACTCTAAATTTTAGGGTTTTGGTCAGTTTTACTTAGGAAATGAAATTAATGGCTCAAATTGTTGATTTGAGTCATCATTATGTTTTTCAAATTTGACCTCCAACGGTTAGAAAACCCATGCACAATCACCTCCTACTGACATTAACATTGGTTTGCTTGGGTCTTCCTCTCTTCCTCTTCCTCTTCCTCTCTTTCTTCTTCTTCTTCTTCTTCTTCTTCTTCTTCTTCTTCTTCTTCTTCTTCTCCTCCTCCTCCTCTTTCTCTTCTCCTTTCTTAGTTTGCATTAGTTTTCTTAACTAGCTGAAGCACCTAGATGGTGCAATGGCTATTGGAAAGGGGAAACAGTGACCTGCGCAAAGACTAGGTGCCTTTAGTCGTCGTGCATTGTCTAGGGCTCAAAGTAGCCTTGGTTCACATGGTCAACTAGAATGAAAAACAAGGTTGGAGAGAGATTTATATTATATTATTGTTTATTTATTTAAAAGTTTTAAATATTATAGTTATTAGTAATTAATTATAAAACCTGTTATTTAATAATGTCTTTTAATTGAGATACTTTAGAATATGAAACGGAGAATTTTTCAAGTAGGGCCCACTTAAAGTGATTTTTCCCTTTTACCTTTATTAAAATTTAAAATTAAATACCTTAATTAAAATAATTACAAATAATTTGTCCAAACTTTGATTTCAATATACTTATTGTTGTTGGAATTGTTTTTCCATGTAGATTATGAATATTGATGTTTTGAAGGTTGATTCTATGTTTTTCATTAGTTATTCATATAAAACTATATTCTTGGAATTCCAATTCTTCCATATCAAAATTTTACGCTTTAATATATCCATAAAGCACAGTATTCTAACTCTACTAGTAAATGATAGGCCTTACCAAAACTAACATGTAAGGGGACATATCAATGGGTGTTCTGAAACTAGAGCAATATGTGCACTATGATTAGGATTAATAGTGATATATTTGAGGGTAAAGAAAATGTCAAGGAAGCATTTGTTTAATTTTTAAAAAAATATATTTAAATTAAATAGGTCATGTATAGGCCTACTCTAGATGGGTTACCCAATGATTAATAAACAAAGCATTAGCCATTTCTTTAGCATGTTCTTTTAGTGAGAAATTGTTAAAGAAACATAGCCCATATTAGAAAAAGATAAACATCCTAAACCTTGATGGATTTAATTTTACCTTCTTTTAAGATTCTTAAAACATAAGTCATATTCTTCTTTCATATAATGATAGTGCTCCTAAGGATTGTGGGGATATCTTCATTGCACTAATTCCAAGGAAAGATGGTGTGGTGGATGCTATGCTTTTGTCCTATAAGTTCAACAAATGGGATATAAGGAAATTCTTTATGAAAGTCTTGCAAATAGTTTAACCAATTGTTTAACAACATAATCCGACCATTCCAAAGAGCATTTGTTGAAGGATGATAGATTATTGATGAGGTCCTTATAGAAAATGAGTGCCTAAGAGAGAGAGAGAGAGAGAGAGAGAGAGAGAGAGAGAGAGAGAGAGAGAGAGAGAGAGAGAGAGAGGTGTATTATACAAAATTGACATGGAAAATGCATATGACATGGTGGAATGGGAGTCTGTATCTCTTAAAAAAAAAAAAGGATTTAGGCTATTTGTGTGAAGTGGATTAAGGGTTGCCTTTATTCTCCTTCCTTCTTGCCAATACTTAATGGTATGGCAATGAGCTTTTCCAGAAGCACTAAAGAGTTGGAAGAAGGGATTCTTATCTTAGTAGTGATTCCTATGATTTCCATCTATATTTGTCGATGATAAATTAACCTTTGGAGACAATATAAACAAGAGTGTATAAACCTTAGACAATGTAGTTTGATGCTACATCAGGTTAAATATGAATGGCAAGAAGAGTTTCATGGTGAGTATTAATCTTAAAAAAGGTTATGGTGTTTTGCTTCAATTTTTGGATGGAGAAATGATTAACACAAGTGTGTAATTGCAATCATCCACTTCAAGTTCACATTGTTCATATACGTCATCCTAAATTTCAAACATCTTAGTCCATATATTCAGAAGTTGATGATATGGATGCATGCATATCAATTGGATAAATTTCAAATGTGCACTTGCATTTATCATTTATCTTTCTAGGTGGAGGTTGGAACACCTTTCCATTACTTTTATTAGCTTATAGGGTTTCAAATTAAAAAGAAAAAAAAAAATCCCTAGGGTCCTATCATTCAAAGAATGAAGAGGAATTTAGGGTGTTAGAAGAAATCTTTTCTTTCATTGGGGTAGGATCACTCTTCTTAAAGTAGCCTTTTCTAATCTTTCAACCTAATATGTTGTATAAGCAAAATTGCTCATATAATACATTAGCAATAAGCAAAAGCATAAAATAAGTAGTACAAAATTTTCATCACTAGTGTGTTATTATTAATCAAACAAAAGTGAGTACATACCCCCAATCCTTTAGGTTGTTAATTACATGTTGATAATTAAAAGACAATACCCATGATTATGCATCAAATTCCTTGATTAAATGCTATAAGCCTAAGGCTAGACTGAGCCATGAGTAAGTTTATGGAATACATAAAAGAATAAGAGGGAACTATAAGAAGATTAGCCATGGAGAGGTCCAAGTGATATTGTGTCACATGGTCCCTAAAATGGCAAGGCCATAAGCCTATATGGTACTAGCTAGTTCATACCTTAGCCAAATAGCTTAAGGACTACTACTTATACATTTTTGAGTCAAAATGTCTACTTAGGTATAAGTTCTAAGTCTTAAGTTAGCATGAAAGACAATGTAGTTTTTAGCCAATGGCAGCTCATACTAAGATAGTCTAAACCTGGCTGGTCAGTCCTTTAGGTAATAGCATCGTGATAGGACCAAAATGTTCTAGAGCATATGATGGCTAACTATATGTATCATTGTAAGTGTCAAGGACAGTCCAAACCAGGGTCCAAAGAAGCATAGACAAAATGTCATAGCTTTGTCCCCAAAATGACCAAACCAAGTGTAGGCTTTAGAATCAGGGAACATAGATCAAATGGATAGAATCCTAGCAAACACAGACTAGCTATACCTAGGCTCATATCTCTTCCTATCACCTTGAACCAACAAGAAAACTAGATAGTTTCTTATCTTGTGAATAGGAGGATAGAGAACTAAATTTTCTTAGTGTACCACAGAAACTAAAGTTGATTCTAGATTATGATTGGCTGGAATGGAGGGGAGAACTCCTATGTAGTTATCTTGGGTAACCAGTGAGGCTAAGACACCCAATCCATAACCACATTAACTGTAGCGCTGGACAAAAGTGCCACTCTAACTTGTGCCGATAGATGAACCGACACCCAAGTTCGAGGAATGAAGTGGCACTAGTCATGCGTAATCTAGTAAAATTTTTCATTGCAGTGACGTACCTGCAACCAATGATGTAAGGCAATGAACACTCTTATTTATTGACCTTCAATATGAATTGGAATGCGATCGATCGGCATCACCTCAGGGACAGTATCGTTTGACAACACTTTCCATCGAAGTTGTCCGGAGGCATAAACGATGGAAAGAACTAGAACGGTGCCACCGTTGTCCAAAACCACCTTGGAGACAAAACCAGGTTGACCAACACCAAACTTTTCCTGAGATGAATCAAATTTTCCAATGGCACTTTGAAATGAAGAAAGGTGACTAGTGCCACCTTCTATCGCTATGGTCTAACGCCACTTTGGTGTGTTTGAATCCACCTTTAAGCCAAGGTCAATCATCAATGACATCTTAAGGCTTGAAGATTGTTTAGCTTCTAGCCACTTTTTCTATTTAAATATATTGCTCCAGTGATCTTTCACACGTATTCTCAAGTGCGAGTGGATGTTGGAATGTCAGTTTAGGATAAGGCTTATCCTTTTGATGAACTCGATTTCTTTTTATAAAAAGGGGAAGGGAGTTTATTTTATTATTTCATTCTGTTTCCAAGAGAAGACTCCACTCAAGATCTTCCACACGATCTTCAGCTCCAGCCCCATTGTTTCTTTACTAGTGCGATTCTGCTTCAACTTGTTTTAGTTTCCAGTGGCACCAGGCGCTTGTGAACTTGGCAGCGATCTTATTGTCCTGCTATCATAACGGATTACACTGCTTCTCCGGTGCCAGTTACTAAAAACTGACACCAAGGACATTCAAAACGTTGAAGACTAGGCCCGAACTTAAAATTAGACTTTTCTTCCATCTCATGTATCAATCTTTCACGGTTCAGCCCCTATGCCCGAGCAAGCAATGAGACAGCAAGGTAAAACTTGCTTTACTTGTCGAATAATGAGTACTGCTGAGTTGTACAGGAATAATTCCAGATGGGAGATGCCGCTTCTTTGTAACAAGCTTTTCCAAACCATATCCCACAAGATTTGTATAAGAAAATACTCTTGGTGTAAGAATTTCCTAATAATGGGATTGAGACCAACACTGGGCTAGACTAGTTGGTTGAATGAAATTTTGGCATGTTTAAAAAATAGATTGGACTAAAGACTGGTTAGACATGCGCTCCAGATTACAAAAGGAATTTAAGACTGGGATTATGATTATCTAAAAGCACTCATGGAAATGTGGTGTGCAAGGACTAAAAGCTTTCATGGTCCTTTTGGAGAGTTTGGGAAGACCTTATAGCTCCAAAAGGACTTCCAAAGCTCATTACCAAATGAAATTGTTACATTTGCTCCACGGATTGAGTTTTACTTCACTATGTATTGCCTTGAGCATTTGTGATTATTGATCTCCACAAATGTCAACTTTATGACAAAGTGTAAGTGTAGGTGATATTGAGAACTAGAGAAATTTTGGAGGGCATCTTTTTTATGACAAATTCTTTCCTCCTTTTTTGGCCATGTGACTAAGTAAATACATGTTCCTAGAGGGCTGTATTTTCCCTAAAGTTTTGTTTTACAACTATCCAAATGATAAAAGTCCAAGTCTTTTATTTGGCTCCCCCAATCTTCCATCTCATTTATAATGGGTCCACATCCATGTGAAGTGAACTATCAAACAGTAGATCTGTCTGATAGATTTGTGTGAACAAAAGTCACCTTCATAGAAAAAGGAGTAGCTGCATTAGTAATTCAACAGTCGGTGCTGGAAAATTTGATACCGGCACTAACCAATCAGTTCCGTCAAAATCTTACAGCCAAATATGTAGATCAATCAAGATTTGCAGCATTGCAAATCTTGACAGATTGGATAATCTGAACCCTATAAATAGGGGATGATCCAATCTTTGATGGGTATGCAAAGATGCAAGAGAAGAGAGAGATCTGAGAAAGAAAGAGTGAGATTGTGTGAGAGAGTAGAGTTGAGAGAGGATCTCCATTTGATCCTCCTCCTCCTCCTTTGTACACTGATTTGATATTCATAGTTTTCACCCTTTTCCTGTCGATATAGGCCGAGGTTGGCCAAACCACGTAAATATGTGTGCATCTGCTATTGTGTATGTTCATGTTTCTCATAGATCCTTAGATTCGGTCATCAGATCCAACGCCTAACAGTGGTATCAAAACCTATTTAGGTCCAGATCTAGGCCCAGACCAGATTTAGATCCAAGCGAAGGAGATCGTCCCAACCCAGTTCAGATCTAGGTAAAGGACCAACCCAACCCAATACAAAACAAATCTAGGCCCAGGCTAGACTCAATCCAGGCCAAACATCAGCCCAATCCAAATCTAGTCCAGGACGAACATCGGCCCAATCTAGATCTAGTACAAGCCGAACATCGGCCCAGTCCAAATCAGTCCAGGCCGAACATCAGCCTAATCCAGATGCAGTACAGGTTAAACATCGGCCATGTCTAGATCCAGTCCAGGCTGAGGAACATCCTAGTCTAGATCCAAACCGGAGTAGGCTAGTCCAGACCAACCTAGAAAGGAGAATAGATTTTTCTAGTAAGCTTTGCTAGAAAACAAAACAAATAAAATAAGAAGAAAGGGCAAATAGTTTTTCCTACCGACTAATGAAAACCAACTGAATCTACAAAAGTAATTTTTGATCTAGGGAAAGGAGAGCTGATCAACAATAATTTTAGCTGATTTGAGAAAAAATAGAAGCAAAGAAGAAAGTGGAGAAAGAAAACTCATTGTAGCAGCAAAAAACTCATAATTGTTATCAATATGCCTGCTGCTGACAACCTTTGAGAGGAGGATCTATCCTTGAGAAAGATTACCAACCAATGATTGAGAAACCTATGAGGAGGCAAGAACATGCAAGGAAGGAGCTGAGAGAAGAGATCACTGGAGTAGTGCTGCACAAAATTCTCAATCTGGCTAGAAATTCATTCTCATAGACCAACACCTTGATGTGTCACACCGGTGGTAGAGGAAACAAAGCAGAGTTGCAACCACAGGGGAAATCTGACATGTTAGGGTTATCTCATTTTCTTTTTTATATAACCATAACCTTAAAAATAGTAGACTTCAAATTTGATATTGCCACCCCCTATGAATAGTATCGAGTCTCCACAATAAGACACTACAAATTTGAATAGTACCAAGTCTCTACTCCCTATAAATGCTATAGCAACTCATAAATAGATTCTAAGATGACTCATGGATAGTCAGACTCGTGAACAATACCCAAGCTGAGCAGTACCCTATAAAATAGTACTTGTATATTTGCATTTATGCCTTTAAATAGTACTCCTCTAAATTGACAACTATACCCCCTGTACATAGAATTTTTTTGGGCACCCCTCAAACACTCTTTAGGTTTTTGACCATTTTGGACTCAACCATGCACTCCATTTCCCATGTTTTGACTGAGAAAGTTAGAAACAAACTTTGAGAATCCATGGAGGATTCTAGTTTAGGAAATGTTGTGGCTGGAGCTATAATAAAACCAAATGCCACTAATTACACCTTATGGAGACCTAGAATGGGGAATCTCTTACATTGTAAAGATCTCCATGATCTACTAGATGATGAGGAAAAAAGACCTGAGGGGATTTCAAAAAAGGAGTGGACAAAAATGAATCTAAAAACTACAGCTCAGATCAGACAATGGAGCGACCATAGTGTCTTTCATCATGTAGCCTAAGATAATGCCTTTATTCTTTGAAAAAAGCTAGAGAACATGTATCAAGTGAAGACCACATGCTACAAAGCCTTATTGAGGAAAAGGCTGGTAAATTTAAAGTTGAAAATTGGAATGTTAATAGTCAAACACACTAGTGAATTTTAGAAGCTAGTGAACTAGCTCATATCAATAGAGTTTCCACTAAGGGATAAAGGGTAGGCCTTATTATTGCTGAGCTCAATACCTGAAAGATAGGAAACACTGGTAATCTCAGTTAGAAACTTAGCTTTAGAAGGCAAACTGACCATTATTATTGTCAAGGATTCCCTATTCAATTAGGAGTCTATGAGAAAAGAAGCCAGAATAGACCAGACACATGCCTTAGTCATAGAAAATAAAGAAAGCAACAAAGGCAGAGGTAGAGGAAGAAGCAAAAGCAGAAGTAGAGGGAGATCGCAGGATCGTGGTAGATCCGAGAGTAGGCTTAAGGGACAACAAGTGCTTCCACTGTAGCATTCTGGGCCATATGAAGAAAGATTGTTGAAAACTGAAGAAGGAAATGGGACAAAATAAGACAAAGGAAGATAATGGTGAAACAAATGTCACCATTGCACAAGACATATCCGTGCTCATGGCTAAAGAATCATGCCTGCACGTAGTTAACAATGAAGCTGAGTGGATGGTAGACACAGTAGCTTCCTACCATGCCACACCGCATAAAGAATTCTTCACCACTTACAAGGAAGGAGACTTTGGCATCGTAAAGATGGGAAACAATAATTTGTCCCAAATAATTGGGATTGGTGATTTGCAGATCAAGACAAACCTTGGTTGCACAATGGTATTAAAGGAAATGAGGTACATACAAGAACTAAGAAGGGCTATTCACACTCGTTAAGAAGTAGTTCATTAAAATAGCCAAAGGTATATCTCTCAACCCTTATAATTATTATTTGTTTAAAAAGCAACATAGAGTTGTATTCTCTTTCCTAGTAATAAAAGGAAAGACATATTGAGTTTGGTATACTTTGAAGTATGTGGTCTTATAGAAAAGGAGTCTTTAGGAGGAAACAAATATTTTATAACATTTATAGATGATGCTTCTAGAAAAGTGTGGCCATGTTTTGTAAAAAGTACGGACCAGTATTTGAACACTTTAAGAGATTCCATGAGATGGTGAAAAGGAACACAAGAAAGAAATTGAAGTGTCTCCAGATAGACAATGAAGGCGAATACACTTCTAGCAAGTTCAAGGCATACTGCACTAATCATTGTATTCGACATGAGAAGACAATCCCACTTACCCCACAACACAATGGTGGTGCTGAAAGAATGAATTGGAGCATTGTGGAATGAGTTAGAAGCATATTTGGTTTGGCTAAGTTGCTTAAGCCATTCTAGGGAGAAGTTGTGTGAACCACCTACTACCTCATCAATAGATCACCATTGGCAACATTGAATTTTGAAGTCTTGAATAATGTGTGGTTTGGTAAGAAATTCTCCTACCAACACTTGATGGTGTTTCGCCGCAATGCATTTGTGCATGTACCTAAGGAGTTGAGACATAACCTCGACCTCAAGTCAACTCCGTGTATCTTTATCGATTATGAAGACAATGAATTTGGATACAAGCTATGAGATTCAGAGGCAAAGAAGGTTATTAGAAGTAGAGACTTTGTGTTCTATGAGAACCAGCTTTAGAGGACTTTAAGAAACCCACAAAATCCAATGATGAAAGTACTAGTGCTCCAGATTTTGTTCTAGATCCTGTACTAGCACAGTTCACCATGGACAACATGCAGGATAACCTCCCAGAAGTAGAAGAAGAGGATGCAAAGGGTATTGAGCAGGGGGTGTAGCAACCTCCTCTTCCAAAAGTTGCATGACCATCACAATAATCAGATGATGAAGAAATTCCTCCACTAGAAGATAAAGATTCTCACCCAAAGACATCTTCGAGAGGCCATGTATTGATTCCCTCAAAGAGATATTCAAAATCAAAGTGTATCACGCGTACTAATGAGGAGGATCCAAAAATTTTGCAAGAAGCTCAAAATTATGTAGATAAGAGTAAGTGAATACAGCCCATGCAGGATAGAATTAGAAAGGATAGAATTAGAAATGATAGAATTAGAAATGAAAATATTTGGGAAATTTAGGGATAGCACCAATAGGTAATAAGATGAGGGAGACTAGACTTAGATGGTTTGGACATGTTCAAAGGAGACTAACAACGGCATTGGTTAGAAGAAGTGAGGCAATACAAGTAGAAGGTTCTAAAAGGGCAAGAAAAAGGCCTAAAAGAACGTGGATAGAAGTGGAGAGGAAAGATTTAAAAACACTGGGACTAAATGAAGTCATGGTATTTAATAGAGTGGAATGGAGGAATAAGATTCATGTGACTGACCCCTAATTGGGATAAGGCCTTGATGATGATGAGTTAGTGAAGCTTCATAAGGTCAAGAGAGCATTGAAGAACAAAATGGGTGTTCAAGCTCAAGAACAATGGCAGTGGAAAGCTAGTGAAGCACAAGGCTTGATTGGTCATCAAAGGCTTCAAACAAATGAAAGGAATATACTTTGATGAAATCTTCTCACTAGTAGTGAAGAAGACTTTAATCTTAACTGTACTCGGATTGGTTGCTAACTTAAATTTGGAGCTTGAACATATGGACGTGAAAACTGCATCCCTCTATGGAGATTTAGAAGAAGACATCTACATGGAGTAACTTAAAGGTTTTGAAGTTTCACGGAAGAAGAACTTAGTTTGGAAATTAAAGAAGAGTCTTTATGATCTCAAGCAGGCACCGAGGCAATGGTACAAGAAGTTTGACTCATTCATGATGAGTCATAGGTACATGAGAACTTCCACAGACCAATGCATATATGTGCAGAGATTCCCTAATGGCAAGTTCATTATACTTCTCTATGTAGACGATATGCTCATTGTAGGACAAGATGCTTCTATGACTAACAAGTTAAAGAAAGATTTATCCAAATCTTTCGATATGAAGGACTTAGGCCTAGCTTAGTAGATTTTGGGCATGTAGATTGCTCACGACAAAAAGGAAAGAAATTTGTGGCTATCACAACTAGAAATATGTTGAATGAGTGATCAAGTGATTCAACATGGAGACCACCAAGTGGTCAACACTCTTCTTGGTAATTATTTTAAGTTGAGCAAGCAAACATGTCCTTCTTTAGAATAGGAGAAAGAAAAGATGTCAATGATACCATACTCTTTAGCAGTTGGGAGTCTGATGTACGCAGTAGTGTGTACAAGACCAAACATTGCTCATGCAGGAGGTGTAGTGACCAAATTCTTGTCCAACCTAGGAAGAGATCATTGGGAAGTAGTGAAGTGGATATTGAGGTACTTGAAGGGTACATCCAAGTGTGCTTGTGTTCGGAGTATTGAAACCTATCTTGGAGGGATACATAGATGCTGATATCATAGGATATCTTGATGTTAGGAAGTCAATATTAGGATTGCTATTCACTTTTTCTAGGGGAACTATATCTTCATAGTCCAAGTTGAATAAGTGTGTTGCTCCATTGACAACAGAAGCAAAGTAAATAGACGTAGCTAAAGCTGGCAAGGAGATGTTGTGGATAAAGCAATTTCTTTAGGAATTTGGTATTATACTAGAGGAATACAAGGTACATTGTGATAGTCAGAGTGTTCTAAACTTGAGCAAGAATCCAATGTACCATTCTGACACAAAGCATATCAACATCTGCTATCATTGGATACACAAGGTGATAGACAAGGAACTGCTGAAGTTAGAGAAGATTCACACTGATGAGAATTCAGCAGACACGTTAACAAAAGTGATAGCATACGAGAAGCTGATGCTATGTAGAGACATAGCATAAATGGACTCAAACTGAAGATGTGAAGAATATTCTCTTCCCATGGGTATGGAGGGGGAGAATTATTAGGCCCACACCAATGTGAAGTCAACAATCAAATAGTAGATATGTCTAATAGATCCATGTGAACAGAAGTCACTGCAACAGAAAAAAGGAGTAGCCACATTAGAAAATCAACAGTCAGCGCCAGAAATTTTAAAATTGGCAACAACCAATCAGATCCATCAAAATCTTACAGGTAGATTTGTTGATCCATCAAGATTTGCAGCATTACATATCTTGACAAATCGGATCATCTGAACCCTATAAGTAGGGGACGATCTGATCTCTGATGGGTATGTAAAAATGTAAGAGAATGTGAGAGAGTAGTGTTGAGAGAGGATTTGCATTCGACCCTCCTCCTCCTTTGTACATTGATGAGATATTAGTAGTTTTCACCTGTTTTCCATGGATGTATGCCAAGTTTGGCCGAACAACATAAATATCTATGCAGCTACTATTGTGTGTTCATGTTTCTCACAGATCCTCAGATCTATTCGTCAGATCTACACAAATTGAGAGATCTGACCCCTAACAATTTAAGTAGGTTTGTATAGATACAACCGTCCTAAGGGGGAAGTTCCTTAGTGATTGTTCAACAATATTTTTGGCCCATTACTTGATTTGGGTAGTTGTTCACTATTAAGACATTATGAATCCCAATTGATCTAGGATTGCCTTTGATGCTACAATACTAGGACAACCACACAAGGACATAACTAGTTCGTATTTTAAAGAAGCATCATATTGCAGTTCAAAATGGGATGTATACTCTTGGATCCTTTAGTTGGCATCCTACACATTCAAAGGATTCAGCTAGGCTAATGGAAGATGATGATGGCCTACCAATTGAGGACTGAGTGTTTTGAATCTCTCTTTGAGAATGTTTTTTAATATGGTTCCAAGGATCTTGCATTGAGGTTTGCCAATACAATAGTCACCAACTTAACTATGACCAAGGCATTTTGGTGAATAAAAAGAAATTTGGGATCTACTTAGGGTCTAACAAAGATAACTAGGAATTACTCTTAGTCGTATCACAATATTCACCTTTAGTTATTTCCCCAAGATTTTAGACCCTTGATCAAATTTGAACCAGTTCATAGGCCCAAGGAGGTGGTTGAAGGTCATGTGACGTGCCTCCAATCAATGAAGTAGGCTCAAGGAGGAAGAAGTGAAAAGACCTCTATGGTAAAAAGGAAGCTAAATATGACGGACAAGGCACCTAGGTGTTAAAGAAGTAATCTTCTTTATTTCATTAACTGCTGATCCTATTTTCAATTTCATAAGCATTGATTCTCAGCAAATTTTTACATGATCATCTAAGGGAGGAGGAAGTAAGAAATGAGGATCTTCTTAAGGTATTTTGTTCTTTAATCCCTTTTGTATTTCATTTTTACTGAGCATTCTAATACATCTCTCCTACAAAAAAAACTTAGGCTTGTTAGTCTCTCAACAAGAATAGATTCCTTGTGTTCAATCACAAGAGCCAATACATCTTGTTGATGATATTCCAATTGCAACCATTCATCATCTTCTAATGAGGGATTAGAAGATCTGTCTCAACCTTGAGTCATGGAGACCAATTTGGTAGGTTATGGAGCAACCACCTTAGAAAAACCTATTCAAGTAGACACTATGGCGCAATCATTGTCAATAGGGTGCTTCCAGAGGCTACTATTTTGAAAGTTTGAGAAAATATTCATGTACTTGGATCTACTCTAAGTCAAGGTGAGAATGGCAAAGCCATTGCAGTTGCTAGGTAGTCAAACAATATGAGTTGGTTGATTATCAAAGTCATACTCCAAGTGATGCAGAAGGCCTTTGCTGATTTTGATCTTACTAATTTACCCAATCTACAGAATTCATCTTCCTTATGGCTTCAGAATTTAAGTATCTTTGAGTTTGAAATTTTTTGGTTTCAAGGAGATCATTGATGACTCCTTGATCACATCTACTAGTATTATTGACCCTGATTTTTAGGGAATAGGCTGGAAGGAAGCTTAAGGATATGTTGACTGCAGTACAAGAGGAGTTGGTCAGGAATGGAAGTGTTTAGGATGCCTTTCTATATTTGGATAACATAGCACAATCTCATTTGGCAAAGAATGACCAAGAACTGAAGGTATTGATGATGAAATTCGTTCTCTTAATGAAAGGATTCTCAAATTGCACGAGTAGAGATTCTCAATGGTGGTAGAATTAGAAAGACGAGAAGGAGACTACTAAAAATGAAGCTTCATTGAGCTAAGTCGCTTCTGAGGTTTAGGATGGAGAAAAGAAAGTGCAAGATCTAGAAGAACAAATATGAAAATATATATATATATATATATACTATATGTCTGTATGTATGTATGCATGTACATATAGATATATGTATATACATATACATATATATATATATATATATATATATGACTTCGAGTAAACTAATGAAAAATAGGCAACTTCCCCTTGTAAATGTAACACTCTAACATCCCCTCATCCATTGCCTAATTGAAATAATCAAACCATATACATACATACATACATACATACATACATACATACATACATACATACATACATACATACATACATACATACATACTTTAAGTAAATTAATGAAAAATAGAGGAGACATAAATATAAATGAAGAAGTTTAGTTTTGTATTAATTAATAAGAAAGTTTGCTTTGACGTAATTAGTACCATAAGTGTTTTAATTAAAACACACTACATACTTGGTCCATTCATGTCTTATGTTGTCAAGAAGTATTTTGGAGTAACCCTTGGTTCCCTAGTCAAGCAGCATAACAACATGCAAAATGAAATAGTTAGATCAATCAACACAATCTTTCAACTAGAATGCATAAAATTGCGAAAAAATGTAAGATTATAACCAATAAAGTGTCTGACCTTCCTCAATTGTGAAATCATAAGACCATTATATATTAGCATTCTCATGCATATCAAAACATAGTACCCACACTCCCAATGAAATTGTTGTATAGGAAACTGCGCAGCAAAGAAAATACAAAGGATTAATAAGTACCACATGTAATTGTAACTTTAATTTATATAATAGAGAAATGAATTATTTTTTCTTACATTGACATTCTTCCAAGTGAGTTTTAGTAGGTTTGTTGTATCCGTTAGTTTAGCCCATCTTAATCATGAATTTCAAATTTATAATTCAATTGCATTAAATATAAAGAAAATATTACTTATTATTTATTAAACTATTATAAAACATAAAAATATTAAAATCTTACATATTTATGATTTCCATGAGTGGGGCACGAGTGTGTGCTTCATAAGAATAAAAAATAATGCATGCCTACTATGCACACCCAAAACTAATAGCATCTAATGAGACACACACACACACACACAACCATATGAATTACAGTTAATTTTTACAATCCTTATGTCTAGAATATAATTTTACAAGACAACAAGTTAACTAAAACTTACTTGCTATTGTGGGGGACCATTGAGGCCTGCCCCTTCGAACAGTGAAAGAACCTTGGCAGAATGTCTTTGACACACCCCTCCATGGCCTATTGCTCCTCACTTCACAAATGATGCAAAGGTCAAAGAATTTGTAAACATCCTTGACCTCTAATTATTGCATTCTATTGTATAGGAAGTTGTAGAAAAGAAATTATTATTTAATAATTAACATATAATATTGAGGATTCTTTTTGAAGTAGATATTTGCGTACCTAATATAAGAGACACTATACGAGTGTTCGAGTTGATTCCATTAGAAAACTTTTATGAGGCTTCCTACCATAAGTGGTACTTCAACTTCGTCATAGGGAAGCACTAGGAGCTTGATTTGTACAGGGTTGATTGCCATATCTTAGTTAATAATTTTGTAAAGGTTCTTTAGTATAGAGGCATGATAAATGAGACTTCGAAATGATCCCTAGATGGTTGCTATAAAGTTTTAAAAAATATTAATCTATAAATTTTTATTGGAGACAATCAATTCCATCATGAAAATTAAACATAAATATTAGTATTGATTCGATCACGAAGATAGTAAGTGATGGTTCAGAGGAGGTCGCCACTAAAGGCGCTTGCTATTGATTTCTGTTAACATTAGATGTAGAAAATAAACAATTAAATTAATATTTGTAAGATATATTGTTGAAAATGATAGTATGGTAACATATATATCTTGGATTTTATGGGAATGACATATTGCTCAAGCCAAGTGACATGATATCTAATGGCATCTCAAATTGTAAAAGCATCATTGCTTCTATTAGAAATGGTAGGTGGTATCCTCTAACAAGGCCCAGTAATACACACACTTAGTGTGTAGATGCATCAATGATCCATGCAAGACCATAGACCTATTCTCATACCATGAACTAATTGTGATGATGTTTTCACTGGCATTCAAGGTCAACAAGCATTGACCCACCTGCAAATAAAAAATATTGATTACATAAGAATAGATGAGATAGGATAATTAATTGGACAATAAAAAAGTAAACATGTTTATGTATATACCTCCTTGGCCAAATTTCTCCTTTGGAGGGCACACATTGCTTTTCTTGATCTTCTTCTTTAATAGAATTCCAGCTAGCATGTGACTAAGGTATAAGGGCAAGAGGATGTGGCTCTGTAAATCTCATACTTTCCCATTTCCAAAATAAATCCACCTTTAACTCATCACAGAACTCACTTCGTAAGTTAAATTTCTAGTAGGCCTCTTTGTTGTTAGCTGCATATACTTTTTGACTAAAGAATGTGTAAGGAACAACACTTCAACTTTAGCCCCTTACATGGCAAGAGTGCCCTTCCTAATTGTTGAAAACCATGTACGCGATGTCATCATCCTTTGTAGCAAATGTTATGATTAATTCAATCAAACATTGGTCTAGCACATAACTCAAATTCAGGAGATAGATGACACTCTACAAGTTCATTCAATACATGCTAGTCAATGTTGTCGAAACAAATGTTAGAAACACTATACAGCCTTGATGGATCATCTACATTTGGAACTTTGTAGTGATGAGCAAGGTAGCTCTTTCATTTTGATTATTGGTGAAATGTGTCTCCCATCATCAACTATAACAGGCACCATGGTTCTTACTATGGAGCAAAGTTAACTTATATAGGATGTTGCATTATCACCTATCTCTTGCCCCATACTATTTAACTTGACTAACTTCTTTTATTTCCTTTGACTATCTCTTAATAACATTTTCTATTATATTTAGTCCCATTGCCTTTCTCTAATGAGGGCTGCTCAGGTTAGACTATTATTCATGTTCTAAATGTTCTTCATGTTCTATTTCTCCTACATAAGGCAAAACATTTCATTTAAAACAAACACATTAGAAACACTTCTATGTTCAATATGTTGAATAATTCATTCGTTATCATTTTGAAATGAAAAATCTTTAGCAATAGATCATAAAATAACAATTCTTTTCAAAATGATAATAAAGTTGAAAAATTTTTTCATACCTATATACATGGAAATATTGATATACAAAGAATAATACATTTAATATCCTTAAAAAATTCATTTTAACCTGTAAATTCTTAACTTATCATTAATTAGGATATTATTTGCATTTTTTGTAGGATTATAGTAGAATTGAGAAAATTGCACATTTTTTATGTTTTGAGCTCTAAAAGAATGCTCGATCATCATCCAAGAAATTCCTCTGATTCATATTTTAAAACTTACTCAAGTTATAAGAAGATAAGTGGTTAGATTAAGAGGATAAACATTCTAAGATCACCAATCAAGCTTAAATTGAAATGGATGGGTCAAATCAATCCATGACAAACTTCAGATGATCAAGATAAAATCTAGAAGCAATGGCTAAAGTTTCAAGATTTTTTAGTGACAAATGGTTGAAGTGTTTAAGCATGCCAAGATTGGAAGTAGATTGATGAATATCACTATCTTTGGATGGTCAAGATCACTTTAAAACAACCTTGGAATGTGATGTTTAAGCACGACTAGTCATAGATATGAAGGCTTCATTTTGGAGGGGTTTAGTGGCTTGGACTACCCAAATTTGTTGTTTTATATAAAATAAAAAAGACACCCAATTTCATCCATTTTGGACATTTGAGATTAAATCTTGACAATGGATTTGAGATAAGAGGAATGGACATTCCAAATGCATGCCTTGATGATCAAGGGAGGACTAGCCACAAGTTTCTAAAGTTTCAAAGTAAAAAAATGTCATGTTAAAATTTCCTATATTAGAAAAGAGTGGCTACTAGTTTCCTAATTGGAAAGAGTTTCCTAAGTTGGAAACACAATGGAGAGGTAGCATCTTGCTTGGGAAGGGGTACATGATATGTTTACATTGAATTGCAATGTTTCTAAAAACAATTGGGGCATATAAGAAGATTGAGGGATGCATAAATGAAAGCTTTTCTATGGGTTTCAAGCAAGAGAAGAAGCATTGAAGAAAAAGAGAAATCAAGGTCATTTGGGGAAGAATAAAGGAGAGTAGAACTAAGAACAAGTGAAGATGAGAAGAAAGAAGATAGAAACTTTGTTTCCTATTGGTTTCAAAAACAAAAGAAGTAAGAAGAAGAGAATTGTATACATTTCTGTAGAAAATGAACAGTATTATGCTTTAGATATCTTCGTAAATAGTGTGAAATCAACATTTTTGTTTATATTTTATGAGTTATAATTGATCATTTCTGTTGTTATATATCATACGATCAAGAAAATTTATAATTTAATCAAAGATCTCATCATTGATTCAGTGTTTTTCTCATTGCTTTACTTTGGTTTCAACTGTAAATAGTATTTTGTATTGGTTTTTCCTCTCTGATTTCCATTATTTTTGTAATTTTTTATTGTTCCAATGCTTCCCTAAGATTCCTATCTATCTTACATATAATTTTGCATCATTTACTAGTGAGATTTCAACCTCAAAATTGTGGTTTTGCAATGAAAATTAGTAATGGGGGCTACTACAATGTGTTGCATTTTTCTTATTAAAAATCTCAAATTTTGTTTGATTTATTTGAATTTGGTTGAATCCATAATATTCCTAGGCATATAATTCTCTTAGGTATGGAGTTTTAATGGAGTTTTACTTCTGAGTTCAACTTGAAAATAGTAAAATGCATCAAGAGAAATCATTGGCTTTTCGACCATAGTTACTTGTTCTTGGTGAAACAATAAGTTTTGAAATTTTTGAATTGCTTCTATCACTCACCTAGTTACTGTTATCTCTTTATAGAAGTTATAATCCATTCTTGATTTAGAGTTTATTTGGTGGCATTCAAATACGATTTCATCTTATGGATTCAAATCCTTCTTGATATTTTTACTATTTCATAGTTATGCTAGTGTAACTCACCTTCTACTATTGTGCTTATTAGTACAAGTGTTGTTTTAGTTTGTTTTTTTCCTTTGATTTAGTGGTAGTTGGAATGGAAACTCTCAGCTACAAATTGATGCATGACACATCAAGGGATTACCAAGCAGCCTACTTTGAATTGGGGAAGTTTCCATGTTATTTGCCTAAGTTTCTTATTCTAAGTTAAGATCAAGCAAGTGATAGTTAATGAAAGTTTGTTATTGTAATTTAGCTACTATTTTATTTAAGTTTTTTGAGTTATGTTTCATGTTTTAAGTTCTATATTGTTAGTGCAGTTTTATTCATGTTTTTGTCTCAATTAAGGATTTACTTTTCAAAAGACTCAATGATAGTTTTAGGCAATAATTTCATTAAGTTTTAGGTTTTTTTTTCTCATTAAATTTAAGTGTGTTTTTCATCTAGTTAGAGTAGCTAAACCATCAATCCAAGATGAGGATGAAACCACAACATTATTTTTATTCATATATAAGAAATCACTAGATTTAGGAATTTTAGTTATCAATTTTCTAGGATATGTTACATAATTTGAGATACATAGTACTCTTTTGATGATAATTATGAAGTATTTTTCATAGGTTAGAGTCTAATCTATGATTAAATGATAATTAGTATAATTGTTAGATAGTTTGTGATTGTAAAAAAAGTACAAGTACTAATAAACCTAGGCATATCATTAGAATTGAGAAAATAAGTAATTTTGGATTTTAAAGAACACATCTTTCACATTAGTACTCCATTGTTGTTATGTTAAGTTGGGCTAAATCAATGATTCTTTTTATATGAATGCTTAGTTACTAATGTGGGGGATTCTAAAATCCTAGACTTTCATAATTTGGTTAATTTATCATTTTAGAGTAATAAGTAGTTAATTATAGCTTGTTAATTGTTTCCCATTGCTTGCTTAGCTAGGTTAGAATAATTAAAGTTAGATTTCGATTAACATTCCTTATTTTTAAATTGAGTCCTCATGGGATTAGTCGATACTTACACATCTATATTTCAACAGACTAGAGTGTTTCAATAATTTTAAAACAAGAACAACCATGCATGCACAGACACATTTCAATGTTCTATCTAACATACTTAGGTAGCAAATAATAACACAATGAAATCAAAATAATGAAATCAAATCCATGTAATTCATTTCAAGACATAGGTTCTAACACTAAAATAAACCCCTTATTTGTACCAAAATTTTGGCAAAGTTTCCTATATTTTTCAGACATGCATTTAACACATGTGATGTGATTCACTTGAAAAACCATCATTTAACATGCCAAAATATAAAGGGAGAATCAGTTAGTTTTGTAGCTATTTTGGTTAGTAGTTACACTATTTTGCTTTAGTTTTGGGTGAGTAGCTGAATGGTTTGCCATAGATTATCTAATTCATTCACTAATTCCTTCAGTCAACAATAGAACAAAATGAAGCACCATTTTAGATTGGTTTGTAGCAGGTTTATAGTAGGTTTTAATGGAAGTTTGTATTAGGTTTTTGACAAGGTTTGTAGTAGGTTTTGCCACTGTTATTGCAATGGTTTTTGTACCACATTAGATATGAAATCAAAATTTAAATTCTAAGGGATAACATGACAATGTAGATAAGTAATTATTAGATTCTTCTATGTAGTAATAGTTGTGGACTATTTTCACTTATTAAATAGTTAAATCAGTGAAACCAATGAATTATTCACTATGTTCTATAGTTTCTACAAGTATAAGATAGCATATTCCTTATAAAAAAACATGGTGAAATAGAGGATTGACTACTGAGATTGAATTCTTCAACTATAGGTTATTTGCCTGATTGTTAATCACTAGTTTATCAAGATTGATTTTAAGACAATTACTCTGAATGGATGCAGGTGTCTAATTCTTCATCTACTTTGGAGTGTTTATCTAATTTGTTTTCAAGGTGAAATAGCTATGAAGTATATTAGGATGGCATTAGATAACTACTATGCACTACCCTTTATGATATGATCGAGTTAAAAGGTACATAGGTGAATTTGGTTAAGAGAAACATTTGCATTTTCAGCTATTGGAAACGTGAGCAACATTTTCCAATGCCAGTAGGAAATCATAGCCAATATTGAGAAAATATTCTTATTAAACAAAAAAATATTGATCAAGCATGAAATGAATAGATTAAGCCTACATTTAAGTCCTAAAACAAGATGTTCCATGCAAAAAAAAAAATATGGGACTGCGCAGGACTAAAGATAGAGAGTTGTTAGTGAAGGACAGGTTCTTTCAACCACACACAACTGAGAGAGAGAGAGAGAGAGAGAGAGAGAGAGAGAGAGAGAATGGTAAGGTAAGAAGGCTGGAAATGGTGGAGATGGCTTAAACAAAATAAAATAAAATGCACTTTGTTCTTAAAGTTGGTTTAACCTAGCCAACTTTAAACATGATGACATTTTTGAAGTAAAAAAATTCCAATGAACTTTAAATTTAACTATTTTTTAATTAAACTTTTGTTCGAAAAGAATTATAAAAAATTTAACTCCCTACTCCATGAAACAAAGATATGCATATATTATTGGGTGGGGTCTTGTATTTGATGTATGCATTGTCTTTCTACAAGGAAGTTATTATGCATCACTGCTTCAACAATTATGCATACTTATAAATAAAAATAACACAAGAATAAGAAAATTAATTTTTGGATAACTCCTATTTAACCATATTTTAATTACATATGTAAAAATAATTACATCAATTAATGGAACTTCTTTACAAGATCAAGGAGTGAATTTGGAACCTTCTCACAAATTAGTAGCAAATCAATCAACAAATTAGGTGCAACTTAATAGCAAAACAATAGCAATCAACAGAACATCAATTTTCACAATTCTCAACACATTTGAATTCCTTTTTTTTTATTAGTTAGCAAAGACAATACACCTCTAGAATTATCAATGTTAGATATCTTCTCTATATAATAGTACTCCGTATGAACATTGCACTCTAACATATTAAGAAGAAATCTCTCTATATATTAGCTCCACAAACTAATGTAAGACCTCCTCAATTCTTAATGTAAAATAGATTGATTGTTAACATTCATGACTTTTAAACAAAAAAATGACTGCACTATATTTACAAGTAGTGAAATTTGCATACACATAAAAAAGAACTAACAAATTCTTTAGGAATAAGAAAGCATGCAAAATAAAAGACACTATTGTGTAAGCAATCCTAAGACTACAACTAGTGGTAAAGTTAAGAAAACTTATATTTTAATCAAACTATGTTGTGAGTCCATAGTAATAGTGCTAAAAACTTGATGTGCTTTAATAGTTACCACAAGTACACTGTTCTATTGAAGTATAGAATCGGCAGATACGGGTTGATCCCACAAGGACTATGATTAATAAGTTCAATTTAAACCTAAACCACTTTAACCTAACTTGCATTCTAGGAAAGGAAATAAATAATTATAGCAATTAACCAAAGTAAGGATATAGACAAGGAGCTAAAGAAAATAAGCTAATCTAGGAAATAAACTAAGAAAGTAAATCAACTAAGAATATGAAGAAACTTCTATTAATAACTTGATTACAATTGAGAGTAAATACAATTAGAAAGGAAAATAAAGCAATTATTGAAAATTTCTTGAAGTGTCTACTATAGGAGTCATTAATTGTATCACCCAACTAGGCTTTTTACACACCCTCTTCTTTTTCCATGCTTGAATTTCGCTTTACAGCTTTCTTGTTGTGTCACTCAACAAGTATCTATAAACTTCTCTTCAACTCAAAGTACACTACTTTACAACCAAACTTTTTCATCTTTTACCTTGACATGCCATGAACTTAAAGTAATTCTTAACTATGCTATAGGAGTTGGAAGGAATCATTGCTGCATTGGAAGGACACAAGGCTTCTATTCCTATCCTTATATTCCCAAATCCCAAAAGAAGGTAGAAGGTTAGAAAGAGAAGGGGTGTGTGTGAAAGTGAGATGAGAAGAGAGTGCATGTAAGAGATGAGATGGTGAGGCATGGAATGAAAGGTGGATGGAGGGTCATGTGAGAAAGACTTGAAAGAGAGGGGGTTTCATGTGAATCAAGTGTGAAAAGTGAGGACATGTAAAGGATAGGATGGAAAGGCTAGGATATAATGCATGTAAGAAAGGAAGGATAGATGGTGGTGAATCTAGAAATGCAAGGAAGGATGAGGCTATGCTAAGAAGTCAAGAGGATGATGCATAGAAGAACTATAGAATTCTATGCATGCAAGAAAGTGGAAGAGAGTGAGGAATGGTTGTGCATGGAAGATAAGGAAGGAGGAAAGAGGGGCTTGCATGCAAAATAAAGTAATTGTGGTTGTGTGCTAATTATAAGGGAATGGTGACAATGCAAGGATGCATGCAATGGAGGAGAAGGGAGTCAAGAGAAAAGAATAGGAAGAAGAACAAGATGGAAAACAGAAAGAAAGAGAAGTGGGGTTGGAAGAGGCCCTTACCTCTTCTCCAATGGATTGGACATGTAGATCTTAGGCGAGCTTTGGCAAAGGTGATCTCTCTCTCTCTCTCTCTCTCTCTCTCTCTCTCTCTCTCTCTCTCTCTCTCTCTCTCTCTCTCTCTCTCTCTCTCTCTCTCCAAAGTTTGGCTACATGTCTAAGGAAAGGTAAGAGAACCTTGCCCTTCTTCTTTACCTCTATTTATTGAGTTTTTGAGTGGTAGCCCTAAGGATTGGATGGCTAGGATCTAAGGAAGAGATGGAAAGAAGAAGCGTTACGATGGAATGAAGAGGAAAGCAAGATAAGAGAGAAAAGGAGGGAGCACAGAATCCATGTGGAGGTAAGTATGGGACGTGGGATGGCAATGGAACAAAAGGAGATATAGTGGAAGGGAAAGAGAAGAGGTGGAAAGGTAGAAGATATGGTAGAATAGAAGGATGATCTACTAAGGTGGGAAAGAGATAGGAAGAACAGTGAGAAAATATAGTAAAATGTGGAAAATGAAAAGATATGAGAATGGGGGAATGGGAATCAATATGGTTGTATCGGAAGTTTCAAAAAATCTAATACAAAGGTGAGCCATTGAATTGAATTAGATGGTGGAGATCTTTCCTTAGGATTTTATCTTGGATTCTCATAGAGTGGGTGGGTGGTTATGGCTTATAAATTTTCTATGCTTCATTCATGTCCCTTAGATAACCATTGTAGTAACTTGAGTGGATGAGATTCGGTTGGAATGTTCTTATCCACAAAGATCTTCTATAAGGGCTTAGTCTCTCTATCATTGGATTGGGATGTCTTAGAGTTGGATGGACTATATTCATTTGAGATTTCCATTTCCATTCTTGGTATCCCCTTATTTTTCTCCAACCCCACCAAAATTTCTCAAACCAATAAGGTTCAAGGTGGGTGGGACATCTCCACCATGGAAGGAGGGCATCCTCTTCCTATTTTGTTGGTAGGTAGCCCACAGAAATATCTTCACCAATGGGGCTGAATTTTGATCTTCATTGTAGTCTATCTTCTCATTGGTCTATCCTTGTTTACTTAAATTCTCATTGATTGCTTAGGATATGCATGAACAAGGATATATCTTGGCCTTTGATGCTTGAAAAGTAAGTATACTTTCCAACTGTAGATTTCCCACAAATTATCTCCTCTTCACTTCTTTATTTTCTCCACTTATATTACTTACTTATCTCATGTAAGAACATGGAATTGAGTGTGACACACCACCTTGTATGGAGGAAATCATGTGACTCCTTAGGTGGTCTCCTCTTTTGGTCCACTAGGAGAGAGAGTGTAAGGAATATAACTCATGTGGGCCCTAGTCCTCTAACTTATTTTATTTTAGAGAAGCTATCGTTGTATGTGAATTGAACTTCCATTAAAAGCTTTGCAAGGTAGTGGATATATATCTTGCATGCATACATGGGAAGTTCTATCACCTTACTTTTGATACAAACACCCCTTTTAATACAAATAAGGTCGATATTCCACATAGAATTTCTAACTGCTCTAACTTTGATAACAACAACCACTTTTCATTATGAACTTCCTAGACTTCATGTTTTCCATGTGGACCCATGATATAGCTTGACTCTAAACTTTCTCTTTTTAGGTTTGCAATTACCAAAAATGCCCTTTTCCTCAATTGTACCCTGGACTTGCAAAATGTAAAATTAATGCTCATTAGTGATATTTATGGAAAGTTAGGGGCTAAAACACACTAAATATAGAGGTATGTAAATAATATTTCTATATGTATGTGTATATATACATATATCAAACACTACCAGACTTAGATTTTTCTAGTCCTCGGATACCTAAAAAAATCCTAACAACTTTTGTAGGTGTTATCATCTACATTTAGAATATGCAGAAAGTCTATAAACACCCTATTACCCTTAATAGATGGGGTGTAATCTCATAAGGGTTTCATGAAATGATACCCATAAACATTTTAAAACTTTTATGAAATTCTTTCATTTATATGAGAGAATTTTCTTCCATTCAGCATCATTAGATTTCTCACTATAGCATGCTAATAGAAATGAGAAAAATTTTAAAATCCTACCCATATGCTAAAAATATTCCATTATTTCATCAACCTCAAAGTGTAAGTGTGTGATTATAACCCACACACACACACACACACAATTATCAGTTTCTAAGCAAATTATAACCTAAATTATCGTACAAAGTATAATGTCACATTATAATGTTAACTAAGAAATAAGTACTCAGAAAGGACTCAATCTCTCTTCAATATGTGAGCACAATTATATTCATCAAGGCTAAATTCTCATACATTTCCAACGAAAGAATGATAACTTAGAAAGAATATGATAATGGTCTCATGAAAGTATATCACCTATTAAATGATGTATTACATTCTACTATATTCCCCACTCATTTATAATCATATCCAAGTCACACTGCTCCGAAGTTAAGACTTCCAACATGACAAAACATGAGCTTAGGATAGGGTTATCAAAAGAATGGGTATAAGGGTGAACACAAGTGTTTTGAAAAATATGTAAAGGTCTTCTACAAAGTATTCTCAAAATTATTTTCTACCCATGAGAATGAACATCCTATTTTTCTTTGGCTATCTTCACTTTCACATTTTCAATTTTCTTCTTTTTTCTCGTTTTTTGGATATAGCCCTTTTTTTGAATTTTTTTGTTTTATCTTCATCACTTAAACTGTATTGTTCATTATTTGTCACAAGATATTTCTAATCCATCTAAATGTATTTCCAAAAATTTATTGAGGGTACTGGTTAATGGGTTCTCAAAGAAAAGGCTCAATAAGAAGACTTAATATAAAGGCTTAAGTGGCTAACTAGTGGTGAAATAACATAAAAGGTTAAATGCTTTGGATTTACTAAGGATGATGTCTATCATTTCCTAGGTCTCATATGGCTTAAAAATGACCACAACCTTGAGAAATAAATGGTATAGTCTTTTAGAAGTTTTCTCAATAGTTAACTAAGGTGAAGAATAATGAGACCAACTAGGAAATTATGTCCATTGAAGAAAAACTTGAATTGATATTTAACCCTCAAAAAGGAATTTTGGCTCTAAACTCACGTGGGTTATAAGTCTTCACTAATCTTCTTCAAGATCTCAAAGTTATATTTACTTTTCAAGTTAACCTATATATATGGCTATTTTGTGCAATAATTGTTTTGAGCTTAATTTTTCATGAAAAGCATAAAAAGGATAAAATAGTAAACTTATTATATACGAATCTATTAATAAGCTAAAGTTCAAAAATATACTAAATATTTGAAAATTCTAAAAATTCTCATCCTTGTAAAGAAACTTTCATAATTAAAAAAAAAAAAATTCCTCAAAAATAAAGATTTTGGGCACATATAATCTAAAATACCCTACCCCAGACTTAAATTAAATATTGTCCTCAATGTTTTAAAATAAAAGTATGGACAAATGAAATAACTAAGTAAAGAAAGAAGGGTTAGATGGATAGTATCTGCAATCTAATGATGGTGCATTGATCTATTGATGTAGCCAATTATGGAAAATATACAATGAATGCAAATCTATCACCCTGAAACTAACTAACTAACTAAATCCCTAAACCAAACATGGAGTTTCAAAAACTCATTCCATTTTAGAATCTCACAATAATCTATGTACATTTGCCACCCAAAAATGTAAGATGGTGAAAAGATAAGGATATGACAGACCACCATGAAGTAACATTTTATTGGACCAGCTCGAGGTGACTTGGCCTAGGAACTGTCAAATTAGGTATGTGGGTGTAATGCCCAAGCAATTTACGCTATTTTTAACAAAAATTGGACATTCTATGGGAAATAAACTGTGTTAAATGTTTCACTTTATTTAAAATAGTAAATGAAGGAATTAATGAGGAAACTTAGTGCCATTAGATTCTACTCAAAAAATGAAATCCAACGCCTCAAAGAACACCGAAAACGGAGTTTGTATGAAGAAGTTACGGCCGTTTAAAGATTAGGGGCATTTCTGTAATTTAAATTAAAAACGAAAAAGAACGAAAATGCAGGGGGCCGTTTTGATAACAGCACGCCTTGTCGTCTTCCTCCTCCTGATTTCTCCAGAAACCGCCCCTCCCGATTTTTCCAGAAAAGACCAGGGGAAATGACAGCACCGCCATTAAGGGGCACCGCCTTCTTCCCTCTATAAATACCGTACACCCCTTCTCTCCAAAACATGATTTTTCCAACCATTTGAGACTTTGGTTTCTGGCAAAGGCCAGGCCCGAGTCAGGTCGGCCATTCATTTACCGGTCTCCCCATTCCCCTCTCTTCTCTTTTCTGGTCTTGACATTGAGGTTTTTCCTCTTCAAGATTTCCGGCGACAAGGAGCCGCACCACCCGAAGGAGGGCGTCCCTGGCTACCCAGGTAAGCCCCTCTTTCCCTTTCTCTTCGGTCTACTTTCCCCAGCCCAAATGCATGCCGGATCTGGTTTTTTCCAGCCAGTCTTCCTAGCCGGAAAACAACCCAGCCGGTTCCAACCGGCTCTGTACGAACAAGGTGTCCTAGGGAGGCTATGCTCCACGTGTGCCTGGGACGAGTTCCAGGCGTACGAAAGTGCGTACACTGTCCCTGGTGATGCCTTCGGGTGTGCACGCGATGTGGGCCACGGGTCCTGACTCAATTGGGATGCACGAGGTGCCCTGGGAGCTGAGACGTGCCATGCTACACCAAAGGTGCGTTCGTGCGATGCCATCTAGGACACGCGTCACAGCGCGTCGCTTGAGCATACATGTGCCCGTGCAAAAGGCGGTCCCTGGCATGGCCTTTGGGCGCGCACGCATGTGAGGCGGTCGCGGTTCAACCAGGATGCACGGGTGTCCTGGGAACTGGGACACGCGGACCTAATGAGACTTTAAAGTTAGGATCAGAGGACAATTTACAGAGTTTAACTATTGAATAGTAGATCCATATCATAGGATCTAGCTTGACAATGAATTAGGCAAGGACCCATGGACCCTAAAAGGCAAATCTAGTGATCTAATTTCTAGATATATCGAAATTGGTAAGGACTCCTTGTATCCATTCATATCCAGGAGTTTATAAATGAGACCTAGGGACGGGTTGAGTGATGAAAGATGCAACCTCAGGAGACTTTGAGGTACGTGCTCTATTGCTGCTAGACTTTTTAAAAGAACCCATTATTGTTTTGAGAATGCATGTTTTAAGTTTAAGTTATATGACTTGTTTAGCATGACTTAATTTTATAAATGAATTCAGCATGCATATGACAAATACATTATGCATAGACATGTTTTGCAAATAATTGCATATATTGCATGATCTGTGAGCATTGAGTTCTTGAAAAATTGCATGTCCTTGAGGGTTACCAAAAGACGCTTGAGTGCCCAAAAGATGTTGGGTAGGCAGTTGTGAGGGCCAGGCAATTGTGAGGGACCCAAAGAGGACAGGTTTTGAAAAAGAGGTTTTTGCTTGATTGATCGTATCTGATTTGGGCTATTAAGCTCGTGGGCGCTATGTCGAGAGGTCTAGAGTGGCCTCTCAGCCTCTACCACTATTAGGGAGAATGGGTACCACGCCCAAAAAGGGCATGTCCCTATGTCGACTGCATGTGGTACAGGGGGCTACCACTGGTGTCACAGCACTGGGTCAATGTGTAATATGCCCCGTGGAGGCTATGACCGAGTGCCTTCAAGTAGCCCGGGACCACATGGCGGCGAAGTCGTGGGTATAGTGGGCCCTATGGTTTGAGGATTTACTTGCATTGCATATGGCATGACATGAGGTTGGTCGACCATACCATATATCCATGAGTTGGATTCAGTGGAGCATCTTATGCATATCATTATGTTTATGATATATATATGATACTTTCGACTTGGATTATGCGATTCTTTAAGTCGTCAGTATTCCAATTCGACAATGGTTTTTTATCGATATTGAACATGAGTGTTCAAACATGCACATATTTTAAAGAGCATATGATTTTAAACGTAGCATGCATTGTAAAACTAGTAGTGATAGACTCCTACTGAGTATAGTATATACTCACCCAATCCTTAACATTTTTTAGGATAGCTCCATTCACGAGTAGAAGACGCCTCAGGAAATGTTAGTGCTACGAGCAAGAAAAATCAAAAGGAGACAATTATACATGTAAGTAAACACTCTACCCTTTGGACATGTATTTGTATTTATTTACAGTTGGGTTATGAGCTATGACTGGAAAGACCTGGGAAAAACATTTATGATTCCTGAAGTTTTTCAAAAACTACTTTGGTTGTTGTGAAAGCAAATGACACTCAGGGTTTTCAAAATGAGTTTAAAACAAAAGATTTTTTGCTGCATTGCATGGTTTTTATTAAAATGGTTTTCAAATAGGGATGCATCCTTCCTTAGGAATTAGATATTGAATTTAAAAATGCATGGAAAAACCCGGGTCATCACAGTTGGTATCAGAGCCCAGGTTTTATCCTTTCACAGCCAGTCCAGCATGTCCAAGGGTCATAGACAATAAAGAAAATCAAGAAGAAGTAGCATAAATAGAAGTAGTAGAGATGACTACTTCTATTTGAGGATTACAATATTAATGCACAAGGAAGTTCACCATAAATAAATAGGTGAAACATAGCTTGGTTTAACAAATAATTAGGCAGAGGATAGTGCAACCCTTATGCAAAATCTAGTCTAAGACGACTTAAGGATTAAGGATTATTGTGTGGTGCAAATATGAAAACTCATATATGGATCATATTATGATGAGAATGATGAATGAAGATGTTAGTAGACTTGTTAGTAGATAGTTCTGACCTGTAATAGATCAATCTCACCAAAGATGAGAACATCAAAGAACCTAGATAGCTACCTTACCATCATAAAGAATATCAGAATATGAATATGATAAGGGATGTAAAAGACGGACTTTGAGAAGATTTTGATGATAATCTAATAAGGATGAGTATATAAGATGATACTAGGAGATAACTGTGACTCATACTAGGTCACAAAGGTATGGATCCTGAAGGACTTAGCTCAAATTTTGGATACCTTAATTGGAGTCTTATGAAGAGTGAAGTGCTATCTAATAATGACAACCTGAGTATAATGGAGGAAATCAAAAGATGTACAATTGACATATTATGTGGTTAAGAGGAACATAACACGAATATGATAGGAAAATGAATTCGATTGAGTTATCAAAAGATTTTGATGATAATATTAGGGATGATAGATCTGTGATAATAAACTGATCTTAACATGAACTTATAAGAGAAGTATAGCATTACCAAAAGGTCAATGCCATTATTAAGACATTGTATGAATTTTATTGAGGCTATAGGCAATTAAGGATTTCGATGATCTTAGAAAACTTCAACATTTCTTGGAAGTATTAAGTTTCTCTTGACTGACACGTAGATCAAGTATATGCAACCACTCAAATAAAAGCATTGATCTAGGTAGACAAAAATGAGGATTTTGAAGAAAAGAGAGAAAAAGAGAGAGATGTAACTATAAGTATTCGATGAATATTGAATATTCAAAAGAAGAAGATCATGACTTTATGGCGATACATACAAATTTTTCATCTTGAATCCGATGGGAAGGTCAAACCAATTAAATTTGAAGGAATAATACTAGTTGGGTTGGTGATTTTATTGTAAAAGAGTATAAAAGAGAGAAAGCATATGGTGTTTAAGACTTTGAGAAGAGTATCGAAATTCAGGAGATTATGCTACAAGAAGTTTTCGAAGAGGAATGGGGACCAACTAGAAATTAAATTCTACAAATAGTTTGATGCCTATATCAATTATTGCAATTAGAATCTTATCGGATCCATTAGCGTATGGGGAACACCAACGGATATAATCCATAAAAAGGAAAATTTGGTGATATCTCACCTTGCTAATAAAATATATTGAAGAAGGAATTAAGCCGAGACAATGACTTGTCCATTTAGCAAGTAGGGTACCATCAAGGATCAAATTAAGGTCTTACTATCATAGATTGGAAGACCAGAAATCTTAAGACCATTATTTAGTCATTACCTTTAGAGTACTGTTGACTAAATAAAGGTATCCCACCCTAATTAATCAAGTATGTTAGTATCTATAAGTTAGTAGTCGAAAGTTATATACTTAGAGGGATATTATAAGTATTTGGACATGAGTTTTACCTAAAAGAAGTTACTTGTTAGACTAAGTCATTTGATAGTATGAGGTCAGTTAATTAGGCCACATCATGGAGGAGCTACAAGTACAACAAATATAGTAACAACTGAGACAGAAGCAAAAATAAGGAGCGATCTCCACCAATGAGACAGATTTTTCCAAACCTGAATAGATACCATAACAAACCATAGAAATCACTGTGGGTCTGAAAGATGCTGCTAACTTGGATTGAAAAGAAAGGTAGATAAGTACCGACCACTTTAGGGACCCTTGAGCTTATGACAAAGATATATCTAGAAAGAGATCAATAGGTAATCAAATAAAGTCTTTCTATATGTTTACGAAAATGTTCCATGCTTACCTTAGTGTTTTTTCAAATTTGATGATTTAACAGCAGCTATTAAACGAGAACTGATATTATAAGCTAAGTATGAGGAGGCACTTGAAGGATAAAATTTGAGGAATTGAGAAAATCACTACTTATGAGGATACCTCCTGACAATGCAGACTGCATGATTGACGATAAAGCCTTGATAAAAGATTGAACAATATATTGACATAGGGGATGGAAGGAGAAAAGGTGAGATGGCTAGCACACTATAAGGTGAAGATTTAATGTTACGTTGCCTTTAGACAAATAGTTAGTTGTTATGAGCATATACCAAGTACGAAAAATCAATTGAAGGATTTTCCTAAGGACTAACCCTACTGGATTGAGTATAGAACTTTTGGACTAAAAGGTTACGAAGAAAACCATTAAGCAAGGAAAGGATAAAGAAGACAATGACAAAGGATTCAACCATGACCTAGTAAGGGTACTCGGTTATGAATAAAAGACTTTTTGCATAAATGGAAACATTGTTGAAAATCCTAATGACAAATTGATGTGAATAGTGAGATAGGCCTCTAGACGAGAACATTTGACCATGATGATGAATTAACCATAAAATATTTGACATGAGTTTGGATAAAATCTTCACGGAGAAAAGCGTTTAATGAATTCAATAATTATGAAACTGGATATAGAGTTAGGACATTTTACTTTCAGTATATGATAAGGTCCTCGATGGAAGATGCTATTAAATGGCTTTCATGATTTTATTTTAAACGTAATTTTGGTCGAGAAATCAAGTCACATATGGAAAACGACAGACAGTTGAAATTCGAAGTTAATCAAGGGTTTGGCTGTAGAGCACATGATACCACGTCAGTTATTGAAGTATCTTGGGGACAAATATAAAAGATAAGAAGCAAAGTTAGACACAATAGAAAGAAGAAGACTTTTTTTGGACTCTTACTAATGACATATAACCAACCATTAGAAGGAGATGTGGATGATGAAGAGATCACTAGATGAAAGACAAGAAGAAAAAGGGATTATCCTATGATATTCAAAATGAAATAGGAGAAACAAGATCATATGATCTCAAAGAAGTATGGAGTAATTTATACATAAATAAAGAAGCATGATCCTACGAGGAGACTATCCTATACATGATGAGAAAAGTATAGGCATCTAAGGATTTCGAGATAGATGAATTATAGCTAGAAACCAGTATTGTTAAACTGGCACATATGGGAGTATGCATCAAAGTACGCAGCAAAAGCAGCCGTTATAGGTAAGGCCTTGTAGAAGGAACAATAAAAATGATAAATTGAGGTTGAGCCTAGATTTGATTCCTAAGGGGAGAATGCATTCACCAAGAAGTTATCTAAGAAACAAAATACCTTGAAGATGATAATTTATGGAATTTCGAGGACGAAATTCTTTTAAGGGGGTAATAATGTAATGCCCGAGCAATTTACGCTATTTTTAACAAAAATTGGACATTCTATGGGAAATAAACTATGTTAAATGTTTTACTTTATTTAAAATAGTAAATGAAGGAATTTATGAGGAATGGTACCATTAGATTCTACTCAAAAAATGGAATCCAACGCCTCAAAGAATGCCAAAAATGGAGTTCGTATGAAGAAGTTACGATCGTTTAAAGATTAGGGGCATTTTTGTAATTTAAATTAAAAACGAAAAAGAACGAAAATGGAGGGATTGTTTTGATAACGGCACCCCCTGTCGTCTTCCTCCTGATTTCTCCAGAAACCCCCCCCCCCCCCTCTCTCCCGATTTTTCCATAAAACACCAAGGGAAATGGCAGCACCGCCATTGAGGGGCACCGCCTTACTCCCTCTATAAATACCCTATACACCTTCTCTCCAAAACACCATTTTTTCGGCCATTTGGGACTGGTGTTTTTGGAAAAAATCAGAAACCCAATTTCCTTGCGTTTTTCGGCAACGGCTAGGCCCAAGTCAAGCTGGCCATTCTTTTACTTGTCTCCCCATTCCCCTCTCTTCTCTTTTCTAGTCTTGACATTGCGGTTTTTCCTCTTCAAGATATTCATCGACAAAGGGTTTTCAGACGGAAAGAGGGAGCCTCACCACCCGAAGGAGGGCATCCTCAGCTACCCAAGTAAGCTCCTCCTTCCCTTTCTCTCCAGTCTACTTTCCCCAGGCCAGGTCCATGCTGGATCTGGTTTTTTCCAGCCAGTCTTCCTAGCCGAAAAATGACCCAGCCGGTTCCAACCGACTCTGCACAAACAAGGCGTCCCAAGGATGCTATGCTCCACGTGCGCCTGGGACGGGTTCCAGGCATACGAAAGTGCGTACACTATCCCTGGTGCAGCCTTAGGGTGTGCGCGCGATGTGGGCCATGGGTCCTGACTCGACTGGGATGCACGAGGTGCCCTGGAAGCTGAGACGTGCCATGCTACACCAAAGGTGCGTCCATGCGATGCCATCTAGGACACGCATCATAGCGCGTCACTTGAGCATGCATGTGCGTGTGCAAAAGGGGGTCCCTGGCATGGCCTTTGGGCGCGCATGCACGTGAGGCGGTCGCGGTTCAACCAGGATGCACGGGTGTCTTGGGAACTGGGACACGCGGACCTAATGAGACTTTAAAGTTAGGATCAGAGGACAATTTACAGAGTTTAACTATTGAATAGTATATCCATATCATAGGATCTAGCTTGACAATGAATTAGGCAAGGACCCATGGACCCTAAAAGGCAAATCTAGCGATCTAATTTCAAGATAGATCGAAATTGATAAGGACTCCTTGTATCCATTCATATCTAAGAGGTTATAAATGAGACCTAGGGACGGGTTGAGTGATGAAGGATGCGACCCCAGGAGACTTTGAGGTAGGTGTTCTATCGCTGCTAAACTTTTTAAAAGCGCCCATGATTGTTTTGAGAATGCATGTTTTAAGTTTAAGTTATATGACTTGTTTAGCATGACTTAATTTTATAAATGAATTCAACATGCATATGACAAATACATTATGCATAGACATGTTTTACAAACAATTGCATATATTGCATGATTTGTGAGCATTGAGTTCTTGAAAAATTGCATGTCCTTGAGGGTTACCAAAAGATGCCGGAGTGCCTAAAAGACGCTGAGTAGGCAGTTGTGAGGGCCAAGCAATTGTGAGGGACCCAAAGAGGACAAGTTTTGAAAAAGAGGTTTTTAGTTGATTGATCGTATCTGATTTGGGCTATTAAGCTCGTGGGCGCTATGCCAAGAGGTTTGGGGTGGCCTCTCAGCCTCTACCACTATTAGGTGGAATGGGTACCATGCCCAAAAAGGGCATGTCCCTACGTCGATTGCATGTGGTACAGGGGGCTACCACTAGTGTCACAACACTAGGTCAATGTGTAATATGCCCCGTGGAGGCTATGACCGAGTGCCCTCAAGTACTCGGGGACCACATGGCGGCGAGGTCGTGGGTATAGTGGGCCCTATGGTTTGAGGATTTACTTGCATTGCATATGGTATGACATGAGGTTGGTCGACCATACCATATATCCATGAGTTGGATTCAGTGGAGCATCTTATGCATATCATTATGTTTATGATATATATATATATATGATACTTTCGACTTGGATTATGCGATTCTTTAAGTCGTCAGTATTCCAATTCGACAATGGTTTTTTATCGATATTGAACATGAGTGTTCAAACATGCACATATTTTAAAGAGCATATGATTTTAAACGTAGCATGCATTGTAAAACTAGTAGTGATAGACTCCTACTGAGTATAGTATATACTCACCCAATCCTTAACATTTTTCAGGACAGCTCCATTCACGAGTAGAAGACGCCTTAGGAAATGTTAGTGCTACGAGTAAGAAAAATCAAAAGGAGACAATTATACATGTAAGTAAACACTCTACCCTTTGGACATGTATTTGTATTTATTTATAGTTGGGCTATGAGCTGTGACTGGAAAGACCTAGGAAAAACATTTATGATTCCTGAAGTTTTTCAAAAACTACTTTAGTTGTTGTGAAAGCAAATGACACTCGGGGTTTTCAAAATGAGTTTAAAACAAAAGATTTTCCGCTGCATTGCATGGTTTTTATAAAAATGGTTTTCAAATAGGGATGCATCCCACCTTAGGAATTAGATATTGCATTTAAAAATGCATGGGAAAACTCGGGTGGTCACAATGGGATGCCAATATTAAAAAGTAGAAAATGGTCCTTCTCTCTTACATTTTCCTAAAAGGTAGAGTTAACTTACTCTGCATCCTCCTTAAATCAAGTTCATTGTGATCTTGATGCAGAGAAAGAGTAGGGCTAATATCCTCTATATCATCTTTTGTACACCCTGGAGCTTGTTGATATTTGGTGAAAACATCAATTTACTCACCTTCCTATTCTACATCTGAATGAGGGACTAGGTAACTGCAAGAGATTAGATGAATTAGCATTATCGTAGTGTGCATTATCTAGGATAGTTGGTGGGTTCAAATTAGGTGTATTTTGAATTAATGGCTCAGCTGGATTCTTAGGAAATGTAATAGGCCCTACTAGAGATTTCCATTTCAAAGTGTCCAATAAAGGCACAATATTAAGTAAACAATTCACTTCATCAATGCAGATATTTATATTAAAAGCATTAAAACTAAATTGAGTTAGACAGACCTTGAGAGGATTAGTGCTAAAGGGTGATAGGGATGGTAGACTGTATCATATTGACTTCAAAAGTACCTTTAGAGTCTTGTTGTCCTACATTAAAAACATAAAGTTTAATGTCCATTTACCAAAGGCCAACTTCATTGTACCATCCCTAAAGTTAATGATAGCATTTGATGTGGCTACGAATTATTGTCCCTTGATACTAGAATTTGATTACTAAGGTCTATTACCAGCTATGTATCTATGACTAGAAAGTCAACTAAAAATAAAAACTTATCAACCTAACAAGTAGATCCTCAACCACACCATGAGGAACTTTACCTAACATATCTGCCAATTATAGTGTGGTGGTAGTCTTTTTCATCGCTTTTAAACCTAATTTCTTGTATACATAATATGGTAATAGGATAACACTTGACCCCAAATCAAGTAATTCTCTATCAACTGTGTGTTCCCTAATCACACATGATATAATTGGGAAACTTGGATCTTTAAACTTTGGTTTGGTTTTGTATTGTAAGATTGAGCTAGCTTACTTAGGAAGAAAGACTTTCTTCTACACATGATGTTTTCTCTTATGAGTGTAGAGATTTTTTAGAAATTTGGCATAAGAATGTATATCCATAATTGCATTAAGTAATGGAATATTAATATTCACTTGTTTAAATACTTCCATTAACTTATCCAAATTATTCTCCTTCTTAGCCATTTTTAATCATTGAGGTAATAATGCCTTTGGAATATACTACTTTGTAGGAGTAGGAGAATTAGGAGGTGGCTTTTTCTTTTCTTTTCCCTTCCTGTTCTTTATAGGGCTCTCATTGCTCTCAACTTACTCATATTCCTTAGTATGCCCTACCTAATTATCTATTATTTTTTCACTCCTATGGGTAGTTATTGTAACAGCCGGGGGGTCCTAATGCAACGATATTGTCTGCTTTGGCCTTTTAGCCGCATGGTTTCACTATTCCCCATAGGGAAAATAGGTCATTGCAAGGAGAGTTCCCCAAGCTCTTACAACTAGCCCAGTTTCTTTCCCCTTAGCGATGTAGGACTAACTCTCAATACCTAGCCCCTGTCCCTCACCTAAGACTTTTGGCTTACCTCAATCGGTGTTTGACCTCACTTGGCTTGTTAGACCACAGAGCATCACCTCTCCCTACCTTAGGAGACATGCATCCTCACATGGCCTTTTTGACCAGACGCAACCACATGCAATTAGCCACACATCGGGTTAGGAGTTGGCTCTGATACCAACTATAATAGCTAGGGGTTCCAACAATGTGATATTGTCTACTTTGGCATAGTGTGCCTCACCTCTTTAAAATGCGTTGCAAATATTAGAGATTCCCAAACACTTATAACCAGCTCAAATCTTTTCCTTGGGCAATTGTCAGACTAACTCTCAATCCCTTAGCGATCTCCCCCTATGGGGTCCCTAAGCCTTCACCTAAATGGTATCAGAGCTAGTTCCCTTAGTGGTGTGGTGGCTAACCACATGTGGTGCTAGCCGTGAAGGGAGAAGGCTTAGGGACCCCATAGATGGGAGATGGTTGAGGGACGCAAGTGGTCATGCGAGGACACATGTTCCCTAAGGGGAGAAGAGGTGAAGGCTTAGGTACCCCATAGGTGGGAGATAGTTGAGGGGCTGAGAGTTAGTCCCACATTGCCCGAGGAGAAGGATTTGAGCTGGTTATAAGATTTTGGGAATCTCTAATAGTTGCGACCCATTTTAAAGCCGTGAGGCACACTATGCCAAAGCGAACAATATTACACTATTGGAACCCTAGCTATTACAGTTATGAATTGGTTATGTTCATGAAATGTCTTATCATTAGAAGTAGTGACAATCTCATACTGACCCTCAAGGTTGGACACACAGGTTGACTGAGAAATTTTTTCATTTTCCTCTTAGTAAGTGTAGTAGCAATTTGACCCAATTGGTACTCCAACTATGCAATAGATTGCAAGTGGGTTTGCATTATTTCTTTAGTATTATTTTGGTTAATCTAATCAACACTGTATAAACAAACTCAAGGTCTCTTCTAAAGATTGTTTCCTTTGTTGTGGGGGAAATGGCTATTGTGACACAAATTGTTGTGGAGTTGGGGCTCTAGGGAAAGGTTGATTAAGGGGGATTCTAGATGGACCTCCTTACTACTATTCTAAGACCATGAAAACTTGGGATGCCTAACCCATTGTGACGACCCGGGTTTTCACATGCATTTTTAAATGCAATAACTAATTCTAAGGGTGGGATCAATCCCTATTTGAAAACACTTTTAGAAGATCAATGCAATGCAGTGAAAATTCTTTTGTTTTAAATTCATTTTGAAAACCCCGAGTGTCATTTGCTTTCACAATAAAGTAGTTTTGAAATTTTCAAAAATCATAAATGGATTCCCAGGTCTATCCAGTCACAGCTCACAGCCCAACTATAAATAAGTATAGATACATGTCCAAAAGGTAGAGTGTTTACTTACATTCATCCTTATCCCTTCTTGCTTTACTTGATCGTAGTACTAACTTTTCATGATGCTTCTTCTATCCTTGTGTGGAGCTAATATGAAAAATAATAGATTTGGGTGAATATTTTTCATACCCAGTAGGTGATATGATACTACTATTTTAAAAACACGGCAGGCAACATGCATAATGCAAAGAGCTTTTCTATATAAAACATCAGTGATTCCATTTTGTACAAACATGCATATTTATGCATAAAACATGAGCTCGTTATTTCACTCATGGAATCCATATGCAAATCATGTCATCTAAATATTACTAAAATCATAAGGTAGAAAGAAATAGATCTAAGTAATATGATCTCAGTAATACATCAAGCCATGGAGTAAAATATAATAATCATGAAATTCTTAAAAGAGTCATCATTCCAATAAATGCTAGTATCATGCACATGAATCTCTCAGCATACACGTCACGCCAATTGGTCACGAGTACTCCTATATGACGATCTCAATGCTATATGCATATCAATCACACTAAAATCATAGGGTCACTACGCTCACACTCAGCATACAGTTGGAATCCACCATAACCTCCACGACGACTATGGATGTCCCCGAAAGGGTGCTGTGAATACCTCCAGTGGTCGTCCCTGTTTACCACAATAGTCAGGGAAGGGACAATGCCTTTTTGGCAATAATATCATCCACTCTTTAGTGGTAGAGGCTGGGAAGCCAACCCTGTACATAAAAACCTTGTAGCATAGTGCCCACCAGGCACAATAGCCCAAAAATATAAAAATCATGTCCTCTTTGGGTCCCTCACACTGCTTGGCCCTCACACTACCTCACCAGCATCTTTTGGTCACTCCAGCGTCTTTTGGTAACCCTCAAGGTTATGCATCATGTACTGGTATTATAAGATGATTTATATGACATGGAAATCCTCAATTTCACTCATCGAAATCATGCAATTTATGCATCTTTTTTCAACCATGCGAGCAATAAATAAAATCAGTTCATGCTAATATCGTATTCAAAGTCATAAAACATGAAGACAATTTTGCATGCTAGTATAAGAGCATTATATCAAAAACATGCTAAACATGAGAATAAAGCAAGTCCGAGTTTAAGATGCGTCTTAAAAAACTTAGTAGTAGCAGACTACCTACCTCAATGTTTCTTGTATCACATTCTTCACTCCGCAAACCTGAATCTCCTTGTGAAACCCTGGATATTAATGGATAACAAGGATTCAAGTATCATTTTCTATCCATTTATATAGATCACTACGTAAATCTCTAGATTAACGGCTAGATCTGCCATTTTGGTCAGATCCCCTATCTTGATGCTTCGAATGTGACTTGGGTAGTCAGATCTATAATTCAAAGGTTAATATAGGGAATTTAGACTCTAATAGACCCAACAAATCCATTTATGAATTTTGATCATCTTTGATCTTGTAGATCTATGAGATCTCTAGAGTTTTTGGGCTCTAATCATATAAAATAGTCCTTTGATCCTATATTTTATAGTCTAATTAGGTCTGCGTCATTAATATGGGCACAATGGTTCTTTTAGATCGTCAATTGGAGTCCTAAAGCTCCTGGAATTGCATTTTTAGCATCACAAAGTCAAGGACGAACTAGATCGTCCATGAAGGGCCCATGCGTCACAGTTCCCAGGACGCATGCGCATCCCGGTCAAGCCGTGACTGCGGGCGCATGCTCGAATGGCGCACTACAACATGTCTTAGTTAGCATCCCATGGAATTATCTTTGATGCAAGTAGACCACGTCTTGGCGCCCAAAAGCCTGCCACATGCTTGTGCGAGCACAATGCTCACCCCAAGGGACGCTTCATAGGTGCGTGTCATGCTTGTGCATGCTCAGGACACCTGGTTCGACGGTTCTGAACCAGACCCGACCTTTCTAGGGGTTTTTGGCTAGGAAAGACCAGATCCGGCATGGATCTGGTCTGGAAAAGAGGGAAATTAAAGAGAGAAGGAAGAGGGGCTTACCTGGGCCAGCTGGAGGAGTGAAGCCGGGGTTTTTGATGGGTGCAGTTTCCTCTGTGCCTACCAGGAAACCCTAGACAACGAAGCTAGAGAAGAAGAGGAGAATGAGGATGTAATGACTCCAATTTTGTAACCTTGAAATCCCAAGTTAGCAATGAAAAGTTCACTTTTTGGAAATAAGGGTATTTTGGTCATTTCACTATTCACCCTGACTAGACCCAGAAATTTGGTCCTGAGAATGATACCATTAGGTGCGTCTCAGAAAAAAGAATCCAACAAGACCAAAATCACCCAAAACGGAGTTAAAATGAGCAAGTTATGACCCTTTGAAGTTTAGGGGAAAAAATGTAATTTACATTAAAAAACGGATTTAGCCTGAGAAACACAAGGGCCCGTTTTGATACGAGCATCTCTCTTCTTCAACCTCCTAGAGGGTTCTAGAACGGCAGTGTTTGGAGAAGAAACCGCTGCCATTCTGGAGATTTCTCCACCACCATTCAATGGCAATAAGAGCCCCCTCCAAAACCCTCTTATAGCTCTATAAATAGAGCTATTGGGCGCCTCTAATGGCAGCCCAAAAGCTTGGGAAAAACCCTTCGTGGAGAAGCAAACAAGAGGAGAAAACATGGAGAAAAACTCGACCACAAACCAGGTAGGCCCAAAACCCCTCCGAACCCGTCTCCCCCTTAGTCCTAGGCTAAGTTTCTCTAAGTTTTTGCACGAAAAATCATGCAAAACAGAGCTCTAGAGAGCCATAAAGGACCCAGGGACGGTCCTTGGGGCGCACTAGTTTGATAGGGTCGAACCAGGGTGTCCCAGGATGCCCAGGTCCTTGTCAAACCGAAACGCAGGCTGTGGGTTGAGAAAACCCGACGGGCGCGTCCACGGACGCGCCCGCAAATGAGAACGTCGGGCGGAAGACTGGTGTGTTGGCAGACGCGCCCGTTGGGGCGCATGCCGCTGACGCGGGACGCGTTAGCGGCCCAGGCTTCCACCTCGTTCGACCCTCTATGTACACTCGGTACTAAAAAGCCTATAACTTGAGATCTAGGGCTCCGATTGAGGCGCCGCGAAAGGCATTGTGTCCGTGTCGACGACGCAAACAAACCCAAACCATAAAATACCTGATCAAGGCCCAATATAAGGTGGGCATGTCCTTTAGACTATGATAGTGGCACGGGGCCACTAAACCTTTGTAAACCTGATAATACCAAGGCCCAGTTAGGACCTTAGGACACCGATAGGCATGGGGATGAACCCTTAATGCCTATGTGGTGAGATCAACCACTCTAAAACCTATAGAAATAGGTCAAACTAATCTTGTTCCCATAAACCATGTTCAGGAGCATACGAGGACAAGGAGATTAACGCAATCTAGCCAGGTAGGTGCTCTATCGCTACTAGACTTTTAAAAAGAGCCCATGATTGTTTTGAATGCATGATTTAAGTATAAGTTATATGACTTGTTTAGCATGACTTAGTTTTATAAATGAATTCAGCATGCTTATGACAAATACATTATGCTTAGACATGTTTTGCAAACAATTGCATATACATTATGCTTAGATATGTTTTGCAAACAATTGCATATATTGTATGATTTGTGAGCATTGAGTTTTTAAAAGATTGCATGTCCTTGAGGGTTACCAAAAGACACTGGAGTGCCCAAAAGACGCTGGGTAGGCAGTTGTGAGGGCTAGGCAATTGTGAGGGACCCAAAGAGGACAGGTTTTGAAAAAGAGGTTTTTGCTTATTTGATCGTATATGATATGGGCTAATAAGCTCGTGGGCGCTCTGTTGAGAGGTCTGGGGTGGCCTCCCAGCCTCTACCACTATTAGGTGGAATGGGTACCACGCCCAAAAAGGGCATGTCCCTGCTTCGACTACATGTGGTACAGGGGGCTACCACTGGTGTCACGACACTGGGTGGAAGTGTCATATGCCCCATGGAGGTATATGACCCTATGTCCCTAGGTACTTGGGGACCACACAGCAGTGAGGTCGTGAGCATAGTGGGCCCTATGGTTTGAGGATTTACTTGCACTGCATATGGCATGACATGAGGTTGGTCGACCATACCATATATCCATGAGTTGGATTCAGTGGAGCATCTTATGCATATCATTATGTTTATGATATATATGATACTTTTGACTTAGATTATGTGATTCTTTAAGTTGTCACTATTCCAATTCGACAATGGTTTTTAATCTCGATATTGAACATGAGTGTTCAAACATGCACATGTTTTGAAAGGAGCATCTGATTTTAATCCTAGCATGCATTATAAAATTAGTAGTGATGGACTCCTACTGAGTATAGTATATACTCACCTAATCCTCAACATTTTTTAGACACAAAGTAAACACTTAAGGACAGAGTACGACTGTGATAGAAGACACCCAGATAAAGTACAAGTAAGTAAACCCCTACCTTATCTTTCAGTGTCACTTGATTATAGTTACTCGTTGTAGCTGAGGCTGTGACTAACACTTTCTTGGGAATAGAGTCAATTTAAAACTATGCCATGGCTAGATAATTTGAAAATGGGTTTTGAGACTCGGGGTTTTATACAAAAGATTGTTTTCTAAAATAAAAAGATTTTCATGCATTTCATATTTATAAAATAAGAGATCTCGCCTTTTTATCAAATTTGCATCATATAAAACCCGGGTCGTCATAGTTGGTATCAGAGCGTGGTTTGACATTACTCACAGCCCAGTTATGAGGAGAATAACTTATAATCAAGTTTCATCCATGAAAGAGTAAGGGGTAATAGGATAACACATACTAAGTTCTGGTAAATTACCTTGTGATTACGGATGCCTAAAAAGAAAGGAAGCAATGCTCCAAGACCTGAAGCCCCACCAGTGGACTCCACTAGGTCGGGCAATGGGATGGCTGAATTATTCCTGCAATTTCTACAACATATGGGACAATACATGAGTAGTCAAAGCCAAACCCCTACCACCCAAGATCCTTCCCCTAATAAAGTAATAGATAGGACTGAGGTTTAGTTAGAAAGGTTTCAGAAATTAGCTCCCTCATTCACAGGAGAAGATGAAGCATCTACAGCTGAAAAATGGTTAATTGATATTGAAAAGATATTTAAAGCCATGAACATAGCTGAAGAAAGAAAGGTACCCATGGCCACATTTGTGTTTAGAGGAGAGGCTACCATTTGGTGGGAAACAGCGGAAAGGACTTATTTTGACTAGCAAGAAATAATAGGATGGGAAGAGTTTAAAAAGGTCTTTAATGACAAATATTATCCTAAACACATAAGAAAACAGAAAGAAAAGGAATTTATGGACTTAGAACAAGGAAATATGACTGTCCACCAGTATGAAAATAGATTCATCAGCCTCCGAAGATTTGCACCACATGCTTGTGCTGATGAGGAAGATGCGGCAGAATGATTTGTAGATGGGCTTAACCCAGGACTCAAGAACAGAGTTCTAGGTTTCCAACCTTTCGCAGTAGCCAAAGCTGTAGAGATGGCCTCCCTATACGAAAAAGATTATCAAAGGAACCAGGCAATAAAGGAAACTAAGAATATCAACACCATGAGAAATAAAGGAAAGAGACCATTTCAGTTATCTGGACCCAGGCCACCTTTCAAGAAGCCGTTTGAAAACAAAGGAAGAAGACCAGACTGGAAGACATGCCCTAAGTGTAACAGCTATCATTCAGGCAAACCATGTCCCATTTTCAACATCACTTGCTATCTTTGTGGAGAATTAGGCATTTTGCTAGTAATTGTCCTAAAAAGAAAGTTGAAGAGCGTAAAGGAGATCAAGTTCCAAAAAGCCAAGGACGTGTTTTTGCCCTCACTTCTAGTCAAGCCCAAGCTTCAAATGCAGTAGTTGAAGGTATTCTTTCTATCTATTATACACCTACTAAAGTTCTATTCGATACAGGCTCCACTCATTCTTTCATATCCCAGGAGTTTGCATCGTCCTTGAACATTATACCACAGGACCTGGACTTCACTCTAGAAGTCATAACTCCTGTAGGCCAGACACTTCCCACCTATTCTTATCTCTAGGATGTCCCCATTTTGATCAAGGATCATTTGCTACATACCAATCTTATTCACTTAGATATGAATGACTTCGACATCATCCTAGGTATGGACTGGCTAGCCTTTCATCAAGCTTTTGTTGATTGCCGCCAGAAACATGTCACTTTTACCCTACCTAATGAAGACACTTTCACCCTCCAAGGAAGAAAGGATTATTCTAGAGCGTGTGTTATTTCTGCCATGAAAGCAGTTATGCACATTGCTCAAGGATGCCCCTTCTTCTTGGCCAAGATTGAATCTGTCGAGAGTCCCCAACCAAAGCTAGAGGATGTCGAGGTAGTTCGAGAATTTCCTGACGTATTCCCTAAGGAATTACCAGGTCTACCTCCACCAAGAGAAATTAAGTTTATCATTGAACTTATACCCAGTACTTCCCCCATTTCCAAAGCACCTTACCAAATGGCTCCTGCAGAACTAAAAGAATTGAAGACCCAGTTACAGGAACTACTTGACAAAGGGTTCATACGACCTAGCATATCTCCGTGGGGAGCTCCAGTCCTTTTTGTTAAGAAAAAGGATGGCTCCATGAGATTGTGCGTAGACTATCGGATGCTAAATAGGGTCACCATTAAGACTAAGTACCATCTTCCCCAAATTGATGATCTTTTCGATCAACTTCAGTCAACTAGAGTCTTCTCTAAGATTGATCTACGATCCGAATACCATCAACTTCGAGTTAGAGAAGAAGATATTCCCAAGACAGCCTTCAGAACTCGATATGGCCATTATGAATTCAGAGTGATGTCTTTTGGTTTAACTAATGCTCCAGCCACATTTATGGACCTCATGAATAGGGTGTTTAAGGAGTACTTAGATAAATTCATCATAGTGTTTGTGGATGATATCTTAATATATTCAGAAACTCCTGAAGACCATAAGGAACATCTAAGGATAACATTAAGCACCCTACGAGCACACAAGTTATATGCAAAATTCAGTAAGTGTGAGTTTTGGCTGGAAAAGGTTAATTTCTTAGGACACATTATTTCTCAAGATGGCATAGCAGTTGACCCCGCTAAGGTTGAATCAGTACAGAAATGGAAAAGACCTAAGACAGTCACAGAAATAAGAAGTTTCTTAGGACTTGCCGGATATTACAAGAGATTCATCGAGGGTTTTTCACAAATTGCTCTACCTCTAACTAAGCTAACCAGGAAAGACACAAGATTTGAATGGACTGATAAATGTGAGGAAAGCTTCCAAGAACTAAAAAGAAGGTTAACTACTGCACCTATCCTTACCTTACCTTCAGGAAGTGGCGGATTTGAGATATATAGCGATGCCTCGCAACAAGGACTAGGCTGCATACTTATGCAATATGGGAAGGTAATTGCTTATGCTTCTCGGCAACTAAAGAAGCATGAAGTCAATTACCTGACCCGTGACTTGGAATTAGCAGCCATAGTCTTTGCCTTGCGAATTTGGAGACATTATTTATATGGGGAAAAGTTTGAAGTTTTTACAGATCATAAAAGTCTTAAATATATCTTTTCCCAACAAGACTTAAACATGCGACAAAGAAGATGGATGGAATACTTAAAAGACTATGACTTCTCCATTCATTATCACCTTAGAAAAGCTAATGTGGTAGCTGATGTATTAAGTAGAAAAACCCAGGGGATGTGTGCAAGTTTATTAACTAAGAGATGGAAGCTATTACAAGAAGTAATAACGTGGAAACCGGACATAAGTAGGCATAAGATCGTTATGGCAGGTCTAACAATAAAGTCGGCTATTAATGAAAAGGTTAAGCAAGAACAGAAAGGAGATCCGGATATACAAGCTTTCATAGGAAAATCTGGGTTTACTAAAGGGGAAGATGGTAGTGTCTACATGCAAGGAAGATTAGTGGTACCGACTAATGAAGAGTTAAGACAAGAAATCTTAAATGAGGCTCATCGGTCTAAGTATATTATACACCCAGGAGGAAATAAGATATATCAAGACTTAAAGAGACAATATTGGTGGGATGGTATGAAAAGAGACATAGGGGAATTTGTGGCAAAGTGTTTAACATGTCAACAAGTAAAGGCTGAACATCAAAGACCTGCGAGATTGTTACAACCCTTGAGTTACTCTAATGGAAATGGGACCGTATTACGATGGACTTCATCATAGGGTTACCCAGGACCTCTAAGGGTCATGACATGATCTGGGTAATTACTGATAGGTTGACTAAGACAGCCCATTTCCTTCTTATACGCCATACCCAATCCACTGACAGCCTATCTCAGCTATACATCAAAGAGATAGTGAGTTTACATGGCATACCCCTTAGTATCACTTCAGACAGGGATAGCCACTTCACTTCACAACTCTGGAAGTCCATCCAAAAATCCTTAGGATCTTCCTTGAACTATAGCACAGCCTTCCATCCATAGACTGATGGACAGTCAGAGCGCACGATCTAGATAGTCGAAGATATGTTACGAACCTATGCCCTCTATTGGAAGTAGAGTTAGGATGAAAACCTACCGCTAGTCGAGTTCGCGTACAACAACAGCTTTCAGTCGAGTATTGGCATGGCTCCGTATGAGGCGCTCTATGGGAGACCCTGTCGATCACCCACCAGTTGGAGTGAAGTTGGAGAGTCCAAGGTGCTCCAATTCGAGCTGGTGGAGCAATGCGCCAAGAAGGTCAAACTCATAAGCAGATGCCTCCTGACAACCCAAAGCTGGCAAAAGAGCTATGCTGATCAAAGGAGGAGACCATTAGAATTCAACATAGGAGAGCACGTTTTCCTGAAGATATCTCCCACTAAAGGAGTTATGCCGTTCGGTATCAAAGGCAAGCTTAGTCCGCGTTACATAAGACCTTTCGAAATCCTAGAGAAAGTGGGAAAAGTGGCCCACAGGATCGCACTACCCCCTTAGCTATCTAAAGTGCATAGCATATTCCATATATCTATGCTAAGGAGGTACGTGCCTGATCCTGCTCATGTCATCAACCAGGTACCCATAGAGTTGAAGGAGGATCTCAAGCTAGAGACGAGACCAGTTGAGATTCTGGATCGTAAGAGTAAGAAGCTGCGAAACAAGGATATACACTTAGTCAAAGTTTTGTGGAGAAATGCGCACATGGAAGAAGAGACTTGGGAACCGGAGTCAGAAATGCGAGAAAAGTACCTCAAGATCTTTTGACTGTATATAGTGTAGAATTTTGGGAGAAAAATTCCCCTAAGGGTGTAAAAATGTAATGACTCCAATTTTGTAACCTTGAAATCCCAAGTTAGCAATGAAAAGTTCACTTTTTGGAAATAAGGGTATTTTGGTCATTTCACTATTCACCCTGATTAGACCTACAAATTTGGTCCTGATAATGGTACCATTAGGTGCATCTTAGAAAAGGAAATCCAACAAGACCAAAATCACCTAAAATGGAGTTAAAATGAGCAAGTTATGGCCCTTTGAAGTTCAGGGGCAAAAATGTATTTTACATTAAAAAACAGATTTAGCCTGAGAAACACAGGGGCCCGTTTTGATACAGGCACCCCTCTTCTTCAACCTCCTAGAGGATTCTAGAACGGCGGTGTTTGGAGGAGAAACCACCGCCATTCTGGAGGTTTCTCCACCGCCATTCAATGGCAGTAAGAACCCCCTCCAGAACCCTCTTATAGCTCTATAAATAGAGCTCTTGGGCGCCTCTAATGGCAGCCCAAAAGCTTGGGAAAAACCCTTTGTGGAGAAGTAAACAAGAGGAGAAAACGTAGAGAAAAACCCGGCCACGAACCAGATATGCCCAAAACCCCTCCAAACCCGTCTCCCCCTTAGTCCTAGGCTAAGTTTCCCCAAGTTTTTGCATGAAAAATCATGCAAAACGGAGCTCTAGAGAGCCATAAAGGACCCAGGGATGGTCCCTAGGGCGCACTGGTTTGACAGGGTCGAACCAGGGTGTCCCTAGGATGCTCAGGTCCTTGTCAAACCGAAACACAGGCTAGCAAATGAGAACGTCAGGCAGAAGCCCGATGCATCGGCAGACGCGCCCAGTGGGGCGCACGCAGTTGACGCGTCCAGGCCTTCCACCACGTTTGACCCTCTTTGTACACTCGGTACTAAAAAGCCTATAACTTGAGATCTAGGGCTCCAATAGAGGCGCCACAAAAGGCGTTGTGTCCGTGTCGACGACGCGGACACACCTAAACTATAAAATACTTGATCAAGTTCTAATCTAAGGTGGGCATGACCTTTAGACTATGATAGTGGAACAGGGCCACTAAACCTTTGTAAACCTAATAATACCAAGGCCCAGTTAGGACCTTAGGACACCGATAGGCATGGGGATGAACCCTTAATGCCTAAGTAGTGAGATCAACCACTCTAAAACCTATAAAAATAGGCCAAACTAACCTTGTTCCCCTAAACAATGTTCAGGAGCATACGAGGACAAGGGGATTAGCATAATCTAGCTAGGTAGGTGCTCTATCGCTACTAGACTTTTAAAAAGAGCCCATGATTGTTTTGAATGCATGATTTAAGTATAAGTTATATGACTTGTTTAGCATGACTTAGTTTTATAAATGAATTCAGCATGCTTATGACAAATACATTATGCTTAGACATGTTTTGCAAACAATTGCATATACATTATGCATAGATATGTTTTGCAAACAATTGCATATATTGTATGATTTGTGAGCATTGAGTTTTTAAAAGATTGCATGTCCTTGAGGGATACCAAAAGACGCTGGAGTGCCCAAAAGACACTGGGTAGGCAGTTGCGAGGGCCAGGCAGTTGTGAGGGACTCAAAGAGGACAGGTTTTGAAAAAGAGGTTTTTGCTTGTTTGATCGTATATGATTTGGGCTAATAAGCTTGTGGGCGCTATGCTGAGAGGTCTGGGGTGGCCTCCCAGCCTCTACCACTATTAGATGGAATGGGTACCACGCCCAAAAAGGGCATGTCCCTGCTTCGACTACATGTGGTACAGGGGGCTACCACTGGTGTCATGGCACTGGGTGGAAGTGTCATATGCCTCGTGGAGGTATATGACCCTGTGTCCCTAGGTACCCAAGGACCACACGGCAGTGCGGTCGTGGGCATAGTGGGCCCTATGGTTTGAGGATTTACTTGCACTGCATATGGCATGACATGAGGTTGGTCGACCATACCATATATCCATGAGTTGGATTCAGTGGAGCATCTTATGCATATCATTATGTTTATGATATATATGATACTTTCGACTTGGATTATGTGATTCTTTAAGTCGTTAGTATTCCAATTCGACAATGGTTTTTAATCTCGATATTGAACATGAGTGTTCAAACATGCACATGTTTTGAAAAGAGCATCTGATTTTAATCATAGCATGAATTATAAAACTAGTAGTGATGGACTCCTACTGAGTCTAGTATATACTCACCCAATCCTCAACATTTTTTAGACACAAAGTAAACACTTAAGGACAGAGTACGCCTGTGACAGAAGACACTCAGATTAAGTACAAGTAAATAAACCCCTACCTTATCTTTCAATGTTACTTGATTGTAGTTACTCTCTGTAGCTGAGGCTGTGACTAACACTTTCTTAGGAATATAGTCAATTTAAAACTATGCCATGGCTAGATAATTTGAAAATGGGTTTTGACACTCGGGGTTTTATACAAAAGATTGTTTTCCAAAACAAAAAGATTTTCATGCATTTCATATTTATAAAACAAGAGATCTCGCCTTTTTTATCAAATTTGCATCATATAAAACTCTGTTTGTCACAGAGGAGAAGAGGATGACTGTGGAGGAGGGGAACACGAGCTTTATAGCCTTGCAAAGGCAATGCTGCCCAAAGGCAGTGCCGCCATTGTTGCCGCCTTACAGAGGCAGTGCTGGAAAAGGCGGTGGCTGGAGGAGGAAGACGACCTAGGGGATGCGGTTAGTAAAACGGCCCCCTATGTTTTCGGGTCGTTTCTGTTTTAATTATATTTTATAAAAATGCCCCTCTATCTTCAAAAGGCCATAACTTGGTCATATGAACTCCATTTTGGGCGTTCTTTGAGGCATTGGATTCCATTTTGGATGTAGAATCTAATGGCACTGATTTTTCTGACAAATTCCTTCTTTTCATATTTTTATTAATATTAAACATCTAAAACATATATTAATTTTCAAAATTCTCTATCTTCAAAAGGCCATAACTTGGTCATATGAACTCCGTTTTTGGCATTCTTTGAGGCGTTGGATTCCATTTTGAATGCAGAATCTAATGGTACTAATTTTTTGTACAAATTCCTTTTCAAAATTCTTTATCTTCAAAAGCCCATAACTTGGTCATATGAACTTCGTTTTTGGGGTTCTTTGAGGTGTTAGATTCCATTTTGCATGTAGAATCTAATGGTACTAATTTTTCTCACAAATTCTTTCTTTTCATATTTTTATTAATATTAAACATCTAAAACATATATTAATTTTCAAAATTAACCACTTTTACAAAATATCTAAAATTTGAGGCATTACATCATTACCCCCTTGAAAAGAATTTCATCTTCGAAATTCCATAAATTATTATCTTTAAGTCAGTTGTCTTCTTGATAGACATATTCTTCGAACTCCAACTAAGAAAATTCCTTTCATTCCATAGTTCTTTTGTCTAATAGTCCATTATGCCATCATCCACTACTCCCCAATTGGGTTAATAATTAGAGTTATGTTGTCCTTAAAATTCTATTCATGCTATCTTGCAACCAATCCTAGGAACATTCTCAATTTATCATCTTTATAATTTCTTCTACAAGGCCTTACATATAAATCGTTAGTATATCTTATCTGTATACTTTAAGTATATAAGGGTTGCTTTCGCTATGTACTCTAATACATGGACCCATACTTGCCAGTTTTACAATATCGGTTTATAGCTATAGTTCGTATAGCTACGAATCCTTAGGTGCTCATATTCCTCTAATCATATATAGGATAGTCTCCTTAGATGACCATACTCCCCTACTCATGTATAAACGACTCCATCCTTCTTTGAGATCATATCATCTTATTTCTCATATTCCATTTTGAATAGCATGGGTTAGTCTCGTTTTTCCTCTTGTCTTCCATTTAGTGATTTATTCATCATCAACATCTCCTTCTAAAGGTTGGCTGTATGTTATTAGTAAGAGTCCCAAAAAGTTACATTCCTTCTATTATGTCTAACTTTGCTTCTTATCTTCTTTGCTTTATATTTCCCCCCAAAATACTTCAATAGCTGATATGGTATCATATGTCCTCCAATTATATCAGTGATAAAAGCCAAACCCTTGATTAACTTCAAATTTTAATTGTCTGTCATTTTCCATGTGTGACTTGGGTCCTCAACCAATGTTATATAAAAATAAAACCATGAAACAATTCAAGTAGCGTCCTCCATCAATGATACTATCTCATACTACAGTTAGGACCTCTGAACTATATATCAAGTTTCATAGATGCTGAATCCATCAAATGCTTTTCTCCTTGAAGAGTTTGTGCAAACTCATGTCAAATGTTTATGGTCAATTCATCATCCTGCATGGAATGTTTATATAGAGGTTTATCTCAATAGTCACATAAAAGCTCCATTTGGATATCCAGCAATGTCCATACTCATGTCAAAAGTCTCTTACCCATACTAAAGTATCCTTACTAGGGCATGATTGAATCCTTTGTCATCATCCTCCTTATTCTTTCCTTGCTTAATGATTTTCTTCGTGACCTTTCAGACCAAAAGTTCTATACTCGATCTAGTATAGTTAGTCCTTAGGGAATTCCTTCAATTGATTTTTCGTACTTGGTACATGCATATAACAACTAACTTTTTATTTAAAGGCAATTTAACATCAGATATTACCTTATAATTTGCTGGCTATCTCAACTTTTCTCCTTCCATTTCCTATATCAATATATTCTTCAATCTCTTATCAAGGCTTTATCATCAACCATTCAGTCTTAAGTAGAAATTTTCTCAATTCTTATCTTTCAAGTGCCTTCTCATACTTAGCTTATAACAATAATTCTCATTTAATAGCTATCATATCAATTGTGCTGAAGCTGTTAAATCAACACGTTTGAAAAACACTCAGGTAAGCATGGAGCATCTTCTTAGACATAGATAAAGGTTCTTGTTCGACCACGTGTATGTCCTTTTTAGGTTTATAGGCTACTAGCTCAAAGGTCTTTAAAGTTATCAACGCTTGACTGCCCTTCTTTTCAATCCAAGTCAGCAGCCTCTTCCAAACCCAACTTGACCTTTAAAGCTTTATCATAACATCTGATAAGGTCTGGGAATATCAACAATCTTATGGCTTAGGATTGTCCTCAAAGTGCACATTTCATCCCTTGATTAGTTTATCTTCCAATGTACCCATGTGACTCAAGATGAAAAATCTACACTATTCTATCCTCAATAAAGCCATGACTTCTTCTTTTGAATATTCAATATTCATCAAATACTTATAGTTGCATCGCTCTCTTATAGGTTCATGTCATGATCAATCTATTATCACAGCTATGTCATCCCTATTAGATTATCATCAAAATCTTTTCATGACTTTATACTCAAATTCTTTGTCATTCTTCTCAAATTCCATCTTTTACATCCCCTATCATACTCATGTTGCATCCCTTTTTATAATGTACTCATATTCTGATATTCTTTATGATGGTAAGACAGCCATCTAGGTTCTTTGATTTTCTCACCTTTGATTGATCAATTATAGGTCAGAGTTATCTACTAATAAGTTCACTAACATCTTCATTCATCATTCTCATTATATATGAGTTTCCCTGTTTGCACCACTACACAACAATCCTTATTTCCTATGGTTTTGATAGGATTTAAGCCATCAATACATAAGCTTTTGCTAGATTCATCTCCTTTTTCACCTATTTATTTATGGTGAAATGTTTTGTGAGTTAATATCATTTATCACGCTAGTCATCTCTACTACTTCTTAATTATCCCGATTGTCCATGACCCTTGGACATGTTGGACTGGCTATGAAAGGATAAAGCTGAGCTCTGATACCAACTGTGACGACCTGGGTTTTCACATGCATTTTTAAATGCAATAACTAATTCCTAGGGCGGGATCGATCCCTATTTGAAAACACTTTTAGAAGATCAATGCAATGCATCGAAAAATCTTTTGTTTTAAATTTATTTTGAAAACCCCAAGTGTCATTTGCTTTCACAACAAAGTAGTTTTGAAAATTTCAAAAATCATAAATGGATTCCCAGGTCTATCCAGTCACAGCTCACAGCCCAACTGTAAATAAGTACGGATACATGTCCAAAAGGTAGAGTATTTACTTACATTCATGCTTGTCCCTTCTTGCTTTACTTGATCATAGTACTAACTTTTCCTGATGCTTCTTCTATCCTTGTGTGGATCTAATTTGGAAAATAATATATTTGAGTGAGTATTTTTCATGCCTGATAGGTGATTTGATACTACTATTTTGGAAACACGACAGGCAACATGCATAATGCAAAGAGCTTTTCCATGTAAAACATCAGTGATTCTATTTTGTATAAACATGCATATTTATGCATAAAACGTGAGCTCATTATTTCACTCATGGAATCCGTATGCAAATCACGTCATCTAAACATGACTAAAATCATAAGGTAGAAAGCAATAGATCCAAGTAATATGATCTCGGTAATACATCAAGCCAACAAGTAAAATATAATAATCATGAAATTCTTAAAATAGTCATCATTCCAACAGATGCTAGTATCACGCAGATGAATCTCTTGGCGTACACGTCACGCCAACTAGTCACAAGTACTCATATACGACCATCTCAAAGCTATATGCATATCAATCACACTAAAATCATAGGGTCACTATGCTCACAGTCAACATATAGCTGGAATCCACCATAGCGTCCACGGCGACTATGGATGTCCCTGAAAGGGTGCCGTGAACACCTCTAGTGGTCGTCCCTGTTTACCACAGCAGTCAGGGAAGGGACAATGCCTTTTTGGCAATAATATCATCCACCCTTTGGTGGTAGAGGCCAGGAAGCCAACCCCGTACATAAAAACCTTGTAGCATAGTGCCCACCAGGCACAATAGCCCAAAAATATAAAAATCATGTCCTCTTTGGGTCCCTCACATTGCTTGGCCCTCACACTACCTCACCAGCATCTTTTGGGCACTCCAGCGTCTTTTGGTAACCCTCAAGGTTATGCATCATGTACTGGTATTATAAGATGATTTATATGACATGGAAATCCTCAATTTCACTCATCGAAATCATGCAATTTATGCATCTCTTTTCAACCATGTGAGCAATGCATAAAATCAGTTCATGCTAATATCACATTCAAAGCCATAAAACATGAAGACAATTTCGCATGCTGGTATAAGAACATTATATCAAAAACATGCTAAACACGAGAATAAAGCAAGTCCGAGTTTAAGATGCGTCTTAAAAAACTTAGTAGTAGCAGACTACCTACCTCAATGTTTCTTGTATCACATTCTTCACTCCGCAAACCTGAATCTCCTTGTGAAACCCTGGATATTAATGGATAACAAGGATTCAAGTATCATTTTCTATCCATTTATAGATCACTACGCAAATCTCTAGATTAACGGCTAGATCTGCCTTTTTGGTCAGATCCCCTATCTTGATGCTTCGAATGGGTTTATACTTGACTTGGGTAGTCAGATCTTGATCATCTTTGATCTTATAGATCTATGAAATCTCTAGAGTTTTTGGGCTCTAATCATATAAAATTGTCCTATAATCCTATATTTTATAGTCTAATTAGGTCCACATCATTAATACGGATGCAACGGTTCTTTCGTATCATCAATCGGAGTCCTATAGCTCCTGGAATTGCATTTTTAGGGTCACAAAGTCACGAACGAATTAAATCGTCCATTTAGGGCCCGTGCGTCACGATTCCTAGGAAGCGTGCGCGTCCCGGTCGAGCTGCGACTGCGGTCACATGCAGGCACATGCCTAAGTAGTGCTACAGCATGCGTCCCAATCAGCATCCCACGGATGCATCTTTGACGTGGCAGACTGCGTCTTGGCACCCAGAACGCCCTGCACGTCCTGAATGAGCCGAAAACCTGCCACACGCTTGCATGAGCATGATGCTCGCCCTAAGGGACGCGTCATAGGCCGTGTCATGCCTGTGCATGCTCAGGACGCCTGGTTCAACGGTTTTGAACCAGACCCAACCTTTCCAAGAGTTTTTGGCCAAGAAACACCAGATCTGGCATGGATTTGGTCTGGAAGAGAGAAGGAAAAGGGGCTTACCTGGGCCAGCTGGAGGAGTGAAGCTGGGGTTTCTGATGGGTGTGGTTTCCTCTGTGCCTACTAGGAAATCCTAGGTGACGAAGCCGGAGAAGAAGAGGAGAATAAGGAGAAGAGGATGATTGGGGAGGAGGGGAACACGGGCTTTATAGCCTCGCGAAGGTGGTGCTGCCCAAAGGCGGTGCCACCATTATTGCTGCCTTACAGAGGCAGTGCTGGAAAGGCGGTGGCTAGAGGAGGAAGGCAACTTGGGGGGGTGCCATTAGTAAAACGGCCCACTATGTTTTTGGGTCGTTTTTGTTTTAATTGTATTTTACAAAAATGCCCCTCTTTCTTCAAAAGGCCATAACTTGGTCATATGAACTCTGTTTTCAGTATTCTTTGAGGCTTTGGATTGAATTTTGAATGTAGAATTTAATGGTACTAATTTTTCTCACAAGTTCCTTCATTTTATATTTTTATTAATATTAAATATCTAAAACATATATTAATTTTCAAAATTAACAACTTTTACAAAATATCTCCAAAATTTGTGGCATTACACCCATCTAGGATTGTATCTCTCAAAATGGGGATTATTGTTGCTAGAATTTCTAAATGCATTTAATATATTCACTTTCTCCAAAAAAAAATTCAAGGAATGTGGAGTTGGAGGGTATGAAGTAGTGGGGTCTGTTGTCCTAGAACAAATTGAACAAACCTAAGGTGAATGTTGCATAGTGGATTCTTTAGCCAACACAACTTTCTCAAATTTACTAATAAGACTACCAACATATCCACCCTTTCTATCAATATCTATATTTTGTTATAGAGATCAGGATTGGCCACTATCTTATATATACCTCCTTTTCTGTAAGGTTTTGAAAATCTTTTTGTTCTAATAGAATGAACCCATTGTTAAGGATTCTTAAATAATGTTTCAAAGTAGCTCTTAATCATGATTATCACACCATTAAAGGCATCAATTGTATGTCAGTTTTGTGGGGTCAGACTTTCATAAAAAAATTGTATTTGTTGCCATTTCTCAAAACTATGGTGTGGATATTTGAGCAATAGGTCCTTTTACCTTTCTAGCACTCATAAAAATGCTCATCCTCTTTCTATTTAAAATTTATGATTTCTCTACTAAGGGCATTGGTTTTGTGGGTGGGAAAATTTGTTTAGGAATTTCCTTGCTATTTGCAACCAAATAGTGATAAACCCTACTTCTAATGAATTTAGCCATGCCTTCCCTTTATATTTTAAAGAGAAGGGAAATGGCCACAACCTAATAGAGTTATTAGAAAAGTTTTGGTATTTAAATGTAGAACAGATGTCAAGGAATTCCTTGATATGATGGTAGGGATCCTCCTTATCTAGATCATAAAATTTGGTAGAAGTTAGACGACACCTAATTTTAACTCAAAATGGTATGCATTAGCTGCAGGTAGCTCTATACACAATAGGAGGTTAAACTGTACCAACATTGAATAGTCTCTTAAGGGCATAGCCTCTACTGCTTCGTTGTTTATGTTTATGGCAAGGGTTTTTAAATCTACTTGATTCCTAAGTCCTTGCCTTATGGTCCATTTGATCTCTAGATTTAAGAATACTAAGTGTAGTTTTAATGATCAATGGCCTAGCATATACCTGCTGCTTGATGTATTGGACTCTATTTTATATACAACAAAAACAAATGAATGTATATAATGAAAGAGTAGTCTTCTTTTTTTTCTACCTAGTCTGGGGGAAATCTAAATTAGATAATTCAACCCATAGGAAGAAGAAGGACAGAAAATCAATCCTAACCATATGGCACACAAGTTGAAAGGTTTATTTCTTCACTTTGTTTTTAGCAATGTAGCTTTTATCTTATGTCTAACCTGGGAAACTCCTCCTCTCTTTTAGACTTACCCTACTACTTACTAGTTAGATCCTACCTTGATCAAGCACTTCACATCCTCCTTAGTTAGTTATAGGTGATTTAAGTTGTTGGATGTGTTGGCAGAGTTAGTTATACCAATATAGCTAATGGCATAGGGACCACTAAAGTGGCCATGAGTTGCCTCTTTCCAAAAGGGTCCTATGAGCTTGTGGCTGCTATAGATCTCTTCTAATTTGATTTTAATTAATTTGTTGAGGCTAGGGCTATGTATAAGGTGATGTTTAGCCTAGGTGGGCCAAGGGATGGTGATGAAAAACACCCTTAATCTTGTATGGGGTTAGGGCCCTTACTAATATCTAAGCAATCCTATGTAGTTTGGTTAGCATATATACACCTTGAAACATGTAAATGTATTCTATGTTGCAAGGAAAATAGTAAATCTAATGCAACTACCTTTATGCTACTTACCAAAGGGTCAGGGCCTCAATATACTGGACATTATAACCATGACAACCTATGTCCTTGGGTTATAGAAGAGCTTAGTCTATCCTTGTTAAGCATTTGCTTTCTAATGTAATTGTCCTAAATAGTATACATCAAGTAAGTAATGTAATGGAATTATATTCTTTTGCACTATTGTCCACAATGCAAGATTAACAACCTATGCATCCTAATATAAGAAATGGAGAGAAGGGAAGAAAAGCTTACAGAGAGGTCCTAGAATTATTCTTCTTGTATAAGGGTGGGTCCACTTACATGCCAACTCCTATTCTAGGTTAGGATGTCCCACCCTTGACCTATATTATTACAATCTTTTATTTTAAATTTAAATAAATTATAGTGAATAAAAAGGTACAAATTTGATCTCCCTACAATCCATTCATATGAAAATAATAGAAAACTATCCTAAATCTTCCTCATAGTCTTCATTCTTTTTCAAATTCCTATATAAGTAAAATGAAAAGTATCAAATTCTTCAAGAATAAGGAAAGTATAGAAAAATAAAAGAAACTATTTTATATTCAATCCAAATACTACAACTAGTGGTAAAGTAAAGAAAACTTTTATTTCAATCAAACTCCATTGCGAAGTACCTGACAATGGAACAAAAAACATGATGAGCATTAATAATTACTACAAGTGCATGATTCTATTGAAATATAGAATCAGCAAATGCGGGTCAATCCCACAAGGACTTTATGATTAACAAATTCAATTAAAACCTAAACTACCACACTTTAACCTAGCCAACATTCAATGAAAGCAAATAAATTTAAATAAATAACTATTCAATTAACTAAAGCAAGGAAATAGACAAGGAACTAAAGAAAATAAGCTAAGCTAGGAAATAAATTAAGAAAATGAAGAAACTAAGAATAAAAAGAAACTTTCATTAATAAATTGATTACAATGAAAAATAAATACAATCAGAAAGAAAAATGAGCAATTAAATTAAGACTTTCTTGAAGTGCCCATTGTAGGAGTCCTTAATTGTGACACCCAACTATGCTCTTAACACATCTTCTTCTTCTAGGCTTGAATTTTTCTTTATTGTTTTCTTATTGTGTCATTCAACAAGTGCCTATACACGTCCCTTCAATCTAAGGTGTGTGTGTGTGTGTGTGTGTGTGTGAGAGAGAGAGAGAGAGAGAGAGAGAGAGAGAGAGAGAGAGAGAGAGAGAGAGAGAGAGAGAGAGAGAGAGAGAGAGAGAGAGAGAGTGGGCATAGTTTTGAATTAATATCCTACATGCACATGTATTAAGACTAGGATATATTACTTGCTAATTTAAATTATTTGAAATGAGTCATATGAAATACACAAGTAAAATTATAGTTATATAAATGATTTTTCATGATGCATAATAGGGTGTAAACATGTGATTCCACATGAATTTCTATGAGCAATATGAAATATTTTACTGAAAATGGGTTTCCATGCATATGCAAAATGTTGAATAAGAATAGATTTATAGTGCAGAATTTCACACATGTATGAAAGAAATGTATTAAAATGATCTTGCTTTACTAAACAGACATGATAACAAAATATTAGTTTTAATATTTCACTAAGAATGCAATAACATAGATTTTGATAATAGAAATATAGACAATTTTTGTAGTCGATACAGATAAATGACTCTTGTAGTCATTACATGAGGATTATAACATGCTAAGGGTTCTATGCTAAGAGGATCAGACTAGCTGCCTTTGATACAAATACTTGCCCTAAAATGCCTATAGACAGGAGTATGTATCATGGAAAGAGATACATTTGGATAGATCTAGTGCCATTGTGAGGCCTGGTGTAGCCTGCAAGGTATCTATTGTCGAATGTTGTGAGACATCAATCCTTTATATGCATAGTAGACCATATAGTTATATGACATGGACTAACATGTTAGTTATCCTTAAGGATATTGACCATTGCCATTTAAGGAATGCATGTGGCAAGATTCTATCACTCAATGATATGACATGATATGCAAGATTTCAAATGTCATTGTACATCTACAGTCATTGGAATTTGAAAATGAGTTGGAAAATATGAGGTTTTGATATCAAGCATTTAATCATCCGAATTTCTTAACTTATGCATATATGATACAACTATTTTAGGAATTTTCCTACTAAGTGGTCATACTCACACCCACCAACATTTTTAGGTGAAGCTTGTGAACAATAGATAGGATGTGGCAAGGAGGACTAAGAGAAGTCACTTTAGGAAAAGTATGATAAGGAATAATAAAATAGTTTCTAGTATTTGTATTAGTTGTCATTTAAGCATATATGGACTTTTATGTAATCAAACATGGAAAGTTTACTACATGAATTGTGATTTATTTTAGTTGTTTGGGCTGTGACAAGTAGCTCCTGGTATTGCTTATGTTTTTCATATAGCTATTAGATGTGAAGCTTTTAAAGTAACATAGCATTGGAAGGGTGCTCTTCAAATAGTAATACATAGTATACGTTTCAAAATGTTCTTTTTTTCAAAAAAATCCTCAAGGTCATCTTGTTTTGAAAATTTATTTCAAAAATAATTATAAAAAAAAACCCGGGTTGCCATACTATCATACATTGACAGGTACAAAGAGCTAAATAAAACTTGGCCTACCCTCCATGAGGCAACGACTCTCCCTCCAGAGATAGAGTCAAATTACAATTACCATTAGAAAGAAGAATATCAAATTCTAATACGGATGACAGTCTCCTCAAGTAATTGTTAGAAACAAGTTCCTTCAAGTGTAGCTGAATCCAAGAAACAAAAGGGTGCTTGCCACACATGGCGGGATGATAGACTCCCAATGCTACTTCGAGTTGGGAATGTTCCAATTGCATGCCGTGGAAAGATGGCACACAAGACTCAAATTCTTGATTGAGTGAGAGGATAAAAGACAGTTCTGACTATTAAATGAAAGACTTCAAATGATATGGATGTTGACCCCACATAAAAACTTCTTCCTTGAAGGCCATCAGCCCAAAAGCTTGCTCTACAAGCTGACATAAGTGACAACTGATAGATTATCACAAATAGAAAGAAACATAAGGATAACACATGCGGATGTCTATGTCCATCTAGTTCCTGCAGTTCATCGTGCGAAATAGTTTTTCCAAAATGTCAACAACTTGCAGCTTGGCAATACCATTGAAGTCTACAGAAATGGCCATCTCTATTGCATCTCCGGAGTATACTTTGGCTTTTCTAGTCTACATACTAGAGTACAACCCAACTACTCCGTTGTTTAGAATCCTAGCAGATTTCAAGATTGTAGAGTTTGAGAACCCTCAACCAGACTCTGGTCAAAGTGTGAATTTCATGACATAAGCTTGACAGAGGCGCCACCAATTAGCCTGGTTACCTTTGAAGTTGCAAACCTCCCACTAGAGCAAGAAGCGTTTCCTCGTCACCATGCCAAATGCACTACTCATTATCAGCACCCTCATTATGCATAGGTGCTCGACATAGATTACCAGGAGGTTGATTACTGATGACGAGTGAAGGCGTAACTACAAGAGCCAACACTCATATTGATCCCTTTTTTCACCCTATCTCTTGAGCATATATCGCTCATGTTGTTCAAGATTAGAAAACTGTATCAGTGAGTCAGCATAAGACGTATAGGCATTTACCACTGTTCATCATAATTTAATCCAATACTTTTCTGCTCATGGCAATAATGCATCATGTTTTGTGACTCAAGTTTCTGCGCTAACACCTCCCAGGACTATCAAATCAGGTTGGCATCCCCACCGAGACGATACGCATGGTGCCAACAACAGCCAGCTTGGGGTAACGTGCCATAAGCATAGTCACAAAGTTCAGACTAGGGAATAAATAGGCAAGGCAAATATCCCCTAAATTTTAAAATCATTTGTGGAAACTTTGAGAAAAAAATTGGGGAAAATTTTTCATACGCTAGTTTAAGTTTTTAAATTGAAATTTTCACTAGATTCTCATGGATTAGAATTTTCAAAAATAATGAGATATCAAACCCATCAAAACCCCGTGTGATTGTGCATCACTGCGTGCACTATGATACGTGTCTATGTACAATGCCAAGTGCTATACGCATTGTGGCCGGTGTGCTATGTACAATGTCTGTGCGCTGTGTGGTATGTTGTGCCTATGTGCATGCCCAATTCTACATGAACTAGTTTGTGCCTATGTGCCATGTGCTGTGCACTATGCCTATGCACTGTGTGCAAAGGCTATGCCCTGTGCCCATGCCCAGTGCTATGTGCACTGGTCTTTGTATGAGTGTTGTGCACAGTGCCTGTGCATAGTGTGCATGCCCAAGACAATGTGCACTTGTTTGTGCCTATGTGCTGTGCTCAGTACCATTCATGTGTGCTACGGTCAGTGCAGTGCTCAGTGCCCAATGCTATGCCTATGTGATGTGCGCTGCATGCAGTGTGCAGCGCCCAGTGCTAAGCCTATGTTCTGTGCGCTGGGTGCAGTATGCAGTGCACAGTGCTGTGCCTATGTGCTGTGCACTGGGGGCAGTGCACAATGCCGAGTGTTAGGTACCAAACACAACACTCATGTGCTAGACGTCATGCCTGCAACCCATGCACCAGGTGCCATGCACATAGCCCAAGCGCTAGGTGTTGTGTGCCGTGTGCAAGCGTTGGGTTCTAGGCACACTGCCATGCGCTAGGTGTTGTGTGCCATGTGCAAGCGATGGGTGCTAGATGCCACTCTGACTTATGTAAAACTACAACTTCTTTAGACTCGGATCTTATAATAAAAACCTATAAATCCACATGCTTAAGTCTATAAAAAATCGCATTTTAATCATGCTTAGGTCATATAGTAAGGCTTTAAGTCCACTTTTTCATGTCTACTTGAGTAATGTCTTCGTACCCTATATCCACGTTAGAAAGTATGGATTTTCGATCCAGTATGTCAACATGTAATACTCAATCATGTACATGCATCGGTTAGGAATGAACAGTCTAAATTTCATGAATCCATGCGCCAGTTTTGACCTTTTTAATTCATGAGATGGGAGATTTAACGAACAAACACTCTATTTATTATTTGAAAACCAGATATCAGGAGGATGTGTGTTTATACCATAGGAATCAACTCATAATCATGTCAACTCTCATGGATCAACAAGCATCTAAAAGCCATCTTTTGCAAAAATCCATATTTTTCTTATCAAATTCATAAGATTAAATATGGAAAATGCATGGATTTGGAGCATGAAAATCAAGAAAGAAACATAAGGAATGATGTATGGATTCCGACATACTTGAGCTCCAGAAAACATTACTTTTTTTGTTTTAACTCCAAGAGATCATGAGCATATATACTAAAATGGGGCATCAAGACCCGACCAAACATGTCCAATTAATCTGCCAATACTATGCGCATAAATGATTGTGCAAAGGTAATAAAAGTGTAGATCAAAACCAATATGACGATTTCATGTTTCAAAAATAAATTAGGAAATTAGTTTAGGAAAATTCCTATGCCACCTACCTCTTTCTTTGGAGAAAACAATCTTCTAGTATCTTCATTTCCAAAACATAGTGTGTAGGTGACCTTGGTGCAGCCTTTTTCTCCCCTGTTATTCCTCTCTCTCTCTCTCTCTCTCTCTCTCCCCCCCCCCCCCCTTGGCATTTTCTTGTTTTTCTATCTTTCTTCCCCTATCCCAAGACATCGTACACTACTATAAGAGGGAGTCTTGTCTAGTTGCAAAATGGGTTTGGTATCCATTTTCATTTTGTCGTATCATAGATACTCCAAGTCTCCTCTTTCTTATCCCATATTACTCAGATTCTGATCTTATCTTCTCTCATTCACCCTCCTAATCCTTAGAATCCTAACCCATCATCTTGTTGTCCTCTAGATCCTAATCTCCTTCTATTGTGTATTAACTTTCCTAATCTTCAAAGATTCCTAGGATTCTCATCTAATATCCTATATACAATTGCCTATTCTCTCTTAATCACAAATTTTCTTAAGGATTCTAATTAGAGGGAAAACATCCATTTTCTAAGATTCAATACATCTATTAAAAAGACTGTTTATTTGCTATCACAAGACTTGAACTCTAGACCAAAGGCATACAATTTCACTCTATAACCAGTTGAGCTTTGTCACTTACAAAAATAAATATGTATACTATTAAAACTCAAGTGGTTAAATTCCACCCTCATTACAAAAATTTCATCCTTGAAATTTATGGTAGCACCTTGAACAACTGAGAGAATCTCTACCTCATTTTGTGTTCTACTTCTCAAGTGACTTATTCCATTGAGTGATGCTGCCATAAGACCTCGCTAATGCGATATTCTTGTTCCTTAATAGCTTTTCTTTCTAATCCAAAATTTGCATCAGTATAGGCTCAAAGGTCTAATTAGTTTGCATTTCTATAGGCACCTGTTTGAGTACTTGTGTATGTTTAGGAATATACTTCCTTAACTTCGATGTGTGAAACACATTGTGAACATCTAATAACTTGGTAGTAACGTGAGTAGGTATTCAACCTATCCAATTCTCTCCAAGGTCTCAATGGACCCCCAAATCACAAACTTAGCTTTCCTTTTATTGCAAACCTCTACCTTTTGCATCACTAGAACAACCAAAGCACCACTACATGAAGGTAAAATGACTGATGATATAGTAGTTTGCCTTCACTACCTTTAACTTTGTTGGGTCCACTACAACACTATCTTTTGAAATAACGTGACCCAGAAATTTGACTTCCTCCAATCAAAGTTCACACTTGTTGTACTTAACATATAATTTATGTGTTCTAAGTGTATTCAAAACTATATGCAAGCATTCTTATTGTCACTCTTGACTTACGTTATGGACTAGGATGCAGTCCACAAAGATGATGGCAAATTTATTAAGAAATAGTTTGAACGCCATATTCATGAGATCCATAATACAACAAGAGCAATGACCAATTCAAAAAGCATTTCTTGAAATTACACAGTATTCATATCTTTCTTAAAATGCCATCATTTGAACTATCTTCTTCACAGATTCTCATTTGATGATACCTTGACCTTAAATAGATCTTTGAAAATACTATAACTACTTGAAGATGATCGAATAGGTCATCAATTAAGGATAGAGGATACTTATTGTTCACCATGACCTCTTTAAGCATCTGATAGTCAATACAAGGCTTCATTAACTCATCCTTCTTTTAATGAAGAAGACTGCGGCTCTCGTAGCAAAACAATATATCTAATTTTCCAATTAATCTAGCTTTGCTAAGACCATTTTGTAAAGTGTCTTGGATATAAGAGATGTGCCATGGGTATCAATTTTAGTGGTGCAATCTATTTCCATTTTAGATGGTAACCCTGGTAATTCTTTTGAAAATGTATATGGAAATTCTTGAACTACCATAATGTCTTTCAATACTTATTAATCTCTATAGCTTCAACTTTTTCATGTATGATTGTCACCTCAATCCTCTAAAAATGTCACCCAATATCTCGTAAGGATACAAAATACTTCTAACTTGGACACAATTCGTACAGCCTCATTCTTAGCATCAAGTTTCATTTAATTTACAATATTAACCACAAATACTATAATTACTTTGAATGTTGATCTAGGTGTTTTAACCCTTGGTTCATAAATAATCATCAACCTAAACTACTGCTATTACCATTACACCCAACAGCCCACTTGAGCAATTTGTCATTATCCCATTGATTCCTAAACATTCACTCATCAAGTGTGTCTTTATTCTTTAATTATTAAAAACATATTATCCACCCTTACCATCAAACATCCTTTAAGCACAATTATTTTCATTTTATGTCTTTTGTCTCAAAATATGATTTCTACTCTTCATAGAATTCAATCGATAATTTCAAATAAATTTTATAGATTAGATACTTCCATTAGAGTAGCATCAAAACCTTCTAATGCCTACATTTCTAATCAATCAACTTATTCAAAATTTTATTTTTGTACTATAGTTCTCTACCTTAAGAACTCATTAACCATCATGTTTACGTTCATGATCTAAAATCAGATTAATATTATAAATCAAATAGTTAGCATATATAGCAGCCATAGAGTCTTTTGATGTCAATTTTTTACTAACTTCCCACAATACTACAAAATTATTAGCTTAAAGTATCCAATGTAAATTCTAGATAATGCTATAATTCTCATTCCTTAAGACTCCTTTGCTATAATTATTTTTCAATTCCTTCTTAGACTGTTATTGTAGAATGGTAGTTATACCTTCTATAGTTCTAATTACTTCATCTAAGTTAGAGCTAGATTTTTAGGAGGTTACTATGTCAATAGAACTCTAATCAATTTGGAATACAATACAAATGAAAGTACTTGAGTTTAATTCTTCAAATTGCCACACCAATAGATCTATCCTATGTTAGATATCATTTGTATAATCTTATACTCTAGTTCATTACTTTAAGAACCACACTAATCCCATGAGGATACTCTTTCATTCTATAGTCAACCATTGCCCCATGGTCTATTATCTAGTCCATGCACAAGATAATGTCCAAGTCTATCATGCTTAAGAGGATTAGGTTAGCACTAAGTTCTTGCTTTGACACACAAATAGGCACATCTTGTAGAAATTCATGTGCCATTACTAGCTCTCATAAATATGAACCTAGTTTCTGTGTATTGCAATCCAGACATGATACAAAGTGGTAAGATATTGTAAAATGTTTGGAACCATGGTCACGTGATACTCCTGTAATTTTATATAAATTAAGAGAGTGCCTCTCACAATTGTAGTTGGGGTATGAGTTTGCTTTGCCAATGATGCAAGGACTCTTTCACGACTCCTCTGAACTAGTTCCCATTGAGGTTGTTCATCCTTTTTCCCTTATGGGCAATTAGGGAGGAAATCACCTTTCTTACCACAAGAGAAATAGTGTTGCTGTTCAATGTAGCAAGGCTTGTTTGGATGAAATTTATGGTAGACTAGGCACTGAGCACAATTATTTTCTTTCTTCCATTTTGGGTAGTCATGGAAGAAGTGTCCCTTAAAGGGCTTTCATCAGTTCTATCCCTACAATTGATGCATTGATTTCAACCATTTACCCTTCTTCTTAAGGTTTGTAGTTATCTCTCTAAGTATTGTAGAAGGAGCTTTATGCACTCCCTACAATATTTCTTTTAAGTTCCTATAAGCGAGTGTTCCCTTTTCTTTGATGACATCTATAGGTTCAACAAAAATTCTTGACAAGTTTTTCTACATATTTTAACTAGTGAACCTATCACTTCTTTTGTCATTATTGAGTCTTATGGTTACTTAGTTGTTTGGCTATGAGCAATATAAATTGTGCTCTGATACACCTATGGTGACAAGGGTTTTCTAAAATGATTTTTAAAATATAACTTTCAAAACAAGATTACTTTGAGGATTTTTTTAGTCATTTTGAAACTTGGACAATATAGATATTACTATCTAAAGACCACCCTTCTAGACTGTGTCACTTTAAAAACTTCACAAATAATAGCAGTATGAAAAAAAAAAAAGCACTAATAGGAACTACTAGTCATAGCCCAAACAACTAAAACAAACCAAAATTCATATAATAAACAGTCCATTTTTTATTACATAAAAGGCCATAAATGTTCAAATGACAACTAAGACAAATACTAGAAAGTACTTTATTATTCCTCATTGTACTTATCAAATAGTGACTCCTATTGGTCCTCCTTTCCAAATCTTGTCTATTGCTTGGAAGCTTCACATGAAAATGTTGGTGGGAGTGAGTACGATGACTTAGTAACAAAATGCCAAAACTAATCATTTTGAAAATCATGGCAATCATATATGCATAAGTTAATCAATGTAGATGATTAAATGCTTAGTATGAAAACCTCATAATTTCCAAGACATTTTGAAATTTCTATAATTGTAGATGTAAAATGACATCTAAAATCATGTAGTACCATCGTATTGATTCATATCAAAGTGGCAGCGTCACATGCCTAAAAAGTTGATGTTTAATACCCTCAATGATAAACCAGCATGTTAGTCCATGTCCTATAATTATAGACTCTACTATGTACATAGAGGATTGATATCCTGCTATGTTTGGCTACAAATACCTAGTAGGCTACTCCAGGCCTCATGGAGACATTGATCAATCTAGAAGTACTCTTCCTATGACACATACTCCTACCTATAGGCCTCTTAGGGAAGGTATATGTATTGAAGGCCAGGGGCCAATATGATCCTCCTAACATAGAGCCCTTAAGGCATCATAAATCTTCTATATAAACTACAATAGTAGTCTATTTGTATCGACTACAATAGTTGTCGATCTATATTGACCACAAGAATCATATATTTCAATCAATACATTTGCACGAATAGTGCGCTATCAAATCACCAAAATCTTTGGTGTTATAATTTTAGTATATATTTAAATCAAGATTTTGGTATCAAGTTTGTTCGGTAATGCAAGAGCATTTAAATACATTTTTACATACACATGTGAAATTCTGTACTATAAATCTATGCTTATTCAATTGTTCCACATATGCAAGAAATAACATTTTTAGTAAAACATATCATATTGTTCAAATAAATTCATAAGGTCTCTCAAGTTTACACCACATATGCATCTTGCAAAATCAATTATAAAACTATAATTTTAGTTGTGCATTTCATATGCCTTATAGCATAAATCATCAACTAATATATTCCAGTCTTAATAATGTGCATGTTGGATGTCAATTCAAAACTATGTGCATATATATATATATATATATGTATATGTATGTATGTATGTATGTATGTATGTATGTATGTATGTATGTATGTATGTATGTATGTATGTATGTATGTATGTATGTATGTATGTATGTATGTATATCCATGGATTAGAATTTTCAAAAATCATGAGATATCAAACCCATCAAAACCTTATGTGCATTTACATCACCATGTCTATGTGCAGGGCCCAGTGCTATGTGCACTAGTCTGTGCCTATTTACTATGCATAGTGAGATGTGGTTATGCATTGTGCCAGTGCCTATGCTCTATATGTATGCCCAAGTCCATGTACATTGGTTTATGTATGTGTGACATGCACAATGCTTGTGCAGAGTGTAGATGCCTAGTACTATGTGCACTAGTTTGTGATTGTGTGATGTGTGCAATGCCATGCCTATGTGATGGACAATGGGTATAGTGCACAATGCCTAATGCTATGCCTATGTATTGTATGCTAGGTGCAATGTGCAATGCATAGTGCTATGCCTATGTGCTGTGCATTGGGTGTAGTATGCAAATCATAGTGCTATGCATATGTGTTGTGCATTGGGTGTAGTATGCAATGCCTAGTTCTATGCTTATGCTTATGTGATGTGTGCTGGGTGCCTTACACAATGCCTAGTGCTAGATTCCAAGCACACTACTCATGTGCTAGACTCCATGCCTGGAACCCATGCACTAGGTACCAAGCATGTAGTCCAAGTGTTAGGTGTTGTGCGCCAGGTGCAACTGTTGAGTGCTAGGCACACTACCATGTAGTAAATGCCTATCATGCCACCCACTACTAGACGGGAGGGTTTTAAAGCAAATTAAAAATGTATATCGAAGATGGCTACAAAATTGTCTTCTATTAAGCCGTCTTCAAAAGTTAGCCAAAAAGAGAAGTTAGCTGAGAACCGACTTTAAAAGTGTGTGCTTTTAAAGTTGGTTAGGCATAAAAAGGTAATATACTTTTAAAGTTTGTTTTTTCCAAACTGACTTTAAAAACATCACAATTTTTTTTTTCATTGTTATACGTACACTGCAATGTTAACCTGCTATTACAATATTCACGAATATATTCAATGAACTATTATAATACTCCACATACATTCAATGAACTATTGATATCTTCATGCACATTTATATAAACCTAACTAGACATAACGTTCAATCTTTTAAAGTCTTTAAAAGAGAAATTAGAGCATCTACATTCACTTCATTCTCTACAACATCCATATATGCACATTCACTTTCAACATAAAAATTTCAAAGACATGAAAGAAAAACTTTACATGTCCCTACACCCATTTACTTTGACACTCTAAATTACCCACATTCATCTCATAAAAAAAACACAATTCAATAAAGTAAATGAAAAGTACAAGCCACATGCATATCAATGAAGAAGTTTAGTTTTGTACTAATAAATAAGAAATTTATATTTTATGTGTTCTAATTAAAACACATTACACACTCAGCCCATTCATTTCTTATTTCATTGAGATCTAACTTGGAGTAACTTGGCCTGATGCCCTAATCTAGTAATACATTAGCCGACAAGACAATATTTTTAAATCAATTACATTCTTTCAGCTGGAATATATAAAAAATTATAAAAATGTAAGATTATGACCTGTAAAAGGTGTCTTACCTTTCTAAATTGTGAGATCTTAACACCAACACATACTAGGGTTCTCATGTATCTCAGCACATGGTACCTACACTCTCAATTGGACTATTGTTTACTATAATGTTCAATAAAGAAGATAGAAAGGATCAATAAATACCATGTGTAATATCAAGTATCAATATTGAAGTAGAAATTTACATATACCCCATGTAGGAGACAATGTGAGTGTGCTCAAGTTGATCCCATTCACAAACTCTTATAAGGTCCTCATTTATAAGTGGTACTTCAACTACGTCATAGGTAAGCATGCTAGCCTCGAGAAGTATGAGGTTGATTACCCTATCTTTATTAATGATTGTGTAGAGGCCTCTTAAGAATAGAGGCATGTTATGTGGAACTTCTAGCCAATCCTTAAATGGATACTGTAAAGTTGCACAAATTTGTAATGAATATTGTTCGTGAAAGACATTCAGTTTTATAATGAAAATAAACATAAATACTTCTATCGGTTTGATCGTTGTGATGGGAAGTGGTTGTGAAGAGGAAGTTGGCTTTCATGACACTTACTACAACTTTTTATTAACATTCGATGCAATTAATAAATAATTAAATTGAGGTCTCTAAAATCTATTATTGAAGATGCATGGTGGTATGTCAAGATATATACCTTAGATTGTATGGGAATGATAGATTGCTTCAACCAAGTGATGTGATATCCAAGGGCATTTCCAATGGTAAAAACATCATCAAATTCCATAAAAAATGATAGGCATGCATTCACATTCACGACCCTTAGTAATACACACACACTTAGTGTGTGGAGGCATACTCTTTCCATGTAAAATCATGGACCCAACCACATACGATGAACCCACCTCTATGATGTTTTCACAGGCTTTTAAGGGCAACATGCATTGACCCACTTGGAATGAGAAATACTAGATACATAAGATAAGACAACTAAGTGGACAATGCAAAGTAAATGCGACTACATATATACATCCTTGGCAGCACATTTTCTCCTATCGGTGATGCTTGTTGTTCTTAATCTTCTTCTCTAGTAGAATTGTAGCTAGCATGTGAGTGAGGTATAGGGAGAGAATTTTGTTTAACCCTTTTCTCTGAGAACTTCATTTCTGAGTGTATACCAATGAGAATTTAAGCTCCAGACATTTTTCTAATAAAGTATAAGTATTTCCATTTAGAAGTCTAGACTTATGTAGTACGTACACACATTGCACTCCGAGATATAACTGTAATAAAATGGCTTGGCATATGGATAAATTGTAGAATTTCTCATTCATCTTTATTAAGATGTTAAAGTCAGTAGAGGCCTCACTCATCCACTAGGGGTAACCTGGGGGTTTAACAGCTTATTGCATATGCTAAATCTAATCCAGAGTACTTATGAAAATGACAGTCATTTGTGTTTTCATAATTTTTTGCATATGTTTCTCAAGATTAGTTAAAATGCTAGTTTGGGGGGTGATAAGTAGTCAATTTTGTATAAAAGTACCTAATTAGCAATATATGTGTCATAGATTATAGGGCATTATTCTAGGATATTTCAAAATTAATGACACATGCATTTCTAATCTAATAAGTCAAAATTTTGATATTTTGTAGGTTCAAAAGCTAATCTAGAGTATGTGATCCATCATAAATTTTTTAGGTGTTAATAAGTGTCTTTAATCTTTTGTAGGTGTTAAAAGAATGATCCAATGGCTAATATTACTTTAGATGATAATTGATGATCCAAATCAACCCAGAGAGACTAGGACCCATTTTTCATCAATTTAAAGAATCAAGCAAGGATCAAGATTATTCAAGAGCATGCAGATGAATCTTAGAAACAATTGGTAGAAGTCAAGGTGACTAGAAAGGGACCCATATAAAATCCATGCAATATCCACCACTTTTGCATGTGACATGGAGCCATGCAAGCCATGTGAGTGATGAAGCCAAGGAAGTAAGCTATTGAAGCCAACAAGTTAGAAGCCAACAAAAGGAGCCATTCAAGCCATCTTAGCCAAAGCTACAATGGAACCACACATTTTGAAGCTAAAAATGTAATTTTCCAACTTGAAGAAAACGTGTTCTTAAGAGGATAATGAGAAGGAAACATGAAGTTCAGCAATAATGAAGATAGGCATGCCCATGTGGACCAATAAGAGAAGAGACCTAACTCCTTTAAACTGTCCTCTTCCTAGGTTTCCCACTACCAAGCAATTCCCTCAAGGTTTCCTACTACTTAAATCCTCCTTCCTAGTTTCCACTTTGTAAGTCTCCTTGCCTTATCCAACTGCCCTTCCCTCATCCTTATCTTATCCTATCTTATCTTCTTTCCCATTATCCATCTTTCCTATCTTCCTTTAGATAAAGATTAGAAAATCTTCTCTCTTCGAAGGGTGTAACTCATATATAAATAGGATTCTCCCCACCATCTACAAAAAGATAGCTTTCAATGCAATATCCATAGCATCCTCCATGCCTCCTTCCAGGCTAGAGTTCCATGTCCCATACAAGGGCAGGTTCTCCACACCATCTCCACACTAGTCCTCCACATGTCTTTGAAGATTTTCCATGCCATCTTCAAGGGTTAGTCAAGCATCTTTCAATCTTGTTTCCAGCCATCCTTCAAGCTAAGTTCGCGCCATTTTGCTTTCTATTCTTTGCAAGTTTGTTCCTTTGATTCATGCACATACTTCCTTGGTTCCTTGCAATGCTGTTTTGCTTCTATTTTATGCTCTAATTTTCCTTGATCAAAGGCTATCAATCTCTTGTAGTGATAGACAAGATAAAGTAGCCTTTGAATAATTTATTGATTCTTTAATTTATTTTAACTGCTTACCTTATTGTTGAGTGTTCTCTTTTAATTTTAGCCCTTTAGAATTAATTTCTCAACTTGATTTCATTCTCTAACTTGATTCTTTCCCTTGGTTCACACGCATGGCCATTATTGGATAGAATTAGATTTAATATTGAAGTTAAGAATTATTGTTTATATGTTCATGAATCACGCACACCACTTTTGTAATATTTTACATTTAATGAAACAAAGTTTGTGTTATGCGTTCATTTCGAGTTTCATGTTAGTTAAAACCCTTCCAATTTCATGAATGCTTTGATTCATTAGTAACATTATTTGAATGTTTAGTCTAGATTTTTTTCATTAAGCATGTTTAATTTGAATGTTTAAACTTTGTTAGATTCATTGATTATGTTAGTTTGCACCCCTAGATTAGATCGTGTTAGTTTCTTTTGGTCTATGTTTATGCATGTTTCCAATTCTAAGTTTTTTTCAATTCCTAAAATAATCATAATCAAACTCTTTTGTAAAGGCTAATTCATCTAATTAAGCCAATTGCATACAAATCAATGACACCTCACATGCATGAATCATACTACTTTGATTGGTGCACTTGCGAGTAATATTTAGAGCTACATCATCTCCCATATACAAAGTAGAAATAAGCACGTTACTTCATTTGAAAATTATAAGATAAGGTACATACTATATTAAGGTACATACCTTCACCATCTCCCATGTTGAATTTTGGAGTGTTGGTGACACATGTCTTCAATTCTTAAGTGAAATAGGTACCATGCTTCTTATCATGGAGTAAAGGTGATTGTTATTGGTTGCTAAACTATCACTTATCACTTGTCCCTTAGTGTTGTACTGGACAGCTTCTTTTATTCTCTTTGTCTTACTTAGTAGCCTTTTTTCCATTTTCATTCGCCCTCTTTCATTTTTCTTTTGAGGGCTGCTCAATTGGACTATTGTTCATATTCTTGATGTTCTTGATGTTCCATTTTTCCTACAAACAACAACACAGTGAAATAAAATATTCCATGCAATGCATTTAAAGGTAGGTTATGACTTTAAAATAAACCACTTGTTTCTACCCAAAATCCAGCATATCCTCCTCTATTTTTCAAACTTATGCATTTAGCACATACAATGTGATTCACCTAATAAGCCATGATTTCACTAGTCTCCCCACTATTTCATTAGAAACATGAGCAACATTTTAGAAATATGAAATGGCCAAATATATGTATACAACTTAATTAGAATGACTCAGTTTACACCTAATAGCATTTACGTACAAATAGAATTGACCTAGAAGATTAAAGCAAGCTTACACATGTAACAAATTTGTAAATACAAATTGCATTTAAGTATAAATAGAATCTAGTAAGAAGCTCAAAGTAGGAAAAAAAAGTAGTTGAATTAGCTGTGCCTCATAGTAAATACACAATTGGAGGGTGGCTACTCTCAAAGTGGGCATTTTTCTTATTTATTATAAGATAAATCAAACAAAATTAATGAAACAGCAAAAAACTTAGCCAAACACATTGATTACAATATAAGCATGAAACACATTTAAGTACAAATAGAATCTAATAACAAGCTAAAACTTCACAAAATGCAGAAGAATTAGCTATGCTAAGAGGCAAATACACAATTCGTATCCATTGTATGAATTAAATTAGACATTATTAATAGTGTTAATCTATTTCAAGTAGTTTTATAAATCCACATGCTAGACCACACATGACCAACCCTGAGCTAGAGAGACCAACAGAAAGAGAGAGGAAACAAATAGTTAGGGGTCACTCCGGTTTGGTCTTTTTCACAATGGGAGACCAACACAGATCAAGATAGAGAGAGGGAGACAAAGAGAGGAAAGACAAGTCAATGTCGATCTAGGTTTTTTTAATCACATGTGATCGACATGGAATGAGATATATATATATATATATATATAGAGAGAGAGAGAGAGAGAGAGAGAGAGAGAGGAAAGATAGGTCAACGTCGATTTGGGTTTTGTTGACAGTGCATGATTGACACAAAATGAGATAGAGAGAGGAAATACAAGGATTCCTAGCCTGTGTTTTTTGGCTAAAAGCGACAGACATAGATAAAGAGAGAGGAAAAGAAAAAATGGGTCGATGGTCTAATGTTTTTGGCCACCTGCGATCAAAACAAACCAAGATAGAGAGAGGAAAAGAATACTAGGAATCAACAGTCTAGTTTTTTCAGCCACAACCAACCAAGACGGAATGACACACACATACACACACACAACGAGAGAGAGAGAGAGAGAGAGAGAGAGAGAGAGAGAGAGAGAGAGAGAGAGAGAGAGAGAGAGAGAGAGAGAGAGAGAGAGAGAGAGAGAGAGAGAGAGAGAGAGAGAGGCTGTTAATATCTTCTTTTTTTGTTTCTTGTTTTTTTCCACACACGACCAAAATGGTTTGACATAGAGAGAAAGAGAGAGGAAAAGAAAAAAGTGGTCATCGATTTAGTTTTTCTGATTGTGTGCAACCGAGATGAATTGAGATAGAGAGGGGCAGTTTAAATGAAGTTATGTTTCATTTTTATAGTTGATTTGTAAAATAGAAACACATTTTAAAGTTGGTTTTAACTAAACTGACTTGAAAACTATTTTTAAAGTCAGTTTATTCAAATCAACTTCAAAAATTGTAAGTAGATCTATAGGTTTGGCTCCTTATTGATGTTATCATATATTCAATTCTTCAATCAAGCATTGTGCGCGCACGTGTGTGTGTGTGTGTGTGTGTGTGTGCGTGTGCGTGTGTGTCTAGCACAAGCACAAGCGAATCAATTAATTTTTGGATATCTCCTCATTTACCATCCTTTAATTGCATATATCAAATGTTACATAGTATTGCATCTAATGAATATAAGCTAGCACTTGATCAAAGAGTAAATTAGGAACCATCTCATGAAAATGTGGCCTCTTAGTATTCAACTCACACCATACTGTTGCAGTTCCTTTGTTGGTAGAGCTTCAATATAGACTTTCTCTACCCAAAGAGGAATTAATATCCAATGCCTCATGATTTAGAGTTTGTAGAGCCTTTTGTGTGAAATTGATCTCCTATTTCACTGGAAGAAATTTCTCATTATCAAATCCCAATATGGAAAGGAACTACAAACCCTAACTTTGAATTTAGCTTTTCTCCTTATCTGACTACTTCCTACCTTTGATTCCTTACACTGTGTCAATTTAGGAGATTAGTGACACTCCAAAAATTCATTCCATGTAGCCTAGTCGTTAATCCTTTCCATCTTTGTTCTCACTCCACCCTTTATCTTATGAGGACTAGATTTAAAAGCCCTATTTGTTTTCCCTGGAATTGCACAAATTTTTTTTTGAATCATGACAATCTAACTAAGATCTTGACCCCAATATCTACATATTAGAAAACCCACTTCATCCACTATATTCCTTACAAAATTAATTAGAAAATTGTGTAACAATATGGGGGTTTACAGTTCTTACCATGTTTTTTATATCACAAACATTCAAAATTTTGCTACCAAATAGTAGGTTGGTGAGTGAAAAGATAAAGGGAGAAGAATTGGAGGAGGACATTGTCCTTTCACTAGCCACATAGAAAGACAAGAAAAAAGAGATGTAACATTGGGGATTGATAAACAAACGATGGTTTTTAAAGTAGGTTTTGAAAAAACAACTTTAAAAGCCATTTTAAATGTCTTATTAAAAAAATTGACTTTAAAAATGGTTTTTGAAGTTGTTGTGTAAAATCAATTTTAAAAATAGATTTTAAAGTTGGTCCCATGAAACCAACTTTAAAAAGCTATTTTTGAAGTTAGTTTCTTCAAACTGACTTTACAAACTTTGTTATAAAATTTTTAACTCCAAGCTCCTTGCAACATGCATAATAATCTAAGGTTGGCTTGATCCTGATATGCTTGCATCATATAAAACTATATATATATATATATGCATCATATAAAACTATATATATATATATATATGTAAATGCATCAATAGAAATAAACTAGCTCATGCTCAAGCAAATTAGGAATCTCCTTTTCATTATATTTCAAATATTTACATTTTAATGTGCCCCCTCATATATTGCTTTTAACCCAAGCACCCTTCTCATCATTATCGCGCACATAATCCTCATTTTCACCAAATACACGAATTGATGGGGTTGTTTTGGTAATACAAGGGTAATCTATTGCAATATATCCTAGGTCATCTACATCATAAATGTCTCTCGAGAAGGCTAATAAAAAATTTTACCATCGCTTATCACGACTATCTTGTGCATAAAATACCTACTTTACTTGAGATATCAAAATAAATAGATGATTTTTATAATCAATTTTATTGAGGCCAACCAATGTCAATCCAAGGGCAACAAATTTTGATGTTATTTTTGTTGTGTTCCACCCAATTACACTTAAACACAACTATAGTTTTGTAAGTATAATACCCATATCTCTTATATAACCCTACAATATGTATCATTTGCCACATTGAGTTGTTATCCTTTGAACTAGAAAAGAAAGTCACATTAACAATTAAGCTAGCCATGTTATTATGTTGCACTCTTGAGTCATCATGGTCTTTTATGTAAAAGTGATAGCCATTGACAGCATATCAAGTAAAATTTACTACTTCTGGTCATGGTCTCATTAGTAATTAGCCCAAAGATTTAGATATACCTTTACTTAGAATGTATCGTTGATCTTGAACCTGTGTATATATTAAGTGGGATTATTGTTGTAATTAAGTATATATATAATATGCAATTAATAAGAAGTGAATTAATTTATTTTACCTTCTAATGAAGCAAAGTAGAGAAAGTGTGACAATGTCATATTGTAGCTACTTTTGTTTCTAAACATAACTTCTATACTTCGCTTTCAGGAAGTCCATTTGCTCACTATATATACAAATGGAGAGATATAAAGCAAAATGTACCCATTAATTAATTTTTACACATGTATAAAATAAAGGAAAATGTGAAAGCAATGAGAGAGAGATTAACTTATTGGATATATGGCTAGACATCATCAACACTATTTCATAAGGCATAAAGGTGCCTGGTCTCATTCTTCATGTTCAATGGTCAATACACGACCACTTTAAAGAGGTTCACCAATTTTTGGATCATGAAGTCTAACTAATTGTTTCCTTTTAGGTATTCCAATAGTCCACTCTTGATAAATACTCTATACAACACTCCATTGCATTTGCTGCAATGTAGCATTTACCTATACACCCCTCTAGCAATTGTGATTTTTTACATACCCTTTTAAAAAATTTTATGTACTTCTCAAATGGGTACATCCATTGCAAGTAAACCAACCAATAGAATCTAACCTCATCAATGAGTTGTGCTATTAAGTGTACCATGATATCAAATAAGGATGGTGGGATGATTAACTTAAGCTCACACGAAGTTGTCACTAGATGTTCTTTGATTTCTTGTAATTATGGAACATCCACCACCTTCATGCACAAAGCATTGAAGAACTAACAAAATTTTATAATAGATCCTCGAAGTTTATGCAACAACATCAAACGTATTGCTATAGGTAAGAGTTGTTGCTTAAGTGTAAAACAATTGTGCAACTTCATCTATAACAGCTTCAGCTCTTCCATGGAGACATAGTGTATACATTTTGAAGAGCAAATGTCTAAGCCTTTAAGCTCTAATAAGGTTTTACACACTATTTTCTCTCCTATTTGTTGAGAAAATAATTTTCTTTAGGCAAGTATGTTCCATTCTAGCTACAAGTCTATCCTCTATTTTTCCCATTATGTCAAGCAAAGCACCAGTCAAGCTTTCATGTACATTCTTCTCAATATGCATGACATCAAGCACATGCTGTAGATACAAGGATTTCTAGTATGAATGTTGAAAGAATATTAACTTTTTCTTCCAACAACTTTTAGAGTTGTTCCACTTACACATTTAATTACTTTCTTCTTTCCCCATAAAACATTAAGATTTTCAACATGTTCCAATACTTGTCATCTTGTTAACATCTTTGGAGATGTCCTTATCTCTACACTACCATAAAAGGCCCCATTCTTAAAATTATATGGATGGTGTTTACGCAACCATCTTCCATGGCTAAGGAATTCCATTTAATTACCATGTTATGTTGTGTGGAACATGTCTGGTCATCACATATAGGACAAATATTGTATCCCTTCATGGTGCATCCAGACAAATTACCATACACAAGGAAGTTGCTTACTGTCTATAACAGTATAACCTTTAAGGTAAATGACTCTTTCATATATGCATCATAAGCTTCAACCCTTATGTCCCATAATGTCTTAAAATCATGGATCAAGGGAACCAAGTACACATCAATGTCATTCTCTAGTTATCATGCATAGACAATGGTGGGAGATTGTAATAAAACCATTATAATAAGCCAACAACCATATGTTGCTCATAAAATCCTGAGGATTAATTCTATCTATGGATATTACAAGTCATGAGTTTCTAAGTTCATCTCCAAAATTAGGCCACATAAAGTTTACAAGCTTCCATGCTATGCTATCTATTAGACAGTGTACATAGATATCAGCTACTCTCTCCTTGACATGCCATACTAGTTTCATTGTTTCTTCTATAGTATGAAATATTCCTTTAAACCTTGGAATAGGAGGAAATAGTATAAGACCTTTGCAAGAACGTATTTCACCTACTTAGTTAAATTCTTCAACTTTCATCTTGATTGTCCACAAGTTGGGCATATAATTCTATCTGTGTGCTCCTTCTTATACAAGATGAAGTCATTGGGATAAGCATGTATCTTCCCATACTTCAGCCATAATGCAACCAGGGTTTTCTTTGACTCCTATGTGAACCTCAATAGTTTGTTCTTCTTCAATAGCATTTTACTCACCACTTTCAAGTCTTTTGTAAAACCTTGATCTAAAAAACCAAATCTTGCATTTAGATTGTAAAGTTCTATGACTAGAGACAAATTGCTATAATATATACACCATAAGTATAATAACTCATCGACTTCCTCCAATGTAGTTTAGAATTTGTAATGGTAGTCTATAAGTCACCGTATGCATCTCGAAACATCTGTGCAACTGTTTAATCTATGACACTTCCCACAATTTCATCATAATCACATTTTCTCACCCATATAGAAGACCCATTATGAAGTTCTTTTCCATCCAAGATCCAGTTTTGTTAGCTTTCATCAACTCCATTAAAGAAATAAATCTTCTTTCAATTACCACATTTACCTTTTTTAGGTTTTCACATCTCAATCATGGACAAGCATAAGATTATAATCACCCCTACCATATGTGTGAACTCTATGAACTCTTTTTTACCTCCTTAGACTCACTTGACATTCTTGGTGCAGTTATCCAAGCATATTTGTCCATCTTTTCAAACAATTGAAGTTCAGATTTGTGCCAAGACTTTTTAGACATGAAAAGATTAGTGAACTCTATTAGGAACTTTATCACTAGGTGTGAAAATTTTAAAATGTTGAAAAAGAACTAAATTATCAGAGATTTTCCTATTAATAAAAAGATGTATGAAATTAAACATGCAAGATCCATACAAAGAAGGGAAAATTAACTTTAAGGAAGGAACTTTCTAACCATAATCAAGTGAATGTACAAAACATAAGACAAAATATGAAAGGTCCTTATCAATACTCTAGTCGATTGATATAAATTGAGAAATTCCAATTTGACCACGGTGCTTAATATGAAGCTATCTAGAGCAAAAAAATGAACCAAGATAAGGCTTAAGCTATCTACATAGTTTGATATGTTGTAGTATAGATTAAGATAAAAAGTTGTAATACTTCATATATAAGATAGTTTTAAAGATGATTTGAAGAAACCACCTTTAAATTTGGACTTTTAAAGATAGTTTTCCCAAACTATCTACTAAAATTTTTCCTGTGAAAAAAGAGTCCTTCCTCAAAACTAAAGATACGGATTGGAGTATAATCATCTTCTTAAGTATGATTTTTAAAGACGGTTTACTGACACCATCTTAGATTTTTTAGTAGTAACCCAAGTGCTAGATGCCACTTTTATTTATGTAAAATTGTAATTTCTTCATACTCTCATCTTGTAATAAAAACTTGTAAATCCACACGCTTAAATCTATGCTAATTTAATCATGCTCATGTCCTATAATAAGGCTTTAAGTCCACACATTCATATCTACTTGAGTAATGATTTCATACTCCCATAACCCACATGTTTGAAAGTATGGAGTTTTGATCTAATATGTCAACATGTAATATTAAATCATGCGCATGCATGGGTTAGGAATGAAGAATATAAATTTCATGAATCCATGTGCACACAACACCTTTTTAAGTCATGTATGGATGAGGCATTATTTTTAAAATGGAATAAGCGATGAAAATGCACTTTATATATTATTTTAAGACTAGATATCACGAGGATGTGCATGTGTTTATACCATAGGAATCAACGCCAATTCTTGTGGACTAGCAAGCATCTAAAAATGATCTTATGCAAAATGTTCATATTTAACTTATCAAATGCATGGAGATTAAATATGGAAAATTGCATGAATGATGTATGAATTCCAGCATATTTGATCACCAAAATCTTTTTCTTTTTCTTCTTTTTATAACTCCAAGGGATCATGAGCATACATACTAAAATAGGGCATCAAGATTTGCTAAAAACATGTCCAATTGATCTACTCATCGTATGCTCATCAATGATTGAGAAAAGGTAAGAAAACACCAAATCAAGATCAATAAGATTTCATGGTTTTGAAACAAACTAGTTTAGGGAAATTCCTATGGCTCTCTCTCTCCCACAACAAACCCCCCCCCCCCCCCCCCCATGTTTTCTTATTTTCCATCTTCATGTCTTGTCTAGTTGCCAAATGGGTTTGATCTCCCTTTCAATTTTGTCATATCACAAATCTTCCAAATCTCCTCTTTCCTATCCTATAATACTCATATTCTAATCTGGTCCTAACTCTTATTAATCCTCCTGATCCTTATTTCTAACCCTTTATCTTGTTATGCTCTAGATCCTAATCTCTTTGTATTATATGTTGACTTTCTTGATGTTTAGAAATTCCTGGGATTCTCATCTAATATCCTATATACATTTTCCTATTCTCTCTTAATCAAAATTTCCCTAAGGATTCTAATTAGGGGAAAACATTTGTTTTTTTAGATTCAATGCATTTGGATATCCCCTAATGTGTGGACTAAAATTCTATTAAAAAGATTGTTTATTTGTTGTCACAATGGCTTGAACTCTAGACCAAAGGCATACAATTCACTCTATAACTAGTTGAGGTAACTTGGCTTAGTTGTCAATTCCTTGAAAAGATAAATATTTATATTATAAAAACTCAAGTTGTTACAGCCAGAATGTCATACAATCACCCTCAACTTGGAAAATAGTTTTCAAAGGTGGAAATGTTTTACACTCAAAATAGAAGATATGGAAAGGACCTTATTGGCCACTCCCTATGGGGGATAGCAAGACATTTGGTCTCTCTCTTTAGAGGGTAGAACATATTTTTGGTTGGAGAAGTAGGACGTTTTTATTTTGGAAAGTGAAGAATATTTTAAGGTGAGAGGAGAATATGTTTTGAGAAGAAGAAGATATAGGAATCCTTTGCCATAGAGTTTTTTGAGTTACCTTTGAAATTTCTCCTCTTTTTGATGAGTGACATGTCAAGGGAGATCTAGACATCAATCCTCAATCCATTCTGGGGAAGTTTTATACTCTTTTTCTTTATTTCTTTTATGTTCTTGTAATGATTAAAGATTGATCTCAATACAATTAATTTCTATTTTCTTCATCTTTAAACTGTAGCTTGTTTTATGATGCTTTGTTTTGGTATGTAGATTCCATGAATCTAGGTACTTTTTATAGTAGATTTACTTTTATGTTTTAGCATAGCTTATTTGTTTTGTTATAGCATAGGTTAAGAAGTTATTTTGTTCTTAGTTTATTATATGATTAAGCAACATCTTACAGCCATCCTAGGATGGTTTTTCACCAATCCTAGGCATAGCTAAAAAATGTGTCAATCCTAGCTTAGTTAGAACACATTTTATAATTTTGTTTATGATAGTTTTAAGATGTGTTTTTCCATAGTTATAAGGCACTATTTTTTCATAGTTTTTATGTGTAGTTAACTAGATTAGTGAACATGTTAGGCACAATTTCATATGCATAAGATTAGAGTGATCCTATGAGACAAACTAGGTTTTTTTAAATATTTTTTCCTAGAAATATCTTTTGAAAACGTTAGGGTAGCCTTGAAATTAAAAAAAAAATATTATTAAAAGAAAAAAGCATCATATACTTTTTTTTTTATAAAAAACCACTAAATATGGGCATCTCTAATAGAAAACTTCTCATATATCCAAAGTAAGATATATAATAAGAGTACATTTCATAATCCTCTGTCAAACCACAAACCAACTAATAATTCCATAATGTTAGACACATAATAATTATTATTACATGTCCATCAGCAAATAAACTTAAATAATTATTCAGCTTCTAAGTTCTAGTTATCAAATAAATAATAGAGTCTCTCTATCATACTTCTCAAATGCATATAATCTCCTACTACTCCTGTATCATTTGATCTATGTAAAACTCTAAAATCTGCACCTAAAAATGTTGTAGGAGACAAGTACTCAATGGATAAATCCCTAAACCAGGTTTGAAAATCTCAACATTTCAAATGGTATCTCATTATTAAAATAATATATGGAAATGATATCAACAATAACAATTTTAACAATAGTATATGATTTATGAATCACAAATAATGCCTCAAAAGTGAATAATAACATCAAATAATCTCATGTATCCTAATAACTAACAAAACATATATCAGAATGGTAGTATCCTATCATAAGCCACATAGGAAATGGTCTAAAGTCTCGATAAAGAGCTTAGACATGGTCACTATGCACACAGTGGAAAACATCCCTCATCTACACTTACCCATAGATGCCAATGGATTACACCACTTTCATGAGGAGGCAAATCAGATAGGAAGTAATCTACCCATGACACATACTTCCCTAACTGGGCAATAACTTGGTAGGTATCCTATTCGGAGATCAGGAACCAATTTGACCCTCCTAGCATAGACCATGGGGTATAATAGCCCTTGTACAACTAACTCTACTCACCAAATAGCTTAGCACCTTAGTTCCATATCAAATTTCTCACCCACATAGGGTCAACACATGAGCATTTATCACAAAATCTCACCCACAAGGTCCACAAATAAGCATCACATACCTGAGCATGATCATTCAAACATAGTCGCATCACATAACATAGGGAAATCAAGCCAATAGAAGTATCCAATGACTTAAGCTCATTAGTGATACTCGTACACAATATAAACACATCAATTAACTTTTGATAATTGTATCATACGCCTCGTAGCAATCTAAAACCACCACAAATATCCAAAATTCTTACTCACTATCAAAACAAAAATTAAATTGATTGTGAGAGTTTTCAAACTATCCAAAGTATTAGAAAAGTGTCTTGGATGTAATTCATCTTCTCCATAAGTTCTTTTCTGTAGTTTTAAAACTTTTGAATTTCATACAACAAATTTATGTCCAGGATAGTTTACAAGCAGTATCATGAGTATGATAACTCATGTCCGACTAATCACATGTTGAGTTACTCTATCTTGTAGGTTATTGATTTAGTTAAAATGATTGATCTTTCAATCCCCAAGATTTATACAGTAACCAAATTTCTTATAAATTTAATACATAGTGTCCACCCATTAATCAGTAGCTAGTAATAATGCCTAACATCCTACCATTGATTCAATGACCTAAATACCTTATTTTATAATATATAAAAAATTATTTCATATCATTCCTTATTAAATAATATTTGCATCCATATAATTTTTAACCTAGATGATGTTTTCATTATACTTAGATTATCAATCTTTACAAATGACTCTCAGCATGAAACACTGTTCGGCAGTTAGTATCCTTCCTTGCATAATGACCATTTTCCTATATCAATTCTTATCCAAATTGCGCAAAATTTTAATTGAGAAATAATTATAATTGTTAGAAAATATGGTTAAATTTTCACATAAAAAATCTAAATTTTGATTCCCAAACCATTAAGAGATGTCCCATAGGGTTTTCATCTAGTTAGATAGAGATGTAAACAATATCTTATTGGTCTTCCTTCGATCAATTCCTAGGTCAAATCTCATTAAAATATCATAAAATTTTAAATTTGTTATTAGAGACAAGTATAAATAATGTGGTTAAAATTTCATCCAAAAAATCCATTTTTTGGAATTCAAACCAAAGACATATTAATATATAGGTCATTCAAATAATAAGCAGGGTAGAGAAATCCTAAAATCAGCAATGCCTTGTTCTCTATTTCTCTTATAAACTCATGGAGATTTTTAGATATAGATAACTAGATATTATTAATAATTAAGTTTGGAATTTGATCCTAATATTTTGTGAACAAAACAACCATAATAAGTATTTCAAAATATGCATAGTTTCTAAAGAGTTTAGACAGGTAGACAGTACAACATAGAACCTGAAATTATGATATGAACATGAAGCTTTTCTTACCAGAATCCTTAAAGATTTAATTGCTATGAAACTAACTTAAAAAATAACTACACATGTTAAATTGACTATTAAAAGCCTACCCTAACATCATTTCATCATAAGAGAGACAAAATTGAAACTAGCCTAAAAATAGTACATGATCTCCTTGAAATAAATAATAATTTTTGCATGAAGTAACTTAAAAACCCTTGCCTAAATATTTATCCATCCCCTACCTCATTTCTCCTCCTTATTTTTTCCTCCTTCTACCTTTTTTCTCCTCTTTTTCTTCTAGTTTCCCCCTTGCTTGGCAGCCTCCCTTGCATTGTACCTTTCTTTTCTACTTGTCCCCTTGCTTGCAGACTTGTGCTCCACATTCTTTCTCAAATCTAAGCTTAGATGTCCTTTTATAGATTTCACCTCATTGGTTATTTTGGTTAGCTAGGAATTATTCTCCTAGTGTTCTTATCCAAACTCCCTTATTGGTTGCTTATTTCCCAAGTCTCCCTAGGCTGGTCCCTTTATAACACTTTTCCTATTCCAACTAATCTTGGTGTTTTTTCTTATTTGGACTTCCTATTTGGGTTTCCCTAATTTGATTAGGTATTTGAGTCTTGTAATATTTCCTAATTCTCCATGCATTAGCTAAGTGTTTAAGTTCATTATATTTAGTCAAAATTCAATAGAATTAGCTAGTTTTTAACTTAACTAAGGAGTCCTACATTTGTTAGGACTCTAAAGAGTTCTTGGACTTGTGAGCTTTTGACTGCTCTATATGGGTTGACATCATTTACAAAAGTATATCCAGGCAAGCCCATACAATCTAGCCTAATTGCTTTCCCTAACTTGGGCCTCAATCCTAATATTCTAATGCACATATGTTCCATGTTTTATAGGTTGTGTCTCAGCACTACACTCTCTCAACTCTTAATCTTATGCTACACACTCTCCTAATGCACTTAGGACTCTCATTTTCGAACCTAATTTTACCAGAAATCATCCATCATAAGTCATCTTAAATTCACATTCACATGAATCTCCTAAGCCCCCTAAAAGTAGTTGTGTCCCCTAGGGTTAAAAATATCACTTCTAATCATAAGACAGCTACACTATCTACTTAAGATTCCATTTGTCAAGTGTGTGTATGAGTGTGGGTCATGTTTCCTCAACCAACCATACCTACTCTTCCTTTGCTAGTTAGGAGATTCTTCATGTTATAATCCTTACCCTTCATCTCTCTTAAGGTCCATCATCTCACTCTCTAACTCTCTCACTTTCTAATAGTCACATTTTTTGCTTAAATATCATTTTTATCAAGGAGTCCTATTTGAAATAGGAATCTCATATATATTGCTTTTATGGGACATTGGGATGCTCTAATTGGGCTAGCTTCTCATGGCCAAAACATCCTAGTATCATTTGTTTCTTAGCCTATTTGTGTCTCTTAGTTTAGGCTCACATTTAGTATCCTGGTTCCATCCTAGGAATCCTAGTTCCTTTAGGTCTCTTATGAGCTCTTAGCATATGGGCTTGGGCCATCTTGTATGGGCTCATATGACTAGAGGAAATCCTCCTATGCTAGTTTATGGTTGTCCAAATCAATGTGCTCCACAATTTCATGTTTTGAAGGTTGTCTTTACCATAATGCATTCTCTTTTGAATAAATCCTAGTCCTCTATCTCAATGAAATCCATCAGGTAACTCTATAACTAATCTCACATGCTCTTAAGCAATTCTATCCTATCCTTCCATACCAGACTTCACTTAAGATTTTATATATTCATTGAAAGATTTAAGATCTCTCACTCTCTCTGGGTTTTCTAGTTTCATATAACCAATTTTGACAGGCTTAATCCTGGACCCTTCATTTCTCATCATGTGATCATCACCTCAACCTGAATCTCTCATTAGTTCTCATTTCATTAGGATAACTCATCTTATCATGCTTAACCTATCTAAATAAGTATTCCTTTTGTGTAATTTTCTCCAAAAGAATATCAGATCAACTATATGTGTTTTGAACTCTAGACCTAAGTCTCTCCTATACTCAATATTACCACATAAGAAACTTACATTCATTGATATAACCATGAATTTCAACATATTTATTATGTTAAATTCAAGATGTTACATCTTAGCAAACCATTAGGTGAACCCACTAATTAGTTTATAATGGTCTAAACCTCTTTTAAAATTTGATTTTGAAATTAATCTCAATTTGGAAAAAGTAAAATTATCCTTAGTACAATCCTTTGCTTATATGTTATAATTTTTAATGGTAGATTCTTTGAATTATATCCTTACTTTATGAGAGCTATATTTTACATCAAATTCTTTGAATACTATCTTTTGCTTCCATGTTATTTTTTTCATAGTAGATTGTTAGAATTAATCCTTGCTCTGCTATAATTAAATTTTACATAAAATTCCTAGGATTTGATAAACTACTTAGTTTTAATGTTTAATACTTTTTAAAATTAATTTTTCAAAGAAAATGATTTTTTAGGAAATAATCATAGTTTTCATTTAATTCTTGAGTTATAAAATAAATAATAAGTGGTGGACCCTAATGCTAGCTTAGGTGATTTCTAATCTTAGCTTTTAATCTTAGTTCATATTTCCTAAATCAATTCAATCTTATCTCATCTATTGGATCTCATTCACAATTTCCTTTTAATTTAATGCATCATTTTAGGTTATTAGAATAGAATAATTTAGTGCTTATTTTTCGTCTCTATGGATTCGACCTTACAAAATACTACAATGATCAAGTATGCACTTGCAGGAATTAACTCAAGCATGTGGGTTGATGTAGAATGGGAAAGTGATTGTCTATGCTCCTCGACAACTATAAAAGCATGAGGTTAGTTACCCTACTCATGATTTGGAGCAGGCAACTATGTTTTTTTCCATAGACTGCATTACTTGTATGTGAAAAGTTTGCTGTGTTCACAAATCATAAGTCTCAGGTAATCATCTCATAGCAAGACTTGAACATGAGGCAAAGGAGATGGATGGACTACTTAAAAGACTATGACTTCTCCATCTAATATCATCTAGGAAAGGCTAATGCAGTCACCAATGTGTTGAGCCAAAAGAAGGAAGGGATGTGTGTGAGCATGCTTTAGAGTACATGGAAATTGCTACAAGAAGTGGATAGGTGCATACTAGAATAGGGATGGTAAACCATTCATGAAAAATGGTGATGAAATATGCCATTGTTGATAGAGTCTTTTAGATGTAGAGGACAATGACGAGACATAAGTCACTAGTTAGGAAGCTAAACTTCACTAGGGAAGTGGACGCTAGTGTTCGGATGCATGGAGATTGGTGGACCTAGTTGCCAAATTGAGGCAAGAACCTCAAGAAGACACACCAATCATACTATATCTTTCATCCAAGTGGAACAAAAATTTACTAGGATTTGAAAAGACACTTCTAGTGGAATGACATGAAATTTTGCTAGTCAAGGCCGATGCTTGAAATATCAACAAGTCAAGGCCGAGCATCTAATGTCAATTGAACTTTTGCAACCCCTTGAGATCCCTAATGGAAGCAGGATCATATCACATTGAACTTAATTGTTGGTTTTCCTAGGACATCACGAGGGAGTGACATGATATGGGTCATAGTTGATTTGCTAAAGATATTGTCACACTTCCTTCTATCTGATAAAATCAATCTTCTGACATTTTGGCATGCTATACATTCAAGAAGTTGTGAGTTTGCATGGGATATAGGTGACTATCACTTTTGACAGAGATAGCTGGTTCACTTTGTAGTTTTAGAGAGGTGTGTAGGAGTCTTTGGGATCATCATTAAACTTTAGTATGACTTTTCATCCTCAGATGAATGGTGAGTCTCAAAGGATAATTCAAACTCTAAAAGACATGCTAAGAACATATGCAATTAAATAGAAGGGGAACTAGGACAAGAGTCTACCCTTGGTTGAGTTCACATATAATAATAGTTTCCACACAAGCATCAAAATGCTCCATATGAAGCTTTGTATGAGAGACCTTGCCATTCATAGACATGCTAGAAGGAAGTTTGGGAGAACAAATTTTTACAGTAAGAAGTCATGGAATAGAGAACTAATAAGGTGAAACTTATCTGAAAGTGGCTCTTTGTAGCTCAAAGTAGATAGAAAAGCTACTCCAAAAAGAGGCAGAGGGACTTGGAGTTCGAGGTTGGTTACCATGTATTTTTAAGGATCTCCCTAAACAAGAGGGTCATGAGGTTTGGAATGAAAGCAAAACTAAGTCCTTAATTCATCGATTCCTTTAAGATTATGGACAGGATTGGTATGATGGCATATTGGCTAGCCTTATTGCCTTAGCTATCAAAAGTTCACAATGTTATTCACATTTCTACACTATGAAGGTATGTGCCTAACTATTCACATGTGTTTGAAAATTTTCCAACCAAGCTACAACTAGATCTAACATTTGTGACAAAAATGGTTCGAATTTTGGACACACAAGATTGAAACTTGAATTATGACACAAATGAGCTACCTTGGTAGCAACTAGGTTTTTTACATGAAAACTGAAGAGGGTATATAAAAAGGAAGATAAAATGACCGTTAATAGGAGTGAACAACTAAACAAAGAATAGACGATGCTTCCTCTCAATTTCTCCTTCTTTCTTATTGATTTTCTTGGATCGATCAAGTTTTTTTTTTTTTCTAAATCTCATGTTTTGCCACCAATAATCAGAGAAGTATTATTATTGTTATCAATTTCTAAACCAAAATAGGTGGTAGCAATGATGATATACCCAAACCTAACAATATTTTATATCTTCAATGATACATTCATCTTCTCGAACAACAGCAGCCACAAATCTCCATCGGCAACCGTAGTGGATGAAAGATCAAAGTTGGATCTAGGGTTTTTTCAAGTTTATTCTTAGTCTAGGTCATTGATCTATCATTAGTAAAGTAGATATGTGTTTCTCCACCTCTCATTATCATATTCACTTATCCATGGTCAAAAGATGGATTTAAGCTTTGTTCTTCCCATGTCTCCTCTCTATTTGCTGGATGATAACATATCCTAGTTTCTTAACATTTCTCAGCTTTTGACTCAGTGATCTTTGGTTGGAAAGTAGACCTGAGTTATACAAAGTACCAAACATGTTGACACATTGTTTGACAACCAAAAGTGTGTGTTGATAAGTTTGGACCTCTTTTTCTTTGTCTGTTCATAGATTTATAATTGAAAGTGTAGATCTACGATAAAAATGTAGATTTATAATTCCCTCTATCTCTTTCTTAGTTTTTAGTGGCCAATCAACAAGTTGAGAACCAATTTGCGATTTTATGGTTCTCTACACAAGGATTGATGGTCAAGAAACCAAATCGATGATCATCAATTTGTTGACTCTATTTAATGATCAATGTTTTGATTAACCATGGAAGATCTTGATTAGTATTTCTCACTATCTTTGACTCTTAAATTATACTCATCGACTAATCTTGGAAGATCTAAACCATTCGATCACAGGTAGGCGGTTCCTAGATTACCAAATTTTAAATGGGTTAAGATTTATATATGGATTTGATGTGGTATATGGTCTACAGTCTGGTTTTGGTCTAAGTTTGATTTGTATCTAGATTTGATGTTATATGGTTGGTCATTTGATTTTTGGGTCATATGCCCTCTTATGTTTGTTTCTTGGCTGAAATAAATGCTTTGTAAATGATAAATTTTGCCTTTCAAAGTGATGTTTGGCATGTTCAATTTTTAGATTGTTGCTATGCCCTCCTCTATTTAATTCTTGGCTTAAGTGAGTGCCTTATAAATAATGGTTTTTGGATTTCAATAGATGCTTGGCACGTACATTTTGTTAGAATGTTGCTATGCCTTTTTACATTAGATTTTTAGCTTAAATAAGAGTTTTGTTTAAGACTTCGTGAGTCATTGAGGATATAGAAGTACTCTAGATTTCATGCCTTAGATAGGGGGATGGTGATGAAGCCTTATACACATCAAACACTAGAGGTGATAAGTATCCAATGCCCAAAGAGTGCCATCTCAATTGTAATGATCAAGGCACCATTTCAATGTTAGTTGTAGGCCCCATGAGGATACGATGGTGAGTCCCTCCCGGGTATTAGTAGGCACACAATTCAACCAAGCTGCTCATGAGCATAGTGTGATCCCATATGTTTTGTATTTATGCTCTAGGAGAGTGAGATGGTGTTTCGAAATTAGAACCTATGAATTGGTTGCAAGATGAGTACTCATGACCAGTTTGGCAGATGATTCCAATGTGTGTTTGGATATTTGTTGGCACAAGTCAGTGTTGCAATTGTGGCTTTAACGTTTTATCATTTTAGCGAGATTTAATGCATCATTTTACACTTAAACTATCAAGTTATGATTATTTCACCTATGTAAATAGAGATGTTGGGATGCATGCTATATGAATGCCATTGAATGATTATGATGTATTGCATGGTACAACTAATAAGAAGTTATTGTAAAATTTTGTATGAACGACAATGTGTCCTTAAAGGCATATAGTATGTACATATGAGATGCATGTGGTGATGTCATACATTTCAATTTTGTAGTCCTAGTTCTACTTGTTGGGTGTACTCACATACTCCGCCTACAAATACAATGCAGATTATTTTGGAAAGACCAAGAGCATGGAGTGAAGGACCTAGAGATAAGAATTGAGAATGAAATGGGATACATAAGACACTTTAGAATTTATTTTTCTTTTGTTAAATTGTTGATTATGAATGTAGTCATGCAAAAACTATTAAATCATGTTTTAGTGCCTATTACATTGTAATTATCACATGACTGACACACCTTGGGCATGCTTTTTGAAATGAAATGGACTTTGATGGGACTCAAACCTAAGTTTTGTATTTTTGATGTGCAAGTTAAGGTTGGCTAATACTAGAAATTTTTTAAAACAATTTCAATGAAAACATTTTTTCACATGATATTTACAATTTCATTTATAAATGAAATATTTCAAATAGGGATCTCACCTTTCAAAAATAATTTAAGATAATATAATGGAAAACCTAGGTTGCCACATGAGCACCCAAGACTTGATTTGGGGCTCGCTTTGAGTAACTCTACAGAAGCAGGTGCCCTGGGCATGATTCTGGGCCCGCTTTGAATTACTTTAGAGAAGCAAGCACCCAACACAAGCATAGGGGCCCACTTTATATGGTTCTAAAGAATTAGGCCCCAAGACATGGATTAGAGCTTACTTGACCATTCCTGGGAAAGCAAGTGCGAAAGACATCAATCAAGGGTTGGTTGACTATTGCAAGGAAAGTGCCTAAGAAATCAACTAGGGCACACTTAACTATTTCTGGAAAAGCAATTGCTCAAGGAATCAATCAAGTCCTACTTGATCATTTTTGAGGAAAGCAAGTGCATAGAACCCTAATCAAGGCTAGCTTGACCATTCTGGGAAGGGAAGTGCCCAGGACATCAATTGGGATCCACTTGACCATTTTTGAGAGAGTAAGCATTCATGATACTTATTGGGTCCCACATGTCTCTTTCTTTTTCTTCCTCTCTTTTTTATTCTTTAATGCTTAATAAAGCAAGTGCATGTCCAGTTTAGTTGGAAATGGCTCGACTTTGCTTGTTTTGCATTTTTAGTTTAAGTGAGCACTTACCCTTTTGAGCATAATATGAATTTGAACAAGTGGTGGGCATTTTATTTTAGTTAGAAAAGGGGACCAGTTTGCTTTCTAACCTCTTATTCAAATTTAGTCAAGAGTTTAAACTCTTTTTAAACACAAAAAATGCACTTTTTTTAGTGGAAAATGAGCATGGTCTAGTAGATGTAGAAAGGGGCACATCTTGGTTATCAACGAGACCCATTCTGATGAGACCCATTCTGATTTTTTTCATATGATTGAATCTAACAACTTCTCAAGGCATGGTGGATGCTACCTCATAATAGAAAATTTGTTGAGAGAAAGAATGGGTCCTGCTCCCAGGGCATGGTGGGAGCTATCCTAGATGAGAGTGGGACCCAAAATAGGAAAAAAGGAGATGGCTGAGTAAGTGAGAGGGATATGCAGAAAGGAAATCACTCTTTTGAAAACTTACTCTTTGGAGAATGACAATAAGGTTTTCTCTCTTAAAAATGGTAGAATTTTAACTATCTTTTTTTTTTAATACTCTTTCTCTCGTTTATGAGAAAACAAGGGGTATTTATAGGCTTCCTAGGAGACTAAGTGGGTAAGAGATTACAAAAAGGTCATTTAGTGGGAAGGAGGGAAGAGGGAGTTAGAGAGAGAGAGAAGTAAGAATGTGGAATAAGGAGCGGAAGTGGGCTGGAGGGAGGGAGTCACGAAAGTGTGGAAGAGAAAGCAAGGAGAAAAGGGGTGGAGTGGATCCCACTAGACTAGAACTAGGAACAAAGAGAGAGGAGTGAAATGGTCCCACTTGAGTTGCAGAGTGAGGGAAAAGGCAAAGAGAAAAAGGCTAAAATGGGTCTTACTTGACGGTCATCAGAGAGTGGGAGAGAAAGCAAAGTGAATAAGGTTGAAGTGGATCTCACTTGAGGGTCACATGTGAGTGGGAGAAAAAGGTTGAAATGGGTCTCACTAGGCTTGAACGAGGAAGGAGCAAGGAAATGTGAAATGGGTTCCATTAGAGACCCTAGGGGCTTAGCGCATAATAGGTAGTTTAGGATGGGTCTCATTATACTTGTTTGGTCTTTGGAACTTCAGTTTTCTCTTGTAAAACATTTTAGTTGAAAACTAAGCATTATGGCCCCCTTTTTCCACCTTTTACCTTGCCTCTTGGTTTTAAACTAAGTAGGTCTCATTTTTATCCTTTCTATCTTGCCTCTTGATTTTGAGTAAAAGGAAGCTCTTAGGGGCCTTTTTCAGACAAATGGCCCCTACTTGCTAACGTAGGTAGGTCCCATTTATGGTGTTAGAGTTTTAGAAAATTTAATGAGTTTTTCTTTGAGAAAGGTTCCTAAATGACTTAAATAAGAAAGCTTTCGTAAGGGACATTTTCTTTTAAAATAAATGGACACCATAGTGTATTGCAAAGGATACTTATGTATGCTATAATGTTATTTAAGTGAATGATTTATTATTATTTTAAGTTTATTTACTTAAGACACTATAATGTAAATAAGGGAATACCCCCATTTAATTTTAATAAAAGAAAAGTTTTAAGACCTAATTCCAAGAGGGAAAAAATTCAACCCATAGCTCCTATTATAAGAACACAATTTTAAGGCTTGGTTAATGTTTAAAAAATCAATTCCTAAGGGTATTTATTTGATTTTTAATGCTGAAAACTAACATATTATTACTAAAAACCAAAAGGTCCATAAGAAAACTTCAAGTTTAGGTTATCTGAAAAAGTTATATCAGCCAATGGTGTTATTATAATTTTTTTAGAAAAGTTTGAACATAAATAGTACATGGGAATTGCCTTGTTTTCTTTTGAAACTTTGTAATCTTGCTCCAAAGCTTTTAGAATTTCAAAACATGAACATAAAGACCCTTTTGAACACCTTATTACATATTCAAGCACATATAGAACATGGTTGAAACTATATTTATTGACCATCCAAAGTGTAAAATTTTGAAACAGATAGTCCATTGCACATACTATATATAACATGGTTCATTTAGCATCATAATAACATTTTGTATATTCTAATGAAGAGCCATTTCTATATGTAGTATTTTATCTTAATGAATTTGCTAATACAATTTGCCCAAAAAAAAAGGTTTTACTAACAATAATTACTTTGAACCATCTCATTTATGGAATTAAATTGGTTCCAACCCTCCAGTCATATATATGATTCTCTTAAAATGTCCAAGTCCACTACATGGGATCTACTAGTTGGCTTTGATGGAGGTGCCCTAGTAGAATTATTACTACTTATTATGTATTCCATTTTTTTGTTTGGTGCAAGTGAAAAATTATAAAACAAACCACTCACACAACCTCGTAAATCTAGCTCATGGCAAAAGGGAAAAGCAACTACTCAAACCTGCAACCAAGCATATTTCAGAGGAGATGCCGAGTGCCAACAACCAATTGCACTTGACATTTGCTGGCTCCAACATTTACATTTAATATAGATGAATTTAGAGATCATATGAAGCAAAGAGATCTTGGATGCAAATATGGACACATCTTTAAGGCATCGCTTTTATTATTGTCAACAACAAGCTGCTTTTTTGCCCAACATGCCTTATGAGAACAACAATGTTGGAGATCTCCAACCATGCAATTGACATAGTGCAATTAATGATTTGGATAGGTGGATAGAGTAACCCCTTGTATCAACCTTTATGGCTGGATCTACCAGGTACTAGGTTTGAGCATGCAAGAATAAAGAACAAGTATGATGCTATTGTTTTATACTTTTGCTATATAATGTGTTAGGTTTGTAACACACGAGTTTCATTTTCTATTTTTGATAAACAAGGGACTTTTAATTTATCAAAGTCCTCGTGAAGTCATCTACATGTGGATAGATAAGAGAGAGAGATAGAGAGATTGTGCCTCTATACATTTGATGAGTTTCTGAGATGAGAATATCGAAGAGGACTATTTCTCTCCTCTTCAATGGCACACTATACCATTTAATCTTTCTTTACTTTTCATTTTACCAAATTATCTATCTAATTTTGTCTTTATATATAAAAAAAAATATGTTTATATATTAATTATGACCTCTTATTTTGGTCATAGTTGGACCATAGGAGTTTCATTTATATATAGTAGTAATCCACACATGCACATGCACATATTGGCCATAAGAGAGAGAGAGAGAGAGAGAGAGAGAGAGAGATAAACTAAGGCTTTCCATTTTTTGAGAAAATGCTATTAATACCTTTATTATAAACTAGATTAGTTTTCTTTGAGAAAGAGGTTGTGACTCTTACTCTTAAAAAAATGCATTAGTAATTATATAAAGTGAGAATAAATTAATAAATGTTGTTATTGAAACTTGAAACTATTACATACTTGTTCCCTAAATCATAGTATAATTTTTTAAATGGCCTAAACTATAGTTAAAATAGCTACTGTAAATTGGTCATTTTTTGAGCCAAGGTGTTCCCTTTATGTCTACTATAGTTAACTATATATAATATATTTATATATTGGTAATGACCCCCTAAGTTGGTCATGGTGGGACCAAAGGAGTTTCATTCATATATAATAGAAATCCACATGTGCACATGCATGAATAGTTTAAAGCTACAAAAGAGAGAAAGAGAGTATGCATACCATTTTGAAAAAAATAATAATAATAAAAGCAACTATTAGTAGCATCATCATGAAATAGAGTAGTTTTCTTTCAGAGAGCGGTGATAAGTGTTCAAATTTGTATAAAAATCACCCATTTGGTTACTCATGTGTTATAACTTATAGTGTAAAATTAAGGTTTTTGGCTGAACATTATAACACATGTATTTTCTGACCTAATTACTCCAAAGTTGGATATTTTATTGGTTTAGAGGATAATCCAAGATAACTATATAAATAATCATATTTTTCTAGGATTTAATAAGGATTTGTTATATTTTGTAGGTAGTGGGAAGGTAATCAATGAACAAGATCTACCATGATGGAAATTAAAGCCATTTATGAGGTTTCTTAATCCAACTAGGAAACCTAGGGAAGCCACGATCTAAATATCAACAATCCAAAGTGTAAACAAAGGTCAAGATCATCTCAAGGCAAGATCATGGATCTAAGGAAGCATTTGGAAGAGCTAAAGATGCTTAAAGTGGACCCAAGCACAAGCCATTCAAAGTCCACCACCTTTTGCATGGGATTCACTCAAGTCACGTAAGCCACATAAGCCATGAAAAAGATAACAAGTTAAGAAGCCTGGCCAGCTATCAAAGCCAAAGGGGTTGAGCTACCAAGACAAGCCAAAAGAGCCCCCATTCTAAGAGTCCCAACTTTCTAAAACTCTTCCACCTTCCCAACTCTAACCTACATCCACCCAATCACCTCATTCCACCCTATTCGCTTTCTTCCTCTCTCTTTCTCTATCTTTTCATCCATATCCCTCTAATTCCCATCACTTTCATTCATTCCTTTTAGGGGATTTAACATGAAATTCAAAGAGGAGAGGAGCTCCAAGCATAACTCCTACTTTGTGGGAAAATCTAAAGAAAATATCCATGGGGTATGTTAAAGGATGATGAGAAGATATTAGGGTAAAAATCAATGGAAAAGCATGCATGTGGACCAATATGAAGTAGAAGTACCCACCTTTCATCTTATTTTCTACCTCTCTCTCTCTGTCTCTCTCTCTCTAAGGTAACCACAAATTTTCACTTATGGGGAAAGTCTTCCACCTAAGAATCCTACCTTTTTAAAACTCTCTCACCTATGCAATTCTATCCTAGATGATAACTGTCGAATTTTGTATAAAAATCACCTAATTAGTTGCCTGTGTTATAACTTGTAGTGTAAATTTTGGGTTTTTGGCCAAAAATAATAACACATGCATTTTTTGACCTAATGACTCTAAAGTTTGATATTTTGTAGGTTTAGAGGCTAATCTGAAGTAAGTTTGTGAATAATCATATTTTTCTAGGATTTAATTAAAATTTCTTATATTTTGAAGGTAATGGCTAGGTAATCAATGGTTAAGATGGATTGAGATGGAAACTAAAGCCATTCATGAGGTTTCCTAATCTAACTAGGAAACCTAAGAAAGGCACTATCTAAATCTCAACAATGCAAAGTGTGAACAAAGATCAAGATCATCTCATGGCAAGATCACGGATCCAAGGAAGCATTTGGAAGATCTAAAGGTGCTTAAAGTGGGTCCATGCACAAGCCATGCAAAGTCCACCACCTTTGCATGGGATTCACTCAAGTCACCGAAGTCATATAAGCCATGAAAAAAGGTAACAAGCTAAGGAGCCTAGCCAACCATCAAAACCAAGGGGGTCAAGTCACCAAGACAAGCCAACAAGCCGCTAAAGCTAGTCACCAACCCAAGTCAAATAAGCTCTCAAAACAAGCCATCAAGCCATTTAATCAAAGATACAACGAAGGCCATGATTGGAGGAGAATATAAAGAAAATATCCATAGGATTTTTAAGAGCATGATGAAAAGATATTTAGGTAAAAATCAATGAGAATGCATACATGTGGACCACTAGGAAGTACCCACCTTTATTTTTCCTTTTTCCATCTTATTGTCTACTTTTTTCTCTCTCTCTCTCCACCTCATCTTACAAGGCAACCATGAATTTTCACTTAGGGGGAAAGTCTTCCCCCTAAGATTCCCAACTTTCTAAAACTCTTTTGCCTTCCTAACTCTAACCTAGATTTACCCAATCACCTCATTCCCTTTCTTCCTATCTCTTTCCCTACCTTTCCATCCATATCCCTCTAATTCACATCACTTTCATTCATTTTTTTTAGGGGATTTAAGATGGAATTCAAAGGGAAGAGGAGTTCCAAGCATAACTCCTAATTTGTGGGAGCTCCTCTCTCTCTTACATCACCTTACCTCTTTCCTTCTTATCTTGATAAACTTTCTTATTCGTTGGCCCACACTTGGAGCAGATCTAATCTAAATTAGCAAGAGACCACAACAAGAAGAAAATTCAAAGGAAATTAACGTTAAGAGTTTTAGAGAGGGTGGAGTTCAACACAATCTACTCCTCCCCTCTATCTCTTAAACACAAAGACCTCATCCCCCTTCTATAAAGAGCTCCATGCCTTCCTCCTTTTAAATCTAGCTTTTCACTTCTTGTTATAATCTTGAGCTCTCTTATTAGAAGTGGGTTCTCTTGCTTTGCCTTTAAGGAGTTTAGGTTAGTCTTGCTTTATTATTTGCCTTGTTCTTTTTGCCTCACTTTCATTGTTTTTCCTTTACCTTACTTTACTTGCTTTTGCCTTAAATTTCTTCTATTATTTTGGTGTTCCATCATCAAAGATCTAAGATATTCTTCTCTAGTAGTGATAGCCAAGAGAAGAAGAAACTTATATCCTTAAGTTTTCTCTTAGATTTCTTCTTGGATTCTCTTGGCATGCTAGCTTACTTGAGATTATAAGCATTGGGGTTGGTTGAAGTGTAGGTTTAGATCATGATTTATGCTTATCATTTGGATGCATTTTTCAGCTTACACTTCTGTATTATGTGTCCAATTTCTAATTAGTTTGGACTTGATTTAATGGAAATCTTTGAGTAATCTTGTTAATGGTTGTATCTAGTATGATAGTACTTTAGTTCTGGATGGTCATCTTGCATGAAAAATATTGATTTCATTTCTTACTTATGCTTGATTTGTTGATTATTCATGAGTACATGAATGTTGGATTTTTTTCCCTTAAACATTGATGCTTTGTTCCAACCATCTAGATATCCAATTTAATGGAATCCTTAAGAACCAATTTAGTTAAATACATTTTTATCAAGTGAATAACTTAGATTGCATGATTATTAGCATTAGAAGCATCAAAGCTAACCACTCTTGGAGCTTAGAACCATCGCACCACCCTTGTGTCATGCACATGATTCTTAGGTGAAACTCATATTAGATCTTGCTTTATTTTGTCGTTTAATTCTAGATTAGAAGTAGTTAATTCATGATATACATCTTAATTTAGATTAAGGAAGTTTCCTTAGTTAATTTTTTAGAAAGTTCTATTTTTAGCTAGTTTTAGATTAGGAAAGTTTCCATTTAAAGAGTTCCACTGCTTATTTAATTTATTCTAGGTTACTGTAGTTCCTTGTTTGAATGCATGTTAGTTAAGTGAGTTTATATTTCCATTACTTAGTTTATTTCATAGCAAATTTCCATTAGTTGTCATTTCTAAATTTGTGCATGTTTACATTCCTAGATAAATCAACTTAATCTTTCTTATTTGGCTAAGATAAACAAGTTGAATAAGATTCATCCAAAATACTTTTCTATGAAATTCCTTCTAGGATTGACTCACTTGCATAAGAATACTATAAAAAATTTCATGCACATGTGAGTGTAATAACCCCAATTTTTGTAATTGATTGAGAAAATCAATAAAGTTTGAGTTTCAGATATTTCGGGCTGAAATATTAGGGTTATTTAGAATATACTTCTTATAAAAGTATAATCAAAGAATAAGACATGTACAATTGAAATTAAAGTTAGCAAACCCTTCAAAATGACTGTAAGCACGACAAATTCTAAATTCGGATGAAAAATCCTTAAGTTTCTTCATTTCTTGGACAAAAGGGTAAAATAGTAATTTTACCCAAAAATCAAAATATGAGACATCAAAATTTAGAATGTACTAAGAAATACGAATCCAACACCACTAAGTACACTCAAATCCGAGATCATGGGAATAAAACTCAAAATTTTATACATAAATGGCAAAACGGTCTTTTTACACTATGTGGGGCCCACAAGGGACCCAAAAATGAATCTTATGAGCAGCCCACGTGAAGTCATGGGTCAAAAAACACCAGCTGGTCTTGGGAAAGAAAAATGGAGCATAGGGAAGAAAAAATGGAGCATAGGAGACTTTCATGCCATTTAGTAATAAAAAAATTAAATATTATAATCATGAAAGAAGACCAAAATGCCTATAAATACAACCCCAAAAATCCTTCAAAAAATTCTCATAAAATCCCCATGAAATTTTCTTCACTCTCCCTAAAAAATTAGACCTAGATCCCTCCCCAAAAACCCAAAATTTCCAAGAGATATCTCTCTTTTCAATTTTTTTCTTTTTAGATTGGAACAAGAGACCTAAAATCAATTAGGCACTCTGTTCCAGATCTAATATCATCAATTTCACTATCCAAAAGTTCCCACCATACCTTATCTACAAAACCCCCAAAGCAATTTCAAGATCTAATGGTTCAAACAACGAGAATTTGCAAGAAAGGTGGATCTTGGGTCATATCTTCATCAAAGGGTATTTCTTTTAAATTGGACATATAAACAATGTTTTTCACGAATCAGGTAGGTGGGAATACTTTCTATACATGTTTACTTATGTTTAATGAAAATTTTATTTTATTGTAATTTATTTTGATGATAAAAAAAGTAAAAATAAAGTAATAACAGCACCTTCAATTCAGGCCTATAGAGGGCTCCGATGGAAAATTTGACCTTACCAATCAATCCAGAAGGGTCAAAACCCCTAGGGTAGAATTTTTACTAAATTTCATGAAGGTTTAGTTCCTCAATTGGGAGAGGATTGATTGGATAGTCCAGAATGGACTGTCCGATCTCCTAATCTAACAACGCCCAAGACACACGCGTGACGCAGCGTCGGCGTGTCGGTTAAACTAAAGAGCGGACGTGCCCGACGAGCATCCCGTTTACAGGCGCACGGATGACGAGTGTCCCGCTCATCCCGTCTGCGTCGGTGGAAGTTCTAGACAAGAGCTTCCATCACGCCTCTATGGTGGATGCGCCCGACGAGCGGGAGTGTTCAGCCTGGCTTAGTTTTTTGCCCAAAAGATTTAGGCCGTCCGTTCCTAAGGCCTAGATCAAATTTAAGCCCTAGAAAGGACTATGAACTTCCAGATCAAATTCTGGAGCCATCTAAACTCCAAATTAAGATCAGAAAGAAGCTATGGAAAGCATGAAACCTATATTTTCTGATGAAATGATAAAATGGACATAATATTCACTAAAAATTTCTGTATTAAAGAAACAAGTTTTCAATTACCTAGATCTTCAAGATCTGAGATGATCAGATCTTGAAAATATGTTTTACTACTGATATACTATTGAAATAAAGTGATATCTATGGTTTATTTAGACATATCTGAGATATATTAAGGAATCTACCCATTATGGTAGAAAAACCCTAAAAATACAAAGGGACCCACTTGATCAATGAGATCAAGTGTGATCAGATCCTTGGGATGGGTAAAATGAATGTTGATATAATGAAATCCAAGAAATCATGGATGGATTATGACAAAAATGGATCAATATGATCTTTGGACCTTAATAAACAAAATCTCCTAAATATAACTAATACCCTTAATCAAAGGAAAAGATCTAAGATCAAATGGTTGGATCATAAGTAAAGGTTTCTAAAAATATTAATGTAATTAGTTTCATTTTATATAATAGCTTTTTAAGTATGATTATGTTATAAAGCATGCTAGTATAACATTTAAACTTTAGCATGATATGTGATTTCATTGTTATCATAAGGTGCTAGATTTAATTATCTTAGGGGCACTTTAGTATGATTTCATGCCATTCTAACTTAGGACCATGCTATAATTTTATATAAGTTTATATTATAGTATGAGATTATGCCTTAAGTCCATGTTAGTTTAAATTGAGTTATTAAGGTATATTAGTTGGAAATCATGTTAGAGTATTTTTAAGTACCTTGCCTCATTATCATTAAGTGTTAAATTATGTAGTTTTATACTTTGAATTTATAATTCATTTATAGTTAAATGTTATTAGTAGATCTACTTGTTATGAGATGAAGAGCATAAAACATCAAAAATGTAATCTAATGAGAAAGTAGAGTTTCATGACACAAATAAGAATGGAGTACTTTGGACTTAATTAGTAAGGGCTATAGTTAGTAGGACAATATAAGGATTATCAAATCCTTGGCCCAAACTAGGAGAAGAATAATAAACCCCATGAATGACATTATAAATATTCATGGACTTAATTAAAATCCATTAGAAAGAGTACTTAGGGTAAACATGCTTATAGGAACCTTATGAAAGGTTGAGCTACGGTCATTCTAGTGAATGATGAACATAGTGGTTAAGGGGTTTATCTAATAGAGCCTCGCTCTTCCCCTACCTTTCGTTGACATTTGTGAGATCTAAACGGCTCCTTATATGAGGATTGAAGTAACCACTTTGTGTTCACCCATTCAGCTAGTAAGCCTTAGCCAATTGGAAATAAGAGGAGCAGTATAAATTTAAGCTTCAATAAGTTACCGTCAACCAGCACATTAACTAGTTGAATAATAATAAGAGCATAAAAAGTTAGTAAATTACCTAACCCTAATAAAAACAGTAAGTAAGATAAGGATGATCAAACAAGATCCATTAGATCTTGGATGATCAAGAACAATAAGAAATAGAATATTATATTGTACTTAGTATGCATGTTTATTAGTATGCTTGTTATAGTTCATTAGATTAGATAATCCAAACCCTTGATCAAAGATGATTCAAGGAAGAAAAACAAGATCATCCTCCTTAGGGATGATCCAATACCTGAACTTAGATCAAAGAAGAACTAGATGATAGAAGATCTAGGACCCTGATCTTTATCAACATGTGTAGATTGTAAATCAATGGATCTATTAAAGATCAAGATCAAGGAGATGGACACACAAAGACTTAGATATAGAAAAATACTTAGATATGAATGATCTAAAGATCATTCTAAACATTAGATCTAGTGATCAATAGGATTATTCAAAATTTATATATTGACAATATGTATGGATGTACAGATTATATACATCAGTCAGGACCATAGAAGATTGGGAAAAAGAGATCAATCCTTAAAGGTAGGAGGATTTGATGAATGCATTTACATGGGATATACATGATTGAACTCATGATCTTATGTTGACAAGAGTAATGTTAATACTTGTATTAAATCCCTTGAAAACCTTATGATCCAACCAAACACATATAAGATGGTTAAGGACTAGACAATAAGTAAATAGGGAACTAGAAAATATTTCAGCCCTAAGTAAATAGACATATGGTCTAATATATATGAAATCTATTTTACACACAAGCTTGGAGGCTTGTGAGTTTATTTTAATAGGCATAAGCCTAAGGGAATGCTATTGCTAGAGGAGTTATGAGGGTTTGGCCACCCGCTCCTTAAAATTTGATGATATGATGATACCTTGCCCAAAGAGAGGCTAAAAGTCAAGTGGTAGCAATTATGGGAAGGCCACCACTGTGAAAGTCTTGCCCCCCCCATACGGGCAGTGACATAATATTTTCCACCATGGTATTAGTGGTAAATAGGGTAATTATCCGAGCGCGCTAGTACTGATCAGACTGCAGCATGGCAACCTTTTTTATTATTTTGCACTATGATGCATATGAGAATAGGCACAGTGAAATGCCTTATGCTTTAGCATAATGAAATGCTAGGTAATTGTATATTATCAATACTTTCCACCAATATTTCCTAAGAAGGAAAATTCTCAGTGTAAGATTAGCTGTAATACTAAATTCTCAAAATGAAGAGAATTGATCGGCTTAGTTGGGAATGATATTTGACTACTTTCACAAATTTAACTGGTTTACCCATGAAGGGTATGTATGTATATAGATATACATAATATACAAAGTAAAGAGTATGTTTAGGGATAATGGAATTACGAAGTATTGCAATTACATTGTCAATTATTATGCTTCTTGAATCCTTACCAAGCATTGCTTGCTGAGATATTGTACTTGTTGCAATATCTCAGATATAGGGAAGGAGAGTTAGGAGCTAAAGGCGATAGAAGACTTGAAGAGAATAATCTTCAAGGTATCCCCTTGAAGACATGTATTTTTCTTTGTTAAGAGTTTTATTGTATGGTGAGCTTGAGTTTTGGATTATGTAATTTGGACAAGTACTGTAATAGATTTGGCTGTACTGTGAACCACTAGATGGATCCTGAAATTTAATAAAAGTATATTCCTTCAATGGAATTTTATTTTGTACACAAATTGTACTTATGTTATGTATGAAGTGGTGACTTGGGTTTTCAAAACAAGTTCTAAAGAAAAGAATTTTTGCTGCTTTGTTTTGCAAAAAAAAATTTACACTCTCAAGGGCCCTACCTTTCAAAATACTTTACAAATCATGTTACAAAAACCCAAGTCATCACAGTGAGTTTGTTTAAAACAACAACACTAAATCTACCCAATCACCTCACTCCACTTAATTCCCTTTCTTCCTATCTCTTTCCTTATCTCCCCATCCATATTCCTATTTCCCATCACCTTCATTCATTGTTTCAGAGGATTCAATGTGGAATTCAGAGAGAAGAGGTGTTCCATGCATAACTCCTACTTTGTAGGAGCTCCTCTCTATCATACATCATCCACCATATTTCTTTACCATATTACATCTTTCCTTCTTATCTTGATAGACTTTCTTATTCATTGGCTCACACAAGGAGCATATCTAATACAAATTAGTAAGAGACCATGACAAGAAGGATATTGAAATGAAATTAACCTTGAAGAGTTTTAGGGAGGGAGAAGTTCAACACAATCTACTCCTCTCTCTATCTCTTTAATGCACCGACCTCATCCCCCTTCTATAAAGAGCTCCATGCCTCCCACCTTTTAAATGTAGCTTTTCCTTTCCTATTCCATCCTTAAGCTCTCTTATTAGAAGTGGTTTCTCTTGCTTTACCTTCAAGGAGTGTCGGTTAATCTTGCTTTGTTCTTTGCCCTATTCTCTTTGCATCACTTTCATTGTTTTTCCTTTACCTTACTTTACTTGCTTTTTCCTTAATTTCCTACCATTATTTTTTTGTTCCTTCATCAAAGATTTGAGCTATTCTTCTCTAGTAGTGAAAACCAAGAGAAGAAGAAAATTATATCCTTAAGTTTCCTTCTTTGCTTCACACATTTTGCACTTTGGATCCTTCTAGTTTTGCTTGCTATTTTCCCTTGCTTAGTTCAACTTTTCATCCATCTTTTCTCTTAGATTTCTTCTTGCATTCTCTTGGCATGCTATCCCACTTAGGTTTATAAGCATTAGATTATATTGAAGTGGATGTTTAGATCAAGGTTTACTATTTTGAATTGGACTCACTTTTCAACTTTATACTTTTGTATTATGCATTCAATTTTTTATGTAGTTTGGACTTGATTTAATGGAAATCTTTGAGTATTCTTGTTAATGATTGTTTTTTTTTATAGTAGTACTTCATATCTGAATGGTTATCTTGCATGAAATATGTTGATTCAATTACTTACATATGCTTGATTTGTTGATTATTCATGAGTACTTGAATATTGGAATTTCTTATCCTTAACTTTGATGTTTTGTTCTAGCCATCTAGACATCCCATTTAATGGAATCCTTAGGAATCCATTGGTTTAGTTAGTTGTTTATTTAGTGCATAACTTAGGTTACATGATTAATTCCATTAGATCCATCAAATTTGACCACTTTTGGACCCTAGAACCATGCACACCATCCATGGGTCATGCACATGATTCTTAAGTGATATTCTTGTTAGATCTTCACTTGTTTTATTGCTTAATTATATATTAGTAGTACTTAATTCATGATTTACATCCTAGTTTAGATTTATGAATTTTCCTTAGTTAATTTTAGGAAGTTTTATTTTTAGAAAGTTTTAGGTTTAGGAAAGTTTTATTTTTAGTAAGTTGCATTTTTAAGTTTCCTTAGGCCATCTAGCATAATTTTAATTCATTTTTAGTTGTTGTAGCATGTTAGTTAGATGAGATTATATTTTCATTACTTAGTTTATTTCTTAGCAAGTTTCCATCAATTTTCATTTCTAAGTTTGTGCATGTTTTACATCCTTAAATCAACTCAATCTTTCTAGTTTGACTAGGATAAACAAGTTAAAGAAGATCCATCCAAAATACATTTCTATGAGATTCCTCATGGGATTAACCTTTCTTGCGAGAGAATACTATAATATATTCATGCACTTGTGAGTTTATTTGAAGCAACAATACGTTTTTGGTGTCGTTATCAAGTAATCACAAAGGATTTATTGGTGAATCTTGTTTGAATTATTTATCTCTAACCTAGGATTAGCATTGCATTAAATTATGATATTTTACATTGCATATTTTTCTTATTCCTCACAAGTTGACATATCTTGTTTGCTTTTGTGTGAAGGGAGTATGACAATAGGAGCATCAGCGATCCTGTGGGCCGTGGTTTCATTACATTAAATTGGATTTATTTGTTTTCTTATATTAAGATTTTTGAGTGAAACTTATAGTGAGGCCCATTGTATTTTTTATTTTATTATTTTATTTTAAGTGAGTAGTAATAATACAGGGCAAGTGTGGGGTATGGTGGCCTAGACTTGATCATCATTGGAACCCTCACTGTAAGCATCTTTCACTCATCTTTTATTTTTCTACTATAGTTATATTTAGTTTAAATTGCATATTTGATTGGTAGTGTAACTCATATAAAATAGGATCATTCATGATAATTGTTGCATTTTATTTAGGACTGTTGCATTAGTTGTGTACCTATTTAACAAAGGTTAACCTAAGTTCAGCTACAACCAAGGCATAGGCTATCTAGTTATAGTGTCTCATTTATTAAGGTGTTCCACCCTTTGTTAACTAGCAAATAGGTAGGCATTAGTTTGCTTTCGTTTCACATTGCATGTATAAAACTTTATTATGGAATGGATAATAATACTAGTAAGGGCCCTATACGAACCCTCATAAGATAAGGACTGGATTTCATCACCAAATCCTAGGCCCGCCTAGGAAATCAATCAAAATCCTTGTATGACATGATCCTAGCCCTTGAACTATTAAATTAAAATCAAGTAACAAGAGAATTAGGGTATCAAGCTCATAGGAAACTTTTAGAAGGAGGCAATATATTATCACTCGAATGGCTTATAAGCATTGTGGTTATAATGGATGTCTTAAAATATAAGTGATTTTCCCACACCATTTGTTAATGTTGGTGGAGGTCTAAATATCTCCTAACACAAGAATTATATTGACCACTTTAAAGTAGAACCTAACTGATAAGTAGTAGTCAAATATTGAAAAAATAGGAGCTATCTAAATTTAGGTCTAAGAAGCTACCACACTATGCAATAATAAAAGATAATCAAAATAGCTTGATTAGTGATTCACTAGGATTAATTGTGCATCACATAGAATTAGAGTCAGCATACAGTTAGGTTGCATCATATAGGATTTTAGTTAGTTCTTACAAGGACGTAGATCTTAGAACATTGGGCTAGTACCCTTAGACCTGGAGATCGAATGTACCCATAGACTAGGGGTCAAAAACCAAGTTCTTAACCCGATGGCTAAACCACTAGTAGAAGTTGAGTGCAAGGCTATTAGAGTTTTCTATCAGCCATTCCAATAAATACTCCCTCGTGCATCACATTTCCTCCAACCAATACTAGCCACTTTAAACTCAAACCAGGAGTTATTCAATTACTCCCGACATTTTATGGTCATGAGAGAGAAGACTAATACCTACATATCAAGGAATTTCTTGATATGTGTGCTACATTTGCATTCAATTTTATGTTAGATAATTCTATCAAGTTAAGTTTCTTTCCCTTCTTACTCAAAGATAAGGACAAATTATGGCTCAATTCTTTAGAGCTTGGTTCCACCAACACATGAGACCAATTGTCTAAGAATTTTTTTACCAAGTTCTTCCCCATGCATAACACTAATGCCCTTTGTATGAAAATTATTAACTTCCAGTAAAGAGAGATGAACAATATTATGAATGTTGGGAATGATGGAATGAATTGCTACAAAAGTGTCCCCATCATTAATTTGAAAATGGCAGCAAGTTCAATACTTCTATGAGGCATTAACACCTCAAAATAGACAAATGATAGATGCAACATGTGAAGGAGCCCTCATGTTGAAGAATGAGAGAGAGGCCTAGGATTTTTTCCAAATTATAGCTGATAATTCCCAACAATGGGTTTATTCCAATAGGAGAGAAGGAAATGCCCAACATCCAAAGAAAGGAGGCATTTACGTACATCCTATAAGCTTGACTCTATGATTGAGAGAATGGACAAATATGATGGCAGCGTGGACAAACTTGAAAACATCTTTCAGACCTTCATAGCCGTTACGATATCTACTAAACCTCCATAAGATGTTTGTGTTGTTTGTTCTAGTTCCACCATTTAACCATGAACTATTCATCATACAAGGTTTATAATGAATATTGTTTGGAATAGGCAAATGCAATGAATACATATCCAAAACCTGGCAACAACCCCTTCTTTAAGATTTATAATCTAAGATGACTAGGCATCCCCACTTGTCATGGTCAAAGAACAACTACTAGGGAGGTCCATCTATGAACCCCTACATAGAACTTTCATAGAACCTCAGTTCCCTTGCAGTCCCCTAGTTTTCAACCACCTCAACAATCATAGAAGCCATGAGCTAAGGAGAATATATAGTTTTCATGTGGTAAAGTGACAAAAATAAATGGGCCAACAATGTCAATTCTAAAGCCCTTACCAACATAGAACTATAAATAAGCCAATTATCTACTACATTGCAAGATAGAGGAAAGGGCCAATTTCCTAGTCAGGCCATCTATAACCTTGAGGGCCAATTCAAGATAGGGTCTATTTCTCAACCCCATAATTCTCATGAGCAAGCCATCCATAACAACCCATAGAAGAGACCGTCAAGTGGATAACAAGGTAGGGAAGCATAAGGAAATAGTAGAGGAACATGAGACAGTCAAAACACCTGAGATAGAAAAGAGATAAAAATCTCCTACTAAACTTGTACTAGAGGCACCTTATGTGCCTAAAGCTCCATTTCCTCAATTACTAAACAAAGCTAGTAAGGGAAAAAATTTCAAAGAGCTAATAGATGTTTTCAAATATGTACAAATAAATATTCCATTGCTAAATGACATTGAGGATGTTCTTGCCTACACCAAGTTCCTAAAAGAGCTCTTTAGAAGAAAAAGAAAGCCGAATGTACAAAAGAAAGCTTTCCTCATTGAGCAAGTGAGCTCTTTGATCTAACACCAGATCCCCCCCAAGTTTAAAGACCTAGAGTGCCCTACAATTTCATGCATTATTAAGGGCAATGTCATAAATAAGGCATTGCCTCACCTAGGGGCTAGTGTTAACCTGTTGTCATATTTTGTCTAAGAGCAAGTTAAGCTCGATGATCTCAAACCAACCAACACTAAGTTACAATTAGTTGATAGATCTGTAAAGATACCATGTGATATGGTTGAAGATGTATTAATACAGGTGGATCAATTTTACTATCCTATAGATTTTATTGTATTAAATACCTAGCCTGTGTCAAACTCCATTAGTCAGATTCTGGTTAAACTTGGATGTCCATTCTTGGCTACATCGAATGCCATATAAACTATAAGAATGGTGTGATGAACCTATCCTTTAGCAACACAAAAGTTAAGCTGAATGTTTTCAATGCTGACCATCAACATTTAGACCTTGATGATTCCTATTTAGTAAATTTACTAAAGGTCTAATTCAAAATACTCACCTACCTTATCATAATCGATTAGTTAACATGTTAGTTAATCATATTCAAAAACATAGAGAGAAAAAAATCATTGGCTTATCAAATTGTCTATTGAGCCATGGATTGTCCATCTTAGATCCACTTGAGGCATGTCTAGCTCATTTCAACTGCGATTTTGATATAGACAACTCCATTGAAGAGCTTAATAATCTTTTAGACACTACACCCATAATGGATACCTCTAAATGGGGCTCTCATGTGGAGCCACTCCCTCTATTAGAACCTGTACATGTACCTTCTATATAAAAAAACCACCAACCTTGGACCTAAAGCCACTCCTTGAAAATTTGAAGTGCTCCTTCTTAAGATCAAAAGAAACCTTACTTGTAATCATTGCTGTAGATCTAGAGCAAGAGCAGGAAGGTAAGCTTATTATGTTCTCAAGAATATAAGACAGTTTTAGGGTGGACCATAACAGACATCAAAGGGATTAGCCCTGCTATATGCATGCACAATATCCATCTAGAGGAAAATGCTAAACCTACTATGGAAACACAAAGAAGACTAAAACCCCACATGAAGGGCATTGTAAGAGATGAAGTCATTTAGCTTTTAGATGTTGGCATGATATACTCCATTTCTAACAATACTTAGGTCAACCCTGTTTAGGTTGTACCCAAGAAAGTCGGTGTCACTATACTCAAGAATGAGGACAATGAGTTAGTACCCACTCACATGATTGCAGGGTGGAAAGTTTGTTTTGATTACCAGAAGTTGAATGCGGTCACAAGGAAAGATCACTTTCCTCTTCCCTTTGTTGACCAAATATTTGAGAGGTTAGTTAGTCATAGCTATTACTATTTCCTATATGGTTATTCTGGCTATAACCAAATTCCTATAGCACTTGAAGATCAGCAGAAGACTATTTTTACCTGCCCTTTTGGGACATTTGCTTACTGACATATGCTCTTTGGACTTTGCAATGCTCCAACCACGTTCTAAAGTTGTATGTTAAGAATATTTTCTAATATGGTAGAATGGTTTTTAGAGGTGTTCATGGATGACTTCTTAGTTTTTTTGTCTTCCTTTAATGAGTGCATGCACCATTCAAAGGCAATTCTTACAAGGAAAATTTTATTATTGAACTGGAAAAAATGTATTATGGTACAAAATGGCATAGTTTGAGGCCACATAATATCACATAATGGTATAGAGGTAGACAAGGCCAAGGTAGATTTAATAGCCAACCTTCCTCCACTAAGGACAATGAAAGAAATCTACTCTTTTTTAGACCATGCTGGGTTTTATAGGAGATTCATCAAAATTTCAATAAGATTGTTAAGCTCCTCTGTAACTTTCTTACAAAGGAGACCTCTTTTGACTTTGATGAAGATCATAGAAAAGCATTTGAATGCTTAAAGGCCAAACTCACCTTTGCGCCTATCATTTGATCTCTTGACTAAAGTGCACCATTTAAGATAATGTGTGACACATTGAACTTCGCAATCGAGTTGTTTTGGAGCAACATGTTGACAAACTTTCTCATGTGATATATTGCACTAGCAAAATGCTAGATGACACACAACTTAACTATTCTATCTTAGAGAAAGAGTTTTTGGCTGCCATGTTTGCTTTAGACAAGTTTAGATCTTACTTGTTAGGATTTAAATTTATAGTAGACTCAGATCATGAAGCATTGAAATATCTCCTTTCCAAAAAGGACACAAAACCCATATTGATTCATTGGATACTACTACTCAAGGAATTCAACTTGGAAATTTAGGATAAGAAAATTTCCAAAAATGTAGTAGCAGACTACTTATCCAAACTAATGGTAGAGAATACTAGAAAAAATATGCCTATTACAGAAGTTTTTCCAAATGAACAACTAATACACATTTTCCAGTTACCTTGGTATAGAGGTATAGTCAACTATCTTATTATAGGACAATTGCCTAATCACTGGATCAAACAAGATAGAAAAAGATTTATGGCCAAGGTTTGATACTTTATCTAGGATGACCCATACTTATTCAAGTACTGTCTTGATCACATTATTAAGAGATGCATCCCTGATACCAAGCATAATGAAATCATGTCTTTCTATCATGATCATGCCTGTGGGGGGCACCTTAGCTCTAAAAAGATTGCTGCAAAGATTTGGAGTGTGGTTTTTAGTGGCATGTGATTTTCAAAGATTCACGTGCTTATTGCACAGCATGTGTTAAGAGTAAGAGGTTAGGAAGTATAGAGAGGAAAAATATGATGCCCTTAAACCCGATCCTAATTGTAGAACCTTTTAATGTTTATGGCATAGATTTCATGGGGCCATTTCCTAATTCCTTTGGATATTTATACATCCTTATGCAATGGACTACATGTCCAAGTGGGTGGAAGCTATACGCTGTAAGACCAATGACCATGAGGTGGTCAAATTTCTTAAGAAAAATATATTTGCAAGGTTTGATACTCCATGTACCATAATTAGTGATGGGGGAAACACTTTTGTGATAAACTATTTAATAATTTAATGAAAAAGTATAGTGTTACCCATAGAATAGCTCCCCCATATCACCCTCAGACCAGTGGGCAAGTATAGGTGTCAAATAGGAAAATCAACCGTATTTTAAAGAAGACAGTCAATCCAAATAGGAAAGACTGGTCTGTGGGACTTAACAATGCTTTATGGGCCTATTACACTACCTATAAGACTCCTATATGTATGTCACCCTATCGCCTGGTTTATGAAAATGTCTAGCACTTTTTAGTAGAATTGGAACATAAAGGCACATTGGCTATCAAAAAGTTTAATTTCAATTTAGATGCTACTGGAACTCATAGGATTCCAACTCAATGAGTTAGATGAGTTGAGACAATATGCATATGATTTTGCATGACTATACAAAGACTAAAGGAAGGTTAATCATGGAAGACAAATCTTAAGGAAGTCCTTCACCCTAGGATAAAAGGCCTTATTGTAACATAAGACAAATCTTAGGGAAAGGCCTGCCACTTACCAGTAGAATTGGACCATAAGGCATATTATGCTATCAAAATGCTCAATTTCAATTTATATGTTGCTGGAACCCATAGGACTCCAACTCAAGTAGTTGGATGAGTTGAGAAAAGATGCATATGATTTTGCACAACTATACAAAGACCGAATGAAGGTTAATCATGAAAGACAAATCATAAGGAAGCCCTTCACCCTAGGACAAAAGGCCTTATTGTATAATTCTAGGTTCCATCTATTCTTAGAGAAACTTAGGTCTCGATGGATAAGACCTTACACAGTACATATCATATATCCTCATGGGGCCATCGAGATAGAAAAGGATGGTGAAATATAAAAGGTTAATGAACAAAAACTAAAACCCTTCCTAGAATTGATCAATCCTGAGGTAGAGGAAACATCATTAAAGGCACTAATCTATTACGACCCACCTTAGCATGGTCCAGAACACTTGGACTTTCTATTTATTGCACTCACCACCATCACATCTAGCTAAAGAGTAAAACTTAGCACTCATTGGAAGGCAACCCAGAGGTTTTTTAAATCTCAGTATTCTACATCATTCCTTCATCATGTAGGGTCCTATGTTTCTAAACATTAAGAATGATGTTTATTTCAAGTTGGGGTGTAGATATACATAGAGTTTTTTTTTTATTTCTCTTGTATTTTGGTAGAAAAAAAATTTGTGGCCAAATTCCTTTACTTTGATCAGAATTGGATTTTGAAAAACTTAGTAGCTCCACTACTTTAACCTCTTAGTGGAAGTGCTATGGCTAACTTTTTTATGTTACTCATGTCTAGAAGCATTTTATGAAAGTTAAATGCCAGAAAAATACTTACACAAAGTATATAGTCCTAACTAATAGAGAGGTATGACTTATAGGCCTTGAGGAAAATAGTGGAGACCTATAACCAACTGAGTTTTAGAGATTATATCCTTTTTCAGAGTTATGAGTAATTCCATATTCTTTTCAACGTACATAACTTTTTGTGATCCTGTTATCTTTGTTTTTGTTAATTGCCAATAATAAATAGGAGTATTACCTTTCTTTCTAGAACATTTATTGAATTCGATAGGCTTTAAGAAACCTACGAAATGATATAAGCTATCCTTGTTTTAATTTAGAGACATAGAACTTACCTAGTATATTATACCACAAATTAGCCTTTGAGCCCATTACTAAGCCTTTTCTTTCTTAACCCCACCTACCTAAACTAGACAAAACCTAGTAAAATAATTATCTAGCACATATTTTCAAAAACAAGTAGAGTTAGTGGAAAGAGTTCAAAAGGGACAAAAAGTTAAAGAAGTAAAAAATACCAAAAGTCATATGAAAAAAGTCTTTCTTTCAAAGAGTTCAAAAGAAAAATGAAAAGAAAGAAGTATTAGAAAGGCAAGAGTACAAATGATATTCACTTAAAAATAGTCAAAGTTGTCTAAATCAAAAGAAAGCCTCTAATCAATTTTGAAATTTGAATCCTTATAAGCTTCTTTTTCAAAACTATCCCAAGCATACAATTTGTCCTAATTAAAGACTTGTGGATCTTAGGTGGAAGATAGCCTTAATAAGGATATAAAAAAAGGAATTAGGGTAAACTACCCCTACTAGTCTTGGTAAGAACATATATTCTTAGGGCCCATATTCCTTTGTTGCTTGTCTAAATTCTTATGTGAACCATTAGTTTTTTGATGGATTCAGTCACATAATGAGACAAATATGTTTAACCCCTTTTTCTGAGAGCTTATTTTTTAGAGTATACTTGTGAGAATTTGATGTCAAAGCATATTTCCAATAGAACATAGGCATATCTAATTAGAAGTCATGACTTTTATAGTTGTACACACATACTGTCACAGCCCCGTCGGGCCCCCAGCAAGGATATTGTCCCGTGCGCACGCGCACGGGTTTTGGTCCTTCCCCCGCGTCCAGGGGAAAACGCGTCCTTGCTGTGAAGGGAGAACCCCCCCTTATAACCCAGGCCCATCACCCCCCCTAGCCGATGTGGGACTAACTCTCCTGCGTCCCGCCCTCAGACCATCTTGGGTCCCCTCACAAGGCCAACCCTCAGGCCATCTTGGCGCGGTAGCCCTCTCCCGCCTACGGGACACACGCCCCCGTGTGTTACCACACGAGCGACGGTGCGGCTAGCCACCCACCCTCGGGGTCGGGGTTTGGCTCTGATACCATTCTGTCACAGCCCCGTCAGGCCCCCAGCAAGGATATTGTCCCGTGCGCACGCGCACGGGTTTTGGTCCTTCCCCCGCGTCCAGGGGAAAACGCGTCCTTCGTGTATCAGAGTGACACAGCGGAAGATAGCCAAGATGGCCTAAGGGTTGGCCTTGTGAGGGGACCCAAGATGGTCTGAGGGCGGGACGCAGGAGAGTTAGTCCCACATCGGCTAGGGGGGGTGATGGGCCTGAGTTATAAGGGGGAATGCCTCCCTTAACAGTAACGACCGGTCCTGAGAGGCATCTGCTTCCGCTGTGCACTCGAAGGGAACAAAACCCGTGAGGGTGGAACCAAGATGGGTTGAGGGTGCGCAAGATGGGTTGAGGGTTGGCCTTGTGAGGGGACCCAAGATACTCTGAGCAATAGCCCAAGATACTCTGAGGGGAGACCCAAGACCGTGGACAATATCGGACCTTAAATGGAACGACCGGTCCTGAGAGGCATCTGCTTCCGCTGTGCACTCGAAGGGAACAAAACCCGTGAGGGTGGAACCAAGATGGGTTGAGGGTGCGCAAGATGGGTTGAGGGTTGGCCTTGTGAGGGGACCCAAGATACTCTGAGCAATAGCCCAAGATACTCTGAGGGGAGACCCAAGACCGTGGACAATATCTATGCTGGGGGCCCGACGGGGCTGTGACAGAATGGTATCAGAGCCAAACCCCGACCCCGAGGGTGGGTGGCTAGCCGCACCGTCGCTCGTGTGGTAACACACGGGGGCGTGTGTCCCGTAGGCGGGAGAGGGCTACCGCGCCAAGATGGCCTGAGGGTTGGCCTTGTGAGGGGACCCAAGATGGTCTGAGGGCGGGACGCAGGAGAGTTAGTCCCACATCGGCTAGGGGGGGTGATGGGCCTGGGTTATAAGGGGGGGTTCTCCCTTCACAGCAAGGACGCGTTTGGGGGAATCCCAGAACAAAACCCTGCGGGCGACCAAGATGGGTTGAGGGTGCGCAAGATGGGTTGAGGGTTGGCCTTGTGAGGGGACCCAAGATACTCTGAGCTATAGCCCAAGATACTCTAAGGGGACCCAGAGGGGACAATATCTTCCGCTGTGTCACTCTGATACACGAAGGACGCGTTTTCCCCTGGACGCGGGGGAAGGACCAAAACCCGTGCGCGTGCGCACGAGACAATATCCTTGCTGGGGGCCCGACGGGGCTGTGACAGAATGATATCAGAGCCAAACCCTGACCCCGAGGGTGGGTGGCTAGCCGCACCGTCGCTCGTGTGGTAACACACGGGGGCGTGTGTCCCCTAAGGGGGAGAGATCTAGCCTTGCCGGCTCAGGCACCGTGAGGTACCATGGCCTTGTGAGGGGTGGCGAAGCGGAGAAGGCTGAGGGGGCGACGGTTGAGAGTTAGTCCCATACCGCCTGGAGAGGGGAGCTGGGCTGGTTGATAAGGAGTGGGAACACTCCTCACAGTAACAACGCGTTTTACCCTGGGAAGCCGGGGTGAGAACAAAGCCGTGCCCAAAGCGGACAATATTGTTACTGTGGACCCCACGGTGGGTGGGGTGTGTCAATTTGGTATCAGAGCCAGTCTCCTCGTGGGGATGGGTGGCTAACCGCATGCGTGCCTCGGTCACACGAGGGCGTGTGTCCCCTAAGGGGGAGAGATCTAGCCTTGCCGGCTCAGGCACCGTGAGGTACCATGGCCTTGTGAGGGGTGGCGAAGCGGAGAAGGCCGAGGGGGCGACGGTTGAGAGTTAGTCCCATACCGCCTGGAGAGGGGAGCTGGGCTGGTTGATAAGGAGTGGGAACACTCCTCACAGTAACAACGCGTTTTACCCTGGGAAGCCGGGGTGAGAACAAAGCCGTGCGGACCCAGTGGGCCCAAAGCGGACAATATTGTTACTGTGGACCCCACGGTGGGTGGGGTGTGTCACATACACTCAGAGAGATAACTATAATAAAATGGCTCTAGTATGTGGATAACATATAGACTTTTCATTCATCTCTATTAAGTTATTAAAACTAGTAGAGTACTAATGGATGAGGATTCTCTGAGATAAAGTAAGGGACTTAACCTTATGGAATTTTGTGTTCATTACAAACCCTCACAAGGCGTAACTCATCCACTAGGTGTAACCTAGGGGTTTAAGGGCTTGTTGTAAATACTAAATGCAATCATGTGTACCTATGAAAGTGGCACTTTAATGATAAGTGTTCAAATTTGTATAAAAATTACCCAATTAGTTGCCCATATATTATAACTTATAGTGTAAAATTAGGGTTTTGGCTGAAAATTGTAACACGTGCATTGTCTAACCTAATGACTCTAAAGTTTGATATTTTGTAGGTTCATAGGCTAATCAAGGGTAACTATGTAAATAATCATTTTTCTATGATTTAATTAGGGTTTCTTATCTTTTGTAGGTAATGGTAAGTTAATTCAATCTACCAATATAGAAATTGAGGCCATTTATGAAGTTTCCTAATCCAATTAGGAAACTTAAGGAAGCCACAATTTATATCTCAACAATCCATAGTGTGAACAAAGGTCAAGATCATCTCAAGGCAAAATCATTGAACCAAGGAAGCATTTGGAAGAGCTAAAGGTGCTTAAAGTGGACTCATGCACAAGCCATGCAAAGTCCACCACCTTATGCATGAGATTCACTCAAGTCACCTAAGCCATATAAGCCATGAAAAAGGTGACAAGCTAAGAAGCCTAGCTAGCTATAAAAGTTAAGGGGGTTGAACCACCAAGCCAAGCCAAAAGAACCCCAAAGCAAGCCATGAAGCCAGGCCAAATGACTCTCAAAGTAAGCCATCAAGCCACTTAAGCCAAGCTACATGGAACACCATGATTGGAGAAGAATCTAAAGCAAATATCCATGGAGTTTGTTAAAGGATAATAAGAAGTTATTTGGATAAAAATCAATGGGAAAGCATACATGTGGGCTAATAAGAAGTTGCCATCTTTAATTTTCTTTTTTCATCTTATTTTCCACTTTTTTCTCTCTCACCACCTCACCCTACAGGACAACAATGAATTTTTACTTAGGAGGAAAGTCTTTCATCCAAAAGTCTTACCTTTTAAAACTCTCCCACTTTTCCTACTCTATCCTAGATCTACCCAATCACCTTGCTCCACTTCATTGCCTTTCTTCCTGTCTCTTTCCTTATCTCCCCGTCCATATTGCCTCTATTT